>OZ001649.1:5465924-6826155 GCA_963924145.1 Pyrausta purpuralis | reverse complement strand
CAGCAACCTTTTGGCAAACCGGGCCAAACGCTCTCAAGTCTCTTCTCTTCAAGTCTCGCCCGTACGCAAAAATGTTTGGTTTCTTATTTCATCTTTATGAATATAAAATATGACACTGTGAGTGTTAAAAACATTCTAAAGCATTAGATAGCGAAGCGACATCAATTTCCAAGTTGAATTTATTCTGTAAAGAATAACTGCTTGGGCCATCTGTTTCATAAACAGACGGCTAGATGGCGCTAAGCGTCACGCAATTGACGTTTTCATAGGAAACCACAAATTTCGCCGGGTCGGACTGTAAGCACGGTAGCTCAATTGGTAAGAGCGTTTGGCCCGGTTTGCCAAAAGGTTGCTGGTTCAAGTCCCGCCCGTGCGCAAAAATTTTTGGTTTCTAATTTCATCTTTATGAATATAAAATATGACACTGTGAGTGTTAAAAACATTCTAAAGCAACAAAAAAAAACTCCGTGCTGATTCAGTTGAGTTTTATTTCTTGAATCATAGAACGTTATGTCACTATGCTCTGAAAATTAGTAATAGTAAGAAGATGTGGAACATATACTAAACATCATTTGTTTGGGCTACAGATACTGCGCATTTTGAAACTACCGCGGTGTGCGCAGCCGTCGCTGTGCGACTCTCTGCGTGCGTCTTTCTGTTCAGAAACTCTGAGTAGCCCGGAGTTAGGATAAGTTGACGGTACAGGTAAGGCCGTTGATCCTGCGCCTGATCAATCTCCGATCGTGTCAGATTGCTGTCCCATCGAGATATGAGAATGAAAGGAATAGAGAGTACACCAGTGTTTCCGCACACACTCGTGCACTGTAATATGTCCCGCAACGTTGGTTAGTCATTGTGACTGGCCACAGTGGTCAAAATCGAATAGAGAAACTACTACTTCGTATTTTTCGGTTCTACTGTAAAAATAAATACCTAAGCTAATGTTGGGTAATAGCTAGAAAAATAATATACAAAGTTTCCATAGAGCGAAAATAACTCGTGCAACTGGCATTTCCTACAGAACCCTGTTCGAGGGTGGTTGTCGCCCTTAACAAGTTTTTATTGAAGGAAAAGAGATCGCGCCCTCTTCGCCCTGATTAGTACATTTATTTGGGCGGATTTATTATGATTCTTTTGTTTGCTCTCTTATAAGTTTTCGGAGATCTGGAAGATTATATTATAATATAATAGTTTGTTTGTTCATAGTCGACGATTGTAACGTAGACTTTTTATGAGTGACTTCGCTCTAATATGATAATAATAGTAAAAAGTTACTATGTATAGTATACATTTGATGTTTTTTAATGTAGGTGGTAATATTGAGAGTACAATTTACTGAATGGTTATTATGCCCTTTTCGTCGACTATTCCATTTCCATTGTTCAAACATCTGACAAAAACCACTTGCTTTCAAATCTTGCCACAAAGCCGTTTTAAAGGCAAAAATATCCGAGAAACTTAAGTCCAACCGCAGTTCGTTTGAGTTACACAAACGGAATCATTTCCGACCGCAGTAAGATGTTTTGTACTTATTTTGAAGGATTGTATATTTGTGAAGTTAAGTAAAGCGATTGTACAAGTAGACACATTCATCAATATATTTAAGGAATAATTGTTTTCCTACGCATCTTTACCCGTCGATTCTGAACCCTTTGTACTACTTGAAATTTATAAAAAAAAAAAAAAAAAAAATATTTATTTCAGGCATTGCCCATAAAGAGTGTTAGTAACAATTTCATCTTATAAACTATGTTAGTACATTGGAATTCTATTATTATTTATTAATTAAAAATTAAAGTAATTTACCCTAGTGTCTTTGGTTAGGTGGTAGTAATTTATTAATAGAGGCTTCAATGTGCTATCTAACTGTTCGCAAGCAAAAAAAATAGATATCGGCCGACAAATCCGTTAGTATGTGTAAATATTTGTACTTCTTGTATATTTATTTTAACTGCAGATGATATTTCGAAGTCGGGGCTCGTAGCACTTTCGTAGCACTATGACTACGAAATCGTAGCCGTAGTGCTACGAAAGGTGATATCTATCTGTTACGATAGGTGATAAAGTAGGTAGATCATTTGCAATTGGCAAAAACAGGAAGGGTTGACTTGAAAAAAAACTTCTTAATTGAGGTGCAGAAATTTGATAACAGCCAGCCAATTAGTGCGAGCGTTATATGAGTATAGTTAGTACGATGTTAAATGTACCGACTTGGCCAATAGCTTCCTACTTCTAATTTTCTTAAAACATAATCTTTTATATATATATCGTATACATAATCTCTAATTGTACTTTCTTTAAAGATCGAGTACACTAGTTAGTAAAATGGTTCTTATGTCAACCGTGTGTCGTCAAAATATTCATTTGAGGACGAAAGTGGGTATTTTTCGGGCAACGGCAGACTTAGCAGAGATCCTCTGGGGAATTATTCGGGGCTTTCTTGTAGATAACTTTTTGAGTTTGTTAGTCACTCTTACTTACTAAGTTACTTTTGGGCCAAAAATAGGGATAGGGAAATTATTTTTTATATATTACATACTACTGTATAGGATAAGTACTGATTTGGACTTGATTTGTGTAAAACTAGAAAAATAATACGTGTGTTTGTAAGAAGACTGCCGCGACAAAAAAATTGGATCTGTATGGACATGCTCTGATAATTTACGTAAAAGTGTTTGTATGGTTAACGTTAACAGTTTGTACGGAAAACAAACAAAACTTGGCAGCAAGGAGACGCGGGGCGCATATAGATAGCGTCGCGTGCGGCATGGCTTCAGTCAGCGCGTCAGGCGTTTTTACCTTTTTAAAGAGAAGTGGCGCGTGAAGCAGCCAGCGTCATTGCATGCGGAAACTGAAACATATCTTAATGCAGGCGCGTCGTTCTCGGCGTCGCTCGTCGCTTCATTTACCGCGTACCCGTGTTGAGAAAATTGCTAGTTCATCCGCCGCGTTTTTCGCGGAGGTCGCCCGCCGCTTCAAACGCCGCGTCAGACGCTCCAAATCAAACAAACGCATGAAATGTTACTTCTCTGTAAACGCACTTATACAACGTCACGTGTTTGATTTAAGTGCGTACCGCCCGCCCTGCGTCTCCTAAAAGAGGCCTTATGGTCAATCCGCACACAACAGTGCCGGCACAGTGCCGACACGTGCCGGCCGGCATCAGAAACATATTTATCAGCGTCAGTGAAAAATAATATGGTAGCATACATCTTGTATGTCACTATCCGCACTCGTCAAAACTTGTAAAAGTTTGTGCTTGGGATTCTGTAACAATTGATATTATAAACTCGTTTATACATACTTTCATTTTCTCACCAGATCAACTAGAACGATTTTGATATCTGGAAGTCCTACCCCCTTAGGGTATGACGAAAATTGTGATGAAAGTTTGATCGAAAAAGGGTTTACATACGGTAGACATTAGGTAAACGATAAAACGTGCATAAGAAAGATTTCTAGCAAAATGGTTAAACTCTGCCCTAACCCTTCCAATAGCCAATGCATTTGTGACCCTCATATCGGTCGCCTTTATTTCCCTGAAGCGCCATTGTATAAAACAATCGATGCAATTTCTGTGACTCGTCTATCAATCACAAATAAATACATGGTTAAGGGCGTATTATTTAAACTATTAGTGTTCGCTATTCGAACAAAGGGAGGAAATAAAAGCTAAATTAACTTTAAATATTCCTCATTTAATGAGTTAAATCTTATATTTAGATTACAAGGGACAGTGCTAAGGCGACAGCGACCAAATGTGAAGTGAAACATAGAGAATACAATTTTTGACTACTGTACTAATGGAAGCAAACAATTTAGACCTTATGTGAATTAAATTAAGATGCAAATAATATTAAACAGAGAGTCCAACTACTGGGCTTCAAGGTAAACCGGGTGGAAAGAGAGCTGTGATTGGCTGAATATGATCGTATGATGTATGAGGTGATTTAACAACATAAGTAAACCTACAAAACTATACTACAACTAGACAAATGCGTCTACTAACGCTAGCTAGCTATATAATAAATTAAGGTGGTTCTACGTCGCATCTTGTGCGCGTAGACAATTAGTAAACTTGGCGTTAAGGGTCATTCCTACTACACTGTAGCATACCATGACCATAAATTAACGTGTCGGATAAAAAAAATCATTGTATTGAAAACTCTGACAACTTGCCCACTAGACTGTTCCGTCACTAACTATCACCGTCACGTGCCATGCACGGAGCGTGTCAATACCGGTAAAATAGATTCTTGGATGACACATCATGCACTTGGATGAGATAGCAGATATCACGCTCCAAAGAATCTGACGGTTCATACACTCAACAGGCAGCTTTAATGAGTAATCATCACAACTAAGCAGGGAACTTTAAACAAGAGGGCTGCTACAATAGATCATAGCTGGTCAAGTTGGCAACAATGGGGCCCATCAGCCAATAAATACAATAAAAATGTAGATCGTATCGTGTTGCTTTTCGTGCTTAACACGTTCCTAGCACGGTCATAGTACGAGTATGGTACGGTGCAGTGGGAAAATACCTTTAACCGTTTTTTTTCCTTTCTCTTTGGATATTAATTGATATGACAGCAGAACCACATTTTTCACACGTAATAAAAAGCCGTGTAAATTACGACTAATTGAGACTGATTTACATTATTTTACTTTGTTGTACTTTTTTCGCCCGGAATAGGATAGTACGAGTGAGTAGAGAATGGGGACGGGGCAGGAATGAGGCCGGGTGCGAAACAAAGTTCGCTGGGACCGCTCGAAATACTTTACAAAGAAAAACAAAAGCACAATACTTAGTATCATCGTTCTTAAATGTAAATGACGTCATAACTGTATTACTAAAGCTTCGGAAAGATCGCATAGATTTGGCTGTGCTGACGAATTATTGTCTGGAGCTTGGACACGTTTGACTTCATCAACCATCTTATTTGAAAGCGCTTCAATTGCTGACCAACACCATACACCCACAATTGGAAACTCTATTGCGATCGTTTTAGGATACGATAAACCCCGCTCTATCGATATTATGACAACTGTTACCGGTTATCCGTTCCTCGGCAGTCAAGCAGTAATTGCTACTGAAAGATTTACCGCCTCTGTCTCGCCGAGTTTGCTTCTTTTATCTAATCTGCCCGTTCATTATTTCCTGATTGAGTGCTTCGCTTTGTTTCGTTATTTTTTGTTTATTTGATTACGCGGTTTCGGTAACGCTGGTTGAAGGCCCTACTTTTGTTTTGAAAGTTATGCTTGTAACTGAAATATAAGCCTATCTGTTGATATGCCATTGAAAACATAATAATGATACGTTAATAACGTCTAAATTAGAAGCACTGCATTGCAAGCGTCTAAACTGGATGCATGATTTTTTTGTGGGTATCAATAAATGGTGTTCTTAAAAAAATATTAAATTAATTATTCCTACATAATTTAGTTGTAATTGCCACAAATATGAATTTTCCACTACCACTGCTTCTCAATACGACCGAAATTCAAGAAGCACCAACAAAGCTTTCTAACAAGTCAACAAGCAAGTTCTGGGTGTAACGCAATCTATTCTGAAAGGTGGCAACATTGGCAACTTTATAATTGGCTTCGGATGGGAGTTATTAACTAGGGAACGATGTATGGGTTGTATGGCAATAAAGGAACCGAGGTGAAAGGTGTATTGTCCTATTCGCTCCTGTGTCAATTTGTAAAGTGTTAATAAATGAAAAAGCTGAATTGGTGGCGTGCACAAAGATCGTCTCGCGTCTGATATATTATTGCTAAAATAATGGAAAATTTATTTACCAACGGAATTATATTTAAGCTGTAATATTTCGTTTATTTAATAGTAAGGTATGTGTCTAAGAACATCAATTGATAGCATGTGTTGATCCATGGCAAAAATGTAGGAAATAATTTTTATATTGATTGCAACACAAAATAACCCTAACATTACACATGCAAAGCACGTAAGCTTACAAGCGATCACCAGAATTATTTCATAAAGATTATTTTGTTAGGGTAGGCATCCTTGAAAAGTATAATATCCTACCTACTTAAAAAAAAACTGCTAAACTACTTTTTTCTACAATGTTTTAGCTGATGTATGTTATATTTATAACTATGCATCATAACGTATGCAATTATTTTTATGCATATATTATTGTCGGAAAGTATGTATAAAAATAGTTGCATGCTCCTACAGAGAACAGAAATCACCATGATTTTCAGAAAATCTTTGCATCGTTCGATTGCAGCATAAGTAGTTCAAAAGTTTGCATCAATAGAGCATTGCAGACTATTCCAGTCATCCGGAAATTGGCATCTAGGTACATTCAAAACGTTGACTTTTGTAGCTATGCAACTCGACAGTCTGGTAAAAGCGATTTAATCGAAAGAAAAGGAACATAAAATATAAAATATTTCTGAAAAACTTTACTCCGCAAATAAATACTTGGGGTGACTTTGACAAGGCGGTGCCAAATTTTTGTAGGTTAATGAGACCATGAATATGAACAACTGTTACTGTGGGCCATGGTAGATTTTAAATAAAATTTTAAAATTTCAGGTGCCTCATACAAAATCAGTCAGCTACATTGAAGCTAATATATGGAGAGGCAGAAAAAAAAAGATTTGAACCGCGGTCCCATATAGTAAAAGTTGCAGGTATCGATGATCTCATTCATCTCCTAAAATTTGGCACCACCTTGCAAAGTCACCCTGTATTGCCATCAAAATTCTTATCTTTTTACCTAATTTTAAAGTCAGATTTTTACTATTGACTGTCTCGCACTTGTTATCTTCTCTTCTTCTTCTTCCTTCAAAAGAAAGAATCTTCTTTAAAAAGAAGATTGAAAAGAATAAATCTTTCGTTTTTTAGTGAAACTCACGGTACCAGTGTGGCAGCCAAGTTTACAAACAAATCATTTACACAACGAAAAGCTATACGTTCCACTGCAACTGAAATATTTATCAGTATACGAGTATCAGGTACAGGTATTATTCCATCTCAAAGTGTACCTAAAGAGTAATTAACCCGTGAGCCGTCGTCAAGCGTGACCGCGCGGCTACACCTCATATTAACAGCGGATCCTTTTAAATGCATTCATAATTTAGCTGACAGAGGATTAGACAAAGCCTTAGTCACACTGTTACGCTACTCGCGACTAGACAGTTATTTGGCGTCATACTTTGTTTCAAGTCAGCTCTCTACTATTAAGACATCTTTTAACTTCCACACGGGCTAATTTAATCTTGAGACATCATGTGTATAAATATACCTGTTGTATTTGTTACTCAATCCTGATCAAAATAAATGTATATTTTCCACGGATTTATAGAAAACGAGAAGTCAAAGCAAGATAATTCTTTTTTAGTTTTATCAGGTATATTTTTACGTAGGTTACGGTTCATCAAAATCGGTCTAGAAGTTTTTGACATATTTGTAAATAACTGAAAATCATAAAATTTTATGATTATTTTAAAGAAATACATCCTTCTAAAAACTTACAACATCGCATTTGCTTTCTACTAAGGAGAAACATATTCATTTGGAGTCGGTGCATGATGTGCGTGTAGACCGTCGGTGTACGTAAGCTGTTTCTCCTAAGAAGAAAGCAAATGCGTTATTTTAAGCATTTTAGTTAGTTTTTTAATGTGGTTCAATTTTTTTAATGATCTTCATGGGCTCGGACGTGATTTACAATAGACTTATCCAGGAAATGTTTTTCACTTGTGTTTTATAACTATTTAGAAAATTAGAGGTGTTTCACCCCCGTGCCTCGGAAAAGCACGTAAAGCCGTTGGTCCTGCGCCTGATCTCTCTCCGGTCGTATCAGATTGCTGTCCCATCGGGCTATGAGAGTGAAAGGAATAGAGAGTGCACCTGCGTTTGCGCACACACTTGTGCACTATAATATGTCTCGCGCAGTCGGCTATTCGTTGTGACTGGCCACGATATTCAAAATCGGCTAGGGGGACTATTATTATTGTAACTATTTAGGATAATTGACCACGGAATCATGCTTGTACTCATGCGTGGGTTGATGCCTTCACCAAAAGAAAATCTCAGGATGTTATGATGGTAACTTGTATTACCTTCGGTGTAATTGTACCCAGTTGTGTAGGAGACACGGACGCGACCCTTGTCTTGCGACTGCACTCGTAATCCTCTTAATAGATTCCGCACAGCGCTGATAAACGCTGCCTTATAAAGCCATTCGAAGCCCCAGCCGACATGTCAAATTATTATCTGAATATGCTTATCCTCAGCTCTTACAGAAATAATTTAACAAGACTTAGGTGTTATGAAAGATGAGCATTATTAGTTTTCTGACATACTGTGAGACAAAGCAGCCATTCATCTGGAGACATTAATCGATAACAAGCACGAGGAATTAAAATAGCTGAAAACGTTCAATGATGCCAAACGATATTTTGAAAGTCTTTTCACCCATCTCTTTTTTTACTGAGTATATTTTAATACTGCGTCTGTAGCTTAAAAACAGAGATATACTGACGGTGTCTTTTAATTCTTCCGCTAACTGAAGTTATAATCGGTATCTACCTCATTTCATATTCAATTAGCTCGGTTCGTAGATGACCTAGCTATCCTGATTACTCTAAGGCAGACTTGTGGTGACGTATCGGCTCAAAAATCATAAAGTGTTTAGTAAACTCTTGGCACAGACTGCCCACAGAAGTGCTTACGGTTTGAACGAGCTGGCATGAAAAACTGATTCCGTGGCTAAAATGTTTAACAAGGTTGAAGGCATTGGAAGGTAGTGGCATTTTATATCTTTTTTAAAAAAGTTGATTTCAATTTAATTGTGATTGTATGGTAAATAATACAACAAATGTGGTAAGTAGCATTGCAGGTCTGTCTAAGTAATGACTATAAAATCAATCAAATATTTGCATATCTGACATAGGAAGTACATACATACACAACATACATTCATAATGAATACTCTAATCTTGTCAGTACTTATATTTTCTCTATGTACTAAGAGAATTAATGCCATGCCAGCCTGAAATAATTGATTCTATTCCTTATTTAAATGGAGCCAAATGGGGTTTTATTACCGTGCCCAAACCCATGGGGATATGCATAATGAATCAACATTTTTAAGAATATATTTTAAAGGGAAGTAATTTATTTATTACGGGCCTAAAAGGGTAAAGATTGTCACTTGTCACGAAATAAATTAGGGGAAAAGCGAAAACGTGTTAAAGTGCATTAATTATACCGAAATTTAACTCGGCGTCCATGAACAATTTAAATGCTACTGCAATTTTATATTTTATTGAATTGAACCATTTTCATGCTAGAAAAAAATGTAACTCTACCTATTTTTTGGTTGAGGTTAAGTAGATAATTGTATTATTATTTGTACTTGACTTTTTCCCATTTATACAATTTTTTCCTTGGCATAAGAAAAAATAAATTCTGACTGCTGCAGTAAGTTAAGGTTTGAATAAAATTGTTTAAAGAGATGCCAATAATTCACAATAATTTGATACACTCCGATCACTACGGATGTATCTGAGAAAAACGAATGAATCAATTTCTATTAGGAGGGGAAAAGATTTTATCATGGCTATACCGAAAATTAGGTCAAAGTATACTTAAGAGATATTAAGTAGCACAAGAGGGAAAATTAAAGCTATTGAAGCTTCAGCAAACGAGGAAAACATTCTTTTACACAAATGTTATTACTTTGGAAAGATACTGCCTCTGAGTTTTATAGCATTTGATTAAAACTTTCCACTTCAATAATTTAATCAACGTTCGCAAATCTTGCTTCGCTTTTTAGAACTTGATTCTTTCCTATTTTACAATACTTTGTTCGCAAAAATGAGCAGTAATGGGTATGTTTAGTCATGTACGATATAAAGGATTCAGTGGTTAATGAATAGTTATATTTACTTATACGGACATGTGTGTTTATCAAATTAACATTACATTACTGTGTTGGTATAATTAACTCCTTAAAGTATTAGAATAGTTAGATACGGGATCGCTACCATGTACCTTATTTTTTATGAGTTTCCGATATTTCCTTAAAGTAGTAGTAAAATAATAGCTGTTGATACCTTTGATCTCAGCAAAACGCGAATCTTATCAAATCAAATCATATTTTCTTCATTTACTCAAACATACATGGTGTTTCCTTGCTAAGTATTTATGTAACTGGGTCTACACCTTTATGTGTTGAACTGTACACATACAAAACAGCTAAGCATTGTAGACGAATGTTCTATGCAAATGCTAAAGCCCAAAGATTTATTTAAGTGCTGTGTTCTACGTTCGGTTTTGTATGTACCTCTTGCTCGCTGAAGCTTTTTCACATAGTGGTATTTGGTGCTAAAAGTGCCACGTTTTTTTTGTGAGAGTAAATACTTGGAGTAAGTAAAGTTCAACTAACGTTTACTGATGTTTTCCAACTAGTTTTACTTCATAACTTTGATGTACGGCAAACATTTCGTCAACAATCGTCGAATGACAAGGCAGGTGTATAAAAGTGGTAAGATTGGCTCAAAGACCCTTTACAAACTGCGACTTTTATCATCGATGCAGTCACGCGTTTTGAAAACGCGCTTCAGCATCGCGACTCACTCAATGAACAGATGTAACTTAGCATCGATGCAATCGCGCGTAAGCATCGATGGAGAAATGCGACAGAACATTCAGAACATAATTTGACAATATCTAGCTTCTGCATCGCGACTGCATCGATGCTAAAAGTAGCGTAGTGTGTAAAGGTTGATATTTTGCGGACGCATCGATGCTAACTCGCGTTAGCATTGCGACTGCATCGCTGCTAAAAGTCGCAGTATGTAAAGGGTCATAGAGTTAAAATTAAAGCGTCTTAGCATATGTTTACGTGTTTCTATTTATGACCTACTTTTAAGTCTATTTTCTGCATTTACTTCAAGATCTAGTTAAAAAATAAATAATGTTTTATAACCTCAGCTGCAACTCACTCTTGTTTTTCGCCAAGAATTGAATTACGCATCAGCTCGAGTAGGTATATTGTTAAGGGCGGATTTTTCAATCGTCAGATAAAACTTATCAGACAGACAAATTATAAAGCGACAGATTTAAAAAAAATGACAGTTACGTATGATTGCCGACAATTGATGACGTTTTCAAAATATACAATATTGTATTTTGTTCGATGAATATTTCTTGTCTGACTATTGAAAAATCAGCCCTAAATAATAAAAAAACTTTAGTGCTAATAATATTTTTATTTTATTTTATTTTTTAATAAATTGTCAATATTACCAATTTATTAAAATTAACTAAATATTATGACTATTACAGTTGTAAATTACAAATATCACACTGATACAGCCGGAATAGCTTATGAGAGAACAGTAGGAAATGTGGATAGCTAATTAAGTGCCTACAAAAACTGTAAGAAAATTCTTGTTTTCTCACGCCAGCAAGTCTTACAAGCTAACTTATTTATCTCGTAAAATACTTGTTAATACTCGTCCCTTGGGACTGCGATGAAGTCTGGCTTCTCGTAGTCCAACGCACAGATAAGTTGATCGACAAGTCGGTCGATCTGTCCAGTTTGGAGTGATCTGCGAAGAAAAGTCCAGTGTTGTCTTGAGTGGCGCTAGTAAAGGGCGGCAGAGGTCAAGTTAGATTGGTTCTTTTTGTTTGCAGACTTGTCGGCTAAATTGAGGGTGTGTGGGGAAACGAGAATCGTCTAAAGACAAAACTTGTTTACACTACTTACTGAATTAAATCACTTCGGTAGATGTTTGTTTCGAGTGGCCCGGGTTTTCTGCTGCAGATGTGTTGACCGCGTTTTGTTTCTGTAATGTTAGTACCTATTGGGCAGTTTGTTTTGCGGCTGTTTGCATCTTAATAAAGGGTTATAACATTTTGTTGCCTTGAATCTGATACCTATTAGCATTCCTTTTTCACACATTTTATTTTTCAATATAATAAATTAACACGTAATTATTGTAGCATTTGTATAATATACGACGTTACCAAAAATCTGTTTGAAACTACTTTCACGAAAGCATTATCAAACAATCATCATCATCATCATCATCATTATCAGCCAAAAGACGTCCACTGCTGAATATAGGCCTCCCCCACGACTTTCCACAGCGACCGATCACTAGCGGTCTGTATCTAGTTTAATCCTGAGATCTTTACAATATTTTTTTCAAGCAATAAAAATATGAATTAAAAAATTGGACCGATAAATAAGTGACTTAGCTATGTAATACCAAACAAACGACTTGGTTAAAAAAATCCGCGGTCCATAATCCCTAACCCAAATGATCACATTAAATCATCAATCTAAAAACAAAGTTCGCCCGAACGCTGTACAAAACCGATCAGCCGAAACCTCTGTGTACATAACCTAACCGCAAAGTTATTAAAGTACTGGCAAACTTTTAATTTGAACTTCGCTACCGATAACAATGCAGCAAAGTTAAACTGTTAGCTTGGGGCGCGCCGCCGCCAATCTTCCTCACATTGCAGTACAATACCGTACTTCTTTGTAAGAACACCTCGGAAAACTTTGTCCGAAGTAAACTCCGGCAAGTAGTCCATCGGCGACCGCGCCGCTGTCCGCTTCGCTCCGCACCGGCGGATCCGCACGGCACCCCCGATCCTCAACGATCCGCCTCCGACAAACAAACGGACAAGTTTTAATGTTTTGCTCACAAAGTGTATGATTAAACGCGGAGAGCGGCGGAGAGAGTCGGCCGTAAGTTATTGATTTTCCACCACCGAACCCCAGTCGACTACGCGGCTCCCCGTCCGGTATAGGAGCGCTACGCGATCGCATCACTTCTAAACTCTAAATAAACGGCGCCAAAACTTCTTTTGTGACATAAAACCTCACTGAAAACACTTTTAATGGCTCAAAAATAACTTTTGTTATGATAAAAAACCTGTTATCAAGTTTTTCGCGGTAGTTATTATGGGAAAAGTTAGGGGTGACTGCGCGACTGTACCGCGAGCGGCACGAGTCGCGCACCCTACAACTTCACGTCGCTCTACGTTCCGAAGTTAACGCAAAGTTCCGCCATTTTGGAACATGCTCACAACCCACTTGTTTTATAAAGAAACTTTTTATTAATTCCTGTGGGCCGCGGAGTGTCAGTAAGATGTTTTGAGGTTATGCTGAAAGACGAAAGACGTTTTTCTGACTTGGAGCTGCCGTTTTAGTGATATTGTGACTGTGTACGCTGCAGAAACGAGTGTTTGTGGCTATTTGAGATATTGTTTTGAAGTGTAACTCGAGTGACGTTTGTGAATGATGCTCTTGTAATTTGTGTTTACTTCGATACTTGTAAGAGGGACGCGGCGAGCACTTTCTGACCTTGCCAATGGCCTGGAATCTGGATTAAGTGACAGGTAACGTATTAAACTTACTTTAACTGGTTACTTTTGTCTAGAAAAAGTTGTGGCTAAAAAGTTTTTGACAAAAAGTGTTGCGAGTTAACTACTTCCGTGACATACATAAAAGTAGTGGCTTCGAAACTGTGTGTTTGAGTTACCCGCCTGGTTGTGTGTGTGACAATGAATTGTTGTGGAAAGAAAATGCCAATTTGAGTCACTACATGAATGATAATGGCGTTGTGCTTGCCATATCATAGTTACAGCCTAGTTTAAGGAAATAGCCTGAAAACAATATTTTCCATAGAAATACAACAAATCCTAATGCTATAAATAGACATAAGCAGTGACTTACCTTCTATTAACTCATTACGTATAAAATAATTCAAAACCTACTTACTTCCAATTCCAAGAGGTCGTGGCAAGAATTACTTTTCTTGGAAGTCGCAGAGCACCGGAAGCCTTAAGATTCGAACAAACAGAATATTAAAATCATATTACAATATTTATAAGCTGTAACCTTGCATCGTCGTTTCCTTTTGCAATTTAACTAATAATTGTACTCGAGTATTCAATTATTAAATAGTAATTAAACCTCTACAAAATCAATTTATAAACTCAAACCCCAAATCAAACTAATAAAATAGTGTTTGTCGGAGTACTAAAGTCAGAATTGAGTTCATTAAAACTTATAGGCCAAGACAACTAACTATAACACAGAGGAGTGTTCCATAATGGTCTCACGATTTAAACCATAATGTACAACGATTTTTTACTATTATAATTAATTACACTTATGACTCCGACTTAGAAATCAATTTAAATGTACCTAATTAAGAATAAATCACATCATTGTTATTGAAACCATAAGTACACAGAAAGTTATAGAGTCACCTCGTTACGTAAGGTATGTTTTGTCGCACTAACTCATAAATAAAGTAAAAAGGCCGCGATATTGGATCGTTTTATTGAGGACGCCATTACAAAGTCATTTTAGCAACCGGTCCCAGTCTCAGTCCATTGTAGAAGGAAAATCTTTCTACAGTCACGGCTCTCGATGGGATAACGCAGATGGACGACAGGCGAACAAGGTCCCATCTGCATCCCGGCTTTCAAGCGATAATTGACTCAATCCCTACCATTTAGAGCGCACTCTCGCACAACACCCAAGAAAGCTATGAAACTTTGTTAAATAACTTTTCAGATAACTTGAACTCGTCGTATTTGCGGAAAGTTGTAAGCGGAATTTCACCGCGGGCTAATTCAATCTGTACTCGGTTGTAATAAATGTTGTTTTCGCGAAATGCCAATTGGGGAGTTAGAGCGCTTGGATAAGATAAAACTTGTGGACTTCACGAAGCAAAACGCGAACTTTTGTAGAACATTTCAGTGTAGTTAGTACAATGTTATAATGGAAATAAGCACTTCAAAATGGCGGCGTCTGCAGCTATAGATATCGATTACCGGATGTTTTTGCATGATCGATGTGATTGTGCCAACTTTATGTAATCGGGTTTTGACAGTTGATTTGAGTTTTCATGATTGTTTGCATGAAACTGTTCCGCAGGTAGTTAATAATGTTTGTCTTGTTTCGTTTCCCATAACTGCGTTCTTCGCCCACTTCGTGGATAGTGAACATACTCGTATACTTAAATTTATATACACGAGTAGAGTTACCAATAAAAAGCTACGGAGAATTCGAACTTAGATATTTTATATGGTAAATTAAAAAGGTATTTTTTGGCTTTTGCTCATAACTGTCAGTCATTATATGATATTTAATATCGTATGACACTTTAATATTACTAAGTGGTTTCTAAGTGTGACCCAGATCAAATCGCTGTGCAGCTTAAATAATTTCAACACTTAAACAAACGAAATTATTAAGAAAATTAAGAAAGTTTGATTGCAGCATTTATTATGATATGTAAGCTGGATGTGACCTTATTAATAATCATGTTAAACTTACATCCAACAATCCAAGAGTTCTGGACTCTGGGACTGAGATTCTGGCCCACAGTATAATTACAATTGTCAGTAGCCGCAGTTAACAAAAGGCCTACGACTCGCAAGCTACTCAGATTCCGAAATTTATAGCACTTTGATCAGACAGAAAATATTAAACAGAGTGTATCAATATTCTTAAATGTAATTTTTATTTAACCTCCAAATTTTATAAGAATAAATTTACTTGAGTAAAAATCCGATCTAAATGATCCGAACCGTCCGTTTATAAATTTGTTACATTGGTGCATATTATTTTTAATTTCTTGCCTTCGGCGAATTCGCGTGTCTGTGCAAAAAAGTTTCATATTGCTCCTTTCCACAGCTAACCTACGTTGTTGATTGTTCTAAGAGCTACTGATTAATGATATAGAGTAAAAACTTTTTATGCAAGAATTCTGTAGATTCTTCTGTGAAGCTATCAATCGGTCTACAGTTTATCATTCGTGTGATTAAAAAGTAAATGATTCAGCATAAGAGTGAATAAACTTACTGCGGAACCAAAGTTGTACTGTGTACCTAGTTTTACATTAACTAGTTCACCGAAGTTTGTATGGATGTGTAACTATTAACTTCTCTTGAGTGTACGCTCACACCCAACAGAGGGATCGATCGGTCGATTTTCCACCTTACATTGTTAAGTCAAGGTTCAGAATATAATGTAAGGTTAATATCGTTACAATGTTACAGTCAGACAGAAGTTAAAATAAATATTTGCTTTCCAAGTGTGGACATTATGTATTTGTGTGACTTAATAAATATAACTGTTAGGTATACAAGCTTTTTTGCATTATTTACGTTATTATGTTAAAAATTAGTATTCAAGATACTTAAAAATACTATTTTTTTTTAGTGAAGCTTTGTTGAATCATCTAATTTAAATAAACGTTAAATTGTTATTGATACAAAAACCTTATCATCATCATCAGCCAAAGTACGTTCGCTGCTGAACATATGCTTCCCCTACGGCTTTCCACAGCAACCGATAACCTGCGGTCTGCATCCAATTTGATCCTGCGATATTTACAAGGTTATCTGCCCATCTTGTTGGTGGACGTCCTACGCTGCGTCTTTGGTCGAAGGGTCTCCAATCTAGAACTTTCCTACCCCAACGGCCATCAATTTACCATTTTTACCATTTTTGCGAAAAATATTGTCAAACATATCTCTTAAGCAAAATGAATAACAAAACTAACAAACTTGTTTGTGGTCAATGCAAAAAAGTAATAAGACACAAACAACATTTAAAATGCTTGCGATGTAAGCATATCTATGATCTTAAATGTGCTAATAAAGAAAAACTTTACTATTTAATGGATAAAGACCGCAAAAATAAATGGATTTGTGACAATTGTAATCGTAAAAGAGAAACTGCCAATACGAGTGCTATAAGCACGCCCGGACACTCTACTCCGACGCTTGCTATTAAACAATGTAAACCACAAAAGAAACTACCTCAAGAACCAAATTCGATACCGGATGTGTCACCATCAACGCCGATTAGCACAGAATCCGTTCCTGTAGACACGTCTAACATCCAAATTAATGATAACATAACATATCGCAATAAAAACAAGGCAGTTATAGCTCATGTTCCCACTCGTAACTCTTTTGATTCCCTACAAACTGACATTGATGATTATGAAGATGAAGAGAACACCAGTATTACGCCACAAAAATTAAATAGGAGCTGCCCAGACATTTTAACCAAGAGCCATTTGGACCACGAAGCTCTACAACAAAAATTCGATAAACTGCAGCAAAAATACGAGTCTGCCGAGCAGCAAATTGATCTTCTTTTATCGGAAAACTTTTGTTTGAAAAAGACAATAGAACAGTATAAATCAAAGCTGTGTAACCTAACTTCGATGTGTAAAAGCACGGATCAATTATCAACATCAATAAAAAGTAAAACGGACTCGGCAAAAAAAAAATTTAGGAAAAATAAGACATCGATTAACGAGTCGTTTACTACTGAAACCCTAACCCTAACACCAGTTAGAAATAAAAAGTCTCAGCCCACAAATCTCTCGGAAAATGATACGGAATATGTTCCACAAAGAAGAATTAACATAGTAAGCACAAACACAAGAAACAAATTGTTAAAATTGGCTACAAATAAGTTTCAGTACGGATATCAGCTGTGCCACTACAAACTACCACATAGAGGTATTCTGAATATGTTGGAGTCTATTGAAGAAAAGCTATCTTCTTTTACAAAAGATGACTTTTGTGTGTTTTTGATAGGAGAAAAAGATTTTGAGACATCGCAAAACTACACTGAACTTGTGAAGAAGATCCGAAATAAACTCATATCACTAAATCATACCAACATCATCATATGTCTACCAACATTCAACTGCGGAAGGTTAGCGCAACTTTTTAACCGCAGAATAGAAATATTTAACAAAATACTTTACCATGATGTACAAAGACACAAATACGCTTACCTACTTGACTCAAACCAGCATCTAACGTACGACTACTTTATGTTTAATATGAGACATGGTGCAATAAACAATAAAGGAATGGATAATGTCCTTAGTAACTTGAAATATTTAGTAGAAAAAACACACACACACACACACAGGTGTTTACCTCTAAGACTGACTATTACAGCTCGTGTGACAAAACTTACGGTTCGGAAACATTTTTTCGTGACTATTATGCATCAGAACATAGCCGGTGCTCTATCAAAGACGGACATGTTGGAAATAACATTAGTTGATTTAAGCAAAACTTGTATTCCTGATATTATTTGTCTTAGCGAAACATTTTTGAAATCTGGCCACGAAACGAATTTTAAACTTTCTAACTACGAGATGGTGTCATTTTTTAGTAGAACAAAGAAGAGAGGAGGCGTCTGTATACTTGTAAGAAAGGGACTACAGTACAAAAATAAAACAAACCTACTTAAACAGGCGGCTGTGTCAGTATTTGAATGTTGTGCTGTTGAGATTCCAAATAATAATATCATAATTATCTGCCTATATAGGACCCCATCATCTGACGTTAAAGATTTTTTACATAAACTCGACGTTCTGCTTCATGAACTTACTAAGAAGAAAAAAAAGAGAACTGTCATACTCGGCGACATAAACATCGACACTCTTAAAAAAGAAAGTAAAGTAAGTAACCATTTGAAGGACATATGTAAAAGGTACAACATGACAATACACATAAATGAACCAACGCGAGGGTCATCTTGCCTAGACCACATATTAAGTAATATTGACAACGCTTCAGCATTGGTTTTGAAATTGGGACTTTCGGATCATGAGACAGCCCAATTCATTACCTTCCCAATAGATACTAAAAAAGAAATACCTAAATTGACGTATAGATACAAAAGAGATTATAGTGTAGAAAATATAATAAAATTCAAAAGTTGCTTATATAAATTATCGTTCAATGAAGTATTTATGGAAAATAGAGTAAATGAAGCTTTCGATTTATTTCATAGCACATTATTGCTTTTCTATAATTTATGTTTTCCCAAAATAAAAGTAAAAAAACACAAAATTTTCAGAATAAGAAGAAATGGGTAACAACAGGACTAAAAAAAAGCTGTTTAAACAAACGTAAGCTTAGAATTAGATACTTTTTTTTTTCATTAATAAAACTACAGTCCACAGACTCTTTGGTCCGTGCCTTTTTTGATTTAGGTTTTTGTTATGTGTGTTACTTTTTATTTTTGCTCCGCGCAAAAATTTACAGTGCTTTTTACAATACTTATTACTAGGGTTGTTAGTTTATGCTATAACTCTCTTATAAGTTAAACATCGTCTCTTATTTCTACTTAAGATAACTTAATATATATTTTTTTTTCTTTTTTTTTTTTTTTCTTGTGTTGTTGTTATAGTTGCTATTTTCTTTTTCTATAATTATTTGTACATGTGCATATATTTTTGTTGTATTGTTTTTTTTTTATTATTATTATTATTACATATTTGTATTATTCTATAAGGTTTTGGAATTCTATTATCAATATTGCTCTTATTCTAGTTTGTGTTAGTGATTGTGTTTGTGTTTGGGGAGTAAAGTAATCCCTCTACGTCGTCGCCTTTAGGTACTAAGATGTTCTTAGTGACTTGGTTGATAGAGTTAGTTATGTTAGTGGATTGGCCAATATCTTGTTTCGGACTTGCTCGTCGCCCCTGCGCATGGCCATCCGCAGGTTGTAGTCCCGGATTATTGTTGGTGTGGCCTTCTCTGCCCGGATTATCAGACGAGCTGTGGCGTCGTCGGTGGCATTGTCTGTGTAATAAACACAAGACTTTGTGTGTCTAGAGATGGCCACAACAGCGTGGGGAACACTCTTTAGGAGATGGGATTTTTTTGATACTGTGCGCACTATCACCACTGACTCAAAAGTCTGCCCCTGTGCTTCATGTATGGTAAGTGTGCGTGATCCTTCGTCTTTCCCGTATCCTTGGCTGATAAGGCTTGCCTTTTCAGCTTGGGTGTGAGTGAGGTATAGGGTTCTTTCCGATTTTGGGATCACTGCACCTGAGAAGCGCTTGAGGTAAAGGGACTGTACTTGAATATTGGCTGAGTATATGCCGCTGTAGATTTCACTAAGGGCATACGCTACATCCTGGGGGTTTCGATAGGTGCACAGTAACTCCTTAGTAACCTCTGTGATTTTATTAGGTCTGTTGTATTCCAAAGTGAAGAGATTACAGCGATCTATGTATGGGAGTTGGTTATTATCTCCTAACAAAGTCACCTCTCTGGCTTTCGCTATTTGGATAGCCAGTACAATGGATCCAAAATGGTTCATGAGGGCTTCATCCACCATTAGGCGTGTGCACGATTCTCCCTCACTCATACCATTTACAAGTAGAGATGCCATTGTTCTGACTCTCCTTTTCGCCCTCTCTTCCCCTATTCTCGTTGCCAGTTTCTCTCGGAGGTCCTTTGCTGCTTCAGTCGTGGTTGTGATTATTATGTCCTGTTCGGGGTTTATTTGGGACATTACCCATGTGGTTTTGCCACAACCAGGGACTCCATTGACCCATGTAATTGTCGGTATAGTCCAGTGTTCCGGGACCTTACCTTTCGACAGATCTCCCGATATGGTGTTAGCCATTTCGATTATTCTGTCGTCGAGCATGACCTTCGTACACTTTGCGACTACGACTATGGGGTCTTCGGACGGTGTTTTGAAGACAAGTTTTCCCTCCTCTAAGTTACTCAGTCGTTCGTCCTGTCCCACGAAGCCACACGCGTTGCTGTATGCCGCCATATACGACCCCGACATTTGTCCATGGATAACCTTGGATTGTTCGCTATCGTATATTGCGGCCTCTGCGTCCTTTAATTTAGCTCGCAGCAGTCCCAGATTGTCAAGATTGTACGCTTGCATGATGCCCTTGCAAGTGTCTTCGTTGACTTTTCTAGTGGCTTTAGTTACCGCTACGAACTCGATAAAGGCATTTAGCATGTGCTCCTGTGGTTGACAGGCTGGTCTGAGAGTCGGTGGAGCTACTTGTTCCATGTCTGCCCTGGTGCGTTCCACTCTTGGGTTTGTTTCCTCCTCTGGTGGTGGTGAGGTAAACTTTTCGACTGCTTTCTCGATCGCTGTTATACTCCTCATCCTCGTTATTTTTCTGGTGATCATCTCCGGGATCGCCTTGAAAACACTGCTGAGTGCTGCTGTCATAGTGGAGAGTGTGTCTTGAGTTTTCTCTTTCTCGTCGACGCTCAGCTCTTTCGCACTCCGTTTCGTCTGGCACTTTTCGCTTCTCACCCTGAGTTCCAATCGCTCGGACCCACTGATGTCAGTTCTGACTATAGGGTGGTCCCAGCAATCAGTGGGTGGTGGTGGTGCGTTTTGGTCTGCTGGTCGTGGTTTAAGGAAGCTGAGGTTTTGGCCTCTGTCCTCATAGACCACGACCTCGTGATATTTAGAAGCTGCCACGGCCCCAAGGTAGTCCTCGGTTTTGCCTTTTTGGTAGCTTACGACCATTGCATCCAGACTGATCTTAACCGGTCTCGATGTTCCTTTCTCCCCTCGCTCACTTATCTTCGTAAGTACCTTGCATGCCTGTTCGAATTCCGTAACATGCAGTTCGTTGGAGAATAGTGCGATAGTCTTGTTTTTCTTTCGCACTATTCTACACTCTTGCTGCTCTATTGTTACAATTGGTAATTCGTTGTAGACCTTTCGTCTCATTGATGTTTTAAAGGTACTTCCGTTGATAAGTGCGCCGAGACCGGGTGAAATATAGACCGTGTTTCGTACCATGGCGTTACAGAATGCGATTCCTAGCCGCTCCCAGTTGTTGTCCATGAACAGCGCGACTCCCCGCAGCCTTATTCCAGGCTCTCCCGGTTCACCGGATGCCAGCAGATTGTAGGGTTTAGGTTGACTTTGTGAGGGTTTCTGTGTGGTGAGTTGTTGTATTTGTTGTTGTGTGTCCTGTGTCGTGGGTGTGCAATTTGGTATTGCGCTATTTCGCCTTGTTGTTATTTTGGCGACTGATTCCACATAGTTTAAGAAAGTGGTTCTTAACTTCGCACTTTTTAGGACCTTTGTCATAGTATTTTTGGTCAGCTCCATCTGAATGTCGCATTCCAGGTTGTGCTTGCTCAGTTGGAACCGCGGGCAATCTAATAGTATATGCCAGACTGTTTCGCTTGTGTCCGGGTCACACTCGCATCCGGGGGAGCTGCGAAGTTTAAACCGATGTAAGTATTCCCCAAAACCACCATGTCCTGTGAAGATTTGGGTCTGGAGCGGGGTCAGTTTTACTGCTCTCACCAGCCGGTACGCCTCGCGTACGTCTGGGAAGAAGGCCTTGGTAACTGATCCCGTTGCAGAGGCGTCATATCTGTCCTGCCATCTCTGGACCGATTCCTCCCTGATCTTTTTCTTCACATAAGACAATGGGACTTCTGCGTAGTCTGGCTCTGACTTTTCTGTTGTAGCGGCTGTTTTTGCTAGCTCGTCAGCTCTTTCATTTCCCGCTGTTCCAACGTGTGCTCTTAGCCAAAACAGCCTCACCTGTCTCCCTTCTGCATTCATGGCTGATATGTTCTCCTTAATGGTCTTTGCCAGTGGGTGTAGGAGAGCGGGGTTAGACAGTAGTTCTAGTGAAGATCGTGAGTCACTTAATATGTTCACTGTGTCCGTTCCGCTCTCTTTTGCCCTTAGCACTGCCCTATGGAGAGCATATAGTTCCGATTGGAAGACTGTGCAGGTTGGGTGTAAGCTGAAGGTTTCGCTGCCTGTCTCCTTACCGTTTTCCCACCACGTGAGGGCTGCTCCTACTCTACCCTCTATCTTGCTTCCATCGGTATAAACCTGTGGACCTGAGATGTCGTGGCGTTTTTGGGTTTCTGGGTTCATATCCTCGAGGAGTTCATACCCCAAGGCAGTGGTGTTGGATGGATGTGGAAATTCTGTAAATTTAACTTTATTTTCCAGGTTCCTGCCAGGGGGTAAGAAATCGGCTGCGTATTCTCTCTTTGCCTCGTACAGGGTTGCTGTTTCCTGGATGCGTAGGTCTAGAGGTAGGGTCCCAGAGAGAATCTGCACAGAGGTTAATGAATTAGATACTATAAAACTAAAAGTAGTAAACACAAATATAAATATCTACAGTATTCAAAAGAACTTAAAAAATGTATATATCAGTCACAAAAAAACACCAACAACAAGTTTATTAACAACAGCAAAAACAAATCTAAAGCTGCTTGGCAAATAATAAAAGGCATAGATAAAAGTTCTGTAGACGATATTGACCATATAGAATATAATAACACAAAAATTGATGACCCTGTACGTATAGCTGAAATATTTAATAATTGCTTCACAGAATTATCACAAAAATCGACACAAAATACTGACGCAAATAATAGATCTAATAAAAGTACAAAAACCTTAGGACATTCGATGTTTCTTCTTCCTATGACTGAAAATGAGGTTAGAACACAGGTGCTCTCCTTAAATAACCCAAATTCAGCGGGAAATGATGAAATATGTACTAACATACTTAAACAATGTATCGATGAAATAACTTCTGTGTTAACTTATTTAATAAATTTGTCCTTTGAGAAAGGTACATTTCCTCAGAGACTAAAGGTGTCTATTGTAAGACCAATCCACAAAAAAGGTTGCAAATACAACATCTGTAACTACAGGCCAATTACTCTTATTCCAATAATATCAAAGATTTTCGAGAAATGTATGTTAACTAGATTATTACAATACTGTACAAAGTATCATATAATCAATCCGGATCAATATGGCTTCCAAAAGAAAAAATCAACCACCCTTGCAATGTTTGCCTTGATTAAGGAAGTTTTGACAAACGTAGATATAAAAAAATTGACTACTGTTTTGTTTCTGGATATGTCAAAGGCATTTGATATGGTTGACCATGACATTTTGCTTCGCAAGTTGGAAGGAATAGGAATTCGTGGAAATCCTCTCCAATGGATTGAGTCTTATATCCGAGATAGGCACCAAGCTGTTGTTATTTCGAAAACAATGAAAGAAAATCATTACACTAGACAGGAATATCAGTCTCGGTATATCCATAATAGCTTTGGAGTTCCACAGGGAAATGTGCTCGGGCCTTTTTTGTTCATTATTTATATTAATGACATAATCAATTTAACCAGACATAAAACTATATTACTTGCTGATGACATATCTGTTATTGTGACTAGTACATTAAGAGAAGGCTTGACAAAGCATGAGACTGAAATAAATAATAAACTGTTTGACATTATTAAATGGCTAGAAATTAATAATTTAAAAATTAATTTAGGTAAGACATATTTTGTACAATTTAATAAAATATAATTTTAATATATCATATGATGGTGTAGACATTGAACAAACTGACATTGTAAAATTTTTAGGTATATATATTGACGAAGACATTAGTTGGAAATCACAAATTGAAAAAGTATGTGACCGAATTAATCGTTTTGCATATGTACTGCAAAGGCTTCGCAACGCCACAGATCGCAAAACGATTCTTGCAGCCTATCATGCCTATGTAGCCTCTGTATTGCGGTATGGGCTGATTCTCTGGGGTAATGGTGTTAATATAAATAAAGTGTTTGTAACCCAAAAGAAATGTATACGAGCAATATGTGGTGTACCGCCTTACCAAACTTGTAAACCACTATTCAAGGAACTTGATATATTAACCGTTCCTAACCTGTACATCTTTGAAATTTGTTAAATATAACCTTGGTCTCTTTCATAAAGCGGTTGATATATATCATCGTAACACTAGAAATCCCGAAAGACTTGTATTAAATTTTGCACCCAGAACAGCACTATATAAAAAAAACTGTCTAAATATGTGTATTAAAATATATAATAGAATACTTAAACACATAAAAATATTAAGACCTCGCCCATTCCTGAATAAATTGTATGATTGGTTAATTGATAAGAATTATTATAGTCTTAAGGAGTTATTAGAGTAAATAACTGTAATATTGTAACACTTTAATTGACATTTGTAAAATTGACATTTATTAATATTTACTACATTTTCACATGCTATATTTATGGCGAAATATGCTGGAATTCAATTTTATTGTAATTGTGACCTTATTGTACCATATTTCAATGTGAATAAATGAATCTTGAATCTTGAATCTTGAATCTTGAATTCTTCGCGCTATGTGCCCTGCCCATTGCCACTTGAGCTTACTGATTCTCAAGGCTATGTCCGTTACCTTAGTTCTTCCTCATTTCTGATTCCATCCCGTAGAGAAACACC
Organism: Pyrausta purpuralis; assembly: GCA_963924145.1. NCBI lineage: Eukaryota > Metazoa > Arthropoda > Insecta > Lepidoptera > Crambidae > Pyrausta > Pyrausta purpuralis. The sequence goes on along the minus strand of OZ001649.1, from coordinate 6,801,021 downwards.
CAACATTATATTATCTGGGACCCAACATAGCCCTCTCCATCGCTTGTTGTGAGATTTTGAGGGCCCATTCTTAGAGACCATGTTCCGGATCCGTATACTATATTCTTCCACTTTCGTCTTCAGACACTGAGGTAGTTGCGATGAGAAGACACTCGCAATTTCCCGAATGCTTCCCAGCCGAGTGGGATTAGTTGTTAGACCTCTTTCTCAAAAATGGACTTACCCAATAGAATTACTTGTCCCAAGTAGACGTACTTGTCGAAAACTTCGAGAGTTCCCAACGGATACTGGAGTGGGTACAACAAGGGAGCTCGACATAATTTTCGTTTTTTCCATGTTCATTTTAAGACCCACTTGTTGGAAGACTCGGTCAAGGTCTTTGAACATAGTGCCAAGATCGTCCAGCGTCTTTGCCACAACGACTATATAATCGGCAAATCGGAGGTGTGTGATGTATTTTCCACTAACATTGATGCCGATTTCTTTCCATTCCAGAAGTTTGAAGGCGTCTTCCAATGCCGCTGTGAACAGTTTCGGAGATATATAAAATCTCCCTGTCTCACACCTCTCCGCAGTGGAATCGCCCTCGTTTCCTCCCAAGTTTCGATCGAATAAAGGCATATTATACTCCTCTGATTTCTGTGTAATTTGCCTGAGCGTTTGGATGTGGTCTATGGTACTATAGCCTTTTCAGAAACCGGCTTGTTCGGGAGTCTGGAAGTTATTAAACCTACGTGCGAGATGATTCGTGATGACCCTTGAAAACAGCTTGTAGACATGTCTCAGGAGTGAGATGGGTCTATAGTTCTTCAATAAGGTTTTGTCTCTTTTTTTGAAGAACAACACCACCACACTTCTGTTCCACGACTCGGGCTTGATGCCTTCCAGTAGCACGAAATTAAAAAGTCCCTGATGGACTTCGAGTACCAGTGTTCTACCCATCTTCATAATCTTTGCTGTGATTCCGTCCTCGCCAGGTGCCTTGTCGCTTTTGAGCTGTTTAAGGGCCAACCTAATCACGTAGTGGCTGATGTCCTGGATGTCTTTGGTGTAGTGATGTGTCAGGATAGCTCTTGGGTCTCTGGCCGAGCTATCAACGAGTTTGGCAACTGAGGTGTACAACTGCCCATAGAACTTTTCGATCTCCCTCAAAACCTTTTCTTTCGTCAACGCTACACTGTTGTTCTCCATCTTAAGCTTCGTCAACAGGCTTTGCCCAATGACATGTCTCTTGCAAATACTTTGGAGCCTTGGTTCCGCTTTATCGTTTCTTTCACACTATTTGTGTTAAAAGAACGAATGTCGTATCGCAGGGACTTCCATATTAGTCTATTAAGCTGCCTGTAGTTTTCAGCATTAACAGAGTTGTGCAGTGTTATAGATCGACATTTTGCCATAATGTCGAGAATGTGGATCAAGAATTTTGGACCCCACCGTTTGGATAATTACCAAGAACCCGTTGTTTATTTTGTCCACTGATACGCTATTCTCTAGGAAAACTGCTTTGGTTTGACAACTCTAGTTTCAAGCTCTCGGGATTTTGGATATGAGCACGAGTGGTCTTCATCAAGTGGTTCCTTTTCAATTTGACATTTACATTCAACGTGCCTCGAATCATTGAATCATTCGGTGGTCGCACCGGTTTTCACCCTGTTGATCACGGAGACATCATTGAATAACCGTTTCTTGGAGGTCATGATGAAGTCAATCTCGTTTCTCGTGAAACCATCGGGACTCAACTTGGTACACTTCCTTTGAGGCAGCTCTTGGAAGAACGAGTTCAACGCAAAGAGTCCCTTCTTCTCCAAAAAGTCGGCAAGCCTCTGTCCCCTGGGGTTCCTTTGCCCGTAACCAAAAGGTCCCACCTTCAAGTCATTCTTGCCTTGCTCTCCCAGTTTTTCGTTGAAGTCCCCCATCACTACAGTAAAATAGGTTTTGGAAGTTTTAGCTCTATTTTCGTCCTGATATATTTCCTACTCCTCTTGATCCGAGTATTTCGAGGTCGGCACATATACCTTTATGACATTCAGCGAATATCTCTTAGATATTCTGAGTATAAGGTAGATCACGCTGCTCGACACACTCTCGATGGTCTCGATATTGTTGACGAGGGAGTTGTGAACAAGAAACCCGACACCACCTTGGAATTTGGTTGCCTTCCCGGTAGTAAAGCAGGTTACCGGACTGCAGAGTTATCGTGTCCTCGCCTCTCTACGGATTTCTGATAAACCCATTATGTCCTATTGTAACCTGCTCATTTCTTCCTCTAGCTCGAGCAACTTCTCATCTGTCCTCTGTGTTCACGTGTTACGTGTGTATACGTTACAGTCCATTTTTCTTTGTTAGTCGAATATTGTAAACAATCGTGACATTTCTGTTTGACGAAATGATTAATTTTAAAATAAGATAAACACAAAACTCACAACTTACAAAGGTAATTCATCGTTTTATTCTTAAATCTTTTTAAATCATAGTTTATATTTTTTTTTTCATTGATATTATTTTAAAAGTTTTGAAAAGGTTGTTTACATTATTGGACTAGAAACAAAAAACGAAGTTTACCAGGGCCAGTTGTCGTCGGGGGTGGCACTGGGAATTCTTAGTACCCCTACCCCGCCGTTACCGTGACCGCTACCAAAGTCAGGAATAACGGGGTTGCCGGAAACTGGGGCCTGGTTTTTACATGTACTTCCATATAAGGGGATTTTGCCAATACTCACATCGCTTGGCAGGCGGGTTGTCGAGCACAGAGGCGCAGCCCCTTGCAGCTGTGCGCTGTTGCCCGTCACAGTCCAACATTTAGCTGCGCCTTGTATTGGATGATTATACCGCCATCGGTCGGTCGCCAGAGCCTCATCTGTAGAAATAGGATGCACCACGAGAAGGTGAGGTTGGCTTAGAGCTTTAGGTTTTGGTCAAGCTCCCTTACGTCCCCGAATTTCATCAGGCAGGCACCTTTCCAATTTGACAAAACAAAATTCCCTGGTATTACAAAACCTCTGGTTATAACTATTGGTGATTCTGCATAGCCGAGCCTAAATGACACAAGATATTAAAGCAATGGTTTCTTTTTTATTTTTCCTATAAGTTTACCAAATTGCAGCAAATCTAATGGCGTTACTTACCAGAAACTTGTTTTTATAATATCAGATCTTCCTAAAACACTCTTAAACTATGTCCAGTACTCTCGCAAATTATCCTTAATACTCGTATGTACTTACTTGACATGTTACGTAAACTTGTGTTTCAACCTCTACGGTTATTTCAGAGGCGATGCGAGGAGCTCGAAAGCAAAGCCTTCTTAGCGTGCGATAAGGATGCCCCATATTTCCCTTCCCCTCTTATTACACGACATATTCAAAATTCACTACTACCACTATGGAGATTGAGATCAGTAGGACTGATCATACGAAATTGAGTAATTTACTTATGGCAAAATAATAAAGCTGGCTGGTTCCTAGCTCAAAGGTTTAGCATAGCTATCCAACGCGGCAACACAGCCAGCATCATAGCCTCCTTGCCTCAAGGAAATGGTTTCATTTTTGAATAGGTAGACTAAGATTTTTTTTATGTCTTAGTTTTATTTTTTCTTGTTTGTTATTAATAAAGACTAATACAGTCTAACTGGCAAAATATTTTTGACCATTGTAACTCGTAACGTAATTAAGAGAAAAATATTGTAATTTATCGCCTAATTAGGTATGCTGTATGCCTGTGTGCATTATTATGCATAGCTCGACAATTATTTTTATTTCAGTTCTGTAGAGCCTAAAAAAGTTCTTACTTATTTATAACTAACAGCCCCCCGCTGTTAAACCCGCGTCTTATGAGATTTGCCTACAACGTTAACCGATTGAGATTTGCACATATCTTTTTATTTTGGTCCTATATACCATATGTTTTTACTATCCATGTTTAAAAATAAACTTTAAAAAAAAGTAAAAACCGACTTCAAAACCAAAATGCACTAAAAAGTATTAAATAAACTCTTCACCATTAAAAGGAAAGGAATCCGTTTTAGGCAAACAATTTCTTTTTGGAGTCGGTGCTGTGATAGTTGATGCTTGATGGTCAAAGTGATGGCACCGACTCCAAAAAGAAATTGTTTGCCTAAAACGGATTCCTTTCCTTTTAATGGTGAAGAGTTTATTTAATACTTTTTAGTGCATTTTGGTTTTGAAGTCGGTTTTTACTTTTTTTTAAAGTTTATTTTTTTTCTTCATTTTTAGTGATTACATAAGAGGGGGGGGAGGGGAGTTGCACCTTATGATTCTATTTTTTAAGAAACTACAAATTACCTATCATAAGTTCCGTCATTATAATTACTGAACTCCTAAGCGTTAAGGAGTTCCACCATCAGCTCAGCCCCACAAGATGTTGACTATCAGACGTAACAACACGTCAACATTAAGATTCTAGTAAAGAAACACTATACGTGCCTTTAAAATTTGAGGGTTTCCCTCAATTACACCAAGATCCCATCATCAGATCCCAAAATGGAAAAAATGGGACCAACTAGAAGGTACACCCTCTAAGTAGGCGAAAAAATTTTTCGATTCGGTCGACAAACGACTGAGATATGAGGTAACATACATACAAAAAAAAAAAAATGATAAAAAAAAAAAACATACAGTCGAATTGATAACCTCCTCCTTTTTTGAAGTCGGTTAAAAAAGGTCATACAATATCACACACATTGATGTGTGGTTTCGAAGATAGGAATTTTCTTCCTTGTGTTACGAAGCACCTACCAGACAAACATTATGACGTGGGTGCCTCCCATGAATAATTTAATACACATATATCATCCTTGACTTAGTTACAAATATGATTGTGCTCATCACATTAATATGTGCCCCTTGCGGGATTCGAATCCGCGACCGCTGGGTCAGTAGTTCTTGACTACTGAACTAACCACTACATCAAAACGTGTAGTGCGTCGTTTTTTTTTATTTTAGTCAACTTATCATTTCCAGTCCTTATTTCTGGATCGGGATCGGGTCTCCTAGTTCATTTGCACCACAAAGCTGTTCTGTATTCGCTAACCAGGCAGTGGGTGGTATTCTTCTCTATTCTATAAAAGGTGCTCTCATGCCACCCATGGTTGAAACGTTGGAACGGTAGGTAGGAGGCATGAGCATAGTGTAATGATTTAAGTGTATGTTAAAATTTTGTGTAGTTAATATGGTTGTGTGCTCCTGGTTTTAGTTCTTTCAGTGCTAACTGCGTCCATATGTTAGCCGCTGTAATGCAGGTCACTGACACTGAGGTTCTTCGTTCGTAGTTCTTATGATTTATCGCTGACCCATAGCAAGCGACTTTCTTTTACTTTGGGCAACTTTGAGCAATCTCCCGATAGACTCTTTGTGGATTATCTATCTCGACATTTATATCTCTCATCGCTCTTTTTCATAAAAGTAGAATATTCTTTACCATTACATCATAGCCGGTATTGCTTACGTTGAAATCTTCTCTCTAACTTTAAATTGAAATTAAGGATCACAGAGAACGCCTGGTGACTTCTATTAAAGCCAAGCGGTGTTTGTGGGATGGTTCATATCATTGTCGATATAAGCGTCAGTTCTTATCATCGACTCAAGATATTTTCGGCGATTAGGTAGTGAACTGATATAAAGGAATGTGTTACAGTTAAACTTGCAATGCCTCCAAAGTCACGCTCCATGTACTCTGTATTTTTACGACTGAGAAAGAAGATGATAATGTCTTTCTAGACGTATCCGTCAACGGCGCCACCCTAAGCTGGTGTGAGCTTGGGCGCTTGCAAAGGCGCAAGCGTGACTTGTTAAGCTAATTTTGGTTTTAAATGTACGGTTGAAAAAGGCACAGTAAGAGACCCAGATTCACTGTACGTGTACCCATAGGAGGGCTTAGGCTGAATCTTGCGGATTTCGCGTTGGCCGTCGAGATCTTTGACCCGGCCTTGCTAATAATACGACTGATACGGAGTCAATGGTTTTCAATTATTTAGTAATTTATGCATATTTCCGCAAAGTAATGAAATTGTCTCGGTATAAATCATGCTGCCTGGGGGCGGGTTTTCATATTTTTCGTTTGTTATAATCAAACTAAAAACAAGCCAAACAAAAAGCAGACAATGAACAACAGTGATAAGGGCGTTCTCAAAAATCTATTACTACAGAAAAAAATAGCATTCGTAGTATTGAATCCACCATAAACACGCCCCCGGCCGCCAAGCAAGTCGCGTGCCGCTCGGTCCATGAGCGCCATGAGCGCGTGGTATTTTAAAATTAAAAGATCTCCTACCTAAGATAATTATTGGAATAAAATGATTTCAAGGGCGAATATGTTGAAATTATTAATTAATAATTATATTAATAAGTATTATTTCATTATCCTTTCCGCACACCAAGTAAAGAACTTTATATAAAAACAGGATTGTTCAATCTATCACAACAATACAAATATAACACATGCATCTTTATAAAAAACCGGCCAAGTGCGAGTCGGACTCGCGCACTGAGGGTTCCGTGCCGTGAATTAGGGAATCCATTTACTTCTACTTAGTAAAATACCACAATATTTTGTTGACTACAAACATAACTTTGTTTTTCATAGTGTTTGTATGAAGTACAAAGTTATGTTTGCGGTTGTTAAAAATGTGCTATATCTCAAAAACTACTAGTTCGATCCCGTCCGAACCAATTTTCGTTGAAAGTATTTATAAAGATCTACATCATATATTTTTTTCAAAATTAACACTTGCTTGGTTTAGAAATTAGATGGGGGGGGACGCCCGTTTTACCACTTTGGAAGCGTCTAGCTATGAAACGTTTGTTTTTAAAAGAAAATGGTTTTAGGAACCTCTATGTCATTTTAACACGTATAGGTTTGACAAAAAAATTTATTTTTGGTTTTAGTTTCATGTATGAGAGCCCCCCCTTAACTGTCATTATTTTTTTATTTTTTTATGAGAATCGGTAAGCGGTTACAGACAGACAGACAGTCCATTATTATTTATATATATAGACCATATTATTAGACTTATAGTCCATTGAATGAGTCCCTCCAAGGGGGGTCTAGAGTGCGTGAGTTAGTAACGTAAGATGTTTCTTCGGAAACATGTCAAGAGTCCCTAGGTAATAAACATACTAAAACCCCGAGACACTAGGAGGAGCCCCGGAGTGGGGGGAGGTGGGGAAGGGGTCATTTTTTTCATTTTTCGCTTAAATCTCAAAAACGGTACATGTTAGAGAAAAACTTTCAAGGAAAAGTTGAAAGGCCATAAAATTATCTACAAGTTGTACCTAAATTATTTTTTTCAATTCGCAGCCGTTTTCGAGCTACATCCCATGAAAGGTGAAAAATTCGAACTCCTAAACTCTCCTACAGGCTTCCATGGAGGAATGTGTTTTTTTTTTTACCAATTATAGACCTAATTAAGAGCAATCTATTAGTACCGGTCACAAGTTGTACTTTTGAGCTTTTTGGAAGAAAAAAAATAAAAAGGTCAAGTTGCGTAACTACCCTAATATAATATTTTGACAATCAATTCCTCCTAAAGGCTTCCATGGAGGAATGTGTTTTTTTTACCAATGATAGACATAATTAAGAGCAATCTATCAGTACCGGTCACAAGTTGCACTTTTGAGCTTTTTGGAAGGAAAAAATTATATATAACTATATTACCTATATATAATAATTATTTGACACAATTAAGTGTTTATTTGGATAAGGAGGAATATTGTTTTCTTGAAAATACCATGGAAAACAATGCATTGCTGTTTATTATTATCAGTTTTAGTGACTATACCTAAAGAAACAGGCATATACTGTCGCGGGATATTCTGTAGAACTATTTAAGGCGAATATTTATGCAATACATCATATTGATGTAACTCTCACAGTTTTTGCAGCGAACGCAAAAAAAGCTCGAAAATTACAGATTTCTTCCGACTTATCTTTTATCGTCATATCTTCACTAATAAAACCCATGAATTTATAAAATATTTAGCTTACATATTATCCAAATGCATAAGCTACATTTTTGTAAAGTTTCATCAAAATCTATTCAGTAGTTTTTGCATGAAGGAGTAACAAACATACATCCACACATCCATATATCCATCCTCAAGAACTTTCACGCTTATAATATAAGTAGGATGAAATCTTTTTGCAATTATTGAGGCCCTTCTGCATATTTGTATTCTATACTACTATTCGTCGTATTAAAGTCCAATATAAACTTGCTGAAACGCGCAACTCCACACTCAAATCATATCAAAATTCAATCTTATTCCGTTGCGTTACATCACGAATTCGGACACTGTTTTAAGGGTATTATGTCATTTTGTTCTACTACTAGGCTCCATTTTATTTGCTTTGAACAATAAATGACTCTCGCGTACAAATGTCTTCTATACATCTTTTATACGTGACTCTGGTATATTATGCAGAAGTAAACAGTTCCCTCGATTTTTATTGGATAACACATGAATACAGAATGTTATTGCGAAATCGAGTTATGGAAGGAACTTTATAAATAGGCATTGCTAAGCTAGTAAAATGTAGTAAGCTTATTGTCTTCTATGGAAAAACTAAAAGATTATACAATTGGATTGTCTTGTAGTTCCTTAGAAGTTTCATAAGATTATTATTATAAACTGAAATTAAATTTATTTATTTGATTTTCCTGTAAAATATTACGTCTAGTATAATTCGAACCATCGCACAGTGTTTGTAATCTAGCGGGATATAATTGTCAACCACTAGATTCACATTTTTATGACTGTAAATAGGTGTAATACGGTTAGTTATGTTAAAAATAGACAAGTAACGTTAAATAAATAAATAAATAAAAAATGAATTTTTTAAAGCGTAATTGCGTAAAATTTAGAGAAATAAATAGGTACACCAGTTATCCATTGTTACATTTTGAAGAGAGTTAATTAATTTAAAAAACAATGCCCAGTAATTTGTTAAAAAAGGCGCAAAAGGGGCATTTTTTGGGCTATGCTTAAAATATACACACATCAAAAGTGTCTAGGGATCAACATATATTTTTGCAATAACTTTTCTCCTTATTGATTAATTAAAATTTTCTTTAAGGATTCAACAAATAAAGTGTTTTTGTTTGTCTACAGTAACGATAAACCAAGTCACCTTTGCAATAATAAAGAAATTTGCCATTTTCCTTATGAAGGGATTTTTGACATTTGAACCACTAACATTAAAGTTCGAAAAAAAGACTGAAATAACAGTTTTCTTTAAAATTTTATTGGGTAACTTAAACAATTAATAATCCGTGTTTCTACCGCGAACACTAACAACACAAGAACATCGGTTTGGCATACTCAAAATGAGTTCATCCAAATCACGCTGTGGAATAGCCGCCCATGTTCGTTGCAACAACAAATAAAGGTCTTCTTGCGACTGGATACCTTCCATATTCGGCAGAGCTCTTCTCTGTAGCATATCCCATGCATGCTCAATCGGGTTCAAGTCTGGCGACTGAGCAGGCCAGGGCAAGACATTGATGTAAGGTGCGGCGAGAGTCTGTCTTACAACTCTTGCGGTGTGCGGTCGTGCATTATCATGCATTAACTGAAATAAGGGAAAGATTTGCACTTGTAGAGGAACGATGACGTCTGATACAATCGTCTCAGCATAAATTTGAGCGTTGAGGTTGCCTCTGATCCGAATCAAATCAGTTCTTCCGCCGATCCAAATACCCGCCCATACCATGATGGTTCCACCACTATAAGGATGGACTTCCTGGCAGGATTTTAATAGCTATTGGCGTCCAGGGGTTCTCCAGTGTCGTATACGTCTTGTATCCGGTCTCATACCAAACCGAGACTCATCAGAAAAGCACACGAAACGCCATTGTTTTTCTGCCCAATTTCTGTGTTCAAGAGCCCATTGATATCGAATCCTACGATTGTGCATTGCTATAGGTGGTACCCGTAGCGGTCTTCGGGAATGAAGGTTCACTTCATGCAAGCGGTTTCTGACTGTTTGGTCGCTAATAAGGTTCCCCGAAGAGTGATGAAGCCTCACGGCTAACATCATGGCGGTTATTGTTGGAGCTCTTCGAGCTGTGATTTGAATGTATAGGTCTTGTCTCCGTGTGGTGCAGCGATACCGTCCTCCATGGCGCTCAGCCACGGTACCAGTGCTTCGGTACCGTGTCCAAAGTCGACTGATAACGCTCTGACTTGTATTCAGAGCTAAAGCCACAGTACGTTGCCGGGAACCAGCTTCTATCATTCCCACGGCTCTGAGCATTTCTTCCCTGTTTAAATGACGTCGCCGCTCCATAATAACTTTGGTTTTAATCAGTAGTAGGGAAACAGTAGCACTAATAATATCTTCAATGCGTTGTATGTTTTTATAGGGAAAATATTGACAGCTGATTTTCATTTTTTACTCGAATTTGATTGACAGTTCCTGTTTCAAATTATGAAATGCACCAAGAAGGATCCATATAAATTTATGAAATCATAAATTTATTACAAAGCCACATCTCAATCTCAAGAAATCCGCATAAAAATGCTTGAACCCTAGACACTTTTGATGTGTGTATATTACTATGAAAAGCTCAAAGAAATCAAAATCTGTTATCGCTTACTTATAAATAAGACTTCAGGCTACACAATGATGTAGTTTTTGTTGTGTCATATAGTGTAATAATTTGACTTTAACCATATTCAAAAATATCATCATTTAAAATCGGAACGTTCCTAGCTTATTTATTTGAATGAGTTTATGTGACTATGCTATCATTTTATACATTTAAAAATAGTTTCATTGTAAGCGTAAGATACTCTAAAAACAATAAATAATATAAATCACAAAGTTAAACGTTATATCACTTTACAATAATCACAAAAAAGGTGCACACTAAAAACGATTCGTTTTGTGTCAATCAAACGATACGTTTTGTGCACTGCTTCAAAAATTTGTATATTATGTTTTAAGATATCTAAAATAATTTTAAGAATTTAATGATTTTAAGAAGGGTCAATGCTACGAAAAAAAAATAGCTATCTTTATAGCTTGGTTAACATTTTTAATGAAATCCCGCTAGATTGCGAAATTCCCATACTGAGCGTCGCGTAGTTACGAGCTTAGGCGTTAAAAAAACTGACGAAGTATTTATTTGCTGTGATAGTTGATGCTTGATGGTCAAAGTGATGGCACCGACTCCAAAAAGAAATTGTTTGCCTAAAACGGATTCCTTTCCTTTTAATGGTGAAGAGTTTATTTAAGACTTTTTAGTGCATTTTGGTTTTGAAGTCAGTTTTTTTTTTTAAAGTTTATTTTATTTCTTCATTTTAAGTGATTACCTAAGAGGGAGGGGGGGGGGGTGATGGTAGAGTTGCACCTTATGATTCCATTTTTTAAAAAAGCTACAAATTACCTATCATAAGTTCCGTCATTATAATTACTGAACTCCTAAGCGTTAAGGAGTTCCACCATCAGCTCAGCCCCACAAGATGTTGACTATCAGACGTAACAACACGTCAACATTAAGATTCTAGTAAAGAAACACTATACGTGCCTTTAAAATTTTACGATTACACCAAGATCCCGTCATCAGATCCCAAAATGGGACCAACTAGAAGGTACACCCTCTACGTAGGCGAAAAAAATTTCCAATTCGGTCGACAAACGACTGAGATATGAGGTAACAAACATACAAAAAAAAACATACAGTCGAATTGATAACCTCCTCCTTTTTTGAAGTCGGTTAAAAAGGTAGGTAGTGCCCTTGTTCGTCGCTTGGCTCAGATTTGGCGGGGGCCATTTTTGTATATAGAATCAGTTTACTGGGCTATTATTACCTACTTTCAATCCATAAACTCAAAACATTCCGTTGTGACAAAGTCAATTAATTTTATTATAAATTTAATACGACGACAACATCCACTGTATCAAATCAATTTATTAAAAACCTTCAATAACAAAGACAAACATTTCAACACACCACAAAGGTAACAATCCAAAGTCGACGTACAATAATAAAGTGTATCGTAAAAAGAAGCCAATTTTTCTAAAAAGATAAGTATATTTCCTAACAGTAAAATTCGTTTAACACTTGTTATTTTCAAGCGTAGCCAATCGCCTGTTGGATAATAAATGTTATTCTCTACGCCATAAAGTTTATTTTGTTAATCAAGTAAAGCTATAAAGTAAGTATGAATACAAATTATGTAGAATGAATATTTCTTAGAGGATTCAATTTTTGTTATCCAGTGTAAGAAGATCTTTTAGCGCTGAAAGTGTGGTTCTTGGTACGATTCTATTTAACAAGGACTTGCAATTATTGCTCTAGAAAGTGAACGAAAGTAAGATTTACATTTGAATAAACTACATACTGATTTATTGTAGTTTCAGTTTTTTTTATATGGCATAGTGTCATGCCTTAAAAAAACCGTAATGCTCACTTTTTTCAAATTTTAAAGTATTTACGATACTAACCTCAAAACATAAAGATATCGATTGGAGCCATAGTACAGTGCAAATAATAAACAGACCTCACCACTTTTAGGATTGTTTTTGATTATTTCTGACGTTCAATGATAGGAATTTATGTCCTACATTTTTTTGTTTAATAAAAAGCTATTCCTTTATTGACGTAGGTTTTTAAACAATCTTTACATACTGAGGATAACCTTTACCTCTTTGCAAATACTTTAACTCATTGGCTGCCACACTTGAGACACTTGAGACATAAAAAAATAATTATTATCACACACACACGCACCGGCGTGCTGTTCCATGGAACTAGTTAACATCTTTATAAAGATGAAATAGTTCTTGGCTACCGGGCCAAACGCTCTACCAATTGACCACACATTAAATTTAATAAGAGACCACAAATATCGCAAGGTCGGCCCGACAGCACGGTAGCTTAACAAATTTTTGGTTCCTGTGAGTGTTAAAAACATTCTAAACCATTAGTTAGCATCTTATTAAAAAAAATCTAAACGCAGTTTATTTTAAAGTAATTACAAATAGTTTCAAAGCAGTTTATTTAAAACTAATTAAAAAGCACATTTGTCCACAGAATGTCACGCAAGAACCGGCAGGGGTACAGCATCCGGCACCTGCTCCAGCTACCCAGCGCGCCGCGCAGCCCGCCCCCCGCTTCCGACAAGGTCAGTGCTACTGATGTGCCGTTACCGGGAATTTTGGGAATTATGAGTCAAATTGGGCAAAATTTCCCTAAGTTATATGTGTAGACTCTTGGTGTACGTAAGATTTGACATTGACTCCAATCGAATTTGTTTATCCTAAATACAATACAAGTGCACTTTTTTAGGATTATTATTGAGTTTTTAGGGCGGTTTAATTTAAGAAAGATTTATTTATTTATCGGTATTTAGTTTATTACCCATAACCCAAAATCTAATGTTGGCATTAAATACGACGTGGTGAATTTTTAATAAAAGATTGGAAAATAATAAAAATTACGCCATTACTTCTGGCTCCCAACCATAGACAATAAAGACATGTGCAAAAGGCAAAATAAAAACAAATCATAGATAATCAAAGAAGTACTTAATTCTAACTTAAAATAAAATAATAGTTGCAGGCGACAATATCTGGTTGCAACAACTACCTTCTCCTATTTATAAAAATCACATTGTAAGCCGCTGTTAGTTTTAAAGATCTTACTTTCTTAATGTATAAATTTTGTTCTTGAAAATTTTGGGAATGTTTCCGGGAACATTGGGAATATTCCCATATTTCACTAGGCAGCTCGCGTGCGAAGGTTACTGTATAAGGCCTGATGATGCTTGATTTCGATGACGATTGATGGTGTCTGTGTGACACCATCAATCGTCATCGAAATCAAGCACACACACACACACACACAAACACACTATATTTATGTCTAGCATTGGAAGCACACTCCTAAGTGCACGTATATTGATTTGTTTTTAAGAGTTTTTGTAACTTGTTTGTTTGTTTATTTGTTTGCTTTCCTATAGTTTAAAAATTATAAATGTATACTAAGGACAAAGAGAGAGCGGTTACTCCTATCACAAGCATAACCTGCTTAACGGGAGTTTCCTATGCCAAACATGAGTGTGCCATTTATATTTAAATAAATTATTGAAATTAAAAAAAAACGTAATACTAACGCTAACTGGTGCCCGGAGTTATTGTGTAAGTTAACTCTGATTTTTAATTAGATAGACCAAAATGATATTTTGTGGGATGCCTGTTTTTTGTAATTTACAAATAGTTGCATATTCAAATGATCAAAATATTTATTTTTTATATAAATCTGTTTATTATTTGATTTAGGTATAATTTAATAGTAGTTGTTTGAATTTGTGGGGTGCGGAAGTGTAAAAGCATAAAAATTTGTAACTGTGTTATGACAAAAATAAAATATGTTTTAAGATGTTTACAAGTTTTATATTTATTTCTAATATTTTTCAAAGAAAGTCGTTAACAGTCATGGTATCTAAAACAACTTATTTGATAAAAAAAAGTTTTGCTGTTGCAAGCGAACAGACTTAAATATATATAATAGAATACGTTTTAAGTTCTATGTAATGTTTTACATGTATTCTTTATCCTAATGAGTAAAATCATATTATTGATAACTCATATCACAAGTTCAAGTAATGGCGTACAATTGAATATTCAATGGCAACATTAAAAAATAGAAAGTGCGATTGATGCTGTCATTCTGGTCTATCCTATGAGAAAAATCTAATCAAAATATAAGTGATGCCAAGATATCTTACTTTAAATATAGTTACCGATTATTAGAAATTAACTTATCAATGATTGATAAGGTCTGCCTATCACTGGGGCTTAATTGCAGGTAGGATCTGATAATGACGCGTGACGATGGTACTGTTGATCACTGGTACCTTCTAATTTTGACCGCGATTGTGAATCTTTATGTATAAAAATGAATACTTTTTTTCTTGTTTACGACAACAAGCGTAAACGGCTGGAACGATTTCACTGACTGTTTTTTGTTGCGTTTGTTATGAAGCAATATATGATCTTATGGAGGGAAAAATTAAGAGAATCAAGGAACGCTTTTCATAATTTTTACTTTGTTAGATTCGTCACCGTCCGGAATAAGATAATAAATAACTATTTGAATTACGAGGCGGGGGCGGGACGAGGCCCAGAAACAAAGTTCTCTGATACCGCTAGTACGTTATTATACCTTTGGTTTGGTACACTTTCCAAGTTATCGATCAGAGGTACCCAATGATGATAACAGTTAAAACAGTAATATAAAAAAAATACGTTCTCTATTGATATTTTGTTTAGAAAATAGTTTATAAATATCCTTTGGACATTCTTACACATCGCCATCTAGCCCCAAAGTAAGCTACTCAAAGCTTGTGTTATGGGTGCCAGACAACGGATATGATACTTAAATACTTTTTGTTTTTAAATACATACATGATATACATAGAAAATACATTTTTATATACTGGGATTTTTCTAATCTATTGTTAAATAAATATGGAGAGCGGGGATATTCTACCACAAGTATTCGTTTACTTAAAAGAAATCCTTGACCCAACACGAAAATGTAAAATCACCTGTTTATGAATACAAAAATTTGTATTGTATTGTATTGCATTGTTATCGATCATTGGTGGCTAGCGATGATTATAATTGTGAACTCACTCTTTATGGACTTGTTGCTGCTGTCGTTGATTGTTGCTCACTGTATTTCAGCCGTACCAATAGCACTTATTGCGCTTACGTTTAGGAATAGTTTAATATGACAAAGAACCGGCAGGGGTACAGCATCCGGCACCTACTTCAGCTGCCCAGTGCACGCACCCCGCCCCCCGCTTCTGACAAGGTCAGTGCTCGTGCCAAGGTTACTATACCTGCCAGTCATTGACTTCTGACGATGATTAGTGAAATTGCTTTCGATCACTAATTTTATGTCATTTTGACTATGATTGGCGCTTCAAAAATGACTCGATACATACGATACATGTGCCAAATATACTATTGCTATATTTGTTTCAGAATACGTGAATATTACTCATCGAAATAAAACTCTATTTAACAGATTTACTTCACGGTGTAAAGACTGGAATGTGACTGTGGTCTCTCCTACATCGAGGAAACCAAACGTAGTGTAAGCGTGTGGATAAAAGAACATATCGCTGACGTTAAACATAGACGGAACAAAAATCTGCAATGTGTGCACCTGCCTTTAACACACCCAACAACTTCATACGTTATGACCAGACCAAAGTACTGTCAAAAGAACGTCGGTTTGGTCCACGTATGCTATAGAAATAAGAAAACGTCCAATTTTCAACAGAGCAGATGGTTGTAAAATTCCACCAGCATGGGATCCAGTGTTAGCAAGGACGCAAGCTAGACAGCTAGAGGGAAATGGAGCTTTATTTCGATACTATTACTGCTAAGCATTGGTAAATGTCGATGGTATATAAAATCTTCCGATAATTGCATGATTATAGGATCTGACGATTAAAGTAAAGGTAACGCTTATCTACCTCCGGTGATCATATTACTAATTTTTTGAGCAGCACTGACAATAACTTACAAAAACTCTAATACGGAATCTGATATCATTTTCAGTCGCTTAGTACAACACTCAGAATGACTCGTACCACGAAAACGAAAATTCCTTATGTCATTAAAACCAAACTTCATGTAGTGTTCTACGGCCATTATTCGTAGCACAAACGTAGCTTCGTAAGCTACGAACATTCGTAGTATCAACATAGCTATACGTAGTTTGTAGCTGTATCCAATGTTTTAACTAGTCTTTTAGTAGCGTAAGACAAATATTATATAATATTTTGTTACAAAGGATAAGAGTGCGTTAACTTCACCATATTTGGGTAATGGGTAGAATGTAGAGCAATTGGAGCGTTTACCCTATTTTTGGCCCAAAACCCTCGGTTCGGAATTAGAACAGTGTGGTTGAACTGGGAACGTGCATGACAGTAGCGCCATCTTGCCATCGCAACTTACGGGGCACATGTCAAACGAAGACTAACAAGAGTTTGTTATTTTATAATTAAATAAAGTGAGTAATGTGAAATAAAGAAAGCCAATAAAAAGTACTTTAGAGGCAGTTGGTGCAGGCGGTAGTAAGGAAAAACACTGGTTAACAATGTCTAAAACAAAAAAAAAACAGCCCAAAATGTAAAGCATATTGCTTTTTAGTGGAACACGTCCCTATTTTATTAGTTCCGACCACACATAGATTTGCCTCAAAATATCCCTGGCACACTTAAATGTTTCAGATTCATCTATCTATACTAATATTTTTAAGTTAAAAAGAAAGTAAGTAAAGAAGTTTGTTTGTTAAAGAACACTTTACTGGTTCGATTTGAAGAGCAGAGAATAATGTTATAAATCTTATTTTATATCAACTAAAATATGTAGAAAATAACATATACCTACAGTCAAGTCACCGCTACCAAATACCTCGTCATCAAAGTGAAATATTGCGAGGTTCAGATATCAAAACATTAACTCAGAGCCGTCTCATCAAAACATTGATGTCGAACAAATGGTCTAGATTATGTTTTATAATCTATTTTTTAATTTATATACGACCAAAAGCTTGCAACTTACAAGTATTTTCATAGAGCTCACGTTGAATCATGTCTAAATGTGAATTATAATAAAAATCTGTGTGACAAATATGTTTCATTATTTATTTTCGTATAAAAGCGCTTTAAACCTTAGTAATACCTTATTGAATCATTTAATTATCGAACAAACTGCATTAAAATTGTAAGATACATAAACACCAAAAAACCGCATGAAATGATATAAAACGGTTTTCTAGACTGCATTAATTATAGTTTCTTTCATTGATCGTTTCGTATTATACAGGCCTTACATCTTTATTTACAATACAACATCAATTTTAACCCATTTTCAAAGCAAGACAGACATGGACAAGATTTACTTATCCCGATAGTTGCACTTTCCTGCCACGGCATGCGATGTGGTCGTTTTATATATACCCCCACCGTACACTTCGCACGGCCCCTTTAAGGGAGGTTTTTAAACGAATGTAGATAGTATTTATTAAATGTTTCTATAGTATACATATAATAACAGAACTTCTTCATAATGTATTCAATTATTTACTCAAAATATATTTAAAATTTATTAATTAATGTATTTCATATTATCGTTTTCATTTGCAAACTATTTGTATATGGCTAAATAATTGCACTATGTTTCTGCAAATAAAGTAGTTGAATTTGAATTTTGAAAATTTTATATATACATCCGAAATCCTTTTTTGCAATAAAATAATAGAATGTTAACCAATGGTAGAAGGCGATCCATTACTGCTCATGATATATTTTTGACCATTAGCTCGAGGGTGTTATAGGTGATTTCACCCGAGTTAAACAATTTATTTTTCTTTTCTACTGTGAGGAAAGAGAGTAATTGTTAATCAATACACTATGATAAGCGAGTAATAGAAGGTTTTATTCCATTTTCATACTCTCTGAACATGATGTGTGAAGATCACCAATTGAAACACCGCTAGTAATATAATAAGTAATAAAACCTATTATTTTCTATAAATAGTTAACATTAGGCTCTTTCACGTAATTAAGAGCTTATTAGTATTCATGCAATAATTCAACCTTCTGGCAACACCTGCTTACGGCAATTATGTTCAAGCTACTAACGAGCATTATAAGCGGTTGACATGGTACTTCACAATATTGTAATGTACTTGTTTTATCATATTTTTAGATTTCACCACTTAATAACATAAATGATTTCATCCATATATGCCTTGATTTATTTTAAATTTCAATGATAAAGATATTATTTAAGCTTCAATAAGCCCATTATTGAAAATATCAAAGCAAAAAGTCTCATTAATTGGTAAACATCTGAGAACTCATCTTGTAAACTGATTTCTTTGGCATGGAAAAATTTGACTGTGGAAAATTTACTGTCTTTAGAGTAGATATCGCTCTCAAAAGTGATTTATAATCGTGAAGAGTTAAAATAATTAAGGCTGACGCAGAAAAAAATGTTTGACTATAAATTAGGGCCCATAAACTTGAACAACTAATTGAATACTTAACATTTCAAAATGGATCATGTGCGTGACCAAAAAACGATACCGCATCATCCCATTGATATCGCAATACTGAAATAAAATTCACTGAGCCCCTGTGTGCTATATTTATAAAATAAAACATACAGCGCCTCTAGCGGTGGAAATTTGTTCTACTGATTTCGTCTATTTTCTTGCTACAAAACAATTTATCAAACTCTTTTGTTTCGCAATAACGAACTCCGCCTAACTGATTGAAAAAGCTTTAAATTGTACCATTTCTTTTAGAAAATAAAATTTCTGACGTGATGTAAATGCGAGTATCTTTGATAAATTTTTCATTTGAGAAAATGATATAGATGTTAGTCTTAACAACTACACATTAAGTACTATTTTTATCAATTTTTACTCACTTTTTCCTGGGATACTACTTTATCTACTAAACATGCTTTTAGTTGATGCCAAGAATTTTTAAAGTTAAGGGAAGATAATTCACTCGCTTTCCGAGGCGTGCTTGAGAAAGTAAGGGAGGGAGGAGGGTTGCGTTGCGTGTTGAGAGGATCGGCTGCGTAGTTCCTCTTACCTTGTATAGATGGCGTTTTCTAAAAAAATGTTCTGTCTTATTATTAGGCCCAATACGGGCTACGCAGTAGTACGCAGAAATAAACACAATATCGACTTGTATGATTTTAGTGATTGGCAGAGCTACGAGAAAATACAAAACATTTTTTTTTTGTTTTTACTTGCGAATGTTAAAGTAAATTCATATAAATAAAAATGTGCAGGTAGTATGTACCTTTAGGTTTTAGATTAAAATAACATGGCCGATATTAATCGTACGAAATGTAACATTTGTTGTTCGTCAATCATTGCTCTCTATGGCAAAAACTTTAGTTACATCTTTTTTTAATATTTTAACTTACTTCTTATACCTACTTACAGAAAATAAATCTAATCGCAAAACAACTTCCTTCTTATTGCCGAACACGTCCGAAATTGCTTTCCTATAGGTCGCTTCAAGTGACATTTTGTTAACAAAACGAAGCGTCTTGCAAGAATTAACGAAATTCCTTACGAAAGCAAACCTATTTAGTTCTCGTTAGTTATCCGCGCCCCTGGCGGATTCCATGGAAACTATTCGGAACGATCCGGTATTTATTTACGTAGCAAATCAACTATTTATTTATTGGCGATCGCTTTGATCGAGTGACCTCGGACAAACACACGATTGTCCAGTCGGTGAAGGGTGACGTAAGGATATTATGGATAAGATAGACACTCTACTAGCCGCTTGATTGCGCGAGTCATGACAGTTTTTGCAGAAAAAAATATTGCCGCATTCAAGCGGCTGGCTAAGGATTAGAACTCTTCCAGTCTAAAAGACAAACCAAAAGGGTTTTAGTAGGAACAACTACCTTGTTTTTTTAAAAAAATATTTATGTGTCCATCTGCAACGACCCCAGATGAACTGAAAACATGGCAAGAGAATTTAAAAAAAGTGTGTGCCTAGTAAATTATATAAGGCAAGACCGCACTTGAAAAAACTTAAGATCTCGGTTGATCTAGGTGGTTTTCCATGTATGTTTTTTTTAATGTTTATATTTAAGAATTACTTATGACTTTCAAACATATATAAACTGTTTAATATATTCTTTGAAATAGAAATAAGATTTAACCATGTCCTCCCTCACCTTACGTACCCATAAAAGGGTTCCTTTCACGGCCGGCCCTTCTATGTTCCGCTAGTAGCCTTGTCCCTTCGTCCTGGGACTACTACCTTTGAGCACGTTTTGGAATTCGTGCACTTTTATGTTTACCCGACAAACAGAGAATGGTGACATTATTGCTCTACGAAGACGAATGAGTTGTGAGAGGCTGTTTGTGTTTGCCCTTAGAAGTAAGCTATGTTACGTTTTAATATCTTCTAAATATAGTATCTTTTTGTTAAAGAGCTATAATAATCCATGATTTTGTGGTGTGAAACTGAGCTATGATATGATAAAAAAAGCAATGATGACCCAAACATACGATGAAAGTTTGCTATACCTGATTTAGAAAAAAAATATTTAGAAATCTGGAAAGAGGTGTCGAAAATATGAATAAATAATATTTTTTATTATAAACAGATAAATGTCTATAGCTGAGTGAAATACCGCATACATAGTATAAATATACATAGTATACGTATAGTACCTATACATGATGTTGTGGTCAATATAAACTCCTTTTATTGTAATACCCCCTTTTTAATAACTGAGGTTATTATTACCTATTTCATGTTCTTAATAATATTTTCACTTTCATTTTCATTTTCTATTTACCTGTTGTTAACAGCTAAGCTGGAAGCCTCTAATTCCAATCTTGTCACGATAATTATTACCAACTCACCAAAAGAAAACAATGCATCGTTCTTTCGTTGTGAAGGGGCATTTTTGCGCAATAAATCCAGGTTTAATCCGGTGTTAAGTGATTAACACTCGGCGGGCGGTCGCCGGTCTTTACACGCCGATTTGTTGCCACTTATAATCGCTGGGCAATAGTGTTGCTAGCGACAAAACACAAGATGTGTTCGATTTAAGTTGAAGTTATTATTACTATCGTGCGATAATTTCACCGCAGTTTTATTCAAATATATATTTTATTATTCTATGCGTTTGCTCTTATTTTATGTGTTTGCTCCAATAACGAGTCACCTAGGTATGATTTTTATTCAAATTGTATTTGCGAAAAGTAAAAAGAACGATGCTACGATGCTACAGTGTAGTACTACGAAGATGCTACGGCACATCCGTAGCTCCGAAGCATAACCAACTGTCATGGCTACGCTACGAAAATGTTGTAGCTCCTAACTAACTGCCATTCGGTCCGAAATAAATTATTTAATTTTTTTTTCGCTTTGATAATGGTAGTAGTAACGCTAGTAACATTAAAGAAGACCAAGGCAAAGCTTGCTGGCTGATATGTCACTAAACATTTATATGCTTGCAAATATTTATTTGCAATTCTGATCTGTGCAGTCGGTACTCGGTATTCGGTACTGTACACTGTATTTTTTTTGTTTCCCTCTAAGTAAATAAATAATCAGCATTTTGTCATCATTAAAATCAAGAGTTAAGCTCTTGACGGTAAGCTCTTTCGCCATTCTCTTAACCTTTTCATACGACTAAATTTTTTAAATATAGGCTCTTTAAGAAACCAGTAATCAATTTTTAATAGTTTTAATTTATTATACCAAGTATTTTTTTAACATTTTCTAAAAAAATCGAACCAGCAATGTATTGCATAAAAATATGTCTTGTCATAGAACTTGACATTGTCATTTACTACAACGAGTAAGCTCGTTTGATATATATTGAGGATTATAACTTTGGGTTACTTTATCTTTGAATTAAATTACTTTACAGCACTATTTTATTTATTCATACTTTATTGCACAACCAATTTTTTTTACAAAAGGTAGACTTAACGCCATATTCGGCGTTTTCTATCAGTCATACCTTTGGGCTAAGCAGAAATGATTGTGGGCGGTCAATATGACCAGTGTTGGAAGTTTCGACATAGTTCCGTGTAAAACCACCAGGTGGCGCTCGAAAAATGCTGAGACAAAATTGGTGTTTTTGTGTATTTATTGATTGAGAAGAATTTTTGAATGATGCTTAAAAAACTACAAATATTTTTTAAGATTTATCAAAGATGTACTACGTAAGTTAAAATGATATTTGATGAATTAGAAAATCATTAAATTGAAATTGTCGACGCGAAATGTCAAAAATGATGCATCAGACTTCGCCCGCTGGTCAAGGTAATTACTTCAGCTCTGTAGAATCAGTGATCCAATTCTTTGGCCCTTTACAGGTCACATGGTGTATTACTTTTTATCGTTGATATAACGTGTGTTTATCGATTAAGTTTCGCATCCCTACAAGTGGCAAGTGCAAGTGTTGACGGCGATATTTCTTTTGTCGGTCCCGCGATAACTCACCGGACCGCCCTCTTGCCGGCGATTCAAATCCGAAGACTAATTGTTATTTATGACGCATTAACACGATGGATAGTTTCGATTAAAAATTACAGCATTATAATTAGACGGTGTAATGTGTTATTATTTCTTAGTTGGCCATGTAAACAAATCACAAAAAGTACCGTTAAGTACTTTAAAATAATCTAAATATTTTTTACTATAAGTAAATGATATAATCACATATCATGGGTATAATTAGAGATGCGCCGAGTAGCGTTTTTGTCAAGTAACGAGTACCGAGTTTTACTCGGTTCATTTTTATTTAACTCTGTTTAAAATCAAATTCCTGTTTTGTATGTGTAAACAAGTACAAACAAGTACGCGCAGAATAAGCTTTCATAAGAATTACAATAAGCTGACAAAAGACAAGAGTCCTTTCGAGTGGTAGGCAGGGCACCAAACAAGGTATTTAGAACTGGCACGTTTGCACTTGAACAAGCACCACACATAGTGAGTAATTACTTTCGGAGGCTGGTTACATCTACGAAGAAAAAATGAATAGGTTGTAACCAGAAAGTGCAGAAAGTTTTATGTTACTTATAACATTTCACATATTCATTTTTTTTTCGTTAGCTAGTTCGCCTCATATTGTCTCATTACTAATCGTTTAGTATCATAATTGAGATTGTGAAAGATCTTCCCTATTGTTTATGATATCAACCGCTTTACGATAGCTGCTTTACTTAAACCAAGTATACTCTGCCGAGTACTAGTATATAAAAAAAACGAGTAAGCCGAGTACTAACCGAGTACTCGGCCCATCTCTTGATATAATTGTATTATGACAGGGTTTTAATAATTTAAGAAAACACATGACAATTATATTTTCTTGATACAGTTAAAAAATAAACAAGCTAATGCTAGGGATCACAAACTTTGTTTTTTATGCGTGACTGTAAGTAATATTGATTCGGCTCACACATAGCTGAAGTAATAATCGATAAAGGTATTGCACTTGATTCTTGCTTTCAACGTGTTTTATGCATAGAAAAATATGATTAGGATATTAAAAATATTTATAAGTCCGATATATATAAATATGTATAGATATACACAGAGCTATTCTAAATAGTCCACTGTAACAATGGAAATTACTATCATTTTTTTGTTAGCTAAAGGGCGCTCGCTATTCGGATTGCATGCGCATTTCGTGTGACGCGTTTATCGCAATAGCTCGCGCGGGACCAATAGAAATAAGTTACAAGCGGAAAGACACATGGCTTGGCTTGGCTGACACATGGATACGTGGCTCGCGGTGTAATTGCCTTCGATTGAATCCGACTAAGATTTATATGCTCGAAGTGAAAAATGCAGGCGCTTATAGACGTTTTGGCTAGAAAATACGAGCTTAGCTCTTACTAAAAAAGCAAATATCTGGACTTAGAAATAAAGACACTAAACATCTTAGGAGTTTTTGAAACCCTCTAATATACTTTTACGTGTACCTGTTTCAATTTGAAATCATTGTACTTATATAAATATGACTATGTCTAGTATAGATATTAACAACTAAAACATGGCGACACCCGGCGAGCCGCAAACGTGACCCAAGAAGCCTTAACGAGTTTTTGAGCGCTTGACAACGCCACTGTTTCAAATAGATTCGCACGTTGTAAACGTCTTTTGAAAAGACTAGTCTATTGAATATAATATTTTGTAGAACCAAATATCAGTTTAAACCAAATCGCTGAGATAGTTATATATTGACTGATAATGGTATTATGTAATTTTTGTTGTAATTGAAATAAGGTTAAGGGAATAATGCTCTCAAAAGCGTCAAATAAATTTTGTGGTTATATTAATACTTATCGACAAACGCCATAAAACAACCAGTAAATAAATAGTAGGTACTTACATTTAGTAGGGAGCAAGCATCATTTATCATTTGTATGCAATCTACCAATGAAATCTAATATCCTGCAACATTTTTGTATTCTCTCACTACTTTTTGTACGCTTAACAACAAAACGCGAGAAAGATAAAACCGAACAAACTTCTAAAACTTCTACCCAAACATCTTTGTATTCAAAATGAAATAGTCAAATTAAGGGCCAAAATGCAACTGCGAGCGTTTAGAACACCCTTAATTCTGCTATTAAAGCTGGTACAAGCTGCTAGATGTTGGCAACACCGATAAACAAGGCGTAGAACGCGGAGGAAAGTTTGGGAGCGCGCGGTGAGTGCACAGGACCTATAATGAGGGTAGGAATTTCGGCACAACCGCAGGCTGCTCCTTGGCTTATTATTAATTCCGTAAGACGTGTCCCCGATGTCCAAGACGTGCTGTGATTCGAGACAAAAGTCACGGGGCGGAAGGGACGGCAACCCGCAGGGCTGCCAACCATAGGAAACATAACATTTTTATTTATTTATTTATGCTCTATCTTTACAAAAGCGGTACCCTAGGTCTTAGTCTACCCGTTTTTGACCATTTGTCTTTTAATGTTCCAATCCAGCGGTTGTGTTCCTCGATAAATGGAATATCCATCATTTTTCTTATTAAAGCAAGTAGTTTTGGAGATATACGCAAAACCAAAGCGACAAAGTACAATATATTTAGGTATCTAGTTAAAAGTTTGTCTTAAAACCAATTCTCGATCCTGTGAGAAAGTGCTTGAAATGCTATTGTCATAAAATTTATGAAATTATTTGCTACCAACAGTTGATTATTTTCTAAAAAGAAGTTGGCAGGTATTATGTACTTTTTATAACCTACATTATGATTCTTTTTCTTGGTTAGAGGGTTGAGAAACAGGATTCATTATAGTACAGGTGTCAACCCACCATGGTCTTTTAGTTTATATGTATTTACTTATTTTTAGTATTACTTTTAATCATGTTTTTGTAACTCAAGATTATGTAAAGGAAAAAATATAAAAAAAAGACTTCAAAAAACTACCTTAAACGCTTAAAATAACGCTATGTTTTATATTTACGAGAATCAAATTTTCCGGAAATCGGTGCATGTACGTAGACTGCTGGTGTACGTCGGTCATTCTCAGCAGGCCTGGTTTTGGTGCGTCCGTGCAAATATCTGACTAGTTTGTTATATTTTGAAGCTGTCAATTTTTTAGGAACTAGATCTAGCATTTATCTTTTAGGAATTTGAATTTGAGACACATCGTCTTGTAAAAAAGCACTTAATTATTTTTTCTTAGTACGTTCTCCTAAGTTCCGTTCGCTGTCCAGAACCCAGATTCAAGTACAAAACGTTCAACAGAGACAAAATAAGTTACGATTGGTACATTTCAATGTATACAATTTTAAGATTAATAATTAAGTATTATTATTCACTAAAAATATTCTGTTTAACTTGTGTATTTTCTTAGACAAAACGAAAAATATGTTTGTCCTTTCATCATGCCTAATTTCAGTCACTAGTATAAAAGTAGCGAATATCTTGCTCGCAGAGTAAGTAATTCCTATTCCTAGCTAGTCTTGTTCTTAATCGGACACTGAATGGAGCGCTCCGAACTAGTACAATTGCTCAAAGGAACTAGTTCGGTCTTTTAGTACTATTAGTTCAATGGTTCACCGATTACTCTGACATCAGTCGTCCGTCGTACACAGCGAATATGGTCTTACGTCAATGTCGTTCAATTTAGTACATCTTTTATCACGCTCTGACACACGCGTCCGTCTCGTTCTCGCTTTACTAGTTCATTTTCCGTCACACTTACGCACACGCGTCTGTCTCGTTCTCGCGAAATCTAGTACATCTTCTATCACGTTCACGCACGCGCGTTTGTAATCATCCAACTCACTCTGACACTTGGAATTATTCGTTCTTAGTCGGCTCTTGCGAGCTAAACTGAACTATAGACATACAAGATTTGCTTAATGAAATGTACTAAAGACCGATTTTAACGACCAGAAATGAATAGTTCGTACTCGGTCACATGCATGAACTAATTCCTAATAGTACATCGTACATGTACTACACAAGCCTATTCCTAGCGCAATGTCGTGTTTGATCAGTTGCGCCACGGCAGGCAACCGAAGCGGTCCCGTGTAACTTGCTCCGTTGGCGAACTATGACCGTAAGTACCTAATTTCCATTCGCTTGGTTCACCTCTTTTCTAATTTCCGTTCGCTCTTTTAATTAATATTTTTAAATGGATACAATCTTGTCTGTGATAATATTATATGCAGGCATTTGTTGGCTACCTCATACTTGTAGTAATATACTGTATTGTTTACCATTTAATTAATATCTCATAAATACCGTCGTGTTCCTAATTTCCATCACCCTATTCCGTCACGCTAAACGTGACGGAAATTATATAATACCTGACAACATTTGTTTTCTTTATGTTTTTACCTTAAAACAGGTGCCTACTTAAAGTTTTTTGGTAGGTATACATAGCATATACCATAATGTGTAAGTATTCTAATTTTACAGAAAACATGGGTAAGCCAAAACGAAGTCGAGAGGAGATTTTGGAGCAACAAAGGCTTAGACAGCAACGAAGAAGAGAAAGAATCAAGAATGATCCCGATTTATACGCTGTGTATTAAGAAATAGACCGCCAAAGGTACCATAAAAAGAGGAGCGAAGGTAAAATATTGCCAATCAATCTAGAAACTCCTGCACGTAAAAAACAAATAAGAAAGCAAGAGGTTTTTTTAAGAGTTTTTTTTTGTTATTTGTAGACTATACAATTACTTTTGAGGTTTACTTTTCATTAAATTCTGTTTATTTTGTATTTGAGTTTTATTTCAATACAATATAAATTTAAGTAAGCTATTTTCTAATTTCCGTCACGCCCAAAACTTTGTCACCTCATAACTCCATAACCAGTCGGCACATTAAAGTGCCAAATACATAATTCGGTTTAGTTAATCGTCTTTTCTTAATTTAATTGCCAATTAAACAAATTTCTTGCGAAATAAAAATCGTGACGGAAATTATACGAAGAACACCTTGTCGTGAGAATGACCGACGTAAACTTGACATCGTCGAACCGACTCCGTCACTCTGTCTCCTCCACTCCGTCGGTTTTTAAAGTTACTTTAACTTTTTTTTAATATTTATTTTATTTCATGATTTTTAGTTATATACCCATAATTTTAAAATTACTTAACTGATTTTGATTAACCTAACACTGTACCCTTAATTGAAATATACCTGATTGAACCGTGGACAAACATGCAAATACATACATACACTTACGAAATTTAGCACACATATTTGGAAGCCTAACTAGATCAACATACTCAAATATTATACAATTTTAACGATTTCACATACATATAAATATTGAACTGACGACCTCATTTTTGAAGTCGGTAATTAAATGAAAGATTTATTTATTTATTTATCATCAAAAGCAAGATAAACTAAGGTATGATCACTAATTACCTGTGTTAAACTTGTGGCTATTTTTGGCATCCCTGGACCCCTAGTCCCCCTAAGACGTGTGCTGCGTAGGAAGGAACACACGGATTTACAGGTGGTTTTAATAACGACAGCACTAATGACGCCAGATGAATACTTGATGGACGGATCATCGCCGGATTGAAGAGGATCTGCTTCACGAATAATGGATGTTCGGCCTGACCTTAAGACAAATTCTGAAAGGCAAGATATTATCTCCATAGTTTGTGTATTTATTCCACAGCAATAACACGTTTAGTATATATGACACTGGTTCTGATACTGCAGGTTTCGTTAGATACTTCCTTATTAATGCAAAATATGCGACTTTATACTATATAAAGAATTGTCATGTGATGATTGGTCGCTGAAAATACTTGCCTTCTAAATGCTTTCATTAACCTTCGTTTAACGAATCAGAAATCTACTCGCCCTAAGCATTCGACGTTATTGCAGTATTCTAAAATAAATTGATTACCTTAAAACTGTTTGTAGTATGAGTTTGGCTTGCAAGTACAATCCCACTTACATCCAGACAATGTTGACATTTAAATTCAACAGTCTGTAACCTAAATGTCGCCACCAAAACTATCTCCATTCAAATGATGTCTTATAATGTCGACAAGAAATACAGAAGGGATGACAATGTCTGTCGCCCGCGGCCCGAGGCGATAGTTGTCATCATAATGCTCGACATTTTGATATCGACGTTATATTTGCAAGTGAATATATAATTATTGACGTATCAAGTTAACAGAGAAAACAAATATACCTACTTAAACGGTAAATATATAGACAGTTACTACTATATTTTTCTCAATTGTTTGGTTGCAATAACACCTTATAAACGAATAGTTTATAAGGTGTTATTGCATCTATTGGCATGTTTTTACTTTCCTATTACTGTTACTTCGCTTTTACAAGATTTCAACAGCACCATTATTTAGTAAGTTATTGATATTGTCAATGAAATTTTAGGGTAGACTGACAACTATTTAAAGTAAACAAAGCAACATTCACAATGAAATCAATTTACAAATTACGATAATTTCAATGGATTAAAATCTGCATCTCTAATCCCCCTTTTCTTAAACCCTAACATTAACCATTCAAACGTCTTTACCATAAGAAAATTTCCTGGTGCCTTATGAAAGGTGAGCCATTTATTCTAAGACGTGCCTGTCCCATAGAGGGATGAAATTCATAATAATTTCAAGGGAAACGGAGGCGGAATCATTCCGTAAAATCAAAAGTTGTTTCAAATTTCAATTACTTATTCGTTCGATGCGTGTGCCGTGTGCGGCCCCTTAGGAAATGAAATAACACTTAAAAGTGATTTATGGAAGAAAATATATTATAATATGAATGAGGCATTGTTTTCTCAAGCAAGCGGTAGGCGTACGTGGATTAAATCAAGTATTTTGATCTATGCTTCCGAGAAATTGAAATTAAATCGGTATTAAGAAAATAGTAATTTACATAAACGGTTTACCCTGAGACGATAATACAAAATAAATCTTATTGCAATTAAAATTACGACAAAATAATTTGATTTTAATATACGAAGAGAAAAATAACTAAACATGCCTCAGAAACCCTCTTTATATAATGCTTTGTCCAACTTTCCTTTTATAGAGCTGTTTTCGCCTGTACACCCGACGCGGTCCTAAAAACAACACAATCTCGGCTCATTATTCTAGCACCTACGGCCTCAATTGCATAACAAATTTTATTTCCAAAAGGCGTCCGGACAAAAACAGCAGAAGTTGGGAGTTTCGAGCGGATTTATCGTCACAACAAGAAAACAAAAGTGGAGCCGAGCCAAAGGTACATTATCTTAAACAAAGTACGGCAATTAGGTACACGTTCCACATCTGACTATAATAATTTAAATTATGATAAAACAAAGTAAGACTCTGGCGAAGGATAAGGGCTTGCGGTGGTGTGACCAGGGTTTTGGTGTTTATAGAGACTTATGGAGAAGTAACGCTATACTCGTGTAAGAATGAAGTATCTTAAATTTTATTTTAAAATTAAGTAGATATTCACTCGTATTTGACTGGCTTAGCAGCATTTGGCAATCATACGTAGATTTCCATACCTTCCCACTAAAAACATTTTCATGTAAAATGTTGTCAAAGACCGAGGCTTCCGGTGCCAAAAAGTCATGAGATCACATGGAGAGCCAAGTTTCTAAACCTACACGCCCTAACTTCCCAAAAACCTCCTACCTCAAAATCTTCACAAACTGCATACCATACTCAAAATAATATGGCTTGCCCGTTTCTGTATATTATTTTGAGTAAGGTGTGTATGGTTCGGACATAGCAACAAAGTAGATATGTAAATTCTATAAAATAACTACAAACATACACATAACTCTTGCAAAAAAATTCAAAACTTTGGTAACCCTTGTCCTTGCCTTAACTTATTTATAAATTCTTCACGAGACGTTACGCGGGGGGCCAAAAGAGCCCTAACCCTTTCGTATAATGCAATAAAGGGCCACTCGTACAAGGTGCCTTACTTTGTGTCACCTATTTTACCCTATTTTTGAATCTATCTGTCCTGGTCGGTCGCCAGATCGACCGTGCGAGTAAAAGGGATGGCTGTATCCAAAACTTCGGGTAGATTATAGAGTAGAATCCTACGTATCGCCGCTTTAGAAGCCTAATCCCTTATTCCATCCTGCGCGGTGATCTTTCTTATTAGATTTTCAGTTCATTATCGGTACCCCTTGAGGAATTCTAGCATTTTTGCCCTTGTGTGAAGTTAATTGCGTTTTAAGATGAGTAAAAGGATTTACTCTACGTAAATGCTGCAGTGCAGGTTTTAGCTTGAACTAAGTTTATTTGCATTATGGTTGATTATTTGTGAAAACGACCTACTAATGATAGTAGCTCGTTTTCACAAATGATCAACAATAATTAACAAGCACTGAAAACAAAAGATAGATTACGGCAAGTTGCATTGAAAAGGCTATACAAAATTAACTATGGGTTAGACATTTTGTTTTTGTCAATTTCTTTGGTTCCGATGTGTATACATATATTTTAATTTATCTTATTAATTTACTTTTATTATTAAAATTTAACTGTGATCCTTTTATTTTTTGAAGCTGTTTTTTAATATTTTATTGAATACTTGTAAACATGAAATGTATGAGTGTAAATATACCTGAATAAAGTTTTTTTTTTTTAAATACAAACGTGTTGACATATTGTAATTGGGTTTCATTTCATAACTCTGTCCTGAGTAAGATCCAATAGGATAAAACATATATGATGCATACCTTTGTCACATTGGATGCGGACTGAGGTTTAGTCTATACAAAATTGATCCCTTGGGGGTTGCATCCTTAAATTACTTGTACATAAAGGTTAGTATGTATTGGTATTAAAAACTAGTATGATTATTGAATATCGCTGCTGAGATTTGAGAAGACACTGCAAAGTTATCTAAAAGAGATGTATCTCTTGCTCTTTTCCCTCAGTGTATCCCCCAAGCTGCGATTATCAATTTCACAACTGGCCAGCCACCAATGAGGTGTTTCGACCAACAAAGGCGGCGTGATGCGTTGTGACAACTGTGATGCTAATCAGTCAACCCTTCAGGTCGACAAATCGGAAATTAGGGACGCGTGAGCGCTCGCGGGTTAACCAGTCCGGAGGTCCGACCCTGGAGAAATGACGATACGCGGAGGAATTACGTAACAAACGATCACTATATGATTGAAATACGTGTGTGACGTGACACGATAAGAGTCTTTGTCAATCGTGGTAGCCAAATACTACTAAAATTAATTCAAAGTAAACGAAAGGCAGCATATGTATTCAGGAAATTAAATATGACTTAAATACATATTAAACATCCATGACTCTTGTATAAATGTTCGTGTTCATCACACAAATATTTGCCCCTTGCGGGTTTCGAACCCACGACGGCCGACGTAATAGTCAATACACCAAACGCGTCGTCTACACAAGAGTACCTACCGGTGCTGAAAAAGGGAATAAAATA
Organism: Pyrausta purpuralis; assembly: GCA_963924145.1. NCBI lineage: Eukaryota > Metazoa > Arthropoda > Insecta > Lepidoptera > Crambidae > Pyrausta > Pyrausta purpuralis. The sequence continues at coordinate 6,768,540 of OZ001649.1, read as the reverse complement.
ATCTTATGGAGTTCGCCAATTGTTGAATGGCCATTTTACTTGGAAGCTTACCAATTTTTTTAAGGAACGAACTACGCATTGCAATCGCAACGTTAGCGCTGACAAGTTATGTAATAGCCCCGAAGTCCGACCCTGGAGACTTGCTCTGGCTTCTTTGAATATTTAACGTGAAACAAATGCCGCTTCACACGGGCGTAACTGTAAACTAGGTTTAGTGTGACGTGAATGTATTTGCGTGACGTTTTTCACCAGTTTTATTGATGTCGACGTAGGTACAATATGCTACAAGTTTAGCGTTGTCATGCAATAAGGCAGAAAATAAGAAGAATATTTTAAAATAAGAATATTTTTTTTGTACATTATCATTTCACTACACTGAATGGAAAAGGTCCGAGTCCTTTACTAATTCTTATTTACCAGAATCCTATTCTTTAGATTAGTTTGTTAGTGTATTAAATAAGCTAAAAATGCATCGATCAATCAAAATACTTCATCGTAGTTGTGACATATCAAACCATCGATGTTTTACTTCATCATCCTTCAATTTTGTTGATATCTTGCTGCATTTCAAATTAACACCTTTCTAAGCCTTGATAAAGCGTTTCACCAGTTCTTCATCCTGTAATATTGAAAATTTTACATCAATAGAACGAAACTTTAAGTAAACACCCATCAATTACCATCCGTGCTTAGCAAGCCGACACTGTCTATCGACGTGACGATCAAAGGCGCGCTCTGTAATCGGCGAAGTCTTCAGGCGCTTGCTACGGCAATTTAAAACTCCTTTGACTCGCCACCATAAATGTTGCGGGTCTTAACTTTTATAATCTTTGACGGATGAAGTTCCAATGGAGTGTGAAGCTAGTTAATTGTGATTGAGATAAGGAAATATAATTTTGGAAAGTAACTTATTAATTTGGTCTCACGGTTTTTTTTACTGATGAAAATCCAAAAAATACCCTATAAAAAGATCGTTTTTTAACCGACTTAAAAAAAAGGAGGAGCTTATTAATTTGACTGTGTTTTCTTGTATATTATATCAGGTATTTGTGGACTGATTCGAAAAAAAAATCATCTACCCAGAGGTTGTCTTTGTAGTTTGTAGGTGGTTGCCAAGTCGGGTACTGATGATGGGCTCTTGGTGCATTTGAGAGAAAACCTCGAATTTAAAAGGCACGTTTAGTGTTTTCGTACTAGAATCTTAATGAAGACTTGTTGTTGGGTCTGATAGTCGACAAAGTGAGGAGTTGAGCTCATGGTGGAAACTCCTTAACGCTTAGGAGATCAGTGATTTTAATTACAGAACTTATGGAAGGTGATTTGTAGCTTATTAAAGAAACAGAGTTGAAAGGTGCAACCCCTCTTGAAGTCAAAAAAATTGCAAATAAAATTAACTTTTAATTTATATTTGACTCCAAAAACAAATTGTTCGCCTAAAATGGAGTCCTTTTTTTTAAATAGTTCACTCTTAAATATGTTTTATCAATTATTATTGAGTTAATTTAGGACTTTTTAGTGCGTTTCAGTTTTGAAGTCGGTTTTTACTTTTTTTTCTGTGGTGTGTTATGTAAATATTATCTATAATAAAACTACATAAATAACTGTTGATCCTGTTGTAATTTTTGTAGTATCTAATCCTCTAGCTTAGGTCCATCAGGCAAAACACACTCTATAATTTAACTGGTCCAAAATAGTAACACCGCATGCTTTGTCCCCACGTATGTTATGCAGAGAATTTCATAGCAATAAATAACAAAGGCGACAGGGGCCGTAAACATTCTGGTGGCCAGATGACGGTGACGTCTTAAAATATGGCGACCCCTTTCTTCAGCTGTTGACTTCTTCCCCCACATAAGGTTCATTATAATTAATAAATGACCGCGGGGTCCCTTAGGCCGCAGCCGGGTTAATATTGTATTAGCGACTCAAGGAGGTTGTATCATGCATGCATGATATGTTGCGTTAAGAGTTGAAGTGGTATAATCAACGATACTATTTATACTTTTGTTTATACACATTTTTCACCGATTAAAAAAATGAAGTTGCTTTTATTCAAACATATCAAAACTAGCATATAAATTAAAAACTTCAATAATGATCTGTTCGAACTCTTTAAAGTACTGCCACTTCAAAGAGCTAGAGAACTCTTCATAATATAAGTATCTTTGTAATGATCTAGAACTACTTGTGGCTATATGTGTGTTCACTGATATTTTACATGTACGAATAACTCAAATCATATTCAATTACTCATCATCAACTAAAAGCTAAACCCCACCGATCACGAGTAGCAATCGGGGCATTATATCTCAACCGTCTGTCTCCATTAATTACTTAAATTAAATTCATACGAGGCCACTATTTACGTTCAAAAACCGACCCGCATCGCAACCCTTGCCAACAAACTTGGTAACCCTAAGACGGTCTCCTTAGTAGACTTTCTTTGATAGTGCGCTCCGGTGACTCCGAATAAAGGGCACGGGGCCGATAGAGTTTTGATCTGTAATTTTATAGCTTTGAGTGAGCCCCTAGCATCTTGAATCTACGCTTTGAGTATTGCGGCCTATCGATCTTCTCTTGTCTGTTTTTGTCAAGTTCCAAGTGATTCCGCTTGTGGTTAAGTTGGTACTTTTTGAATGGAGACGGTCACGGACGGCTTTTGGTCTAAATCTTGGCTCTGGTTTAGTTTATTTGATAGAATTATAAAATTATTCAATCGGAGACGTAGTAGGAACTCAGAAAAAAACCCATGATGTTATATTCCAAATCTAACGAATTCTGACAACAAATTTTCAACGTTCCATTCTACCTATTATTATCTACAGTAAAATGATGTGGAAAACATATTTTGAACTTGCAAAATTAGCGTAGAAATTCAATAGTAGATTGCTAAGTTCCTCTTATTACCATAAATTCTCGAATTTCATATTCACGAAATGAGCGTAACGTAACTTGAGCAGTTTGAGAAAAACAAAGTGATCGTAACTGGTGTTTTTCACTGGTAAGTAAATAAATGAAACCTTTGCATTTGACAGAAACTTGATATAATGTCAATATTCTGAATGAATCAATACTTGGATTTATATCCTCCTAGTTGGATTAAATATATTAATCAGCTACTAACTGATTAATATATTTAACCCCTACACCCACTATCGTTACTTACAAATTGACTACCTACCTATCAGATCAAATTAACTACGCGCTTGTAAAAAGTTTCTCAGTAGATCTAAGATCATGAATCAACCATTTTCATATTACCTAAAGTTGAACATACGTGGCATCTCCGAGAAAACAAAGTGATTCTAGCAGCAGGTATTTTCGCGACATACGAGAAACTTTTCAAATTATTACCTATCTGATAGCAGACAGGCAATTGAATGTTACACTAAATTAAACAGACGCTGGCGACACGACATTTTTATTGGTACGTTAAAATAATACGCTGTGTACGTGCGTTGGCTACGCAGTTCATGTTACGAGCTATGACCCATACAAATAATATAAATAATGTGGTGAATTTTAATCTTTTTTCTTTTGTTTTCATGTGCAACTTGATGTGACTGAGCCTGAAATCAAATTACTATCATTACCTTTACCTTTTCCCCTACACCAACCCGCACTGAGCCCGCGTGGTGGAGTATGGCTCGAACTACCTCATAATTGAGGTAAAGCCTTTGCCCAGCAGTGGGACGTTACAGGCTCACTTTATTTATTTTTTACTTTACCTTTACTGGCTTTTGTCCTTGTTTTCAAAATAAAAAGCTATAAATGTATTAATTTACGACAAGTACCTTATTCTTTGTCACAAAAACTATTTATTTCCCTATTTTCCTCATCTAAGCAGTGTCATGGCAGAGGGTCCGGCTTCCATCGCATTACGCCGCAAACGACATGTGTAATCCGCAAGCGACACCTCATGAATGCGTCGTTTGTCATCATCATCGCTTCTCGGCTTGTCATCGCCTTTTTTGTTATTATACACGTTGTGTGTTGGTCAGTGACATCCAACTCAGGGATGATAATATGAGTTATGTTTATTCTAAAAATATCTTTAAATTATATGCAAGTTTTGCAAAAGAAATTGAAACCTATGGGGAACCTCGCACCCTCGCGCGTAGTTCGTGCGTAGTACCTGTATTATTTGTGGTAGGTATTAACTTATTGTGATACTATTTGTTTGTGGTGTGCCGATCACTTTTATAGCCATTTGAAGGTATATATGTGTATAATGCACATAGCATATTGATAAAAGGACCCCTACTATTCCATGATATACCTACTTAAATACTGTTTTGTATATTTATGCCATGTAAACGCGTTATGATAGAGTTCTACACATCTTAATGGGTACTTTTATGGTATTGAAACTTTTTATTAGCTTACTGCTCATCCAAGAATTTTAAAAGGGGCGATTCAGTACAATTTTTATTTTGTAAAAATACTTTGGGTTTTTAGCGAAAATTGGAGATTAAGGTATATATTTTTCAGATTTATTTAAAATTTATTACAGTTATTATTTATAAAAAAAATAAGGTTTGGGCATTAAATTGTGAGAAGCGAAGCCATTGACGGAGATTATTTTAAAAATGTTAGAGAGCTGATTTCAAAACTGGTATTTTCTATGTTAAAGAAAAAAACACGATTTTTGAAAAACAATGATAGTCTCCTATTTTTATGGGTATACAAAGACACTGCTATATTTTCATATAAAACTTCGTCCAAGTATAAAACCTTGAATGAATTAACCACTGGATATGAAACGCAAGAGCGAATGTATGAACACATCTTCAACTAATTTCTGCGGGGCGGGGGGATCTTGTCGTGTCAATCATTGAAATTTTTGCATGAAAGTGTCGATATTTTTTATCGATATGTGTTGAACGCATGAATGAACAAATCTTTTGTAAAATGGTATTTATTTTTTATCACCAAAACAATAAATTACATTATGAGCGTGTAATGCACAAACTACCAAATGAACAATTGAAACGTAGAGCGTCGTTTTATTTGAACGGTCTAGCAAGTAACACTAACTAGATCTTCCTAAGACATTTTGAAACAGCCCGTTAGTACACAATATAGCCTTTTACCATTAAAATCCTACTATGGGATATTTAAGATTCTTTGCGTTGGCATTAAATAAAACACTTGGCGTAAAATGGATACCATATATTCGGTGATTTTTTGTGGGGATCCATTTTGCTTCTCTTCGGACGGCTTTTACCCACTTTATTTTCCTTAATGGATCTACAGGAAATCTGAAATAATATTATATGGATGAGTTGTCATATAATATAAAGTTTCAAATTTTAAAGCAAACTGTTGTGCTTTTAAGATTATCTTAATCTACTATCGAGTAAAACATTTTACAGATTTGCCATTTCATTTTTAAAGTATTTATATTAAAAATGTGATAAAAGTACGTTTATTGATATGATTTATCGACAATTGTCAAGCACAATTAAAACTAAACTGACAAGGGAACGAATGATAAACGTATGAGAACCTTACCGTATAAAGTATACGTCATTTTGTAGTAACTGACCACCACTTTTTTAATGGCAATGTTGCTTTTCTCTTGGAAAACATATTTCACTATTTTCAAGAAAAATAATAAGTAGTTTATTTGGGATAAAAAGTTACTTATGGAGGAAAAAAAAATATTTTTTGTCTTGTCGCTATAATTATGTTTTTTTTTTGAAGATGTTTCTCACTGAGCTCTATCACCATACTGACAAGACGTCACCTGTAAGTGAGGCCAAAAAGCCCGCGTCGTTGCCAAAGGGGCACAAGCGAAATTGCTCGTCATTGCGCGTCCAGTGGTTTATTCGTCCAAGTATAAAGCTTTTGGACCTTATATTTCAAGTCTGACTCTGATGGACCCTGCACATAAACCTTTCTATTTTTTAGTTATGAAAGTTTATTAATTATTTAATTTTAAATTAGACACCAACAGATATACTGATAGAACGATGAATTAGTAAATTCAAGTCGATGTAGCTACCGAAAGACCGATTGTTGGTTCAAAAGAGCTATTTAAGTTCGAAAAGGCGAAAAAAAGTAAATTTACGGCTGTTCGTCTTATACGAGTTCATTAACTTCATATGTTTGCCAAAATAAACATGGCATATTTTATGAAAACTTACCTTTGTCTATGAGAAAACAAAACAGCATTACGCATTCCGTACCCATGCCAATCACAAACCTAGTCGGTGTCCAATTCGCGACATGTCCGAACTAGAAACAAATATTTATCAAGACCTGTAAGGAATACGTAAAACGACCGGTAGCGGGCGTGATGGATTATTGCAACTGACCGCCTCCATTTTGTATCGGAATAAGGAATTACCATATGCGCCTCTGAGGCTGGGCCGGCATCCGGCGAGATCTGTGGAGATGGCTTTCTTTTTCGGTAGTTTTAGGTAGAGACCTAGTTTTATGTATTTTTGTGTTTAAATTTGAAAAAAAAAAACAAGAACTCATATAAAAAAATACATACTCAAGTTACACTAAGATGATAAAAAGATATAAAACTCTCAACGTCTCAGATATATTTATTAATTTTTTGACGTTAATTAACCCAGACAATTTTTCTTATATTTGGTGACTTTTGTTTTTCATTTGTGCTTTACTATTCTATTTTCTGTTTTCACTTCACGTCAAAAGATACTCAGTAGATTGATATGCCAAAACTTTGTTTCACACGTTAATTTTATAGGTTTTACTGTAGCAAATGTAACGCCTGCTCAGTTTTCTGTTATCATTAATCGACATGATTTTCTTTTTATCGACTCCCAAAAAAAGAGGTAATCAATTGAATGTATATGTATGTAGTATTGTTGAAATTTGATAATATTTGAATATGTAATCTATAAAAGCTTCCAAACACTTGCGAAATTTCGTAAGTGTATGTTATTATGTGTTTGTCCACGGATTTCTTTAAAACGAGAAGTCGTAGCAAGATTATTCTTTTTCATTATTTCGATTAGGTATGTTTTACTTAGCATTCCGTGTAAGTTTTAGCAATATCGGCCCATAAGTTTTTTTACATATGGGTTACTAAGTAAAAATCATGGGAAAAAATATATAAAATTATTCCGCCTTCAAAAACTGACTAAAAAGTTTAAAATAACGCATTTGCCCTCTACTCAGGAGAAAGGAAACAAATTCATTTGAAGTCGGTGCATGATGAGTATAGTAGACTGTAAGTATGCTTGACATCATCACCGACTACAAATGGATTTGTTTCGCTATGAGTTATTTTAATCTTTTTAGTCAGTTTTTTGTAGGCGGTATATTTTTTTATTCTAAACATTAACCAAAAATTTCAAAAAAAAACTGAACCCAGCTGTAAAGACGCAGACCAATGACGAAGCGCATTCCACATGTACCCAGCGTCCATTTCGGCGTCGCGCCGGCGGGTGGCCGCACCCTTCACAAACTTCCATAATAACGGCCGCCGGTAATGTGACAGCCGATACGTCGCCAGTCGCCACCAGCAGCCACTGGTCTATTTAAATTTCGAATAGTTTCTTTTTTTCGATTGAAAATTGCAGCCAGTGTAGAAAGTCACATTATTTTTAAAAGACCTTATTGTTAGTGGCCAGTAATAGCTTTCTAATGCCCTCCATCTGCATGATTCGCTCATTGCCAAAAAACACCATCATAGGCCCGATGCGTGCTCCCAGTCACATAGCTCTATTCTGAAGAAACCTAAAACTTACGCACGGACAGAATTCGAACCCGCAGCCCCTGTTACCAATAGAGCTACTATGCCTGCAGTAATTCTACGGGCATATAGGCTTATAAATATGTCATTATGCATGATGTCAGCGATATCACCCGATTATATTGCAACAGTACAGTTCAAATAGCTCTATAGACTAAAAGTTATAGTTTTGAGATGAAGAGATCACTCGTATCACTACAAAATCTCTGTATGTTAGTTTTTATTTTTATGCTACTCTTTTTACTAAACGCTAAATATTATTACAATATCATCCTGAATCCCGAAGCTCCAGCAGTGCCAAAGTTATTTGTATACCTATCTCGCACAACGTTAAAACTGTCCTATCTGTCCAAGACATGAAAACATTGTTTCAAAAACTGGCCGTATCCTCCTGGGCCGGGACGTCATTATGCGAGGCAGAGCCAAGGATCGTATGCATACGAAATCGGGCTTATCAGTTATGCATAATGCGGAGACCCCAAAGGTGTGCAAAATATTGCACTAGACTATAAAGGGTGATTCGTTTTATGGCTTAAATAAGAATAACATTAGGCGTTACTTTTACGCTCTGATCAGTCAAACTGAGGTTCGTAATTGTAAGTATGATGTGTCATTAATGTTTTATTAATCTTCTTGAATACCGACAAATATGGTAGAAAATTGTTTGCTCTGGTAACTATTTAAATTCATTTTTTCATCATCATACGTAAAAATTTGACAGTTAATATTTTTTCCTCTTTGTGTAGCAATAAACCGCCTGTATACCCACGGGATGTGACAATATCCTCCCACGCTGTATAGGCGACTTACGTCACGGCACGTCAGACTGATGGATATTGTTCTCTGAATTTATTACCGTGTTTTTACTATTTTCGCCGTGGTCCTGTGTTTTATTCATGACATTTGTAACTAACGAAGTTATATTTTGAATGGGCAGTAAAAAATAATAGAGATAGAAATGGCTACGTTTATGAATATTATATTATTTTTTACTTTTTTTTTAGTGACAATACAGCGATGTTAAATTTATTGAGAATTATTAAACAGTAGTAATCAACCATCTTAACCTTTGTTTCTAGAATAAAGTTTGAGAGTTTAAGCGTTAGATGGTGTAATTCAGTCTCTTACATAAGCTTAAATGTTAAGAATTCAATTATATGTACCTGAGTGTTCGGACTATTTTCTTCCAGCATTGTTAGCAACACTTCCTGACAACTTCTTCAACAGAAGCGCGAAGACCACTCGACAATAGTTTTAAATCGCGTTCAACTCTCATAATGAATCTTGTTTGAATCCTTGGGTAAGACCCGTTCACTCGTCTAGACTCTGTTGCGTTTAGTGTCAACAATGGGGTTAAAGCTTCAGCAGCACAGTATTCATCACTATGATCTTCATTATTTACCAAAGGACGTCCACTACTGAACATGCCCCCTCCCCCTAACGGTTTACATACAAATCACAAACGGAATGCATCCAGTTTGATTCAGAAAACTTTACAAGGTCGTTTGTCCATCTTGTCGGTGGACGTCCTATGTAGCGTCTTGGGCAAGGGGTCTCAAAACTAAAACTTTTCTGCCCCAACGGCTATAAGTTCTTCTTCAACTTCACGTTGGCGTGGGTGTTTATGTACCCTGCGTAAAGGATTAAATTGTTTTAAAATATACTCGTAAATAAAAAGTAAGTCACTTGCACATTACTAAAGTAGATTAATACATAACCATGTTAATTATTTCGTCTTTTTTCAATAGCACAATTATGTGTAAAAACAGTTATAAATGTTAGCCAAGAGGGAAAGCTACTTTTTAGTTACAGATCGGTGCCTTTAACTTCGGAAATATTAAAAAAAAACTTTGACGGCAGAGGATTTTTAATGAAATTCCTTTGCCTTATCCCAAAAAAAAGCAACGCTTAGCGGCACCTGCCCAACAAATCACCGATGGCGACACTTTAACTAACTCTGACACAGATCGGTTTCCAATTAACACCGTCTCCCTCTCATTATATTTTTAATTTGAGGGCGGAATCCCAAATTAAACCGGAGCCGTCAAAGGACAAGCCCCGCTGCCATTAACGCTACATAATTAAAGAATTCGACCGTCTTCACAGTCGTTAGACGAAATTAAGGAACCGGGTACAACTTTCCGAATTTGATTTAGGCACTAAACTTCTTTTGATATCAGTAAAGTTCGCGAAAAACGTGTTTCCAATTAAGTAACAGTTTGCAAACAGTTGTTACTCGTGTTGAGACAGTATTTTACTTGTAGCTTTGAACTCTGCTATTAGTGTAATCAACAAACCAGGTATTTTGTAGCTTTATACCAAACAAGGAAGTTTATTGTGGACAGAAGTGTGACTATTCTCTCGCTGCTCCTTCTCACCGCACAGGTTTCCTTTCAAACTCTTTTATCGTCCAGGCCATACGTCTCTGGAATGCCCTTCCGGCAAAAATTCAACAGGCTCCCAGTAAATTTTCATTTAAGAGACTCGTCCGTGCACACTTTCTACGAGGGTCAAACTGAAAGTTCTTAGAAAATCAAAAACTGATTACATTAGCCAGTTATTAGTTTTATTATATATTTTCAAAATATTGTCCATTGACGTCAATACACCGCTGCATGCGATGGAACCACTGGGAAAAACACTTTGCCCACTCGTCCTTAGGGATCTCTTCAATGGCATCGCGATACGCAGCCACCGCTTCTTCAGCATTCATAAACCGCTTTCCTTTAAGTTTTTCTTTAATTTTTGGAAATAAATAAAAATCACAAGGCGCGAGGTCGGGGCTATACGGCGGGTGACCCAGTAATTCAACGTTTGATGTCGCCAAATAGTCGATCGTTCGCTTGGCGGTGTGCGACGAGGCGTTGTCGTGGTGAAGGAGGATCCTACTGCGAGGTCGTTTCTCTCGAACTTTTTCCAAGACAAGTGGCAAACAATTGGTAGTGTACCATTCTGCAGAAAGTGTTTTTTGATCCTCTAACACAATTTTTGCGAAATGACCTATCCTTCCAAAGAACGAGGCCACCATTTTTTTTCCCGCACTTCGATCTCTCTTCACTTTAGTTGGCAACTCCTCGAAAGGAAACACCCACTGAGCAGATTGTCTTTTGGTTTCAGGATCATAACAGTAAATCCAGCTTTCGTCACCTGTTAGTATGTCGAACACAGCATTTGAGTCACCTCCGTTAAATCTTTCAATCATTTTACGGCACCAATCCACACGATGGAGTTTTTGAGCCTTAGTCAAATTATGAGGTATCCACCGGGCGCAAAGCTTCCTGACCGCTAAATGTTCGTGGAGGATTTTGTGCACTTGACTCATACCGATGCCTAAGCTTGTCCGAATCTGCTGATAGGTCACTCTTTTGTCAGTCTCTATCATACGCCGCACAACACAGATGTTATTTTCAGTCGTCGCCGTAGAAGGCCGTCCCTCACGTACATCATAAGTGAGATTAGTGCGACCACGTTTAAACTCATTAAACCAGTTGTAAACAGTCGCACGAGATGGGGCTTCATCGTGAAAGGCCAATCGTAGTCTATCATAACTTTCTTGTTGACTTAAATGACATCGAAAGTCATAAAAAATCATTGCACGAAAATTTTCTCGTGTTAAATTCATGTTGACGTGACACAGACAATTTTCAATTTGCTGCCAAAGCGTAAAACAAATGACAAATGAATGAAATATATACTCAGTAATATTGGCAAAGAGTTCTATTTTCAAATTTTAGAATATTTTTTTTATTATATTGTTTATAAGTGGCCAGGTCTAAGAACTTTCAGTTTGACCCTCGTACATATGTATATCGGAAGCATCAACAAAGCGTAATCCATAAACTTCTAATACATTGTCATAGTATATAATTATTATAGTATGTACAAGTATATGTATTTATTTTATCGCTTGCGTTATGTACCTATATGTAATATTTCATTAGATCATATTGTATTTATTATAAATTGTAGTTATTTTGTTTTGTTTTATGATATACGTTTTTCATGTATTTTTTTTATGTGTAAAATTTATCGTTTTTTCTTTTCTTTTAATAGTAACTCATTTTCTTTTTGTCTGTCGCACCGCCTACAATCATTTCGGCTTAGCCCAAAGGTATGACTAGTAGAGAATGCCATATGGCGTTAAGTCCACCTCTTGTACAAAGTTTTGGTTGTGCAATAAAGTATAAATAAATAAATAAACTATTAGTACAAAGTTTTATCGCAACACCATATCATCGATTAATAGCAGTCCTCTTTTATTTACTTTATTTTTTGGCTGCCTAGTCTCTTATGTACCTTCTAGCTTTCTAACTAATTTAAAAACCGGTTAAGTGTGAGTCGGACTCGCACACCAAAGGTTTAGTGACAACTTTACTGAATTAGAGACCCACTTACTTCTACTTAGCCAAAATACCACCATATACCACATACCATATTTTGTTGACAGCAAATATAACTATGGTTTTCATAGTATTTGTATAAGTAATAAAGTTATGTTTGCGGTTATTGAAAATGTGATCTATCTTAATAATTGCTGATTCGATCTCGTTCAAACCAATTTTTGTTGAAAGTCTTTGTCAAGATCTACATCATGTATTTTTTTCAAAATTTACACTCGCTTAGTTTTAAAGTTAGATGTGGGGGACGACCATTTTACCATTTTGGAAGCGTCTATCTCTCAAACGTTAGGCTTTTAAAGAAAAAGGTTTTAGAAACTTGACTTGAAAGATGTCAATTTAAAAGACCTATCCCTAACCGAATAGGTTTGTCAATTATTATTTTTACTTTTTTGTTTTATGTATGGGAGACCCCCCTTAAATATCATTATTTTATATTTTTTGTATGTGAACCGTAAAGCGGTTAACAGGATACATCTACCTCCAAAGTTTTAACTGTGAAATACTAATGGTTTCAGAATAAATTGGCAGAAAAACGAAACTACAAGGGTTCCGTTTTTTGCTATTCGGCTACGAAATCCTTAAAAAAAGAAGGTACCTAATTGTATTACTATTTTTTGTGGTTGACAATTTATCTAAATCGTAAATCAAAACTTTTATCTCATATCTGACGGCGCATTTAAACCGCAGCGTAACATGCCAACATAAGTGTCTCAATGCGTCACTTACCAAAACGCATGTTCCCATTGACATATCGTTCACTGACGTAAAGTGATGGCGCTCATTTGTACGCGCAGATGCGCCGGCTTAGCGCCGTTCGCGCCTTTTTAAGAAATCCCCTAATTTGTAACGGGTTACCGAGCTTGAAAAACGCAGGAGAAATAAATAATGTCAAGTATTAAAGATAAGGAGAGAATTGTGAAAAATAAAAAGTATTATATTTCTGTCATTAATTAAAATCTGCCGCTTTGTAATTTATCAGTCTGATAAGATTTATCTGACCATTGAAAAATCAGCCCTTAGAAGGATTGGCATAAATCACCTGAACGAAAGGTCATCTCATTTTGAGGTACAAATGTTACTCACTTAAGTTACTTACCGACATCTTTGTCAGCTTTTACTTGTCCTTCTCCTCCGATAAGAATATTAATTTTATGGTTTATACATACAAAAAATATATATTATTGGTATTCAATACCCTTATCATTAAAATATGAATTTTAAGTGTCACATTTGCAAATCATTTACTACTATTAAACGTACTACTATGACAGAAAAAATTAAACACAATTTAACTAGTCTACAATTGTTTCCCAAAGCTGCAGCATTATCAAAATCAATGTGATGCCATGTATGTCAAGATTTACAATGCCATTCCGAATGACATTAAATAACTACCCATTGTATTGTACGCTTTAAAAAAGAAAGTTTGTTAAATAGCTTAGTGATAAGAACTTTTATAGAGTTAGTGTCATTTTTAATCAATAATAAATAATTACTTAATTGTCATGAATCGAATCTATAGGGCTTACTATATACTATTAGCTTATATACTGATGGCTATTTGCATGCCATAATAAAAAGGTTAAACGTATTGCTATAATTTCCAATGTTATTATATTAGCACCACCTGCGTTACCGGTTTTTGGCTAATAAACGATTTCATTTAAACCATATTACAGTGCGAAACATAAAGTCGCTAGTATGTAAACGTATGGGCTACTTAACAAAAAAAAAGGTATCACTTAAGCAAAATATGTTAAAAGTTAAAATATGTTAAAACGTAACCCTCTTAACGTGTTAAATCTAATCAAACCCAAAAACATCTTCATGGCGTGCCATAAAACATTCAGCGTCGCAGAGGTGTCGTTCGCCGGGGCATTCAGACGGGATAAATCCCGTTGTCCCGGCGTACGGGGCCCACGGGAGTGATACCGGTAGAGATGACCGCTCCAAGGTACGCGACACTTAGATGAGGCGCTCTTATTACGCGGGCGATGCAAACGAGCGTGTCAAATGCGGCGTTCAATTAGACGCTTCTGCAAGCTGCAATCGTTTCGGATAAGTCATCGCTGCAGAGATGACCGCTCAGAGGAACGCGAAACTTACATGAGGAAGCACGCAAGCTATTCAAACGAGGGGGTTCAATGCAACGTTTACACGCTACTGCAAGCTGCGGAATGAGTGCGGGAGTCCGGGAGTAAGCAGTTCCTTCAATTTACAGTCTGCTATCATGTATGAAATGGATACTAAAATAATTTCATCGAATAAAGAATTACACCTTTCTAAACATTAAATCACCAAACCTACACTTTAAAACTTACTTGACAAATATTCGTATGAAATGAACTCAATATAACGCTTTAAACAATCTACATAACTACACCAACGTACTACGTTACACAAAGTAATACGTAAAACAAATAAAAACAAAAGCCGCGTTCCCCACGCTCGTCTGTCCAAACAATGTCATGTCGCAGACAAAATATCTACTCGGTCCTACGCCGCCTTGACTGAACTGAAAGGGGTAGGCTGTTTACGTTTTAATGCAAGAACCGCGCCACCGCTCGTTAAGGGGATAATTTTGCGTCCGTGACGTAATGACTCTTTCTAATTTTACGTTTAATGAACTGAGATTTGATTAAAGCGTAATTTTTTAATGCATTTATCTCCTGAATTTAAATTTATTTGTAAAATTTTCTTCTTTTCTGGGTATTCGAGGATGGACTATACATGTAAAATGACAAAACAACGCAGTGTTATACAATGTGTTAATTTTACTCTTGCTCAAACTTTTAGGGAGTGCTCTTATTTAAAAACTTATTTAATCTTGGCGAAAATCTATGGAACAACTGATATTTTTTTCTCGGTTTCGAGAGTTGGTCTCATAGTACAAGTTGTTCAAAACGGTGAGTAGAGCACTTCTTGAAAGTTTGATCAAGTGTAAAATTAACACATTGTATAAATGATTATGCTAGATACGGGTGCATATTCATATTTATGAAGAGTAAATTTTATCGTCTTGCTAAGCTTATATCCTTTATTCTAATAATAGTCCATAAAGCAGCCGATTCCCCATCCATAACGCAATAAACGTTACCATCCCAATTTTAATAACGAACTTCACTTTATGAGTATTGAATTCGGCTCAACTCTTTCCTTTGGAGCAATAAAAATATTAAATCTTCGCAATGAAGGGGCAATAACAATTTCAGTTAATATTAATCGGTTTTCTTTCTGGACCCTTCCGGGTGGGACGATTTGCTTCATTTTCCCTTATTCGCCCCTAGAGAATAACTATGATATATTTATTATTGCAAGACTGCTCGATGACACTCATGAGATGTATTAGACGGTCGTTCAGATCATTTATTGGGGGCATTATTTGTTTTTATTGCTATTTAGATATTTTTATGGGCGTACAACATTGTTGTATGAATTACAAGTGGACACTCGGACTAACGAAATTAAAACACCTGAACAGTGTTATTGCTTTTCGCAGAAATAAATGGCTTTTTGTGAAGTAGGCACTGAGATACAGGTATCTATATAAGAGCGAGCACCTTATTTGAATAGCATTTGATTAGCATTAAAATTTCAAGGCTGTGTGGTATTTAGGTAAACAAAATTCCAGCCAATCCCCCGATATGCACATGCTTTCAAATCCCCAAAACACGACTCCAGATGATTTCGAAAATCCATTAAAAACGGACGGCGCAAATTCGCACTTCGAAAACGAAAACGAAGTAAACGAAACGCTTTCCTATCCGAAACATCCGCGCTAACGACCAAACTGCGTTCTAATCACGGAACGTCAAAAATGGATATCGAAAATTGAATTCGCAAGCCGAATTTCTTTTTTTTATCGCAAAGGGCGAGGGCCTGTACGAATGGCCAGATCAACTCAATAAGGGTACAGCGACGTGTTTACCCGTTGCCCGCAAACTGTGTGCTTTTTTACATTTTGCCAAACGTTATTTACCCGGTGTCGTAAAGGCATTGTGCCTGCCGGACAATGGTTGATATTTCCCGGGTTTTTTAGACGATTTTTGTCCTTCCCCTGGGTTGTCGTTCGTATTCATTTCGATTTCGATGCCGATATGGAGTGACGATTGTGTTTGTTTTGTTCGTGCATGCTTATTTTTAAGTATTCGAGGCAGATAACTTTTGTTATCTGACTCAGGATGTAGCGAGAGTCACAGCTTTTGTTTTTATGTTACCTACTTCATTGTCGTTTTTTTTCTTGCTTGTCACGAATATGTAACAAGGTAAAGTCGCTAGTAGTACAGTAAGAACACTGTGGTATCATATTCAACTATTATTGGTTTGAAATGCAAAGTCTGGCTTGCTGACAACATCACATGACACTTTAGAAGCTAAATTTACAATGGCTATAGTACGAAACTAAAGACGCTAAATCCTTATAACTTGTATAATCCTATTCTGACCACAAGTAAAACTCCTGATCCCAAAATCTTCCATCCAAGTTGACTTTTACCCAAAGCCTTACCTAACACCTTAGTCTAACGTAAAAGCACGTGACCAAGACATGGAATCTTACTTCACCCGAGCCAAGGGGTGTGCGTTGATTTGCATAACCACGTTAGTGGTTATCTCCTGTCTTGGTGGGCAAATTGTTACCTTCGTATGTATAGGTAGATAGAGGCTGGCTGATTGCTTTTGATGGTCAGATGTTTTGCTTTATGCTGCCTCACCACAAGGTGACTTCGAGGTCATTATTGCCTGAATTGAAGTTTGCAAGTTTTAGGCTTGTGTGTTTTACAAGGTGTAACATAAAGCTTAACAAAGCCTAAGACTTTTATTAGCTTATTTGTTTTTATTTGCTTCGTACATTTTTAAATTACATCTTAAATTTAATACAATTGTATATTAATGAACTTCTACTAGTATCTCTAGTTCTGCTAATGTTTGAGGTATCCTAAATCAATGTTCTAAACATAGGTAGATTTTCTTGGTCATACTTGCTATCGGTCATTATTACACAGTACATTTAACGCGCACATTACAAGGGTGCGTTTTTGTATGACATGACATGAGTAATAACTCGATGAGGTTGGTACTTACATTTGTTTGAGGGTAACTTTATTTGCTACATTCGCTTCTCAACATGACTAAGCATTTATGTAAGAGGTGCGAGTAAGACCCCTTAAACACTGCGCCTTATAGCATCGATGCAGTCGCGCGGTTTGAGAACGCGCTTCAGCATCGCGACTGACGCGATGAACAGATTTAATTTAGCATCTATGCAGTCGAGCGTTAGTATCGATGCAGACGCCAAAATTCCGTAAATAATATGACAATTACCAGCATCTGCATCGCGACTGTATTGGTGCTAACGCGGCATCGCGACTGTATCGATGCTAAAAGTAGCGCAGTATTAAAGGTTGTCACTTTGCGACTGCATCGATGTTAACGCGCGTTAGCATCGCTGCTAAAAGTTGCAGTGTCTAAAGGGTCTAATTGTTAACGATCGTTGTACTTACAGAAACATTATCAGTAATTATCACTTACCATAAGATTAAATACATTAAGTATCTTTGGTATCTTATTTGGTTACATGTTCGATAAGTTTCCATTCGTGAAACCTTTTCAAATAAGTAGAAATACAAATTAATTATAGTCTTGAATCTATAATATCATTGATTTCAACTCACACTCATCCCACCTTGTTTCATAAACACCATCATAATCGACTCACTAATCTGTCAGTAGAAATATATTAAACCTTACGGTCACAGCGACTGTGTTAAACAGATTTAAGGTCATCCTACCAAAGCACCGACCCTTAAGTTGCAAACTACTCAACATATTGATCTAGGCCTAACGCTCACTCCATCACGTAAATAGCGGATGCAATAATAATTCTATTACACGTACCCTCAATTTGGAAACTATTCTAGTAGCAAGCTTTCGAGTGTTTGCGCTGTACGCTCATACGTACACCTAATAGAGGTATAAAGGCTCTCAAATCTCGAGACTACTCCGAGCGGGCTTTAATAATAAAGAAGCAATAAAGAGCTCCGTCCTTACCCGTTTTCAATAAACACCTTTATCGATTATTCAGCTCGACGTCCATACTTACAGCGGCATAGACAGAGAGTTCGCCAACTAATTTCTCACACAGGCATAGCTCGGGTGGATGTAGGTGGTAGCCAGGCGATAGCCGATGGCCGCGGGGCGTGGGGAGGGGGAAAGAGGGGGGGCGCAGGGCGTACTCCTCGCTGGGCGGCGCCGACCAATCGACGATCGCCACCCACCGCCCCGCCCACCTCACCTGCGCACCATTAAGCCAGCTTTCCTCGTACTTTTTTCGTGGACGTCGCATCCGTTCCCTTCGTCTTTATTTTATTTTCTCCTTTATGCCTCCTTCCCGCCTCCTATTTTACGCCCGTAGGTAGAAAAACCTTTCGTGAATACGAATGCTGAGCATACCCTCGTTAGCTTCTGATGCGTAGTAAATATGTATCTTGATATACTTTATGTGTTACAGAATATAAGATGCTGATGATATTGGAGGTATGATTCATAAAAGATGATTAGCTAAGACGAGCGCAGACGGAGTCCGTTTTACGAGGGTAGCCGCGTCGCACGGTGGGTACTAAACTTTTAACTTCCGTATCGATCCGCAAAAAGTTCGCGACGAAAGTAATCTCGCCAACCTTGCTCCATATTTTGTTTCAAAAGCCGTATGCAAGTGTCCTTACCAGGGTGAACGATCGCACATCGATGGAGTTGAACTTGGAAAAAACTTGGTGAAGTTTGTTCGCGGCGTGATTAGGAAAGACTTAGTTTTGAAGTGAGTTGCGAAGTGTTTTTTCAGTTTTGAAAGTGGGTGGCTCAGTTTATGATCCGGGTGAAAGTTGCGCGATCGATGAACCGCCGGGTCAACTCTGATCAAAGTTTGGAGGCTAATAACCGAATTTAATACGCGAGGGAAGGGCAATGCACTCGCTCGGCGAACATCTGATTCTAATTATATTCTGATCACGGGCCGGTGGGCAAATGGCCTGTGTTTTTAAAAACTAGACTTGAGTTTGTTTGATATATTATCATCTGAAGACTTTCAAACAGTCTTAGACACATTTAGTAAAAATACTTCAGAATAAACATAAGGTGATGGGTAAAAGTAGTCGACAATTATGAAATAGCAGTATAGATCGAACCCCTTTTAATATCACATCTTCATCCTCATAATCTTATTTATAATATTTAAAACACCTTACTTTATACTTACTCTTGTTCAGGTTACGCAGTCTACATTTAAGATCTTTTACAAGCATTACCAAAAACAAACAAACAACGCAGCGCCGCTATAACCCAAACTTAGTTGTTGTCGGTGGCCAGCACCAAATGGAACTCGTTACTCGATTTAAAAAAAAACAACATCGAACGCGAAACAAAAGGCTATCGGTGGCGACCGCGAGTTTCGAAAAAGGAAACAAAAGAGCATCGCGGACAAATTGTTTATCTGGCCAGTGGGACGGGCTTATCGGCGACAGGTCGCGGCGACTTCGTGTAGCGCTATCGGTAACGAGCGATGTGCGGTAAACAACGTTTGATGTATTTGCAGAGAAAAATCTGTTCCCTTACGTATTTTGTCATTTGTTTGATGATAAGGTCGTCAAAAATCTGCTTTTGGAAAAGTTATATTATCTATCTATAGTTTGCTTGATTGCTTAAAGTTTAATTGTTAACTCTATTCATACGTCATATTATATGAATTTTGTAGACGTCAAATGGAAGATAAACATTAAATTCAGGTAGAAAAGCAAATAAACCTTCACCTTCACAACTTCATTGATGATTGATATTCACTTTTGATCTGGCTAGGATCAATGTGGCTTGAATATGTCTAGTACATTGAAAAAATAAACAAAGTATAAATTAATTACCGTAACATGGGTTTTCTTATGCTTTCGACACATATACGATGACACGTCGTTTGGTGCAGTGGTTAGAGGTCCTGACTACTGAACTAGCGGTCGCGGGTTCGGATTCTGCAAGGGGAAAATATTTGTGTAATAAACACGAACATTTGTACCTAAGTCATGGATATTATAAGTATTTTAGTATTTATAGGAGACGCCTGTGCCATAATCGTTGTCATGTACGAGGGTTAAACTGAAAGTTCTTAGAACTGGCCACTTATAAACAATATAATAAAAAAAATATTCTAAAATTTGAAAATAGAACTCTTTGCCAATATTACTGAGTATATATTTCATTCATTTGTCATTTGTTTTACGATTTGGCGGCAAATTGAAAATTGTCTGTGTCACGTCAACATGAATTTAACACGAGAAAATTTTCGTGCAATGATTTTTTATGACTTTCGATGTCATTTAAGTCAACAAGAAAGTTATGATAGACTAAGATTGGCCTTTCACGATGAAGCCCCATCTCGTGCGACTGTTTACAACTGGTTTAATGAGTTTAAACGTGGTCGCACTAATCTCACTGATGATGTACGTGAGGGACGGCCTTCTACGGCGACGACTGAAAATAACATCTGTGTTGTGTGGCGTATGATAGAGACTGACAAAAGAGTGACCTATCAGCAGATTCGGACAAGCTTAGGCATCGGTATGAGTCAAGTGCACAAAATCCTCCACGAACATTTAGCGGTCAGGAAGCTTTGCGCCCGGTGGATACCTCATAATTTGACTAAGGCTCAAAAACTCCATCGTGTGGATTGGTGCCGTAAAATGATTGAAAGATTTAACGGAGGTGACTCAAATGCTGTGTTCGACATACTAACAGGTGACGAAAGCTGGATTTACTGTTATGATCCTGAAACCAAAAGACAATCTGCTCAGTGGGTGTTTCCTTTCGAGGAGTTGCCAACTAAAGTGAAGAGAGATCAAAGTGCGGGAAAAAAAATGGTGGCCTCGTTCTTTGGAAGGATAGGTCATTTCGCAACAATTGTGTTAGAGGATCAAAAAACAGTTTCTGCAGAATGGTACACTACCAATTGTTTGCCACTTGTCTTGGAAAAAGTTCGAGAGAAACGACCTCGCAGTAGGATCCTCCTTCACCACGACAACGCCTCGTCGCACACCGCCAAGCGAACGATCGACTATTTGGCGACATCAAACGTTTACTTTATTAAACGTTTGATGTCGCCAAATAGTCGATCGTGTTAACGTATTACTGGGTCACCCGCCGTATAGCCCCGACCTCGCGCCTTGTGATTTTTATTTATTTCCAAAAATTAAAGAAAAACTTAAAGGAAAGCGGTTTATGAATGCTGAAGAAGCGGTGGCTGCGTATCGCTATGCCATTGAAGAGACCCCTAAGGACGATTGGGCAAAGTGCTTTTCCCAGTGGTTCCATCGCATGCAGCGGTGTATTGACGTCAATGGACAATATTTTGAAAAGATATAATAAAACTAATAACTGGCTAATGTAATCAGTTTTTGATTTTCTAAGAACTTTCAGTTTGACCCTCGTACTTCGTAACACAAAGCAGAAAATTCCTTACCACGTTACCAGACTGTTGGTGTGATGTCTGAAATATACTCGTACAGCCTACTTACTACACACTTAAGAAAGAATTCATCGCATTTGAATTTCGAACCCACATCCTACATTCATAAATATACCGACTAGGTACTTACGTAAAACGTTTATTTTCCTCGTGCTTGAACGTTGCAGTTCTTATGAGTGTCCGAGATAAGAAAACTTGTGTCGTCAGCTGACCGGTCGCAGATGATGGGAGATTGTCGCCGTTACGTCTGATGACCCTTATGTTTGTTCGTTTCGGTTGAATTATTGCAAGAAGGGAAATGTTGTTTGTAATAAGCGTAACATTGCTATGGTGCACACAGAAAAGAAGTCAAAGCAAATTTTTAAGCACAGTAGTAAAAACACATAAGTCATAGTTATTTTACTGCAACAACAGGTAGGTAGTTTTTTAGTACAGACACCAGCCAGCATATCAAAAGTAAGTAAGTAAGTAAGTAGCAAAAGTACCCACCATTTTCGTTGCGTAATCAGAACTTTCATACTCCGGGTTCCGTAGCCGAATGCAAAATCTGATCCCTTATAGTTTCGTCCAGTCTGTCTGTATGTCTGTCATCATTATCATTATCATTCTCAGCCAAAAGACGTCCACTGCTGAACATAGCCCCCCCCACGGCTTTCCATAGCGACCGATCACTAGCGGTCTGCATCCAGTTTGATCCTGCGATCTTTTTAAGGTCGTCTGTCCATCTTGTTGGTGTACGTCCTATGCTGCGTCTTTGGTCGAAGGGTCTCCAATCTAGAACTTTCCTGCCCAACGGTCATCAGTTCTTCGCGCTATGTGCCCTGCCCATTGCCACTTGAGCTTACTGATTCTTAAGGCTATGTCCGTTACCTTAGTTCTACTACGTATCTCCTCATTTCTGATTCGATCACGTAGAGAAACACCCAGCATAGCCCTCTCCATCGTTCGTTGTGTGATTTTGAGCTGCTTTATGAATTATACAAGTCTGTCCGTAGCAGCTATTTTAATCTGAAACTATTAGCATTACACAGATGGTATGTAGGTGTATCTTGCCAACTGCTTTACGATTCCCATACGAGAAATAAAAAATGTTACATTTTAGGGATACATGGAACTAAAACAAAACATTTTTTTGCTAAAACTTATGGAAATATCTATGTAGGTCTATTAAACTAACATCGAGATTCCTTAAACCATTTTATCTGAAAATGAAATGTTTGTAAGATAGACGCTTCCTGCTAAAATGGGCGTCCCCCCCCCCCCCCACCCCCTAACTTTTGAACTAAGCTAGTAATTTTTTTTTTTAAAAACACGAAGTGTAGATGTTTACAAATACTTTCAACGAAAATTGATTTGAACGAGATCAAACCATCAATTTTTGAGATATAACATATTTTCAACAACCTTTTTTGTCCTTCATAAAAAAAACAATGAAGTTATTTTTGTGGTCAACAAAATGTTGTGGTATTTTGGCTTAGTGGAAGTAAGTGGCCCTTATTTATGAAATTTGGCACGAAACCCCTAGTGCGCCAGTTCCCTAGCGGACCCAGCGAACTTTGCTTTGCACCTAGCACCGTAACGTCCCGCCCCGGCCCCGTCTCGCCCAGTCTCGAAATTTTAAACGTTAAGAAAAACACTATAATTTATCAGTTATTGAGTCAACATCGAGCAAAATGGCTATAAAAATAGGGGTTGGTGATAAAAATTTAAGGTTGTATGTATTTTTTAATGCCACATTATAAAAAAATAAAATCAAAAAATCACATCCAAAAATTAAAAATAATAATAAGGGTGAACAACCCTTACCACTTTGGGGTATGAAAAATAGATAGTAGCCGATTCTCAGACCTATTGAATACGCATATAAAATTTGGTTAGAATAGGTAAAGCCGTTTCGGAGGAGTACGGGAACGAACATTGTGACACGAGAATTTTATGTATAAGATTTATGTTAGTAAGACATTCGTCCGTACTAGTTCTAATACAATAAAAAAATTAATAACTGGTTGTTAAATGATTGACTGTTTGAGAATGTAAAAAGCAATAATTCCGTCATTTGTACTTCATTTTGTTTGTGCATTAAATAATATTTCAATAAATATTAAATATCAATTATGCCTTCATAAATCAGCCCAAACTGAGTTCAAACTGAAACTGTTTTGCTATTAAAAGCACAAATATATATTTAAAATCCTCTTATCTCATTTATAGATTCAGACTAAATTTTTATTCAAATAATTTAATTATTGCCACGACTCCAGTTGTTTTTTTTTTAAAAAGGTCGGACGGAATCTTCAAGAGATTTTTTAAACTGCTGTATTCGAAACAAGTGATTACCTCAAAATGGGGTAGGTTATATAGTCTCTATAGAAAACCTTAGGGAAGGCGTATGTCAGCGGTGGACCTTTGACTGATAACGATGATGATGAAATGTTAAGTAACACTTATCAGCGAGTTGTGTCTTAAGGCCGACTTGAGGCTTTCAACCCTTACTATTTCCTCTATCTCCCAAACTAACAAATGCTTCCCTGTTTTCCTTAGTCCGGCTAACAGACGGGCAACACTAATTCAAATTGTTGCGCTGAATAAATTTCAATCAATTAAGTGAGGTGCGCCGATAGTTCGTACCCGATCCCTTTGAATATTCACTAAGATCTTTGATGTGCTCCCTTCTGGGGAAAATCAGACTAACTTTACAAAAATTAACGTGTCTTTATGCATAGACCTAATTGGCATGCTATTTAGAATCTTCATCATATATCAGTATGAGCATCAATTTTGATGGAATGTCGTCAGCCACGATTTGAAAAAAATACATACAATCTACTTATAGATACGTGAACGCTGAGTATATTTGACCCCCATAATTATGATTTTTAGTTTGGCAGCTATAAAAAAGTTCTAAACTTTCAAGTAACCTACCACGCTTTTCTAAACGGGTGCCTACTAATTTTTGTATGACATTAACTATTTTACTGTGTTTTTAACTATAAAATATTTATCTGCTAATACATTTTCTGTAAGAACTTTACCACATATTAGAACCCTTACACTCTTCGACTTTTAACATCGATACAGTCGCACGTTTTGAAAACGGCGCGCTTCAGCGTCGCGACTCACGCAATGAACAGATTTAATTTAGCATCGATGCAGGCGCGCGTTAGAATCGATGCAGAAGCGCGACTGCATCGGTGCTAAAAGTCACAGTGAGTAAGAGGTCTTACTTACATGAGATTTACCAATTACTAATGCTTCGTAACAAACCTATTTATTACCCACCGATAAACATCACCTACCTACCAATATTGGGCTCCTTAATAAATCTCATCTCACCTTAAACTTGTGAATATGCGAATAAATCATAACAATACCTCGATCGTTTCTTATTAACCATTGTCTGAACCGATGGTAATTAAGGAGATAACCGCCGGTCGTTCTAGACCTTATTGATCCAATAAATTATCTAGGAGCCGCAAGGATTATTACGAATAAGCCGTAGAGGTAAATACAAGGCTTACGTGTAAAATAGTGCTTGAAGTTCGGCTGAAATAGCTTCAGGCGGTTCGGTTCTGGTATAGTGGTGAATTCGAATCCTTGTAAGACCTGAAGCAGATAATATTGAAATTGAATTTACGTTCAATGTTTCTTTCCTGCGGTTTTCTCTTTCTTACTCGACCAATTTCAAAAGATACCAACGGGCAAAAAAATATTACTGCGTTTAAAAGTACGCAGAAAGCATATTTAAAAAATGCGATATTGTAAAACACCAAACTTCTAACACTTTTTCATATTCTGCATTGTAAAATACAATTCTTATTCGTCCTCATAAAATATCAACATCGTTCTGTCACTCAAGTAAGTAATTTATTCAAAATCAAATTACTTTACCATTGTCTATCTTGCGGGCAGTATAACTGCGAGTGCCGTCTAAAATGCAATCAAATCAAGACTGTAAAATGCTGAGGCATTAAAACTCGCAAGACAGTCCGCCTTGGAATGCACTCACCATCCGCGCCTCAAGAATTCCACCCCGATGTAAACGCGCCTTTAATTCTAGTGTTGTGGAGATGTCTGGTGAAGATGATATTATGTAGGTATCGGTTAAGACCTTAGCTGAATGAACCTGGCTATGCATTAACAAAACTGTGAGTACTGTTAACTTGTTCTAATATTGTATTTACAATAAACAAGTATAAACGTACAGTGTCCAGCACATTAGGTTACCTACTTTTGTTGCAAACTAGCCCTTATTACAACTGAATAAGATACCGCAGTGTTTGCCTTGACGTGCTGTCCATACTTGTCCGTACTATGCATTACTGTTTTTTTTTAGAAAGACAGTTAACTATATTCGTACAGGGGCTTAGCCCTAGGACATGACGTCATGATACCACATGATATTCTGGCTAGAGAAACGTCAAGATTTCTATTGCTAGTGACTACTAATCAGAAATTCAATGGACAGCTTAAAAGAGCTTATTTTTTAAAGGTGTGCGATGTGTTAATGATAAGGGAAAACAGCCAGCAGCTTCGTATTTATCTATTTAAATCCATTACACCGAATACATCCCTAGCCCAGGGTGTCATGTCCGGCGTCTTGGGCCGGCATGTCTTAAAGCCACCACATTAGACGCGCTAATTGCTTTACGCAAATGCCAGGCGGTCGGTGTCCGGTGGGTATAAGGGACCATCTCGCATAGATAGGGTTGAGGAATCTTTAATGTGCGGTTCAATGTAGGCTGTATATATGCACTGCACAAACTAAGCCTTAAAAAAATAACAAATGAGATGACTGTCTATAAATGAAGTATCATAATATGTAAATTATTAAAGTAAGTAAGAAAATAATTAC
The DNA here is from genome assembly GCA_963924145.1 of Pyrausta purpuralis. Lineage (NCBI taxonomy): Eukaryota > Metazoa > Arthropoda > Insecta > Lepidoptera > Crambidae > Pyrausta > Pyrausta purpuralis. The sequence continues at coordinate 6,742,051 of OZ001649.1, read as the reverse complement.
AGGGCTTAGCTGAAGAAAAGCCCTGATAACCTATAATTTCATTAGATAAGGACACTAAAAGCTATGTGGTTACATAAAAAGCCTCTTACGATGTCTTTGTCTGTGATGTTAAGTGTTTATATCAAAGAACCGAATGATCAACTGAAGTTCATTAAAAGATAAAGAAAATTAAGCTCGAACAAATTCCGAGTCACGTTCCACCATTACAGGATTTATCAACACCAATCATCGGTAAAAATGGAGAGATCTTCAATTGTATCGGATCATTGTTAACCCTGGTCTCCCCTACTTGCACTATCAAGGGGCCAGATTAAATACGTTGAAGTTCGCAATGTCCCTCTAAAAGCGAATTGTAGTCGGCAGCAATGGTTTATAATATTGTTATAGTGGTGTCCGGCTTAGATTAAGAGATACTACTAAACATTAATGGCAGAAAATGGGCCAAGTTTTACCAGTTAGTTGTTTGTTTTTTACTTGTATGTGTCAGTGTATAAAAAAAAATTGCACTCCGGGAGTGCCGGCAGAAGTGAAAACTTGAATATCAACGTTGTGCATTTTTGATTTTTTGGAATAGTTATTATCAATATAAAAGTACTATCATTTTTGTGATAGAATACAATAATAATAATAATAATAATACAATAATAATAATATATAATATTTTTATAGAATACAATATTTATTTATTGCGCTATCGTACACAAACATTACAATTTATATTATATTAAATTACATTAAAAAGTTGATCTCTCAGAAAAATCAACTTACATCCATAATTTCGCCAACCGTCTTACGGTTTTTCGATCAGCCCACGTGTCCTGACGCGAGTTTCACATTTTTCCCCCATCCCACAAAAGTGCTCAACGCCGCTAAAGAAGTTTTCACTTCAAAAACCTTTTGATTTGTATATATCATAAAGAGATATGTTTTTTATATTGATATTAACTTGAAACTTATTATGTTATTTTGCCCTTGAATTAGTAGAGAAAATTAAACATTTATCTTTTAGCATTTAAACGTTCAAGCATAATTTTACGTGACGTTAACAAGAAAAAAATATGAAATGTATTTTATTCTTACCAACGAATAGCATATGTAGGTACTTCAAATTCATTTTTACTCAGTTTTCACTAGAAAAGTATTTTTTATATCTGTGGCTAACCAGTATTTTTTTCCGATCCAAACTTTACACTACCTTCTTAAACTTGCACAGCCTTAAGCACAGCCGTGCACTCGGATACTTTCCGTTTGCCATCGAGGGTGGTGGGGAAGGTATTAATGGAATCAGGATGCGGTCACTCGACGGAGTCAGATCGCCCGATTTTAAAGGATGGAATTTGCTAGCTTCAAAGTACGTGTGGTGAGTTCGGACTTCGAAATGCTTTTTGGACTTGATCTCGTCGGATGAGAATGTGAAGTTTTCTTTATGGTTTTAAACCCTTATCTAAATTCATTCCAGTGGCAAACCATCATTAGAAAAAGTTTGTTTGAAACGTTTGTTCAAGTCAGATGTAGTAATTGCAGAGGTGCAATAAGTTAAGAGTTTAAGAGTTAAAATCTAAATTCAAGATTTCTTTTAACGAATAAAATAATATAATGTAACAGTTTAGAAATTAGACCTTTAGTGAATAAGCTAGTTTCCAATATCTCCTGTCCTACTACCTACTAGATAAATTGCCATGACAGTAACCACATAACCGAGGATCCTCCTTATAGGAGAAGTCTCAAATACAAATATTCGTGCGAAAGTTGCAGGCCGCATATGTGACGTCTTCGTTAGAAAACTTGCTACCAGGAGTGGGTGGACTAACTCGTTTCATTCATCGTCTTATATTGCGACTAAACGATGTTGATACTAGTTTAGGGTGAATTTTCAATTTCAACAGTAGATAAATAATATAGGTATTGCAGAGGTTAACCAGAAGGTGATGCATAACTTTCCGTATAATCCTGTGAACATCCTGTATATAACTCCAAATCACCTTTTTTTTCTAATATAATGATGAAATTTAAGAGCTAGGCTCTTTTCGGAGAAGTTTTAACAAAAGAATAAAATAGGAAAAGAAAATGGGGTGGCTTCTGCCTTTTCATCCACACCGCAGTCAAAAACCGAACCAAAACATTAAAACATTAAAAACCGAAGGTTCTTTGCCTCTTAATGCCCAGTCAAAAACCTTTCCTGTTATATTATATCTTCAGTCTTCTGCCGGTACTGATGTTGCTGATACCCAACACAAGGGAAACACTTTTTTGATGGCAGCGTTTGTAGCTTTAAATAGAGGAGAAGAATAAGAATTTGGTGTTGGCACCGAATGGTACGAATATCTTGGGCGGCTTTTCGTCCAAATGACTCAATCCTCATCCTGAGTGAATCAGGGGACTAAAAATAGAGAATACTCAGCGACTGTCGACATCCTACCTGCAGCGTATAGTGTGGTACCTCAGCCACATTACGAGGAGACAGGAAAAGTGAAGAGCAAAAACCGAGAGGCCGCAGTGCAAAGCGATGGTTCTCCAAGCGATTGAAAACACCTATCAGCGCACACTGATTCAAGTGACAGCTCACAGCCAATGGAACCTGTTAGTTGAGATCATCCGGTTTCTCTATTCTCTTCTAAACAGTGACCGGTTTAGAAGAGAATAGAGAAACCCATCCCACTAGATTCGCTACTAAATTCTGATAATCCTTTTTGACTGTATTCACTGAAAATTTTACACTAAAAATGTAAAGCTATAGGTACTTCAAATAAGAAAACTACAAAGAGTGAAACAAATTACTGGGGTACATTTAAAATCGAAGTGGTTCGTTGTATTACGTGTATAGCGGCGAAAGACGCACGTCGCTATGGCTTAATTCAAAGACCTGTCATCTGTTGGCTAGTAGCCGATGCAGTGGCGTGTGTTGTTCTTTTACAAAATACAATTGATTTACGAATGCTGTTCGCTGCATCAGGCAATGCATACATATCTTGACTCAAAATCTCAATCCCAAGTATCAAACAACGTAAATCGCAGTTCAACTACAATCAGTCGCGCATTACACGCGGCAAGATGTCCGAGGCGGGGTGGGCGGGGCTCGAATATGACATATCTGGGAGCCGTCAGCGCCGCAACACTCGGAGAACTTGGTCTGCGGCCAGCGCAGATGTGTACTGTGCTCGCGTCCAAAGTTTTCCGCAGAGCGCCTCGGGCGAGACGCGCCTACGCTCGCAATTATTAACGGACATCGAGACATGACTATTTACTTACGGATGGATGTAAGGTATTGCCCATTGGCGGTTTTTGACGGGTTTGGTACAGTAGTTGAAGCGACGACGTGTCTTTGACATGAAATTGATGTTATGTCATATGGTTGGACGATGTCGGAAGTCTTTATCACCATTAAAAGAAGCATTTCAAATGGAGCATAGCATTATTTTGCTTCAAGTAGCATCGTTTAAGTTTTAAGGAAGTACTAATAGCTGATCGAAGGTATATAATGAGAATTATGAACATAAGTCCTTTAATAGTAGACCTTAACGTAGGTATGCAAATTTTTCACTCATATGACAGTAACGTGTTTATACAACTTTTTTTAAAAAACCTTCTTTTATTATTCCCGCTCCAAATAATCCCAAGAATAACTCCTCGACGGAGTGTATCTTTTCAATAAAATAAAGAAAGACTCCCATTCAATAACTCTCGGGCCGAGTTTGTCATGCACGCGGTCCATACTTGATGCATTGAATTTCTGTCACGTCACCGGCCCGCTCAATTTTCAATAGTAAACATTTGCCCGCAGCCGGCTGGCTCAAATCAAATTTAAAATAAGACGGTCAAGATTGAAACTACGTTTTAAACAACGGGTTCAATGTAATTTTTATACTATTTCAGGTTTATGTCATTGAGCACCAGTTTCTTTCCTCTTCCATACATTTTATTTCTAAATTTTGGTATTTCAGGTAAATGAAGACGCTGAAATGTTTGTATGTCTCAAACTAATACTTTTTTTGTTAACTTGCTAGGTTTTTCAAAAAGCATTATATTTCAGTTGTTAGTTCAATTCACCGTGTTTCATGTTATACACATAATCAATATTGTATACTTTATTATAATTACCAGGATAGCCCTGTAACAGCAGTGAAATGTATTTTTGTTATGACCACTCTATACCTAGTTAAAAAAAAGGTGGACGTATACACATATATTGTTTTTCTTTAATAGAGGGAAGGTGTGAGAGTATACTTGTTATGTCTAGTAAGTTAATCATTTGTTCTAGTATATGATTATGTTTTCTTATTATTATGAACAGGCAGTATTATTATGACAGCATTCTTATTTAAGTTGTACAATTGGCGGACCTAATGCCTTAAGATATTCTCTACCAGTCAGTCAGTTTGTTCGTTTGATTCATCTCCTTAGCTAATCCCCATAATCAGAGGGAACAAAACCTATTTACATCAGCACCTGCTATTACTCGAATGTGCCGAAAAGCGTCGGTATGTGCTGGTAGATTCAACAAGCCGTCACAATGCATTCACAACAGCTATTGACGTAGCAAGCAGTCTATAGACGGTTTTGAGATGTCTTCTATTTCTATAATTTTTTTCACGCGGATCAATTGTCACTTGTTTTATTATTTTCATCCAGAACGGAACCCAAATATGTATATTCCGTCTCACCCTCGGACGTGTGGGCAGCGAATAGCTGAAGGCGTCGCGTCGAAAGCATACCTACGATTTTGCATTTTCAATACTTTTCCGTCTTGTGTATTTTAAGGGTCGCTTTTTTTGCGATTTGTTGTGCACATTTGAAATATGGGGTATTTTTAACATGCTGAAATATTGATGGAAATATTCTAAACTGAAGTGAAAATAGATACCGGCGTAGTTGGTATGGTTTGGAAAACAGAATTTTATATTTATGCAAAATGGGAGTGGTAATAGGTACATTTTAAATCCAATAAATCAAACGCTTTTTTTATTAAACGGCAATTCATTGGGCGATTTTGAAAGCCGGTTTCTTAAAAAAAATATTCAAATAAGCACTTACCAACGAATAATTCAAATATGAATCGGTTCGATTGAATTACTGGACAGATAACACTAATGAAAACTTATTTAGACTTTGTGAAATAGGTATAAGCTAGGCCCAAAAATAATCACAAATGCCAACAACTGATACAATCCACTCAACAACAAAACTCTCCATTCCCTCTAGGAAGGACCAATGATTCGAATTTATGCTTTATGCAGTGGAAAATGATAAATTTATGTCTGTCCAGTTCCTGTCTCAATACATTCAGGCGCCTTGGTGGAAGAGTACTGATTTTTTATGGTTACTGCGGCGCGTTTACATAATTTATTTCCCAGCCTGAATTTCTTGAAGAAAGCGTCTATCGTATACATTTTTCTTTAAACATGCGATAGGAAATTCAACTCTATTGTTTATGACAAAAGGATTTCTATGTTGTTGACTGTACGATCATAATGGAGCTACATTGTCTTTTAAACTTTTTGCTTTGAAAAGCTTTGTTTCTTACACCGTTCCTTTAGCTTGTAAATTATTTATTAGAAGTGTATTTGGCTTTGTTTGCTGAAAATATAAAGTAATTTAATTTTTAAACTAGTTCTTAATATATAATATCGAAATCCCTAACAATTAGTCATATAACACAAAATGATAAATTATGTGTAAGAATTATTGTAAATAAATAAAAAAATATTTCTCCCAAAGCTTAATTTGCAAAAGAGTGTTTAATAACCTCAGCATTTCATTTTTACTTAATTTCTAAAAAGATTATACATCGCCGAGATGATTGATTTAATTATTTGACTCTTTAGACGTGTCCTGTCTTATAATTACGCTTCATTACTTAAACATCGCTTAATTCTGACTAATTACTTAATAGAAGTAACGAGTTATTTCCATCTCAAAGTTCTGGCTTAGTGATGTGCATAGTTACTTAAATGAAATACTTAAAGACTTTAAAATAGGACTATCTCAAAACCGATTGTTTCGCACGACTTTTAGTGAGTTTTTGACGACCTCCGTGGTGTAGTAGCTAAACAGGCTGGATTTCAAGGCGTCGCCGCTCCGAGGTCCTGGGTTCGATTCCCGGTCGGTCATTCAATGTAGAAATAATAATTTTCTACATATGTATTGTCTCGGGTCTGGGTGCTGTGATACTACCGTTGTGTCTCATTTCTATAACTCAAGTGCATTGGCTACTTACTTTGGGATTGAAGCAATTTATGAGATTGGTATCTAATATGTATATTTAATTTTTTTTTTTTCCAAGAGTGCACTATTTATGGTGTTATGTGGTTTTTTTTTATTACTTATTCTTGACATTATAAACTTCACATTTTTTGTCTTTGACTAAATTCACATAATATATTTTATTCTCTTGCATCCGTATTTTATTATTTTTTTGCCTAGTGGGTGCTTGACATTTGCCTTAATTTTGCAAAGCCAAGCGCATCACTACTCAAAAGTGGAATGTAATCAACATGAAACAGGGTCGGAAAACGAATTATAGACCGGGAATAAATATCGAAGGACGCTGTTTGCTGGCCTCTTGATCTCTTTAATGTGATTGTGAAGACGTTAGCGAGTTCAAATTAATCTCATTGGCCTGAAATTAGCGAGGAAGTAATTATAATGATCGAATCTCGACTGTCAGTTGTTGAAATAACTGCCTTTGTACTAAAAGTGTGCACGTTCTTACGAAAAGCGTCCAAAGTTAACGTATTTACAAAGTTTAAATACCTATCTAATCATAGGGTTAGCCTTTACTTTACTTAGAGCTGTTGCTCAGTAGCTGATCAGTTTCAAAAAACACTACTTTTAATAATAGCGTATACCATGTTTAGTTTGGCGTATGATAAAAATAAAGGTTTATTACTCTTTTTTTTAAGAAGGAATACAGGTACGTTTATTATTAAGTCATTCTTGACAAGTTGCCCAATCTTAGGCCGGTATAATTTTGGATGTCTCAGATTTAAAACAAACACTCCCATAACACGTTCTACCAGGATCATCTCGGGAAAATAGGTCAGAGGACCCTCACCCTCGGATGCCCTGATACAACTTCGCTAACAAACTTTTGTTTTGAGCACCTTGGAGCCTCCCGCCACCGGGGACTGCAACGGGAAATTTATATCTCCACTGCCTTTTTCTTATCTATTTCCATGTAAATGTGGCGGTATTTGTAGCGTTATAATGTGGGTTTTTTTAAAGTTTTCTACCAAGAGTGTAAAAAATATATAGTATCTGCCTACTTTTGCTATACAAACGATATGTTTTAGCGCAGGATTCTTCTGCATGACTATGATCATGTATACGAATCAAATCAATATACTAGCTATTTTAATTTTGAGGTGGAGCTTCTATAAATGAGTGCAAGCTAGTTTGTAGCTCGGTTTAATCTAAATCAATGTAAATAGATCGAGAATAAATATTACCAAACCCAATGGATGAGCCGTAAAGGCAAATTTACGTGATTTCAATTGTTTCCACCCAGCAAAAGCACACCATCAAATGCGGTTTTTTCACCGACCCGAGTAAACAACCCACTTTGTTGCAAGCAATCAGTTACTTCGCCCAGCGGTCCAGCGGCAAATAGGGGGCATAAATGTGAATGGATGTTAACGTGTTTTTTACGACGCCACGGTCAACATATCGTTTTGTTTGCGTCCGATATCTTTATTTTCTCTGGTCACCCTAGATTTTTGGGATATCTCGGTTGGGGTTTTGGAGATGGAATCGCTAAGGGTTCGTTGGTGAATATGCAGTGATTGTTATCAGAATGTTAATCGTATATTGCCGATAAAAATATGCAATTCACATTTAGTTAAGCTGCCTTGCATATTCACATTGTATTAAGCATGTAATTTCTATTTAGGCCACACTTTTGAATTTTCGGAAAAGTTTAGTACAAAATTTAGTTAAACTAAATTACTTTAAACATTCCTGTAGCTTAGACATTTTATTACAAAACATAACTTTTTGAGGGAATATTTTTTTATCACACGGGATGTTTAACATCTAAAACTCAATACCGTATCAGGAGTCCAACAAACAAGATCATGGTATATTGACGAAAGGTAATTTATTTATGCGATTTATTGCCGAGAGAGGGGAGATCGGGAAAAGTCTATATTTGCTCATTGACGATGTGTTTGCTCAGTGGCATGGCCGAATCGACACGGATTCTTTTGGTGTCTTTCAGTTCTATGTTCTTGGTAACGTGTAGATTCGAATAGGTACACATAAGGAACATCTAGTGACAGTTATCAGAATTCAAAAGAAACTTGGTTTCGAATTCAGATTTTTTCAATTGATAAAAAATAACACAAATTTAGTCAGGGGTTTACCTATTTAAGTAAGCTTGTAACACAATACTTACTTACAACAAAAAACATTAATTAAAGTACTTATTATAATTTTACTTATCGTTTCCTCAACAGTCACAAGTAACCGAAAATTACTTTCTATAGTAGACCCGACTTCCTATATTGACAGCGACATACTAAATCCATACAATACAGAGTAGGCAGGAGATAACGTAATCAAAGCATTCCACCGAGCAATTATTCGGTTGTATGATGACAAATTGACTTCATAACGTGAACCAGGGCTCTTTTTGTCTTTCGCTTTGACTGATGCCTGGAGGCAGCTAGCTAAATATGAAAAGGGTTCTGCTGTTGTTACCTAATCTAAGAGTTAAGTTTTAAGAGTTTTGTCTAAGAATGTATTATATCTGCTATGGTAATTGAGTTATCGTATATTGCTGAAACCTTAATAACCTTTATTATAAAACTCAAATTGATGACAAATAAGCGACGTTTCCATTTATCTACTTTATGTAAGTCTCATGGCCTTCAGTTTATGGATAAGGCTGAAATGATGCTACTTTTATGGGTGCAGTGAATGCCGAAACCATTTACCACATAAATGAAATCGAATCTATAATCCTAACTATTCACCACTTATCATATGTAGGTAGGTAAAGTTTAAATTCTCTAAAGACAATTCCGTCTCCATACTAACGTAGCAGCATTGCACAGCGGGATCCATCCCGGGCTATTGTCGTGTCGCATTACCGTCGATCGCATCATAACTCCCGATAATCTACGTTTATTGGCAGCGCTTCTTACTCCACGCATACAGGCTCGTGTGTTTGTGTGTGTGTGCTCTGGGGCCTTATTTCTGAATTGATCAATATGGCGTGTGATTATCATTGATCAGTGATCGATTTGCTAATGATAAACAGTTGCAATCCACACAGTAGTGAATGAAAAAAAAGATTCATTTTTTAAATACTTCTCTTTGTTTTGTGTAATTTTAATTTACTTTAAATTGGTTTTCGGACAAAAAACACTCTTAATATCAACGCGAGTGATTCAATAATTGAGCTCCAGATGTGTTATTGTTATGTGTTATAATAAAAGAAAATGGGCAAGAAGAAAATAGACACAATTAAATATTATCAGCGAAAAATTAAATTTTACCATAGACATTTCAAACCTACAGAAGAATTCGGTGGATAGAGAGGTACAAAAACTACTTCGAATACTTACTGTGGTTATGTGCGTCATTGCTAACTGATCATCGTTATTTTTTGTTAAGAATCGTTTTTCTATTCTCATAGTTTACATTGGGTTGTGATAAGTGTTCACACTGCCTGCGACATAGATTTCGCATCGCCACATTGGCACAAAACCCCTAAATGAAAATCTTAGAAAAAAGGTCCATATTTTTCTTAAAAAGGCCATTAGGATTCGTAACGTGTTCAAACCCGCGTGTAAAATCTTCTGGTTCAGCTATAATTTTTGATCCGCTACCGATTTTCTAGCGATTACTCCTGAACAAAGGCTCTCAGGCAATCACGATCGAACATTATACTAAAGACAATTCATTATTAGAGAGCCGTTACAACGGCCATAATCGGCTGTTATCGCCCTTTTATAGCGGGTTTTATGAGAGAAACTATTCAGCCAAGAAATGTCCGATCTTATCCCGTTGCGCCCATTGTTAGGGCTAATTACTCGTGCTTAATATATATTGTAAATTAGTGTAATGTTACAAATCATTTGTATTGGTTTTGTTATCAATTAACTGGAGTTGTAAGCTCTTTTAAGCGCGGCAAATAGGCAACTGAAATCATTATCATGTAGCATTTTATCGTCTGTTAACAGCGTACATGTTTATGGATACATATTTTACAAAACTCTCTTAGTAGTTATTATGAATATTATAACAAAAAAAAATATGATTTTTTTGATAGTTGAGTAGTAGATTTGGAAAAAACATATGTTAGCTGAAATCATATCGTATGATCCTTATTGGAAGTAACTAATTGCGGTGCCCAATCAAAAAGGAAAAGATATAAAGAAAAATGCTGGTAAGGAACCCAGATTTCCCATTAAGTTGTAATAGTTGTTTAGAGCCGGCACTTGCTGTGTTTACAATATATTACGAGCTTGTCGGCAATAAAAAGGGGTAAAAAATGAAGCAAGGAACGTTAAAATAAAGGCGCCCCGCGATATATACGACTTCCTGGAGGAAATAATAATGCTGTTTGCAATTCATTTGGCTACCTGGTAACCCTCGTCTTTAGAAAACAACGGGGTATTTCTTTTTTTACCCTTCTTTGGCCCGATTTTTCTTGGTAGGGTCGCGATTCTTATTTCGAACCCTTTGCTTGGCGGCGAAATCAAAGCTTAATGACTGGTCACAAGGAAACGGATGTAACTGAGAATTTTTGCAATGTCTTGTTGTATTGTGCTTACTAAGAAGAAAAGAATTGGAATGCTTTAAACATTAGCCTTAAATATTAGACATAGGGAATTCATATTAACACAGGTAAACAAGGATATGCAAATACTGATCCCAGCGTCCACACATTTTAACAGTTTTAAAGTTGATTATTTATTTATTATAGTTACTTTTTATTTTGTATTATTAGATTCTTTCCCATCTCCACAATAAGGCCTGCCCTAAGCACTGATTGCTAAATACCACTATGGTTGTCATTACTTATTTTGAACAGCATCACTATTTAACTCAATCGTTTTAAGTTCTTAAAACTGGCCACTTCCTAGTTACAACCTTCTTCTTTTCCACCCTAAAGCCGACAAATGGCGTGTCGCACAAGAAAAATCAAAGCTTAACAAGCAGCTGGCTTGCTTACATTTAAAAACGTAATTGTAACTAACCACTCCCTCTTATTAATTTACCTCATTTATCCTGCCAGCCCTCACCGTCACTATGAATTCTGAAAGAGTAAAAAAAGTACCGAATTCCCCGTATATTTCGCATAAAATATTCATGTAACCGACCTCTGAATGCTCTTGAATTGTTTATCTGAATATTAAGGAATTTGTATGGCTGTTGTCGGCTCGAATTTCAATATTGAGGAAGTACTTTTGAGATTTCGTAAAATCAGTGGTCTATGCAAATACGGTTTGTTTATGATCATTTTCCTAATAAATTGATTTGCCTCTTTTGTTGTTTGCATCACGAAAGTTTGTTTTATCAATATCAAGATCAGCATCAATCAGAATGTCCTCAACACACGAGTATGTGCCATTTCAAGATTACTATCATTCATAAATCAACGAATTATGATCCTAACTGAATCGACTCGACTTAGGCGAACTCGAACTAGGCGTTCTGGATTTTAAAAGATATCTTGGTTTCGTCCCATTTTACTGATCTTAATAGTTAGAATTTAGTTCAAACCCTTAATTATTCATTGAACGATCTTAAATCTCTCATTTCCATTAATTACGTTTAAATTCAAAAAGCACTAGCGTTCAAATTAACTAATAACATTGAGGGGCGGGCAGTTTAGAAAAGTTCCTCTAACTGAAAGATGCGATCGGGAGTTACTCCCCGTGAATATTTAAGAGCTCTTCAAGTCTCAAGGGTTTCAAGGAGTCGCTTAAAATGCCTGATGAGCAATCGAGTTACAGACTGAGATATCAAAGAGACTGCCGTATTTGGTTACCTTTCTTGGCCGGTCATTTTGGAAGGGTAAAACGAAAGCGATACTTGTTGCGAAGATATTTTAAACTTAAGGTTTTGATTAAGATAAGAGATACTGTTATAACAATGATGACAATTTATGGGTGCCGGTAACCCTAATAACTGAATGAAAAAATATAGGGCTACCCATAATATGAATATAAGCAACAGAATAATCTAAGACTTGAGTAAAGAACTTATATCGTTATAAACATCGCAACCATTATTTAACTCCTCTCAAAGGTTTCAATCATCCTATTCTTTTATACTGTATGTCATATACATTTATACCATGTTTTGAGCAAATAAACGATTTATGATACGATATTTTACTAATAAGATAGAGCGCATATACAACGAATAGCATCCGCTTATGACATCTGACCCATTGTACCTGAAAGTACATTACTTCTGATATGAATTGTACTTCAATACCTAATTACACGTTACATTGCACAAACTGTGCAAATTAATATCCTTATTACAAAGGATTCCCATAAACATAACATAGTTTAAAAAAATAGCTTTCGCTTACAATATTTATTCCAGAATCAGAGGTATAAATCTAATCAGAAAAATCAGAACGATTACAAAAATGAACAGCAGCCGTCCCCTTTAACCCTTTAAGCCAACGGGCCGCATTCCGTCCCGTCTGAGCCATTCCTTTTTTGAATCCCGGTAACAAGCCAATGAAACCGTGCGCATTTTTTCGAAGCCCGGAAAAAGGCTTACCGCGATTACAGACAAATTTACTTAACACCAACGCATTAAACCGGCTAATAAGGATCGTTAATGCAATTCCCTAATCCTACTCGCTGGCCCGTTTTAATTCAATCATTATAATATTTAGGGCGAATTTTTGGAAGATATTTTTTATATTCAGAAGCGTGCACGCGTATATTTATGCGTAGAAACTTTGGTGAATATTGTGAGCAAATAAATAAAGAAATCTGTATATGTATTTCTGATAATATTTTATACCTATTTACGTTAAAAATAAAGTTTTTTAGTACCAGAGACAAGTAAACTTAAGTAAAGGTAATTTTCTACTGGCCGTAATTTGTTTTTGATAACCTTTCAAATTTAACTTTTTATAGTTGTTTTTACGTTAGTTGACCTTTACTAACATACAAAGTAAACATCCATTGGTTCGTTAGCAACTCGCGTCGCAGGTAAACAGCTGAGCGGGTCCTCGAGGACACTTTTAATTAATTAAGTATATGGAGAGAGCTGCGAGCACGTGACTCGCTGATTAGCGCTGCGAGTGTTTGTACTGGGACGAGTTAGGTGCTTTGGTTACTCTGAGCACTGCTATTTTAGAATTACGAATTTATCTTATCCTTGCCCAGATATGTAACATTGTATTCCCTAGCTTTAACTAGATTGATTATTGGAAAAATGAAGCGGCGTGTAAATAGCTGACTTTACTCGGAAACTTAATTTTATAGAGAAAATTAGAGACAAGAAAAAAAAGATAAAGAGGAAAACAAAGAAGACGACGTGATAGTAGAGGAATAATTCCTTATACTGCTGGAAACTGAATGGCCTACTTTACCTTTAAAATCAGCTCCAGTCCCGTCGTCCCCTGGCCGCATCAATGCTGTGCTCTGGTAGCAACGCAATTGCTAATGATTCTGCTGACTTTGTTTCATCACTTTATTCAATTTTGGTATATATATTATAATGAAAACTGGTAATAACCCGGCTGGGTTAGACATTACATATAGCTAGAGGGCCTAAAATATTGATGAATGAAAGACGGAACGTGGAAATAGAAAAATATATTGGATAAAGAAAGTGCGGTTTTACAAGACAAAAGGGGCGGAGCCGAAGAGAGCGACAGTAGCGACATCAGTCTTGATTCGCGTAGCATGCGTTCAGAAATTAAATTTTATTTGTAACTGCGTTCATATTTTTATTATATTATGTAGTATATTTTTAAGTTATATGTAAAGACAAGACTGACATGTGTTATATTTTCTCTGTCCAGATAAATAAACATTTAAGCTTGTCTATGCCAGCTAAGATGGTAGTATATGGCTGGCCTTGCTGGATCGGTCGAAGCCTTCATCAATCGTCAAGGCGCAAGATCAAAACAATTTCCAGAAAATGCATAAGGAATTATTAAGAGAAATAAGAGATGTGCTACAATAGCAAGGAAACATTATGTGAAGAAGGAAATTAATAAATGTAGGGTAAAATTAAGTTGACAACGATTAACCTAATTACTATTAAACTAACGATTATTAAACTAAACAATTATTAACCTAATTTTTATTAGTGGGATAATACTTATCTAGAATTTTGTAAAGTAGCCTATGTTAAAAGAAAAAGTAAGCATCATATCATAGCCACCATTAAATATTAATGTAAATAGCATAAAAAGTAAAGTCTTTCTAAAAAATAAAAAAATCTTCCTAATGCATCAATGGATAATGTTGACAAGGCAATAAATCATTAATCAAAACATTAACTTTATGGTTACACTAACCCTATCGAATAAATTACATCCCCCAAGACAAGACGGCATCCTTATTACAAATTCACTTTGGTTGTTCACTACTTAATCCTTCCCATTAGTGAAACGGCCTACGATCTACAACATTTCGATAGTAAGGTGAATTTATTTATTGCTAAAATTAATTTAATATCACTAAAAAATAAAGTAGTCTTTCGTTTTTTAGGGTTCCGTAGCGGAATGGCAAAACAAAACCCTTATAGTTTTCGTCAAGTCTGTCAGTTTATATATCTGTTTGTCGGTCTGTCTGTCTGTCTATCTGTATTTCTGTCTGAATGTCCGTCCGTATGTCACAGCCACTTTATTCTGTAACTATAAGCATCACACTGTTGAAATTCGGTAGAAAGATGTATCCTGTTAACCGCTTTATAATTCTTGTACAAAAGATAAAAAATATGATATTTAAAGGGGCGGGTGCCCGAATTATGATATGTATACATGGAACTCAAACCGAAAATTTTCTTTAGCCAAACCTATGCTTGTCTATGGATAGGTCTTTTAAAATCACATAGAGGTTCGTTATACCTTTTTTTTTTAGTCTAACGTTTTAAATCTAACGCTTCCAAAATGGTAAATGGGCGTCCTCCCTCTCTAACTTCTACACTAAGCGAGTGTACATTGTGAAGAAAAAATTATGTAGATCTTAATAAATGCTTTCAATGAAAATTTGTTTGGACGGGATCGAACTAGTAGTTTTTGAGATATAGCACATTTTTAACAACCGCAAACTTAACTTTGTTCTTCATACAAACACTATGAAAAACCAAGTTACATTTGCTGTCAACAAAATATTGGTATTTTAGCTAAGTGGAAGTAAGTGGATTCCCTAATTCAGTTATAGTTGGCATGGAACCCTCAGTGAGCGAGTCCTACTCGCAATTGTCCGGTTTTTTAAGTTTGGTATCCTCAATGTTAAAGATGGCTCGGTAAGAAATGTGTTTTTTAAATTTCATATCATGGTGTATTTTCAACTCAGTAATTAAATCCATTGGAAATACTTCAACCGAAAACGCGGCGAAGGACGTCCACCGACAAAATGGACAGATGACTTTGTAAAGATCGCAGGATCAAACTGGATGCAGACCGCTCGGATCAGTCGCTGTGTCTATGGGAGGTCTATTTTCAGCAGTGAAAGTCCCTCAGCTGATAATGATGAATAAAATCTATGATTATAATAATTTATTTCCGTTTGTTTTGAGAAACCAATACTGATGTCGGCTAATAAACGACATTGCTCCTTATCATTTATCCTTTACACCCTCTCAAGACAGTTTTCCTATTACAAATTCACGTTAGGCAGTCCATTAGCAAAACGGTCGGTTCTAACAACATTTCGATACGAACCTGTCATCGGTCACGGAATCCAAAGTAATTAGGTATCGTGGTCACTTGGACCGACACGGTCCGCTCGATTGATCAGCAACAAGGTTGATTTGATGGGACGCGGTCACAAAACGTGTTAGCAAAACGGCATTGGACATGTTATGAAAAGGTGCCGAAATTGACGGATGGGCTAAAGTTTTGACTTGATAAAATAGGTGGGAAAATACTTTTTTTTATCTGATGGTAACGTTTTTTATGAAAGGTTACAATTTGTTTATTCACTAATCAATGCAACAATTTCACAATTAATAAATAAGCATTGACAATCAAATAATTATAATATACATATAATAGGGCGTCGTATACTTATCAGACCGATAACACTTACTAAAACTTACTTAGACATTGTAAAACAGGCCTTTAAATAGTAAATAGACAGATGAGAGCTCATTTGGTAAAAATGAAACTCATAACCTAGAAAAATACTAATCAACTTACGTTTGAGACCAAAAAGCAAACACTCATTATTTTTGCCTTAAAATCTTTCTCAGGGCCATTAATGCAATATGTTGCATTTCACATTATTTAAATAAACCAAGTTACCTACTCAGATATTACTCAAGCTTCCGAGCACATGCGGCAAGCCCTCGCCTCCATAAATTTCGAATTATAAATTATTCAAATTCGTCATCGGACCGGGATTACTATTACTACTCGTCACAGAAGGCGGCCGATTAGTAACACGTCACCGGTAAATATGGCAACACTTTCGCAATTTATGCGAGGAGAGTGGGGCAATGGGGACACTCGGCTATAAATCTAGCCGAAGTGATTTGGTACAAAGCACTCGTGCCCGATGTAAGGCTCCGTCCATACGAGAACTAAAAAGTGGTTACAAATTTACACAATTGAGATCTCAATAAAAACATAGCAGATTTTAAAAAGTTTTAAAATTTTAAAAAGTACTGTTTTTATTGGAAATCAGTTAATTATAACTTAAAGTTAATATTTAGTATATATTTTCTAAAGACTAGGTAACCAGGTTATCTTCATAAACCAGAAATAGTTCTTCTTACGTTTTGTCTACCAGAAATAGTTATAATCTACGTTTTGTAACACAGAAAGAGAAAGTTCGTTGAGACTCCTATCGCAGCGTCATAAACAATGGCTGTCATATATATACCACCAAAAACTATATATATGACAGTCATTGTTTATGACGCTGCGATAGGAGTCTCAACGAACTTTCTCTTTCTGTGTTAAGAACTTACTTAGACATTGTAAATAATAATAATATCTTTACCAAAAACTATGAGTTACTCATTATGTACTCACTGGCTTCAATGACTCTTCTAGGAGTGAAGTTCTAAACTCAAATGTATACTCTTACACATTATCTTCCCCTTACATCTTTATTTTCTTTCTAATAATCTTCGTGTGGACGCACCCTAAGCCCGCCGCCCAAGAACATCCATTGTGGGCCGGCGCCCGCGGAATCCGATAATGCCTTTGAGATTGTCCCGACTTTCCTTTAACACCTCCAATACCCCTATATGGAGTCCTGAGTTATGCATTCAATTTGAGATTTGTAACGAATTAATTCGGTGTAACCATCTGAAGAAAAAAAACAAGTTATTTTTGTCGGACTAATTGATTATATATGCACTATTTACAAGTATTTATATTATTATTCTACTATTTATTACTGTTAGTGACGAGTTCGCTTCAAATGTACAACGTACTTGAACATTCTAGTATATTTACACTCTCATACTTGCTTATCATAATTTTACATGCAACTTTACACTACTATACAATTTTTACCGCCCCTCATTTGCAGTAATAATATTGTGATTTATTTATGACAATGCGTTTACATATTAAGATGTCATACCAACTAAGTATGTCATAAATCAATTAAGGAACTAGTTACAAGTATAATCTACGCAACCGTATCGATTAGGGACACAGCAGAGAGGATTTTAATACGTCAGCGTTATACGCCGCGTGCGACCCGACCTAAACTTAATCTATAAATCAACGACTGAAACTATTTCGTAATTAGATCGAATTTAGGGGCACAACACCTTCCTACGGCTCCTTGAGAAATCCCAAAGGGTCCG
This sequence comes from Pyrausta purpuralis, assembly GCA_963924145.1. NCBI lineage: Eukaryota > Metazoa > Arthropoda > Insecta > Lepidoptera > Crambidae > Pyrausta > Pyrausta purpuralis. Next base: position 6,724,075 of record OZ001649.1, on the reverse strand, counting down.
AAGGTAGCTCCCGTTGCCTTTCAGGCACCTCTTTAACGGCTAATATCTTTAGTAAATGGATCTCAAATATTTCGCCCATAACCATTATAGCAAAACGATGTTATCATGTTTATTGCTGCAGACCCTTATCTGGAATGCTTCTTCAATAACAACAAAGATTTGTGATATTTTTTTGAAATTAATTTGTAAGAATACAAAAATATAAATCCTCTTAACAAAGAGCCATTCTTTTTGCGACTGCTTTGATGTTTCGGTACTTAGTGTTTAATAAGTTGATCCTATTACAGATGTCCAGGTAACATCGTCACAATGGCGGGTCGCTAACAAGATTATAACTTTATTTCGTAAATTAATAAAAAGTAGCTGCCGTGTGTTCGAGTTTCCCCGCTCTCCGAGGGTGTGTTGGTGATAATGAATTATGCACGCGTGCTAGGCTTTGTAAAAATGTTATTGTTTGAACTTAAAACGTACGCCGAGTTTTATTTCAAAGGCTTTATTGTTACTAGCAACTGTTTGTTCCCATGACGTGATTATTATCGAAATCATTGTTATTACATACATACGTTTGTTTTTATGTATTTTTTTTATTCAAATATAAGATTTCGGGCTTAACCTAGTTAAACGACGACGGTAAAAAAGTGTAAGAGAGTCTGATTATTATTTAGGACAAAACTTACCCCAATGGCTAATGTTACATTGTTTCATAGTGTTAAGTAATTTCTGGATTTAGTGACAAATTAATTGAGTACCAAATATTTGTAAAAAATTATAGTCTGCATGCAGGCTGAATACTTTTTTGTACATAAGACCTTATATAATGTATGTATTCTAGCATATAAACATTCAGGGTCGATTCACGCGGCAATCGAACTTCTTTCGTGTGGTAATTCGATTGCGAGTTTAAACGTTTCTAAATACATGAAAATAGTGACTCTGAGTTATCAAAAACTATTTTTTCAAATTCGATCGGTGAAATTTTTTCGTATACGAATTGCACGAAAATTGGCCCCTTATTCTGATTCTGAATGCAGTTTCGAGTAAACCTTCCCTTTTAACTGTCGATCAAACTGGCTGAATTAGAAAACAAGATATCTTTCGTGGGTGAAAAGAAAAGAAAAACATTGTACCTAAAGATTTAATATTATGAGTAGCGCAGATAAAATAAATCGTTGGTTCATCTTCTGAATTTTGGACACATGTCATCTAATCCCGTGTTAATGAAACAATAAATTCGTATTCTGTAGACGCCTCGTATGGAGTGACGTTCGGTCAACTCCACTTACGTTAATACATTACCACTGGATTCTCAACCTTAACTATGTATGCATAAGGCCTCAGGTGTAGTTCCCGGTTTTCTAATAATCCCCTGCGCTTGAGTGCTGTAGCTGACGCGTGTTGTCTCTCATTAACTTAATACGTTATGGTTTGTACTTAGTAATATCAGCGAAATGAAATATTTGCGAGATACGAGAGGAATTTTCCTGGGAAAGTATATGCTTGTACTAAACATGAGTGGGTACTACCACAACACACATGTACTTTATTTACTATTTGAAATTGAATTCGGAACTGTAATTCATAATTCATTAATTTGCCATTAATAGGGTTTGGTGAAAGTTGACTACAGTGAAATAGTAGCTTATAACCAACTGAGCATTAAAATACAGCATGCAAACTTATATTAACTGTCTTTAAAAATCAAGTTCTTAATTCATTATTTTATATGAATCACTTTTTAAGGTTCTGTAGCCAAATGGCAACAAACAGAACCGTTAGTTTTGTCAAGTCTGTCTGTCTATCCGTCTGTATGTCACAGCCACTTTAATCTGAAACTATTGGCATCACTTAATTGAAACTTGGTAGGAAGATATATCCTGTTATCCGCTTTACGATTATCATAAACAAATATATGATTTTTAAGGGGGTTTAATTTGATTTAATTACATCGAGGTTCCTACAATCATTTTCTCTACAATCTTATCGTTTGATAGATAGACGCTTCCAAAGCATTAAAATGGGCGTCCCTTTCCCCCTTCTAATTTTTAAACTAAACAAGTGTACATTTTTAAAATACACTTGCTCAATACGAAATACCTTAATCGAACTAGTAGTTTATATAGCACATTTTCAACAACCGCAAGCATAACTTTGTTCTGTATACAAACATTGTGAAAAACATTGTGAAAGGTATATTTGCCGTCAACAAAATATTGTGTTATTTTACCTAAGCGGAACTAAGAGTATTCCCTAATTCCCACCCACAGTGCGCAATTCTGACTCGCACTTGGCCGTTGTTTTAAAATATGGACTTGTTTCAAAATGATATTAGCTAACAAAACACATTATTTTTACAGGTAATTAGCTATACACTTGAGGCATCAACAATAGGTGCGTAAAATCTTTTCAAACTTCTTACACTTTTGAGGCGTGAGTATTTGAAAAATAATTTTAATATTGGAACGTTTGCCGTCACAATAAGGTTACACTAATCAGCATAGATGCATTTAGGCAGCAAAGTACATTATTAGGCCCCCACGACACGAGTCGGGGAGGTAATGAGCGCGATGAGAGGAATCGGACGAGACAGCGCAGTTGCTTTCGTGTCTATTAAGGCGATGACGATTGGTCTGTATAAAATCAACTTTGAACTAAAGTAAACATTTTAATTTTATTTATTGTTTTTAGGTCTTTGGTAATACATCTAACACAGAACTCGGATTCAGATATCGAATTTATTAAAAAAAAACGCAATTAATAGAAGGTCAATAGCTTAAGAATAGATCTTAATTTGATTTTATTTATTATTATTTTTTAATATAGTTGTTTTTTTATTTATAATTTATTTAAAGACTTTATTGCACAAATCATAGTGTACAAAGGTAGACTTTATGGTAAAAGCATTCTCTGCTCGTCAAATCTTTAGGTCATGCATTTAGGATGGCAAATGTTGTTAGAGCTATGTTTATGACAAAATCCACCGATCTAATGATATTTTAAAGTTTCTCTTTTTTTACTTTAGACTAAAAATAATGTAATGAATTAGTTACGAATATCATCGTATTGCGTTATTGGCTCTCTCTATATTTTCAAATCAGATTGTATAATAGCAACTAGTCTCCATTACAATTTTGAATTAGCCCTTCGGATTACACACGTCGCTGTGCGCTCCGATAAGCCTCATTCGTACTAATAACTTGTCCCGCTATGCAGGGGAAAGACTTGTACGAATTATTATAGCGTATTGCTGGGATGACGGAAACGTTGAGGAGGCATTACATCAAATAAGCTGTGTTGATGGACAGCTTAGTTTATTAATGCAATGTTTAACAGACGGGAGAAACCATTAAGAAAATGGTGGGCCGTAAATATTTCTTGCGGGCTGGTTGAAGAGCCTTATTTGAGGTCGTAGTCGTAGCAGTCAGAAAGGGATAGTCACCGTGTCGTCTTTTGCATTGCCACATGGTGAAAATTTGCGAGTAAGTGTGGATTTAACAAAACGAGTATAAATGTTAACCCTAGAATAAATCGATAGTTATCCGAGATTATATCAATTTTCCATTTAACCATCTACTGTTATAGAATATCGCGTTTATACGGCAGTTACTCGTAGACCCTTACACACTGCGACTTAAAGCAGCGATGCAGTCGCCAACTGTCCACCTTTACACACTGCACTACTTTTAGCATCGATAACATCGCGATGCAAAAGCTGGAAATTGACAAATTATGTACTATATTTTGGCGACTGCATCGATGCTAACGCGGGAATGCATCAAATCTAAATTAAATCTGTTCATTGCGTGAAGCGCGTTTTCAAAACGTACGACTGCATCGATGCTAAGAGTTGCAGTGTAAGGGGTCTTATTGTGTTGCGTGAAACAAAAACTAATCGAAGTATAATGTAATGACGTCCGCTTGCCAAAAGATTTATGTCAAATGCCAAAATGTTTTGTCAAATTCAAAGCTTTCAGCCTGATACGTCTGTTTTAAGCAATGTTGATGAAATGATGGATTTTGCCAGTAACAATGGCATCCGTCTAAGTTTCATTCCACCGTACGCTGCTAATTTTAGGGGCTTATGAGAAGCAAGGTAAAATCTACAAAGCATCACCTTAGGCGAGTCGTGGGTAATACGCGTTTAACATACGACATAAGTTTAGTTTTAGCACAGTCTTGACGCAAACAGAAACAGTCCTAAACTCCCGTCCCATTTCCCCACTGTCATCGGATCCTTCTGATTATTTGCCTCTTAAGCCGGTCCATTTCCTGATCGGTCGACCGTTGACCACACCATCATGTAAAGATTTGACAGCTGCGGCAAGTACACGTCTGAATCGATATCATTGTATGGAGCAACTCAGACAGCATTTCTGGTAGAGATGGTCCAAGGAATACGTGTCCGAGCTCTAGAGACGAACATAATGGAAGGGCAACATAGAAAACAATATTCCAAACACTCTTGTTTTAATAAAAGAAGACAATCTTCCACAGCTACGTTTGAAGATGGGAAGAATCGTATGCCAGTTCTCAGGGAAGGACGGCCTGTCCCGAGTTGCTGAAATTCGCATGGCCACGTTTTGATTATGACATTGTCCATAAATGTAACATAAAACAAATCCTTTGATTTTTTATAATACACTAGCGGACCCGACAGACGTTGTCCTGTCTACACGTCTTTAATTTGAAAATTAAAAAAATATATGTGAATCTAAACCATTCCCAGATCCCCTTGAACACACACAAAAAATATAAAAAATCGAGGAACAAAATTATCCTTCGTATGGTTATGCGCGTGTAAGTCTATGTTTGGTCAACTCTCTACTTAGATTTGAGTTGACTATTAGTGATTTCGATTTAAATTATGCTGAACTAGCATAATTTTCAAGCAACATTTATTTTTGGACTCCATATATTCTTAAACTTTCTTGACCCGCTGGACAGTGCTAAGATCCAAGATAGTATCTAAAACAATAACCAGTACTGGCCAGTCCAGCTGACGCAAAACGAAAACTAGCCAAGTTGTGATTGCAGCACATGCCGCGAGAGGGCGTTATTGTGTCCCGGGTTGTGCTCCGAACTCATCCGCAACTGTCATTTGGGGGACCGTGACTCGCCTGATGAATTCCCGTCGAAAATAACAAGTTTTTGTATTGTCCCATCGCTTTGTAATTTGTAGTTTCTGACAGAATTCTTTAATGCAACTTCATAGTTCACAAGGTATCACCAAATTCTTTTGTAATTAAACGGGTAGATATATAACCGTCGTTTTTTGATTTATGAAATGTTTTTGATAAATTTAAAAACTCCTATTCATCTATTTACTGCGCCAAAAATCTTTTAAAAGATTTTCTTATCAATTAGAGTCAGATAAGTAATCATAAGCACAGCACCGTGACCCTTTCAATAAACGCATAGTGCCCCAAACTTAAAAGGGCCAAACATCTCCAAATTAAATTGTAACGGCTACCAATTTCATATACGACAAACAAAGGCTGCGACCCTTGCCATTTTTATCCTAATTGTAATTTCATTGATAACAGTTTACAGTTTGACCGGTCCATTAGTCGGAACAAGGTGGCGTCCGCCCTTTCGGGGGTATTTATAACCTTTAGTGTAGTTGCGGCAATAATTTCATTAGAGGCCCACAACTAGAGGCTGGACAAGACAAATGGTGGCCATTAGAGCCCTAACGACGCCCCGTCAGCCCCAAACTTTTAACGATGAGAATCAAAGTAAATAGGTGCGTTATCTTGCTGATTCGTAATCATAATACTAGTGCAAGGGTTGGTAATCGTCCTGTCCAGGTGGATTCGCCTAATGAATAAGCAAATCCTTTATCGGGAGATGAATCATCAAAAGGCTGATAGTGGACGTTTTGTTTTAGACGTGACCATGGATTTGCTGACCCCTCTTTGTTATTCTAACATGAATGTTGTTTAAGTATAGTGAGGTTGCAATATTGCAAGGTATGTTATGTTATACAGCTTACGAAACAACATTAATGTAAAGTCACCTAATTTTATGATATTCAGTACTTTTTGTTCAGAAATTCTTGACGTTAGTCTTATTTTTTGACCACAATTCCCATCGTGCTAACACCAACGGAATTTCTACCAAACTAGCGTCTTCCAGATTTCCCCTTTGAAGAGTTTTTTGTTCGGTCCTATCCGCGGAATCCCGCGGGTGCAATGCGTCGCATCTACCCCCCCGTCTTTTCCGTCGTAGTCGTGCGTAACGATAAAAAATAATTGCTTCCGTCACGAATTGCAATGCAAATACTATTCGCAGTTCCGTTATTTTTGTTTTTGAATGTTGCCTTTTGTACGCGGTTACCTGAGATAAGAAATGTGTTGAAAGTATTGAAAATGCACACCATCCAAAACCATAACCACACCATATACGAGTAAATAATATGATAATAGTATCAACGAAAATAAATTTTAATACCTGCATCTTATACAATGCAATAAGGTGGTTTTGTGGAACCAAAATGTATAATCTGATGTGCAACTGATATACACATATATTTACATTACAAAATAATTTTACAATGTGATGGCTTACTTTGAACGCGAAGGCTAATAAATCATTTCATATATCATATAAATAAACGTATGCTTTGCTTCTATGCAATCTGAAGTTATATTCGTTAGTGTCGTTATATCTCTTATCATCGTGCCTAAGCAAGTAAGTATCTAGTCATCCAAATCAAACATCAAAACTAATTCATCCTACAAGCAAACGCAAGCCAACAGGAATATCTGACTGCGATATTAACGTCTCAAGGCGGAGTTCTCAATAGTTAATCTGCGTTCATTGACGATTCGCTACGATTGCACGACAATGGACGCAGTGGACTGGGCGTTTTATAATGCAACCGAGTGGACTGGGCGCAAGGCGGCGGCTTTAGTCACATTCAAATTAACAGAATAGTTTTTGGGAGAGATTCACACTAGGTCTGAAGTTGGAACGAGTGTAAACTGCCTGCTGAATATTATAATTTTTGAATTACTTTAAAAACGCCAAAAGTTTCATCCAAATAATTATTATACATTTTTTATCTTGATTTTGATATATTTATATCACGGTCGATTACAGTGTATTTTTTAATAGGATATGAACGTGGTACGGAACGTAAGAAGTAAGAGATAACAGACGAAAGAGAGAGAATGAGAAATGAGAAGAACGTTTGAATTTCTTTGTGTCCGAGCGTTTGTTTGTTTGTGTGTGTGTGTGTGTGTGTGTTTGTGATGTCCCTAATCAATAAAAGCTTTTATTTCATTCTTTCTTTCTTTCTAAAAATGGATGTATGAACGTGAAGTCATACTCATTATTAATAGATGCTTAATAAATAAGAAGTTTAACCCACCCTGTGTGTTCCTAATATTCAAACCCCGAGTTCCACATAGTATATGTGTTCAATACAATATCCATTGGCAGGAAAGTAATGAGGAACTCATCACGAGAAAGAACAAAGCAACAATTTAGAAATACATTAAAAGACTCATGAGAAGTATAGTATTTAAAAGTCTATAGCTAACAGTAGCTACATGTGTAAAACTAATCACGAGAATGCATCCAAAATCAAATTGAGAATCCGGGATTCCGTAATCGACTGAAGTTTGTAACAAATAAGGTGCACACGAGCCCCATTCAACAAGTCGGCGTTATTGTGCGCACGATCAATCATAATCACGGTCTCTTTCACCTCGACTAATGGCGCACGAAATGGTGGTATTCGTTAAAATCCGCCCGTGTGGAGCCACTCGCTCGGAAGCGGCACAAAGCGGGCCACTGATCCATCATGTGTCACTGCGGTCTGCGATCTGCGAATGAGTGAAATGGAACGTTCGACTTTCCCATTGTTGAGGATCTTTCTTGAATGATGAGAGACGTAAATTATGTCCGTTCACTTTAATTTTGGTGGTATCTTTTTTTTAATATAAAAAATATCCCTATAGCTTGAAAAAAGAAACCCTAAAATTTTCAAAATTAAAGTTGCGAAAAACCGTAAATATTATTACAAAAATAAATTCAAGTTTTAAAATGTAAACATTCTGTACTTTCGAGTTTAACACCTCTAGTTAAGTTAATTCTGCTCACCCAAATGATATGTAATATATTTTATCTCAGAAATATGAGTACCTTCTTTATTCTCAAGAGCCTGATTATTATAAATAGGTATACAGGCATCGATTGAAGAATTTTCCATTTAGAGGTAACAGTTCCGAAGCGGCACAAAGAACTCAGATATCCATCACATGTCGGCGCACTCGCGTCTGCAAAGGAACAATCTGTTTGAATGCAACCTCTGTTTCCGGTTCAAAAGGAAACATTTTCTTGTATTTATATTTATTTGTTGGTAAGAAATGATACTGAAAAACTAAGTTGTTGGAAAATAGAATAGATGAAAAAAAGACCTTCTTTACCACAAATAGATGTTTTTTTAGTGAATATTGTATGTGCCGGTTACCTTATTTTTTTATTCATATTAGATATCTGTAATGTTTTACGAAAGTGATCATTTATATTTGTATTTGAAATACGGATTATTAAAAAATATTGTTGCTTTACACAGCACATTTTGACATGTGATCTTTCGAAATTTATAGCTACTAAAGCAAAGAATTTTTAATTTCATCGACGCTCATGTGTGCCCCCGCAAATCAGCCACCCGCTTCTCTGTTATTTTAATTTTTTCCACGGAATGTCTTTGAGTTCGTTCAAATGACGCGTGTAATATCAAGGTTTGATCTCCGTTTGATGTAGAAAGATTACGGTATTTGTGGTATATTTTTCGGTTGGAATGAAAATAAAAAAAGGAAACTGCTTTTAAGGCTGACTCTTTCTTCCTTTACACTTTACTAAAACATACTAACTTACTTTCAGAAACTGCAGCATTATGATGAAAACATTTGACACGTATTAACAAATACGTAAAATATCATAAACATAATTCCATCAAAGCAAAAGAAAATATTTAAGTTTGCTCAAACAATGGAGCCGAAGCTAAAACATCCACGTTCTTGGAAAGCATTCAATGAATATTTTGAATGGATTTTTTTCTGAGAGTTGGAAAGTTGTTACGACCGCTGAGTTCGTCCGTAAGTAGTGAACGAGAGGACTTACCGTCACCTACAGATTCCTTACTGTACAACACAGTATTCGTTTTACAATCTTGCGATCTCTGTTTCAAGGTTCACCATTGTCCTGCGAGTGAAAAGGATGGTACTATAAAAATGCTAACAAAGTAGTACGGAATAGCGCTTCAGGAACGAGTTCTGAAGGCTTAGAATAAGTAAGTGAAACGAAGCACAGAACAACAAAGCGACCGCATACGGCAAAGTCATTGCTTTTTGAGCAAGTACTTTCAGGAGCTTTGGTGTTCCTGGTTCTGTTTCAGCTGCTTGAGTATCTTATTTTACATGTTTAATAGTTCAAAGTAACCTTAACATATCCCGGTTTATTACATACTTCTGATGCCAATAACTTTTTTTTTCATTTATTTCTCTCGTGGCGCTCGTAGCGCAGTGGTAGCAGCGCTTTGGTAGTGATACCGAAGTGAAGCAAGCTACGACGCGGTCGTGTTTGGATGGGTGATCATTCCGACCATATAAATGACGTACATCACGAGCATCTTCGTGGAGTATGGCTCAAACTACCTCATAGTTGAGGTAAGGACTTTGCCCAGCAGTGGGATGTCACAGGCTCACCTTACTTTTACTTTTATTTATTTAACTTTTTCAACCAAATCTCTTTAGCAACACGTAGAATGATGTCCAACCGATGTCAGAAATAAAATCCATTACTCTCTGATATACCTACAAAATGAAACCTCGTACGCAACCGCGAGCACTGTCAAGAGAAGTTATTCGCCGCGAATGGGTCTTAATGACCAGGGCTGGACACAATAACGGACGATGCCCCAAGTGCGGCTGAGGGCTTACTCTAAAAGAAAAATGAAAATAAAAAGTTAAGTGGAAAAATACCTCCTGATCGAATCTGACAGCAACCAACATCAACTGAGAATAGCTACCATCTATAGTGCTCAAGCGTGTACGCAATATACAAGCCATTTATTCGTTCTTTAATCTTATAGTTTGGTGAAATGGCAGTTCGACATGACCAAAAAAAGCTCTGACACAGGACCAACAGCTCAACATCGTTACTTTGGAGGCACGGGGGTGTCACCTTAAACTTTGGGCGGTTTTCGGAGTTTTTTTAAGTTACGAAAATTGGCAATTTCGACTACGACGGTCACTCTCTATTCCTTTCACTCTTTCACTCTCACTCGTTGGAACAGTAATCTGACACGACCGGAGAGAGATAAGGCGCAGGACCAACGGCCTTGCGTGCTTTCCGAGGCACGGGGGTAAAAAACCGCCAACTTCCGAACTCTGGGCTGCCCTGAGAATTTCTGATTAGAATCCCCAGGTACATATTTTAGGCCCGACCCGGGGATCGAATCTGGAATCTCTGGCGCAGTCGTCGCTTTAAAGTGCGAAGCTCTAACCGCTGCGCTACCGTGGCAGTTGAACCGAGTTATGGGTGAGATGAACGGCTAAAACTGGAAATGCGAGTAATATTTTTACTAGTAGGACCCTTGATTTGCCGGCCGTCCCGCGGGAGCCACCACTAACATTCCGTGGTAGAGCACAGTTATAAGAAGTTATGAGACGACTGATAGGTATGTTTTGTGGGTAGATAAAATACAACATATTTATTTTAACGTGAACTCCATATTATGGTTAAGTACCATATGGTTTAATTATAGCTTTATTTTTAATAACAATAAACGCATGGATTTGAATAGCTTGCGAAAATTGAACGAAATTAGTAAAAACAAGCTCATCTCGACACGACTTGTTCAAAAAAAAGTCCTTGAACAAGGCCGTAAAATAAAAGAGCATCGCTTGATTCAAAAATCCTTACACATCGAAAAAAGCCCGACACAGTAAAATTAACAGAGCGTCTCAAAACATCACTTGATTTACTGATGCAACATTTCACCTGACTGACCAATAAATAAAAACCTCCCAACATCACCGCTGAGAGTTGGCGGCAATACAAAAGAATGTCGCGACATTCAGCTAAAGACGGAGCAATAATTCAGTGGAGCCACCTACCGGATTTATTGGTGCAATTGACAAAGTGGCAAATGGCCCATTAGAAATTAGGAAAGCGAACGCGCTCCCGAAAAATGTACTGCAATATTTCCGACCGTAAGCAAAATTGGTTGCCATAAATAATAACTGGCTTCCACTTGACGCAATGCAGCCCGGTTGTTTTATTTTATTTTTGTCTTATGAACAACCATTTTAAAATACAACAAAGTATTATTAAATCTATACTACCTTTATTGTACCTTTACCTTTATTTGATATGATGTGTAAAATTCCCTAAATAAAGATCTTCCAATAACATTTACGAATACCACTGCAGATCTTTTTTAAAGCACTTTGTTTCGAAATATGAGTGGATATAATCGACTCGTTAATATCGTTTATCCAATGCAATAATCGAAAAGATAGGGGAACTAATTCTATGAATGTTTTCAGTCGATAGCTTACGACATGTTTATCGTCATTGGGCAATAAAAACGCGTCTAATGACTCGGCAAAGTTGGTGGATCCGAGATTGGGCCACTATTTCATATAAGGCCTAATAAAATTTTATGTACAGTTAAACTTGGTTAAATGTTTCAGGAGGAAATTAAGTCCCATTAGGGTTAGAGTTATTTTCCTCCTGTCTTTCGTAGTGTGTTCCTGTTTCTTTTCTTATCCTACTCATATTATAAATGCAAAGGTTTGTGAGGATGGATGTATGGATGTGTGATTGTTTGGTAATTACTCCTTCACGCAACAACTAATGGATGGATTTTGATGATACTTTACAATAATATATCTGATACATCGTAATATCACATTAGCTATAATTCATTGTGATAATTATTGAGATCGAACATTTACGCCGTCGAAGTCGTGGAGAATACCTTTTTACCTTTGTATACCTTTCTTGTAATGTACCAGCTTAAAATGTAATGTGACTATGAGCAATAAATGCTTTGATTGATTGATTGATTGAGAACATTAGAAGATAATTTATATTTGTGATAAGGATACTGTTATGTTTACGGAATTATTCGGCGATGTATTACAATTTTAAAAAAATCTGTGGCTGGTCTCATCTCGTATAAGGTCACAAATTAGAAAATAAATGAACATTAAATAAATTAATAAACAATAACCTATATGCATCGCTATCCATGGCGACAGAACTGAAGCATCGCTTTTAAATGAATCTGCAAACACATTGGAAGCGCAGTATAAAAAGATCATCTTTGTCGGAACGGAAAGCAAACAGATTATAAAAAAGACGTTTCGCCGTGTCCCGCGTTCCTCCGGGCGAATTCATAGGGGTGGAGGTTAATATTATCTTTTTTCCCACAGAATTATTTTGATTTTCTTTTAGAAAACATTTTAGCGAGATCATTTTTGGGCAAGGAGTTTTTGCATAGTTTAAAATCGGTTATATATTCGTCACGTAAACGAGTAGAAATAGTTGTAAATTATAATGACAAGGTACTCAAAAGCATTTTTTATTGCCGACAAATGAATTTTATTTATTACGTACCTGAAACATTTTTACTAAATACTCTACTAACAACAAACAGCAAACAGATCCTATTTTGTATTTCCACTTGTGGGTACTCTCTGTCCCAGTCTATAAATACTTGAGTATATCGGTGGCGGTATTGGTTATTCAGTACTGATAGTTTGAAACAACTCTCAACTCGCTCATTTATTCAGAAGGTGATACCTGACTGATGGCAGGACGGCTTTAATTGGTCAGAATATTTAGATAGACACAGTTGCACTGAACAAACGAGTATTTCGGTTTCTGACAATTGGAGTCGACTTAGTCATTTATTAATGCTAGCAATTAAACAGAACCAGAAAATACTTTTATACCTAGACTTCAGACTATTTTTAACGAAAACTAGTGTGAATATACATACATATAAGAAATATAGGCATTTTATGGGGTTCCGTAGCCGAATGTCAAAAAACGGAACCCTTATAGTTTCGTCAAATCTGTCTGCCTGTCTGTCCGTCCGTATATCACAGCCACTTTATTCTGAAACATTAAGCATTACTTAGTTAAAACCTGGTAAGGTGTATCCTATCAACCGCTTTACGATTCCCATACAAAAAATAAACAATATTCATATTTGAGGGGGAATCATATAATCAATCATGAAACTAAAACAATAAAATATTTTTTTGCTCTAACCTCATGTGAGATGTCTATGCACAGGCCTGAAATTGACATCAAGGTTTCTAAAACCATTTTATCTAAAAGTCAAATGTTTGTAAGAAAGACGCTTCCAAAGTGGTAAAATGTGCGTCCCCCCCGCTAACTTTTGAACTAAGCTAGTAAAATTTTTGAAAACCTACACAATGTAGATATACAAATACTTTCAACGAAAATGGTTTTAACGAGATCGAATTAGTACTGTTTGAGATATAGCGCATTTTCAACAACCGCAAATATAATTTGTTCTTCATACAAATTGTAGGAAAAACAAGGTTTTTGCTGTCATCAAAATATTGTAGTATTTTAACTAAGTGGAAGTAAGTGGACCCCTTATTTAGTTAAAGTTGGCACAAAACCCTCAGTGCACAAGTCCGACTCGCACTTGGTCGATTTTTTTTTCAAAAGAGAAATATACTTATGTGTATGTTTTTGTTTCTTGTGACTGTATTTGTGCAATAAAGGATATTTATTATTATTATTATTGTATCTCTCCTGCGGGATATCACGGCCGAAACCACATATTTGATAAGTGTTGTTTTTTATCTAAAACTAAAAATATCTAGTTACAATATCAACTTTCAATAGTAAAAAACGTTCACCTTTAAAGGTCCAATAAATTTTGATTAAAATAACAGTAAATCGGTAACTTCGATTCAAACATTAATTCAGGAACCCACACTAGCGTTAATAAATGGCTTTTGGCTGACTGTCTGAAAGCAAAGTTGGGATCTAGTATCCTATTTTTGAAACCTTTTTAAATGACTTGTCAAATGTTACTAAACGTTTACCCTTTTTGGATTTGCGATCATATGGAATGCTTATTCTAAAATGTTTTTAATCTTTTTCCATGAATGAAAAAAAACGAAAGAAAGAAACATAAGAAAAATATGAATCTGTAAAGATATTTATTTGTCATCGTTTATAATTATTTGTTAAAAAACTAAGCGAGATTTATAATTATCGTTAAAACTAATACGAGTGGCATTAAATAGTCATGACATGCTTTCACCCTGAGCCTACAACTCTTTATTTGTTTATTTAAATCTCGTCAGTCGGCAAACGTCGCCTTTGATTCTCAGTCCCAGTGACATGACATGCGGGCTCTATTCCGGAATTCAGACGGATTTAACCACTCAAGTGGACGGGCAGCAACTATCAACAGCATTGTTAATTGTGGCTTGGAAGCATGGAAAGTAAACTTTTATGGTTTGTTATCAAAAACTCACCATGATTTTGCATGAGAGAATGTCAATGAATTAATCAAATAAGACAGTTATTTAAAAAGTCACTATTTAAAAAAAAATGATCTACCTATTTATATTTATATTTTTTTGTAGTTTAAACGGTAATTTTGCAAGATGTTACTAAATTTTAGAAGGTGAGTTCATACAACTTTTTAGTAAAATGTCTTGGACAAAACCTTAAAAAAATTTCATTTCAAATACAAAATCAGTCAGCTACATTGACGAAAATGTATGCTAAGGCAGAAAAAAAAGGAAGGTTTGAGGAATAGCCCCATAGTAAAAGGAGCAGATGTCGATATTATTATTAATTCACCTTCTAAAAAAAACATTACCCTCCTTCCGGTGCAGTTGGATAAAGAGGTCCCTTGTTCCTTCACAGCAGGGTAGGTTAGTTAGGTATATGTAATATGAAGAACAATTAATGAGGAACGGCAGCACCACTTACCGCTCACACCCACCGCGGCGCCCAGATAGTGCGGACTCTAGTAAATAGTTGCGGTTCATAAAATTTAATTAAGCATAGTCATCAGTCACGGACCTGCGTCACTGCTCGTGCAAGATAACGCTGGGTCAGGCAGTCAGGCTGCACTCTGATGAATGTGCCCAGCCCTCAAATATTCGCCGTTGACACTGGACTGGAGATGGGTTAAAGGTTGCTGGTTTGTTGCGTTAGGTACACGAAACATGACGTAATTAAATGAAAATGTCTTATGTAATTCATGATCGGATTCTACAACGCTACAGTTTGGAGTGACATATAAATTTTGTATAAGTGGTCGTCGTAACGCGTAAGTATGCTTTCGCAAATTGTATTCAGAACATAAAGACCAAAACTTTGTTGAAATTGCAACAAAAGAGTCTGAGCTTTCATGGGTACATATTAAGTTCATTTTAAATACGTAATTAATACAAAAAAAAATGTTGAAGTTGAGTTAGATGTAACTAAGTTACATTTTTCGTATATCTTTAAGCATGCTTGCGTTAGCAAAACCGTACAATTAACACCAGAAGATTGTACTCGACCTCGCAAGAAAATCGATCGGCGAC
Organism: Pyrausta purpuralis; assembly: GCA_963924145.1. NCBI lineage: Eukaryota > Metazoa > Arthropoda > Insecta > Lepidoptera > Crambidae > Pyrausta > Pyrausta purpuralis. The sequence continues at coordinate 6,708,467 of OZ001649.1, read as the reverse complement.
GCTCCACGCCGCGTATTATTCATAAGTTTGTATACAAGCCCGGACGGTCCAAATGTAAACAGACCGCGATTCTCAATTAATCATTCACTCTCCTTGTTATCGAGTGGCCGCGTGATGAAGTGGCGGTTCACCTAATTCTGATTATCACTAATTAGGTGACCAACGCTGACCGTTGCCCGACGGTCATCCATAATGCACGGATCGGACGGCCACTAGAACACGCCATAATTGAATCCCGATCCCAAAACATAGAAACTCCAAAATTATAACCTCCTATTATGCGACACGTGTAATGCCATCGAAGCGCTACTGAATTCGAGTTTATTGAATATTAAAATGTCCATACAAAGGCCTCGGAGCTCGTTACACGAATTCACCTTCGCGTTCCTCATTAAAATTTGTACGACAGCGTCTAAATTCTACTCTTTTCTCCGCACCTCCATTTCAATGTACAGGAAAAAGTGGAAGAGCGATGTGTACGGAGTACTGAGGCGGGCTGGCAAAACTTTTGCCTCCTCTACCCACGGAGGGGGGCAAAAAGTGTTGCCGACGGGTGAGCGTTGTTATAGCTATGTCGGAGAAAAGTTTTCCGTGTTGCGGGCAGGGGGTGGTGGGGGGAGGGAGGCGCATGCGCGATGTAGGGCCCGCAGCGCACCCGTGCCAGTCCTACCCAGGACTTTGTTTCACAAGCAGGGATGCTACGGGTTTTACAGCCAAAATGCGCACGTTGCGTAATGCGACGATATTGTTGATGACACTTTTTAAGTTGCACCTACACTTTTTTGTATTAAAATCGTTTTTTTTTGCACCACTTCCTTGCAAAAGGTGTTGAGTCCTTTTAAATGTTTTATTTCATATTAAATTATTTGCCAATTTAAAAAATGCTGCTTCAAGTACAAAACTCTATTTGATAGACCCTAAAAGTGCAGCACTAATGCTCAGCAATAAAAGTAGTTAGGTCACGCTAAGGACACCGCGGCAATCGATACCGCCTCACACCCCGGCCTGCAAGTAGCGGCTAGCACTGACACCGCCTACGAGGCTACGACGTAGCCCGTAGCAGCGCTACGAGATAAATCCGTAGTATGACTACGACGCGCTAAGAAGATCACTCTTTATATGCTTACAATAGAGCAACTTATATCGATTCGAGACAGTGTATTCATATAATTAGTTTAATGGTAACTCGATATACTGTGAAATTTAATTGATACTTTCTTTATTCAACGCTTAATCGTGTGATAATAACTTAGGGCGCGGTCAGTCTGGCTTGAGTGACTCTAAAGTAACATAGGGATTCTAAACAAATTAGTCGATTCGATAAATTATTGTTTTAAATTTGGCATCACAGGCCTGTCATGTAAAGATAAGAAAAAAAAACAAAGGTTTATTTCTGTAACTTTTTGGTTTGATTTGAATTATTTATTTCTTTTATATTTATTGTATCAACTCTCGCAAGTAATGAATTGTAAATATCACCCAAATAATCCTAATATCTCAATCTCCCGCTCATTTGTTACCGCGTTCGCGTTGCGGCGCGCGACATCTTGAAAATATCGCTTTGATATATTATTGTTTATAAATAATGGCCCGTAGACCCTCCCAATTTAATTGTGGCGTATCCTCGAGAATGGCTTATTAAGCGGCCAGTTAATATTTCCTTATTGGCCTGTAATTAATTTCGTTAGTCAGGTGCGACGCCTGCAGCGGTTTGGGCCGAAACCGGCTATTATCTAAGGCATTATTTTGTCGCGGCCAATTTGTTTGAAGCCTTTGACGGGGTAATTAAGTCGATCGACGGGCCCGATTTTGTTTATTTTGCGCACGGAACGAAAGGATTATTTGATTTTGACGAATTAATTTTGGGTACATGCGAATGGAATTAGGGTTCAGCTTATGGATGCAAAAATGTTTGCTTTTTCACTTTATAGCCGATTCAATTTAATGTGTTTGATTCAACTGAGCATTGAATATACATTGGTGTAAAGACGGACTCATGTAATTTCTATAAAAAAACATTTGTTTTTTCACTTTATAGCCGATTGAATTTAATGTGTTTGATTCAACTGAGCATTGAATATAAATTGGTATAAAGACGGACACTTGTAATTTCTATAAAAAAACATTAAACTTTTAAAGAGTTTTAAACTGTTAAAATAGGTTTCAGTTAGTTCTAACTTTTAAATTCTCTTTCATAAAAGATTTTTTTAAGAAATAACAAAGTGTTTGAAGACATAGACTATATAACTTGAATTCTTAGACCTGTACGAAAATTTCGGTGACTTCGAACTTGAAAAAATATTTACTACGCACTTTTCATATGAGGCATTGAGTGTGACTCCTCTTACACTTCTATCACATTTTGTATTCTTAGTTTATCATAAAATAGAATGAAATTTAAATTGAAAATGAACTACTACTGTTTTCCAATTTATTTATTATATATTTTCACACGTCATGCAAGCATCGACCTCGTTCAACCCAGCCCAGAACAACTACGGTACTTACTAACTATGAACTACTGTTAACTGTCCAGAAGTCGAACAAGGTCAAATTACCGCCATGACCTTCGCTGCAGCCCTCTGCCGTGGTCCAAGTAGTTGGTAACAACTGCCATAACTCCGCTCCTGAAACTGGGTGACGGTCCACCGGCCGTTGACTCCGAGAAAAAGTTCCCTTTAAATATCCGCAAGTTTAGTTTAGCAACTCAAATTTAGTTTGGCAACAAACAGAGCAACAACAAGTCGCAACAAATCCCGGGAAAGTTGCGCTAGAGTCGTTTCAAGTTCAGCCGGTTCATTACGCCCTACGAGGCTCTAACTATTGTTTTGGAAGAAGGAAAGGGTTAAAAATGATACTAAAAAAAAATATATTAAAAAAACTAAAAAATAATCACATTACTACAAAGTATAAAACAAAGTCGCTTCCCGCTGTCTGTCTGTATGTACGTATAGTTTAATCAATAAAACTATTTTTGGATTATATATTAATAGATAGAGTGATTCAAGAAAAAGGTTCATGTGTATACATTACACCCGTGCGAAGCCGGGCTGCTAAAAACTTTTCAAAGCTCAACGATATGATGACGATGTATCATCAACATAGCAATTTGAGGTTTATCTCTTGTTACTTGTGCATCATCATCATCATTATTATCAGCCAAAAGACGTCCACTGCTGAACATAGGCCTCCCCCACGGCTTTCCACAGCGACCGAGCACTAGCGGTCTGCATCCAGTTTGATCCTGCGATCTTTTTAAGGTCGTCTGTCCATCTTGTTGGTGGACGTCCTACGCTGCATCTTTGGTCGAAGGGTCTCCAATCTAGAACTTTCCTGCCCCAACGGCCACTTACTTGTGCATACAAAAACATAAATTGAGGCATTGATATACAAGTAACACTCATGAGTGTAAAGTTCTACTTTCCTTCTTTTTTGTCTGAAAAATGAAAAATTCTGCCCTAAGCTACGTTTTAAATAAGCGAACAAAAATACAACTTAGTACATAAAATAACGTTTCATTACATTACGTATTTAGAGCATTCAGAACACGGGCACATCAGAAAATATTACAAGAAAACATCACGGTATTCGGCGAGCAAAACACAGCGTCGTATTTATGGTTATACGACAGAAAAGTTCCGGCGTAGGAGCTGAAGCCATCGATTTTCAAAAGTTTTTCATGGAAATAAACCTACTTTCGTTGTGTTCGTGTCTGTGTGAGCCGCACGCACACAGCGGTATTAGGTCACACGCTGCGATGCTTTGTTATTTCGAGATGAGTTCTGATGGATTTCAGAAATTATTACGCGCGATTAAGAGGGTTTTGTGTCTGATTGTGTACTTCAAGTGTTAGCTTTAAAGATTATATCCATATAGAAACAAATTTTATATCGGAATTCATATTTTTATAAGACCGAAAAACTTTTCGCGTCTCACTTTCATTTGCAAAAAAAACCCCAATCAATGATGATCAACATAAAACAGTATCTTACCAAGCTGAAGCATGATCTTGATCTTAAAAAAAATAACTATCTTGAACGTAACCACGCGCGCACATGCTGAAGGACTAGTTATCCAGCTCCTAAGGGTTTTATCGTTATTAAAAAGAGAAAACTCGTATTGTCTTATTATTATCGTTCATCAGATTACATGTATACGTACTGGCACCGCAGCCATCGACCGCGTGTATCGAGCGGCGCACACCACCGCACCGTACTTGTAATGGGCAAAGAAAACTTTTTAAAACTTTTCCAGCGAGGCAATATGGCTCGTGTTCTCAGCCGTTATGTTTTATTTAGGCAACCGTCGCCCGTTTCGCTCTACACCACCCACTCTACCACCGTAACGAAAGAGATGGATATAACTCTGTGGCTTTTCAACGTACCTCGCTGCCTTGCCCGGGATACGAAGTAATTATTCCTATTCTGTCATTGCCGTGTATTTTTAATATACTATCGTCATTGGACCTAAAACGGCTAGTTTGCGAAAGTTGGTGTCTGTTTAAAAAAAATGTATCATTTTATGAAAATTGGATGCGCTAGAAGCGCAATTTCATCTTAAAATTTAAAGCTGTGCTCTAAAACCCAAGAATGTCTTTTGAATACTACTGGCTTTTGTATTTACCGATGACGGCTCAAAATATTGATTGCCAAAAGATGCAAGTCAACCACCCATTAACACTGAAGTTGAGCCATACATTTTAATTGCCAAATATTCGAAATGCCATCGCCATAAGAGCTTGCATGACGGTAAGCAATTTTCATCGTCGTTGTCTTACACCGTTGCCAAAGAATACATAATGACACCAGTAACGCTATTTTACAGTCCCATCTTATTTAACGTCAAAATGAATGAGAGAAAACCTTATATAGGCATATACAAACTGACCTTTACAACCTTTTCTTTTTTTACCCGGATGTGGTTCTGATCTTGTGTCATGGAATATTTTCGGTACTTGTTCGAAGTTTCCCAATCAACAACACTTTTTTTTAAATAAACGTGAGCTATGGAAAGTTACCATTACCACGTCAGAAACCGTAAAAACAACGTTAATAGCTCAAAGTATTTCGAAAGCAAAATTGTGAACTTTTCAATTTGTTTTTAGGAAATCCTACAAAAATTGCGTTAATAAGTATTTGAACGGGCTTAATAACCACCTGAATACATTTTTTGAATAATAGGTCCAGAAAAATTTACAACACTTGTAATGTACCTAACTGGACCTATTACTCAGTTCTTTCTTAAATTTTAGGTTACATTAGTGACAGAAAACCATTTTACTGAAATTTGTAAGGCAAGGTAACGATTTAAAAAAAAAAAAAAAACCCTGTACATACAATTTTTTAAATACTGGTATGTGGTGCTTCAGTGTACAGTGTATACTGTACACTGAAGCACCACATACCAGTATTTAAAAAATCATAGTGAAAGCATAGAAGCATAGAAGCATAGTGGTCCAAAGCAAAGGTATGGATACCCATACCTTTGCTTTGGACCACTATTTACGCCACACCCTGTATATACGCAAGATATTCATTAAACATATAACACCACAAGAAGTATGGACAATTCTATGCCTTTGAGTACATCAGACAAATTGGGCACAATCTAATTTGGGTAAGCTACATTAGCGAAATTGGGCAGAATACGGAGTTAGCAGAGACTTTTTTTCAATTGCACCTTCTATCCCCATAATCTTTGGACCGCAAGAGTGCAGTCTCACGGGTGGTCGTTTATCAAGATCGCCATCTGATCGGGGCGCGGCTCAGCTGCGTTTTATTGTCGAATTACCGCCCGCCCATTCAAATTTTAATTTATACTCCTTGCGCCATACATTGCTAAATTGGAATACTGCTACAAGAAGTAAAATTTGATTATAAATCGTGGAATTTGATGAATGGGTTCAAATAAGATGTTTCAGCTGGAGAAATGGCTTGATTTTCGTAATGCAAAAAATGTTACAGAAGTTTGTCCCATAAATACTCGGTAGTAGGCAAAATTCGTTATTATTCCAACTAATATAAATATACAATAATAAAAATTGTTTATAATTAAGTCAGCTTAAATTTATTCTAAGGTCTGTTGCATTCTTATAAAAGTAACGACTATTACGTTATATTTGTGAGATATAGACCTTTTAAGCAGTCCTTTCATCCCATCATTTAAAAATGCTTTTAGTAATAAACTCCCATCTTAACCCCATAACGTTTCTCCGTAATCTTAATGCTTATTTTAAAGCCGTATTATCAAAGAAAGTCGATGTTATATCTCAGTCCGGCTCAGGCATAGCTCGTAAATTACGCGGTATTGTTTTATGCTCCTCATTACATAGATTGTTCTAGAGGGTAGGAATATTAACGTTCTATGGATTTTCTAAGGACTGAAAGAATCGCATTTTGTGATTAATGTGTTGCACTTAGATTATTTTTCGAGTTGAATGCGGGTGCTGGATTAATACTAGTGTTTTGAGGTTATTTATGATCATTTATATTTAGAGTATATTATCATTATTAAAATGACATTTTATGGCATAGATACTGTGGGTTGCATCAATTACCTAAGACCCTTTACACACTGCGACTTTTAGCAGCAATACAGCCGTGATGCTCACGCTCGTTAGCATCGATACAGTCGCGATGCAGAAGCTGGAAATTGTCAAATTATGTACTGAATTTTGGCGACTGCATCGATACTAACGCGCGATTTCATCGATGCTAAAAGTCGCAGTGTGTAAGGAGTCTAACTGTCCGCACAATAACTGGCTCATGCATAAACGTCACAAATAAGCCATTACATAATGAGTTTGGTTTTTGACGTTTGCTTTTGTAATAAGAACTTTACACCGACTTCTTTTAGTTATCAATCATTCTGTTCGAAGGTTTAAGGTTCAGATTTGATAAACAAAGTTTCACATTCGATAAAATCAATGTTGAAAAATTTGGTCAGCCAGGCAAAACATCTCGAAACAATAGTCAAAATAAAAAAGTACTTTAAATCTCAGATCTATTAAAAGATAACACAATATCAATTCAAATAACCTCACGCTATCAAATAAAATTGTTCGCGCGTAAAATAACGAAATTCGCATTCAAAATACACGAGTCACGTTTGCCGCATCTACTGAGTGACATTCCGGCTTTATCTGCGAATCAATTAATGCTTAAGGGTGGCCCGAGCCAGGCACGGGCTGAACGATAACTGTGGGGTAACGGGTATGCATGTAACCAGATTTGTTAGGCCTGAATCTAGTTGGCGTTGAAATTTTAACATCCATAGCAGCTTTGTAGGCTTGATAGTTGATGTTAATTTAAAACTTTTTGCAGCAAATAGCATCAATTTTGAATTGCTGTGTGGTGCTTTAAAAATACTGATACATTTTTTTAATGAAAGTAATATAGGTGTAAGCAAAACGCATGGGATTGGTCAATAAGCAAATCCCGCGAAGAGCAAGTGTGAATAGAGACTGTTGGTGGTAGTTAGAATAATTATTTCTATAAAGCTTTTGTTTTTCTCTTGTATTTACTGGAAATATTACTTGTACTGGCGGATAGATTACTGAATTTTCTACATTGGATTTACGAGTATGACCACCCTCCCTCCCTCAAACTTTAAAGGCACGTATAGTGTTTTTTACTAGAATCTTAATGCTGATGTGTTGTTACGTCTGATAGTCAACATCTTGTGGGGCTGAGCTGATGGTAGAACTCCTTAACGCTTAGGAGTTCAGTATTTATAATGACAGAACTTATGATAGGTAGTTTTTTTTTAGGAGTTAGATTGTGTAAGTTCAAGCACACGTTTTTTAAATGTTTTTTTCTTAGGTGATCACTTCACCATTCACCATTCATCATTTTGACCATCAAGCATCAACTATCACAGCACCGACTCAAAAAAGAAATTGTTTGTATCAAATGGATTCCTTTCCTTTCAATGGTTAAGAGTTTATTTAAGACTTTTTAGTGCATTTTGCAATGCCATAATATTCAAAGGAGAGTAACCGAAAGCTTCTCTTGGCGAGGCGAGCGGATGTGGGCTCTACGCACCCGCTCGCGCTCTAGCGGCCACCGCAACCGCTGCCGCCCAGCCTGCGAGTGCTGTTTAGATATAAAACAGTATTTTTTGAATGCTATGATACTATTAATTATATTTTTGGGTTTCAAAATGTGTAGATATAGTAATGATATATTTTTTATCATGTCTTATACTAGTTTTCTATTGTTTCAGGTAATAACACCAGCGACAAAAAAAACGATTAGGTACTATACGCCGTTCGTAGATAGCATTCGCAGCGGCACAGTTGCGGCTGAACGAAACCAACAAATATGCGACGACATTGAGCGTTCATATGCGAATTATTGAATTTAAATAAGAGTGCAAATAAAGACACGCGTTTACCTATTTAAAACGTACCATACTATACGCACACGTAAGGGAATTTGTTTTCGTAATATACGAGTAATTTGTTTATTAGTTTTGTTTCTAAGCTTAGTTGATTTAAGATAGAGATTGAGATAGAGAAAAATAAGTCTTTTAAAGTGTATCAGTAAATAGTAGTGTATTGTATGTGTGTTGTGTTCAAACACAATCCGCACCCCCACTGCATCGTCACGTGCTAAGTAAAGCTTCGAGTGGCATGTCGCTATGCTTCAGTTACAGTTGAAACATTTATTTCTTGGTCATACATAGCAAAATGTTGCTAAGTTTATATAGCATTCTGAAGTTATATCAGCACCCGCCTGAGATCTTACATAAATGGAAAACTAAAGTGGCAGCTGATCTTTATCACATTTTATTTAGCATAATAGTGTCAGGGTCAACTTGGCAAAAATAAGAAAGTTGCAGTTGCATGTTATGGAACACAAATCCTGACTTTGCTTCGGTAGATAGCCACTGTGTTGGTTTTTGAAATATAACTGTTTTAGCAATATTTGTAAACTTAATTGCATAAACATTTTCTAATTACCTTTTTGCTTAAAATATACAGAGTTTTTGTACCAAAAGTTTCAGAACTCCCGTTACAGAGCGTGCCAGAAGCTCAAATGCGGCGACCGTACCGAGTACAATGTCACAGCGATTTATTTAGCGGCCGCGGCTGTCACGAACAACCGACTCCCGTAAATACTAGACGTAATTAGCATTCGTCCAGGTCTTGTTTCGAACGAGCTTAATTTTTGCCTTCCGTGCCGTCTATCGCTAGTGCTACGACCGCCATATCATGATAAAGCTTTATACCAAGTTGTGTTGTGTCCATGTTTTTGTCATCAACATTTGCCTTATTTGTTATTTTTTGTATGAAAAACATTAGATTACCAAAGGCTAAGCACACGGCCGCACTCAGAGACATCATGAACCTAGTGTTATTCTATTAGCAAGTTTAAAATGTGTCTGAGTACGTATATTAACCCTCGATATCATTACATTAAAGTTGATTATATATTCTGTTTACCTTTCCTCGTCAAAAAATATATGTTTTTTCTTTATGTTAGGTATAATGTTTTATTTAGCAACCATGATAGTATGCTCCAGCACTAGTAAACGCCACCACAAATAACTATTATCATACGGTTACCTACAATTTTCCTTCCTTGTTTGTTGTGTTTACTTACCCACTGAACTGCCATTTGCAAACATTTAACCTATTCTTAGAAGCGATGAGAAAGTTGAACCTAAATTTTAATTTATGGCCATTAGTTGTGAGCGATGAGGCAACTGTCGACGTTTCGTTCTAGGTCAGATAAGCCAAACGTTTCCATGCTAAACATGTGATCTACATTTTAAAATAATGCAAATTGTATTCTTAGTTTTAACTTACGAACACTGTGACCAGAGGGTCATACTTCAAATATTTGAAATACGATAATGAGTGCACCACATGATATCAGTCTATGGAGAATGAAATTTTTCAATAAATTTCTCCTGCTAGTTCATCTGTTTACAAATTTTCATGTTTCAGCTGTACATATTTGTAAGCTGTAAATAATTATTCCACTGATTTCATAAGTACTCATTTATATATATTGTTACCCAAACGCTTAAGTTTTTGTAAAATTGAAATAAAATAGATAAGGGATGGTTCTGAGACCTGCTATTAACGACTTCATTGTTTCCCATTTATCTTTCTTATTATAATAGAGCCATAATTCTCTTTACATGACAAATACGCACAAATTACGATAAAATTACTGCAGGAAGTATAGCGACATTTAGGATCACGTGCGTTGTATAACTGCCGTTCATTAGGGCCGTGTTGACAGCCTGCGTGCGCGCCGCTCGCGCCTGGCACCGCGTATCGGCCACCATCGATGACTAATAAACCTCTCTAACTACTCACCCATCGCAATCAAATATAGATCTTATTTGTATTGTAATAGAACACATTCTAGGTGCAAATAAAAGCTTGCTGCGACGTAATCGCAACATATCAACAAACTTTCTAATACCCCCACCCTGCACCTTAACTCAAAAGTTTTAGGGGTGATTTTTGGATGAATGAAGATAAAGCGCAGGATTAGTTCCCGTTATAATCGCGACCACTTCTAGCGAACACTTTAGAACTTTGCCCCGAATTGAGCGGTCCGTGTTGGAATTATGTACTTATTGTAACGCTATATTTTCTGCGTGATACGCATTATTTCTTCATTTTTGTAGCGATATCGTGACGCGTGTTATTGTTATCATTGCGTAAAATTGTTGGAATTGATTTCTGATAAAGTCGTGGTAAAGGAAACGGTCTTATTAGATTATGCGGCATAACATCCTAAAGACATTTAAATATTATAATTATGTACTTTCATCAAGATTGTATTTTAGAAAATACCAAAAGATATTAAGCAATGGATTGAAGGTTACAAAAAAGCCTTAAGGCTGAGATGTTAATCCCTCACCTACTCTACCCTAATCTCCAAATCTGTAGCCAAAATTTCTAGTGTACACCAAACACTTTTTTATTTAGCCAGTCTCAAAAGTTCTATCTCTCGACCCGAGCACCTCTAGATTACTCATTTTGCAATAGCCCGGGGCAATTAAAAAGGAAAGGGTAGTACTATCATTAACCAGGAGACGGCCGTCTTAACAAGAATATAATGCAATTTTAAAATAATCCCCGCAAAAAGAAATTAATGCCGGCACCTCGCTGGATTCCCTTTTTATCTCCTTAATTGGTTTTCACATCTTCCACTGCAAAAAATATCGTGTTCTTTGTAATCTCAGGCGATGTTTTAATAAATATAACTAAGTGAGGAGCGGGAAAAAATGTTGCTCCCTTAAATAAGGTTCACACTTGAAGGATTCGAGGCCGGTGGCGCGTAGAAGATTTATTGGGAAATAATTAAAGGAGGTGCTCTTTTAATGGAAGTAATTAAACTTAATTAAGTGTCTGTATGCTTAGCGGTTTATTTTTTGTGTTAAGACGGAGTTCACTCTTTGTAAATTTTGATGAGGCCACTGTAGATTAATTAGTTTTGAAGGTATTTGAACTTATTGCTACATACTATTTCTAGTAAGATAATTATGCGTATGTTGTATGGGATTCAATTTTGCTATTCTGTATCATTTGCGAGATGAACTCCTACGGTAAACAGTTTTAAATAATATATACTAGGACAGTTGTTTCATAAAAATAAAGTCTCAATGTTTATAGCTTACGAGCGAAGTTTGTCTGTCCGTCCTAACGACTAATACGTTTGTTTTCAGCTATTTCATCGCCTTTAGAGCCTCTTATTGGCTTTATAGTCGAAACTTTGTCCTTTTGTGTTTTTTCACAAATATAAAATTGTTTTGTTAGGGTTTTACTACAATTTATTGAGTAAGAGTTAGATTATTATGGTTATGCGACTGTAACAAATAAAGCATAAAACATGTTTTTTTTTATCAAAAAGTGTACTAATTGTTAATAGAAATTGATAGGCATATAATGCTTTAACATTGTAGAATGTAATATAATAATAAAACCTGTAATGCTGAGGATTCGTAGATAGAACAATGGAAAATAATGTATTTCTCTATTTTTTGCAACGCTTACAACATGAATCAATACCAATCATCAAAACAGTAGTATAAGTAATTTTCATGCTGGCTAAAGTGAAAGTAATTTGTAAATTTGTCACCAAAATATGCGCTCAAAACGTATTTTTTCCTTCACAACGTCCATTTAAACTGCTTTATCACTCCTCAACCCTGCAGCGGTTGTATCCTATGTATTAAATTTTATTATTCCTCGGACTAAGTAATGGGAATCCCGTGTAAGGAGCCGGGTCCGTCCCGGGGGCGGGTGATTAAAATTTCGACTGCCGTTGATGACGCGCCGGATAACGACCGCTTTATGTGTGCATTACGTTACTTTGGTGTGATTTGTGCTGCGTTTTATGATTATTTACGTATGTGTATGAGAAGAAAACGTGTACAAAGAGAAGGAAACTGCAAAACTAACACAGATATTTATCTTTATGTAACATGATTATTGTAATCTCCATAAAAGGTTAAGAATAGAGATAATGAAAAATGATTTCAGATACCGACTTACTGTATTTTTTAGATATAGTGGTATTGTGTTTAAATTTACTTAAAAGTATGTTATGAATACGAGTAAAAGTTTTGCTATTCTCATATGAATATAGTTAGGGAAATGTTAGTTTCTTTGTCACATTTATATTGACGAAAATTAAAAAAATTAGACTACGAAACGAAATTAAGTCCGTTTTAGAAATCAGAAACGGATTATTTCCTGTAAAATTAAAAGTCACAGTGTTCAGGTCGATGGTTAACCACTTATTATATTTAGGTTATAAATATCATTTTGCAAAAAAAAACGCAGCACACCTTCCGCTATCTCATCTTACACCCTGTATATACCGGGAAAAATTGAGAAATGGACCGGTTAACGTCGTTACGACCCTGCCGCGGATTAAGAGCGGGTTGAATGAAAAATGTTTTGTTTTCCCTACAACTAAACTATTGCAACGGAATTTATGGCTAGCTACATTCAGTGGGACAGGATTTTTTCAATTCTATTAGTGGACCGTAAACAAAGAATGTAGTTCGATTTGAGGAAACAAATAATACATTTGTAAGATTTGTCTCCCATGCCAAAAACAATGGCTTGCTCTTGGTCTATATTAAAAGATATTATTGACAGGTAACGTATGTATTTATTGCAGCATCACCATTATCAGCCAAATGATGTCCACTGCTGAACATCGGCCTCCCCCACGGTTTTTCGCAGCAACTGATCACAAGTGGTCTTTATTCAGTTTGATCTTGCGATCTTTACAAGGTCATCAGCCCATCTTGTTGGTGGACGTCCTACGTCGCATCGATGGGTCTCCAATCTAGAACTTTTCTGCCCCAAAGGACATCAATTTTGCGCTATGTGCCCATGGCCACTTGAGGTTTCTGGTTCTCAGGGCTATGTCCGTATTTATTGCAATAAAATTTAATCATTCATGATAGTTATCTTCTTCGTCTGGCGGTTTTTGTACTCTAAACATGCCGATTGAATAAAAGTGATGGCTAAAAAAAACTGAGTCAGCAAGAACATTTTGCGGTCGAATAGGTTTGTTATTTACATTTAATATATGCTTTTATTATCATGAAAAGTGAGGTTTTATAATTATGACGTACTAAGCGGGCCCTCGCAACAAGGTCCACGCATATTAATTTTATTCAGCTCCTTTTAAGCCTAAGTGTGATGTAAGCATAAAACTCTTAGGCATGTAAGGAATATTCGTCGAATAAAATACCAAACGCCTAATTTGAATATGCCATCTTTTGTCAGCTTCCATTTACGATAACGTCATTTTTAAATCGTTCGTTTTATACTTAATCAGCCGGACAAGTCCAATCGAAATAAAATGCTTATTCTACCTTAAAGTCAAGCATATTATCTATATATATAGCATCGAAAGTTGGTAAAATCGACTCTTGGAAATACAAAGTTAATTCAACCTTAAAGTCAATCATCCCACACTAACTTCGTAAAACCGCGTTTTGTATTGTATTAGACGAATATTCCTTATCTGAAGTTGGTAAAATCGACTCTTGGAAATACAACGCTAATTCAACCTTAAAGTCAAGCATCCCATACTAACTTCGTAAAACCGCGCTCACATAAACCCAACAATGTTCAGCGTGTGCCTTATTAAAATGCTGAGGAACTCATTCATTTCAGCCAGTCTTACATTGTAGATCTTAGACCGGCTGATAGTCGGAGACTAATAAAGCGACTCTGCACTGCACGAATGCACTCACGGTGCATGAATAAAATTATAATGTATTACAACCAGCATGCGCGGATGCTGTCGAAATCGGCATCCGTAAATTAGTTTAATATTTGCTTTCTCATGATGCAGAGCCTGTTATTTTCTGCCTATATTACAACATAAATATACAACATGAACATAAACAAATAAATAATGGTTATTGGGAAAAAAATAATGTACAATACAAAATGTGCGATAAAAACTGCTATATTTTTTAAAAATGTGTTGCAATTATTGACGCCCACCTCCAGTAAAATAAGTGTGCAGTATTATTCCACTTATTACAGGTTTAAGCAAAATTTAAGAAATCTAGTAAACCGAAATTAGTTTTCTATAAAGACGTAAGGATGCTTGACCAAGACCTAAAGCTCCAAGCCAACCTCACCTTCACGTGGTGCGTCCTGTTTCTACAGTCGAGGCTCTGTCGACCGACCGATGGCGGTATAACCATCCAATATAAGGCGCAGCTCAATGTTGTACTGTAACGGGCAGCAACATCACAGCTGCAAGGGGCTGCGCCTCTGCGCTCGGCAATCCGCCTGCTAAGCGTGGCGAGTATTGTCAAATATTCCTCAAAATGGTAGGACACAAAAATCCAGGCCCCCAGTCTCCGGCAGCCCCGTTATTCCTGACTTTGGTAACGCTCACGGTAACGGCAGGGTAGCGGGTGCTAAGAATCCCCGGAGGCGATTGCACTGCCACCCCCGACGACAGCTGGCCCTGGTAACGTATAACACGTGTACACTCAGGACAGATGAGAAGTTGCTCGAGCTGGAGGAAGAAATGAGCAGGTTACACTGGGACATAATGGGTTTATCAGAAGTCCGTAGAGAGGGCAAGGACTAATTTTAGGAGGAGGAGGATTAATTTTTCTAATATTTTTGATAGGGCTGGTAGTAGGTACAGAGATTGGCCTATAGTTATTTATGTGTCATTTGAACACTGGCATGATCAAGGCTAGTTTAAAGCTAAGGGGGAAGATCCCTCTCTTGAAGCAGATGTTCGTATTATGTCTGATAACTAGAATCACAATATCTTTGGCCATTTTAAAAAACCTAACTGAAATGCCATCCCAACCTGGAGCACTATAAAACCTGCCAGCACACTAGACACTTCTTCACAATCAGCATCCAAAATTACGAATGTCACACAGATGTCACATATTAAAATGTTTTTTCGCGGCGTAAAATCTTATCAGCAGATTTTTTCCTACGCAAGCAAAGAAGGCATTAACATTATTGCAAATTTCAATGGGAGACGAGTTGTTATTTAACAAGTAGTTAGGTATCTACTTGTTTATCTTTACCTCCGTATCTTGGACAAACAAGACGTGCAGGCATCGGCCGAAGTCCCCTGCGTCAATCAACGTGTCACTTAACCCTTGGAGCGCGACCGTCGCAGCATCACTAATAACGCCCAAGAAGACAAACACCTACCGCGCCCGGCTAATCGCTTAATCAAAATTTATTCCGCACTTTGATTTTAAATTTGGGACGCAACATTTATTATGGAGCCCTCGAACAACCCTTCGCGGGGGCGCTTCATTATCGCGGATTAAGCCAGCGGAATATTTTATCGATCCGAGTATTCATTTTCAATTAAGCGCCAAGTATTTTATTAAGTTGGAGCGGAATTGATGAGTTTCGCGAACTAATATTTACAATGGAGGCGTGCACCCACCTGCCTTGCGGTCGCAGGATTATCTTTCGGAACGTGTCTCATAAGGCGATGTTTAATTAAGTGTAAATAGATTTTGATTGGCACAGGGATAGATTAGTTAAGATAAGAGCATAAAAAGTAAACTTTAATTAATAAGTCAAACATAGAGTATATTTGGCTTATTAATTAAAGTGTACTTTTAATCAAACATATTTTTAATAAAATTACCAAAAAAATAACCATTTCTAGGCAGCACATTTGATTTTTCTATTTCATCACATTCGTAAACATTTCAAACAAAGCACAAACGGAGCGAGCAAAATCAATATTCAATTTAAATGGTTTAAAACAAATATAAATTAGACCTTCTTTCACAAAGCATTGTTCGTACTTTGAATGCGCTGAGGTGACTTCAATTTCCTGTGAGCGATCTGGCATCCGGCGCGCATCGTGGGCGCAACTTTTGTAAGCAACTCCAAGGAATCCGATGCACCTATGTGCCTGTGAGCTTCATGCCCGTGAGCAAATAGGCTAGCGTCTGATGGGTTAACAGACGGACGCTAAGAACGTCGCGTTTCAAATTGACACTTTTGAAAACAACTCTTCTAAATCCGATGCACCTTTGTGCGTGTGTGCTTTCTAGGCCGTGAGTAAAGATGTTTAGCACATCACATTTTAAAAGTGACAACACATGTAAGATACACATGAAGACTGTTTTTCTGTACTAGTCCAATAATGTAAACAATCTTTTCATAACTTTTAAAATAATATCAGTAAATAAAATTAATTAACTATTTTATTTTAAAATATCTCAGTATTCAACGATATTGTCTATGTAAGTTTTGAGTTTTGTGTTTATCTTTAAAATTAATCATTTCGTTAAAAAGGAAGATTGTTTACAATATTCAACTAGCAAAGAGAAACGGACTGTAGAATCTGATGCAACTAGGTGCCTGGGCACCTCATACTCGTAAGCAAATAGGCTTACATCTTATAGAACGACATGTTTGATTGCTGCGCGTAGAATACTATGTACCTGTATACCTTATGCCCTTGAGCAAATAGGCTTTCATTTGAAGGGTTGTGAGACCAGCGCTGCAGCGTGTAGAACGCCGTATTTAAACGCTACTCGTAAAATCCAATATACCTACCAACGTTTTTGTGTGATTCATGCCCGTGATCAAACAAGCGAGCGTTTGATACGATGACAGACTGAGCGTTTTTTTCCCGCTTGTCTGTGTGCCTTAAGCGCATGTGTAAATAACTAGAAAAGCCTAAGTGTAGCCTGCAACCTGGGCTAATGCAATTTCCTGCCGTGCGCCGATAATGCGCGTCATCGCACACCACTCATAATATTAAACTACATTTATCAAACTTTTAGTGGCAGCGCGTTGCCATGCGAATATTGATAAAGATCTAGTTTTTGGGTACGGAAATGCTCGTAGAGAGGGTTTTAATTTCTTGTCAGTATTATAAATTAAGGTACGGGGATAAAGTTTTGTTTACCAATCATAACATTAAAAAAGAACAGTTACATCCGCAGACGTTAACAGATCGAAAGGCCGCCGGGTTCGCATAAACAAAACCATAACAAAAGACTGTTGATAAACACCGTGAGAAATTAAAATTACTTGCCAAAATCATAATACCTGATGATGAATACATAATACTGTTTGTGATAATTCGATCCCATCAAAAACAATACTTGTCAAAAAAACCAAGTCTCGCAACTCAGTTGTTCTGCGGTAAAAAGTTGTGAGATCCATGTAATACCAAGTCGGTTATTAATTTATTCAGTTTCTACTTAAGCGACCTTCTGCCTTAATACGTCCAGTCTCTAGGACCACGATCGTGGTCCATAACAATTGAAAATCAATTGTGTCTGGAATCTCCGTACTCGAAGCATTAAGTTGTTACGTAATGATTAACAGCATCTTATAGTGACGCATATCATTTTTTTTTTTTAATGTTTTATATAAATACATTGAGACTTGGCCATCGCACTAAATAATTGAATTTACATGTGTTTTCAGGCGATTGAATTTACACGTGTTTTCAGGCGATGGCCAAGTCTCAATATATTTATGTAAAACATTAAAGAATTTTGAATTCGCAATGATTAAATTGATTTCGGGCTTGTAATTTTTTGAGTTGTTGTGTATATTAGGTATCAGCAATAGCAACAGTAACAGGTCTACCTGCATTTTATAAACCTGCATTTACGAATACATACCTGTACTCAGCGAGCCAGGGACGCGCTCGGCTGATATCCCATTTATCTGACGGGATCGTGAGTTAGCCCGTTTTAGAACGCTTCCCAACTTTTCACTCCGCGTCGTAACTTCTACTTTAATCAATAACCTGCCTCTAATGTTTGCATGTTCAACTCTGTGGTGCCGATGTGTATCGCGGTTGAAGTGCAAAATAGCAGATTAGCAGTTTGAGAAGTTGGCGATGAACAAATTGTACACCATATTTTTTTTACACCGCTAAACAAAAATTAGGGTCTATCTATGACCTATGCAGCATAATTCTTCTGGGTTAATTTAATAAAAAATACTGACAAATTTAGCATGTATCTATTTTAGGCCTGATCTGGTCAGATAAGGAATATTCGTTGAGTAAAGCACAATACGCCTATATTTAAAAACGTCAACTATTTTTCAGCATACATTTATGTAAAATCGTTTTAAAATCAGTCGTTTTATATTTATTAAGTCTTATCTGACGTTGGTAAAATCTACCCTAAGAATATTATTTCATGTGATGTACATGAATAACTTATGACATTTTCAAATAAGTCATATTGTAAATTTTTTCTGTTAATTATCTGACCTTCAGAAAAAAGACCAAGTCATTTTAAACTTGAAACGGTTTTTTTTAAGAATATAAGGTAGTTTAAAGCATGTACTTCCTTCAGAACTCCGTATATTCATCATGCATCTACTGCTCCTATAAAGTCCATTAACCGTTTATGGACTAGACAGACAGACCTGCCCTAGCCTGCTTGATATTCTCAAATTTCACGCTTCAACGTACCTCGCAGCCAAACGGAGAGCTGCAAAGCTCGAGAACATTAAAAACGTCTACCATCCTCTAACTTTCGGCAAAAAGACAACGGCCATACGAACGCGTGCATTACTCCCGCTCCAGCTAAGCGCTCATTGCTGCAATAGCCTTCGAAACGAAAACTTTCAAATGCGCGGCCGGGCCTTTTATTAAAACCCAGCATATTGCATAACTGACGGCAATAAGTAAGGCGGTCGCCTCTCGCCGCAACGAATTCAATATTCGGAGCGAGTTGGAAAGTTTTATTATTGCGGCGTAAATATAATGAGGGCAGGTGAGGCAGTTGTGTCTGGCGGGATTTACGAGCGCTGTTAGGCTGGGATCGCATCATGGTATTTTCGACGTTCGACGGAACAGCCAACAATGAGCTCGCGTTCAGCTATTTTCAAGACTTTTTTTATCTTAATAAACTTATATATTTAAAAAGTCTCTCCGCACCCTTTATCTTAACCTTGGCTCACTTCAGAATTAACAACCATTTTCTTTTACTTGTGTCATTTTGGATGTCGTCAATATCATCACCTTTATCATTTATAAATTTGTTTCTATTAAATATATGCATTCTATGTATATTTATTGGTCTTTTGCTTATATATCTTATTCTATATTTGTGAAATATTAGTATGTATGTTTAAGTGTATTTTTCTTCTTTTTTGGGTATCACTCTTCTCACTTATTATTAATATTCCACTGATTAAACTCTCTGCATAACCAGGTTGTTGACTGGTAGAGAATGCCAGAGGGCATTAAGTCCGCCAATTGTAAAACTTATAGTGCAATAAAGTTTAAATAAATATATTTTCCATTCGTACATAACCAATATTCTCTTTTGCTATCACGTCTCTGTGGTTTAGTAGCAGTATGTTAATAATCAAAGTTACCTACTGAACCTTATGTGAATAATCAGCTCAGCTTATTGCCGTTTTCGAACAATCTAAGTGATTAAGATTATTTTCTGAATGCAGATTAGCAATTAATTGGCGAGCTTGCTCCATCATCGTATAAAATGCTTTAGCTTTTGTCTCCAGTCTAGACCATAAGCTAACAGATTTTATATAAAAAAACCTAACTTGTATGTATTTTCTGAGTATGCATATATGAATTATACTTGTATGTGAGTGTAAAGGTGTTGTTAAGTGACAAACGGAAATAATAAAATTAGATTTCCATTAGTTAATTACACACACTCTTACACTCACTCGCAATACACACACACACATAGACACTACTACGCGTGCTGTACTATATAATTTCTTTCTACCCATAAGATTACATTGAAAAATTAACTTTAAAAAAAGTAAAAACCGACTTCAAAACCAAAATTCACTAAAAAGTCTTAAATAAACTCTCGGAGTCGGTGCTGTGATAGTTGATGCTTGATGGTCAAAGTGATGGCACCGACTCCAAAAAGAAATTGTTTGCCTGGAAACCTTTCCTTTCAGTAGTCAAGAGTTTATTTAAGACTTTTTAGTGAATTTTGGTTTTGAAGTCGGTTTTTACTTTTTTTAAAGTTAATTTTATTTCTTCATTTTTACAGATTATAAGAAAGGGGGGGGGGGGGGTTGCACCTTATGACTCTGTTTTTTAAGGAGCTACAAACTTCCAATTATAAGTTATTTAATTATAATTACTGAACTTCTGAGCGTTAAGGAGTTCCACCATCAGTTCAGCCCCACAAAATGTTGACTATCAGACGTAACAAGACGTCAACATTAAGATTCTAGTAAAGGAACACTATACGTGCCTTTAAAATTTGAAGGTTTCCCTCGATTACACCAAGTTCCCGTCATCAGATCCCAAGTTGGAAAAAATGGGACCAACTAGAAGGTATACCCTCTAAGTAGGCGAAAAAATTTTTCGAATCGGTCGACAAACGACTGAGATATGAGGTAACAAACATACAAAAAAAAAAACATACAGTCGAATTGATAACCTCCTCCTTTTTTGAAGTCGGTTAAAAAATAAAATACAAGTTTAAATCTAGTAAGATTTCTTAGCTCTTAATTATTGTTAATTGTCTACTGTTTCATATTGATTCCTAGCACTGTTATTTATAAAAAATCCGCAGCTCTATGGCTGTTCGCTAGTGGGAGGCTGATGACCTGTAACACAGGTAATTATTACTGATGCCTATCATCATTCTCACACAAATAATATAAATTTATATAAAAAAAAATAACTTACCATGGAAAACGATAACTGACATCTGTTTTTCGTTACCAAGTACTGTATCGTTACCAAGAATTTACGGCGGTTTTAATCGCTAGCAACGTCGTAAAAAATGTGTATGGAAAATTTAACAGCGCCTCTAGCGGTCACTTGCAGAAATAAAATTACATAACGGTACTGTTTTGACGCAGACTCAATTAATCACAGTTTAAATTGGTTTACATCAGTCCACTTTTCCGTTACTTTGTCGGACATCTTACAATAATACAAAGTCTGCACCTTGCCTTACTTAGGTAAGACAGTGAACACTCAAATTAACTTAGCGAGTGCTCGCGTAAATTAGTTGGCAGTTTTAACGGCGACTAAGGCCTTAAGATGTGTAACCAAAGACGCGAAAACTGCATTTACTTAAGTCTCCGTTTCGCTAGGAATGAATAAAGTTTTACTAGATCTATAGCTCGAACCCTAGATTCAATGAGCCTTTAGTGGTTTGACTTCCTTAAAACTTATTACAGTTTTCCGACTACATAAATACCAAATATATATCTCGCAGTTCATACATATGACTATAAAGTAAAGAAACAATTTCCTTCCAGAGTAAACAAAATAGCTTCGTAACTATGAGGTAAATTAAAAGATTATGCGTCAAAATATTCCGGCTAGGGGTGTTTTTCACCGCTAACCTTTTTATCATCATATACTTAAAAGTCGTAACTCTGCAGATAGTGCATTCAAGTGAGCATAAATCATCACTTATCTAGTCCGACTGTAGTTTTTGCACATTTCGTGAACGAAAAGGATGGGTATATTTACAGTAAGTGGGTGAGAGGGATAGAGGACTCACATCATATTCCCCGTGGTTAATGTATGACTAGAGAGCTGATGAGGTGTCCTATATAAAGTCCGGTTTGTATAATGACTTCAGGGGATTATATAATGTTATGTGCAGAAATGTGTGAACAACCTCTAACTTGTACAGACTGATTTCAGATTTTATTTTGATTGAGTCGATTTTACAACGTCACATATGGAATATTCATCGAATACAATACAAAACGCCCAACTCGCAAAATTTACCCATTTGTCAGCTATCATTTACGCTAGGTGTTATTTCAAAATTGGTCTTTTTATACTTATTCGGTCAGATAAGTCCTGTCTGACGTTGGTCAAATCGACAATAAGTGATGAAGTGATTTTTAAGTTAAATAATATTAGTGAAAAGGTGACAGTTGTATGATTTACACTGCATGAAATACAACTCTTACTCTTATGACAGAGATGTCTTTGTCGGAAAAGATTTGAACCAATGATATTGTATTAAGAACTAGATCACCGATAAGAGGCTAATAGATGGCTCAGCTAAACAACACCTCACTTCAAATTGGGGTCATAATTTCGACGTAGTCTGTTTTTGATGGCGTCAGTGTCTTAATGCCCCAGTGCGCCTTTAAAACTGCAAAAACACCTAACTAAATAAAATAAAAACAGTCCGAATACCATATTTTCGTTAAGTAAATTGTATTTAATGATGCCTATCATTCATGATTGAAGTATTTTCAATAAAATTAGTGAGTTTTGTTTCTTAGCCAACCCACGGACTAACATGGTCGATATTCTAAGACAGTGCTATACATGGAGTAGTTTGGTACTATATTTTTAATAATAATTTAACGACCGTCACAGTGTGGTGGTTTACGTTCCGGACTACAAAGAAAAGCAGTCGCGGGTTCGAATCCCGCGCGCACGACCCTAACAAATATGTCTATGGAAATGTATGTTAATATGTCTGTTATATCTGATCAAAAGGTCACCGGAACTCGCGTTAACAAAAGTATATCAAAAGACTGTTGATAAACACATCTGTGAGGGATGATCCTCACGATTGTAGAAAAAAATATGTACGCTCACTATTAGCGTGTTATTTGAAGGAATCATCCTGTTTATGTAATGCCAGATGACTATGGTGTATTAATAAATATTTCTTTATTTATTAAAATAAGGACTGTAAATATTTTAATTAATTTAATTTGTAAAAAATATA
The DNA here is from genome assembly GCA_963924145.1 of Pyrausta purpuralis. Taxonomy (NCBI): domain Eukaryota; kingdom Metazoa; phylum Arthropoda; class Insecta; order Lepidoptera; family Crambidae; genus Pyrausta; species Pyrausta purpuralis. Next base: position 6,685,274 of record OZ001649.1, on the reverse strand, counting down.
CATGTGGTCGTCACGTGATCGTGAATGCCTAGCAGTGAACGTGACTCTGATATTGGCGCCATGGCGTTTCACGTGATACATTTAAATTGCATTTATTAGATAATTATTCAATATTTTAAATGTTAAATAGTTTGAAAATAAAATGTTTTTGTTGATTAATATACTACCGAGCTAGTGTGAACTCAATTTTAAAATTAGGCCGACGAGTCTATGTTGTAATGTACCTAAATACTTTAAAAAATATATTAAGAAAGCTACTCTATTAAGACTCTGTTCCGAAACTGATGTCTGATGTAATAGATGTCAATCCATTGACATCCATTAATCAGACGGTGCCATATTTGTGTTAGTTCGCGAGGCGTCATTTACTTCTAAATAGAATATCATTGATTTGAACTTACAATATAAATATTTTTTATGTGTCGGTTTAGCGTCTCACGAGCCGAGAGTTGGTTTGGTTACTTAATTACTCGTAAGTATAAGTGCTACTTTTTGAGCTCTTTTATCCAAAAAAGCATGATTCTCGATATAACATTGTGCTAACTGGTGATAAGCAGTTTTGGAAAGACTAAGAAAAAATATTCATCGTAATCAGTGCCCTATGGGATGCCTCATTTTTTTGGACACCAATCACATACATTGCTCTGATCCCAAAGTAAGTAGCCAATTCACTTGTGCTATAGAAATCAGACAAAACGATGGTACCACAACACCCAGACCTGAGACACTATAGAAAATTGAGATGTCTTGATATTGACCCGACCGGGGATCGAACCCGAACCTCGAAGCTTATTTATTCTTTATATTTACAAGCCCCTCTCTGTTTTATTCCCATACCAGAAACAACAGCTTTTTTCCCAAATCATCCCTCAGACCAGTGTTTAAGACGCAGGGAACAATATTTAAACCAGATCGCAGTCTCGTAAATCAATGCAGGAGGAGCGCATATTTCATACTTAATTCTTTCGCGTTATGGAGATTCCTTGTTGGTTTACGAGCCTTCAGTTTTGTTCGAAGATTTGATATTGTTTTCTTTTTTTTGTATTTTTAGTAAGAGTCTTTCAAAAGTCCAAGGATTTTTTCCAGATGATTTTTTCATGAGGCCAAAATGTTATTTTTACCATATTTCATCTTTTAATACCTTTCAATATCAAACTCTTACTACTTTATATTTATATTTTCTAAAGTAGTTGATAAAAGTAATATGAATCCAATCAATCAATTATATTCCGATCCAATTTCCCATTTCATAGAAAATCATTCCAAGCCCAGATGATAACAGATTTTTCCCTAATACCGCTTTCATATTTCCCCACATATTTCAAATTGTAGACATGGCTTGATTAATATTCTTGAAGGCGATCCATAAATCTTGTGTTTGGAAATCTCAGCTGTAGTCTCCCCTGGCACCCATATATCGCATTATCGTGGCTTCGCAGTGCCGGGTTTGACTCTCGGTCTGTACATCGCTTGGAGGTTGCATGTCTGGGCTGAACATTGTTTAGCTAAGATTTAGGAATAGAGGTATTTGTGGCAGGATCTCTGGATTTAATTTATGTTCATTCACTGTTTATTTAGATTGGTATATGGGGAGTGTTGTTTTGTAGGTTCCTATGTCTTTGAAACTGTGTTAACAAACTATAAGTGTTCAATTTCTCAAAATCTACGATTATGAGGGTTATTTAAGGACTTTCTTTACTATTATTATAAAGATCATACATAACTGCATCAACACTACATCTAGCTTATTATGCCCACTAAGGGAGTAGCATCAAAAGCTAACTAAAATTAAAACTAATCTTAAAGTCACTCAGCCCCGCAAAGCCGTAGTTACGAAGCCAACCGCTTTTAGTCCAATCAAAGGCCTAAACGCGAATTGTGTATAGGTGCCGTCCCATGTAAATGATGGCTACACAATAGACCCGAACGAGTCCCACTCTCTTTGATTCCAAAATTCACACCCCGGTTCACGCTTACTAATTTTCTTGTTCGGACAATCTCCCAGCCTGGAGGGTCCACAATAATAATTTCTGAAACTATTATAGTCGAACCTCTCTAGCCAGTAATTAATTTTGCCATAAACTGTACCAATTGAGCCGTGAAAATTTCGTGTAGGCTGACTCGGCTTCAGTTTTGAGAGTGATAATTAATTTTGGGACGCTGTGTTTTTAATTTCTATAAATAAATGGATGAAAAGTTTTCGGCTTTGATGTTGGGATTGATCGTCCATTATTATTGGATGAATTTTAATGATGATTTGCATTTTAAAATCAAGGTATTTTATCAGAGCAATCTATCGACTTTAATTCAAAGCGTAAACAAGACTTAAATATGGATATTTAATTCTCGTCTATTTTTCTTTGAGAAACATGTTGCTAGTGAAATCAGACTTTTTAAATAGACTTGTTTTGCTAAAGGCAGTTAAGTTAAATGCAAGCTAATTTCCAATGTTGACATAACAAAACTTTTGATTAAACGAAACTAGAACGAGATCGTGTCAGCTGTGATTTTAATTGCGGATCGTGTTTACGTTATTAAGTGCTAGCTTTTCGCTTGCGGTTCTTCTTACAAATTTTCCACCCTACTAAGGATTTTGAAAAACCCGTTTTTAGATGACATGTCAGACATAATATGTACTACATTACTGCCTTACGTAAAGTGTAATGGTCAAATAGGATTTTATTACGTTTTTACAATTTTAATTGTATATCTGAAGGCGTATTGCGTTATTGCTTTAACCCGTTTAAATTCCAGGCAGTTTAATTTACCACTTAACTAGTTGAGTCGCCAAATTGGCATTGCGATATTACTTTAGAAAATTCTAAAATATTTCTATTTCACTACCTTACCCCAGTGCTGTTTCAAGTTAATCTATTAAATTAAATAATCTACCAAATAATGAAATTATGTAATTATTTAGCGGGACAACAACAAAAACGAACGCTGACTAACTAACTACTCAGTAAAAAACTACCCCTAAAAATAAGAAAAATATTCATTAGTTAAAAAACGCCCTAGACTAGCTCGTGTAAATAAACTTTAAATTTTATATTATATACACATTGATAATTAACGAAAATTTTGTGAAAAACTAAAAATATAGCTGTTTTTAAGATATAAATTGACTATTAACCCCCAAGGGGTTGTTTTAAAAATCTAAAAATTTCACCATTTGAAAGGGCCTTATACACCCTTTGTAACGGAATAGTCAAATCCCGCGCGTCTCAATAAAGTCCAGAAATATTAGCTTATAGTTTCACTAGGTATAATATACGTGCGAACACCATTTTAGATTTTGACAAATTTTAGCCCCCCTTTTTTCAAAAATCAAAGCTAAATTGTAAGTTATAATAAATAAAAGATAAAACCAAATATTAGTCTGTGGTTAAAAAGTTAAAATTAAAATTTTATTGAGATAAAGGTACATACAAACTTTAAATCATAACATTATAGACCAAGTTTTTAGTATTCCACCCCCTTCATAAATTCCAATTTCAACCCTTATCCCCAAAATAGTATTTATAAGTTGATTTTAGTTACCTCAATTTAATTTTTAAAAATTGGGATTTTTTGGACACTCAGTTCTCCCTAATAATAGAATTATAACCTAAAAATAAGGTAAAAATCGCCCCCGGGAACATAATAACTCACCTACTAAGAGAACCGGTTACCCAAAAAATCTGGAATTTTGGACTTTGGTTAGCCCAGGACGTCACCTTTCTAACGACATATCGCAACCCCGCGCGTCTCATATAGGGTAGCGCTGGGAACAACCCCAAAGTTAGATTATTTTGACAAAAATTAAGACAGACCAGATTTATTCTGTAGTAATTAAGCTGCGTGTCTCTCACTTGCGTGTCTACTTATTACTGGTATTTTAATTATTGTTTTACTTTATTCTATTTTATTTCTTGTGTTTAATTATAGTTGACTACTGTGTCTATTGACCAGTAATCTTAGTATAGTGCAAAGTTCTTTTGAACTGACACATTTGTTTATAAAAAGACAAAGCAGTCCCCGAAATGGCAACAACGCGTACCCCAGCCAAAAAAGTTGCGACAGACATCAACCCCCCCATCTCCCCCATCATCATGTTGACGTGAGGGCTGGCCCCTCGCAAACGACACAGCCGGAACCCTCAAGGGTCAGGCGTAGTATTGGGGAATGGGAGAGTGCATCAACAGAGCCGCGGCTTTGCATCTCATCGGCACACGTTCACTCACCGACGAAGACCGCCCCGGCACTGGCGGCGCCGCTGAGGCCTAGGGCGAAGGCGGCCCTGCCCGCAGACGTGAAAACCGTAGCGCGCAGAACCTCGACCGAGGCAACAGCGGTGTCGCCGGGGCCGAGACCGGAAACAGTCAAGCCCACCGACCGGGTGACCCAGGCCAGAAGGCTGCTGGTGAAGGCGAAGACTCACATTAGTGAGTCCCGCAATCTTCGGTCAGACTTAAAGGTCGGGATCACCCAGTCGCTGGACGGACTCTTCGCGCTGATAAAAGAGATGGCAGCGGCAGCAACACCTGAAATGGAAAACATTATTAAAGAAAAGATTGTTACAGACGTTGGGGATACGACAAGAGTAGGAGCTCAGATGAGTTTAGGATTGGAGAACAAACTCGTCAAAATGATGAGAAAACAGGGTGATAAGTTAGATAAAACGAACGTAGAGCTGCTCAACCTTAGGGAGGTCATCCTTTCCCACCATGAGGAAACCAAGAATGCGTCTTACGCTAACGTCGCCGCATTGCCGACCGTCAGACCAGCAGAGCGGAGGACCGCGCTTCACTCTATAGTAATAGAGTCGAAGGACGAGGCCGACACTGGTGACGAAGTGTTGAAGCGAGTTAGTGACGCGGTTAACGCAAAGGATGGCTGGGTAACAGTAGAGAAGGTCCGCAAAGTCAAAGACAAGAAGGTGATAATAGGCTGCAGAACCATCGAGGAACGCAACAAGGTCAAAGAGAGACTCCAAGGCGCCGCGAACCATCTCCGATTCGAGGAGATGAAAAACCAAGACCCGATGGTGATTCTCAGAGATGTTGTTTCTAGCCATAGCGATCAAGACCTGCTGACGGCACTGAGAAACCAAAACGGGGTGGTTTTTCGTGGCCTCGAAGAACGGGATAACCGCGTAGAGATCAAATTTAAGCGCAAGGCGAGGAACCCAATCTTAAACCACGTGGTACTTAGAGTTTCTCCGCAGGTGTATAACCGTCTCATTGAGCGAGGTGCAGTTCACATTGATATGCAGAGAGTGCGAGTGGCAGACCAATCGCCATTGGTCCAGTGTTCGATGTGTCTGGCGTATGGGCACGGTAGGCGCTTCTGCAAAGAAACTACACCGAAATGCACCCACTGCGGAGGCCCTCACATGAGGACAGAGTGTGCTGAATGGCTGGCAGCCGAGGCACCCAGGTGCTGTAACTGCATTTCAGCCAAACTGGAACACGTCTCACATAACGCATTTAGCTCGGAATGCCCGGTGCGTAGGAAGTGGGAGGCACTGGCTAGAGCTAAAGTACAGTACTGCTAAAGTGGTGCCAACGCGTTCCGGGGCAGGCGCCCCAACCAGATGTTATGCAGTGGTCCAGGCGAACCTCCAACGCAAACGGCTTGCAACGACCGAGCTCATGGCGGAGGCCAGCAAACGCAAATTTGCGTTTGCGCTAATCCAGGAGCCTTACGTGGGTAGGGAGAGAAGGATGAAGGACTACCGTGGGGCGAGAGTCTTCCAGAGCACTGCAGTAGAAGGTGGGACCGTAAAAGCAGCGATAGTCGTCTTTGATGGCGATCTCGATGTCATACCGTGCCCGAAACTCACCTGCGGCAACATAGTCGTGGTGAGGATCCGATCCAGTGCCTGGGAAATCGCGGCGGTGTCCTTTTATTTTGAACCAGACCCGGAACCCACAGGGCCATATCTGGAACGGCTGAGGGAGGTTGTCGAGGAGCTGGGCCCAAGAGTACTGCTGATAGGGGGAGACTCTAACGCCAAGAGCACCTGGTGGGGCAGCACTGAAGAAGACCTCAGGGGGATAGAAATGTCCGGGACCCTGGAAGAGTCACAGCTACAGATACTCAATAGAGGTGATATACCCACTTTTGACACCGTAAGGGGTACGAGGGTATACACCAGCCACATTGATGTAACAGCCTGCACTGAAGACCTGCTAGATCTGGTCGATAACTGGAGGGTAGACCAGGAGATGGTGAGCTCAGACCACAACGCAATCACGTTCACGATAAATCTCCGCAGATCTAAGGGACTAAAGGTCCAAAGAACGACACGCCTCTACAACTCTAAAAAGGCGAATTGGGATCAATTTAACACCACACTGTCGCAAATCAAGTCTCAGAGAAATATCACCAAGCCACGAATTGAATCCATCACAAACTTTACACAATTAGAACGGCTGACTCGAGACCTTACTGACGCTATTACGGAAGCGTGCAAAACAAGCATGCCCGTAAAGAAAAGTACAGAAGTACTTAAGATCCCATGGTGGAATGACGAGCTCACCAGGCTGAAAAAGGCCACCACTACCTTCAGGCGAAAGATCAGGAACGCGGCACGGTACCGCAGAGATATAGTGGTGGCTGAGTATCTGAAGAAAAAAGAAGAATATGAGTGCCATGCCAAGAAAGCCCAAATAGAGAGCTGGAAAGAGTTCTGTAGCAAACAAGATCGAGAAGGCCTATGGGAGGGGATCTACAGAGTGATAGGCCGGACCACTAGGAGAACAGAAGACATGACCCTAACCAGAAATGGAGCACACCTTAACCCCAAAGAATCGGCGAACTTACTTGCGGAGACATTCTACCCACAAGACCTGGAGTATACTGACAATGAACACCATCGCTGGACCAGCGAGGCAGCGAAGAGAGTAAACGAGTGGAACCATGATGAACACCATGACCCACCGTTTACTCAACAAGAGCTACAGACCGCGATAGGGAGTTTTAACCCAAAGAAGGCCCCAGGGGCGGATGGCTTCACATCAGACATCTGCAGCCGAGCTATCAACCAGGACCCGGACGCTTTCCTTGCCCTGTTCAACAAGTGCTTACTGATCGGGCACTTCCCGGACATCTGGAAGGAGGCCACAGTAGTGGTATTAAGAAAACCGGGCAAGGATGATTATACGAACCCCAAGGCTTACCGGCCGATTGGTCTTTTGCCGGTCTTGGGGAAGGTCCTGGAGAAGATGACAGTAGCACGGATCAAATGGCACCTAGTCCCGCGGATTAGTACTCGTCAGTACGGATTCATGCCCCAGAGGAGCACCGAGGACGCCCTCTATACGCTAATACACCACATTAAGGGTAAGATTGAGCTGAAGAAGCTGGTAACCCTAGTGTCATTGGATATAGAGGGGGCCTTCGATAGCGCGTGGTGGCCAGCTATTAGAGTCCGACTGGCTGAGGAAAAGTGCCCGGTAAATATCAGGAGGCTACTGGATAGCTATCTGGAGCGCAGAAGTGTCAGTGTAAGATTCGCCGGGGAAGAAGTGAGAAGAGACACGAGTAAAGGATGTGTGCAAGGGTCAATCGGTGGTCCAATCTTGTGGAACCTTCTACTTGACCCTCTACTGCGAGGTTTGGGGAGTAGGGGACATTATGTCCAGGCTTTTGCCGACGACGTAGTGCTTGTCTTCGACGGAGACACAGCAGATGAGGTAAATGGGGAAGCAAATGCGGCATTAGAGTTAATTAGACAGTGGGGTAACGAAAACAAACTTAAGTTTGCGCCACATAAAACCTGCGCCATGGTCTTAACTAGAAAACTTAAGTATGACAACCCGCGCCTCACCATGGGAGGTATACATATTAGCATCTCACGTGAGATTAAAATACTAGGACTTATTATAGACAACAAGCTGACTTTCAATGCACATCTAGCTATGCAGACAAAAAAAGCCCTAGATTTATATAAACAACTCTCACGCGCCGCAAAAGTTAACTGGGGCCTCCACACAGAGGTTATTAGGCTGATCTATGCAGCATGCGTCGAACCTGTCATTATGTACGCTGCGTCAGCGTGGGCTCCTTCGGTTCAGAAGATCGGAACACAAAAATTGTTGAACGCGGTCCAAAGGGGTTTCACCCAGAAGCTCTGCAAATCGTATCGTACAGTCTCTCTACACTCGGCGCTAACCCTGGCAGGGATACTACCTCTTGACCTCAGAATACAAGAAGCAGCCGCCTTGTATGAGACGAAGAGAGGGTCGCCCCTGCCGGAGTTGAGAGACAGAGAGACCGAAAGTATGGTTCGGTTTGCGGAGACACCACATCCGGCCATGCATATGGCTCTAGGATTCGAACGCCTGGAAGACCAAAGTCTAGTCGATAGACACAACGTGCAGGCGGTGCGCATTTTCACCGACGGCAGCAAAATTGAGGGGAAGGTCGGAGCCGCACTTTCCTTATGGAAAGGCGAAGCCGAGATCCGGAACCAAAAGTTATGTCTGTCCGCGTACTGCACCGTCTATCAGGCGGAATTATTAGCCATATGCAAGGCTACGGGCGTGATTCTTAAGGGGAGGGAGAAGAGTTATGGTCTATACAGTGATTCGATGGCCGCTTTGGAGACGATCACTAACCATAGCTCCCTCCATCCCCTCGCAGTAGAGACGCGGGAGAACCTGCGGAAAGCTTTTGTCCAGGGCAAAGATGTATCTTTGTTCTGGATAAAAGCACATGCAGGACTCCAGGGCAACGAACGTGCCGATGATCTTGCGAAGGAGGCCGCGCTTAAGTCTAAAAAGAGGCCGGATTATGACCGGTGCCCAATCTCATTCGCAAAGAGAACTATTCGCGCTCGTTCCATTTTGAAATGGGATGAAAGATATAGAACGGGAGGCACTGCGTCTATTACCAAATTGTTTTTTCCTGACGCCAAAGTAGCACATAAGTTAGTTCGTAAAATCCAACCAGCAGGCCTATTGACGCAAGTTTTGACAGGGCATGGTGGATTTTCCGAATACTTGCACAGGTTCAAGTGTAAGGACAGTCCATCTTGCACCTCCTCACTTCCTGCCCTATATACGGCAAACTCCGTTTCGATTTTGAACAGAGAACAGGGGTTAAAATTTGTTCAAACAGCTTACATGAACTTATCCTAGATACAAATAGTAGAGATCAATTTATCTCACTTTGTGAAAGAATTTGCCTTAATGTCAACAAAGAAAATAAAACATAGGTACAATTTGCTATTATTATTAAATTGTTAATAAGACCATAGCAAATTAATGTTAACTAGAGTAGGTAAATAAAAATGTATAAACTAGAGATAGGAACATGAAGATGTAAATGTATTGTATAAGCTGAAAATGTCGAAAATAAGATACTGAAACTGTTAAGATAAGTAAGATAAGATATTAAGAATAAAACTGGTAAAATATTGTTAAAATTGTAATTGTAAGTAAAACTGAAAATTGAGATAGATAAAAGAAATTTGTACTCCAATCCTGGATCCATATTCGGGGAAAAAGCTGCAGAATCAACCTTGCTTCCACTTGTATTGCAGTGTGTTTTGAATTAACAAATTGTCAATTGTTTTTCCATTTAACTGTAATGAAAAATTAAACGTAACTCAAATCCTGATTAGTATAGTAAGATATATTTTGTATGTATACAACAACATTGAAAAAGAACATTAAGCGTGAAAGTAAAAAGAGCTCAAAAAAGAAATAAAAGAAACGAAATGATATTAAAAAGAAAAACAAAAGAAAAAATGATATGGAGAAAAAGAATAATCTCCAAGAAAACACGGGTGGAGGATTAAAAAAAAAAAAAAATTGCACTCCGGGAGTGCCGGCAGAAGTGAAAACTTGAATATCAACGTTGTGCATTTTTGATTTTTTGGAATAGTTAGGGAATAATTTTGAATGAATTGCTCTTATTATCAGTATAAAAGTACTATCATTTTTGTGATAGAATACAATAATAATAATAATAATAATATTTTTATAGAATACAATATTTATTTATTGCGCTATCGTACACAAACATTACAATTTATATTATATTAAATTACATTAAAAAGTTTATCTCTCAGAAAAATCAACTTACATCCATAATTTCGCCAACCGTCTTACGGTTTTTCGATCAGCCCACGTGTCCTGACGCGAGTTTCACATTTTTCCCCCATCCCACAAAAGTGCTCAACGCCGCTAAAGAAGTTTTCACTTCAAAAACTACTCAGATATTGTCCATCCTAATCTACATAATCACTTATCTACAAGTGAAATCATGACCATTAGGTCTGGCTGTTTAAAAAAAAGATATAATGTTGTGTTAAGAAAGTAAGGTTTTTTTGGCTTATGAAGATGGACGAGAAATAGCTGAATTAAGTTTCTGTAGCGGTTAGTATTCGGCCAGTGTAGTAGTGTGGTTGGTAATTCAAGCCCGCATCGAAGCCGCCGTCAAAGTTGCGAAGTCTTAGCAAGTCCCGGCCCCAGGTGAGAATGTGTTAGACGGCGACCGGCTAGACGAGACGCTGCCCGCGAGCCAATAATGCTGCATGCTAACATACGATACATACGGCTGAAGAGAGTGACGAGCAAACATCTGTAATGATCGTTAATTTTCGTAAAATATAAAACTAGCTCAGACGGCAGTTTGCCGACTACAAAAAGCACCGGTTGCCACCAATTTGCGGCATCGTCCATATGTTAAAGGTAAACCATTTCTGTATAAATTTTTAAGCAATCTTCTCACCTGGCAATTGAACAGCACCAACCAGGCGTCAACCACCGGACGACGCGCCGTAAACGCGTTACAACGTATGCGCCGCTGGTCGAGAGTGGGTGGTTACGAAGTTGATAGATGTGCGTTGAAGTATAAAGTTACATACAAATAATACTGAACACCTCGAGTTGATATGGTGCTATCACCGTGACGGGTTGATAAGTGGGCTTCAACCTTTAAGTGACTATCAGTCCCCAAGAGTTTTATCAATTATGTCGGGGTCCCTTATGCCTGAAATATTTTATTTTATTTTATTTAACGGTACCACATTTTTCAAAAACGATCTATGTCCAAAAAAGTCATATATTTTCTTCAATAATCAAATATGTGTGCGTAAGTGAGTGTGTGTGAATGGTATATGTGACTAAAATTTCATTATGAAATCAAAGTTTAAACAGCCTATCATTACTCTTCCCGTCATCACACATCATTACTTTTTTAGTCAGTGCATACCTCAGCTGCCACTACATAAAGCATTTTCTTCTGTAAACCGTCTTTTTAGCTTTATACTCCCCAGTACCGTGTGTCACCATACGTCATGGGCGTATAAGTGATTTCGACAATGCAATAGGTGTGCCTGTATGAGTGGAGGACGAGTTGCGGCTTTGTTCGGGAACTTGCCTCTTGATGTCTCTTATTGCTCGTGTGGCATGAAGTGGCCGCCTTGAATAAGCTCTTAGGTTTGATTTTTGTTTCCAAAATAGGGTATTTCCAAAGTTGTATTGTGGTTGCATGGCTTATCGTTTTGGTAAAGATTGTTGTTTTTTTGTCTAAGACAATGTAACTACTAGGACACGAGATCTGACCATCATTACAAAAAATTGAGATCATGATAACTTGTCTGTTGAATTAGAACATTCAGGTCATACACTTGGCAGCAACAACTTTTCACTGTCATAAAAATAAACTCTTAATGATTTACTAGCGATTCTAGTGAACTTCGTTTTCTCACCGTAAAAATATTATTATATTGGGAGCAAAACTAAACCCAACATAGAAAAAAACACGAATATCGGTTCACCTTTTCTCGAACTCGAGAAATGTTACTATACGTAGTGTAACTAACATGACTTTATTTTATACATACAATATATTACTCAGGGATTTTTAACCTTTATGCTTTAAGCCATAAAAACCCTATACGAATCACATTTTAGAAAGGCGAACACGCGCCACACCATCTCGTTCGCCATTAACTGAGTTTTTACATCTCATAATTAACTAGCAACAGCCACGTTCCCTATAAATACGAGAGAAGGTGTATTCTGTAAGTCGTCTTTATTTTCGACTTGACTCTCTTACCCTAATCGTACTAAGATATTAACGGACCTATCCAAAAAAATCATAGTTGTAGCATTAAACAATAGAGGTATACTTGTTTAATGGGTCGGGTAACCTATTATTAGTTGTTGGGCTCTAATGTTGCCAGCTCGACCAGGTATGATCTACTGTGGCGGGTAACCTATGTCTTGGTTTTAATCTGGTGCTATCCTTTTCAAGAAGGGGTGAAAGCACACTTGTGGAAGTATGCACCGAAAAGCCAAAGCCTTGCCACGTTCACACGGTAACAAAGTACTTAATCTGTATGATTTTTCAGAAAAGTTAAATCAGTTTTCCCGCATAAACTCAGTCACTCAGACTGGTCTTCATACAGTTCCGACGGACACTGCATAATTTTATAACCGTCTTCGTAAAAAACTAATCAAATGTTCTTTGAGTGATAAGTCGCGTTACAGAATAGGGCCACAGAACCGGGCCCATCCCTCGTAAAAGGCTCCGATTATGTTAGGGGGTGGTATTAGCAAAGTTTGTCCGATCAGGGGGGTAGGTACCCCTCCTATAATACATTTTTCGTTGATGTAACACGATTTCTCGACGGCGCCCGGTTACGTGATGGATTAAGAACGCTGGGCTACCACCGACGGATTACGCCGATATTCAGCTCTCTAATATAAGGTTGCCGATCGACTTAAGTATTCCGAAATAATGGCGAAATATGTATTCTGGCAGAGGTAAGCTCTGTTTAGAACTTAAGCCGGTCCAATCTTTTCTAGTTAAAAGTAAATGCTTTCCATAAAACGTTATTTTTTTAATGAAATATGAACTTATGATGCTTACCTATAACTCCACAGAATTTTTCAAGATATTCTGGTAAAACTTAATATAAAAGCTTGACTTTTATTGCAATTCAGTATCTAAATGCTTTTCTGTTGCAAACAATACTCTTGATTTTACGAAGTTTAGTTCATAAAGACATCTGTTTTATGCCGTCTTACATAGACCGTTTTTGGAACGAAACTTAATAGAATCATATGAAACAAGTTTCAAACTATACGAATTTCCGCAGCATAATACGGCTGTTTTTCATCAGTTGTCATTAGGCGAAAATATTTGCTACGATGCTACGGCGTAGACTTTCGTAGCATCCGCTCCGTAGCACAGACTGTGCAAGTATGGTCTTTATTATGCTGTAACGTGATAGACATAAGGAACAATATAGGGTGATACCTTAGTTGGCTTACTTTGACAATAATCATAAATACATTACGCGCGATTGGCTAAGAGCCGGGTAGTAAACAAGACGCGGTACGCTCAACTCTTTTATACCCTATCTAAGTTTCCGATTTTTAATATTATTTCACCTTCAGTGCGTCAGCTTTTATACTCTACTCACCTTTGTACATTTTATACTATAATATTTTTAAACTCTTTATTAACACACTATACAACTTCTGATAGCCTTTAAGAAAATTAAGTCTATCATTTTTAATTTTTTTTTTCTTATTTGATCAACATCTGAATATTAAATACTGTAGAATGTTTATTAAAAAAATGCTCTTGGCATAACCAGGAGTTTGTATGTAGGTAATATCGAACTGTAATACTCCATCTTGTATAAAAACAAATACCAGATTGTTTTTAATAATGAGTGATATACGAGTAATAGGGTTCGGTGCTAATTGAAGTAAATTTTACAAATTTTCCTTACACCGGCCGTCTGAGACGAGTGGCAGCCCCCCGAACGTATAAATACTGAATAAGCAGTAAACTGTATTGCTTGGAACCCTTTTCACTTGGCAAATTAGTAAAAAGCAAGTGGGGAGTGAAAATTTTAACTTAAACGCTCGGAGTGTACCTGCGAGTGTGTTTGACAGACCGATGTGATTACAACAGGGTTCCCTTCCTTTTGTTTTGATTCGGCGTAATTTGATTTGTGACATTTTTCTTCACACATGCAAATACGGCTGGAGCTAAAGGGTTGCTTTTAAGGTTCATCGAAGTTTTAAAACGATCATTTTTAGTAATAATTGAGTAACAGTATTTCAATCTGATGTTGTTTAGTGTAAAACGAAAGAGCAAGCGTTATAGTTATGCAGTTTTACTTATCGTAACCAACTTAGCGATTCTTCCTAATTTGTCATAATTATATCCAACCTAATAGACCAAATCTTATCACAATATACTCATACTGAATGTGTTTGGTTCTAGAATTTTTATTTGCATTTCTTGGTTATTTAGCATGACAGCCATAGCCATTGCTGTCTTTCTTCCGTTCAATTACGGACTCTATTCTTTTTACCAGCCCATTCTCAATAAAAACACTTAAGCAAACGAGAATTAGACACCGAATGGTGGTAATTGTGTGTTTTGTAACTCGTTAGCAGGCCCACTGGCACAGCAGACTAACATTATCGCGCGTAATTAAAAATGCCAACACACGCGCAGACATGCCTCGGCCTGTCTAATTAGTAAAAAGTTAATAAACAGACGTGAGGCTTGACAGTGACAAGCTTTACAGGGCTATTAGGTAACCTGTTGCGAATGCAATGCACTAGCGTTTGCTAGTTGAATGGTAAACCCACTGGCAAACATATCCGTAAGGTTGTGACGTTTTGTAAGTTATCGCGATCACGTTGGCATAGGCTATTATATTTGTTTTAGTACTTACAAGTAAAATGCTGGACGTAAAAAAAGCATGCAAGCAGACAAAAAGTTTTAACCGAGTAGTAACCTCAAAGTTTTAAAAATACTAAATGATCATGTCGTCATAAGCAATTAAAAAAATGTTTATGATAGAACATGTTTTTTTAAATCGCCATTTAGCTGATTAAACTCAGTCAAGATATCATTAGCAATAGAGCATTGTAACAACTGAGTTACGTAATATCCTCGCCCAAAATGCCAAGATGAAACACGTTTAATTTGCGAGCCCGTAACGCCGAGTGGGGCAATGCAACTACTGATACGCAGACGGGAAGGTAACTTTCGCAATAAAATTACATTTTATACGAGGCACTCGGTTTTATACTGCGTAAACTCGTCTCATTTAATTTCGTGCCGTAATCACGGTGATACTCTTAAATGTTATGTTTTCCATAATATAAGCTAACTATGTTCAAGGTTTTTTATTTATTATTTCTGCTTATAAAATTATTGAAAAAAAAATGCTATTCAAAGTCTGTCAAAACGGTGAAATTATAATCCAAACGTTGTGTTTACGCATTCTAGTTTAGTCCTTTATGTTTTATTGACATTTAATATGGTCCTTACAATAGAAGTACAAAATTAAAAATTAAAACAGAAGCCTTAAACTATAACTATAAAAACATACCTTGTTCTGTTATGGCAAGTGTTTCTACATTATGTTTGTTATATTATTACAATTAAAGAAGCGCCCACAAAATCGGCATCTTTATCACGTATCTTTGCACAGAAAGCATTCCCAGTTATACACGCTGTCTTTGTAACATACGTGCGAAGTCAGTAAATGTATTCACCACAGGCTCAGCGCTCATTAGGCAGCCAACCTTTTGTGGGCCCAATAAGGGTGAAGGGTGTTCTGAATTCGAAGTATCTTAGCCGTGGAACAAATTTGACGTTTCCGTATGTCATAATTTGCATGCAATCAAGCGTTACGGCGTGTACGAGTTTATACCGCTATTTCACTTATTTACCGTAATTGCAAAGGGTTGAAAGTAGAGATGAAGGAATAATATTACATGCGTTAATATTTATCAATAATTTACACGATGCAAAGTCCCAATTATGATTCGGAGTATAATCTTCTCATAATCTTTCCCTCGCTACTCCTTCGCACTGCACCAAGTTTCCTCTCAAAATCTTTTCTTGTCCAAGCCATTCGTCTTTAGAATGCCCTTCCGACAAATATTCAACAAGCTCCCAGTAAGTTCTCATTTAAGAGACTCGTCCGTGCACACTTCCTTAATATATCGGAATCATCTCCATAACATCTATCTACAACATTAGTCATAGTATACATATAGTGTTTATATAGTATATGTTGGTATATGTATGTATTATTAATGTATTTATTTTATTGCATGTGTTATGTATGTGTAATATTATGTGAGTATTAATCGTATTTATTTGGTTTTCAATTTATTGCATAAAATCTAAGAACGTATGAATTATTTATGTAGAAAATTTTCTCTTTTTATATAATTAATTTTGTTTCTTTGTCGCAACGCCCACAATCATTTCTGCTCAGCCCAAAGGCATGACTGGTAGAGAACGCCATATGGCGTTAAGTCCACCTTTTGTAAAAAAAAAAATTGTGCAAATTATAAATACCATACATCACTCACCATCCAGCTGAGATTGCGGACCTATGTGGACGCAAACAGAGCTTTGATGCTATAGAGAGCTATTATATTATACTGACAAAAGTTTTTTATTTATTTTTAGTTATGTTAAACTCTACTACTATCTCTCTTTCTCTCTCTTTTCTCTATAAAACAATGTGACGGTCAACAACTCGTAGTTTACTCAACGAAATATGTGTACACAAACAAATTTAGCTCCTCTACACTTATTTCACTATACTTGTACATGTATTCACAGCAATATCCGGCACTCGAAACTACGACTCAAATCCAGCCTAATAACATAACTGTCGTCACCATTAAAGAGCATCATGAGATCACAGACAGCCGTAAGATGGGGCTCTTGACACGTCAGTCACGTAACCCCTGCTAGATGGGAAATCGATGTCATTATGATAGATTATCCGTTAGCTGCCGAATGCCCCTGATTGGCTTTGTTAGCACTGCCGTCTTGCACCTGAGAGCTCTCGGTAGGTCGGACTAATTTGACAGATCGGTGGTAGGACGTGTTGTGTGAGGTGACCTTAATGGCTCGATGTATCAGTTGCTTCGGACGGTTGGCAAGATGCTGGATTGAGGTCTGTGCTCAATGTATCATTTTGTGTTGAGGCCACCATCAGGAAATAGAAACATACTACCTACACCCGTATTTATAATCAACTCCAAGTATTTTAATTTTTACCTACTACCTTTATTAGTCTAAAATTACCAACAGAGTTATTACTTGTATTCATTAAAAGGCATACGTTTTAATACAATGTCGTGTTAAACTATTTTAATAAAGATCCAGGAGGCCGATTCTTGCGGCAATCGAACTTATGTTGTGTGGAATTCGATTGCGAATTTAACCGTTAAACTTAAAAAATCAAGTTAAATATCTACACTTTAAAAAACTATCGCACGAACAAAATCTAAATACATAGAACTCGTGACCCTGAATAATCAAAAACTATTTTTTTTCGACAAAGAAAATGCAATTGGTGAACTTTTTTCGTATACGAATTGCACGAGAATTTTCCCTCTGATTATTACGTTATCAAGTCACAATCACACACATTTCAAAATATTTACGCTCATTTACATCACCAAACGCCCCACCCATTAAGCCGTCTCATCGGTTATTAAAAGCTAACATTTGCGTACAAATTAATAAGTGCCGAGTTTCTTTTGAACGCGACGCATCTTAATTACTCAGTACGCAAACAGGGGCGTCTTAAATCAAGTCGTATATCTGCAAAAGTCTTTACTCTGTAAGACATAATGCGTATTTTCAACTCTTTTCATCTCTCTTACTCATTTGAGCATGGGCGTGGGATCAAGCATGACAGCAACAAAATAAAGGGTCTTTAAGTAGGTCCTCAGAAATACTTATATGGAAGAAGCCTTAAGAAACTATATGATGCTTTTCGTATTTGTTTATGTGGGGGATATATAAAGGATTGTGATTGAAATGGAGCTGGTGGTGGCATCTTTTAACTGGAATTTATGTGTTGATATAGGGATATGATGTATAGCGGTCCCCCGCGACTTCGTCCGCGCGTTTTGAGTTTGCTCCCTCCCCTCCCGTCGCAGCGTCATGTTTTATATCCTAAAGCCTTTCTCGATAAATAAGCTATCCAAACACAGAAATATTTTTTCAAATCGGTCCAGCAGTTTCTGAGATAATCGCGTTCAAACAAACAAACTCTTCAGATTTATAATATATTAGCGCAAGCGCACGTTGTACTGAAGCTGCGAACATTATTTTGGTGCGGAGTTATGTTAAAACTGTGATAGCTCCTAAGATATTCATTGAAATCAAATGATATAATGGGCAATTTGGTTCTAAATGAAATGCTCGTGATGATGAATGTATTTATTTTGATAAGAATAAATACCTGTGTGTATAATACACCTCTAAAAATAATGCATTATTTTTTTACAAATTTATGAACATAAAAAAGGTTGTAGTAAGTCAACCATTAAAGATATACATATGCTGTCGCGGACTTTATTATAGAACTTTTAATGCTGAACAATCCTGTCATACATGATTTTTGTGTAACTTAAGCGGTTTCCGCAGCGTATGCAGCGGAAGCTCTCAAAAGGAATATCTTTCTCCCGTTTTCGCAACATTTTTCATTTCTGCTGTGGTCTTATGAGTCGTATCTTTATGTTATATAGCCTTCCTCGATAAATGGACTATCCAACGTAAAAAAATTTTTTCAAATCGGGCCAGTAGTTTTTGAGATAAGCGCGTTCAAACAAACAAACAAACAAACTCTTCAGCTTTATAATATTAGTATAGATTGACTAGATCTGTCAGTCACAAAACGTAAACCTACAGAATATTGTTGTGTATTGTTAAAGTCATTTTGTATCAATTTCGTTAAAGTATAAAACTGCTAAAGAACCGAACAACGACTACGGCGTGTACTGCTCCGAAGTTTTCGTAGCATGTAGCAGTAGCGTGCTACAAAATTCGTAGCAAACACCAATGTGGTGACAGCAAGGTTAGTCGCTTGCTTTGTAAATAACCCATTAAAACCATACCATATAATTTTATATAATGTGTACTTATTAACTTCTTTAATATTTCTTTATTAAAACCTGTCCACTTCAAATCTGTTTAAAATATTTCATCACCATGCCTCTTTTTTCTTTTTTCATGCTTTTTCTTACCTGAAGGTTGTCTGGAAAAAAATACTTCAAGCATTATTGCTTGCGGTCTTATGACCGCCTTAACTGTACTTATAGCGAATATATAAGATACTATCCTGTGTAATTATTATGTTTATGGTGTGCAATAAAGTATTATTATTATTATCACCTCTTCCAATCCGCACCGAGCCCGCTTGGTGAAGTATGGCTCAAACTACCTCATAGTTGGTAAATATTTTGCCCAGCAGTGCGCAATAAGACGTTATAGGCTTATTTTACTTTTTTTACACTAATTAAAAAACCTTTAGCACAAAGACGAATAAGTATTTAGTATTAAGAATAGGTGTTTGTAAAAGTTTTTTTTTTGTTTTAACCAGACTAACCATTGAATTTAGTACGCAAATAAGTAATAAGGTAATTATAATACATAAACAGATAGTTTGCCTAGAATAAGCATAAAAAGGCTTTATAGAGTCTCCTTTCTTATAATTGCTCATGTACCAGACAGAAACATTCCCGCTGCGACCGCGGTACTCCGCTTCCTTGACACTTCTAGCTGGTTGAGAGCGCGGAGTTAACTCGACAAAGGCTCGAGAGGAAACCATTAAGGTTCTCGACGTCGCCGCGGCTTCATTAAGGAGCGTGTGATGAGCGGGGTGTTTGGATTTCTTTGGTGAGCATTCTGTGAAGATTAAACTTGATTAAAAAAAGCTTTTTTGCATTACAACAATTCTAATTTTGTACTGCTTTTAAGGAAACTTTTGTATAAACTATCAACTGAAAATCAGGGTATTATTTGCAAAGTAGAGCAAACGTGCTTGTGATGAAGAGGGTAGTCCTTTATTACTACGTCAATAATCCTTTAAAATATTACTGTATCATCATCATTGTCAGCCAAAGGACATCCACTGCTTAACATAGGCCTTCCCTCAGTTTTCCACAGCGACCGATCACAAGCGGTCTTCATCTAATTTGATCCTCCGATCTTTACAAGGTCGTCTGTTTATTTGGTAGGTAGACGTCTTTGGTCGAACGATCTCCAAACTAGAACTTTTCAGCCCCTTCAGCCATCAATTCCACGCGCTATGTGCCTTTCACACTGCCACATGAGGATACTGATACACAGGGCTATGTCTGTTACCTTAGTTCTAAAACCATAATACTGATAACAATTTGATCCAGTATTTGTTCTTAATTATTTACATCTCATGAGTTTTTTCACGTATGTTTTTATAAACATTCTTTCATATTTTTTTTTTTTGTTTACGCAACCGCCTGTCGATATGCGAGCGTCTACAAACCAATTTAGTTAATATAACTCTTATTTTATATTTGTCGTGTGCCTAGAATTGCAATGCTCTAAATATATGGGCGTGCGCAGATAAAAGCCCATCAAACACCGTATAAATAAAAGCCTATCGCGCACGCACCTCGTTCTGAACAGTCATAAGCGCCTTTACGATTATAACAATGTAAAAGCGCCCAGTTAATTTTGTAGCAGTCACCTCGGCCGCAGAGGCGTCTTATTAGACACGTAGCGCCGCGTGCTTCCCGGCGCTTAGATGTGATGTGATGAGGAATGTGAGCGGTAAATGAAACAAATGAACGTCAGGTGTGATGTGTATGGACAGTAATTAATGTTTGAAAATCGAATACTTATTGTTTCGAAACGAATACAATATTTTTTGACACAAGCAATTAAAAAACTAGCTTTAGAAGTTTTGACATTTTGTAGGACAGAAATAAATTGACACTTTTAAACTATTAAATCATCATTAACAAAGGCAAATCTATTGATTAAGGGCATGAGCATAATGTTTTAAGCCGTGTGAAAACCAAGTTGAACCGCAAGGAGGAATACTGTTACTATTTACTTATTTCTCTTTTCAAAAATGTTTATTTTTTCGATTCACAAGTTTATCATTCCCGGCGTAATATTTATTTCTATATTGAATAAGTAGCCAGCACCGCGGCATCGCGTACCGACAGCAATTTCCATAAACTTGCCGAAACTTCACGAATGTAATTAAGGGGCGTCACCTGTGAAAGAGGCTATGCAAATACAAGTTGGATCGGAAATTTTCTGCACCTCGTTTATAAGAATGCTAAAGTGCGAGATACGGCCTCATCTGATAAGTAGGCCCTTCCAATTTCCAAGTAAGGGGTGCGCCGATATTTCCGATTATCGAGAAATTGAACAAGCATTTCATCGATCTGAAATCATATTTGCAAAGTTTGAATACTGCTCCAAAGTACATAGTAGGTACAACTGAATTGGCGAGCTGAACATTAAAATTGTTTTTCGAATGATGTAGAATATACAACATCATTTGAAAAACTCTGTTAAGCTTTATTTACTCTAAAAAATTTTGATTGATGATTATGTATTTTACATACTCATTTGATAGAAACTTTTTGATTTCAATAAGTGCCATCTAGTGCATTTTGGTATAATTGACATACCTGGTTAGAATTATGAAACCGATCATCAAACAAACATCGAATCATTTCTAGTACCCACCTGCTTCGAATAACATTTAGGGTGAAAATATTGGTTATACGAGGGTCAAACTGAAAGTTCTTAGAAAATCAAAAACTGATTACATTAGCCAGTTATTAGTTTTATTATATCTTTTCAAAATATTGTCCATAGACGTCAATACACCGCTGCATGCGATGGAACCACTGGGAAAAGCACTTTGCCCACTCGTCCTTAGGGGTCTCTTCAATGGCATCGCGATACGCAGCCACCGCTTCTTCAGCATTCATAAACCGCTTTCCTTTAAGTTTTTCTTTAATTTTTGGAAATAAATAAAAATCACAAGGCGTGAGGTCGGGGCTATACGGCGGGTGACCCAGTAATTCAACGTTTGATGTCGCCAAATAGTCGATCGTTCGCTTGGCGGTGTGCGACGAGGCGTTGTCGTGGTGAAGGAGGATCCTACTGCGAGGTCGTTTCTCTCGAACTTTTTCCAAGACAAGTGGCAAACAATTGGTAGTGTACCATTCTGCAGAAACTGTTTTTTGATCCTCTAACACAATTGTTGCGAAATGACCTATCCTTCCAAAGAACGAGGCCACCATTTTTTTTCCCGCACTTCGATCTCTCTTCACTTTAGTTGGCAACTCCTCGAAAGGAAACACCAACTGAGCAGATTGTCTTTTGGTTTCAGGATCATAACAGTAAATCCAGCTTTCGTCACCTGTTAGTATGTCGAACACAGCATTTGAGTCACCTCCGTTAAATCTTTCAATCATTTTACGGCACCAATCCACACGATGGAGTTTTTGAGCCTTAGTCAAATTATGAGGTATCCACCGGGCGCAAAGCTTCCTGACCGCTAAATGTTCGTGGAGGATTTTGTGCACTTGACTCATACCGATGCCTAAGCTTGTCCGAATCTGCTGATAGGTCACTCTTTTGTCAGTCTCTATCATACGCCGCACAACACAGATGTTATTTTCAGTCGTCGCCGTAGAAGGCCGTCCCTCACGTACATCATCAGTGAGATTAGTGCGACCACGTTTAAACTCATTAAACCAGTTGTAAGCAGTCGCACGAGATGGGGCTTCATCGTGAAAGGCCAATCGTAGTCTATCATAACTTTCTTGTTGACTTAAATGACATCGAAAGTCATAAAAAATCATTGCACGAAAATTTTCTCGTGTTAAATTCATGTTGACGTGACAAAGACAATTTTCAATTTGCCGCCAAATCGTAAAACAAATGACAAATGAATGAAATATATACTCAGTAATATTGGCAAAGAGTTCTATTTTCAAATTTTAGAATATTTTTTTTATTATATTGTTTATAAGTGGCCAGTTCTAAGAACTTTCAGTTTGACCCTCGTAACTAATTTATTTGCTGTTAAAGGCCAGGCACAGAGGTGTGCACAATATATTTTAATAACGCACTCCCGGGAGACTCCAGTGATACGGATAACGAAGTTGGAATGCGTATTTTTACTTCGCTCCCGTAATTTAAAGTAAAATTCAACGATAAATTTCCGTTAGCGCTCCTTCTTGATTATGAGGGGTACGTTTGGGGTCATTATTTTTACTGACCATTTCGTTGAGATGCTGATTTCGGGATGAGGTGAGCACTCCTTCATTTAAAGTTTTAAATTAAGTGTGCTTTTATAACGCCGTCTGTCGAGACTAGGGATTCTTTTGTTTACTTTTTGTCACTGCTGTTTTGTTTAAGAAAGCAAGTAGCAACACTATCACAGTCCTCCCTTGGCGTAATCTTGTAAGAAATAACACTTGAGCCATATAATATGGTAACTTAAGGTAAACTATTTTTGTTAAATAAAGTGGCATAAATAAAACTTATAATTTGAGTCAATAACCGACCACCGCTGATTTCGAAAAGTCAATAAATAGCCAGTTTCCACTCGTGTTATCCGAATATACAAACTAAATTAAAAACAAAAGAAAACTTCAATTTATTGCGTCACTTAAATTGGCGTTACCTACCGGGTCCGTTTTATCTATCTCTAACTCGCGAACATCAAAACGAGTGCCCACCTCGGATCGGTGGAAATATGACGCTGCGACATCGCACGCAAGGCGCAGATTGGATCGAGTTAATTTCGCTCCACAAACAAATTGACAAAGTTTAGAGCGGGGCATATTTCTTCTGCCCCCGTGCCCCGCCGTGACAGATTCCCGTAACGGAAATTAAATTTCACATCCGAACAAGAACCGCGACACGCGTCGCGGCGAGCTGTTGTCGCGGAGGCGCGGAGTAAGGATTGATTGAGAATTACCCAGATATGACATTGGAGACATTGCCTGATAAGGTTGCTGATCACTATATGAGCTCTTTGAATGGTATTGACTTTCAATTAAAGTCTTCACAAGCGTACTGGCAGGTACATCATTTTTAAATACCGACCTACATTCTGAATCAGAAATATGTGTAAATAATAGTAGTTATTGGTATTACCTGTGAATATGCTATATTTACTCAGATCTAGCTGATTAAAACTTATTCTAGCTTATATACCAACGATTTCAAAGTAACCTACAGATGACTAAATACAGCCCTCAGTTGCTGAGTATTCTAAATACACGCTCCACTGAGCATATTTTAAACCCTTTCACAAATCAGAGTTACTCGTCCGAAATAATATAGCCTCTATAACAAACTGCACACTTACGCTCACAAACGCGAACATAGCAAAACTAATCCGACGCGTTTTATCAAAATTGCAATTAAAAGCCCATTTACGGAGCCGAGACAGACCTGGGGTCACCTCTAGAAGGCCGATTGGCCATTAACGGGCGCTTCGGCCCTTGTTTACACCGCGTTTGGCCTAATGACGACCTTTGCACTGCTTCCCTTTCGTTAAGGCGAGCGAAAACCTCACACTAAAAGGCACGATCCCCAAACTGGACCCGTGGAGACCGGCGAGACAAAACATCTCATAATTGGCAAGTGTGAAAGGGACGTAAGCTGATAGCTTTCGGATTAATGGGCATGTACAAGCCCGTTAAAAGGCTAGCCAACTCGCTCGGTGCGCCAGGGTTAACAAGGTTATTACGGGATGATCCCGAGTAACCGCCGCCGTAAAAGTGTTAATTATGTTACAGAAAATGGACTAACTCGTGACATATGGCCGGGCAAAAATTTGATTTGTCACAAATTATGGTTAACCCGCGGTTGGACGTGACATTTATAACAGTGATGGTTACTGATCTAGCTGAGAACGCAGTTAGTGAAACGAAAATAATTTTCCTTGTTAACACGGTACTCGTTTAGAGGATCAATTTTTTGAAAGCTCATCGTGAGTCTGGTGTCTAGTTTAACACCTACTATATGTTACACATTTAATGAAATTTCTATAGATTCTATGCTGATCAGAATACTTATACTCAAGCAGCAACAATGAAGCCCTATCAATTCTTCTGTATTTTCTGCACTGAAAGTCCTTTAAAGTTTCAGTTTAAATTCTAGTCTACCTACTTAATACTCTAACAATTAGCATGGGCTCTTTGTTTACCCAAAGTAAGCCAATACACACGGCAAAAAACTCCAACTTCGTTGAATCCTAATGGAGCCCATTGACATAAATGTTTTATTCAATCGCCGCTCGCCAAAACAACAGAGAGTGTCCTCATCATTATGAGTTCAAGAAGTTTTTGCATTCCACTCGTTACGGGCACGACTTAAAATAAATAAGTATGAGATGACCTTCCATTCATCGGTAAAAACAAAAGATAATGAGATTCTTTGATCATTTGTTGGTAATGTAATTTTTAAACGAAATCGTATTTTAAGGACAAGGTACTTATATGTAGGCCACATCAAAGTATTTAGCAAACTCATGATTTTAAACAAAATCCGATCACTACAAATTTCTTTTGTCTGGATTCTTGCATGAATGTTATCTTAATCAGCGGAGAGTTAAAGATGTGAGTCAAAAGTAATAAATATTATGAATTACGCAAATTAAGTTTCTAAGTTACATGCAATCTCAACGAATTCCCATGCATTGTTTTTAACTAATAGTACGTAATCATTTCAGTCCAGGGCCCAGGTTATACCGACCCATAAACGAAGTTCGTTTACGGCACCCGAAACTAAGTTGATTACTCAGTGCACCACGTGTGCAAACTCACTATAAATCCCAGCATTAGGTAAAAGCCTTCATTACTTAAGTCCGTAAAACCCTTATCCCATAACGTTAATAACACAATTACTATAAATCTATCATCGCTGAGCAAACACGGTCCGAATCTCAGCCTAAGCTAATACATTTTGTCCACACCCGTATTCGTATTCATACTTAACGACTAGGGAGTTGTATTTGCGGAGTACACACTCGCGCCCGCACGAGTAATATAACCTGAAGACGGCTGGGTCGAGCCCCCGGGTATCCCCAACCCGAGAGGACAGTAATTACGGTAGGCAAATTAAGCAGTAAGGGGCAGAGCCCCACCCGTGTCCATCTTTGTGCTGCCTACACGCGGTTTATTTTAGGTTATTCCACGTCTTATTGCAATGTCCCGACTCCCCTGCGGCGCGCTCACCTCCCAAACTGATTTCGGCCCGGCATCAGAGTTTCATTACGCTCTGTCGAAAACAATCCACTCTAAATATCTATTCTTGGGCGCACTCCGGAATTACATTAGTCTGAGGTGGCGAAGGCTCGACTCAATTTGTTTGGCTGTAATAACGCTACGCTATCAGGTTATAACAAATGAGCTATTGTGAGAGCAAATCGGAGGAAAACGGTTTTGCAGTGTCTGCTCGCTTTTATAGTTGCCGTGGAAAGGTCGGAATGTGATTTTATGTTTGCGCCGGGATTTCACCCAGATAGAATTATTAGTTTGCAAAATGGTAACGCCAGTTATTTGTGATTCCTGAGGGATTACTATATTACAGAATTTTGGGCGGGAGCATAGTTTGTGATTAAAATGGTAACTAAAACTTCTTGCACGGATTATATTGTCTCATATTCTTGCGGCAAAAACATACAGATAATGATTGTACGTTGTAGTTACAAAGTTTCCTACAAAGTATGCTATATCTAGCATAGGTAAATACAACTTGTATTCTTTTGTTTCCAAAATTTTCATTTAAGCTAATTAATATTTACTTTTAATGCTTAACTGTCAATGTGTAATGCTTATTTAGTCTCTCTTTATTTTATGCACAATTTTAATGCATCTGCCTATTTCCAGTTCACTTAGTACTTATCTAAAAATAAACTCTAAACAAAATCGCCTTAAAAAGTAGTACCATGATAGATCCTTCCCTATTCTAGTTCCAAACACGTGAAGGTTAAAATAAAAAGCACTTTCAAACAATTCGTACTTCGAAAGGCATGCAAGTCGCGTGTCCCCCGTGACTTTAAAAGGCCAGCACTCACGATGCTTACTCTTGGGGACTGCGAGCAAATATAATTTGTCCATTAAAAAAAATCAACAACCGTTGACCACATTGGAGATGGTCACAAAGCGTCTCGTTAGCGGCCGTACGTGCCCTGTCCCATACTTCAGACCATCGGCCCTTCGTAAATAATGAGAGAGCAGCCCTTGGTGAGGATGTGAGAAACATGGAACGGTGATGTTATGAACTGCGAATGTGGTATTTGTAATTTGGATACCTGTCAGCTGAATCTGATCGTCTGGAACACTCTTATTGGTGTCGACAATGACGTGTATCTTTAAATTTTGTAGTCTCAATAACATTAAAATAAATCGACAATAAAATGGGCTAAAACACTTGCGTTAACAAAATTTACATAGCAAGATATATGTTATTACCTATTTTCATTGCCAATTACCAAACATTCATGTTCTTTAATTAAAAAAAAATATGTATTGGACACCAATCACACACATTGATCTGATCCCAAAGTAAGTAGCCAATGCACTTGAGTTATGTAAATCAGACACAACGGTGGTACCACAATACCCAGCAGGCCTACTACGAAAATCGAAATCCGTCAATACGATGATCGATTTGCGGATCCGAAGCATTTTGTAGTAAGGAAATCATACAAAAAATGCTTCGAATCCGCAAAACGATCATCGTATTGACGGATTTCGGTTTTCGTAGTAGACCCTCAGACCCGAGACAATATAGAAAATATCGTTTTCTACATTAACCCGACCGGGAATCGAACCCGTTCCTGGTTCAACTCACGAGATGGCGACGCTTGAAACCAGCACGCTGGAGGAGGGAATTAATAGAAAGGTAAGGTGACAACCGATATTTATTCCCCTTTTTCTGTATTTGCTCCTCAAATATGTTTCTCTTAGACAGGTTTTTTTATTTATATCGGACGCTAATTTCATACATTGCTCTGATCCCATAGTAAGTAGCTAAAGCACTTGTGTAATGGAAATCAGACACAACGGTGGACCCACAACACCCAGACCTTAGACAATATAGACATTTTTTATTTCTATATTGGCCCGACCGGGCATCGAACCCGTGACCTATTTATTCCGGGAGCTTCATAAACTGCAACGCAGTACAAATAACGTGGGTTAAAATAAAATACCGTATCCTTCAGTTATCTTAGTTCACACCTCAGCAACCCCTTGGGAAACCAAAACCGTGGGGCACCGGCGACTTGTCTCAGGCTAGGTTGAATGCCTCTTAGATTGCCTCCGACCTCCAAATATAGCCAAACAAGGGCTTGCATTAGACGGCAAATAGGATTTCCTACGGCTGCGGTCTGCATATAGGCATGGATGTGTGCTGACTTAGGGTATTAATAGAATTCGTCAGCTCAGCTATGCTGGGGCTTTGATAATTAAGATGTTTGTCTAGCCGCCTTTTGATTTGGACTGGTCGATTTTCTATAGCAATAAGCTTTTTAAGGACGAAAAAAAATTCAAAATACATGTTATTTATCACATGTAGGTGCAAGAAAGCATATATTAGACAAACAAAAATTATTGGTTTATATTGTGCCGTAAGAACACATAAAGGTACCCCACATAAAGTTAAACATAAAGGCGTAAAGACAACACCATGAGGTACAACGCAACTGCTGAAGCTTATCAAATATTTTTAATTAGAAACCTTTGTCAGTGTAACAAAAACATCCTCTCCCAAAAGTCGACCAGCAAAGCTTTTCCAAGACTTAAGAGACCAATACTGTCCCAACTTCTAATCCACTAATAAAACATGCGGCTGGCGCTATCATAACTTCGACGGGCAAAAATCGAAGGGCACACCAAAAGAGCTATTTACATGAATTAGCCGACATTTATGCCTCCGTCGAGACAAACCACAGCGTCGCAGCGCCACCTGGCTGTGAATTATACGCTCGTTTCTCGCACCACCGCCTCCGCGGCCTTTGTAACTTGTACCTATTTATTGGTAGCGAGTGTACTGAAACTTGGAAGTCGTTTTTAAACGTACCAAGCTTGCCCTGTGGGAAATGACATATTAAACAGCTCCGTCTTGGCCAGTGCGCGGAATGGTCTAAGTTCTTGGTTATTCTGTCTTGTAACTTATTGCAGTATACAATAAACTCTTGTTGCTATGTATTGCTTTGGACTTTGCTAAGATTGATATGATAAAATTATGCTTGTTAACTATATCGCATTTTTAAGAAGCACATTTATACTTTATTTGTTTTGTCGTGTGTAGGTATGTAATTATGGGTAATGTCTAACATTACCCAGCCAGCCAATTTGTAGTGTTCATACTCACTCACCGAACTACGAATACTAGGTCAACTCGGGTAACTTGAGTTTTTACTACTTTTTCTAGAATTATTATTATTATTATTATTATTATTATTATTATTATTATTATTATTATTATGAGCCCATAGTGTCCCACTGCAGGGCAAAGGCCTCCCTACCCCTTTTCCATTCTCCACGATTTTGGGCAACTGCCTTCCAGTCCCTGTGAAATGAGTCCAGCTCGTCACGCCATCTTTTTCTGGGTCTACCACGTGGCCGCCTTATTGCCGCATTATTCATATCATATACATTCCCTAGTGAAAACGAAAATGTGAGTGAGTACAAGGTTGCTCTAATATTGCACGGTCTGGTTTCTAAACTGAACTGATAATCAAAGAAAAGCTTAACCCAAAATAAAAATAAGCTATTATAGTAGAAGCGCTTACTGTACTACATTATACATCCAACTCTACTCTACTGTCTTTGTACAGTATTTATAAGTTCGGCAGAGCGCAGTACAAAACAATCGGATCCGTTCGACGCGCGAGACATGCCGATGAGTCGTAAAGAATAGGCGGCGCGGGCCAACTTTTCCCATGGAGGGCATAAATTGGATTCGGAAGCAGATCACGTAACGGTTAAGAGTTCACAAAACTGTGCCATAAATCGGACGCGCGGAGGTGCGCCGGAGACAAACGGCGCCGGACAGGGACAAGGGAGGTGTGGAGAGGATGTCGATAAAAAAAGTTAAAAAAAAGTTATTATTTAAAGTCGTCGATTACCTCTGTATTTATTATTTCTAAAATAATACTTACTACTATATATTTTATGATTTGCTTTTATTCTTACATCGGTCATACCAGTTATTTATCAACATTGCAACTTGTAGATAATGTTTAATCTAACTTTAAGAATCTAATCAATCGTCTCTTCTTAAGGTTTGATGACTTATACGAATATGATGTTAGTCTTATTTTCTCAAAATCCGTTTTAATGGTTCTTGAAGCAAGATCTTGATTAGATTTGATCTTGGTTTTTGTCAGTTCAATATTATAAATCTGCAATTAGTTAAATCTAAAATTTCATGTTTTAATTATACACCTACCTCAACCTCTTAGTCCAATTAACAATGCACCGGTACTTACAAGTCAGACGCATTAAATCCACCTAAAACGACACCTTCACATTCTCCAACCCTACCTGCATTTGCATACTCCATAGCTCCCTAGTGCTGCATCGATAGCTACCAGGAGCCATTTAGAGACAGCACCGGATAACGCGTTACGATCGCGTAATTCGCGGGCAGAAGATATACTTGCCAGGGTATGCTGAATTGAAAGATATAGCATTTTAATAGACATTTGTCTTTCAATGCTGAGTGCTTAAATAGGGAGGAATCACAGGAAAGATTTTGGAATGGAATATTTAATGCAGAGAAATAAGGCAGATTGAAATTAAAGTGCTTTTTTTCTCTTTCCCTTAGGCTAGTCCTAAACCTATTGTTGCTATAAAGCCTAAATAAAAATAGCATATTCTATTATCGTAGTTAACTAGTGCTTTAATTATGATTTTAAAATAAGCTGTTTCTTAGGGATCCCTAAATGTCCCGTCAATTAAGAATGCAAATTCAACAATACTTCTAATTCCAACACGAAATCAAATCACCCTTCGAGCATTTCGTACGTTGCTTATTAAAGCGAGAATGAACCGAATGGAGCAGAAGCCAGTTAGTCCACGGAGGGTCCGGTGTCCTAACAAAATATATCCTAAATATATATATCGTTCTTGCTTCGGACAGCTCGATTAGGAAAAGTCGGAACGTCATAGTAACAGCTTAAACTCTATGAAAGGGCTTAGAATGTTTAAATGATTGTAACATTAACTTGATGTTTCTATTCTCAGAACGATCATTTACAGCCTTGGTAAGAGTGATTTTATTTTTATTATTCGAATAAGTTTAGTAAACGATCTCGTAAGACCAATGATCAGAATGTCTACCTGTACTAGGTAAAGAATTATTCGAGGCGTATAAAATATTTCGTTTTCTTTATCTGTAGTAGTTGTAGTAACAGTAGCATTATGTAACCAAATACTATCGCTATCACTAAACATTGACCCAGCGAACTTAATCTTTTGTTACCCATCGGAACGTGTTTCAGGAACGCGCCGTCCCCCGGTCAGCCATTTAGTATTATTATTTATTGACTGCGCCGACCCCGGATTCACTTTTCAAATCCCCTCGGCCGGCGCAAACAAATCAGAAGAAGTAATTATTAAGAATACAGCAAATAGAGGGCCTTGGGCAATTTTATTAGACATTTTCGAGTGTTGCTTAATACATATTCTGATATATTGCCGAGGTTGAGAGTTAGTGGGATATGAGTATTTGTATGGGTATCGTAAGTGCCTATTGACTTCATAGTAGAATATTCGTAATGTCACAACAGTCAAGTTTATGCATATCATAATAACGAAGTGTTGATACTTTTTTATGGAAATTTAATTTGTTTTAGAGGCACTGATTTAACTCATCAAACAACCAAACATAAGTTGCATAGAGCTTCTTAAAACATGAAATAATAAACTAAAAATTGCGCACGGGTGGGGCTCGAACCTGCATCTTCTGGCTAACCGGGCCAACGCTCTTTCCGATTAAGCAACCGTGCTGTCGATCCGACCGCGTGAAATTTCCGGTCTCTATAACGTCATTACGCGAGCCGTCAGCGTCATCCATCCGTCTGTTTTGCAACAGTAAAGAGATATTGGTGATCATGAATTTTCCTAAGAAAATAAAGATAAATCGTTACGCACTCACACGCCGCTAGTTTTGTTATTTCGCGCGGGAGAGCCTTTTGTTGCGTGGATTCGCGTTCAATGGGAGGGAAGTTAGTACAGGAGGTGTGCCCAATCGGCCGAACCGAGCAATCTTTGTTTCCTTAGGCTATGAGACGACCACCGTCTTGTGAGCCCTGAAAAACTATAGGTCCACCCCTGAGTTGTCCTATTCTAAAAAAGCCGAGAAAAGTGAGGTAGGTCAAAGTAAGTTGGTGGCTCACATCCAAATCGGAAAGACCTCGTCCACCCCAGGAGTCGCCGGGAATAAATCAGAATCTAAAACGGTGACAGAATTGCTAGAATTTTCCGACTTATTGCACCTACCGGAGAAGGAATCTACGATTGGATTGAATATTCTTAGGATTTTCAGTATGGATCGTTAAGTTTACTTATAAAATGGAGCTTCTTCTGTGAACAAATTATTTTTTAAAGCCATTTCTTGAGGAAAATAATATAACTTAATGTTATCATATTTATGTGTAAACCCGTCAATCTTAAACAATTCAATAATGGACATTATTAAAACAATGGTACAACGATAGTACCAAACCTTTGTACCTTAAATTTAAGTAAGTACACAAAATACATACCTTTGTATAGTGTGGATTTCTCTACTTACATAGTTTCCATATGCCCCGACACAAAGTTTATAATACATTTCCTAATAGAAGTCCTATTCGTATTTAGAAACACGATACGTAGAATCGAAAACACAATCGATTAACAATAGTCTGAGTATCAAACGAAGCGGGCATCAGCACGAAAACCTCTAGACTGGCTCGAAAATTAATTCCATCCTAACCGATCCTGTGGTAATGAGACGGGACTACCTCGTTTAAAGATGTCTACGATTTAATAAACTCTATTTCTGATACTTGCTACAATGAGAGTTATTAAGGTTTCATCAATATTACTGAATGTACGGAAAAAATACCATGAAAGAAACATAACATACTACCCAATTAAATTCATAATATCGCCCGTACAGAAGCATTTAAGGGTTGTTTTCTAATTCCAACTAAAAACATTGCTAACAAACTCGCTTTTAAACGCAGAGCCGCAAAAAGCTTTGAGCATCAGTAATTATAATTCCGCGACCTGAGGCCATAAGATGTGCTGCGGAGCATGAAATAAGGCTCCACACATGTATGTGGCCATGCGAATAGCTCGCATCTAGTCCTTAAGCGGCTACTGGGATTCACAGGGCTGCCAGATTGGATAATTGGATACAAAATCTGGCTTCCGGCGATCGGGTCTTGTCAGACTCGTGGTGAGTTTGCGGTTTCAGCAGACTTCTAGCTATGTGCCCAAGAGGTCCCAAGTCAGACTCAAAGTTTATGTGTTAAAAATGACAAACGACAGCTTTGATTAAGGAAATTTGCGGCGTCGTAAGGGAGGGTAGCGTGATTAGACTTACGCTAAATCTCTCTCATTTAGAACTGACGCTGTTTAGTTGTTTGTACTTTGTTATTCGTAAATTTACTAGAGAACAATAATAATTGTGTGTTTGAAGACACAACTCGGTTATTGTAAATCGGTAAAGCTATTTAGTATGCACCTAGAATTACGTTACAATCTACTGGTAACCCTGAAGATTCACCGGAGTATGATTTTTGACGTGAATGAGTAGCCTTCTGTATTTGCCTAACGTGCCGTTACTCGAGAGACAACTTCTTGACTTTAGAGATCTGCCTAAGAGGTGCTTTGCTTACCATTTGGACGTTTCTTTTCAGAAATGTTACATTAATGAGCAAAAACGAGCACCCAATTATCATTTTATATATTTGCGCATAAATTTTCCTCACTGATTCGTTTTCAGGTCTTGGTCTATACAATGTTGGTGATATTTTCATAGTATTAATAAATCATCGTTTTCAGATGAAGTAATCTCTATCAAAACAAATAAGTATAGCCTAGTTGTTATACAGAAGGAATATAGCGCTCTAGAAAATGTAATTGAAAAATAATAACATTTCTGTGAACGTCGTTTTATAAGGCCTTTGTGTGCTCAGGCTTGACTGGCGGACTGGCAAACTATCTCATATCCGTGCATGCATTAGTGCCGCGCTCCTGAATTTTGTTACAGAAATTACACTATATCAACGCTTTAGGTACCTCCTGTTATGTGCTATTACATTTTTTAGCTAGATGGTCAGAAGGTAAAGAGTAAAGATGTCATTTGGCTTACAGAAATCTCACTAGCTTTTTCACGAGTCACGTACCTAATAAATAGCATTTAACTTATAATTATATTTTTGTTTTATACTGTTTTGTCACTATACAAACTTAATAATATAAAATGCACTTGAAAAAATCAACCGTGTCAGACGAAGAATCGAAGCCTGTGTCTTACGCTATCCGGGCGTATGCCTATGCCACTCGGCCACCGACACCTTGGCAGGCCTGTTGAATTTAGCAAGTGCCTTTTTAAACGCCTAGACTGCGTGAACTCATCAAGTGGCCTATGCCGTATGCCTATGCATACGGCCGGGTAACGTGAGACACAGGGTTCGATTCCGTGTCTGTCACTGTTGCTTTTTTTCAAGTGTATTTCGTAGCATAGCAGCGTTTTTAAGCAATACTGTTTTGTTGAGTCAGCAATAAAATACACATTTTACACTTATTTTGGTAAATCTTAATTCATCTCTTGCAAATTCGTACCAACTAGCTTAAAGTGGATTAATTAGTTCGGAGCGTAAACATTAGCGCATTTTACCTACAATTTTCCAGACGCTTTTAAATAAATTGCTCTCTCCGCGAAATAATGGAATTAACTTAATCGAATAGTTGTTTACATTGTGTCACTGGGAGCAATTAAAATTGTTTCGAAAGACAATAAATCATTGGTGGGAAAGTGAAACATCACGCCGTAGTGTGCACCTCGCCATAAATTTCCCAATTACTGGGAGAATTCCGCGCTGGCAACACCGAGGGCGGGAAATAAAATTAATCACTGGCAACATCGCGAATTAGACAAGAACGCCTAATTACTTAGTCTTACACGGGCTCGTGTTTTAAAACGTTTTTAGTACGGTCATTAGGTTAATACATTTTGCTCTAAAAAGGATAGATAAATAGACGCATCCTTCCTATTCATTGCATTACAAAAAGTATACAGATTTTGTAAAGAAAAGTTCGATAGTAATAGTTAATTCATTCTCGAATTAATCTATTTGCTTTTTCCTAAACGTAATATAAAAGATGGCATATAACAGCAATTACCACCTTTAAATAATAAAGTTGATCTCTCAAAATATTGACACCGACAAAACAGTACGAACGCAACTAGACAGTGGACCAACTTATTCTCAGTGAATATTTAATTCCAATATCTATATCGAAATCTAGAGTTCCTTGAACAATACCATTCATCATTAACTCCCACAAAATGCAATGCGGCAACCGCCAAATTTGATTAACGTCTATGCCTCAGCTTGATTTATTCTTCGCGCAGTCAATTTAGATAAATAGCGATATTATGGCGAAGATAATTTGCTCTCTAGACTGCGGGAAAGGCGGCGTGTTAAGGCACAATTACCCGTATTGTGTCTTGGTGGTAGATTCTCTTATGTCTCATTGTATGTTCGGGTATCTAAAACAAAGATAAATTAAAGTACATGAGTGTAATATTTTTAAAACTGAAATGTTCAAAAATAGCTGTAAATGTACGAGTTAAATGAAGCTTGTTTGACGTACGCCACAATTTATTTTTTATTATAATATGACAAAGGAACTTTATCCTATCAATGTTAGGAGATGTGTGGTAAGAGCCTTAACGCCGGTTTTGTGGTCTATAGCTAACTCAACCAATAGTTCAAAGCCGCTACCACTGGCTGAATATTAATGGATGTGTATGCTTTGAATTAAAAATACCTTAGCCAATGGTTAAAAAATATTGCGTAGGACGTCCACCGAAACGATGGACACACGACCTTGTAAAGATCGCAGGGTCAAACTGTTACTGACAGACCGCTTAAGATCGGTCGCTTTGGAAAACAGTTGGGGAGGCATGAATATGTTCGGCAGCGGACTTCGTTTTGCTGATAATTATGATGATGATGATGAATTAAAATAACCATTCTGTCAATTGATTTAGGTATTCAATCGCTGGTAACAACTGTTAACCATTAGTTGACTGATGATCATTTTACCTATCGATCACGAAACCGGTTGTTGAATAATGAAAGTAATGACATGAAATTATTATATAACTCAACTATTAGTTTCTTACTTTTAGCTAAATTTTGATATGTTTTAGATCTGAGCCGAGCTAAATTCAATATTTCTGCTGACACCACACAAAAAGTGAATGCAGTTAACTGAAGCCCCATAATGAAACCTCAATTAAAAACGCTCTAAAGACTAAACCTCAAAACAATAAGAAATCCCTCATCCAAATTATACAAGGACAAACGGGTCGCGGTAGACCTCAGTTAACCCGTAGGAGACGAAGCCCCACACAGGGCAGATCGAAGGTGGGCGAATTAGCCCCAACTCGAAAACCTCAATTAAGTCTCGTCTAGCGCGCATTCACGGCGGCCACATCCAATTATCGCGGGTACCTTTGTTTCTGCGCCCACTACCCGATATACTCCATTGTATCGGCTACGATACTATTGGAAGGTTTCGCTGCCGAGGATGCGAGATTTGGGTAATTGAATCTTACATTTGCTTATTAAGGTAGCGCTAGACTTTCAAGGATCTAAAAGCGTCTAGGTTTCCTTTGAAATAGAAAATGCGAAACTGCATTGAGATCATGCTTGGTTAATGAAATTTTCAAGCAGCATTGTTTAATCTGAAATCGAATTAATTTCCAATGAAGACAACGTATAACAAATTGGAGTTGAACGATTGAAAGTTGCGCAAAAGAGTTGAAACTACCGCCATTTCATTAACTCTACCATTAGTTGTCGAAACAATAAAATTGCTTAAACTTTTCGGCTTAGAAGCACAAGTCACCTTTACACAATCAGTCACCCCTTGCAGATGATCTTACTGCGTCATAAAGAGCCCGGAGCATGACTGATGGCGTCAGTCATTGCCAAATTAACACGAGCTGAGTGCGGAAATGTGTACACAATGTCGCGATTTTATGTCCGTATTAATTAATGTAAGCATCCTGTGTAATTTTGGTAGTAATATAATACAGTCATTTAATTTATGTTTATGGTTTTGCGTCTTGTAAGTTTAAAACCAAGATATTTTTAATAACATAAATAAATAAAGTATTTTTCAACACACTTGCTCAAAATGACGTTTTTATTCCACCGATTTTTGGCTCATAATCATAGATATTAAACACGCGTGCTTTTTCATTATATTATTGCACTAGTGCTTTTAGTTTATTAACCCGACCAATTTACATTTGTACCCTAGTACCAAGTCGTAAGTAAGAAGAAGAAGCGATTTAATTTAGTCGGGTTATACAATACTTTTATTTTAGCAACAAACAGGATTTATGCGAAAAATAACAGTATCTACATATTTATTTCAATGAATGGTAAATCCAGATTTATTACTAAAAAATAGCTCAAACTCATTTAACATTTTCTGTGATTTGTGTTTTAAACACGAATTATTACATTTTTAATCTTGGCTTTTGGCCGATCTAGTTCGCGCCAAAGCCTTGCGCGCGCATCGGAATCGCGGCAAGAAAAAAAAAACAACGCGCCATTTTTCGTAAATAATAATTGTCGGCTGTGACGAAGTTTGGATTAATTATAAAGTTTAATATAAATGAAAATATCTACTTCAAGTGAATAAAATGAAGAAAACCTATTTTTAACTCCGCCGGACATACGTAACAAGGCGAAAAACGCGTGCGAAAGTCTTTGCCATCAAAATGGAGTGAAATGTATTTTTACTGTTTTAATAATTAAAAACTTAGTAAATGAACTTGTTTTTTCCTCGCAAGTGTGTTGAAAAACGTCGTATGAAACACGTGTGCCTGTGACCGTTATAATACGCGGCTTTCTTATGGCGCACTCGCTTTCGCTCGTGCGCACACAATATCGCCTTGTATATAATGGTCAACTTAGCACACTTGTATCATAATGTAATATTATGATCTTCATTTCAACCTTTACTATAATACTGTAACCAGTATACAGCATAAATGGATGGTGGTTGGCAACGGTGGTTTACAGCATAAATGGATTTAAAAAATGTAAATGATCGATTTGGAAAGAAACTAACAAGATCGTATATAAGTACACTAAAAAACGGTGGAAATGTATACTTACCCAGAATAGCCACACCCCACTCGAGTGCATTCTAAATCGCCACGGAACTCATTGTAGCTTATCAACGCATTCAGTCCGTCTCGCGTGCTGAAAGTTATCCGCCATGAAAGCGCATGTCACCGGTGAATTTGTAAAGAGTAGTGTGTCGTGCGTGTGTGGCTTTATCTGCCGTCAAGTTTGCGCCGTCCGCTGTGTAACGTCACATGTGAGGTTTTTAGCGGTTTTCGTTTTGAAAGAGCTCGCCCAATTACTAGCCCTAAATTGTTTGACAGTTTTAAATAGTTCTTTCTCGTAATCATTTGATTCGAAATGCTTGATGCGCTCTCGATTTAATAATATGCTTCATCAGAAATTTATTATCTGAGCATGTGAATAGCTTCAGATACATTTTCTGATTGCCTGAAATGAAATTATGAATAATAAAATTCCCATGACGCAATACTATTTTACTCATCTGCGTTTCCTATTATCGTCATTTCCAACACCCCGTTAGTATCAGACATTTTACATGTTAAACTTATATGGCAAGTTGTCAAGTCTTAGAAACTTAAAGCCACCGCGCGACAATTCGTAAAGACGCACGTACGCGGTCGCCTTTATCGCAAAGTTTCCATGGACCACTGAATACGGACACGGAGATGATTATGGAAATCGCACCAGCCCGAACTCATGTGGATTGGAAACGAACGTGCCTCAGAACTTTCGACTCACTTCAATATCTTATCCGCTTTGGTCTTTCGAATCAAATATTCGAATATGAAACTCTACATGCGCCTTTATTTAGTGGTTATCATATTTCCGATCTCGTCGATTGTGAAAAAGACAAATACAAACTTGCATCCCGTAGCCGATTTTAACTACGGAGGCCAGTCTTAACGACTAGTCGACTGCGCGGGATATATTATAGTGCACAAAGGTGTACGCAAGAACAGGTGCACTTTCTAATCCTTGATCTCTTATTTTATGGTTATCATAATTATTTACGACTCGTCAACAAAAAACAAATGTCATGCATGTCAGTCATGTGTAATAATAATAATAGTTTTGTTAATAATAATGTTTAGAATAATTATTATTTTTTCAAAGTGTTTTGTCACTATACAAACTTAATAATATAAATTGCAATTGCAAAAGCAAATTGTGACAGATGAGGAATCGAACCCCGTGTCTTACGCTATCCGGCGTATACCTATACCACTCGGCCACCGTCACATTAGCAAGCCTGTTGAAATTTGCAAGCGCTTACTTTAACGCGTAGGCTGCGTGACGTCATCAATAGTAAGAAACTGGCTTCAATAAATGGACTATGCTAAAACCAAGGCTTAAGTCAACACTCGGGAAAACTAAAATAAAATAATAACCTATTATTTTATTTTAGCTATTTAAACATTTGCATGACAATAATTTTGCATTCACTTCTGCGTAACCTAAACAATAGAACGCGGATATACACACACACACACACACACACACACATACACACACGCACACGCACATACACTTACACACACTTACAAACACATACACATTATGATAAGCTAAGTACGTATATTCATATTCTTAATGAAAGTAAAAATAATATTTTTATAAGTAGGTAAAATATTATGATATAATATAATCTTATATTACATATTAGAAACGATGGTTTATTCTTTGTTCATTAAGTGTATGTCTCATACATTATTGCATCAGCAAGAGTTGAAGAAATCTGTGGAAATAACGTTCATAAAACATTCCTATAGTGAAATCCGTATAGTTACTAGTAAGTGTAATAGCCGTATTCATAGAAAGGATTTAAGCCGCTCATTATTAAATTATCGGCCGCGGCGTCGCAAGTCGCTTCTGGTCGGCAGTCTGCGGCCGTCAACTGTAGACCAAAAAGAACGGTAATGACCAACAAGCATCATCGTCACAATTTGCACTGATT
This sequence comes from Pyrausta purpuralis, assembly GCA_963924145.1. Classification (NCBI taxonomy): domain Eukaryota; kingdom Metazoa; phylum Arthropoda; class Insecta; order Lepidoptera; family Crambidae; genus Pyrausta; species Pyrausta purpuralis. The sequence continues at coordinate 6,645,096 of OZ001649.1, read as the reverse complement.
GATTGGCATTGAAACCTTTGTTTAGCCTAGTGTTTACTAACTTGTTTTTAAAGTTTACGCGAATACTTCTCATTGAATAAGACACTATTTACGAATGTTTTTCTCACTGCTATATCACAAGACTCAGTTAGCTCATTCTGCGTAAATAGGAACGTAAATTGAATTAATGAGTATTTGTACCTAGTTTCATATTTTCAAAATTCTGTAAATGACAAATAACATCTTAGTCTTCCTGGAACTACAAACGCTGTTTTAAGTGCTCGAAACGTCGGGATATAAAATTTTATAAATATTCGCGCAAAACATCCGTAAATATCGGTTTATTCAATAGTATTTAATTTTTTATACATGTGTGTGTGTATGTGTGTGTGTGTGTGTGTGTGTGTGTGTGTATGTGTACTTGTGGTGTCTCTCCAATGAATTCTTCTGGTAAATGTTTAACCCCTTTACTAGGTACTTAGTTTAATGTAATTCTTTGACACAGTTTTATTTGATTCAGCCATGAAGACCTTATTTCCATTTTAATCTTGACATTTAACTAAGAATAGAAAAGCGTTAACACTATTAAATAAGAACACTACAGTACTGTTACACTGTATGGTTACATAGGTTTAAAAGAGTCAAGCAGGCTACATTTTATGTCAAGATGCAACATTACTTCGACGACCCGTCTGGTGTAGTGGTCGAGAAATCGCCTACTACGCAGCGGGTTGCGGGTTCGATCCCCGCACAATACAAACATTTGTGTGCATGAACATGTCTGTTTGTATTGGTCTGGGTGTTTTCTATGTATATCAAGTATGTATTTACAAACAAAAAGTGTTTAAGTATTATATCCGTTGTCTGGCACCCATAACACAAGCTTTGAGTAGCTTACTTTGGGACTAGATGGCGATGTATGCGAATGTCCAAAGGAAAGGTTTTCTATTTACTTTGATGATATCCATAATTTGTGCATTAAATGTACCGGCAGTTCTCATTGCGCTATGGTCGCAGGGCTCCTTGGGCGCCGCATGACGTGCCAATTAATTACGCATAGGCCAACTTTGCCGGGCACACCACCCAAATAGGGTATTGTTTCTAGACGGCTAGTTTAGAATTCCGTATAATTTACCAGCACGGATTTTATGTCTGTAATGATCCATCGAAAAGAAAAAAGTACCCTAAAACAGAAACAAAAGAAAGCCCTAAAATACCTCGTAAATATTGAAACAAAATTAATCAATCGAATTCTATGGCCGAGTTACTGAAAAGAACAAAATGCGTAGGTACACAACGCTACACAAACGGACCTAAAAACAGGATGGCGAAATAATTTGAATACGTAACGAATCGGAGGGTAACGTACGGTCGTGCCATTCTTTAACTTACTCTCCTACGGATAAAGAGCTAAACTTGTTTTTAAGGGATGACCGATCGTGAAAATTTATGTATCGCGGACAGTGCCGGCGGCCGGGTGGCAAAAAGAGGTATTCGGTGGGGAGATACAGGAAGATGCCAGATGGATGGAAGACTCCCGCGGGCTACCGGCGAAAATGCGATTGTGAACTTTTAGACGCTATGCAAATCGGACAAGCGGGATACGACCCGCCGGATCCGATGCAGATACGACGTCATCCACAAATTACAATCGGCATCCACCAATGTCGAGGGAGTTATTGTAATCGAACCGAGCTCTGTTTTTTGTTTGCGACGGGTAGGTATTCCAACTTTGTGTAAACTTCCACGAATGTTGGCTCAGCACAATGTATTCAAATTGATTCATCGAGAACCGATTGATGGATGGTCGGCTTGCGAAAATACTTGGACTGAAAACGCTGTAATAACAATCAATTACTTTTAGGCTGTTTCGATGTGCGATGTGTTAATGGCGAGTCGTGTTTAGATAGGGCTAGTTGGAGTATTTTATTGAAATACAAATGAGTGAGAGGCGCGCGGCGACCCGTGTGTGCTTCGAATAAAAGGGCCGGAATTTGAATAATTTGCTTGCCGAACGAGCACAATTCTTCACATGGAGAGACCTTAAATTTCACTATTTTACATACTTGGGATTATCATATCTGCTCGGGCGTGGGGCGGGTCCGGCCCGCTTTTTGTTATCCGCACCCGGCCTCTATCGGTCGTCTCCGAAATATTTAGTTGTTACTTTTTGTTGCGCGGCACGTGAGCGAATTCTTAATCATCCTGAGCATTCTATTTCGTTTTTGTGCGAATTTCAGCCAGTATTTTCTCTAAAACGGGCTTCATTTGTTTTGTTCTATTGTTTCGTTCAGTGCGAGATGATTAATGGTAGTGGCCATTAGAGTGAAATATTAACACACTTTGCAAATTTTAAATTACTGTACATACTCGTATATGTAAACAGTTTATCTATTTGAGAACTTGTTTTTAAAGATATAAACTATGTAGATATTGTACTCTAAAATCCAACCAATAATATTTTTGGTGGCTATTTTCCTCTAATGTACTTTGAAAACTCTAAGTGCATCGGAACCGCTAGCCATGAAGCGTTCATCTAATAATCATAACAATAGTAATGGAAAAGATGTTGCCACTTGCATTAGTGTTACAGCCGAAAGAAATGATCCATCAAATACCTACTGTATATATTGGACACTATTGGACACCAATTACATACATTGCTCTGATTCCAAAGTAAGTAGCCAATGCACTTGTTATGGAAATCAGACACAACGGTGGTACCACAACACCCAGAACCGAGACAATATAGAAAATTGTGATTTATACATTGACCCGACCGGGAATCGAACCCGGGACCTCGGAGCGGCGACGCCTTGAAACCCAGCGTGCTTAGCCACTAAACCACGGAGGTCGTCAAAATCGTATATCTGAGTGTTCTGTATATAAACGGTCGAGATCACTCGTGCCTATTCACTTTTCAATGAAAATCCCTTGCACATACGACAGAAAAACGGACGTCACTTCAAACAAAAAACGAAGTGCAAGAGTTTTTTGCTTTGCTAGTTAAGCGCGAGACACCGCGAACGTACCTACGTAGCTTGTTTAATTGTGCTTTGTTAAACCGGTAAAGTTTTTAGATCAATGTAATAACCGACTTCAAAAAAATGAGGATATCAATTCGCCCTGTATGTGATATCGTCAGAATTGGAAAAAAAATAAGTATGTTAATCTAATAAGGCTTCCTAACACGTGTTCAAAATTTCGTAAGTGCAGGTATGTATGTTTGTATATTTCTATGTTTATCTCAAGATTTCTCGAAAACGACAAGTCATGGTGAGTTTTTTTTTTTTAAATTTGAATCAGGTATAGTTCAACTTTAGATACGATGTAAGTTTTATTAAAATCGGTTCATTTGTTTTTGTGAGTAAATAATGAATTAATTTAAAAAAACTGCCTCCTAAAAACTGACTAAAAGCTTAGAAAGAAGCTGACATAATAATTATTTTTCCCTAAACTGAAGACGAATGCTTTATTTTAAGATTTTAAGTCAGTTTTTGAAGGCTGCAATTTTTTAATTTTATTTTTCGTATTTGATTTTCAAGCTATTAAACCTTAGGGCAAATCCACCCTCGATACAAAGCCTCAATAAACTTTATATCCATTCAAGTTTTACTGTCCGGATTTTGGTATGGATCACTAAAACTGTCACCGGAAAAGTACTGAAGGAATAGAAAGAGCTGGGGTCCTAATAGGTTCTACAGCTTATTTTCAACTACCTGTATTCATGAGGTGCTCGTAGCGCAGTGGATGTTATGAACCCTACAGCGCGATCGTGCTGGGATGAGTGACGAGTCATATGACACGGCCGGAAGCCATATCACATATATCACGAGCATATTTGTGCTTTACTATAATAACCACGTAAATAGCACTAGTCGCAATATGAACATAGGACTCTATACGACTACGTCAAAAGGTGGGGAATGGTTTTTAAACACTGTTTTGGCATAATCTAATTACATTGTATTGTGGCGCAAGCGGTTTGTTTTATTTATTTATGCATATGACGTTGTGTACAAGAACTCTTTGCACCCCGTTGCGTTTTGCGGATGTATTCATAAAGATTAGTGACCGACATCTAGACCAATAGAAATTCTAGCACTAAACGCACGCATAATTATAATATAGAGCTTATTTCGAAATAGTCTTACATAGTAGGGCCCCACAGAAAGCGTTCGAATCGCGGAACGCAGGGGCAGCCGGGCATGGCGAGTGATTCATGCTGTTATTCAATAAACCTTGTCCGCGCTCACGGTGCCGTGAAACACCCACAAATAAAAGGGTTGACTTTGATTCTTAATACAGCTACAAATAAAATATACAACCGTACCTAAACTCATACTTATTTACACAATATAAATGGGACGACTATTTCACATTTCATTCTTTTAAGTTATTCAGATCGTTCGCAACACCTCACGTGGTACCGACGTGGGTCGGCGAAAGCGCAAGATTTTTGCTTTTGTTTTTATTTTCCACACTTTTTCCTTACAACATTTTAAAAGGAAAACTCGCTTTACCTACCTATTTGTAACACATTAAATATATTTTAATCGCATTAACAAACATGATTCAGATTTTAATGACGTCACAATATATAACATTTTCCCGCAAATTCTGTAGCGCTCGCTATCAACAGCGGCTAACTTTTTGCTCCCGAGGTAGCGATGCTCAAATTTGTCAAAGCAAAACCCACTGCAGTCGTTTTACAGCGCAATAAAATATTCAAATAAAATTTCGCCCGCGAACAGGCAATAAAATAAAAAGCTAACCATTTTTACGGCGCCGACAATATAATGAAATAATCGTAACGGCCGTCGACGTCACATCGAATTACCCGATAAATCTTCCTCGGGTCATATTGTCCACAGTCCTCTTGGCAACACTTTAATATCGGGAAATATCATTCCGATAATCGAGCGCACTAGCCGCTCCGTATAAATCAAGCCCCCGCACTGGCTGTCGTTTATTTTTTTCAGACTTTCCATTTCCAAATAAAGTCCCTCAACGGCCGGCCAGCTTCCTCCTTCCGGGGCGGTTTTATATGATTTGTCGGCTGTCCGCCATTTCCCTTAATATTGTCAATATTTCAAATATTAATTGTTATAAATCAGAAAACTTTCCCGGCACGCTTTTATACCGCCTCTCGAAATTGGATTTTTATAGCGAAGGAATTAGCCCGGTGTAAAAAACTGGCTGCATCGATTCATTGACAGTTGAGGGACGTTGAATTATGTAGGTACACTTAGCGCGTCAATCTACGCACTACTTAGAAAAGTTCCGCCCATAAAACATTAACAAGCACTCAAGAAAATTCCCGAGCGGTGACCCGTTCGTTAAGTAGTGTCAGCCGGTAGTTTTTCCCACCTCGTCCGAGGAGGGTCGCTGTCGTCGCGAGCCTCCCTAGAGTACGCCCTTGGCTGGAGAGCCAGTTCTAAGATCATCGCAAAGCCCTCAATTAATGACAAACAATGCCCTTCACGCGCCCAATTTTCAGTTGTCGCGTCCGTTTTGCGCGGTGACAGTTGGCACGGGTCGCCGCACGCAACCTCCTTATCGGCTCCCTAGAGCCACCGGGACTAAGTTTTGTAACGAAGGTAATACAGTGCCCTGTTTCCTCTGCTATGATCAGTAAGTTTAGCATTGTAAGAATTTTCGTCTCACCTTACCATATAGTAACAGGTTTCACTTTACTTATTTATGGCTTCAAGTTATGACTGGCACGCGTGTGACTTAGCCATGACAACATTATTGGTTAAACAACATTATTCTTCTATACAAAATATATAGGCTTATCAGTCTGAATTAGGTAGCATAAAGATTCATAAAGCAGAAAGGTAAAGTAACAATGCATGGCAGCACTCCAGTGTGGTTTAATAATGTATCCGGCACGTAATTCCGCAACTAAATTCAAAGCAACAAACACACGGGTTTCAAATCACACGAGTGCGCACTAAAATCCTGGCAAAGACCGAAATCCTAGCCGCAAAACACGTCATGGTAAATACTGAGGCGAAGTGTTGTCCGGTATTTTCATGAGATGGGAGTCGGCGTTCGCTGCGCGCCCGTATCGATCCGAGGGGGAGAGGGAAGGGGGCACAAATTTGGGAAAACTTTGAAAGTTTCGCGTCTAATTCAGGCGCACGCACACACTCGCGCGCCACCCACACACCGCTCGTAATTCGTGTTTTGTTTTGTGCCCGCTGTTCTCGAAATGTCACGTGTCCTCGACCTACGTGACTGGATAAATCTGGTTACAGAGGCTTTGCTGAAATAGATACGTATATATTATGCTAAATACTTTTCATTTGAAGTGGACTCATTAATTTGTTAATAGTAAAGGCTTATTTTCAACCGCCGGAGCATTAAGTTGAGTGTATTATGTTTGACTGCTATATTACATCACTACTTCTACTACACGGACAGGTACACGCCTGTCCATGTGTCTGTATGTGGCTTTTAAGCGGGTAAAACGATTTGAAGGTAGTATTTAGCTGCGATTTAACACCAATTATGTTATTAGAAGACTATCCCATCCTGTAGTCGTAACCATTAGTCCCATGTCAATCCCAAACACATGACTTGCGTCTTTTGTTTCCCATTTCAGCGTTAATCCACGTCTCTCAATTGCGTCCATTGTCGCATTGAACATGTCTCACTAGTCATTCAGCAGATCAAAGCTGCCCACTGTGCGGTGAGTACGTCAAAGAAAACAATTAAGAAGATGAGTAGGGTGACGCGTGACGTCACGGCACAGTGGGCACGAGACAGCTTCCGGTGCGGCGCCGTCAAAGAGATATTTAAAGATTAAATGCACAGTGGATTCGGTAACAAAACCTCCATCGGATTTTGTTTTGAAATGACATCGGAAATGTTTGTAAAACTCCAGTATTTTTATTATTTTGGCCCTTAGTTCTGAGGGCTTTTTGCGATCCAATTTAGCCGTTCAATTTCCAGGCAGCTCAATTCCGACTCAGTGTAAACGAATAGTATCAATATAATAATATTATTTTTATACTAGTATGGTACGAATATTAAAATTTATGTTGTTTTAATCTAATAATTTTATAAATATCATGCGAAATCGCAATAATAATTGCTAATTTGACGGTAAAACTGAGCCGCTTACCTATCAAAACTGCGTCGCAATACGCGCCCTGCTCTTCAAAGTTGCGATATTAAAATTATCTTACAATAATTAATGATCGTTACTAGTCATTTTACCTTTCCAACAAGCCAAACATTTCAATTTTGACTTCCTACCTTCCTACTGCCAGCAGCCTCTATCTACTTCCTTTTAATCAAAGCATTTCCCCATTAATTTTCTAGAATTTATTGCGGGCATAATTTTTAAACATCCTTTGTCGCCTGTTTACCAACAGGCTGTTTGGCAAATAAAGGAATTCTATTCAGTATGCTTTTGCCACGACAAAAAATGGCGGAAAATAAAAACAAAGCCACGAGGCGCAATTAGCGTGATTTAACGGCCTTTTAATGTTTTTTATGTAATAATTAACGCTATAATTTTAAAGATGACACGCTTTGGGGTTCGGTAAATTGTTTTAATATAATCTTTTTGTCTTTGTATATTAGAGCTAATTTTGCCCATATTTTTTTTGTAACTATTCTATTTTGGACTTCACACAACTTTAACAAGGCTTTTACTTTTGTGCAAGTTTAGTCTCGGGTCTAAATATAGACATGAAAATGTCAGGATAAAGATAAACGTCAAGAAGCCGCTTTATAAACTTTGTATAAGTAGAGTCACAATTTCACTTTTATTTTAAACTTAAATTTTAGCATAAAAATATCATTTAAAAAAAAAAGAATTTGATATCACTAATGGCACTGACGTTTAGTTCTTAATTTGTTTTTTCTTTATCGCATTTTAATTCAATATCCAAAATTATTTTCAATTGTGACAATATATCACCTTTCTTCGACTATACTTATCGCCCTATCTGTTAATGAACAAGTGTCATTAGTGTAATTAAAGCATTCTCTTTTAGGGAATACATTTTGTATTATGATTAACGTGAGTGTACCATTATTTACTTCCAAGTGTATAGGCAGAAGAAGTTCTTCGCCATCTTTGTTTTGTAGGACAGTAAAGTTCCATATAATATTCGAAATGAATATTAAGATTTATATAAATATATGTTTAAAGTGACACTTTGGATGATAACAACCAAACTAAGTCAAAATATGTAATTGATAATACGTAGCTTGCTACAACATCGATAAATTTTCTTTATAACTTTAGTCAATGTAATATAAGCGATGATAACATCCTAGGTCTTGGGTAAAAGACACATAGTAACACCCACTAGAAAATTTTAACCAAAAATAAACCATAAATATGTTTATTTTTAGCCTCTGTATTCATATTGTATCAGCGTGTACTACAGATATAATATCGGAGCATAGTAATAGCGAGGGTGTCTGGCAAATAATTATCCACTGACATTAAAGATGAACCGCAGAACAGACAAAAGATAAACTGTATGGGTAAATTGGAATACGCCGTTAGCTATCGGATTTCACTGGCTTTGTGATCAGTATTTAATAAACATTATTTGTAGAAATATGTGAAATATAATTTACGGTGAACTTATGGATGTCTTGTGACAATATCTTGTAATGTCCTAAGTCAATTAGTTCCTTTTCATTACTATTATTTTTTAATTTTCCTTATTTATCTGACCTGAATAAAAATTACAATCAATGAGATAACTCTATTGCTGTGATATTTCACCAAAACATTACACAACTGTTTAATTTTTATTTTCAAGATACTTTTATGTACTTTCTTCAATGAAATCAAAGTATCAACGGTGAAATAAAAACGAGACCAGTACTCATATTTTAGTCTCCTTCGATGCAAACCATCGATTTTAAAAGTCTTGTTTATCCCAAAATAAAAATACTAAGGTAAAGTGACACGCGTTAGCTCGTAGTTTTAAAGAGTGGCAACAAATAAAGCTGTTATCTTCGGATCGGTAGTCGGGTCACGGCGCGGGATCAAGTGCATTGCGATACATATGAGAAGATACGTGTGGAGATAATTCTATTGTGCTGCAGATATTTTAAGTCAAGCTCTGGCCGGAACCAATAAAAATATTGAGAGGCATATGAAATAATCTTCGTTTACCATTTTGTTTCTATTACTGAACGCTTTTATTTCAGTGATATATTTTCTTGGATGGCCTATAGTACGTATGTAATGTGTAGTCTGATTATTTATAAATAAGGTAAATATTACAATTGACTTATCGTAAGCAATATGAAAGTCCATTAGCATAGTATACCAAGGCATACATACATTATATGTAGCTTAAGTTTCTTTTTTTTTATTTACACTAAATTTTAATGACCACATTACATTTGTGTAACATACTAACATCTTTTTATTTTTATAAGCAACCTTTTTCATTTTTTTATACCAATTTACAATAGTATAAATCCGACCTTGTTCCGCAACAATAAGATATCTTCGGATCTGTCCCCGGAAGCTCTCTCGCCGGCGGTCACAGTCCAGCTCCCAAGGAAACCGTTGTGAAGTAATAAGAAAAGGCAGGAGTGCCCCATTGAATGATAACTCCGCTCTTTGTCTCGGCCTGATCGAATTAAAAGGCTTACTGTGTCGACGTGACAGCTCCAACCTAACCCTCCTTCTCAGTTTTTGTCTCAAACAAACTAAAATATTACAGGCCATTCACTAAATCCTTGGGGGAGATCCGCTACTCGAATTTGTACTCAATTTTTAACAGGGACCGTTAATTAAGAGAGCCGCTCTTTATTGGAGCGACGTCTTAATGCGTTAATTGTCGAAATGCAATCTCAGCGAGGCCCTTTTTAATCTATCAAATGCGTCATATTTTAATTTTGAGGTGCTAAGATTTTTCGGGGGCTGATTAATGAATTTGAATAAGACTGATTTTTGACGCTTACTGTATTTAATGAATTGATATGCGTTTGTTCGTATGGATTTTGGTCAAAATACATTTTGTATAAAGACGACACATACAGCTCTTTCCTTTTTATTATCTGACTACGGCAAACAAACAAAAAACTGTATTATATTACACAATGTTAAAAAAAACCCGCCTAAAAACACTAAAAGGAATAAAATAACGCTAATAGGAGAAAAAAACTCATTTGAAGTCGGCGCACAATATGCGTACGTAGACTGCTAGTGGTATCCGTTAAGTGTGACCTAGTACTTTTGGTGTCTTTTTTGAAGGTGGTTCAATTTTTGAAAATTGTTTGTCCCTCTAAACTGAGAACCTCCTTTTTTTAAGTAGATTAATAAGCAGCTGACATTTTTTTTTTCTTTTCATTATCTCGTTCCGATTTTTCCCAGAAAATTATGATTTTTGTTGTCAATGTTTTTCAAGAAAATGTCTGTCCATTAAAATTAACAGCATCTTGTTTGTTGCAGGGCTCGTTACGGCGGATGCCATCGCCAGACCAAGGTAAGCCGTAAAACGTCGACAAACTGTCCCGAAACCATCTTGAGGACGATCAAGGGCGTTATGATATTTGTAATAGGGGTCCGTATGACTCAGATTTAGTTTACGTAGTAGACGTTGAGGCTTATGATTGGAGATAAATTCAAGCCAGATCAACTTAACGATGTTATACTCGTATGTATGTTTATACGAGTATTATGTGATATATATTTATTTGATAAAATGTAAAGTAATAATCAAATTAATGGGTATAATGTAATAACTTGCATTTCATTTACGCTATGGAATTATCAAGTAGTATCTAGAACTTCTAAGCCAACTTTACAGGGTAAATTTTCAACAAAGCCGTTAATATTTGTAAGAAGGTATAATATACACATATGTATGGTATACACTAGGTATTACTTCAGAATACCCTGTGAATTACTTTCAGCAATTATAAAAGAGCTTTGCTGAAAAGTTACCCAATAATCACGTACTGTATATACCTATCTTTTCTTCTGTAAAACTTCAAATTACCACAAAAGCGTTTAGATGCTACCACGGAACTCCAAAAGGCGCACTTGTACAACACGTCTTAATTATTCATTACAACAACGCTCCTTGCAGCATAAAAATATGTACTAAAACGAACACGCACATTAATGAATGCTTGCAATATTTATACACTGGCCTAATCGCTGGGGTGGAGAGTGGAAAAAATGGGCAATTCCACGTAATGTAATATGTATATTTAAGGTGGAATTTCGGAAAACCGAGCTCTGTCGCGGCGCTTATTAGGGGCACTTCAAACGTCTTTCTGTGCGGTTGCGGCGAAAGTAACTCTACTTTATTGTGGTTGATGTAAGGAATTAAGATACTTTTAGGTGGCTTTTGGTTTCGTGTTTGTGTAAAAAAGTAATAGTGTAAAAAAGTAATAGTAAAGAAAAAGTAATAGTAAAAAGTAATAATATACTTATAAAACTGATGTTTAAACAACACTAGAGTATACAGGTTGTTGTTTTGGTCAGTGGCATCTACTCAGGGATGATGAAATGATTTACGAGTATATTTATTCAAAAAATATTTTTTTTAATTACATGCAAGTTTTATTAAAGAAAACCTTTTCAAAACATTCTAAAAAAATCTAGCGCGTATGTACAAAATACTACGTCGTAGCTAGTAAGCTGCGAAGAGGCGATTGGTGTTGGTAGTTTTGAAACACTCGCTGTATCGCAAGAATAATTAGATTTTTTAGGTTTCTTCCATGTAAAGAAAAAATTGACATCATACTAATGTGTTTGTTTGTGCAACCACCCCTGACTCAAGAGTCGCTCGTCGCTGATCAAACCCTGTATCGCTACTATATTAAATGTACACAAAGTAGGCTATTTTAAATTCAATATTAAATAAACATATTTCCTAATACAATAAGCTGTAATTGTTAGCTAATTAATTTATATATTCAGTCCTCTGTTACAATTTCCTGTGGCAATATCTAAAAACTATAACATAATCTTGTTGTCAATACCGAAGTAGAGTTACCTTGAACGCGCGTTTACAATAAGTAGCCAGGATTTTATTTTTTCAATATGTTTATGTGCTCAGCGCTCCCCTCGCCACAATTTCCTCTTGACGGAAACCCTCAATCTAATGATACGGCTGTGTTAAAAAACACAGGGAAATTTAATAACAGCAGCCAGCCGGAGGAAAACAAAGAAAATTTAATTTCCACGATTCCCACATGCTCGATATTGCTAAGAAGTTGTGCTCTTGCTGAGGCTGCGAAGATGAAATACGCTCCTAATTTTTTATTGGATTAATCAAATTTATTTCTTGGAATAATCTGAATAGGGTCATATTTATGATATGATGGTTTATTTTAAGGAATTCGAAAAAGAAAAGTATTTATCAATCTACATTTTTATTTAGGTTTAGCCTCGTACTTTGCAGGGAGCCTAATTTTTCTCGCCATGTGCTATATCAATCAACTAAAGGCTGCAACAACTTAACAAGTCACTAAGTGTTTACGTATCATGCAAGCAAACACTTGAAAAGATCAGATAAGGCTAATCAACTTAATAAATTGCAAAATAATTCGCTTTAAAGCAAAGGGTGCACACGGGTACCACACCAGGAAAAACCAGCAGGCGGCATAGGAAATCTGCATATCACGTTCCGGGGACGGCTTCCCCAGTAATTATCCGGGACAATGCCAACACATTTCAAAGGTAAGCGAATTAGTTCCGCACTTAATGATCCGACAACGCGCGTAAATCTTTTTAAAACGCCCTACGCTTTTCCGTGCAAACAGTACGTAAAAAATATTTGCATAAACCGGGCTATAGAGTATGCAAATTCGCGTCCCGTGCGAGAAAAGCCGTTGAAAATTGTATCAAATTGCGACACGTGGGCGCGGCAATTTGTCAAGCGAGCAATAATTATTTTGAGGTCCCACTTCGCCCCTAATACAATGTTCGTAGAATTGAGTGGTAATTCTTGTGGTGCATGCTGTTGGCTTCTGTCTAAAAATATACCTGTAAATATTTGATGCATTAAATAAACAAAAAAATATATACGTAAGCACAATCGGTTGTGATGACTTCTGTTATGTAAATAACAGACTAGTAATAATAGTCCCCCTAGCCGATTTAGACTACGGTGGCCAGTCACAACGAATAACCGACTGCGCGGGACATATTATAGTGCACAAGTGTGTGCGCAAACACAGGTGCACTCTCTATTCCTTTCACTCTCATAGCCCGATGGGACAGCAATCTGACACGACCAGAGAGAGATCAGGCGCAGGACCAACGGCTTTGCGTGCTATCCGAGGCACGGGGGTGAAACACAGCGAACTCCCAAACTTTGGGCTACCCTGATAATTTCTGAACAGAAAAACACAGGTATATATATTTTTGGGTATATATTATAAACAGACTAGTAATATTGAGAAAAGTACCATGGAATTTCTTTATGGTCGGTGTTTTGTATTTTCCAGCTGAAAAAAGCCTCAAACAATCGCACGTCAACAAATTTAATAATTCACTAAAACAGCTCGCTCAAAAAAAAATCTACTTCCCGTAGCGAGTACCTACCGGCCATCCACAAAACAAATATAAAGCTCGTTCCACACGTTCCCACGGTTTTCAATAAAAACAAACTGCGCAAATCGGCCAAAGAGGTGGAATTAAGCCGGGCGCGGGCTGAAAAATGTTATACGCCACCTGTGGAGCGGTGTAATCGTATGCGTTTATCTCTGCCCGATGTATGCACTGGCCTCTCGTACCGGGAACAAGGATGTGGGAAACTCGTGGAAGTTCTGAAAGAGGTTTATTTTTGTAGCTTATGTCTAGACTTGTTTGAGTATATTGTATAAAATATGAAAAATATTCAATTGATTTAAACAAACACAAACTACACTACCCGTGACCACTAACGCTGTAAAATGTTTGAAACGTCATAATATAAAATTTAATAAACATCCGCGAAAACTATCCGTAAACTGTGTTTTAATGAGTGAGAACTATTTTGCGTAAACTTCAGAAACAAAAACATTTAATTATTGCAGGCAATATAGATAACATGAAGTTCAAAACAAACAACTTATAAGTTCTAAAAGGTCTCTTAAAATATGTGCGTACACTCTGAAAACATAAAATACCAGTAAACTAAGTTATTTACCGCTATTGATAATAGAAGGTATTTTCCCACCATTGCAACTCTACTGCTGCTGCTTCTTTGAAAGAAATAGATAAGAGGCTATCAATCAATCAAAACAAGAAGTTCAGAACAAACAACTTATAAGTTCTAAAAGGCCTCTTTAAATATGTGCGTACATTCTGAAAACTTAAAATACGAGTAAACTATGTTACTTACCGGTTTTAATTATGAGGGGTATTTTCCCACCATTGCAACTCTAGTGCTGCTGCTTCTTTGAAATAAAAAAGTTAAGAGGCTATCAATCAATCACATTTTTTTTGTTATACGTTTAATTTAAGGTCATCTCTTTATCATGGTGCTTACACTACCCAGACGGGTTAACGTGAGTATATTGATTTTGCAATCATCATTGGATGACTGAATATGCTACTAAGATCACCCAATCACTTCTAGTGATCCTAGATCTACGTGATCACGTACGGGCTGTGCATGCATCCATTCAATTCCGCGCCGATAGCCGGAATCCGTGCGGCGCCCAGCAATTATCATCAGTGTCCACTCGTCGCGATACACCGCACCCACTCAATTAACACCCACACGATTTGTGTCGATAGGGTCTATCGATGGGACTGTAGCGAATGGATCCTGACTGTTTGACGATGGAGAAAGACCTTTGGCAGACTGAATCAGGCAATCAAATAAATATAAATAAATATAAATATCCTTTGGACAATCCCACACATCGCCATCTAGTCCCAAAGTAAGCTACTCAAAGCTTTTGTTATGGGTGCCAGACAACAGATATAATACTTAAATACTTTTTGTTTGTAAATACATACATGAAATACATAGATAACACCCAGACCAATACAAACAGACATGTTCATGCACACAAATGTTTGTATTGTGCCGGGATCGAACCCGCAACCCGCTGCGTAGTAGGCGATTTTTCGACCACTACACCAGACGGGTCGTCAGAAAATCAAAGTATATTTATTAAGATAAGACACGGTTAACTAAATAAAAATTTGGTAAGTTATCAGTATGAGCTTTTTTGGATTCGATTTCTTAGATATACCTTTATAAAACGCAGCAGAACACACATTTGAATTCTCTCTTCTTACCTTAGTTAAAGAATCGGATATCTTGCCTACAATTGTTTCTATTCAATTACTACAGCTATTCATGTTTTCCTATATTGAATTGCCATAAAAAACTCCTCCGAAGAATCCCGCAAACAGCACTCCAGAAATTTTCCCACGCTTATGAGGTCTTAATAGTGAACCACGGTCCTTTATGAAGCCGACCGAACACAATAACGATAAAGGTGAGCAGAAAATCCGGACAATAAACCGGGCAAAAAAGCCGAGGGCTAGTGCGGGCCAAATAGTTCGTGAAATTTCGAGGGGGCCCATAGTAGCGTAGCTAGGACGCGCACTTTACGACGGTCCTCCCAGTAAACCTGCCCATTACGTTGGGTTAAAGGATCGTCCAACTCGAGTTATAAAGATGCCGAACGCGCAGCAAGATTTGTAGCCGGTTTATAGATGTAGAAGGGTTGGATGCGGGTATTATGATCATGTCGAGTGGATTCGTATCGTCTCCAGAAGTCAACATTGCGGGAATGATTGAGGGCTTTTGAGGGCGGACGAAAATATGAATTCTGTTCGTCGGAAGCCGATGTTTTATTGCATTGGAAACCGCCATTTGCGGAGTAAGGGGTAGCATTCAGTATTCGTTATAATGTATTCATTACAAATGCATAACTTTGTTATTAAAAGTCTACGCTATATGAATGCAACCAGCTTATTCCGTTTCAACAACGAGAGCGACAGAAGTGATAATTGCAAGAGACATTAAGTATTTGCAGTCACGACACTCAAAGAACGAGCCAGGTATTCAGGCGCACTGATCATCTGCCGCGACAAGTCTATACCGGTCTCTCTTATTTCAAGGCAGTAGAGTCCAGATTTTGTTGGAACGGGTTACAGTGAAATTGGTATCCAGGTGAGGTATCAGAGGCTAATTGTACAGTCCGGCAAACAGAGCGAAGGCGTTTACAGGTGTTTGCCAACGGTCCCACGTAAACACGTAGTTTGAACCGACCTCCTTGCAATGCTCTGGATGCCCGCTTTGAACCGGCTATTTGGTTAATGTTTTAGATGTGACTGAATCACTTTTATTTCTTTGCTGGCGTGAACTAGAGAATTTCAAGATAATATTAGCTGTGAGTTGGTACGCTATGCAGTTGTTATTTTGCTACTACTCTCAATCTTGTATTATTTGTAAGAAAGTGTCGCATTTAATCACGATGATACATAATCAGTATGAAATATAATTTTAAATTAAGTTGTTTGCTTTTGTCTTCATGAATGATATGAACTCACATTCCACTAATGTAAGGTTTTCTCGTTGTTTTGCTTTTCAATTCTAATAATGTTGTCAAAAACATTATCTAAAGGCAAAATGAAAGCAAACAGCTAACCAAACTATCAAAACCATAAAGACACACATCCCACATTGAAGGGGCTTCAAATAGAATAAAGTTCCATTAATAATTCCAAGGCTGGCCAGCATTAACTGCGTGTTGGCGCCAGTGTATTGCGGCCCCGGTCAATCCTTTGACAGCGTGTGAACGTGCCCTTTGAGCTCGCACCTATGACCGCAAACGTTTTGTGCACGCTGCTTTATGCCAGTTGGTTTCAGACGGTAACCCCAATTTTGAGGATCGCTTTTGCTGGATAACTACGGCTGTGTGGTGGTTTACCTAGTTGGTTGTTTGGTGTTTTGGTGAAAAGAACCTAGATATTTTACTGTGGTTTGTCTCCAATTGACAACATTTCATTTTTGTAAAGGTATGAAAATTCGAAAACCATTTCAAGATTTTGCATTTCTAAACACGTTAAACATTTTTTCAGAAATATTTTCCGCTTTATTTTTAAAGTTAATTAAAAAAGACTGAAAAGACCATGGAAGTTGGCATTTCACAGGTTACGCCTTTGCAGTGACATTTCATGTAGAAAAAAATGCTTTTGGATTTTAAGCTTACTGTCAGTTGTCACTTTGACGTTTAGTGTTGTTGTTGTTTTCGGTATTATATTGGACATTATCGATAAATTACGAAGTGGTAAATTAAAGGTTATTAAATAAAACATTTTCAATCTAACAAATTTTTAGTTCAGATACGAAATAATCATCATGATTCGGATTCGAAATATAGTGATATTTGTAGTTATGAGAAAATATTGGAGTAATTTTCAGACATTATAATAATATTAAATAAGAAGGGATTGTTTTATTTGGTTACTTTTTACTTAACTCAAATTAGGTAATGTTACATAATAAATTAAAATTAAATACTCAATGGATATACCATTGATATCAATACCTTAATTCTACAATTGATACAGACCACAACACTTTAAACGTCAGATATATTTTTTATCGAATATAAAGACAAAGACGTCACCTCGAAACATCCAACTTCCTGTACTTACGCTCTTTTAGAATGGAGAGTTTTTAAACAATTATTATTAGAAAAAATACTGAAAAGAAATAAAAATGAAAAAATATGGGTGCCTTCATTTTCGAAGTTCTTTCAGGATAAAAATAAAAATGTGCATATGAAAATTTTGAAATGTTGTCAAATGTGACCAACTTATGAAATATTGAGGTCCTTTGCATAATGCAATGATTTGAGTTGATACGGGCTGATACAGTGATCTGGAGAGAGACACATGGATTGAGTTTAAATGTATACTCTTTGCCTAGCATCATCTGATTGCCAGTTATCACCTGTAATATCGATGGTTGTATAAGACCGGCTAGTTAATAAAGTAGTTAAACTATTATGCATATTTCAACTAATCATAGCTCTCTAACTACGAGTAAGCAGAGTTAGCCAGTAACGTCCCACTGCTGGGCAAAGGCCTTACCACTACTATGAGGTAATCCGAGCGATACTCCACCACGCGGGCTTGGTGCGGATTGGTAAAGGGGTATTTGCAAGACAAGCGACTAACCCTGCTGTCAGATGTTATCAAGCCACCCATAGGGCCTCTGACTAGGCTTAAAGACTAATGTCAACCGATATTAGCCGGGACCAACAGCTTAACGTGCCTTCCGAAGCATGGTGATGCTCGGCATATACGTCACATATATGGTCGAAATGGTCGCCCATACAAACACGACCGCGCTGTAGGTTGCTTCACTTCGGTATCACTACCAAAGCGTTGCTACTACTGCGCTACTTGCTCCTAGCTACGAATATTATTCCCATTTATAAAAGATGCTCTATATTAAATAACACATGGAGAAGAAAAGCCCTCTCAATATAAATCATGAGTATCCTATAAGTAATACAACCAATCCTTTTATTCCCCGCAGTCTTGCCAGCTGAATTGTTGTTCATCTTATTTTCAAGAGAATTACGCATACCCCAAATTGTAACAAAGGCCAAAAAATATGTAAAACATTTGAATATAAGTAAGCGCAGACGAGTGCTGAAAGTTGGCTCGTTTGGATCGCGGATCTCACAGAATATGCAAGTGCCGACGTGGCGTGGTTTTTGAACAAACCCCGCCTCTCTGCATATTACATGAGGCCAACTTTACCCGATTTCTTCAATATTTTAAGCGTGGGAAATCCGAAAAATTTAGCGCTGAAAATTGTGAACGTACCTGGTAAATAAGTTGTGTGACCTTTTTATAAATAACCATAATAACCATTCTAACTGATTTCAACTTATTCTTAGAACCCTCTGCTCGTTTTAGGTACTAACTATTAAGAATGTTATATACTTTTAAAGCTAACGGACAATATTGCAAATGGGAAACTTCAATATCGTAGCCTCATTGTGTAGTTGCACAGTTCCACTCCGCTCGCCCCTTCTAAGACCGGGTGTTAGCATCGTCATTTTCCAATTTGTACAGAACAAAGTTCAGAAACTGAAATGGACGTCTTTATTCAATATCATGCAAGTATAATTGTGTAGCACACAGTCTCACCGCAGACTATCCCCGCGAGCGCTCTACGCTTTGTGTTTCCGATGTATAGTTCTTGCCATATCCAATCGCACTTGAGACTTAATTTCATTCCCTAATACACGCTCGTATTTGCTCGCCATACATCCACGTTTGCACTCCACTGCATTCATTTTACGCCACAGACGTTGCCATATTTTCCTTTTGTCTAGACGAAATCTTAACGAATATTTAAGTAGTATGACTTAAGGGCGTTCCCTCGTTATTTTAATGAAATATGCACATGAGCGTGTTGCCAGCTGTGATGAAATCGAGATAAAAATTTAAGTACAGCTAGTATTTGCTGTTGGTTTTCTTTGCATTTCCCTCATTCTCATTACTTTCATCAAATATAGATGTTGATAGTTACCATTTGCAAACTATAGATTTACATAAGTCACCGTTTATAACACACAGTTTATAAACAGACATCTCGGCTACCTCGCTCTCATTATCAAATACAATATCAAAACAAGTGAACGAAACCTGAAATCGCGGCTGCCACTAATTAAGGCAGCGCGTAACAAAATCTCGCCGAATCTTACAAACAAGTGTGGGTCTTAAAATTGTTCATGTAAGGCGGAATTAACCCGAACACATTAGTGAGATAAGTCGGAGCTCATTTGCGGGCCTTCCGGCCGCGATGGCGCTGGTACATCTTGATATTCTTTACCCCTTGCCGATACTCCGCCACACGAGCAATAAATGGCGTGGAAGGAGCTGCTATCGCAAGGCCCGATACTATAGGCGAGGCAGAACAACCAACACAGTACGAAACTTGACATCAGATGCTACGGAAATTCGAACCATGCCAAACGCCTATATGGTGGCTCATAAGTTGACCTACACGCTGAGCAGAAGTACGAAATCGTGTTCGAAGAATCGGCACTTTTTGCGTATGTAAGCGGAATCAAGGCAAGGTCGCTAAATCAGCAATGCGGTCAACAAATCAGGAACGCTGGAAAAAAGTGACATGCATTTCGTAAGTCTTATCATAACATTACACATTTCTATGTAATCTTCAGACTGTACATTTGCAACATTGTTGAAATGTGAATATCTGTCCATCCGAAGTTCTTATCTCGCGAGTTGGACTGACGGTTCTGCTCCACTTCTGTCGATATCTTCCATCCGAATTAATTTCGGAACTCACAGAAACGAACGAACTAACTTGTTATTTCTACGTGCACCCGACCGAGCGCGACTTCTAATCGCGAAGAGTCGCGAGATAAAATGGCGACCCGTAATTACCATAACGCGCCTTTCGAAGATATGTGGAGAATCTTAATGGTACGGTGGCTCCGTAAATAATGGGCTCTTATGGAAAACTTGGTAAAGAGCACTGTTTCGTGTGTAATTTTAAGGGTTCCCGCCTCACGTGCTTTTTGAATAATGTGCCAAATGCGGGCCGACTTTAATGACGCCGTCATTTGTTTTGATATAAAATTTAACGCGCGTCTTGTGTTCGGCTGAAAATTGCGGTAAAATTAGAGGCATTGTTGCTTTCTTCGAGGAAAATGTTTATGAACAGAAAAACCTTCTTTTGTGAGCTGTTTATGACCTTTACTTTTTGTTACGCAATTCAACCATTAAGGTTAAGACGCAAATATTATACGACCTCCGTGGTGTAGTGGCTAAGGACACTGGGTATCAAGGCGTCGCCGCTCCGAGGTCCCGGGTTCGATTGGCGGTTGGGTCAATGTAAAAATATAATTTATATAATTTTAGTGTTATGGTACCACCGTTGTGTCTGATTTCTATAACAGAAGAGCATCGGCTACTTACTCTGGCATCTGAGCAATGTATGTGATTGGTGTCCAAATTATTAATTTAAATTTATTTATTGTTATTTAAGTACACATTTGCAGAAATATTATTTATTTAAAGACAATACCCGATAAACATCTTTTTAATTTATTTATCAAATTAAAAAGACATTACATGAATATTTATAAGAGTCGCATACTGAAACCAATGAAGTTTGTATTGACGCGACCTGAGTCGAAGTTTAAAACTAAATAATGAAAGAAGTAGGTAAGAAATCAATAACAACATTATTATTACACCATTTAAACAACCAAAAGGACCCGTCGACGACCCGTCTGGTGTAGTGGTCGAGAAATCGCCTACTACGCAGCGGGTGCGGGTTCGATCCCCGCACAATACAAACATTTGTGTGCATAAACATGTCTGTTTGTATTGGTCTGGGTGTTTTCTATGTATATTATGTATGTATTTACAAAAAAAAAGTATTTAAGTATTATATCCGTTGTCTGGCACCCATAACACAAGCTTTGAGTAGCTTACTTTGGGGCTAGATGGCGATGTGTCGGAATGTCCAAAGGATATTTATTTATTTTATTTAAAAGGAGGAATCAAAAAAACGCACATCTACCAACAGATTAAATTATAAGTTTCCATATTTAAGCTATCGCGCAATTCAGTAGGTAACGTGTTAAAAACTGTGAATACGACTTCCATTCCAAGAAATCCCCACCTCGGAAACGCGACTGGGTAGGAGTGGGAGTAATCGCGCAGTAATTTAAATAAGATCTATTATCTGGAAACAGTTAATTACCCACGTCGAGTGCACCGAGTCACCGCTATCGCAGGATGCAGCGGGCGCTGATACGCTTGAATTATGAGCGACTCCAGAATTACCCCCCGGCGATGCCTTATGACGTCACGCTGTAGAGCAAAGACACCGCGAAACATACGCTCGTGATATTGCGATTGTTGAGTAGGTTGGTAGTTTTGTAGCTCAGTGTTGTATTGTGTTATGTGGCATTAGAAACAGAGGAAACGTCAGACTGTTTGTAAGATGCCACCTAATGCCTGCGTCAGCGATACTCAAAGTGTTCCGTGAATCTCTAGGGTTCCACAAGAATTGAGACAAAAAATCAAAACACCTCTCTCTGGCGGTTCAGAACATTTTATTATGCCGCCACTGTCGATATCTACTTGTGTTTGTCTTATATGTTAGTGAGTTATAAGTAAAAACTACATGGTAGATACTTATGTTTATTATACATAACACATATTGTGTTATTGTAGGATTCCATCAAGTATATCGCATTCTAAAAGGGTCCCATCACCAAAAAAGAGTTTGAGCTGCTGGCTACAAAAAATTCGTTATTGAAACAACTAAATATTTGCATAAAAAATGATGATATTTTAATGTTTCTTAATGTGCACCGTAAGAGTTCTTTTAACGCATAACACGTATTTAACATAACCAAAGGGTCAAATCTAATTTAAGAAAACCCTAAAAGTACTATTTTTTGTACTTTCTTCCTAAAGTCCCCAGTTCTCGTAGTAGTTCTGTGTTTAAGCCTAGAGATGCTGGCGATACTGGTTGTTCGTCCCGTACAACTTAATTTTGTAAAATAATAATAGGTAATACTAATGTACTTAAACTATATTCATATTCATTTATTCATTTCATATGTAACATAAGAGCAGACAATATGTATAACATATAGGCTGAAGATGATAATTTAGTTACATTATGATTTAACGAGGTATTTGTGAATTAAAGTTAAATAAATTACAATTAAATCAATGCTTCAATAAAATAAGTAAATGTTCATAAGTATTTTGACAAAATGTCAATTCTATCTATATAATAATAATAATCCGGTAATGTCAAATTTAAATATATAAATAGAACAACAATTTAATTATGTCAATGTCTTAATTTCTATAATAATTATATTTATCAGTTGCATAATAAATGATACTGAAACTCGTAGCAAAGTGGTATCAGCGCTCGCGATTGCGCTGAGTTATGACGTCACTGCTGTTGTCGCAGCCTGCTTGTAATAGTCGTAAAAGAACAGTATTTAGCAGACATTACTTTCGTATACTAAGTTACTAAATAGGACCCTTGTCAAGATAATTATGTAAAATGCTATGGAGATAGGGACAAAAAATCTTCAAAAAAGTCATATTGATATCTTTAGTCTCCATAACAGAAAAGTCAAGTGATGTAAGTAATACAAGCCAAATTTTAAACCGTGTTTTGAAGCTTATAAACAATTCATGCTTATTCAATGATACGACTGTAATCCACCCCAAACCATTTGCTACAAAACAATAGTTGGCTTGTGGCATTATAACACTTCAATCTCATACATCCGCTTACCGCAGTATTGTTCCCGCATATTTGCCAGCCGTCCCTCCTCTATTCCGCACAGTGCACAACAGGCACTCTAAATTAGCCAAAAACGCTCCGGAACACCACAGCTAATATTGTCTACCGCCTTAAATATGCAGGCTCACCTGCGAAAGCTGCCGGAATATACTGTAATTGTCGCGTGTACTGCCTCGTTTAATCCACGCTACATCTTCTGGAATGTTCGAGAATGCAGCCAAGATTTGCAGACTGCGGCGCGACTTGGCCTCGGGCCTAGCGCGGCTTAATAAGGCGCTTAACCCACACCCGCCTTCTCGACCCACTCGACTCAACACAGAATACCCAAAATAACCGACTCAACGAACATTAAAAACTCGTTTACTTCCCCGAACCCTTTTAAAAAGAGTTAAAGTTGTAACACCCCCGAAAACCTTCTTCAACAATCTCGTGTACTCCACGGTAAACAGCGTCAGCTCCGTAGATGAAATTGCAAAAATGTAAAAGAGCTAATGTTTGCTCACCTTAAACCCTTCCCGACCCCACGTGCGGCGTGACGAGCCGGATAAAAGGCTTTAATACACCCTCATCCCTTATTACGAAACTTGAAAAAGACAACAATATAGATCCAATGTGTCGCGGCGCGGGCAATCATACGCGCATCAAAGGTGACGGCGAGGTAGCCAAGTGTGGAGGCGCCTTTATGTCGATTCGTTTTGTATTAGCTGCGTATGGAGATGTTGAGTCAAAGGGCCACGTTATGAGATCCGAAACAATGCGGATTGTGACAATCCCGTTTCCTCCATGTGAGGAAATGGCATTTGAATGCTTAATGAGAAGTCCTGGTTTGTATCACAATATGACTTTACATCTCTGGCGTCGTTTTAGCGATATGAGGCGCCCTAGCAATTGGTTTCATAGAAATATTATTGAAGATAACATTGAGTGTATACACGTAGACAAACGACAAGCTTTATGGCTCAAATCCAAACAATAGTAATATAAAAATGGTGACTCTAGCTACTTGTTTTTCATACACATATGAATAAAATGCGTTATTTTCCATCGCCACAGTATGCTAGCTTGAAACACATCAAGCAATCATTACCGCCCTTCTGAAAAATCTCAGCGGGCTGCTTTGCAAGTCAAAACTTCCGCAACTTTGTTCGTGTGAGGCATTCTCTTATGTCACGGGTAGATGATGCATATTCAGTATTCAGTACATAATCTTATAGCATGTAATTTAGAGGCGTGCTCAAAAAGTACGAATTAAGCTCTCTATGCAGCCAGAATACTAAAGTTAATTTTAATGTAACAGCCCCTTTAGTCGCAGCATACTGGTAACTAAAGACCTTTACACACTGCGACTTTTAGCAGCGATGCAGTTGCGATGCAGAAGCTGGAAATTTTCAAATTATGTACTGAATTTTGGCGACTGCATCGATACTAACGCGCGTTAGCATCGATGCACTCGCGCTTCTGCATCACTGCTAACGCGCGACTGCATCGGTTCTTCAATAAATTTGTTTATTGCGTGAGTCGCAATTCTAAAGCGCGTTTTCAAAACGCGCAACTGCATCCATGCTAAAAGTCACAGTGTGTAAGAGGTTTAAGTCATAGGAATGCATAGAAAAACTAAATTAGCTGCTAGAATGCAACTTCTTATACTTTATAATCGTTTGGTGTCGTTTTCACAACAAAAGGTAGATCTTTTTAAAAGGAATTGCTAAATTATTTATTTTATTTATTACGAAAACCAACAGCTTTAAAATAACGTGTACAAACATGTTAGTTACAGGAATATAATCAATGGTTAATATAATTTCAATACTCTGCCATGGTACTACACCATGACAGAGACAGACAGACAGCTTTAGACAGAGTGCTACTAAGTATTCGGTCCAAAAAAGCATTACTCTTGGATCTTTTTCAGTCTGTTTTGCAATTCAAAACCAGTAACTTTGCCCTTACGCATGTGACGACACCTTTACGTTCTAAATCATCTATGATGCAGCAAATTGAGCGAAAAGTGACAATTCAAAGGCGTCACCCTTTTAGAAAAAAAGCCTATTTCGAAAGGAGATGTGAAGTTGTTACAAACATTACGAAATATTATGACCACAGCGTAGAAGATCTGCTTTATGTGTAGAAAGTAAGGTTTAAGGTTTTAATACCAAACGATATAGTGCCTGAGTTACGACAATCCATTCATCTAATGTCCCTTTAAATAATATATTTCTTAATCTAGATGTATGACGTTGTTTGTCACTATACTTCCCTCTACGTTCCAAAATGTTTTGGAGCCCACACGCTACTTTTGCTTATGCAACCAAACCTGAAAAAAAAATAAAGTCAAAACGTTTTCGATAAGGGTGAACGGTTTGCACCGACCAATGAAAGTCACCGCGTCAGCACTTTTACTTTCGTTACTTATTTTTAAGTAATTATAATTTAGTCATAACATAAAGACGGAAGTGTGAACTCGTCTAGCAAGAAATAAACAATAGATTGTTAAGGATTTATCATTTAGCAAGATGCCTCAAGTCTGTTTAGTGGCAATATCAAGGCACCGTTCAAAAAAGGGTTATACATCGAAACTTTCGTTTTCCCTTGAACCCCAAGAATGAAGTAGAGTCAGAGTATTATCTGCACCTATTTGTTGCTTTTGTAATTTTGATACATTCTTTCATGCATTGCCTTACGTCAATTTAATTTGTGCCAATTCTTTTCGTATTTTCTTCATAATTTAGCAGATGATTTCTAAAATTTCAACAGATGAGTTACTGCTGCCCTGCACAGGCTGCTCTATTTTATGCCGCGCATCTGGCTTGGCTGCCGCGATGCCGACGGGATCCGGCACACTTTTGGAAAATCTTTATTTTTTTACCTGTTTATTTATTTAAACTTTATTGCACTGTAAGTTGTACAATTGTCAAGTCAGTCAACCACCTGGTAATGCAAAGAGTTTAATCAGTCGCGGAATATTAATAATATGTGAGAAGAGTAGTAAAAAGAAGTAGTAAAATCTTGGATGAATTAATGCACTAACATAAACTTACATTGACGACCTCCGTGGTCGAGTGGCTAGTACGCTGGTTTCAAGTCTGGTTTTAAGATCTCGTGAGGTTCCGAGTTCGATTCCCGGTCGGATCAATGTAGAAAACGATCTTTTCTATATTGTCTCGAGTCTGGGTGTTGTGGTACCACCGATGTTTTCAATTTCCATTACACAAGTGCTTTAGCCACTTAGCTTGGAATCGGAGCAATGTATGTGATGTTGTCAAATATTTATATTTACCTTTTATTTATATTTATTTATATGCATACTAATATTACACAAATATATAATAGAATACATAAGCAAAAGACTAGTAAACATACACAACAATACATATACTTCATAAATACAAAATTATGAATGATAAAGGTGATGATAATGACGACATCCAAAAAATACAAAAAAGAAAATGGTTGTTAATTCTGATGAGAGCCAAGGTTAAGATAGTGGGTGCGGAGAGACTTTTAAAAGTAAATTTGTTGGGGCACATTTTCCATTCTGATTTCATTTTTACTTTATTATTTTATATTAGCGGTCCTGGTGAACTTTATTTCCTTCCCATATGTGCTATTCGAGGCACCGACGAACGAATTCAAAAAAGTGAAAACATATTGTCGCACTGAGAACCTTTCTCTTTTTCAAGTCAGTTGAAAAGTATGACAATCGGTCCACCCTTTCTCGAGTTATAAGTAGTGTAACTAACACGACGTTATTTTATATCTTATAGATTTTAACGTTAAACGTTAGACGACGTTAACTGATAACGCAACTCAAGGTAACAATATATCTCGATACACGTGACTTTTGCCTCTACACCTATCGGTAATAAATTCTGAGATCACTGACGGTGGACTCACGGCTTGTTGATACCTACTATTTTTCTTCCAATAAATATCAAAAGCATATTATCACAATAAATTAATTGAAAAATATAAAACTGAACAAGGAAATATATTTAAAAATAGATTTATATAATTTCAAACGTGTCTATAATTATATTGATTATGAAAACTTTTTCCATGTTTATGAATTCTGATACAAACATAGCCATGCAGCAATCATTTTCAACAATTTCCCATTTTCGCCGGCACCATCTTCGTCGAAGTCATCATCGTGACATGTTTCCGATTCCGCTCGCATCCTCTCCTCGTATCGTTAAACCGACTTGTAAGCCATTACGACAAATTATTCCAGCGACATCCCGCTTGGTGGCAAATTGACATTCAATCAGCGTCGCAACATTGTTTCCCTATCAATCCTTATTGGGAGTAGGCACACGCGCCGCCCCGATATACCGCCATCAAATTGCAATTTGTTTATGAAAATTTATTGTATTCGCCATTACCGCGGATTCTTTTCCTGCGGGAGCGGGGAAATCACCTTATTCAATTCCCTTTTTGCATACATCACATACATAGGGGTTGGAAACACGTGAAACGCGTTTGGAACCCGTGTTCACGTCTTATTAGTCTGCATTGGATAAGGTTTTTCGGAATCGCTCCCGGGTTTGCGGCAGACAGCTTTCGTCGCGTGTAAGTACTCATAGGTGCTCGTTTTTCTGTCGATACGGATCAGGCTGTGTCTAATGTAAAACACGCTGTGGTTTGCCACGGTACGTGCATATCTGCAAGAATTGTGTCGATGAAATTTTACTTCTCTCGGTCCAAATACATCAAAATGTAGGCACATATTAATTATTCTGAATCTAAAATTAAAATAATGATTTTCTTTATTTACAAAAGTATAATAGTTTTGTATAGTTTACTTTATTTTGCATATTATATGGAACGATTTAGTACATATATATTTTCTAAAGGTGCACCCTGCTCCTTAATTCCGTAGACGCAGTACTAGGGAAATTTACAATCTAAATTCCGTTAGAATCATTTATCACATCGGTATTAGTGAGTCACATCTGTCTGCGAGATGCACTGATACAGTGAAAAGTGCCCTCATGTGTTAAAATTATGAATAAGGACACAATTTTAATGGATTAGTACACTTATTTTAGGTTAATCTATATGACTGAGGTATTCACCTCAGTCATATAGATTAACTATAGTATAGTATTTTCGTATAGTAATTTCGTATAGTTGATTATAGTATTTTCGTATAAAAAGCTAGTTTTAACGTTTAATACCTGATACTACATACCGAACAACTTTTGAAATTCGACTTCGTTTGACCCTGTAACCGTATTAATTATGTTCACTTATATGTAAATCCATCACAAAAATCCAATATTTCACACAAAATCCAGATGTCGTCTCCGTATTTTTAACTTAAAATCGTACATTTCCACGTAAACGAATCGAGCGTAACCCAACTGCGCGATATGGCGCTCCCTCCGCGCTGTTTGGCGGATTTAAAAGAATCGTCGCATATATCACGGTTAATAGGGCAAGGAGAAAGCACTACTTATGCCTAATGCGACAAGGAAACATGCTCCGCGTACGCACTGGCACATCCAAACACATTTAGAAGTATTACCTAACTTATCGCGATCCGTAATAAGCGATTACAATCATCAAGTGTGTGCCATGGTTGTAGCAGTTCATGTGAGGTTGGAGTTATGAAGCCAGTGATTTTGGTTTTTGTCGTTGCATGTCAATACATGCAACGCTACCCTCGCGTTCAAATTGTTAGTGACGTACCTAATGACTGCAGTGTATTTAAAGCTCAGAAGCAAGCTTATTAGCAGCGCTAATTTACCTTACCTTAACTGCCTCGGTGGCGCAGCGGTTAGAGGATAGCACTTTAAAGGGACGGCTGCGCCAGAGCTCCCGGTTTAGATCCCCGGGTCAGGCCAACATATGTACCTGTGTTTTTCTATTCAGAAATTATCAGGGTAGCCTGAAGTTTGGGAGTTGGCTGTGTTTCACCCCCGTGCCTTGGAAAGCACGCAAAGCCGTTGTTCCTGCGCCTGATCTCTCTCCGGTCGTGTCAGATTGCTGTCCCATCGGGCTATGAGAGTGAAAAGAATAGAGAGTGCACTTGTGTTTGCGCACACACTTGTACACTATAATATGTCACGCGTAGTTGGTTAGTCGCTGTGACTGGCCACCGTAGTCGAAATCGGATAGGGGGACTATTATCTATCATTAGCAAAAGCAGTGGCGACTGTCTCTCGCTTTTATGTTTTCTGTGCTTTTGCTCCGGTCACCTGGTTGCAATCCAATTATTTCAATTACAAGTTACATAATACCCCGTTCAAACTGGCTTTCAATGACAATAAATATGGGACCAGGCAACGAGCCGAGCCAAATGTATGTGAATATGAGGTAAAACCATTGATGCATTATTCAGGCTTCTGATAGAACTGTGATATAAGTTCGGAGATTTTTATGAGCTGGGGTCTAATGGTGTTGATCCCAACATACATTTGTAGCACGGTTACCGTGATACGATTGAATTCGGTATTATGAGTACTGCGAGTCTTCCCAGCTATAATATTCCCAACTTGACAGCGACCTTGCCATAGAGCTTACAAAATATTGACGTGCTTAATTTGAGGTTTCAGCCTCAACAAAAGGGACCCAATTCAGCATTCAAATACATCTGCAGCGATACAAAAGTGCATCATCAACCCCTTTCTATAACATAACAGTGAATAATGGCGGCTGTAAACAAGCTCAAACGACACCCGTAAAAAGCTATGATACCTCTAAATATGGACAGGCGATGTCTTGACTACAGCGTAAAAACAAAGAGCTCTTAAAGGGAAGTGCAAGGCTAATTTTTTATTAATACCATTCATCAGTTAGCGTCTAACCATATACTTTTCTACGGAAGGGCGTGTTATGTGGATTTTAAAAGCGATTGACAGCTCCGTGTTGTTTCAACAAACAACGTGTTAGGTACTTCCATGCATGTGAATAATGGAAATCAATTCACATGTAGGATTGGGGAGGTTTTTTTTCTCTGTTTTGTTTTTAACAACATTTATCCGACAGTACAATGAAAAGAAATTATATTCCTATGCATAATGATAGTTAGTTTTTTTTTATTAATTGAATATAAATAATTATTTTTTACTAACTGAATAAATACATTCTATTTTTTCTAGACAGATTTTCTTCTTATCAACATATCAGTGATACAATCACGTTGTCTTTGGCACTACTGTTAAATCGCAATAAATCTATACTAAGCGCAGATGAAATGCAAATTGAACCGACAATACATTCTAATAACCATGAACCTGACAGCGTATGAACCCGGAGCACATTTCCATGCAATATCTCATCTCGCCCATTTCCGAGACTGCACGCGAATTCGCCAAAGATTATGCTAAATACTTGTAGGTATTATTTTCGGGACAAGCGTCGCATACGTAACTAGAGTTTATCAGCACCCCGCTAAAAAGCTGTTATATTTTCAACACATGATTATGTAAAAGAATTCCGAGATTTCGACGTGCGAGGGAAAGAAAATGCGTGTCGTTAAGACCCGAGCTCCCCGATTTGCATCTTTACACACTTCCAAGGGGTGTATTTTCTCACGATGAAGCATTATTGTGTTATTGTTTATATGCCATTGTTTCTGGGAATTTTCGAAGAGGGAAATTATGTTCCAGTATGTAGGAACGTTTGAGAGGGTTCCGCTGAGGTGGTAAAATAAAATAGTCCTAGGCATTATTTTCATTTGTAATCTTGTCACTGAACCACTGAAAATAATTATTCCACAGACAGTTTCTTATCAGACAGCGGGGCCTCGCCATGACTGCTAGTACGATACACTGAGGAGACATTTTTAAAATTGTTTTAAAAATGAAAGAACATTATATTTAAATGAAAAAAAAAACTGCTGAAATTTGTTGATTAACCCTTTTTCGGTCGACCTAATCTGCCAGCTGCGCGACTGTCTGTCCGTTCGCGGTTTGAAAAGTGACAATCGGTACGTGCATTGTTTCTTTTGTTTAAGTTTCAATTCATAAAATTAATATTCCTATCGGAATAGGAGGACAAGTAAAAGCTGTCAAACGAAACCGATTTAAGATGTCAGTAACTAACATAAGTAAGTAACATTTGTAGCTTTAAATGAGATAACCTTGACATCAGGTGATTTATAACAATGTTCCTAAGTTAAACTTATTAGTTTACGGCATGATAAACAGTCGGCACAAAATATTGAACATGCAGCTCTAGTGTAAAACTAAATATTATTTCATTATACAAAATATTCGTACATATGCATTCGCTGTGTTATTCTGTCTTTACTTTTTACGTAAATTAACGTTTGTAGAATAGAATAATCAAACTGCGTACTTTAAATTTGAAGCGCATTGGTAAATATAAGTCGTATATTAAGAGGCTTCGAATTGGACTAATTTACCTGTTGCATGATTATTTGTTGTGGTTATTCCGCTGTAATGAACAACAATCAATCACCGATCAAGTCACCATGTTTCAACAGAAATATTTCTTCAAAATATACACAATTTCACATAAATTTTTAAAAACTCAAATAGGAGAAATTTTCAGTGAGCCTTCATAAGCTTCCGAACTGGCTGACAGCTGCTAAAAACGGTTCTGCTACGTCACATCTCCCATCTCTTTTTATCACACAGTTTACTGCTAGTGACATCTCGCTTTTGTCGTTCTATTCCAAAGGGATAATAATTTTATGTTTCAATTTCAAATTGGTATGAATACCATTGGTACTTATTTGTCTACGTACTGATTCAAGCTTATATAGTTACCCGGATAATTTCACTACTGAGACGTCACTTTAAATCCCTTACAATGACATGCCGTGGATTTTACTTCCAATGATATTTCATAATTTTTTCCAGATAAAAAAGGCATCAGCAAAAGGAAACGTCATAATTTCCATCAAACAGACATGAGCGATCTGTGCCCTTGCAAATAAAACGAGTCCAATTTTCCGTCCCGCTAAACGACTGTCTCGTCAAGTTAATAACACAAAACAAATTGCCGTCGAAATCTCCAGGCGGCACGGAAACAATTAATCATATCACAAAAAAATTAAGAAAGCAATCCTTCCTTCTTTATCATTATTATTTAAATCTCCATAACGACTCGACTATATAAATATAGTCAGCAATAACCCGTTTAGAGGATAAGAAAAAGGGATCGTAGTCATTAACATATAATGACAGTAATTAAAATACACAAATAGAGCTATAAAGAAAAGCTCAGACCGTGAAGGGTTGTCTTAGTCGTGGGTTTTATACATGGCAAATATTTTGCTTGCGGCTTTTGATGGAGCTAAGAACTCCATTGTTTAATTTATTAATTAATGGAGTCGGTGTAGCGTAGCCGCTGATGACGCGACGCTACACTGCAGATTAGCCATCCGGGATGGATTGTGATTTAAATAAGTATCTGAAGCTTATGTAAGTTATGGAATTCTAATGGCTATTGAAAGATCGGGAAATGTATAGGATACTTTTTGCCATTGTTTTCTGAAAGATCTTAATCGTAAAATACAAATATCATACTTGTTAATGTAAAAATAATTAAACGTTTTGTTTATTATTATAAAAACAAATGTAACATATTATCATTGAGGCCAAATTAAATTTAAATGGTCGTAAAAAAACAAAGTATAACCCAAATGGCGATTTATACATTTCAATATGAAATAACAACCATAATATCATAATTAGTATTTTTAGTTTCATGCAATCAAAATAGAGAGATTGTTAATTGAATTGCGTTACGATTCATTTCTAAAAGATAAATTCAATTGTTCTATCCCCATGTCAATAAAACTTCAGCTTTGTAGAAAATTATGCAGGCAGCGGCAAACCCCTTTTTCCTTTAAAACACTTATTCACACTCATAGAAAATCCTCTGCGTAAAATCCCAATTCATTCGTGGAGTCACGCTCTCCCGCCTCAGACAACGCTTGCTAATTACGAGATGTAAAGCTTTATTAACGCTATCGGCCGGCCATTAACATAAAAAAATAATATTTACAGATCCCTCCGACGCTCTTCATTTACGGATACAGCCACATTACTCGCGCCGCGGCCTCAACCCTTCCTTACAAATAATTGCGAGCTGCACGCCTTGAGGAATGGGATAATCGGCAAGATTAAAGCTCATCACGACGGCTATACTGAACAGAATTTAGCATTGTAATAGCCTGAATTAGAGATCCGCCATCAAGATTCTCACCTACAATTTACTCAAAAACGTCTTAAATCACCACCTACCAAATTACCCATTGATATTTTAATCAAGCCATCCGGCGAAGGATACGGAACATCACTATTAGCATATAAATAGCGCATAAAATATGACGTCAGCATTTTAATTTTTCGATATTACGAGACGATTTACAAATTAGCGAGTAAGAAAAACGCCGCCTTGAGAGGGTGACCTGCCGCAGATGTTCTATTTAAATGTAAATTTCCTCGACACGCCGACGACACGAATAAAAAAAAAATTTAAAATCAAAATATTTGATGCGCCTGTCAATATAAAACATAAACCGTATTGCGAGACAGTTTGGATAACGCTTGAAATAAGCTTTATTTTCTTATTTACAAGATTAATTGAACTAGCAATGCGAGTGTCAGGTGAATAAATGAAAAGACGTAAATAAAAAGTTTTAATTCCAAAAAATAATTTAAATAAATAATGATAACTCCTGAATAGAAATTAGTCACAGCCCAAAAGCTTAGGCAATAAAAACATCAAAAACTTTCCACTCGGGAAGGAAAAATTAACGAAATTTGACAGGGGTATTTAATCAACGCCTCTCACAACAAACAGTAGGGTGACAATTGCAGGCGGATGGCGGAAAAAAAGAATGAAAAGAAAGTATTCTTTTCAGGGAAAAAGGGCAACAAAGCGGGCTCTCGGAAGTGGAGGTGACAGATCACCGACAATGGTGGAAAGTCACACCTCTTGTTTACGGCCGGCGAGCACTGAATTAGCTATCATTTACTTAAGCACTTTATATAATTAAGGGGAACGGCCATTAGTGTCGCAGACGGTCGCCATATTCTTTTCATGGGCTCTAATTGCGAGTGTGGGGCGGAGTTGGACTATTATTTTCTGTGTGTTAACGTAAAGTGACGCTCTTTTGAAATGACATCTGTTTGTAAGATCTATTTTTATTGGAGTAACTTTATAAGATATAACATAATGTACATGAGAACAATAATTATTCTAAAAAGAGTTTTGATCTTGAGGCATTATTATTTTTAAATAAAATATTTGATCTTGAGCGAGTATTCCTCGATTTCGAAAGTGGAATGCGAACGTTATTAATTACAGCCAATGAACAAAACATTATTCAGCTTGTATTCTACGTTTTATTACAATGAGAGCTCTCATTAAATCCCCTTTGCATCGGATTAACGAATCGATCATAATTGATTAAGTACTACTCCGAGGCGAAACCACAAAGGAGTCCATTCGACCACCTCGGAGGAACACAAAAACAAGCCTCTCCCTCCCTTTTTTGACCGAGCTTCAGTAAAAGGCTAAATCTGGCTTTGTTCATTTACTCGGTAAACCGATAATTTCATTAAACAACAAAGTAGGCCGACTCCGCAAACACGGCAAGAAGCCAATGTCCCCTAAGATGGGAGATTCATTTGCAGAAAAAAATTCAAGTCGTGGCATTGGGCGGCGCATTAGGAATCGTCCCCCTGCTTGTTTGTGCATTTGATTTGTAAAAAACATTGCCACTCGAAACAGTAATTTTAAATTACAAAATGCAATTAAAAATCGTATGCCTCCTTGGATTCATTTGTGCTACGTCTTTGTTCAATTTAAAAACTTTTATTCATTTCTCTGCAAGATAACTGTGAGAATAGCACTGCTCAGATTAACCATTTCATAGTCTTAACCCGTGAACAGTCCATCGAGCAATCCGGTCAATATCGCTTGTAACCCGAAACGGTTGCATTCCTCGCGTTAAAAATATCGTGAAGTAATCCTGAGCATTCGGGCCCGAAGTTAGGCAGGGGCAAATTAAGCCGGGCCCTCGATATATTGCGTTTGTTCTTTTGATGCCCAAGTGAAGGGTTAAACCAAGAATGCTTCGCTTTTTATAGCAAGTCCAATATGTTGGGGCGAGGGTTGGTACATATTTGTAATCGGTTTCGGTATAGCTATCTGTTAACGATTTTGGGGTAAGTAAGCAACGATATCGACCGTCTTTGTTTTAATTAAAATCAAAGTACCTAGTACTCGATGCATAATTTAAATTATTTTTGTTTAAGCATCTCAGTTTAACTTCTGATAAAACATAAAAAAATTAAAATGTTTTTGAATGAAAAGTTGATTGACTTTCTAAAGAGTGATTTGAATAGCGATATTCTATATTTTTTTGTTTAGATACCCAGGTATCTAAACAAATAAGGTCTTCTATTATTT
Source organism: Pyrausta purpuralis (assembly GCA_963924145.1). NCBI lineage: Eukaryota > Metazoa > Arthropoda > Insecta > Lepidoptera > Crambidae > Pyrausta > Pyrausta purpuralis. Next base: position 6,609,430 of record OZ001649.1, on the reverse strand, counting down.
CTGCTGAACTCTGCTCTGAAATGAATCGTGCAAACAACTTTACAAAACCTCTTAAAAGTCATTCGTTTCTACTGAATTGGAAAATTGGGAATTCAACATGAAATCAAGCGTAACACATCCGATCAATACACTCATATACCCCGATTTTCCACACATGAATACCCACAAATACTCGTTACGAAGCCAATGAATTATACCTCAGCCAGGTAATTAGACCGAAAATACCATTAAATTAATAAATAAAAAACAGAAGCGAGGCCCCATCGGAGCGACGTGGCCCCTCTGTCGAATAAATTTATGTAAAAATTTTCATTAATATTTTTGAGGCCGACCGGCCGAGCCCTTGGGAGTCGAAATCGAGTTCGCGGTCGCGATGGAAAAATGCAAACCGAAAATTATGGGGACCCTCGCCTTGTATTTGCTTATGAATATCGTGCTAACATGCGCCCGGTATTGTCAGGTATAAATATAATACGAAACGGGAAAATAAAATTAAAAACACTGATGAGGGTTTCATGTAACGCATGCGTAAGGGTGCATGGGGCTGTCACATTTTTCGGAAAACTACATTGAGGTGCCTAATTTTAAAACAAAATACTTGTACTTAAAATTATAATTAAGACCCTCCTGGCAAACAATAATTGCTTTTTACCGAATTCAAAAAATAGGAGGTAATCAATTCATGAATTTGTATTTTTTTTGGGAAATAATTTATTTATAGAATAAAAGGTTAAAGAAAATACATGCATAAACTAGTAGCTTAAAACCTAATAAAAAACCGTGTCCATGAGGCAAAGAGGCGAGGATGCTGGCTGAGTTACCGCGTTAGATAGCAATACTTATCCGTTAAGCGAGAAACGAGCCAGCTTTATTATTTTGTATTTGATAATATTTGAGTATGTTGATTAATTAAGGCTTCCAAATACGTGTCCAAAATTTCGCAAGTGTATGTATGTTTGTCCACAGATTTCTCGAAAACGCGAAGTCTTAAATAATTATTTTATTTTAATCAGGTATATTTCAACTTAGTGGTACAGTGTAGGTTTTTATCAAAATCCTTCCAGTAGTTTTTAGATGTGGGTAATAATAACTTAAAATCATAATTACAAAAAATAAAGCCTACAAAAAACTGACAAAAGGCTCATAATGACACATTTGCCCTTTGTTTAGGAGAAACAAAGTGACGTGCATGATTTAGTCTCATCTAATGGTTGACTGGTAGAGAATGCTTTAAAGCATTAAGTCCGCCATTTGTACTTCATTTTGTTTGTGCAATAAAGAATATATATATATATATATATATATATATATATATATTTCAAACTTACGTTCATCAATAGTCTACGCACATCATGCACCGACTCCAAATGATTAAGTTTCTCATAAACAGCTGAGGGCAAATGTGTTATTTTAGTTTTTTATTATTTTTTGAAGGTGGTTTAATTTATTTATTTATTTTTATATAGAAAAGTGCATGGTACCTTTTTTTTCAACATATTTTTCTACCGCAACAGTGAATGTTCAGTAATTAGTCGTGTTCTTTCTATAAAATCCGTCATAGCATAAAATTTAAAAATCCACTATTCCATGCACATACAATTGCAGCTTCAGATGTCCACACTCAAGGTACCCTTCATCCTCCGATAAAAAGTGGGAAAAATCCGGTGTCTTTTCGCTAGTTTCGTACCCTCGACCTGTAAGGCTGTAAGTACACTAGAAACACCCCCGGCTCTGCGAGATTATGAAAGATTTGTGAGTGCTCGCGACCGCTCGCTCAGCTTAAGAGATTTAAATCGCTCGCTGGGCCGGAATCCAAGATACAAACAGATTTCTTATGGCCAAGATATGATATCTTGCGGTGGGCATCGGTGCTTTGCGAAGGGTAATAAAGTGGTTCAAAAATATTGGTTGGCAGGTAAGAACTGAGAGAGATATATTTTAAAACAACTGGCTTGTATTTTCACGTAGAAATGGCGCTAAATATTTGTAAGCATGGACTTCCTTATTTTGGGTCTTGCAGTTTGAAATACTTACGGCCTATTTCATTATGTCGAAATAAGTTCTATTTGGCGATATCTGCCTGATACTTCATACAAAATGACGTCCTTTGTATTTATTCGTAATTATTCGTAATGTAGTGATTATTTGTCAATTGTGAAACAGTGAAAAAACGGTTTACATTTAATATCACCTAATGAAAAATCATAGGGTTAAAATAGATAGGAAAATATGAGATACATTTTTTCAAGTTTTTAATAATAAGTCATTTTGAATATTGAAGACAAACATTTTTACCGATGAAAAAAATACGGTATTTAGAGTCGATTTTACCAACGACAGATAAAAAATGTTCATCGAATATAACACAACACGCCTTATTTGAAAACATCAGATTAGTCAGCAATCATTTTTGTAATTTTCATTCCAAAAAAATCGGGCGTTTCATACTTATTCAGTCGGATAAGTCTTATCAGACGTTCGTTAAATCGACTCTTAGAAATAAACATTAAACACCTTAAAAATTTAGATTTTTCCTCCGAAAAACTGTTTACGCAACGACTCCATAAGCGAATCTGACATCTACCAAGCCATAACTCCACCTTCTGGCACCTACTAAAGGCGCCACAAAGCGGCAAATCTACGCGATATCGCAGCGGGACCTGTAAATCTTCCCAACATTTTTATATTCCCGCCCCACAGGGCTAAGCAGTCTCGCCAGCCCCAGATTATATCTCGACACTTGATGGATGAATGGTTATTGGATCTCAAGGTTTTTATCATTTTGATACAGTACCAAGGTGCGCGCACTGCGGGGCGTATAGTTCGGAATGTTTAAACTTAGTTGTCGTGTCGCTATGGAAGATAAACTGCCCGAATTTTTAGCACGGCACAAAAGTTTGGTGAAAATATTTGTCAAACATTTTCAAGCAAAAACTACACCCAGATTTCTAATTTCGAATATTTATAATTGAATTATGCATTGCAATGAGTTATGACAATAAATAGTAGCAGGAATTTAATTAAGATACATGGTCAGCAAAAAGATCAGCAGAATAAAGAAATTATATTCTCAGCAATGTTTTAGTCGTCCAAAAACTCCAGCAAGATAGCACATCTATTTCATTCACAAATCGCAAATGAAGAACATAGTTTAACTTCACCAACAAGAGCCAAACATGTATCAAGGAGTTCTTCAACATTAAATAAATAAGTAGAGCAGTTTTAAAGGAAGCAAGTTTAATGGAACCCAGTAAACTCATTAAGGGGCGAACTGTAGTCACCTTTCTAAGACATCAAACTTACGCATAAACCTCTTAACGGAGTAACGTGAGATAGGGATTGTCTGCACCATTATACCTTTATCTGCATTATAGCTGCCTTCATAGAGTAAGTAAAGATTTATGTACAGACAACCTTTCATCTGGTGATGCACATGACGTTTTATCAAAGCAATACCGTATGATGTCTCCGAATTTCAGCATTTCAACAGCGACGGATATTTGCTACCCAAGGACATTATCAAAAATCTTACCAGTAATAATATTTCAAATTTCAGTATCTTAAATTTCTACTCGTAGCTTGAACACGTACGAAGATATATCGATCAGCAGTGTGACTAGCGATAGGTATCGTATACTATATAGCATTTATAACAACAACAGAAAGGGAAAATCAGTAAAATCCTGTGCCCTCATATTCTCACTAGCATTTCTAATAACCTGACATCACTACTCCTCCTCCCCATTATCTCGCTACCTAATCCAGGGAGCGTCGTAGGTGAAGTTTTACATGCAAATGAATTAATTCTTCGCGACGGAGAGTGTTCGCGGTGCATCGGCGATGCCTCGTTGCATTCATAATGCGAGTTCATTACCTCAGCCTAGTCTAGGGCGTAATGGTTTCGGAAGAAGCGCTTCAATTATGAGCGGGATATTAAATCGGTAGCTATCTATTACTTGATCTAGTAATATGCATGTTTTAATAAAGATGTGCATGCATGTAGAGCACTGCGGTCTTGTGTATCCTGAGCAATAAATGCAAATTTTAGTTATCTTACTACTCTTTATGAAGTTATCAAACTGACTTTCGAAATCATACCTATCGAAAGATAATAAGAAAATTTTCGTATGTATTTAAAACCAAACGTACCGAATACGATTCGAATTTTTCTTCACTACGAAATAAAAATAAAACAATTATTTTATCAAAGAAATAATCACAGATTATTTCAACCGTTTCAAAACAAGGGGCTGCGACCTTGATAAAAAGATTTATTCAAAAATCTTGGGGTCGGCAGTACTGTCACAGCTAATAAAACATAAACCCTTCCGATATGTTTATCACCCGCTGCCCTTCCTGTGACAGCGTATTTCACGGGAAGGCTCCAGAAATTGAATTGATACGTTCGCCTGACGGCCGCGGCATTTTTCAAGGCATATCGCGTATGATGTGTGTGGTAAAGCGAGCGGAAAATGGTGTGTACTGTTCGCAGAAGAGGGTGCTGAAATTTTTGGAATATGACGTTTTTTGTGCTGTACTTTTGACAGGTGAAAGTACCTTCGTGGGTAAAACATAAACCTGGCTAACCTACAGTCTAGGCTAGATATTGACGAGGCATTTCTGATATCTTATTTAGTGTAAAAAAAACGATTGTTTATCAAGTGAAACTTTATGTAGCTTATTAGTGTATAGTGTACTGTATAGTGTATGAAATATTTTAAGGTATGACGATTATTATAATAAGCAGATTTATTCATTTTCCACAGTTAAATTACTTTAAAAAAAAGTCCATTTATGAGCGTCTGCGTAGCAATAAATGATCTCTTTTAGAACCATGTAAAAACCTGTAAAATTGCAGGTATCTAATCGCTCAAATAAATAATAATTCTCCTTTTTACAAGCACATAATACGCAACACTAACTTAATACTGAAAACGGCGAGTGTAAACTCAGCCAAGTTTTTCTGCCGACCCTACCTGTCATACGATGTGTGAGCTTGGGGTGCAGTAAAGAGTGCAAACGAGTAGCCGCGGTGTCAGCTAAGACACGCCCGTTTCTGCTAACCGTACATCGCGATGAATTATACTGAATATCAGCATTATATTAGCTAGTGGAATATCGTTTTGGAAATTGGCTGCGAATGGTGGTATCAGTTTTATGTACCATAGAAGTAGTAGACTTCGGTAGGTGATTTGTTTACGAATACTTTTATCACTCGAACAGGTAGTCTGGTCGATATTTTCAGCAAATGTACCTTCTCAAGTTGCTGCTTTTTTTAAATGTTTTTTGTTCTGCCTGATTCATAAATTTGCCATTTGCGCAAATTGTCTTTAAACCTACACATAAATATTATACTGCACTGATAAAACAAGATATGAGATGCCAAACCGCTAAATAATTAAAGATCGAAATGTATTTCTTGCAAATAATTAATTACTTAATGTATTTCTTGCAAATAATTAATTACTTAATGTATTTCTTGCAAATAATTAATTAAGTAATTAATTTCTACGAATTGTCTAACCTATACCCAAAGATTGTCTGGAAGAGATCGCTTTTGGCGATAAGATCACCTTAGTTGAACAATTACTCTAAGCTAAAAAACTGTAATATATGTTATACTTTATGTTGTTCATTAAAGAGTTTTGCACGTTATCATCAAGCATGATCATTTATTTCACTGTATATCGATTTACAGCACTTAAACCAATTTTTTTAAGGTCAATTGAGAAATATTTTTACCTTGCTTTCAATTAAATGTCATTTTGAAATCGATGGCTTCATTCTTTTGAAAACTCGTTTTTTCAAACTACGTTTGAAAAATCGGCCCATTTTGCTTTAAATTGTGTGGTATAACATATTATAATCAAATTCCACTAATATCTCATACATACAGGTGAAATAGATAACCTTTTTTTTTGAAGTTCGAAGAAAATAACCATCAATTCCATAAAAAAACCTGGCCTCTCAATCAAGATTCCTCCTCTACAACCTCGCACGAGATTGTTCTCAAGAGGCGCGAAATGCAAAAAGTGGTCCTCAAGGTACGAATTAGAGATTACAGATGGGGTGCACGAAACCCATTACACGATGCAGGTGTCTCAAGGCTTGCATGCCAATGAACTTGAGTGTCTTTGTACGTTTTAATAGGTTTCATTTGCGGTTGTGAATACGTACCTACTTATTTTTAGTTTTAGTTTTCCCGTTCAGGGTTGATTATTACGTTGAAAAAGCTCGTGATGACATTCAAAGAAAACAGACAGCTACTAATATGACAGTAATTGTTTGATAATTATAGCTTATATTGGGAGTAATTCCAATGTCTAAGATCCTCGTATTGTATTATTTGCTATAATTTACAATGTATATAGGTCATTGAGTTATAAACAGCATACAAATAGCGACTAAAGCAAAAAATATTCTATCCAATAGCAAGCATCTTTTGACTGCCAGCTCACGATGGGGTAACTTGAGCTTCCATCCCTATCGCGTCTAAAAACACCATCAACCCAAAAAAATAAGATAGTTAATACAGATCTCACAATTGGTTCGCGAACTCCTGCTATAAACAAGCGGAGTAAATTAAGGAGGGTAACAATGGAAAATAAGAAGAATGGTAGAGTCTGCAAGAATCCAGCGCGTGATCGGTCCCCGGGGCGCGCACTTATCATCGACATTAACTTTTTTGTTGTCCATAACATTTGCATAGCGAGGCACCGCCGCTTCGAAGCCTCGAGGCGGCCACAGGGACACCATACTTCGTAAGATCATTTTGCAAAACTGTCGCCCACTGGGAACATTGGAGAAATTTGAAAATTACCCTTAATGGCTCATGCAAGGGCGCTTTGTTTTATCGCGTTTTTTGAAATCATTGGAAGGTAGGTATGTTTTTAATGTTCAAAATTCGCAAACACATCTTTAGGCACTTGAAAAGAAATAATCTCACATCTCGTGAGCTGCCCGAATTAATTGAGATGTGGTAATATTTTTATGGATATTTTTCTGTTGTGATAAAATTTAAGAAATTAAAAAAAATACGTAGAAGAACTGATTGACTAATTTTCACTTTTCGAACAAGTTACGTCTCTAATTACAAATATTGATAGAATTATCTATAAAACAAAAGATGCTGTAATATGAATTTAATATTGTATCTTCTAAAATCCTAAAATTTTGTCTAAATTATTTCAGGTTTGGTAAGTATATTTTGACAGCTGTCAGTATCAGACGCCCTTCGGCAAACGAGGCTAATTCAGACCGAAACGTCGGAGATGTAATGAGGACATCATTTAGGGATTTTGGGGCTAAAAATAAAAGGTTATTTAAAATGTTTCCCCATTATAAACCTTACCTAGCTCATGTGTTCATATTCTTTAATTATATCACAGTGTATTGAAAGTTCCTGTAAGGTGATCTATAAGTTTTCTTTCATTATTTATTTATTTGAAGAATTTATGGCACAAATCAAAGTGTACGAAGGTGAACTTAATGCTAAAAACATAATCTGTCAGTCAAATCTTTATAAGTACAGAGAGATGGCAATGGGTCACTTTTAGAATTATTTATAGATTATGTCTGATAAGTTCTACCAGGTCACCTAATCTTATCTTATTTATACATATTCTGAGCTTGTTTTTCTTCTGCTTATAAGTTGAACCATAAAATTATGTTAAAATGTGCTCTAACCAAAGTGAACTTGGGAAATGTATTCTTTATCTTCTCCCGTAATTACTTTTCGTACTCCGCTACAATCCATCAGATTATAATTTAAAAACATGGACAGGTGTAATGGCAGAGCGCAGCAGTTTGCCGATGATCTTTTAGAGTGGTTTTTAACGTGATGCAATAAGGTTTAAATTATATTGCCGGCAATACATTTAGCTAGGTGGCCGATGGCTTAATAAGTAGGTATCGTGAGCAGCTGTTATGATACCGGCCGAGAGTGTCGCCGCACTCACCCTTAAAGAGATTTTTTCAAGGCTCTTTAGTATGGAAAGGAACTCATTATACCCGTATTAAACCAACAATTCTATAAAATCAGAAATCCATTGCCATTTAACAATTCTCAAATTAAGAACTAAAATATAATTATATTTCCTTAAATGGTTCATAAAATAATCAAGAATCAACCTTCTTTTAGCAAAGTACAAAGATTTTTTTATTGTACACTCTAGGGCAGTTCAAGGGATATTTTAATAAAATCATGAAAAAGGCGGATTTCGTTATATTCGGTTTTTAACTATTATTGAACTATTTTCTCCACTGTTGTGTATTAAAACGACTTGGACCTCTGTGATGTAGTGGCTAAGCACAATGGGTATCAAGGCGTCGCCGTTCCGAGCTCCCGGGTTCGATTCCCGATCGGATCAATATAGAAATCAAAATTATCTACATTGTCTCGGGTCAGGGTGTTAAGGTACCACCGTTGTGTTGTTTCCATACCACAAGTGCATTGGCTACTTATTTTGGGATCTGAGCAATATGTATGTGATTGGTATCTTTTTTTTAAAACTCGAGGTTAAAATTAATTTCTGCGAAAAACCTTTCTCCATGCTAACCGAGCCGATCCCGTCTCTATGGCTGAGGCGATCGCCTTTTCGCCCCAGCCTTCGAAAAAAATAGGGGAGATTCCTATCTTGTCGCTTCTAATTTACTTATTCCTCTTTTAAAGACTTATTTACCTTCAAAATCCCATTGTGCCGCGCGGGGCAAGAGTGATCCCATCGCAATAACGGCCTCTCGACGTGTCAAACGAGATTTTTCTTAAAAAAGCTATAACAATTTACATAAATACCCGGCCCTAGTTAACAGTTAATAAAGGAAACGATGTCGCAATTGACGGAACCTTTTTAAAGTCTTTTAGATGGAAATGCTAAAGACGTATTGTTTTACAAGGCAATTGTGAGTTGCTTTGAGCCCGAATTGGATCTTTATTTTTACGGTTATTGCACAAAAAGATTGCACTGCGAATTAAAGTGTCGCAAGAAAGAAACGCATCAAAACAGCAAACAAAAGATCTAAACTTATACAGGTGTGACATAAAAATTCAATTTATATCTTAATCGTTGTAAGCAAAATGTGTTTGAAAATAACTAAATACATATTATCTTATATTTTAAAGGGTTTGTTCCTCAAAACCCTTAAAATATAAAGATAATATGTACTCCTCTGTCTGTCCGTCTGTATGTCTCTATCATTTTTCTCAGGAATGCGTGGAGGTATAAAGCTAAAATTTATATCAAATACTCAGGTCCATGAGAAAGGCTGAGGACAGAGTATTGTGGCGCTTCTTGTTAGAAGCCTATGTAGACGACTACGGGCTGATGATGATGACTCAGGTCTACAATGAAAAATCAAACTTCGAAACCAACGCAATCAAAAGATATGTACCTAATATAGTCTCGTTTTTTTAAGCATATATTTTTAGTTTTGCTAATGTTAATTAGATATATATACTTATGTATAAGTTAATAAAATCCTTATGCATTTCAGACAAGGTATCCGCAGAGGTATGCAAGTAAGTTTAGACTAATTAGTCCAAGATCGCCTTGCTAACTTTTACATACAATGGAATTGTCATGCTACCTGCATTGCGTTTGCGCTTGCTTTAGCTTTATATTGTTCCGAAATGGTACATCCTGCGCATAGCGTACACGTGATGCAATGACCCAAATTCGGCGGACTAGCCCGCCGGAATTGTTTCATTAAAACAGACCCAAAAGTTTCGCGGCAACGCGCGATCGATGCCTCGCACTCATTACCAAGGGGCCAGCCCCATAGCAAAATAGGCCCCTTAATATCAGCCCCATCACATTTTCCGACCACCTACCCCTTCCCCATTAAAAAACTCCCAACTGCACTAATAGTAATCAGACACAAACTTCGCACGGTTCAAGGTCGCAATTTAAAGTTTTTCGAAAACTTCCTTACCCACTCACTTTTTTATAAGTATATAAATCTTTTTGCCAGCGGAGTTCCACGAAGTTTTTGGCCCAGATTGTCATCGATTTTTGTTTGAAGAGTTTGTTTTTTCATTGTTCTTCTTTACTTGTTTGACGGTTAATTCATAAAAACTTTCCTGCCTGCAATCGATAACGATCGCGTGGTCGGTTTGTAAACAATGGCCCCATCAGATGTTTACCATCAGTATAAATCAGGAGTCAGTCTTGGAATGCGATATGACCGTCGGTATCACGCATAAAAAAGTAACGTTATAGAAGCATAAATCTCGACACAATAACTCACAATTTATTATAGCCCTATGTGAAATAATAAACCGCATCATCTCTGAATGCGTAAAGCCCCTGCATGAATAGCTGCGCTATTTTCAGATGCTTCATAAATATTGCGTTTTCGCACCGCCTGTAAATATTTTCCCCATCATAAGGCCACGCGTGGAGTCACCGGAGGGCTCTCATCACCTCGGCCCTGAATATTTTCACATGTATTGTAGCCCCTCTGTCTCAACTTATGTAAATGCTGCCCTAACACTTTCTCCGTTTTTCTCGCGCTTGAAGCACAATGCAGGCAATTTGAAGGCAGATCCGAACATTATCCGCACGAGGGCTCACCTCGCGACTCACACGGATACACAAATGGAAACAGTGATTTAGACTTTATTTCAGGGATCAAGCAGGAAATGTGTTGAATATTATTGACTCTATTTTGTTCGTGATGGTAACTGCGCACGGTGAAACGAATTGAATTTTCATGGAAGATACAACTCGAAAGAAAACAAATCCTTATTCGAATAAAAAGCAATATCTTTTAAACATTAATTGCTACTTGCGTAGACAAAGAAGGAATAATGAATAGCAGTCCCTACTGTCCGTCGCGGCTGATTTATTTCATGACTTCGGATATGCAAATAACATTAAGATACAAAGACGTAGGTATTTCGCCCCCTTGAAAGAAATCCGTGGCGACCGCAGAATGATGCCAATCCAGGGTGAATCTTAATATTTTATGTTGTGTTATTTCCCTTCTCTTTTTCCTTCCTCATATTATTTATTTCCGCGCCGACAATGAGATTCCCACTTTGGCTCGTAATAAAAAAGAATTATTGTTCATCTTTTTACAGCGCTCCGTTTTGTTGCGTCTTCATAATCGTGATTGAAAGAGTGCCGATTTGAGATTGCCACTTAACTTTAAACGTTCCGTATTTTTTGCTACCACGACCAATGCTGAGCGGCTGACTTTTAAGCCTAAGTATCATTAATTAAAAAAAAAAATGTTTATAATTTTTTTCTGTCTAATTAATTCATTTTCTGTCATTCTTTCTTTTTCGACTAAAATTTTACGCTCTCGGCCAATTTTTAACACAATTTATTTAATATTCATTTTGCATATTATGTATGGGACTGAGATAAAACATTATTCTACCTTGTTTGGTATTAAAAAAACAAATGAAAGGCGTATTCAATAAAAACAAAACACCATGATACATCAGCACTCTCGTCTTTTGTGATTAACACTTCCCTAGTGGTTCAAATGTGGAAGAGTGGGAAAAAATCATGTAGGTGCGTGGCCTGGGGAGTGATCGGGCCGATGATTGATCGCAGCGCTAATTGGCTGATGGATGGTCTATGGTGGATGGTGGCCCGAGAAGCGTTCTAAAATATCACTTGCAACGTCGATTCGACTGTACTCGTAGGGTGTATCCTCATCATTTTTGGTCAGAAGTTTTTGATGTCTGTCAGTTGCGTAATGCAATTTATGAAATATATTTCGGATATTTCGCCAGCTGATCTTAGCGTTTATGAGAAGACGTTCAGAAGGTAATCTGTGCTTATATTTATTTTTAACTTTTACCACCTTCGGAAAGATTACCCGCTGCTAAATGCATGGTCATTTACATTGTTACATAAATTTTATTAAAATTAAAATCTCTAATTATATTATAAATCATAAAAACTCTCTTGTTTATCACGTTAAATAAAATAGGAATTTTGTTATTAGTCTACTTACCCAAAATCAAATGTCACATAAAACGTACGCATGAAATACGTAACCCCAAGAAAATACATATGAAACATCAATAATATCCCGTTCCAGCCATCAAGGAAATATTTTGGAATAGTAATTAAATTCTACATTAGCGGTACAAAGCAGATGATACGGCGGAACCTAATTTTCATAGCTGATTAGACTCACCCCACTTGGGATCACACGGTTACATAACGTTCTCATTCGCGTCATTATGTACGAAGTACGATTAAACGTCAAATAAATTCAAACAAAAGCCATGGAATGATTTACCAATGTATTAAAATAAGGCTTGAATATTTATATAAAATATATCTATATAAATAGTTTCTTATTATTTCAGCGTCAGATTTTATCTCGGTTAGACTGCTATCTAGCTTCCTCGCTGCGGTGACGTCCATCATATAAAAAAGGCTTGTTCAAAAAATCATACATATAAAAGATTTTAAAACAAACAACCATTTAAAAACTAAAAACTGTGTTTTATTAAATAACGTCATAAATGAAACTAAAAGCTATTGTCATCAAAAGAAAGCTCAATGTTTTGTAAAATTTGAATTAATTAATCCTGATTAAAATGAAACTGAATATGCAGCCTTCGAACGTTTTCGGAGTAAAGATACTTGTTTTGACGCTACCCCTATCAAATGTCTGATTCAGACTCGAAACTGACGTCATGTCTGACGTCTTACTGATGAAAAACAAACATGAAAAATTCACTCCCACAAGGGTTAATTCCTACGCAGACAGCTTGCGGCTATGTTTTATATCTCAGTTAATCCCTAATCGCTTCATAATTTATTTGCAGATTCTGTTTATATTTTTACCGACTTCAACAAAGGAGTCAATTAATGAAATGTGAATGTATGTGATATCGTTAGAACTTGATAATATTTGAGTATGTTGATCTATTAAGGCTTCCAAACATGTGTGCAATTTCGTAAGTGTATGTATGTTTGTCCACAGATTTCTCAAAAACGAGAAGACAGCGAGATGATTTCTTTTTTGTTCAATTGGGTATATTTTAATTAGTTGAAATATACCAGGTTACAGTTACAGGGTACAGTGTTAGTTTTATCTAAATCGGTCCAGTTGTTTTTGAGATATGGGTAATAAATCAAAATCATTAAATAAAAAATGAAACTAACTAAAAGCTCAAAATAACACATTTGCCTTCTGCTTAGGAAAAACAAATTCATTTGAAGTCAGTGCTTGATATCAAGCTTACGTTAGTCTACGCACGTCATGCACCGACTTTTTATATTTTTTTAAAAAGTTAATTCTGTAATGCCCTGTTTATATTTATATTCCTGTTTCTGATAAGTTTTTGTCCCACTTATTGGGCAATAAAATAAAATACTTTTTTGACGTAACTATTGATAAGCATGTTTTTGTTGTTTTTAGTTTTTTTTTTCATGATGTAAAATATTATTAATTTATATTTTTTACTACATTTGTCGCAAAAACACCATTATATTAACATAAGTCAAACTTCAAAGCCAACGCAATCAAAAGATATGTACCTAATATAGTCTCATTTTTATTTGTCGCAATATATTAACATAAGTCATGACAGTTTATTCCTTATTCCTCATAAAAACATACGCTTCCATAACTCTATTTTTTTCGTGCCTAATTATGTCAACTCAGCAATGTGAAACATCTCAAACGATTCCCTTGAATAAACAAATAACGTGACACGATCGCATCGGTACGGCGATCGGGGCTCGAGCTATACTTACTAAAGAGTCGGTGCATATAAAAGCTGTCTAGAAAGTTTTCTGTCGCTCCGCGCGATCGATAGAGGCGAGGTGCGCCGGGAATTACACCGCGGTAATCAGCGTGCCAGTACACAGGTTCATTTGCTTTTTAGGGCATAAAAAGGAATAATTACTGCTTAATATGTACTGCCAAGAATTTTTTTGAGTATACCTTTTTATCGATCTCGAACACAACAGTGAAAAGTTGGTATCATCATCTCGCTGTAATCGACGGATCTACCCTCTAGGTTTACTTACTTCTTTGAGCATAATGACTCAAAATATTACATATTGAACAGCCAAAGGTACAGCAGTCTATGAACTAAGAGAAAGCACTTGCGTTGAGAAGTGTAAAACATCATTTTGGTCTCCAAACATATTCGTACTTTTTTGCAATACTGAGATGAATCATACGAGTATTAATGGTTTATTGTGTAGCAGTGTACAATACGTTTTACTTTGCAGCTATGCGACGATTTACAGTAGCACTGAAGTAATTAAACGGCTATCTTATTAGGGTTTCGTAGTCGAATGGCAAAAAACGGAACCCTTATAGTTTCGTCAAGCCTGTCTGTCTGTCTGTCCGCCCGTATGTCACAGCCACTTTATTCTGTAACTATACAGAGTCTTCATTTTGCAGAAGAAATGTGTTAGATCCATTTGCGATGTTGGACTGATGGAATCATGTAGGCCTCTTTTTTAACTGACTTCAAAAAAGGAGGAGGTTATCAATTCGACTGTACATACAGTCGAATTGATAACCTCCTCCTTTTTTGAAGTCAGTTAAAAAAGAGGTAACAAACATACAAAAAAAAATCATTTTTTTTTTGTATGTTTGTTACCTCATATCTCAGTCGTTAGTCGACCGATTCGAAATTTTTTTTCGCCTACTTAGAGGATGTACCTTCTAGTTGGTCCCATTGTTGCCGATTTGGGATCTGAAGATGGGATCTTGGTGTAATCGAGGGAAACCCTCAAATTTCAAAGGCACATATAGTGTTGTTTTACTAAAATCTTAATGTTGACGTATTGTTACGTCTGATAGTCCACATCTTGTGGGGCTGAGCTGATGGTGGAACTCCTTAACGCTTAGGAGTTCAGTAATTATAATGATAGAACATATGATAGGTAGTTTGTAGCTTATTAAAGAACAGAGTCATAAGGTGCAACTTCTCCCCCCCCCCCATCTCTTATAAACTCAAAAAGTCTTAAATAAACTCTTGAACATTGAAAGGAAAGGAATCCATTTTAGGGAAACAATTTCTTTTTGGAGTCGGTGCCATCACTTTGAAAATTCTGCCTCACCTGTCGCAGCACCGACTTCAAAAAGAAATTGTTTCCCTAAAATGGATTCCTTTCCTTTCAATGTTCAAGAGTTTAATTAAGACTTTTTAGTGCATTTTGGTTTTGAAGTCGGTTTTTACTTTTTTAATAAAAAAATAAGAATTCTTGCATTGCCATCTTTGTATATTTTTGAAATATTGCTATTTACGAAGAAATACCATTATCTCTTTTCAAAAACACAAGACAATTGTAGTCGAGGTGGTTCAAGGAGGTATCCGTGGAAGTTATTTGTACCTGCAGCAGCAACAACATGTGTTGCCAGAAACAGTCACAGTATGTGCGTTCGACTATATAATCTGCTACCAAACCACATTCAAAATTTGCCATTCAATATTTATAAAAGAATAATTTTTAGAGTGCTGGTTGAGAACTGTTTCTATAGCGTAGACGAGTTTACAAGATTTTGCCGTGACGGACACTTAAAGCGAATTGTAATTGATAACTGACATCTTTTTATTCATGAATTTTCAACGTGACAAAAGAATTACGTAATTTGTACTATATTATTATTAATATTATAATTTTAATGACTCTTAAATTTATATAATAATTTCAATGTTGACATTAATGTATCAATAAATTTATAATTTTACTTTCGAATTGTATGACAGATAGTTGTACATGACGATGAAATGTTTGCATATCGATAAATCGATTAAACACGCATGTTCACTTTTAATTTTTAAGAACCTGACAAATGTACCGTCTTTTATGCAAATAAATAGTTATTTTATTCTTATTCTTATTTTTTTATAAGCATCACACTGTCAAAATTTGGTAGGAAGATGTATCCTGTTAACAGCCTAGCTTCACGATTCTTATGCACACGCTAAAAAAATATATTTGAGGGGGGACTCCCATACATGAAACAACGACAAATTTTCTTTTAAAGTCTAACGTTTAATAACTAGACGCTTCCAAAGTGGAAGGGGGCAACACCCCCCCCCCCCCCCCCCTCTGATATAACTTCTAAGCTAAGCAACTGTAAATTTTGAGAAAAATATATGATGTATACCTTAACAAATACTTTCAACGAAAATTGGTTTGGACGGGATCGAACGAGAAGCTATTGAGATATAACACATTTTCAACAACCGCAAACATTACTTTGTTTTTCATACAAACACTATGAAAAACAAAGTTATATTTGCTGTCAACAAAAAATGTGGTATTTTAGCTAAGTGGAAGTAGTGGATTCCCTAATTCAGAAAAAGTTGGTACGGAACCCTCAGTGCGCGAGTCCGACTCGCACTTGACCGGTTTTTTTAAGGTGTGCTTATGTCAAATACATTTTTATATCAATTAAATCCCTCGATGTCTACCTAGTCTTGCGATAAATATTGTCTCAAAGAAAAAAAAATCTAATGCAAATGATATTATTATTACCTTTACAGTGTGTTAGTTTTATACATAAATATAAAACAATCAAAAATATAAAAAGCTTATTCGAAGTGGTCTCCATTGGCTGCAATATAGTCTTTTAAACGTTGAGGCCAGTTATCAATAAAATTCTTCGGGGAAAATTCTTCACTGCCAATCGTATGTATTGTTTTAGGGACTCCAAATTATCTTGGCGTTTAGAGCAAGCCGTACTCTCTAAAACTGACCATAAATCATAATCCAGCGGATTAAGATCGGGACTAGACGACGGCCAGTCTTCAGCTCTGATGAAGTCCGAAACGTTTGCTTCTAACCAAGACTGCGTGGACCGAGCTTTATGACCCGGCGTCAATCTTGTTGGAAATACCATGCTTGGTTATTGAACATGGTGTTGTTAAGGGGCTTAACTACCTTCTCAAGAATGGTATCTTTATACACTTGTGCCGATGTTTTGATACCCTTTTCTCTCCCGAGATAAAATCTTTTGCTTTCGGACAGGATTTCTGCGAATTTTCCCTTACTGCTTAGACCACCTTTTTGGTACGAACACTACGTGGACGGCCAGATCTTTTTCTGTCACCAACAGAGGAGGTCTCATTGTAACTATTGATACACAAACATTTGAGTAATACCAAACGTATTGAGAGTTTTAAAAATTGCATTTGTCTCCTAACTTTGTGTAATGCAATCACAGCGATTCGGTTCTCTTTATCACCCCACTCCATTTTAGTATCGCAAAATATTATAAAATATGTTGGCGCCAAAATTAGAAAATACAATGAGCAACCGTATAAAAAAAAACAGATTCCAAATTAAAATGTATTTTTTTTTTAAATTGTAACAGTATTTATGGCCAGACTGTCTATATCGACAAATCTACTGTGTACGAGTATGTATATACTTAAAGTGATTTTTAAAGAATATTTACGTAAACGTTTATAATATGTAATCCTAGAGTGCAGTTTTTTTTTTCAAAATAAATACATTTAATAAATACATGCTAAAGACATCTTAGAGTGAGTTCGAGAGGCTATGTATATATTTCAACTATGGACTAGATGAGCAACATTTGATGAATTCTTTTCTTGAAATGCTTACAGTGAGATAACAACAAACATAATATGAATATTTTTATATAGAGTTATTTTTCAAGACATTTTATGTCTATATATTACTCTGCAACCACACAACGCCGGATATTATACTCCATACTTGAATTAACTTCGTTCCTAATTTATATTACACCCAACTCAAATTATCCCCCTACGAAAGTTCATGGCACAAAGTATAAATATTTACATTACGTGTCTCGGCACGTAAGAAACGTAGCCACCTTATAAGCACGCGACATTTTATTAATCTTGACATGCATCTCCCTTATTCCTCAGTATATTCGGTTATTCAGTTTACCTTGTATCGGTTAATTTCATTAATTTACCCAGAAGCACGCAGTGCTGCCCTCTCCCGGTTTCCAATAGGGATTTGCTCCCAATTATGTATTAGGAACTTGGTATAGTCGCGTGTCTGTTTCGGGATTATAGACCTATGGGCGCTGAAAATGTAATGAATCGTATATTATGCCAATTTTCTTGGGTACAATTATTTGTTGAGCTAATACATAACTATAACTTATTTTTTACTAACTCAGCCTCTCGCCTGGCTTTAGTAATATTTTCAGTATTAAAAATATATGTACATATATCAACTTGGTAGCGTCGCTAGTTGGTTTTAAATAAGTCACCATGATAAATTAAGTTTTGAATCTTGCGGTATTGTAATAATTAAATATATCAATAAACTGCTCACATTATATATATTTTTATTGATAAAAATACTATACTCTCATTTGTTCAAGTCTTCTAATTCTGACGAAAGTCATGTAGGTTCTAAGAACGAATTGCCTGGCAGACTTTATTAAATCGCCCCCTTTGCAGTGATGATGTGTCTAAAGCTAGAAATCATCAGATTCAGAGCCGTAACTTGGAAGGGTCAAACACAGACGGCTTGCCTTAGAGATTTATCGCCCCGTGTGTCCGCACCTTGCCTGCTTGTGACGTTACCGATTTATGGTCTGCTCCTGAAGGTGCACCTTCGTTCCAATGTAGTACCCTTTTTATGGTAATAAATAATACAGCCAAACCACGACAGGTAAATTTTAAAACTTTTTCATTTAAAAGCATGTCATTATATATGGAAAAGCTACGAAGCAAATACGAATAAAACTATTCAATAGAGTTTCCGTAGTAAATTAATTTTATAATTAGCAGCTGCAGAATACAATATTTTTAATAAACTCCAAACTCTCGCTTCGTTTTGCTTACGCTCGTTCACCTCAATAGCGAGCAGGTTCTTTTCACTGAAACTAAACTGTGTTCAGTGCGCTTCTGTTTTCGTTCCGCAATTAAACTGCTGTTAAACTTCTTGCAGCGCTGTTTGCCGAGCACCTGAACGGTCGAAAGTTGTGCGGGCAGGCTCCTTGTTTGCCTGCTAATTATCCCACAGTCGACTCAGCGGCCAAAACGCTGACCCGAATGGTCAAACGCCGCTGAAAGCCTCTCACAGGCGAGGCCGCACTCCCGTCGCCATAGAGACCGCCCACGCCACCACCACTCCATTGTAACAACATTCATACAACCGTCACGTGTAACGACGGCTCGATTAAACGAGGGGCGAAGCCAGATTTGACAAGTCGCCTTTCAAATTAGACGCCACCGGCCACTCGCACTTCACGCGACGTTTAAAATCAAAAGCGCAAAGGGTTACGTAATCCGGGACCTTTTTCGGCATTTGTGCGCGCTACTCGTCTTTTGTCACGTATTCTTAATTAAGGGCCGGCGGGGGCCCACTCGTCACTGTAGCAACAGAGCTGCATAGGCGTATGAACAATTGGTAGTCAAATTTTTGTTTTTCGGAATCGAACATCGAAAATGAATCCAGTAACGGCCCCTCTGTTTGCAAATCGGAAGCCGAGCCTAATAAACCGGCGCTTAGCCTCGGCGACAAAGCCGATACAAAGTGAGTGACATCCCGCCTCTAAAGAGATCTCGCGAAAAAACCGGCGACGTGTCAAAGACACCGCGACGAGCCGAGGGGCTCTTTTTGTTGCCTATCGTAATATTTTTTAAAGCTTAACTCCTTAGTGAATTGAGAGATTAAGTCCTCTTTGAAGAGGCAACCGGTCCCGGGGGTCGGGCGTGATCATTCCTTCAGATCTCATTTCCGTGGATGCTCTATTTGATTGTTATTTTTGTTACTTCTTTCCCATTTTCCCGGACGCGTCGGGATTTGAAGTGACAGTCGACGATTTGCACTCGAGCGCGATAAGTGTTTTCCAACGTTTTTTATAAGCAGCTTTGTTAGTGCTCCGTGTTTTCCTGACCTTTTTTATTTGTTTAACTGACAAGATGGACATCAATTATTTGTTTTCGATGACTCGGACGAAGTTACAATTGAAAAGCTTTTGAGGATTTTATGTATATTTTTTTATGTTTATCTACTGTAGGTATCGGTTTACAATTTATCCATGTTAATAAAACATCTTAAATTAAATGCTTGTACATACTCATAATCCGTTTTGTACATGACGAATCATGTTAATCATAATGAAATGAAACTTGCGTTAGAGCATTCAACCCATTCCATTATGGACATATTTAGGTTACACCTCGGACTTTACCCGCAAGAAAATATGCAAATGCCGTAAGGCAGTCGGTAAGCGTTCGTAAGCCGTGTAATTATTCACATCGGATTTGCGAATTGTGCCCAGAGCGTTCCGTTCCGCGCACTGACCCTTGCATTTGAATCAAAACACATGTGCTGTACCCGGTTTCGGATGAGTTCCCCTTTTTGCGAGTCCCTTCGATTCCTTAGCGGGCGATGATCGATACCGCCTCCGCCGGCGGCCGACCGCCTCCCCTCTTAATTAGGACTCGGAATCTGTGGCGGACTCACGCACACACGCGCTTATGTTAATCAACTTTCATTATGCACTAAGGAATTATATGGGAACGCCGGAGGAGTGATTACGCGGCCCGGCCAAGAAATCATGCTTTATTATGACGTCGGTAGTTCGCGACGCGTTACCATTTACGGCGCATATATCTCGGTGCCATTGTCGGGGGGAGTAATTAGCTTTTGTTGCTCGCGGGTCGCGGTCGCGAGTTGGATACAAGTTTTGTAACTGGATATTTTAAATTTATTGTGTAAGTAATAACATTTTGTTTGATATAACGAGAAAACTGATTAGTTTTTGGTTAATCATACAGTAGTTACTTACAATACAGGTTCAACTATGAATATCTTTTCAAATGACACAAAGCGGCCACTCTGATGCAAACTATTAAACTTGACGTGGAGCTAATATTTGTGCTCGGAGAACTAGAAGCACCCAGGGGCATTCCATTACGAGTACACACGAGCCGTAGAGTAAAATTAATCTGAACATAAACGCTTGCCAGCGGATATTAAGGGTCCACTACACGCGACCTAATCTCACGGCGTAAACAACCGGGATGCTGTGCACGTTATTTATACAGGCTGAATATGAAGCAATCTTGAAATGGGTTTATTAAGCTACGTGTACACGGCAACTATTATTACAAATTCATTACAGAGGTGCCAAAACAAAATTATCGAAATACTACATCGCTATCCATTTCATACACCGACCGAATAGTTATATGAAAAACCAAAAAACTTAACATTAGTCAATTACAACACTACACTTCTTGCCTCTTAGTATATAAAATTATCAACAGTGCCCGCAAATTTAATATAAAACTAGAAAAAAGGGCTTGAAACCGGTTCAAGATTTACTGGCATTATAACGGTTAAACCGGTTTTATCGTAAAATTCCGTTCCGGAGCGGAAACAAATAAGAGCGATACTGTGATCCTTAATAAAACGGTTAATTCGTAGCCGCTCGCGACAATCGCAAAGCGACTTGTTTTTTGACCGAATATTCTTAAAAATATGTTATACTAATTTTCAGATTCGTCAGAATTATTTAATTTGCCATTATACTGTTTAATATTATAATTAAAATTTACAAAAATATGTCGAACAAATACTATTGTACGTATCTGATAGGATATATAAACAAAACAAGTTTTATTGAATAATAATACAAACGTCAGATGAGCTCACCGCTCGCAGATCTTAACGAAGCTCAGGGTGGTTGTCTTGGCTGAACAAAAAGTTGAACCGATTGATGCAAAATACTCATATTTTTCCAAACCGGCTTAAAAACCTTATAATAACCTACCCTTTCCCACCTGAATTTTCCTTAAACCGGTTCAAAAAAAACCGGTTTCCAAGCCCTGGAAAAAAGTATTCACACTCGTTCTTCGGAATAAAAAAGAATTTAATTGAGGGATGCCTAGGACTGGTCAAGGGAGGAAGACTATTTTGTTTGAAGACGCAAAGTTTTATAGCAAACTGACACCAAGCCACTGATATACGGAATTGAAAAACGTTAAATTCATTTAAAAAGAATCTTAAACTATTGAAGCGGGCAATGACAGCTGATATATTCAGTTTAATTTTTACTTTTTTTTAAATAATTTTAATTGAGTAAAAAATACAAGTTTCTTATGAGAATAAAGTTCTCTAAACCTAAACCTAAACCTAGAAGGCAAAAAAGGTCTTGTAAAAAAACAATGGCTGCTCTAACACCCGTCATTAAAGTCATCAAAAATCACTTTAGCGAGTGATACGCTTTAACATGTTTTAATAATTTGAATGCGTTGCTCTCAATTCTCCAGTTATTGTCTGTTGTACCATATTACGCTGCTATCAATTTGTTTTGATGGTAAATAGAATAATGTAACAATAAATTATATCTGGATCAATATAATACAAAAAATATTTGGTATCTGCATTATTATTATAAATGTAGCTCGTATTTTCATATTCTGCATGCTGTTCACTCATTTGCTTGAAAACGAAAACGCGTGTTTCTTTAAGCAGATAATTAGCCTAAAAACGTCACGTTGTTGGAAAAGCAAGACTGCAAAGTACTATTATTAGCACCGCAGCAAAAACATACACTAATTAAAATAATACCTGGCAATTAGAATACATTAAAATGTTGAGTCCGTGACTAAACTGAGGCTTATTTTTCGTAAAACAAATTTATAGATTGGTACCGTTATCAGACTAAGATAGTACATATATTACGAAATATGCAAAATGTATCTTGTTTGCCAATAAAAAAATATATAAAATAAAAGAAAAGAAGAAGTCATCGTAAAAAATAATGTGAGCCTTAGTTCTGGTGTTGATTCTAGTGACCATACTTGATATCTACTTGCTGAAGGATTAGATATATGTGTAATAGATATGTAACATTCGTTGACTGCACCCACATGCCCTATCCCAAGGAGGGATTATTGAGTAATGGTTAAACCCGGTTATGAGGATAAACCTCCGATAAATCTTTCACTTACCCGCCCTTTAATTAACGCATGTAATAAAATTTAATTGATCAAAGCGAAGTTAGGAACCCTGATTTATTGGGGCCCTTTGACTTGGTAAGCACTACGATCTTTATTGATAGTTCTCATAATCTTCATAATCATGAAATCGCGGCCAAATGACTGGCTGCATAAAAAAAAACTTATTTTGAAGAAAATCCTTAAGGTAAAGTGAAATCATGGAGCGTGTTAAACGTTCCCGAAAATCATTACTGTCTTCTTAAAATTCCAGATGCTTGAAATTATTAACTCACAAATGGATAACACCACTTCTCCGTATTAACTGTTCCAAAACAAATTGATACATACATTTGGAAAACACTTTCATGGTTCTTAAAATAGGTATAATTTGATAAACAGCCTCCTCCTTAACCTGAATAATTAAGATCTACTTAACCCTGTTTTGCCGAGCCATTCAAACAATACGTCGTAACGCGTTACATACACTTATGATAAATGAATTTTCTTGCTTCGTTTTCTTCACGCGCAATTTATTGCGTTAAGTCCGTATGGCATATTGCCACTGTCTGTAGACCTGTGGATCGCGCAGAGTGTTGAAACCTTTTTCGACGTGCGAGAGGTCAGGTTCCGTTGGATATGTACTCACGTGTATTCACGCCCCTAGCTAATTTAATAGATGAGGTGTTCACATTAATTACAAAGAACGTCGGGACCAGCGCGCTCGCCGCGGGTAACTGGTAACAAATTAATAAGATTATTAACTCCTTCCGACAAGTCATTCTTTCGCATACGCGCCGTGGCACCGGATGTACGTGGATTTTCTTTTGAGACTGCGATAATTTGCTCGCAATCTTGGCAAGTTCATAATTCGTGACTTTATTACGGTGTAACTAGAAAAGGTTCTCGCAAACAAGACTGGAAGTGCATTGGATTAGAATAAACGGATATACGTAAATTATATGCTAAATACAATAGTTACTATGTGGTGTAGTGGCTAAGCACGCTGGGTTTAAAGGCGTCGCCGCTCCGAGGGATCGATTCCCGGTCGGGTCAATATAGAAGCCAAATTTTTCCATATCGGGTCTGGATGTTATAGTACCACCGTTGTACCTGATTTCCATAACACAAGTGCATTAGCTTCTTACTTTTAGATCAGAGCAATGTATGTGATTGGTGTCCAATAGAAAAATAAACTCACCCCTCTGTTACTGATTTAACGAAATTTTAACGATAACATTTTCCAAAGTTTTGAAATCACAATAATAATATTATCATGTCGTGTTCTTATCGCAGCAAATTTCGTAGCGTCGTAGCATTGGTCGTAGCGCGTTTTGTGCCACAAAGACTGCATTGCTACGAGTCACAGCATCGCTACGAGTCGTAGCATCGAATAATCTGTAAAATGATAAAATCTGTGGAATGTGAACGTGACAGAACTGATATACTTACTCAAATTGAGTTTAGGTAGTGCGATACATGAAAGTATTATATTATTATGAAGCATTTTACTGCCCCGGTAGCGCAGTGGTAAAAGAGTCGCATTTTAAGGCGATGGCTGCGCTAGAGGTTCCGGTTTCAATCCCCGGGTTGGGCCAAAAATGTCTACCTGGATTTTCTTGTTCGGAAATTCTTTACCTGGAGTTTGGAAGTTGGCGGTGTTTCACCCCAGTGCCTCGGAAAGCACGTAAAGCCAGTAGGCCTGTGTCTGATCTCTCTCCTGCCGTGTCAGATTGTCCCATCGGGCTTTGAGAGTAAAAGGAATAGAGAGTGCACCTGTGTTTGCGCACACACTTGTGCACTATATTATGTCCCGCGCAGTCACTTAGTTGGAGTGACTGGCTATCGTAATCGAAATCGGCTAAGGGGACTTCTATTATTGATATAGATAGTGACAATGACTAAACAAAAGAAAAATAAATTATATACTAATCGTGATCGGGACTTATAACCCCATTGAGACTGGCCACAAATATTAATCAAACATCTAAAAACGCTGTCACCACCACAGGAGTGAAATGTGATGGATGGTTAATGAAGTGGCTGATAGTTATTAATGACACAATCCCCATAAGAGTGGAACGCTAGTGTTGTAAGTAAGATGACTTTGATACCTTTAAGGAGTAAGGTGTTGCACGGTGTGTAGACGTAAGAAAAAACCGGGACAAACGCTCTTCCACTTGAGCTAACGTGCTACCGTGGTACGACATGCGTAATGACGTATCTATAAGAGACCAAAGATATTGCATGGTTGGACCGACAGCACAGTAGCTCAGTTAGAAGAGTGCTTAGTCAGAAGTTGCAGGTTCGAGTCCCACCCGTGCGCAATATTTTGACGAACTTCGTGGTGTAGTGACTAAGCACGCTGGTTTCAAGGCGTCGCCGCTCCGAGGTCCCGGGTTCGATTCCCGGTTGGGTCCATATAGAAATCCAAATTTTCTATATTGTCTCGGGTCTGGGTGTAGTGGTACCACCGTTGTGTCTGACTTCCATAACACAAGTGCAATAGCTACTTACTTTGGGATCAGATCAATGTATGTGATTGGTGTCCGTTACTTAAAACAAAAAGTTGGTCTCTTATTTCATATTTAATAAGAGATGTATTTTTATTGAAAGGAATATTTTAAACACAGGTACTCAAATTACCAAAAAAAAAACAGCCAAGTGCAAGTCGGACTCACGCATTGAGGGTTCCGTGCCAACTTTAACTAAATTAGGGTTCCACTTACAAGACACTTCCACTTAGCCGAAATACCATAATGATTTGTTGACAGCAAAAATAACTATGTGTCATAGTGTTTGTATAAAGGACAGAGTTATAATTGCGGTTTTTGCAAATGTACTATATCTCAAAAACTACTAGTTTGATCGCGTTCAAACTAATTTTAGTTAAAAACATATAAGCACTACATTCTGCTTTTTTTTCATTTTCACTTGCTTCGTTCAATAGTTAGAGGGGGGGTTAGTTAGTTAGATGCATAGATTTGAGCGAATTTTTTTTTGGTTTAGATCCATGTATGGAAGCTCTCCTCAAATGTAAGTATTATTATTTTTAGCATAGGAATCGTTAAGCAGTTGACAGGATTCACCTACCTACCAAGCTAATAGTATCAGAATAAAGTGGCTGTGACATATAGACATACACACAGATAGACAGACAGACTTGAGGAAATTATAAGGGTTCCGTTTTTGCCATTCTGCTACGGAACCCTACAAACTGGCACTGTCCCTTCACTAGTGGCGGCTAACCGCAATTCTTTTCTCACTTCACCGATGGCGCTACGTCACACAATCATACATCATGTGGCAAATCAATCAATTTGCCGGCTTGTAGCGATGCGGCGCAACCCTTCGTTTGCTATTGAAACGGTCGAGTGTCGTTTCTTTTTCGAGCTAAATAACCTATTAGGTCGCTAATAAAGTAATCAATCCTGTTAGTTGAAATGGTAGGCATTTCATTCAACTCTTCATATTTCCTTGAAAAATAACTGTTTGAAGGACATCAGTGGTCTTATATAAAGGTGTTCTGTATATACGAGTATTACGTTGTAAATGTTCAATAGATTTATATACCAAAACTATATTACAAAGTAAAACCTTTAAAGTAAATAATTAAGTATTCAAATACTTATTAATAAAAGCATGCACCAGACAACACACCAACTGTCGTGGTTTAGGTTAAGAATGTTTTCTTTCTCAGACATCAATTGTGACGCGGGCGTCTTCCATATAAACATCCATGAATTAGGTACAAATGTTCGTGCTGATCACCCAAACCTACTGGCATAGTGGTCAGCAGTTTTAATCACTACACCAAACGCGTCACTCTATAACCAAGTTCAAATGATTTTGTCTAATTTAAATGAATTTAAACAATTGCCTAGGGAAATATTTAAGCTATTCCTATTTCTATAAGCATAGAATAAAACAATCTGAAATGAAAATAACCACAGATTGGCCGCGGATCCGAATCACCCCCGAACCATCAAAAGGGTTTTGTTTTATTTCAATTAAGCCGCAATCACAAAGAGTTGGCGTCACTCCATCGTCAACGATTTAAACAGATGTCCTGTTAAGGAGGTCCTCTCTGAATATTCGTTCGGAATTTAAATTGCTAATTCGTGCGGTGGCAGGTGCAACCTCGCTATCGAACCTCTCGTTCTAGCCCTCACAAGAAAACAGCGCTCCCGCTCGCACGTCACAAAATCAACGAATAATGAACGTCAACAAATAAAACTCAAGCGTTACTAATTACTCGGCTCCAACGAAGAGAGGTAATTTTTGCACTCTATTCTGAAGAGGGAAATCTCAAGCTAATGGCGTTAATTTAAAAAGAGGCCGATGACTGTGATTTTTCTTTGCTCGAACTTTTCGACTTGTGATTTATTGACGGGTGGGCTTCATCGCTAACAGGCATATTTGGCTTATGCTTATGTTGTGAACGCTCAAAAGAAATCCTTCGAAGTCTGGAACGGGCTTTAAAAGGCCGACAGTTTTTCTTCGAAATTAAACAGACTTTCTGTAGTCGTTAGAGCTAGAGCAGACAGTTATTTTTAACAATTTACTAATAACCTTCATTCTAGTTCAACAAATACTGGTTTATATATGAAAAATCTACGACTATTTTGGCTAAATCAGGGTGGCTTAGAGAGTAGCTGTTTTATTTCCACTTTCAAATCGGGCGTCACTATAAAATGTCAGTCACACACTAGAGGTCTGGAAACTAAACAGAGGGTGCGATTCATTATGAATGGGCCGAGTGGCCGCAGGTACAGTGCCCTGAATTAAAGTTTTGCTCATCCCGTGTGCGAGCAATAGTGAGTTAAGTCGAAATTTCAATTTTATGGGTGCGCCCATAAACGTGTGTCTTTATGAGCATTCATTGGCAAAAAGTACTCAATCTTAAGTATTTATATTATTGGTTGAAAAAATACGAATAAACATAGTTAATTCCATCCATATAGAGGATATCAACCACCAGTTCATCCCAAAGCTCCACCATAGTAACGTTATTTAGGCCATAATGAAGAATATTACTTATTACTATATATATGGTTCTGAATATATATATTATTATATTATACTATGTATAGAAATTAATACATAATTTTGGCTGTTAAAAAAATCTGCTTGTGAAATAAAACATTTAATGCTGTACTGAAAACTGGCATTTTCGGGTTGTTACATTTCTCTCAGTGCTCACAATATACCGCGCGTTCGGCAGGCCGATCACGACCGGCGGTTAATGAATGAAGAATTTTGTGACCCCTCACACGTCCGCAGAGCCCTCTGCCCGCATACACTGTAAACTAAACCAGGATGCCCACTTGTTTATCTAGGCTCAAAGGAGCGACAATTATTTAAGGATTGAGTACGATTTTACAGAGGCCGTCAACATCGCAGGTTGCAAGTGTTTTTATTTCGTCAAACAATCACACAAGATTACGATAAAATGCATATCTGGCATGTAAAAGACATCGGATGGTGCAGTAAGTTCAAACAGTATTATAATAATAAATATGTCATGCGCCAGACAACAAACCAATTGTCGTGGTTTCAAAGTATGGATTTTTTGTTTCTTGTGTTACGAACACCAGATAACGATTACGAATGATTATTATAAATATATTTAAGGACACTAATAGAAATTAAAATCACGAAATTCCTCACTAATCTTTGTCGTGTCCCCGCGGTTTCTCCGTAGCCGAGTAATTAGCTTTCCAATTTTAAAGAGCGCCCCACGCGCCGCCATCAATCCACCCCTGCCGCCAGCGAATCGATAATAATTAATTATTTTTGACATAATCACAACCAAAATCCATTCTCTTTTTGCTAATTCACGGCCCTACAATAAAACGGGCGACGCTTTTAGGCCCGTTCGGCTGAAATTGATAAAAAATAAATAAGACTCCGCACAAGTTTTGGCAAGTCAAACAAAATCTGGCGTTTGCTCCACTCAGCGATGGGTGATTAATAACCTTTTGGATTTATCTCTTCCGATCGAATTCTATCTGTGGAAATAAGCCTAATGGATCGCTTACCTGTGTTCCTGCTCAATAGTACAGATCATATCGAGCGACACTCGCCTGTATTCAGGCACTGACAAGGGATCTTGTCAGTTGCGCACAATCGGCGGGACACTGTGTCAATATTGGACACGTCACATAATGGGAACCAAGATTCGGATGTGGGCGAACGTCGGATACAACGCCGCTAATAGATGTTTGAGGACCTTCGACTCGATACCCGTGCTTTGTCGTGCCAATTTCAATAGAATCTTCCGTAAACACGTTCGAGGTGTTCTGCAAACTCATGTACTAATTAGAGAGATTCTGCGCGGCATTTGGGAGGCGCAATAAGAACAGAGTGTGCTCGTCGCAAGCGCCGAATGCCTGAAAGTTGCTGATATTTAAAAATACATAGTAAAAACATTAGCTCCGCCCCAGGCGGGGTAGCCCGTGATTAAACCCAGCGAGGCATGCATAACGAGCCCGGTATGTTTGAACGCTTACGAATACTTTCCAAGTTGCCCCGGACAGCGGTTGAGCCGGGTACCTACTACACCTGCGCTTACTCGTATAGCCGTAAGATTGCGCTGTCAGACCCCTCCCCCCCTCCCCCCACTCTATTGTTTGTTTAGGCTCCTCATTGAACCCGTCTGACCTACTTATAATACATTAATAACAACCAATAAACATACCAAATATCCAGACTGAAACACATCAATAGTTCATTCAGAAAAGGGGAGAAAACCATTAATGTTAAATTATAATTTGGACATTTAAAATCAGGAAAGGATAAGAGATCTTGATTCGAAATTAAATAATATTTTGAAGGGATCACCGTTATGATTGGGCAGACACATGCTAATGCAAGAAGTTTTTAATTAAAACCCTCGGCCGTTAAGAGGCTGCGTAATCGCTGATCCTCGGGAAGCCGGTATTGGGTGTGTGTACGCGAAGCCGAAATACAAACATATTTAGGTCCGGCGTAGTGTGCGCTGTGGCTAATCACTGCCCGGAATACGGACGATTGTGTACGCAACGCCTTATGTACGTACCCCTTTCTTCTTATTAATATTGGACTCGGGGAAATTTAATCGTTCAACGAAATATAAAATTAATCCTGCTAATTAAAATCTGTGTTTAACTTTATAAAATACAGCAATTGTTTTTGGTAAAATCGATCTATCACAACATCAGGCACACTTGAAAATCCTATACAACTTGTCCCCTTGACACTACGCTTTTGTTGTTTTCATATTAATTCACGAACTGCAAACTGCATTTTTTTTTCACAATTTATGTTCAAAGTATTTTTCTTTAATCATCCCGTACTTATCTTATGCCCACTACTAAAGATCTTTTGCAAAATATATCAGAGAAATGTCTACCGAAAATCCGCATTGAATGTATTATTTTATAAAAACGAAATGGCACAAAATAAAATGAAAAAGTAAACCCATTACTGCAACATACTAAGACTGCGCAATTTGTTTCAGATGCACGCGACTGCGACGGCGACTCTAACAAGGTAACTAACATTACCGTAAGCAGATATGTATGTTAATAGATGGTACAAGTATAGTTTTAGTTGGGTGGCGTAAAATGGTGCCGTTGAAGTGTATTGGTCGAATGGCCGTCTTATAAAATTGTGAGAGCGAAGCCTCAGCGAATGCACTTTTGTAATGCGCACGTTTGTGTGCCCTTTAACATCTTTTTCACGCTGGTGACCCAGCGCTGTTGAAATTTGCTGCTATCAGGTGATGGATCATTTTAACAGCGGCTATCCGACTATTGTAAATGAAAAGAAATACATATACTATTTAATTTATGCTCTACAATCATCGCACCAACCAATCAAATCAAATTGTAATGAATAGTGATTTGTTATCAAATTTGTTTGCCAGTCGTTGCCGCGGTTTTGACAGTAGAAAGTTTTCAAGAATTATCTGCTGATAATAGAAAAAATAGCACGCAGTTTTAATTGGGTTGGTATTTGTATAACAAAATGACTGATCGCAGCATGTACCTTTTTTCACCCTATCTGTAAGAACAATATATCTACCAGTGTTTCAAAAATAAAATAAATTGATTTGTTTTGATTGTTCTCATCATCTACTTAGACCCATGCCTGTGACGGTTGGTAAAGTACGTGCGCCAAAAAACGTCCATTCGAAACCGCTCACCCCACAAGCTAAACTTTTGCGACGACTTTATGGCTGAGGTGACCGCCAAAAGTCGCCGAATGCAAGCTTGCTTACTCTTTTATCAACGACTCGTATTTATTTATTCCGATGGGTGGAAATGTGGATTGAAGGAGGTAGAATATATCGTTCACGAAAACTTGAACGTAGATCTTTCTAAATGTTTTTTTTAATGTGTTCTCTACGTTTTAGGGTTTCGTAGTCAAAAGGCAAAAAACGGAATCCTTATAGTTTCGTCAAGTCTGTCTGTCCGTCCGTATGTCTCAGCCACTTTATTCTGAAACTATTAGTATTACACAGTTAAAATTAGGTAGATGTATCCTGTTAACCGCTTTACGATTCTTATACAAAAAATATAAAAAAAATATATTTAAAGGGGGGGGGGGGCTCCATACATGAAACAAAAGCCTACAAAAAAATGTTTCAAACCTATGCGTCTAGGGTGTCAATTGATAGTTCTTTTAAAATAACATTGAGGTTTCTAAAACAATTTCCTCTAAAAGTCTAACGTTTGAGAGATAGACGCTTCCAAAGTGGTAAAATGGGCATCCCCCTTCGAACTTTTAAGCTTAGCATGTGTAAATTTCGAAAAAAATTCATGATGTAGATCTTTACAATGACTTTCAACGAAAATTGGTTTGAATGGGATCGAACGAGTAGTTTTTAAGATAGAGTATATTTTCAAAAACCACAAACATAACTTTCTCATTCATACAAATACTATGAAAAACAAAGTTATATTTGCTGTCAACAAAATATTGTGGTATTTTGGCTAAGTGCAAAAGTGGATCTCTAATCCAGTTCACTCACTATCAATTGGCTGGTTTTATATTTGATGCAGTGAAAAACTTTCATTGATACTTAAAACTAATATGATCCAATAAAAATGATCTTGACATACTATACTCGTATCTATTGTAGAAATATAACTCCATTACTGTTAGCCTTTGTTATAACTAACAGTCATTAAATACTCGTATGTTAACGATTGTACGTCATATTTTTGTCCTTATAACAGCACTTTCTGTTTTTTTTTTGTATTTTATACATATAAAACTCATGTTCAACAGTTATTTTACTTAAATCAGCTTAAAACTGTTTAGTTTACTTAAGCAAACATCTTGTATTACTTTTCCATGTGTGTTACCAAAGACTCCAAAAATGCAAGCGTGTTTACCCATATATCAACGGACTGGTATTTCTTCCCGATAAGGCGTTCCCCGCTGCCAATAAAGTGATTAAGTCACAAATCGTGCCGGCATGGCGCGTGATATACCGCGGGGCCCGATCGCTTTCTATTTTTTTTTATTTGTTTGATTTTTGGAGGATTGCTTTTAGGGGTTTTTGAGAGAGCAAATTAAGTTGCAGGCTATTTAGATTTAGTTATTTTTTTTTAAATAAAGGTATGTTCTTGGGTTAGGTAGTAATTCACGTCCTTCCTAGTAAAGTTTAACAACCTAATACCAACATGTTAGTACCAAGTAAGTACCTTATTCGGTGTACCTTACATACATATTCATAAACAAGTATACAAATAAATATTTATTTTTAACGACAACTTATATATTTAGTAGTTTTCTTATCAAAATCATGTTTAATGCTTTTTCGTTGACTTGGAACCTGCTGACATAAGAGTTTAGAAGGACACTAAATCTTTCTTTTAATCGACACAAAACGCCGACTGCTAGCACTACTGCCCGACCCACGTCGTCTATTACAAATAAATTGCCCTTCGATGCCGAACCGTCGTTATAAATTTCATACGTGCTGAGAACTGACATACGGTATTATTTATTACGTACAGTTTTTTCGGGGAAAAACACAAAGAAGACATTGTGATGTAATTGAGCTTGCCCCACCGGGGCACGCCATTCTGACGACAATTTTCCACGAAATCGGAGAGAACGGTTTCATTTTGGCTCACAACGTTTTGTTAGAGCCACTAATAGACATGATATTATGTTATTTTTTTAAAATCTTCGTGTCATTTTAGCGAAGGTTCTTAATCCTATCAGTACATGTAAGTACCTATTCTAATTGACGTTTAAAATTATATAACTGTAAGTTTACTGTAGTTGTTAAACACCAGCTGCTAAGTTGCAGTTCGAGTCATTGAGTAATACAATCTTAAGGATACTCTATTTATTTCAGTCATTGGGAAGTTACATCCTTCGGCTACATGGAATATTCTCCAGGATTTTATAAGTTTAAGTAGTTAATATTCACACTGATGAATATAAATTACCAATATTATTTCTCATTTAATGAGTAGAGTACTCACTATTTATGAGATATTATGTACTCCATTCCATTTCATCAAAGGTGTAACTTTTAATCAGATAGCATGACATTTGCGCCTAGTACCTTAATCTCCTAAATCAATTCCACGGGTATCATTAACATCTGTCGGCAAGCAAGGTCCCTATTCAGTACTTAAGCCATGCACAAACGCGATTTTGTCACATACCATGCATGTTGTTATTTTTTTTAATTAGGCTCGGTTTCAAGATTTTTTCTGGACCTTTTATTTTATGGTGGTACACTATCATCATTTATTGTTATTATTATTTTATTTTGACGTAATTTTTTATTTATTTTATGCTGTTATTATGATCGTGTACCATCATAAAAAACATGGCTGACAGCTGCAAATAGGCTGAGTTAAGCTGGTGCATCAAGTCTATCCTATGAAAGCATAGTTTGACAATTGATAAAATGCGCTTCAGCTATCTACCAATCTGGTTGGTATAAGTGCAAAATTTAGAAACTCAAAAGTAGGGTATTTTTTTTCCTTTTCTATGTGCGTCGCTTATGATTTATTAGACATCACTTGCACAGTAGGACCCCGATTCCGTGTTTACACGTGTACCGTCGCAGGCGCCATTAGCCACACAAATGACACTAAAATGAAATCTATTCATTTCCTTTGAGCGGAGTCAATCGTCGGCAGATATTGTTCAATTTCACGCGATCCGAGCATTATGTCGGATGCCGCGGTTCCTTCACACATTTGTAACCTGAGCTGTGCCACTTTCGATTTCTGTTTTTGTTCGTAAAATGCGTTAGAATTTGGCTGTAGGAGTATAAAGAATAGGATTTGGCTTCTAATTAGGTATACTGTTATATTGTATGTAGTGCTGTTTATATATATTTTTATAACAATAAATTTGAAGACTTAAATGTACAGTCTGTGGTTATATGATATCAAATCCATCAGAATCAAGCAGACGCGTAGTCGTCTTATGACTCCGAGCTACGACGCTACACTTTCGTGCTACGCCGTAGCTTTGTAGCACACTGTTTCTACTATGCGCTGCTACGAGATTTTTAATGAGAAAACGAATAGTAAACAGACTTTAATAGACTGTAGTACTTATATAGTAGAAAAAAGCAGAAATGCGTATTTACGCGCGATTATAATAGAATTACGTTTCTTTTTGACTAAAAAAAAACCAAATTATTTAACCCCAAATATTATCGTGTAGAAAAGTATCTTAATTTGCTTCCATCAAAACTACACGAGTTTAATCAATGTCGTTGCACGTTCACATCGCGATAGGTGCGGTGCCGTTGCGGGTTAATTTGTAACTCGATGTTTATCGGAATCGACCCGAATACATTTGTCCGACACGACCGTTTGATATGCGAATGACTGGTGCGTTTAATTTAGTCAGCGTCGATTTGTTTCTGGTGTTTAGGGTCGATTGTAGGCCTATTGTGTTTTGCATGAACCATATTTTTTAACCAATTAAATTTAATGAAACGCTTGGTGGAATAATCTTTCGATTATTAGTTATAAATCAGTAAACATGGTGTTGTTTTGGTCAGTTACATCCAACTCAAAACAACACACTCATAAAATTACGTGTTTTTCTTATTCTAAAAAAAATCTTTAAATCATATGCAAGTTTTATAAGAGAAATCTTCGTCACAACATTCTTAAAAATAACAAAATGAATGGAGAAATTGTTTTTTTTATGATAATTTTTTGGCATCAGTCATCAGTTTCATTTGTACAATCACTCCCGAGTCGCCCGTCGCTGACCAAAACCAAAAACTAAAATAATAAACAGATTTATAGTATGTATAAGTTATGAAGGGGCGCTGAGATTAAGTACCTTAAATCGTATATTAAACAAAAGTCACTTGTTGGTTATTTAATTCATAAATATTTTGAAGTGAAAACTTCTTAAGCAGCGTTGAGCACTTTTGTGGGATGGGGGAAAAATGTGAAACTCGCGTCAGGACACGTGGGCTGATCGAAAAACCGTAAGACGGTTGGCGAAATTATGGATGTAAGTTGATTTTTCTGAGAGATAAACTTTTTAATGTAATTTAATATAATATAAATTGTAATGTTTGTGTACGATAGCGCAATAAATAAATATTGTATTCTATAAAAATATTATATTATTATTATTATTATTGTATTATTATTATAATTATTATTGTATTCTATCACAAAAATGATAGTACTTTTATATTGATAATGAGAGCAATTCATTCAAAATTATTCCCTAACTATTCCAAAAAATCAAAAATGCACAACGTTGTGTCGTGAATCAAACTCGGTTGAGTTTATAAAGTTCTTTATTCGATCAACACACTTATCTTTGATACAAATCACTATCTCTAGCCACATCAATAATTATAACTACATTTTAACATAGGTTCCTTCCCTTAACCTTTCGCTTCGGCGGTCAGCACTAGACTGCCTCGCCTTTCGTGTGCACTTCGCAAGTCAGAAAATAAGAAGGTGCAGCCAGTGTTGCCATTTTTAAATAGCGATTACGTTATTCGATAAAGTAGCAATACTCGATTTTATATAAATATAAATAACGTTAACTGTTATTATGAGGAGTTAAGATTAAAAGAGGCTAATGATTGAATCTAAGTACAAAAATCATCACAGTTGATATTCAAGTTTTCACTTCTGCCGGCACTCCCGGAGTGCATTTTTTTTGATAGGGTCTGATAATTCAAGTCTGTGTTTTAATCTCAGTGATTTTCTTGTATCTGAAAAAAAAGTTACGTCAATGGCGAGTGACACCCGATATTAGCTCCATTGTCCGCGCGACCTTCAGAACAAGATTGATAGAGCGGCTCGTTAGCAAGCCATTGTAGCTTCTATTCACTTCAGTAAGCTTGGCTTTAATGGCCAAATTGGTATCATAAGGCTGGATAAAGAAAAGTAAAGAATTTATAGCCTTTTCAGTTTTAAATATAAAGTTGCGCATTACATCATTTATACTAATTTCTATGCTCAGACAAGGACTTTTGAAGAAAAAAAGGAACTCACATGAAAAAAAACTGATATTACGGGAAAAAACCTTCTCTGTTTTGTTACACTGGCGATCATGTAAGCAATAACTTAATGTTGAAATGAAGTTTTTCCTAAATGTTCTCGCAATGCATAATTATTGAAACATGATTACAGCTAGTTATTATTACGTATAGAGAAACTAAATTAATTGAATGTAAAATGTATTTGCCTTAAATACGGTTATACATCGATTGCCTTAACAGCAATAAACTCTCATGTTTTACCAACATGCAAATAAGTTTTAATATTTCTACACCAACAGATTTGAGTTTATAATTATTTTTTTGTTTTTATAGTGTTTTGTCACTATACACACTTAATAATATCTACTAGAACCCCGTGTCTTACGCATTTCGGGCATAGGCATACGCCCGGATGCGGATGCAGATTTTACAAGTGCAATTTGCAATTTATATAAATTTGAGTTTAATAAAAAATAAAGCTTTATGTCATGTTAGTAAAAGTAATTGAATGCATGTGTCAAAAAAATGAGTCATTTTTTTGTATAAACCCAGAGTGCATATTAGCGTCTTTGTGCGTATTGCTTATACCGTCGAAACAAGGCTTGTTATATCTTAAATAAATAAACAGGAGTTACCGGAAAACGAGATAAATTGGTAGCAAACGGTTCTCAAATTGCCGCCAAATGATACGTCTGTTGTGAGCAGGTATAGTATTAGTAAAAAATTGGCTTATTATCAAACGGGCCGTAACTGTCCGGTAACTATCTTGATCGAATAAAAAATTAACATGCGGGAGGGTGACCGCGCGTTACATGGACAAATTGTGCCGATCGGTCAGCAATACTATAGTCCTCATAAAACAGCAAGCTAAAATGGAAATATCATGGCTGAGAGGTCTAAGCCTGTCTTCGTGACTATTAACAAACACAGCGTCAAATGTATTTTTTCTCATGCAAAAAACCAAACTAAAGATACTATTCAATCAGATTTTAAAAACAAAACTTTCATGACTCACAGATCTGGTCAGATTTTTAAGCTAATTATTATTGATGTCACAGGTTTAAGTAAATTTTAATAAGTTCGGGAAATTACGCAAGGGTGTCTTCTCATCTCATCTACCTCAGTGTCTAAAGACGAAAGTCTTTAACCAGTGTGTGTTACCAGTGATGACATACGAATCCGAAACATGGTCTCTAAATATGGGCCTCATAATGAAGCTCAAAATCACACAACGAGCGATGGAGAGGGCTATGCTGGGTATTTCTATTCGTGTTCGAATCAGAAATGAGGAGATACGTAGAAGAACTAAGGTAACGGACATAGCTTTGAGAAGCAGTAATGGGCAGGGCACATAGCGCGAAGAATTGATGGCCGTTGGGGCAGGAAAGGTCTCGATTGGAGACCCTTTGACCAAAGACGCAGCGTAAGACGTCCACCAACAAGATGGACAGACGACCTTAAAAAGATCGCAGGATCAAACTGGATGCAGACCGCCAGTGATTGGTCACTGTGGAAAGCCGTGGGGGAGGCCTATTTTCAGCAGTGGACGTCCTTTGGCTGGCAATGATGATGATGATGAGGTTTTAGAAAGAAATAAAAAAAGCCTTTATATTAAAGTTTGAGTGTCATAAATTATGTGCCATGGTGCACAGTTGGTGGTATAATAGTAACACTTTGACACTCATCTTTATTCAATTATTTTTAAAAAATATTGCAAAAATAACAATGTGCTAAAGGTGGACTTAATGCTTAAAACATTTTCTCATGTATGCGTTATCACCATATCTACCTTTATGTAAACCTTCCCTTAGTCAATGTACTGGCTGTTGATTTCAACCCACGGTAGGGTGCCCGCGGCTGAATCATACACGGCTTTGAGCTATTAATTCGATACTGACGTTTTTATCGGGTAATAAACCGCTTTGCTTGACGGCGAATTGATGACGTTCAGTTATATCAATTGCTCAGTAAACGGCTGTGTGTTTAACTGTGGGAAGTCATACATTATAGGCGTAATTAGAGGAAGATCGGTTTATACTATGTAGTATGTTAGTTTCATCATAAATCTGACATACAACACCTTCTAACAATTACTATAAATACAAACGTAAAATATGAGCTCTATTCCATGTTATGTTGGCCCTGTTTTCATGTGAATTATCATAATCCAACAGACATGATTAATTCAACTTACAAATCAATTTACCTCAAAACGGAGCCATATTTTCCCAAGAGACAGTTTTTTACAATTGCACTCGGGATAATTTATGATGATCGCTTCTGGCGCCGATTTAGCCATTTCAATAAAATTATACAAGTCTATGAAAATAAAAATGAATCGGCCGACTGCCAGATACATTTTCCTTTTGAACGCGCTCTTGTTACACAAATCTCGTCTTTATTTAAAAGGCATTAGGGAGAATGGTAATTATAGTTTTTTGTTGCCGATTCGCGGTTATGGTGGTAGCATCACTCGCTACGTGTCGAACGAATGGAAATTCGAGTTTCCCTTGAATTATAAAATCAATTAGGCTCCTTCGGCTTCGGTTGATAGATATTTTTAATGTCGTCGACGCTATCATGTTGTGGATAGAGGGCGGTTATTTTTTTTTATATTTAGCATTTTTCCTATGTAAAACACAAGTTATTTTCAATATTGGAGTTCTTGGACATATTCCCGGAATTATGATTGATTTATCGATAGGTTGGAGGCCAGTATGGAACAAAATTAGTAAGGTACAGATAAGCCTTGTCAATATTACCTTTAGCCTTTAGGGACAACCTTTCTATCATAAAGTAAAATAAATTGTATTTATAGCATAATTATTTACTACTTTATGAAAACCAAAACTAACTCGTTGTATTATTTTACCAGCGTCTACTCTCTCTATCCGATTCTAAGAAATATTGAAATTCAATTACCTTTGTTTCAACAAAATTATTCATCGCTGAGATTTTAAAACTCCGTCACGCTCGAGCAGTCAAAAACAATACTTATTCAAATGAAACAAAAAGCAATTAACGGTGGAGATATCCCTCCGTCCTCCGAGGATACGGGAGGAGAGATTATTGAAAAAATAATTAATAAATATTTATGGCGGGCCACCTGAGGAGCGTCACTGATTCCATTTTTATCCAGTGCCCGAGCACGCATCTGCAGTGGTTGAGTCAAAGCGGTTTATTACGAATGCAAAATTTTCCATTCATATTCAAAATTTTATATCCCAGTGTGGTTGGAGGGGGCTAATTTATTCGGGGGACGGCAAGGAGCGCGTCTTGGGGAGATTAGGAAGGGTTGTGCTGCGAAATTGACAGGTGCCTGTCAAAAATTACAATTAATAATTGAGACAGTTGCGAGTGCGGCGGCGCTACGGCTGATGCAGCAAATGAATGCGTGGTTACGGCGTTAAAAAGCCGGAATATTTAAGTGTTAAAAGTTTTTTTTAAAAAAACACCTTAAAAGCACATTCACACTTAGGCGACTTTAGCAGCGCGACGCGTAACAGCCGCGCTACTGATAATTTCATACATAAATGACAGCAGTAAACCCTAACATTAGAGCGACGGCTGTGAAGGCGCACTAATACTAATACATTAAGGTAAGGAATATATACCAGGTATGTAAGCTTGATTGTACACTGTCAAAAAATTATCAAACTAAATACTTCAAAACTTAAGTTACGATAAGAGTTATGGCTGAAGTGCTATACATAAGTTGCAAGACAAGTACGCCTGATATTTTTTACAGTCCAAACTCTTCCCGACACAAAATCCTATGCGGATGCATTAATCTCGTCCGTTAAAATGACGGCAGTAAAACCGAAACGTAACAGCATAATTGGTCAAGATAACCCTCATCCCATAAAGCGATAAACAAATCTCCAGCGCACATCGATCACCGGTTTACAGCTGACGGTTAATGACGGTGATCCACCGCTAACAGCAGTTTACTGCCGTATCTAGTGGTAATAAATACACATGTATTTTACTCGACCTTTGCTAGTAGTAGGTACGTCAAGATCGAATACTAGTGCAGAGCAAACCTTTTTCAAATAATATTATTTTTTTAACTCACAGCTACATATTTTTTTGAGAAACATTTAATGTTTGTTTGATGATATTATTTGTATACACAAACTACACATTTATAGAATAAACAGACGAAAGGATTTTTCTTAACATAAATATATCTACCGTATAACAAATAGTATAATTTGGAATCATAGCGATAATGTTTAATGTAAATTAATGCGTAATATAC
Organism: Pyrausta purpuralis; assembly: GCA_963924145.1. Classification (NCBI taxonomy): domain Eukaryota; kingdom Metazoa; phylum Arthropoda; class Insecta; order Lepidoptera; family Crambidae; genus Pyrausta; species Pyrausta purpuralis. Next base: position 6,568,777 of record OZ001649.1, on the reverse strand, counting down.
CTATCTACTTAACTCTTATTAAGAACACATACACGCATAGGTTTCAAAGTAACATTTACTTGTCCTTGCCCTAGTTTGTGATACCAATATCGAAGTGAAAGCTCTCTTTAATTTAGGTTGTTATAGATGCACCGTAGGGTCAAAAAACTTTATTTTATCTAAACTAGATTTACTGGCAACATTAAATTTATCAAAAAAAAAATATCCGATAGCCGAACTAAAACTGCAATCGGGTTTAATCTGATTTCCCACGCATCAAACGCATACGTAAACGCAACGGGGCTATGAATCATTTTGTTTGGACGCGTCCGAGTGCATGTGTGCAGGCCACTGCCGACAAATGACGTCGATCTGTCAAGAGGGAAATGGACTAGCCATGAATGTCCGATACGGTGTGTAGGGATGTTCTTGGGTATGTGCTTTATCAATGTCGATATAAACGACTGTTCTTTTAATATTGCTATATCGTAATATATTTATATATATAACAATGTAGATTAATTACGATTAATCCACATTGTGTTTTTTTTATATCTGACATAATTTAATGTCTGTCTGTTCGGCACTACCATGACTTGTGAAGTACTGACCAGTGTCGGAAGTCTCGACATAGTTCCGTGAAAAACCACCAGGTGGCGCTCGAAAAATGCTGAGGCAAAATTGGTGTTTTCGTGTATTTATTGATTGAGAAGAATTTTTCAATGATGCTTAAAAAACTACAAATATTTCTTAAGATTTATTAAAGATGTAACTACGTAAGTTAAAATGATATTTGATGAATTAGAAAATCATAAAATAGAAATTGTCGACGCGAAATGTCAAAAATGATGCTTCAGACTTCGCCCGCAGCAAATAATAAATCATCTGGAGTAACCGTTTATAAAAGCAGTAACCAGCAAAAAATATACCTCTTGGTTGGTTCTTGGTCCAATCATTATAATCATTTGTTTTACATACGTATTATGTATATCCAAATTCGTAGTTACATAAATTTTGCTGCCTACTCGCGCTAAAAAGGAATCTCTTTTTCAATGCAAGCAAATGAATTAAATTAAATGATTATAAACCTAATCAAAACAAATTCCTAAAAAGGAACTTACTAAATAGAGTCGATTTTACAAATATCAGATAGGACTTATTCGACCGAATAAGTGTAAGATTAAAATAATATACTGATTGTGAAATGACATTTACGTAACATTGCTGACAAATAGGTGACATTTTAAAATAAGGCGTTTTGTATTGTACTCCACGAATATTCCTTATCTAATGTTAGTAAATCGACTCTAAGTTAATTAGCCTAGTATTCCAACACTTCCATGACAAATAGGATTATCAATTAATATCCCAGAACAGATAAGCGTAACAGAGCTTAATAAATCCATCGATAAGGCATCTCCCTTCGCATATCGTTCCATATTGATGGGCGATATTTTTCAAATACTGCCCACGGGCCGAAACCTCGAGCTATGGTACGAGTGTTTTGAAAAACAAACCATGTGGTTGTAGTTGAAGTGGATGGATTGTTGCTTTAGACAAATTTATGGTGAAATACATGCGGATGGAGTATGATTTACAATTTAGTATTTGTAGCTGTTCTGTCTCTTAACTCAATAATCCTTTTTGTTATTACTAAGCCTTGTTTTAAATATTTCAGCTACCGATCAGCCTGAACCGGCTGTATAGACAAAAGATTGATATTAAACAACAACGGTTGATAAAAATAAAATACTCTTCATAATTACACCTTAAAGCGAAAGTTTTCATGCACAAGTAGCAACTTCTAATTAAATGCATCTACAATGCATTCTATTTTTTTGCCAGAGTGAGTAGGTAAAGGTGCACTATAACAAGCAGCAGTTGCTCAATAATTCAAGCGACCCAATCTAACCATCCCCAAATCGCAACATCAGAACCATTAGAAAGGGCGCGCGCGCACCGTCATAATCTTAACGGCCTCAAATCCACTCGCAATTTCATGGTGGAATTTCCATAGCGTCATAAATATTTTGTCCGATAAACCGTTCGTTCGACAGCCGCGAGGCGTAAGAAAATGTTAATTAACGAATCCATTGTTTTCCCGCCCGGCGGCTCCAAGATGGTGCCGCTTCCGTTTCCGCCGGCTTTCTTTATGTGCGTTTCCCTATTTTTACGTCAGACGGCGCATTGTACGGCGCGCCGGAGTATAATGATTTTAATTTCCTCTAATCAAGAGCCGAAGGCGCGGCTTAAGAATTCTAATCATGCACAGCCGCAGTGACAGAAACATCAGCACTTATTCTGATTGCGTCGAGTGTGGGCTGAATAATTAATACGCCTTTATTTCGCGTTATGAGAGAAAACAAAAGGACCGACGCGTTTATTTATGAATCACGTCGTATTTCATTTTGGTACGCTCGTCAGAAGTTAAAAATGCGTGCGCTAAATACCACAATGCTGGGTTTTAAAATAATTTGGCGTTTATGTAATGGAGGCTGAAACGTCCTATTTTGTTTGTTACGTAGTCTGCTTACAATGTGAAACTGAATGTAAGCTGTTTTTTCGGAACAATGCACATTACACACACACTGTCAGAATTTGTTATAATGGTGGTAGTCGACAGAAGTGTTTACACAATGTATAATGTTGGCGACACGTAAGAACAGTAACGTAGCTCACATGTTTGCTACATTTGACATAGTTCGACATTGTAACATGTTCGCTTAAATTTCAATTTTTCACCTTTCATATCTAGCACATGTCATGTTTAGCACCGAACACTTGACTGCTAAGTTCAAAATGCTAAAAAAATATTGAAATCTTGCTGTTGGAAAGCTGCAACATTTTTCTATTTCTGTTTTCTTACCCTTTCGTATCTTGTCGCATATTCGGCAAAAGGCACAATTAACAGCACCCTCCGCCACACTTAGCATTCTAATCACAGGGAACAGACGGCGCCGCAACACAACCCTTAAAGCCGCGAAATTAAGTGCCAAAATAACTGCTGAGCACTCCAATGATTTATGTCTTGGACAGTTCTAGAAGATGTAAAGATGCTGTTTCGATTATGTTTGTATAACGGTATTCGGCTCTTGGACTATGATTGCTAACTAGTGTGCGCGTCAGCACATAAAAGATCTTGTATAGAACTTGTTCAATTCGATTATTAAATGTACCTATGTAGAGCGTAAAGTCTTAAATATGTGTAGATTGCTATTTTGTTTTCATTAAACTCGCATCTTTAACTCTACTTTAAGAGTAGCAGTAATATTGGGCATTAGATAAACGTCTATATTTCTAAAACCTCTATCTAAAATACTTCTCATATGATGGCTTGCTTGTTTTTCCTATGTACTGTAACAAACGTCATGTGAGTACAACGTAGGTGCCGTCGAACTTTGACTTCAAACTTTTTATAATTTCATTTTGAAATATTTATAGGCATACTCCCACCATAATTTGATTTACCGTCTACCTACTACTTAAGTGCCAATATGACACTCATGCGTTAAAAACTTCCCTTTTTGCGATGAATCGCCATCAACCGCACAGTCGCTCTTAATTCTGTTCGCAAAAAGTCAAAGAAAGCTGTCACAGGCTTCAAATCCAATTAAATTGGACTAATTTCCAGTACGATACACGATCTGGCACTCAGGGCCGGATTCAGGGCAGGGCGCAGGGGCGCGCAATAAAAACCGAGCGATCACAGACCAATGAGGCGAGCTCCCTCCGGGGCGCAAATAAACCGGAGTACACACTTCAAATATGCTTTTCTTAATCGTTCTCATAAAACAAAGATCAGCGGTTAGGGTTGTCAGGTATGAAAAAAATAAGTACGCGGTAACTATGCCAATGCCAACATTTCAAAAGACCACTAATTGAGTCTATACTTGACCCAATTGACTGACTTGCCAGTGAGTTTTTAAGCAATGAAATATTTTCGTGGGTTACAATACAATGTGTTAGCACTCTGCCTTATAAACCTTAATAACAAGTACTATTAGTTGTTAACTTATTATAAAATCATCATTAAAATGCGCCTGAAACTGTTCAAAAATACTCGCTTTATTTAAAAAGTGCCGTGTAAATATTGCTGTTTGTTTACCTAAGCCAAGATTGGCCGCTTAAACCCGAGCATCTGGGAACCCTACTCTCCCCCGCGGGAAGTAAAAAATAAAAAAATCACCGTCGTTGCTCATATCGCGTAACGCAGCGATTTTCACCGCAAATTGTTTCCTACGGAGCCCTCGAATCGATATTGTTTGGATTGGAATCGCGGAAGTTATTATTGGTATCGCATTGAGAGAAAAAATTGGATCACGACCCATTCGGTACACTCCCGCCGAGCTATTGCGTAAATGATTTTAATTTTTCACGGTTAGCTGTGTTGGTAGCTCTTTAACACTCTCAATTCATATTTTACAATAAACTTTATCAGAAAGCGAGGATTGAAATTATTTCTGATATTTGGTAGTACAGTATCAATGTCCACAAACGGAAATTAAGATAAAAACTCTCAACCGATGATAGCAATGAAGCCACTGCTTAAATAAACAAAAGATAAAATGCGAATACCGCTTATCAGATTTTTTAGAATAAATATGGTTTCTTCTCCTGCGTAAATATCTTAATTTTATCTCAAACAACAGAATAAGATCATCTCAAAATTTAATAACATGACAAAAACACCGCTCAGATTTCAATATTTTCAGCGTAAAATTTTCTAACCATTCTTGATAATCGGGCCTGAGTTGGATTGGCTTAAGACCCCGGGCCAATGTGTCATTATAATTTCGTGAAGGAGGGATGACTGATCCCCGGAGCGAAATTTATACCGTAAGCTATTTTAATCTTAACTTAGTTAAAAATCTTGCGTCCGACATTAGCATTAATCACTTCTGACAGCCTTTGTAATGGATATAGTGTAATTAATGTCTGTAGATATAATTATAATTTGTGGTTGATGAATGTGAATTGCGTTTGGATGGGTTTGCTTTTATCTTACAAGTAGTATGTTGTATTATTATATTATGGTCGCGTCATGGCGATATTATGGCAGATTGGGTATATGTAACTTTATGTTGTCTAACATGTGTAAAGTCTAGCTAGAGAATCATAACTTTTAAATAAATACCATCGTATTTATAGAGTTTTTTTTAAATATAATTTACTCAAATCGGATAACATCCAAAAGCTACGGCCAATTTTAAAATGTATAATTACATTAGATTGAACCGTTCGAATCCGGGGCGAATGAAAGGACTTCAAACAAATTAAATTATTATTTCTAAAGAAACAAAGGAAATACCTTCATCAAGCACGAAATCTAAAGCTTAATTGAACGCCGACATTGAGAGATTTCAATTCAATTACTAAACCATATTTAACGAAATCCAATCCCCTTTCCCTTGTAGAATAATATTATTTATTCACAAAAAATAATACAAACGCGGTTACGGAGAGCGAGCGCTGTTGGTTGGAAGATCATTCGACGGAAAGTTAGCGCAAGTACCGTAGCAGGAAGAAAACTGGGATAAGCGAAGCCCTCTAAAAATGATTGATGCCACGACGGGAGGCGATCGCTCACTTCGGAACGTTTTAAAACGAATAAACGTCGATCGAGTCGAACGCCAAGCGGAGATCATTAGCTATATCGCTCTCCACCGACTGCCGTTTCATTATTAGTCGGAATTACACGTTTCTAGCTACGAACCTTCATTTTTATCGGCGCTAAGCTTATTACTTGAACACAAAATTTTAAAGATATATCATTACACACTTACAGAATTTATGATACGTTTCATTTATAATTTTAGACAATGCTGAGCACAGAAATAGTTTACATCTTATTTTCTTCTGTAGCTCAATTGTGTATCTCATAACAGCTACTCCTAGTTCCCTCGGAAGCCGCGTAAAGACGCGCGCACATTAGCGGCACAATGCCTTTATCGTGGCGTGTGGCGGCGAGCGTCGAATGCATTGAGCATTCAGCGACGGAGAAGATCACAAAGCCTGACGGGACTTGAGGTGTCTCGACGCCAGAGAGTAGCTGCGCAGAGAGAGCATGATAAGTATGGATGTACATTTAAAGCTCATTTGACTTCAAGTCAAGTAGATATAATTAGCGCTACATTGCTCTCCGAGATTCAACATACCAGCGAATAAACTTTATTGAATACAACATTTTTAAATAAATTGATACTACGTTTTATTAAAAGCGGACCTAGCAAACTAAGTTTCGCCACGGTCCCGTATCGCCCCGGCCTCGTTTTTAAAGTATTTTTGTATTCGGGGCAAAGAGGAATCCAACAAAGTAAAAATCATGAAAATCAGACAGATTTTCATGATTTTTACATGATTACATAAATCATGAAATTCTGTCCACCCGATCTCGAATTATGAAAAAACACCACTTTCTTTTATGTATGTACGAGTATATCAGACTTTGTGTACCATGAAACTAAGTAAGAACAGGTTACGGTACGGTTATGAAATCAAGTTTTCTTAGAAAGTGGTATTAGATTCGGAAGATGTTTAGATTCTATTTAGAATACAATTTGTCACTTCTGCACTAACCTATTCTATAAACAAAAAGGTACGTTACCTCAAACGTACCAAGAAGGCTGATTTTACAGTGCATCGGCCGGCGGCGAGAGCGTAAAGATATTGCGCGCATTGTCGCTACCGCTTTGTTCGCTAGCGATAGCGTCCGACCGTCGCTTCTAATTGTTATACCCCCAACAAAGAGCTGCAGAAACAAACGACAGCTTGTTAGCTCTCACGCTAAACGCTCGTGTAATAACATGTCTTCGAACAATTGTTCAACGCTTCCAATACGTTAGGAAATTGGCTATACGCGATTGCGATGCGGAGTGCAACAATAGAGAGTGCCGTTGTCATTTTATTCTAACTTCTATCTTAATTATGCGTCTCAATATGAAAGTGTGAATTATGGGTAAAAAGCAAGTCTGAATTGAGACACGTTTTTCGGAATCCTGCTTTTTAAATAAACGGTAGAACCACAAGCAATTCAAGTTTTAGCATTTAATGGTAGTCAATTTTGCCTATGATAACAAAAGAGATAACTTTTCTATTCACGTTTTAAGTATACAAAAACACTTTTTAACCTCTTATTTATATAAACACCAATCAACAAAAGCCTAATTGATTTAACCTAACCTCTCTAGTAGAACTACTGGCAAAATAACAGTAACCTGTAAACCAAAATACCGTTTAACTGTACGAATCTCTGCGTCACCACCTGCGGATCCGTTTGCCGGGTGCGGATGTGTAATCGCATAAACAGCTAATTGTCTGTGCGGATTCCGCAGGTAAACACTACACCCGCCACCGTTTACACACTGCCACACATAACATTCAGCCAGACGGTGCACTATTGTGGATGTGGCAATTTGCTCGTAGATATTCATAAGGCAAAAACATAGAAAAGATAGAAGAGAATAACGTTTAATTTTACTTTTATTTATTAGAACAACCACAGTCTGCAAATGATAAGTAAGATACAAATTATACAAACCGCTTATTAATAATTACAAGTACGAGTAGAAATAAACTCCTAAATCGAATACAAGTCAAGATACACGAAAAGACATTGATAATATTGTGTTCTTTGGAAACTTTGACATGTTTTATGTATTAGTACATGTTATTTATGTATGTGTACTTGCAAAAAAGTAGGTATGAAACTTGAACAAAACCAAAAAAAAACATAGATATATTGATGGATTAATTTATATCACTATATGTTGTAAAACTTATAAATTAAGCGTTAAGCACACACAACACTCCAATTGTCGTGGTTTCGAAGAAGGGGAATTTTCTTCCTTGTGTTACGAATACCAGACAACGATTGTGACGAGGGTGTCTCCCATAAATACTTAAATACATATTAAAAATCCATGACTCAGGTACAAATATTCGTGCTCATCACACAAACATTTGCCCCTTGCGGGACTCGAACCCGCGACGGCCGGCGTAATAGTCTACAAAACGCGTCGTCAATACATAAAGGCTTCAGTGTGTTCCGAGCTTTAGTGTAGTATACCTGCCGCATCCAAACGCCTTTTCATAAGTCCGTGTGCACACTATTACACTTGCCCGATTACGCTAAGTCGCTAACCGTCTATCGTGTACACACTGACTGATTTAATTCCACCTGTACTCTATTTATTATGCGCGCGCACTCGACGATTCACACTAATTGCCTGAGTGCTCCGATGACATGTGATTTGCTTAATTTACATTCTAACCTTGTATTAAAATTATAATTATGCGTTGGAATTAGTGTGTGGCTGAAAATACGGTGGGGTGTGTTACGTTTGAGTTGACAGCTGGTATTTAACGGTTACGAGAGTTAGTATTGGTAAAGATATACAAAATAAACAATAATTACATACGTTTGCTTTTTAAAAAACATTCGAATATTCCGTAAAATAATTGGTGTTACCGCTAGCTTGCTCCTTGTAAAAGTTATTCACATATCTATTTATTAGAAAACCATGAAACGAAAGCCTTCTCGCTCCTTCGAAAAAACGACTCTATAACTTTTAACCTAACGATTTGTGAGTTTCCCAGATTGCACAGCGCCATAAATAAGACATTTCAATAATGTTCCAAGTAAAGCAGTTATTTCAACATAATGTTTTACAGGCGTTCGGGCATTTTTATGTGGCAAAGGGGAGATGCTTAGTGAAAGAAAACAGGACTACAGGCAGTATTAAAATCCGAGTTATGTTTTATAGTGGACGTGGGTGGAATAAGTATGGTAAAAAGGGCGGTTTGCTTAACGTGCCGCCTTGCTAGGTCGATTTTTGGGGTTCCGTATCCGAATGGCAAAAAACGGAACCCTTATAGTTTCGTCAAGTCTGTCTGTCTGTCTGTGTGTCTGTTTGTCTGTTTTTCTGTCCGTCCGTATGTCACAGCCATTTTATTCTGTAACTATAAGCATCACACTTTTGAAATTTGGTAGGAAGATATATTCTGTTAACTCCTTTACGATTCTCATACAAAAAATAAAAAATAATGACATTTAAGGGGGGCTCCCATACATGAAACTAAAACAGATTTTTTTTTTAATCAAACCTATGTGAGTGGGTCTATAGATAGGTCTTTTAAAATGACATCGAGGTTTCTAAAACCATTTGATTAAAGTCTAACATTTCATAGATAGACGCTTCCAAAGTGGTAAAATGGGCGTCCCCCCATCTAACTTCTAAACTTAGCGAGTGTAAATTTTGAAAACAATATATAATGTAAACCATAACAAATTCTTTCAACGAAAATCGGTTCGGACGGGATCAAACAATAAGTTTTTGAGATATAGCACATTTTCAACAACCGCTAACATAACTTTGTACTTCACACAAACACTATGAAAAACAAAGTTATATTTGCTGTCAACAAAATAGTGTGGTATTTTACTTAGTGGATTCCCTAATTCAGTTAAGGTTGGCACGGAACGGCACTTGGCCGGTTTTTTGATGATGTCGCAAATGATACGCGACGTGCTACGTAACGCACTCTACGAGACTACGATCGGCTACGATGGCATGCTACGATTTACTACGGATTGCTACGATGAGATGCTACGTATGAGCTATTTGGTGCAGTGTCTCGTTTATTAGTATAATAAGAGAAAAAATACAATAGATTAATTTGAAACCGACTTCAAATGACTTTGTTTCTACTACAAGTATATGCGATATTATAGTTCTTTTGGAAGGTTTATTTAAAGACGATATAATGTGTTTGTATTTTTATGTATTTAAACATTATTGCACTGTGAGTTGTACAATTGTTGTACTTAATGCATTGCACGTAAAGGGCATTCATTATCTACCTCTTGGGAATGCATAAAGTTAAATCAGTGAAGTTTTCCCTTCGTTATTAGTTATTACCTAAATTATAATTTACCTGATTGAACTGAAACAATTACCAAAACCGGATTATAATTGGTTAAGCCAAGCGCGAGATAATCGCGGACAAACATACAAGTTATACTTAGACCTTTTTTTATGAAATCGGCTAAAAACATCCTTTCTAAATATTTTTTTCTACTTCTTCTTAAAGCATGCAATAGCATTATACATAATACAACAACAATATACTATAATAAAAATAAGTGTCACCTATTTTTAAACGTCAAATTCGTCGTAGCAAGCCGGCACTTACCATCGGTGCGTCGCCATCGTTCGACAATTCTTTATTATTCATGGGGCGATCTTGCTCCAGTGTTTTATATGAGCGACGATCGAGTATCAATTTGTACCGAGCCGTATTAGCATTTCCCGTGTGAGGCCTACATTGTTTTACTACCTTCGAAGGGGATTTTTCCTGCTTTTGACTTCGGCAATGAACTTTACTACTGCAACTTTTTTATTGCTGCGTAAAAAGAGATTCCTGATACGCATACTTTATGTATAAACATTGTATCTGTTGAAAAGTCTGCTAAGAAGTGCTGCTACAAATTGTCAGCGTTTCATTTTCATATAACAAAAATTAAAAAGGATGCATTATCTATGTTGCTAGAATCACTTCTTCTCTGCTTCATAATCGTTTCTATTGGTTGACGAAATTTAAAGCATGGCATTTAAAATAACTATTTTTTAGCACACTTGCTCAAAACGATGTTTTTATTCTACCGATTTTTGGCTCATAATCCTAGATATTAAACACGCGTGCTTTTGCAGTATATTATTGAACGAGTGCCTTTAGTTTATTAACCTGACCAATTTACATTTGTACCCTAGTACCAAGTCGTAAGTAAGAAGAAGAAGAAGCGATGTAATTTAGTCAGGTTATAACTTTTATTACACAAACCGTAATACCAAACAAAACTGTTCAGTACCGTTTTGAAAATTGTACTTTTACTTACTTATTCAATAATGAAAAACTTACTTAATTAAGAGTCTTGTTTTTTTCTCGCAAGTGTGTTGAAAAACGTCGTATGAAACACGTGTGCTTGTGATCATAACATACGCAGATTTCTTATGGCGCACTAACTTTCGCTCGTGCGCACATAATATCGCCTTGTATATAATGGTCAACTTAGCACATTTGTATCAGAATGTACTATTTTAGAATAGATACTCTTGCGACACGTCAAAAAAAATATTGCTATTATTTGTATAAATTAATCTTATATCACAGCTGCTTCCAATTTTTGATTTACTGTCTGAATGTCAAGTATTTCTAACAACTTTTACTAGACCAAAAATTGTGGCAGGTGTCACTAAACATCCCTGAATATTTATCAGAATAACGTTGAAATCATTACTGGTCTTTAATAAAGTTGCAAAGAAAATACGTTTTTTTTTATTCTCGTTTAAAGAGTGTCGGTAGTGAGTCGAACAGTGGTTCTTGTGAATGTCCGCAACTTTCCTTAAGTACCTTTTCCAAGTTTTCAAGAACGACTCCTTTGAATTATTGACTCGTACTTAAAAATCAAAGTATACTTAACGTTTAGAAAATAAAAGCAGCTTTTTATAAGAATATTTGATCAATGTTCGGTAAATTCTTAATAAATACCAAAGTACATACCTACAATATTTTACGTCAACTTTCTTCAGAAAAGCTTACATTGGTAACATCTTGATTACTTAGAATTATATGTATTTGGGTTTGTAGGTCTATGATTTATGAGAAAGGAGATTTAATACCCAAAGTTAATTCAAAGAAGCACTAACTAGCAGCCCCTAACGAAAATCCTACGAAGCTAGATTAAGAAATCTGTAGAGGTTAGTTCTCACACGAGACATCTCTTTGTTAATTATTTTGGATCAAATCAAGAATCAACAACCTCTTTATTATTCATTATTTTAATACAATGTACACGTAGACTCTTACATACTGTCGAGGATTAACATTCCAACAAATTCAACATGTTTTTGATGCGCAATGAAAATTCTGTAATGAAAGTTCTGTATGAATCCATTAACAATATGTGTATCCAAATGTGTCACCAAACCCACACGGACTTGTATATATTTTTAATTACTGTATTAAAAACACACTAGCACAGTGTTTTGTTTTGAACTATGTCAGTTGCTCGTTTATCTGAAACTTATAAAAATCGTTTTTGTAAATACAGCCTTAGCCGTGACTTCACCACTAGCGACTATACGTTAGCGCTTACGAATGTTCATTAAAGATATGATAAAGACGGCGGACGGCTAAATTGGCTGTTTCAGCTCGCAACGCAAGCTCGAAGCCGAGAAGATAATGTGGAATATGTTTAGATATTAAAAACTATTATGAGTGCGGTTTTAGCGGCGAGATGTATGTCCAGACAAGGTCCTGTTTTTCGTTTATATCTTTTTTGAGAACTAGGCTTAAAATGTCATATTGTCTCACCAAAAATGAGAATAGGATATGATACGTTAAGTAAGACAAGTGAATGTGATTATAGCATGGAACGTGGGCTGTGTAAGTTGAGTAATCATAAAGGTTGTTTTTGATTTTTTTGACAAAATATTTTATGATATATTATTACATACACTTATCAAAAAAAGTTGCGATCACTTTAAAAAATCAAAAAATTTTTCGTTACGGTGAATGATATCATAACATATTATTGTTATTGTAATATTATTACGGGTTTTAATGTTTAAGAAAACTTACAACAAATGTGTTTTCTTTCTACAGTTAAAATCAGTGTATGCTAGTGATCACAAACTTTTTTCATGTGTGTATTTATTTTTAACCCAAACGAGTGTCTGTAAAGTCTACTTTCCTCCATCATAATTAATGCCAATCAAAAACTATGTCATTACAACGGAGATGAGACACACCCGCGTCGCGAGACGCTCTATTTTCGCTTACGAAATGAACATTGCAGATGGAGGTGCTATAGTTGAACTAACGAGGGGCTGTTAATTTAAATTTAGTATCTTAGCTCGCGTAATGAACGGGAAGATGATTGTTATAATGGGATTGGAGGTGCAGTCGCAGCTCCGAATGTGTACGCGAGATAGCGGCTTCATTAGGGAGTTGTAAGGCGGTATTGATCCGAAAATATTGTGGCGACAAACTAACAAAATATAAACCCTTAAGACCCCTTACACACTGCGAATTTTGGCAGCTATGCAGTTGTGATGGAGCACCTATTCAGTTGCAAAATGTCAAGCTTTGCACACTGCGCTAGCATCCATGCAGTCGCGATGCAGAAGCTGGAAATTCACAATAATGAACTGAATTTTAGCGACTGCATCAATGCAGTCGCGCTTTTGCGCAACAATGCTAAATTAAATCTGTTCATTGCGTGAGTCGCGATACTGAAGCGCGTTTTCAAAACGTGCGACTGTATCGATGCTAAAAGCCGCAGTGTGTAAAGGGTCCAAGGGTCAATTTTACTAACGTCGGATAAGGAATTTATCTGTAGAAAACAGTACAAAACGCCTAATTCAAAAACGTCAGCCATTTGTCAGCAATAATTTACGTATATGTCATTTAAAAATCAGTCGTTTAATACTAAGTTGGTTGAATAAGTCATAAGACGTTGGAAAAATCGACTCTAAGACTGTGACTTTGTCGATCAATGCTGTATCAAGAAATCTGAAAAAAAATATGCGATACCAACACGATTTCTAGATACAACATCTAAGGAGTCGCGCAGCTGCCTGCTAAGGTGCATTTCGAAAAAGTAACAGTAATTAGAAAACTAGCAACGAACAAATTCACAAACCAAGAACATCATTTGATAAAAAAGGCCAACATTAGAACTAGTGGAACATTTCTCACAACAAAATACATCTACAAAAAACAATGATTCTTATATTCTGCCTAATCATACAACTGTTAATCTTATCACGTCGTTTCACATTGATTTTTATCGTATGACCAAAATTCCAAGTTCACGTCTAACCAAACCATAAAAAGGAGCATGCTCATTTCAGTGTCTCATGCAAATTCGGTAACGGTGGCAATTTTTAATTACCGCCGCGTCTGAGCGTCTGTCGAGACGACGCGAGTCGGTTAGCCTGAGTGACTCGGCTGAGAACAAAACCGTGTATGTGAGCTAGCCACACGTGAGGGAAAATATGGGATATGTGGGACTTGTTCTTTTTAACTTAAACAATTTCGAAATAATTTGCTTTAAAAAAACGTTGAGGAATCAAATAAGTGACTAATCATCGAAATAATGAATAATTGCTGTGGTATGGCCGTAAAGATGGCCGTAGACTCTGCACTTGACTGACTTACCTAAATAACTGATAGAATAATAATCTAATATACCAATAGATATACCTACTATATTCAATACACATTATATCAAACATATGTCACGCAAGGTTACAACATAGGTTTAATAATGTAAAATATGTTAATTTACCCAAGAGAAACAACAATAGGTACTTTTTGAATAATCTTTTTTTTTACTAAGGCTAGTCAATATAGTATCGCTTAACATTGTTTGAGAATTTGAAGGATCACGATTTTTGACTTCATAATTTTGTTTGGACTCATTAGGAGGTAAACATACCAACAGTCCTAGTACCCGTACCTCTTGAGCCGGAAGGAAGGGTAGGGTTTTTAGGTAAACTCTTAGGTTTTCGCTTAATTATCCTGATAGACCTTCTATAAAATGAATACTGATAAAATTTGCTGCATTTTTAACTGGGTCAAGTTTTAAAACGACTTCAAAAAAAGGAGGAACAATCACAAAATTTTAGAATTATACAAATATCAAACATACACTTGCGAAATGTTTGCCCCAAAAGTAAAAATTCTGTGCTTCAGACCAAAATTACTATATGAATTCGGTTTTTAATCTTGTTTTAGATTATATAATGAATGTATTCGTAGATATCAGGGTTTTCACGTTTACGTAATCAACTTTGTTTCGAGTCAATCTTTTCCTCACTGTTTAGGGCCCCAATTCCACTAACTTATTGTAACAATATCATAACGGAATGGATTTTTGATGTTTGGCCTATACCATAAAATTAATATTCCTATCGGAATAGAAGGACAAGTAAAAGCTGTCAAACGAAACCGATTTAAGATGTCAGTAACTAACATTAGTAAGTAACATTTTAAGCTTTAAATGAGATAACCTTTCGATCAGGTGATTTATAACAATGTTCCTTAGTTAAATATAGTAGTTTACTGCATGATAAACAGTCGACACAAAATATTGAACATGTAGCTCTTGTGTAAAACTAAATATTATTTCATTATACAAAATATTCGTCGAAATACATTCCCTGTGTTATTCTGTCTTTATTTTTTACGTAAATTAATGTTTGTAGAATATAATAATCAAACTGCGTACTTTAAATTTGAAGCGCATTGGTAAATATAAGTCGTTTATTAAGAGGCTTCGATTTGGACTAATCTACCTGTTAAATGATTATTTGTTGGGGTTATGCCGCTGTAATGCATAACAATCAATCACCGATCAAGTCACCATGTTTCAGACGCATTATTTCTCCAAAATATACACAATTTCACTTTTAAATATAAAAAATCAAATGCACGTAATTTTCAGTGAGCTTCTGCAGGGCGGTCAACTGTTTGACATCTGACAAAAATGGTTCTGCTACCCATCTCTTTTTATCACACAGTTTGCTGCTAGTGACATCTCGCTTTTGTCGTTCTATTCCAAAGGGATAATAATTTTATGGCCTATACTAAAACTGTGCAAAATTGTTAGTAGAATCGACTTCCAAAACATTTCGAAAAAGCAAATGAAAATAAACCAAACCATCACTTTTCCTTTCCGCTTCAAAAAAAGCAATTGCTAGCGTTTTCTTACAAGAGCTAACTGATAATTCTATGGCACAATCCACCATTTTGGTGAGCGGGCGTCACTTTGCTTAAAAGCGCTACTTTCTACTAAATGCAGCAATTTTCGGGGAAAGGAAGGTGTAAAATCCTTAAATATCTTATCTTATGTGTCTTCAAACCCCGCTGCATAGAAGCAAACTAAATACATTATAACATATTAATAATTTAAACTTTTTTTTAACTTTTTTCAAAATGCTGAAGTCTTGCTGCTTGGCGTATTTCTCTAATAAAACATGAAACGACTCTTAGGCAGCTTATAGTTGTCTCCTTTAACACACTTATTTGGTCGCATAATAAGATTATTTAAGTTACTAGCGGTCCCCCGCGACTTCGTCCGCGCGTTTTGAGTTTGCTCCCTCCCCTCCCGTCGCAGCGTCATGTTTTATATCCTAAAGCCTTTCTCGATAAATAAGCTATCCAACACAGAAATATTTTTTCAAATCGGTCCAGCAGTTCCTGAGATAAGCGCGTTCAAACAAACAAACTCTTCAACTTTATAATATACTAGCGGTCCCCCGCGACTTCGTCCGCGCGTTTTGAGTTTTCTCCCTCCCCTCCCGTCGCAGCGTGATGTTTTATATCCTAAAGCCTTTCTCAATAAATAAACTCTCTAACACGGAAATATTTTTTCAAATCGGTTCAGCAGTTCCTGAGATAAGCGCGTTCAAACCAACAAACTCTTCAGCTTTATAATATAACTAGCGGTCCCCCGCGACTTCGTCCGCGCGTTTTGAGTTTGCGCCCTCCCCTCCCGTCGCAGCGTGATGTTTTATATCCTAAAGCCTTTCTCGATAAATAAGCTATCCAACACAGAAACATTTTTTCAAATCGGTCCAGCAGTTCCTGAGATAAACGCGTTCAAACAAACAAACTCTTCAGCTTTATAATATACTTATTAGCGCAATTAGCGCAAGCGCACGTTGTACTTAAGCTGCGAACATTATTTTGGTGCGGAGTTATGTTAAAACTGTGATAGCTCCTAAGATATTTATTGAAATCAAATGATATAAAGGGCAACTTGGTTCTAAATGAAATGCTTGTGATGATGAATGTATTTATTTTAATAAGAATAAATACCTGTGTATATAATACACCTCTAAAAATAGTGCATTATTTTTTTACAAATTTATTAACATAAAAAAGGTTGTAGTAAGTCAACCATAAAAGATAGACATATGCTGTCGCGGACTTTATTATAGAACTCTTAATGCTGAACAATCCTGTCATACATGACTTTTGTGTAACTTAAGCGGTTTCCGCAGCGTATGCAGCGGAAGCTCTCAAAATGAATATCTTTCTCCCGTTTTTGCAACATTTTTCATTTCTGCTGTGGTCTTATGAGTTGTATCTTTATATTATATAGCCTAAAGCCTTCCTCGATAAATGGACTATCCAACGTAAAAATAATTTTTCAAATCGGGCCAGTAGTTTTTGAGATTAGCGCGTTCAAACAAACAAACAAACAAACAAACAAACAAACAAACAAACAAACTCTCCAGCTTTATAATATTAGTATAGATTAGCGCAAGCGCACGTTGTACTTAAGCTGCGAACATTATTTTGGTGCGGAGTTTTGTTAAAACTGTGATAGCTCCTAAGATATTTATTGGAATCAAGGGCAACTTTGTTCTAAATGAAATGCTCGTGATGATGAATGTATTTATTTTGACAAGAATAAATACCTGTGTTTATAATACACCTCTAAAAATGATGCATTATTTTTTTACAAATTTACTAACATAAAAAAGGTTGTAGTAAGTCAACCATAAAAGATAGACTTATGCTGTCGCGGACTTTATAAATAGAACTCTTAATGCTGAACAATCTTGTCATACATGATTTTTGTGTAACTTTAGCGGTTTCCGCAGCGTACGCAGCGGAAGCTCTCAAAAGGAATATCTTTCTCCCGTTTTCGCAACATTTTTCATTGCTGCTGTGGTCTTGTGAGTCGTATCTTTATGTTATATAGCTTAAAGCCTTCCTCGATAAATGGACAATCCAACGTGACTTCTAATCTCAATAACATACTGCTTAATTATAAACTTACACAACTTATCACGACACCCACTAGAGGTCAATCATGTATCGACCATACCAATACAGTAATGTAAGCCGTGCTACAGGATTCACCCTCCCCCTCAATTTGTCAGACCACGATACTGCGCAAGTTTTTAGTATGAAGAGCAAACCAAAGCTCACTCTTCCGGATACTCTATATATCTTTAGGAGGGACTACTCTATTGAAAAGTTAAGTTAAGTTACTCTAGGTTAAGTTTAAAAAATATCTGGCCAGCCTTTCTTTTTCAGAGGTCTATAGCGAAACAGAACCTAATACAGCATTCAATAAATTTCATGAATGGTTTTGCTTGCTTTACAATCTTTGCTTTCCAAATATAAAAGTTAGATTATGTACAAAATCTAATTTGAAGTGGATAACAACTGGAATAAGGAAAAGCTGTGCCAAAAATAGAGTCATTAGGCAAAATTACTACAGAAAGAAAACTTTTAAAAATAAACTCAAATACCAAAAATACTAAAAAAATGTATACTAAATGCAAAAAAAATACGAATAATAAATATGTACTGAAAAGTAAAAATACGTGTAAAGCTACATGGAAAGTTATTAAAGAGGAAATAGATACTAATCCGCAGTACAATAACTTTATTGATATAATTAAATATGACAACAATGTTATTTCTAGTCCTACTCAAATCGCTAATACTTTTAACAATTATTTCATTGAATTGACAAATATAGATAATACAGTTAATATTTCATGTGACATACTAAATAAAACTTTGAATAATTCTATTTATCTTAAACCCATTGACGAATATGACATAAATAAATTAATACTGACCTTAAGTAATAGCAACTTTGAGGGATACGACGGCGTATGTACGAAAGTTATTAAGTTTTGTTATAAGGAATTAGGCCAAGTCTTAGCTTATTCAATTAATTTGTCCTTGGCATCGGGAATTTTCCCTAATAAACTGAAATTTTCTGTTATTAAGCCTTTGTTTAAAAAAGACGATAAATCTATTTTGGACAATTATCGCCCAATCGCGCTGGTGCCGATCTTTTCAAAAGTGTATGAAAAAGTTATGCATAGTAAACTTACATCGTTCTTTGATAAGTATCAAGTCATCCAGCGCAATCAGTATGGCTTTCAGAAGAATAAATCTACTGCACATGCCATCTTTGACATGGTCAACGAGACTCTGACCAGCCTTAACGCGAATAATTATACAACCGCCATATTTTTTGATATGTCAAAGCTTTCGATTTCGTTTCACATAATTCGCTCCTTGAAAAATTGGAAAAATGTGGTGTCAGGGGCAATGCCTTATGTTGGATTAAAACCTACCTTGATAACCGCTAACAATCCGTTGAAATTAGTCGACCTGACTGTAATTTTGTGATTCAAAAATATAGATCGGATCTAAGAGTAAACGAATATGGAGTCCCACAGGGTAGCGTTCTAGGTCCTTTACTGTTCCTGATCTATATTAACAACCTCCCAGGGTTAACTAAACACAAATCTATTTTATTCGCAGATGGCATAGTTATAATTGTAAAAACAGACGGGAAATTGACTCTGGAAGATCATATTCAGGACATTAATAATACACTTAAAACTTTAATGGAATGGCTTAAAAATAATAATTTACATATAAATCTGGACAAAACATACTTCATTAATTTTAATAATATAATATATCAGACAATGGACATACATTTCGAAGGACAAAAACTGAAAGGTACAAATATGACGAAATTCTTAGGTGTATGGATAGATGATAAACTTAATTGGAAAGATCAAATCGAAAATGTTTGCAAGAAAATTAACAGATTTTCATACGCACTGTATAAATTAGGTAAAGTCGTTACCAAAAATACAGCACTTACTGCTTACTTTGCGTACGTAGAGTCCATTTTACGTTACGGACTTATCATATGGGGTCATGGCTCTGATGCAAATAGAGTTTTCATTGCACAAAAAAAGTGCATTAGGGCCATATGTGGTTCTGCACCTGATGAGCCATGCAGGCCGTTATTTACTTACCTACAAATACTACCTCTTCCATGTCTTTATATTTTTGAGATTTGTAAGTTTGTTAAGCAAAACATGATTTATTTTAGACAAGCAAAGGAGGTTTATATGCGCAACACTAGAAATGGTAGGCTTGTGGCAGATATCACTCCAAAAAGTGCAAAATTTGAAAAAAACTGTTACTGGATGTGTACTCTTATTTATAACAAAGTACCTCATAATATAAAAGACCTGCCGTTCAACAGATTTAAAAGTGCACTTTACAAATGGCTAATTCACCATTGTTTTTATAAAGTTGATAATTTTTTAAATTTGAAGTCATGATGTTTGAGCCGTTTTATTATTATTGAAACTAATTGATATTGTATTAATATTCTAGAAAACTTTGACATGTGTATTAATATTATGAATTCTGACTAGTTTAATTGATTATTATTAATTGTTTATTATTAAAATATGTATTTGCATGCTATTAAATGATAGCTGAAAAAGCTGAGCTAACCATAGATTTATACCATCCCAATGTACCCTTTTTCATAAGCAAATAAACACATTCTTTCTTTCTTTCTAAAAATAATTTTTCAAATCGGGCCAGTAGTTTCTGAGATTAGCGCGTTCAAACAAACAAACAAACAAACTCTTCAGCTTTATAATATTAGTATAGATTAGCGCAAGCGCACGTTGTACTTAAGCTGCGAACATTATTTTGGTGCGGAGTTATGTAAAAACTGTGATAGTTCCTAAGATATTTATTGAAATAAAAAAGGTTGTAGTAAGTCAACCATAAAAGATAGACATATGCTGTCGCGGACTTTATTATAGAATTCTTAATGCTGAACAATCCTGTCATACATGATTTTGTGTAACTTAAGCGGTTTCCGCAGCGTATGCAGCGGAAGCTCTTTTTCATTTTTGCTGTGGTCTTATGAGTCGTATCTTTATGTTATATAGCCTAAAGCCTTCCTCGATAAATGGGCTATCCAACGTAAAAATATTTTTTCTAATCGGGCCAGTAGTTTTTGAGATAAGCGCGTTCAAACAAACAAACAAACAAACAAACTCTTCAGCTTTATAATATTAGTATAGATATGTAAGTATAGTCCAATTCCAACGATGTAAAAAAATATAGGGTGAATTGAAAACTTTTTTTAAAGCGGGTTAATAACTTGACTGCGTAAAACTTGCAGGAAATCTAATGAGATTTGATTTTGTAGAACGTCTAATGTCACGTATAATTTCTGATATATAAACGAAAAACCTTAAAAAATACCTTTACACCCCTACCTCCTCCTCCCAGCTCAAGAGGTATGGGACTTTTGGTATTTTAATCTCTTAACGACTCCAAACAAAGTTACGAAGTCAAAAATCGTGTTCCAAGCAATTCTCTCTAGTATCCTACCTCGTTTGGGCTAACTGTGAAGCTTGAAAACTAAATCCGAGTAGGTAAAAAAGGAGGAAGTAAGTAGAAGATAAAAGGCACCAAAATGCATTATGGAAAAAGCGAGCAAGTACATATCTCTAAAACACGTAGGGCTGCCCATTTCGGTCTCGATACCACCTAAACGCATGGCTACCCTCACGCAGGTGACAACGCCGAGAGGGAGCGGTTAAGTGTGGCATTTTACGGCTTTTATGCATATTTGATGGCGCGCCATAATCTGTGCGGCGGGCCCTCACTTCACCTGTATTGGATATGAATTGCTGTTAACTTACGACAGAGGAGATACGTCTTGAGGATTATCTTGAGTGCTTGGAATGTTGGCATGTCATAGGTTTTGTTAGGGTGCGTGAGAAATAACCCAGGCACATAGAGATGTCCTTCATTTTAAAAATCCATGATATACTTTACCGTTGATATGTAACATATACATTTTAAGTCGGAAATTAAACCTATTGACCATATATCTATGTATGCTTCAAAGTAAGGGCTGTCCACTTAAGATCCTCTACAGAAACTATATAGCCCTCTAAAGATGTAGAATTAATAACTACTAACGCAACTAGTGTATTGAATGCTAATGCAAAGTATTGCTACTTTTTTTTTAATGTCTAGTACACGATATTTTCTGATGTCAACTAGAGCCAATATTATGATTTTCACTTAACCATTAATCATTTTATGACACTCCAACTTCCTTAAGCTCACCGTAGCCTTACATTAGTTCGGTAAAGTCTGTAACCCTAATTTAATTCCTGGATTTTAAGGGAAGATTTTAATCCACCGTTTGAAAGGCAAAGCCGATGAATTGGAAAATAATGAAGGGCATTAGGAGGGCCGTATCAATTATACCAGGCATTACGTGCTCCATATTAAAATCAAATTTACGGCTGCGACGCGGCGCAGGTAACATGTGTTGACATGTGGCTTGGTATGGATAGCGAAAAAATGATTTAAAAAAATAAATTACTAGCAAGAAAATTAACAAACCTGTGTTTTCATGTCAGCTTACACTTGGAAAAAACAATACCTACTGTTTTCCCTAACATTTAAAGTTTTCTAGATAAAATTTTCAGTAAATAACAATATTTGATTGTTTTTTACGAAAAATTGAGATTAAATGCCGCATACACAAACTAAAAATTTGATTTGGATCTGCACTTAAGGCCACATGTAAACATATTTATATTTACTTGAGGGATACCAAAATTTTAGTTGGCTGAAGGGTGAATTTTATACCCATGAAATAATATTCCTGTACTCTTACAGGTTTTTACCAACCATACACTTTAAATAGATTTGTGACGGCCACGTTACATCAATTAAAAGCGCATTTGAACGTTTGTAAACACGTCAACTCGTAATTTCCCGACACTAAACCAATGCTTAGCTTTCGTTGTCCCTTTTGTGTCAATATTGAATAAAGTTACATTTAAATTGGTGAAACTATAATTTGTTGACTGCCTTTTACGATACAATGTTAATTCTACTAGAAGGGTGAAATCTAAACTGTAAAATCTGGTAATATTTTTTTACATTTTGTCAAAATATGTCCATAAGATTTTTTTGTAACAATAATAATTACGACACGATGAAATTAAAAACGTATCAATCATTGATATTATAAAAGAATAGCGGTCCACCGCGACTTCGTCCGCGCGTTTTGAGTTTGCTCCCTCCCCTCCCGTCGAAGCGTGATGTTTTCTCGATAAATAAGCTATATTTTAATTATTTTTTCAAATCGGTACTATAGTTCCTGAGATTAGCGCGTTTAAACAAACAAAGTCTTTATCAGTATTGATTTTTATATAAATCAGCTAGAAGCATGAATACGGGGTTTTAATTTTAATTTAATTTAATTTTACAACTTTATTGCACAAGTAACAGTGTACAAAAAGTGGACTTAAAGCTAAAAGCATTCTCTCCCAGTCGTAGGTCATGCAGAAAGATTTTAGAGGATGCAGGAGAGCGTAGAATGATAGAACTAAAAAAACGCAACAGTATAATATGATGTACTACAATTCTATTATATTATACATACCATTATTAAAATTGGGGATCATAAACTAAGTAAACATAAGTGTTATATATTTTATACCCATAACAATCAAATACATAAATTACTTAAAATATACTTACTTATATACAATTATTCAGCCAGAAACTTACGCAGTTTGTTCTTGAAAGACAATTTCGTCTCTGAACTCCTAATCTCTAGAGTAAGTGTAGTGTAGGGTTTTCTCGTCTGGCTAAAAATATTATAAAGATAATATGTTTTTCTTAAAAAAAAATGATATTGTGTACTTACTATGGTTAAGCCGCTTTAAGATTAGAGGTTTTAAAATTTGGTGGAAAATGTATAAAACAATTGATAATGTCTGGAAGTTGAACTATCTTCCCATAAATTTTGTGTCAAAATTGAAAACGTCAAAATCTCTGAGCAGCTACATTGTATATATAACTTATCGTATAACTCTTGCTTTATATTGTTACAGAGCCAAGACAATGGGGAAATAACTCACAAGCTTTTTCGGCCGTCCACATCAAAAACGTAAGTACCTTTCTTTAATCGTCTTCCTCAGGTATCAAATTAATTATCCAAATCCATCCACAATCAGAATCAGCAACATCAAAAGTTTTCATGATTCAAGTAAAAATGACCATTATACATTTAAATATACTTTTAGTACGTTCGCAAATAATATTTAATTAGTTTCGATTCTCATCCATGATTCGCACTTAAAAGTTTCATATCAAAGCTTTGACCTGATATGAATTCTGAACACATGAACATTGAAAATACTCCGTAACATAATATAAAGTTCTAGGAACATTAAAATTTGAACGTAGATAAAAAAAAATGAAACGGATTCTGCGAAAAGACTAAATCTCACGCTATCGTCAGAATGTCATAAAGTCGTCGAGCCCGGGGCCGTACTAAAAGCATAAAACAGTGCAATTGTCGCATGCGATATTTATATGTATTTATGTAACATGCATAAATATGTGCGGGGGAGCGTGATCCCGGCTTGTGGTAATTATTGTGTGACTTATTGGCGAACCAAGATAGCACGTACTTCGCGGCCAGAATACGTAGATCTCTTAACAGTTACCTTGGCACCCCTTTTAGTTATGATGTTTGTAGAGTGACAAGAGGGGGGGCAGGTCAAGTAAAAATGGTGGTGGCTTCCACCGCTCGAGGGTTGCGGCAGCTTTATCTGCCAGGCTGTTGATCGTGACTTTCCGACGGAGATTTTGGTAATTACGCTGATTATGAGGACGAATCGTGCCTCGACGTTTTCTGAAGGCACCCCGGGGAGAAATAAATAAGCAATAGGAATAACATCGCATCGGAATTGTGCGATAGGAAAATAAAACTAAGCGCTTATTGTTATTGCTTTTGTATCTTGATTCCAAATCCACATTTGGCACGTCTGGGTCTTATCTCCGAAGATTGTGAATGTCAGAGGAGTTTCAGAAATCATTTCGTTTTACCAACAATCGTTTTACAAAATGGGTAATTACTGATATGAGCTGCTTAGTACAAAAATATTTTATTGCAAATAAATTATTTGAGTTCGAATTATTTTAGCATGACTCTTTAACAAACGGAACAGTTTAACAATGCCTTCGTGTAATATTGGTGATACTAACACGTGTGTTAATTTGAAACACGTTTTGCCCTTATGTGAATTTACTTAAGCCTATAGTTAAAGTAAGCGGTAAACATGTTTGAAATGACTTCATAATTTTTAATATAATATTACAACTCTAACACAACAATTAATACCGTTTATATCGAACACAAACTAGTATTTTGTTATAATTCATGTGTGTGTACATAGAATCATTACCTATAAACCAAATCATTACTCTTACTCTTACTCGTCAAAACATTGTAAGTATCTTACTAGTTCCATTCATTTCATTCTAAATCACGGCACGGCAATACTACCGAAACTGAGTCACGGCAACAATGTTTAATAACGCAAAGTAAATGAAGACACTTAACCTTGTTGCGAAGTTTGATCCAATAAAACAAAGTTCCGAACAAACGAATGCATTAAAGTCACCGCGAACTGATCCAATCGTAATATCGCACTCGCAGACATCGAAAGTTAGTATGCATTGACTTTGAAAAGTCGTCCAAAACTAAGTTGGGTTATGTTTATGAAACTATTCGGATGCGGGTGTGTGCCGATATACATGCAAGAACTCGCGCCCAACTCGAGGCATAGTTCGCTAAGTGGAACAGCTGTAAAACAAAGTAGCGAAGGGTCTAGGAACTTAGTGTGTGCGTCGGCAACTATTCGGCGATGGAACATATGTCCGCTGCGCGGCCGGCGCCGCGACCCGGCCTCCAACTTTGACAGTTAAACTCGGAAGGCCTCCGCGCCGCCCGCCACCGCTCCTCGATTATAAATAAGTCAAACTAGGTTTTAACTAAAGTATTGCGCCGGCATGATAACGAACCCGGCGCCTACGCTACCCGCGCCCCTCGCCCGCCACGCCGCGAGCCCGCGTGCAGATAAACTTTTAAAATGACTTTGGAAGCTTTTGAGCTTTTAATCGGTAAAGTTGTACAGACAGACAGTTCGGGCACAATCCTTGAACCGCTTGCGCCGGCGACGGCGGCCGCAAAACTTTGTTTTACAGGACTACTTTTCTTCTTGTTTCAAGGTTGGACTCTTAAAACAAACTCCGGTTCGACGGAGTTCGCGAACTCGGGCGCCAACAATTTACAAATTTCTCTCTTTCATAACAACTAACTGCCGCTCGGCGCGCCGGCGAAAGTTGTCCTGCGTAGATCTTAATCGCATTGTCTGTTGCGCTCGCGGCGCGAACAGCTGATTGTGACGACACAATTTATTCAACTTAATTCGAGCTGTGCGTATCGTGGGTGCGGTGCCTGAGCCAGCGACCGATGCGAAGCTTTTTTCGACGACGTTGAGTCAACGACGAAACGGGAGGGCAGACAGACAGCAGGCGCCCTCCGACGCGTTTATTCAATTCGTTTAAGTGACATCAATACCATCGGCTGCGGTCGAAAAAACTCGTCTGCCAAATTTGACATCCGCCCCCGGCGACCGGCGGCGACTTCTTTTTTCGGTTCACGCCTCACCTGCCTGGGGCCAGGAGTGGCTCGCGTAAAAACACTGATTGGCATTTAACGCCGTCTGCCTTTTATTTCTTTGATCGATTGTGGGGCCCTTTTAATTTTTCACTTATCATCTCCTATGCGGGCGTTGATATTTTAATGTGAGGCAGATGTATAGACATGTAGAGTGGCATTATTTCGTGAGATGGTGGAGCGTGAGCGGTGCCAAATTAAATATATAACCTTACCGTGCATCGCTGGTAACATAAGCTAAATGCAGTATCGGTTATTGCGCGTAAATTTTACGTAACTAGAAATAAATAGGTTGCGGGTGCGGGTGGGGCGGGGCGGTGGGCGGCGGCGTGCGCGCGCAGGCCCCGCCGCTGCGCTCCGCCGGAGCCTCCGCGTAGTCCGCGAATCGCCTCCCGCGAGTCGCCCGCTCCGCGTCGTTCCGAGCTACGCGCTACGAGTCCGCTACGACCCACGGATAAACTTTTCCGCCGTAGCAGTATAGCAACACCACGCGTGCTACGAAATGCAAATCCACCTATAGTTCAGTGAAGTGAAACCTTAATATCAGTGCGAACGTGCTTCTAAACAAAACTCTTGTGCGATGCTTCGCACCGTGTCCTAACAATGTCGGCGTTAGTCCGCCCTGTGTGGTAAGTCCACGCTTTTAACATTGTTTCTTGGTCAACTATTTTTTGATCAGTTGGACGTGCGTACCGATATTTCGCCGTTAGTGCAACCCGTTTGAATAAAATATGCGGAAGTTTATTTCAGCGGTGAATTCGACGTGAGATAATCAAGAAGTGTCAAGATAACTAAATAAATATAAATCGTTTACGCACAAATCCCACGCTCGTAAAACCATTTCACGAAATGCTTTCAACTATCTGTATTTAATGAAATAACTCGGACTTTACCTAAGTGGAGAATGCTAGAAAATAAGTGTACATTTGTGAATGCGGAACTTTGAAAGGACAGAAAATCGTAAGTCGTTGAAATAAAACCTATTTATCTATAAGTACCTAGATACGAGTAAATATCGTTAAAATTGACCTAGCTTTCAATAAACAAAATATAAATAGGAAAAGATAATACTTTATTGTTGTGTGCACATTAATATAATATTTTGATATTATATAGGTACAATTCAGTTTTAACGAATGATTTTATTAATAAGCTTTGAAAAATAAAACTAAACTGACTTCTTACTTTGCTTTGAAATATTAAGTAGAATCTACAAAATAAAATTACTAATTTACCTGATGTAATTTCATGTCTTTTTTAAGCATCAAAAATATTTATTATTACTTTTATAGATTTACGCAAGTGTCTTAAAGACTACTAAGAAGACTTCGTTGTTAATTATACCGTAACGATATTTTATTTTTTTATTTTATTTAGCTCATTATAATGATACTGGCTGACACGTACACATCAAAAAAAGTTTGTGATCATTATTATTAGCTGATTTATTTGTTTAATGTAAATTGATTAAGAAATCATATTGTGTGTTTTCTTAAAATGTAAAAACCCTGTTTTAATATTAATAATGGATTAACCGTAGCAAAAAAGGTATTATTTTCCATGGTGAAGTAAGCAGTCGAATACAATTTTCAATTGTTTAATTAAAACTGATGTGTAGTTCCTGCTAACATAAAGCGAACATTGGACAATTAATTAACTTTTTTATCAAGCCGTATGGAAAACTTTTACGTATCTTTGGGAAATAGCCTTTTTATTAGTTTAGGAGATAAATAATTATATTTTGATTTAAATTTGGTTTTGACCTGTTCTAATACTTATCCGCGTGTTTATACAATTAACTATAAAAAACGAAATAACTTTTACTGACTTGGTTGCAAAAAATATTAATTGATTGATTTGTTTTCCCAAGTTTCAAATGACTGTAATATGCCTTAAATTCCAATATTTATAGATAGAAAGATAAAAATAGATATAGAACATGTAGACTCACAATAACAAAGATAGAATAAGTATCTCAATCGTGTCGAGTACACTATACATATCTTAGGTGTGTATCACACCTAAAATTAGTTTCAATCGAATATAAGTACGTATACCTAACACGTTAGCGATGCAAATAGCTAAGATGCCATAAAATAAGTAATAAATTAATATTGTGCAACAAGCTTTGTTTTTCATGCAACCGAAACTGACCATATATGTAATTATGGTAACGCGAAACATTAAAGCACAGCGACTGCTTAAACTAATATAGCAGCTCGATTTATAATCTACCTACGTCACGATTAAACAACTTTTAAGCAACAGGCTTCGTATGTTTTTCATGCAAACGAAACTGACCAACATTTAACCCTCAAATGCAAACGTAATCCAGGTGGGCGCTGTTCCACGTAACGCCTCGCCGGGCGTGCCCATCAGATAAACGCCTCAAATTGTTTCCACTCAACCACCGTCGTATCTGATCGGACTGAATTATTTATTGTGGTTTACCGCGAGCAGTTTAGTGTTAAATCGTGGTCGTGGTTTAAATCCGGAATGAAATGATTAGAGGCTACGGGCGTAATTAGTTTGTTAACTGGTCGTTATAAATTACAGGTGTTTTTCCTTTACTTCCGAAGTACATGCAATTGCGATGGGTTGGTTAACTGGCTGATTTTAAAATAATATGATAGTAGGGCTACTGTAGCAATTACAATCACTTTTGTCATGACGTCATGACGTATTCCTTTGAGAACAAAGTTTAATAACGAACTCTTCCTACAGGGTGTGCCCTGTAATAGAAGCAAAAAAATAAAATATAGGTTATTTAAGTATCCAGTAATCAATTATAAATGGTTTAAATTAATAATTATGAAAAATAAATTTATTGCTATTTTCTAACAAAATATGTAAATCGAACCAGCAATGTATTGCAAACATTAATTATTTCCCTGAGATTGCAAACAAATATGTCCAGTAAAAGAACTTGAAATTAACACTTACTGCAACGAGTTAGCGATTTTGATATACATTTAATAGGGATTGTAGCTACGTATACTCTGTAAAATCCTATTCTATTACAGGCCACACGCGGTATACACCTATTGCTTCATGTATTCAAAACCTTCCTATGTCAAAAGGCTTTTTACCAATAATCTTGCGCAAAAATACGCTTAAAGTCTCAACAAAGTCGTCACGTTTCTTCCCAAGCCGTAATGTATTTCACTAGCAAAATCTCTGTTCTCTGAAGCACTGCCTTACCTATCTTTTGGGAGCAGGACTGAATAATGTATGGTTTGCGTTTCACCTCGCCGTTAACCGTTAAATTATTGCCAATGTGATTCCGCGGGTATGTGGAGCTACGGCGAAGTGATTAACCAGGTGTTAACAAGCGCTCGTTAAGTATGAGTTATGGGACCTGCCTTATATCTAATGAAATACTCTAGTTTCTCTTTATTGAGCTAAAAGAAAAAATAAGATGTGAACGTAAAACTGCGCTGTTTCTAGACATCTATTGTTTTATTTATTTATAGCTACACACTGATCGGTTAAATATTTGGTTTTCTCACTCTTTCGTGTAAAATACCCACTTTTTGAACCTAATACAACTTGCATGATGCATAAAGCTTTTTTTGTATTCCTATCTGTTAGAGAATTTTGAGAAAGCAAATTTGTTAGAGAATTTTGCCTTAGAGCATTTTTTACCAATCGGTTGACTGGTACTGCACAATCGTGCCGTACAACTTTTAAACAAAAGATTTTTCGATAACAACACCTACCTGTCTTTCAGAATTACGAAGTAATTCTAGTACTTACTTAGCATAGAGCTTATGTCAACATGGGTATACAAAGGTTCATCGTCCATAATCACATCAAAAAAACAACTGTAAATGAATTTTATCAACAATTAATGAAAGCTCTGAATTTATTTCAAAGGAAATTTTTACGAATAAAATCTTCCTGACCTACGATATAACATTGAAACGTTCGCGATGTGAATGTCTAACGAAATCCGACCCAAAATGTAAAAGGCATGTAAGAAATCCGAGCGAAGGGTAAGGAAGGTCGTGACTACACGTATAATGCGCCCTAAACGTAGGGCTGCGATACATCACGTGATAAAACCGTCGCAGAACGGGTTCATACTTTTTTTTGTGGAAATGTACGCGTTTTTTCTTGTATTTTTTTCAAGACTTTTAGTACTTAGGTTGGATTCGACCAAAAATACTAATGAAGACAGTTCAGAATTGTTTGATAACCTTGTCAGCTACAAAATATCAGACGGTTACTGTACTCTCGGAAAACTAGCTATTTATTCTAACTAAGGTTTTTATTTATTTAGGTTAATAGTTTGGTCACATCCACTTTTAATTGATCACTTATCTGGAGAATAATAATAATATCCTCCTACCGATTTTCGTTAATGATGATTTCGTTTCGTTTCGCGGCCCTTTTTTACGCAGGAGTTATTATAGTTCCCAGATGTGCGGGCAATGCACAAGTGCACTCTCTGTTCCTTCACTCTCATTAATTTGTTAAAACGGCAGTCAAACAAGACCGTTGATAGATCATACGCAAGACCAACGTGCTTTGCGAGTCAGGAGGGTGTCATCACCACCAACTTCCTGTCTCCGAGCTGTTTCAGAGTATCTTCCAGACAGAAAAACCCAGAAATAAATTTCCACCCGACCCGGATTCGAACCTGGGACCTCTTAGGTAGACACCAGCGAGCTAACCGAAAACACCAACGAGGTTAATTAAAATAAATGTAAAAATTGTCAAGTATAATGGCAATTCTCAAAAAAATTATATGATTCAAAATTTAAACATTCAAAAAAAAATGTTCTGTATACAATGTGGCCCAGATGAATATAATATTATATTATATATAACGTCAAACATCGCCGATGTCAGATTCTCGAGGGTGAATCACTTATTTATTGGAAGATGTATTACTTTCTTTAATAATTTACCTCAAAATATTTGAGGTTAAAGTCAACTTC
The DNA here is from genome assembly GCA_963924145.1 of Pyrausta purpuralis. NCBI lineage: Eukaryota > Metazoa > Arthropoda > Insecta > Lepidoptera > Crambidae > Pyrausta > Pyrausta purpuralis. The sequence continues at coordinate 6,537,424 of OZ001649.1, read as the reverse complement.
TGTCTGGAGTGTCTTGTATGCTGTTTTGTGTCTTTAATTGACATAAATATGCTCTCCACTCTAACTGGCTAGCCCAAGCTAAGCGTGGTAGAGACAGAATCGATGATAGGATGAACTTACCCAGAACTGTTCACAAGGGAGTGTTCACTTTGTTTAATCTTAAGAACAGCTAAGGAGTAGAATAAGCTGCCGGTTGAAGTGTTCCCTAGCCACTAAAATTTGCATTAATTTCAGAAGTGAGTAAATAAGCTATTACTAGTTTTAACTACGTACGTTGGCGCAGCCGTTAGAGGGACGCACTTAAAAGCGACGGCTGCGCTAAATGTCCTGGGTTCGATCTACGAGTCGGGCCAAAAATATGTACCTGGGTTTTTCTGTTCAGACATTCTCAAGGTAGCCTGGAGTTGGGAAGTTGGCATTGCTTCACCCGCATGCCTCGGAAAGCACGTAAAGCCATTGATCCTGCACCCGATCACTTTCCGTTCGTGTCAAATTGATTACTGTCCCATCGGTCTTTGAAATTGAGAGGATTATAGATTGTACCTGTGTTTGTGCACACACTTGTGCACTATAATATGTCCCGCGCAGTCGATTAGTCATTACCACTGACCACCGTAGTCGAATCGGTTACGGGGACTATAAATATTATTACTAGTCAGACATGATTAATCTTAGACCGCATCATCACTTACTTCCAGTACCGTAACCATGCGTTTTACTCGATAGCGACGACGGTTTTTCTTGCTAGCGACGACGCAACTTTTAGTATGAAAATTTTTATTTCTGTCAGTGACCACTAGAGGCGCTGTGCAACTTTCAATAGACTTTTTTTATGTTCTCGCCAACGAGTAAATCCGTCGTAAACTCATGGTAACGGTACATGTAAAATTGTGGCTTAATATCTGCCTATGCCTATCCTTAAAAAGAACCTTTTAATACAATCCGAAGGACGACGAAGGTCGCCTCGATAGGTAAATATAGCTAGGCTTCACTCAACCTGTAGGGCTGCGATATGTTGCGTGGTAAGCCCTCTGAGCGTCAAAATAATGTGATTACATTCTTTGTAAGAGTGTTTACTGCTTAAATTAATGCTTAACCATGTATGACGTAGAGAAAGGAAAGGAGTATGACGTGTAAAGTCAAATTGAAAGTATTGACGGTCAATAAATATATGACGCGTAAGTAGAGTTCGAATCTATATATATAAAACCGGCCAAGTGCGAGTCGGACCCGCCCACTGAGGGTTCCGTGCCAACTTTAACTGAATTAGGGATCTACTTACTTCTACTAAGCTTAAATACCATAATATTATGTTGCCAGTAAATATAACTTTGTTTTTCATAGTATTTGTATGAAGTACAAAGTTATGTTGGCGGTTGTTGAAAATGTGCTATATCTCAAAAACTATTGGTTCGATCCCGTCCGAACCAATTTTCGTTGAAAGTATTTGTTAAGGTCTATATTACTCATATTTTTCAAAATTGTCACTTGCTTAGTTTAGAAATTAGATGTGGGGGACGCCCATTTTACCACTTTGGAAGCGTCTAGCTGTGAAACGTTAGACTTTAAAAGAAAATGGTTTTAGGAACCTCTATGCCATTTTGAAAGACCTATCTATAGACACCCCACACGTATAGGTTTGACTAAAAAAAAATTTTCGGTTTTAGTTTCATGTATGAGAGCCCCCCCTTAAATATCATTATTTTTTTATTTTTTGTATAAGAATCGTTAAGCGGTCAACAGGATACATCTTTCTACGAAATTTCAACAGTGTGATGCTTATAGTTACAGAATAAAATGGCTGTGACATACGGACGGACAGACAGACAGACAGACAGACAGACAGACAGACAGACAGACAGACAGACTTGACGAAACTATAAGGGTTCCGTTTTTTGCCATTCGGCTACGGAACCCTAAAAATGAATTGCTGTTCGTTAGTCTCACTAAAACTCGAGAACGGCTGAACGGATTTATCTTATCTTAGTCTTGAAATGTTCGTGGAGATCTAGGGAAGGTTTAAAAGGCGAGAAATCGAATAACGCGCGGACGAAGTCGCGGGGGACTACTAGTCATATATATATTGACCGTCAATAAATTGCTACACCGATTCAAAAAACAGGTTTACTGGTGATGATGACTTAATTTGACCACTCCTTCTTCTTTTAGGTTATTTACCCCATCTTAAATTGGTAATGTAAGTTAGTTAGTTTTATCACTAAAATTTGATTTCAATCTAAAAGCCCTAAAAAATCCAAATGTCTTCGTCGTTTGTTTAAAGTAACGCTCGTTTTTGTGTCCTGTGTGCAAGCTCTTTTCGTTAAAAAGTAGTAAGGCACGAGAGACCTAGACCGTACGTCCCGCTAACGCTTTTTGCAATACGTCGTGTTATCGCACCAGCAATACGGCTCAGACAGATCTTTTCTTCACGAAAATGATATTTTCTAAAGCAACTGTGTCAGACGGAATAAGGTGGATAGACATGCGCCCGGATAGCGTTAGACACAGGGTTCGTTTCCTTGTCTGACACGTTGCTTTAACAATTGCAATTTATTATATTAGTTTTGTATAGTGACAAATATTTTAAAAACTCTTCTTTAGAAATATAATGATTCTTCATTTAAAACTTGTGCTTTCACCAAAAAAAAAACATTATATCAATATCAACGAAAATTAATTAAATACGAAATCATAAACTATAATGAAGGGACCGGACGTAGACCATCGACGATCCCGTCAAATTCGTTATAATCTAGTACTTAATAGACTTAATAAGTTTATAAATATTGTTTCATTAAACGAGTTACCAAAAAATAACAGTACTGTAGTCTACAACTTATGTTTTCAAACACGTGTGTTGTTCTGCAGTTGTGCAGTACAACGTACGTTGGTACGTTGTATATTCTATACCTTTACTATTTTTCTATTTTATTATTCTATACCTTTGAGCTCTTTGCTCTGTGCACCGTAGTATACCATGACCGTGATAGGAACGTGTCCACCAAAATAAAACTATTACCAAAAATTTTGAGACGATTTGATTTGAAAATAAAAGGTACCTTAGGCAAGAGCATAGAAGGTCGTAGTAAGTAAGTATAATAACAGTGAACGACCGTCATTCGTAGTCCCCTCTAGTAACTCGACACATCGCGTGACAACCCTTACCCTTGCTCTGCATACTAGTGTAGTATTTGAACATTTTCTTTTTTTTTTATCTAGAATTGACTGCGGTCTGCCAAAAAAAAACCTTTTAATACAGTGGTGTCCGTTTTGTTTTTTCCTGTACGTAGTGAAAAAATATTAGTTTGTTAAATTTATGAACACGACACGGACTTAAAAAAAAAAACCTTTTAACTGCTGAGCTTGTTTTTTTTTTGCTTGATCAAAATGCCAATATTTAATGTTTGCATATATAAATTGTTTTATTTCTTATTACTTACTTAGTTATTACATCCTACGTGTATAACTGAATAGTGGAAAACACTACGTAAACAAAACTTATGTACCTATTGATGCAGCTATTTTATGAAATTGGATAGCCAGACATTTGGTCACGATCGCACATAAGATGGACCATGTCTGCCTAATAACAGCCTATTCACTCTCTTCGTGAAACCTTCCAAATTGTAGTTGCCAGGGAACACCTCGACTGGCAGCTAATTCCACGCCCTGGCCGTACGCAAAATAAGCATCGTTAGGATTTTTCACCCGCAACTTAACTGCAGTTTCTCTTCCAAATATGGAAGAGAAACTGCGGTTAAGTTGCGGGTAAACAAGTTCAACCTTCTTTATCAGAAATACTCGTAGAACTGATTATATTATAAAATGCTCTAACATAATTTCCACAGATACAGATAAAAAGGTTAGCCGCCCTAACATAACCCTCGTGGTAAGGGTTCTATCGCTAAGGGCTGGGCCAATAGTTTTTTTTTTGACGCGCGTGAAACACTTGTTTATTTCCATTTTTACTTGATTCAAAGTTACACATCATATATAACGTTTATCGGTTGTTCAATCAATTATGAACAACATATTTTTCCACATCACTATTTTTCAATTGAGAGCTAGTAATATATCATGTCAAAAACTATTTATTTATTATTTTAACTCCTATCGTTCCTAATATCATTTCTGTGATTTTATACTGCAGAACAATTTTGTTGCAAATATGCAATAAAAAAAAAACAAAAAAAAGAAATTATTCGTAATTTTTTTTCTGGCAACCCTATGATTATCCGCGAGGGCCCGTCACTGCCTGACGGTACAATGCAACGGTACCATTACCCCACTTATTTCAACTCGGCTAAACTAATATTGATTTGTACACTCATATGATGCACTGTTTTCATTTTTCGTTTAAGTGTTTTGCATGACTGGTTTTTGTAGTTCGTTGTAAAAAGTAAGTATCATTCTGTGCTCAGATCCCTGTTTATTTGATTGTAATATTTAACATTTAATTGGTGAAAAAGTTCTTACTAAGTGGATATGATAATGAACGACCGTCTTAGGTAGTCTCCTGTAGTAACTCGAAAAATCACGTGACAACTCTAACCTATAGCCTTGTATACTAGTATAGTTTTTGTACATTTTCTTTTAATTTAATAATATACAAAATTGCAACAAATTAAAAAAAACTTAAATTTAATAAGTTTGTTTTGTATAAACCTGTTTGTAGCGTTTGATTTGTTATTTACATGCATAAAAGATCAAAATTATAAGGTTTTAGACTACAAACTTATAAAGATAAATTTGCCTATTATTTACTTAATTGAATAAAAAACCGTTTTTGATCTTATTATTTGATTCTTAATCTTGTTGAACCTTGTGGAACCTACTGTATGTCTTTCCCTTTCTTTGATTTCTAAATTCTTCTATCGTGAAAAAAAGAGCTCGTCTTATCTTCGACTCCGTCAGTCGCACTTGGCTTGGTCTGGAGTCAAGAGCAAACTCATACATACATAGAAAAACTGTACAAATTAGGACAATTGCTCGTTCTGAGTACTAGGATCACTTGAAAACGGAACGAACGGACGGAAGCATACATAGTTTGCGAGTAACTATGTATGCTTCCGTCTATCAATGTCTACAATATTATGTAAATATCCAACTATAGCCATTCAATTTCTAGGTAGCTCAATTCCGACTGAGTGTAAACGAATATTAACAATAAAATCATATTACAATGGTACAAATATTAATATTCATGTTGTTTATAAAAATAATATAAATAACATGCGAAATCGCAACACGAATTGCTAATTTGACAATAAAGCTGAGCCGCTTATCCATCAAAACTGCATCGAATATTGATTTCGCAATACGCGCCCAAAAATAACAGTACCCATTTTAATTCCAGTTTATTAGCAGTAAAGTAGAAGCATTATTTGCATTTTCTATTCTTGCAAGTACTACTGCCCCACTTACTCGCTCCAAGTACGCAAAACTATTGATTTTTTGTATCTCCCCCTCGTCTATTTTTAAATGATTGAACGGCTCTTCCTTGTGATCAATATTCGAATCTTACGCGTTTATAAGGCTTTCTTATTATAACTTTTTGACGTGACGAATATACAGAAGGATTTCTCGAAATAATTTTATACATTATAATTATTACAAAACTTGATCATAATTAGCGTGAGGTAATAGCTCACTAATGTATTGAAAAATTATAAAAATACTGCTCAATCAATAAGTGTGTAACTATTATTTTGAGTTCGATCGCTATTATAAATATTTACATATTTGCATAGGTATTAAGCTATGAGTCATAAAAAATATCAAACATATTAGTGAGTAGATAAATGAAGCTCTACAGACACTCCCACTCTATGAATTTCGAAATAGAAATCTCCCAGCATAGAATGACGTGACAATCTAACGCTTTTTCGGTAGAGGGTTAATTAACATTAAAAGAGCCTTATTTACTTCTGACAAATAAGTATAAACCAATGAATGATTTTAATGTGGAAATATTTGACACTAATGCTAACCAGATGTTAGTAGGAAATTGTGAAATGTAGTAAATAATTTCAGTAGGTAGGTACTCAAAAAGTTTCAATTATATTGTTACCCTGAAAATACATTCTTTATTCAAGTTTCCTATCGAATATTCCATTCTTCTGCACTAAATACAGCTAAGAAGTGGTTAATCACATTTATTTTTCGCATCGCTGCACCGCAATATCCCATACCCCACCTTCATAATTCTGACTAAGGGTGAAATGTGCCTCGAGCATAATTCCAATGCGAACGATGGCCGATGCGAACCGTACAATTAAAATGTATGTGTGTGTATTGAATAAAAAATCTGAAACATGTTCTGATTATATTGAAGTAGTGTCGAAATTTGCACCAATGGCCATATAACTTCTATGTGTTTTCCTAATTCATGTAAAGGTAAATTATAGGTTCAGGAAAGGCTACTAATCATCTTTCTTGATATATTTTATTTAATACCTACTTACCTACTTATAATTTATTGAATGTTACCTTAGTTACGTTTTAATATGATTACTTGCATACTATACACAGGTATTTTATCTTGGTGCTTTAAAACATACAGATCAAACTGAGAACCACATTTCTTAAAGTCGGTTTTTTAAAATTTGGCAAGAAACATTATAGAACTATTAACGCTTGTTTTTTATCATTGTCGAAAGTCATACTCGTTCTGGTAAACCTTGGTAGATGATCTGACGCACTGGTTCACACCACCCTTGGTCTTCGAATTGTCTAAGAGCAGCAGTTCATAAAAACTAATTTATTTATTCCTGGTAACTATAAAACACAGCACAGTACTACAGCACAGTATTTCAGATAGGTACTATATCGATGGTGCTATTTCAGATTTTACGTTATATCTTGCTATAAATTATCATTTTATCATTATCGGTTGCTTTACGTACCTATAAAGCTATTGAATTGAGCTTCATAATTTTAATCCCTTTAAAATTACCCTCTTGGTATCGCAACAGAACAAAGCACCTGCTGTTGAGATAAGACAAACACTAAGTTTCGTCGCACCCGCGCTGTCCGGCTATCACTCCCCGTCAGCGCTGCAAACTCCAACTTCCCAAAGCCATTTAAACTCGATCCCAGCCAAATTGGACGAGTATTTATCTCCGAGCAGTCGATTTAAAAGCAAAATCACGCGAGCACACGACGCCATTATCACCGAACCACGCCCCGCAGGCCGCAGCAACTCTATGAATCTAATCCACTGGATTTAGCCACTGATTTACAGCCCGAGAGGGCGCGACTGCTCGAAAGAAAAGTGATAATGTCTTAATCCCACCACACTCGAACCTCGCCCGTCTCCGAATTTTACGGCCGCACCCAGACGGCACGTTTTGATTTATGATTTCAATAATTAAGAATTCTAAGGTGCAATTTGAATTTGCGATGTCTGAGGGGCCCGCGGGAGGCCGACGCGTGTTTGTTATTGCCCTCGCCGAAAGGGTCTAAGGTTTTACGGCTTACCTTTCATTTTCTGAGGAATTACGCGGCAGCGGCAATTATGGGGAGTTATGATTTGTTTAACTTCAGCGTTTTTGATTACTCGACAAGACAATGTGCGAGATTTTGAAAGCGAATCTTGCTCGCAATACAAAGCAGTCACGTACGGTCTTACCATAATCCGGCGGTCTGTATATCCATGCTTATATCGCGTCCTAATCTTGGGTATTACAATTAACGCACCCGAGATAACCCGGCAGTCGCCACCCGCTGAGATCCGCGAGCACTAGTTTAAACCGGTTAAGCATCCTCCGCCCTCCGGGTTTATCTAATTACCCCACAAGATGAACGGAACGAGGAAATGCGCGTTCGAGTAGTTTCGGTCAACAGCTGTGGGAAAGTATCCGACCTGTGCTGCTGATTTGTTGTTATAAACCTACCTTAAATTGGTTCATTCAATACTTACTTAAGTACAATATTCATACCTATCCGTCAAATAACGTAAGCAATTTCTGCAGAATAATAACTTATGTCTTTGCATCCTCAGATAACTTGTGAAACCAAAATATGTAATGTGTATTATTAGTGCATAGGTCTACTCTATCTCGACTCTTAGTGTGTGGTTAAAAAGTCTTTACCTCTACAGGTTTTTATAGACCGAATACTTCTATGAACGCTCCACACAAATTTTCCCTACCCAAGTATCTGTATACTACAGAAACAGTATTGAACTGTAGGTTTGAGAAGCTTTGAGAAGTATTTTAAACAAATTTTTATACCTATGTACCTATCTTCTTTGAAAACTGTACAAAATCAAATTATACTAAAACATAAAAATTTGTTTGTAGCTTTTACATTGTGTAGCTAGCTTTTCCTTTACACCAGCATGAAATTTTATCAATTTTTTATCCCGAATGTTCAACTCAAAATCCATTAATTAAATCCATTTATTTAACATCCTCCCTCATACGCGTATTTTAATGGAGAAGTAGGAACACAAACAGGAAAAAGTTATTACTTAGTATTAAAGACGAAACGTACGACGACGACGTAAATTACAAAGAGTGCTTTGTAATTTACCTACCTAATTTGCGTCACACAGTTAATAAGAACAGAGGAAAAAAACTTTCGGTATTACACACCTTTTCCTGCAAAGAATCGGTTACTTCCCGGACAACCCCTTACCACGTTTGCGAAACCACGCACGTTTCGGTTCACGTTGTTAACATCGTTGCGACTCGCCCCCCAAGTCACGTTCGTAAATGTTTGCCTACTATCGGTATTCGGGCCTTCCGGTGGCTGAGTACCTCCGTCAAGGACCATCGATTACCATCTTAGCCCTGGCGCATATTGCACAACTTTCTAAGTGCGGATCGATAAATCCGAGCTTGGGGCATCTTGGATAGCCGAATAGAGGTTTATTGAAACCGTTATTAGTAGAACGTCTGCGGTAAAGGAATATTATAGAGTAAGACGTTTATCGCGGAAATACTTATAGCATCAACAAAATTTTATCTATTACATAACTTATTTTCTACTATGCACTATTGAACTAATAGGTATTTCATTTCCTCGTACATTTTCTCGGCTCTCTACTCTACACTAACCTCGTACTCTCTTAACACATTCGCGTGCGGTAAACCAGACACAATAGAATTTTTATTGTTATGACGTCTGTAGACGTTCACCGCCCGCGAAAGAGTTAAATGCATCCTGAGTAAAAATTGAATAGGAAGTCGAAAAGTTAGGCAGAAAGGTTCCGAAAAGTAAATAAGCACGAATAAGCGATAACAAAAAAACATTTGATAAGGTGAAGTGAACGTGAGGGAGTGTGTTTTGTTTTATGTGTGTGGTGTGTGTGAGTGTGTGTTTTATACTTTTTATGCTATTTATAAAGAGATCGTGTCTTTTTATAGTTTTGATGATCCTTGACTTAAAATATCTAAAAGCGTAGTAGACAAAATAATATCTTCCTTTGTAAAATTAAGGTTTGTGAGTGTTGTGTGCTTGGTTGCATTTCTTTTTTGAGTATTTTAATTGCTGGCTTGGTTTGGTTTTCTTATCCCAAAATCCTATATTTCTTATTTATGACACATTTATATGGCTCCTCAAAAAGATAATTTATTGAAATAAATTTGCTTAAGCCCAATTTTTATCGATAGTAATGGTAAAGTTTCGTTAGCGGCGGTTGAATATTTACGATTGTGTGTGTTTTGAAGAAAAACTACCTTAAGCAAATGTCAGAATGGCTATTTTAATGACCATTTTTTAAGTTACTTTTTTATCAAAAGACACACAGACGCAAATACTCAACCGCTGGTAAAAACATTTTACCATTACTATCGATAGAGAAATGGGGCTTAGTAAGTTTAACATCGAACCCATCACAAAAATTTGGATGTAGGCAGGTGACACTCCAAATAAAAAACAATAAGTTTTACAACCTCCTTCCTGAACTTGATCTTTCATGACGAAAAAACTAAGTGGTCACTTTGACATTATTCAAAAACTTCCGAAAAAGTTTTGATCGAAGTTTTGAGAAAACTTATATTGCTATGTCGAATTAAAAGGATTTCTTGTGTAAAGTTTAGTAAAAAACATCGAGAACCAATAAAGAAAATGCGTGGTGCGAAAGTCTCAAATGAACGTGGTAATTGTGAAACTTTCCCTACAAATCGGCACTTCTCTACAATGCATTCCATACAACACGTAATATTTTTTATTGTAAACTCAAGTTTGTATGATTTGTTTAAATTAACTACATTCATGACATTTTATGCGTAAACGTATGAAATTTACTATTTAGAATGTCGTTTCCATTTTAATTTTACATTTACTCGTATTTTAACATTTGCTCAAGTATAATTAAACATACTTGGTCTGAAAGCTCTTGAGTGAAATGGTTTTTACGTGGGAACGATTTTTGTGCAAATAAACATAACAAACAAGTGCTTTAAGTGTCCACGTGGATGGGAAACGCCGAGAATCATTTCCGCGTAAAAATATTCTGATTGTGGATGGAAAATCGCAAGTACTCCTTTCTATTTATTCGATGTCATTGTTTGTTTACTTTAATTAGGCGTTCCATGATAAAGCGTCTGATGGTAGCGTTTGTTTCAGGACGGTGCCTTTGAACGCACAATCGTCCCTGTCGCAGATTAGTAAACGGAGGCTCGAATTCGGCGTGGATGTAGAGACATTCAGGCTTAACGATAGAAGGCAGGAGCGCGCGGACAGCGCCGGCTCCATGGACGACGACGAGGTTGTGGGCAAGCGACGGCGGAGACTCCTCGACGACGAGAGACGAGACGAGTCCGACTTTCAGCGACGCCTCCTGCCCGCCCACAGACCTTACGCCATCCGCCAAGACGAAGACGACGAATCTTTAATCAGGAAAACACAAGCGGCCCTCAAAACGCTCTCGGGAAGCTGGCAGCGAGACCGCTCGCCCGCCCACAGCGGCGACGAAAACGAAGATGCAAACGGCTTCGAAAACTTATTCGACGACAAACGATCGGAAAAAATGCTGCCATCCTCCCCGTCCCCCTCCTCCGAGAGCGCTGACGCCTCGCAAAAAAGTTTCCCGACTCACCACCAAGTCGATGACCAGATAAACGGCGCTAGCGAAAACGAGGAGAGCACGAGAAAGTCGATCCGGTCGGACAGAGAGCGCAGTTACGAAGACGGTAAACACGGAAAGTACTCGAACAACTATGACGCACCGGGTTTCGACGAGCTAGTCGATTCGTCTTCCAACGAGTTAGAGATAGATATGTCCGATCGAAACGACGATAAATATGAAGAGGAGAGGGAGAATAAACACAGACGTAAAGAGATCGTGTCTGTGAACAAGCAGTCGCTTTATAATGCTTATAAGGCAGCTACAGCGGCTCTGCCGTATTCGACTCAGTCCGCGTTCAAGCCGCCGGCGGAGGTGAAGCACAGGTTGCACGGGGCGATTCCGAGCGAGCCGTTCGGGGGGTACTCGAACGACCACGAGAAGAGTCACAACAAGGGGCCGAAGCAGTACACGGTGCTGCAGCCTGCCGGAGCGGGGTCGCGCGCGGCCACGGCGCTGCAGGAGGCGCGCACGGTGCCCTCGGCGCAGCCCGCGCGCGACTCCCGGCCGCTCGCCGCGCTCTCCCCGCCGGTCGTCAGAGGTACCGGTCCCGTTCACCTCAAACAACGATAGTCAAACTTTCTTAACGACATGGCCATAACACAGAACTCCGCTTCGTGCTATGAACTAAGTCAAAGTTTGTTTCAAGGTCGGCTCGCGATACCTCACCAAGTCGGGTCGATTCACGGCCGATTCCGACCTTTGTTATCGAGTTGTAATCCTGTTTTATACTTTTAATAAAGCTATAACTATCGAACATAGGCATATTATATTATATATTTGTGGCATTAGCGTACACCGGAAGAGTCTGTAAAGTTGGTGTGATCTATCTGAATTATCCTAATTCGTGCGAGCAGCTTCCAGCTCGTAAAATCTGGTAACAAATCATTGCACATTTGTAAGTGGTCTCACATAATTTAGTCGGGGACTAGGTTAGACTCCACCTACGTCGATATCGTATATAATGTGGAGTTTTCCTCGTATTGCCGGGCAATAGCTGGGTTTTATGTGAGGCGATGCGCAAATAAAAACGGGTCAGAGCGGGCGGTGGGCGGGGCTTGGTGTCGGCTGAAAGAAAAATTGTGAGCCGCGCAGCCGCTGGGGGTTCTTTATTTTTTCTTTGAAGTTCAGGGGGGAGTGTCGGGCGGGGCGTACCTGCGCGGCGCCGCCCTGCAGCACGCCCGCCCCTATCGATCGCGCACGCCCCGCGATTAGGAAAATACTAATTTGTGCACCGGTCGATTTGTTTCAGAAGGCAACAAGTGTCCCACTCCCGGCTGCAATGGGCAGGGCCACGTCACCGGCCTTTACACGCACCATAGAAGGTGAGCAATGATTTTCATGACTTTCAGCGATGATCGTACATAAATTAATAATCTAAATACAAAAGCATAGTAATAGAGTAGTTTTTTCGCTACAAAAATAAGATAAATGGAAGATTAAGAAGAATGTAATTCGACAACGTTTGATGGAATAAGTACCTATGTTTATAAGATCTGATACTTACTTTACAAAAGATTTAGGCAATGATAGTAATATGGTTTCTTCCTTTAGTCTGTCAGGATGCCCAAGAAAGGATAAAGTCACACCTGAAAGTAAGTATAATTATATAATCAAGTGTTTATAGCAGCTTCATTTACTTATTTGTCTATATTTTGTTATATTTTATCTTTTACTAGGTTGTAGTTTAGCATTTCAGTTCTGTTGGCTAATTTTTAAGCAATATTTCAGTTTGTTTTGTGGCATTCTCCCTCAGTGCAAATGTAAAATGATTTATATTAGAAATTGGTTACATTTAGAACACATAATATAATGATTCATTCATTTATTCATTCATGTACTGAGTAGTTTTCTGTTAACATATTTTTTATGATAGATATACAGGGTGTTGCCTGTAATAGGAACAAACATTTTAAATGTATGCCCTTCTGTAACCAATAATCATTTCTTAATGGTTTTAATTTATGATCAGTAAAAATAAACTAATTGTTCTTATGTAACAAAATAAATAGAACCAGCAATGTATTGCAAACAAAGGGGTCTAGTCATAGAACTTGACATACTACAACGAGTTAGCGATTTCGATAAACATTGATTAGGGATCATAACTTTAGATAACTATAACTCTAAGGTAAAGCATTTTGAGCTGTGTGACCAGGTGAGGGTAACTATGTTTACTCTGTAGAATAATTTTTTTTGCTTCTATTACAGGCCACACGTTGTATAGATTTTGTTGTAACCCTGTATTGCACATCATTAGCTTGTAAGCTACATGTTATTTATTTTTGTTATGTATTTCAGTTTGTTATGTGACGATCTAGTTTTTGGCGTCAATGTTTCCACAGTACACGTACTGAATTTTTGTAACGACTTTGATGGTGGTTTAACTTTACAATAGCACTTTACTTCATTGCGAGCAAAGGCACCGAATTATCAGGTCATCTTTTATAAATTTGACGACCTCCGTGGTCGAGTGGCTAGCACGCTGGTTTCAAGCGTGGCCATCTCGTGAGGTTCCGGGTTCGATTCCCGGTCGGGTCTATGTAGAAAACGATCTTTTCTATATTGTCTCGAGTCTGGGTGTTGTAGTACCACCGTAGTGTCTGATTTCCATAACACAAGTGCATTGACTACTTACTTTGGGATCAGAGCAATGTATGTGATTGGTGTCCAATATAAAAAATACAATATAAAAGTTTCTTATACAAGTTTCCCACGATCGAGTAAAGGTTTATTAAGATGGCTAATTGTCTTATTTTCCATCAGTCTTGGCGTTGCACGAGACAATCCTAAAGTGCCCGACGCCGGGGTGCAACGGTCGTGGCCACGTCAGCTCCAACCGAAGCACGCACCGCTCTCTTTCGGGGTGTCCAACCGCCGCCGCGAGAAAAGCTGCGGCCCGCTCTCAGCGAGCCAGACCCGCAGGTAAATACTAGTTTCATTAAAAATTGGTACAAAATTACTAGCACGTATAGCACAACAAACAGGAGACGACCTCCGTGGTCGAGTGGCTAGCACGCTGGTTTCAAGCGTCGCCATCTCGTGAGGTTCCGGGTTCGATTTCCGATCGGGTCAATGTAGAAAACGATCTTTTCTATATTGTCTCGGGTCTGGGTGTTGTGGTACCACCGTTGTGTCTGATTTCCATAACACAAGTGCATTGGCTACTTACTTTGGGATCAGAGCAATGTATGTGATTGGTGTCCAATATTTATTTTATTTATTTATTCCATTAGCAGTCTCTAATAGTCACGTTTAGGTGATAATGAAGCGAGTCTAATAGTGAAGTATTCTCCTTTGAGTTTAGATACCAAGTACATCAAAGCATAATCTTAGCTAGCTTATAAGTTTACCACTGCACATTCCAATTACTGACACCAACGTTTAATGTTCAGTGTGTTATACAGTGCCGATCCAAACGTCAATCACCGCGACGACCGATAGCGTGAGCGTTGTGAGCGTTGCGAGCGCGCAACGCGAGCGTGAAAGAGAACGCGAACAAGCGGCGTCGCCGCGCAGTCCCGCCGTGAAGCGAGAAGCGACCGAGCTGCTCGTGCCGAAGCGCGAGGCCGCCGAGCCCGAGCGCGACTCCCCCGGGATGGAGACGCGCCACGCCGGCTACGGCGCGCCGCCAGACCAGAGGTCGCCGTACGAGCGGCCGCCGGACGACCACGTCCGTTCCTATAGGTAGGTACTACTACCGCGACGACCAAAAGCGTAAGCGTTGTGAGCGTTACGAGCGCGCAACGCAAGTGTGAACGGGAGCGCGAACAAGCGGCGTTGCCGCGATGTCTCGCCGTGAAGCGAAAAGCGACCGAGCTGCTCGTGCCGAATCGTGAGGCCGCCGAGCCCTAACGCAACTAACCTAGGATGGAGACGCGACACGCCGAACACGACGCACCGTCCGACCAGAGGTCGCTTTATAATTGGCCGCCGGATGACTCGACCGCTCTTGCGACGTCCAACACTCATTGAGAAATTAGCCAGCTAACTCTACTATATGAAGCGCAGGCTACCGAGACCAAGTGCGACGAGTTGCGTAACCAAACAGGGGTTACACGCTACGGCGTGTAACCGCCAGATGTTCATGACTTATTAGATGGTACAGTACATGAACTTTTCAACATCCATAAAGCTTTTTTATGTCAGTAAGAAGTCTTATATTTCATTTCCTGCTACTTTTTTCTAAATATGTGCACTTACTATGTCATTTTTATTCTGACTAGCCAAATGAACGAAACACGGTACGGATACGAATCCCGGTGCTACGAAGGCGCACCTGCCTTCGAGCGGTACGACCCTGCGCAATGCCCGCAGCGGCCGTACGGCTGGGAGGAGGAACGGTACCACGACCCCCACCTCCCCACCCCCATGAAGACCGACCAGTCCGAGGAACCCAGCTCCGGACCCATATACCCTAGGTGAGTCGTCTTATTATACCAGCCCATGCCTTATCTTATGTGGTAAACGAGAGTTAGGGTAGGATTGATAACCTGATTACTCTAGTATGACGCATAACGGTGTAACGCCCTCTATACAGACCAATGTACCACTACGAAACGAGTAGCGGCGTAGGGGGTGTGGGCGGCGTGGCAGCCATGGGCCCCGGTGTTCCACCCGGGTTCTCGGCGATCAACCTGTCGGTGAAAATCGCGGCAGCGCAGGCGCAGCGGCCACGGAGCCCTACGCCACGGGATCCCAGGGATCCCCGTCCAGTTATCGATTTGTCCACGTCTAGTGGCAGTCCACAGGTGAGAGGAGTAGAGGCTTATTTGAGAAATGCTGCAGACTTATAAATAGTATAGGCCATACCAAGGACACCTGTTATCACGATACGACCTACCTGTATATTATTACAACTTAGTGTGGCATAAAATTACTCTTTGCTTGTCCGCAACTATTAAAAATATTTGAATGGGTCGATGGTTAAAAAGGGTCATGACAATTGATCAAACACAGCAGAAAAAAATATACAAACAAAAATAAAATAATCTATAATAGAAAATACTGTAAATATAAGGATTTAGCTGCTTTTGAACTTCAGAATCCTACAGCATTATTTATCAGCTAATTGGCGCTTTGCTCATAACTAAGCCTCTGCACTTAAAATAACCTCTGAATTAATATGGCCACCACCGTTCGTACCGTGACATAAGCTCTGTTGACAGGGTCCATACGCGTCGCCGGTATACACGAGCGCCGGCAGCGGAGGCGCGCGAGGCAGCCCGCAGCCCGGCGCTTCGCCCCAGCTGACCGCCAGCCCGCAGGTGCCAAGCCCGCAGGGGCAGACCCTCGACCTTAGCGTGTCCCGTTTACCACATAGGTGAGGCTTTAGGAACTCTTTATGTATTGTTATTTTTACTTTGATGATTATTTATGTACCATTCAACTTTATTTTTCCCTTGAAAGCTGTATCTGTTAGATTTTTGCTTCAGGTGCCCTTCTCTGTTAGGTGTAAGTTGATGTAAGAAAAATTTAGAACCAGCCGCACTTGTTACTATTGCCTGATTTTAAAATAAGCAGAAAGAATTGAGTCACTGACAAAGTTGTACAAAGTAATTTAATATCAATGATTGAAATAACACAGTTTCTCGCAATTACTTCATCTTTAGTTATCTGATCTGATACAATCTAAACTCAATAAAACCTCAAATCTGTCAGTCCAAAGATTAGACCTGAGTCGCATGTGACCTGTGGAAATTTGATGGAACCGTTTTGTTATTTTATTTTCCTGAACTCCTAAAATCCTTTAGCAACAAATATTATAACTATTAAGTACACGTGCACTAAATAATGCTTTCTCGTTTACAGTCGCAGTTTCCCCGGAGGAGTGTCGTACAGTCGAGAGTCAACGCCTGATAGTGGAGGAAGTCATCCGTATTTAGAAGCGTATCATAGAGACACAGCTGGTAAGTTACAATTTATTGATATTGACTTTGTCGGTAATCTAAACTCGGTAATAACTTTAGGTATCTAGAGTTCCTTGCACCGCACGTCTTCTTTTGTTTAAAGTGTCGTCCATATTTGTTGTGTGTGTGGAAACGGTTTTCTTTGAAAAGTCGTTATGCCCCTGAGACCTTGTACCTAGCTATAATTAAAAAGCTGTTTATTATTTTTTTGGAATCATGTACAACGGGTACTTTAAAGAACTTAGGAACGTCCAATTCTGTTCATACATATAATATTTTCTTTTAAAATCAAGGAGTCAATTTTATTTATTCAATCCGAATGGATTTTCCGCATACGTATTTTCACTTCAAACCCAACTGCCGCTTTATTACCAACAAGAGCCCCATTACCTTTCAACACAGCCACCAACACAGCTATATAACGTCATGAACGCTGGTTCACACGGGTCGGTATTTGGCAAAACACGTTACAAATTAAAGCGAGACCGCGTTAATGCGGTAGCGAGCGTAACATGCTATGCGTATACACTGCGGTTTTAACTCGTGGGTGGTAGCTATTCTAACCACTGTTTTATCTTATTCACTTGCAATATGGTTGATTTTTCCATAAATCAATACGATATAAATCAATTGTAACAATTTTGAACACTCTTTTTATAGCATTTTTAGCCTTTATATGCCAATCTATACTAATATTATAAATCTGCAGAGTTTGTTTGTTTTCTTGAACGCGCTTATTTACGGAACTACTGGACCGATTTAAAAAAAGGGTTGGAAGCTTATTTATCGAGGAAGGCTTTAGGCTAAAACATCACGCTGCGACAGGAGCCCAGGAGCAAACTCAAAACGCGAGGACAAAGTTGCGGAGGACATAAACTTGTTTACTTTTGTACCTGTCAGGCTCCACTATTTTATATGATTGAGGAGTACTATTTTATCCATACCGTACTACTATTAATTTATTGAAACAAAACCAGTAACTCAATAATAACTGGAACACGTTCTCATTCAGAATTCAAGACGCCGTCTCGCTTCAAGGTTGTCTGCAATACTCGCCAACAGTAATGACTGCTTACAAACAGCTTGTTCTTTAGAAACTAGTTCTTGTTAATGAAGTCAATTAAGTTCTTGAAACAAATATCTCATACAACAGTTAGCATTATTTCTACAAGAGACCAAAATCTTAAGGATCCAGGAATCCAGGATTCAGATGGAGTTTAAACGTCTTGTGGATACATGTGGTTTTCGTACGTCATATCGCCATGTGTAAACGGTTGAGATATTTATGCTAGACAGACATGAACAACTTCATGATCGAGGTTCCAGGTTCGATTCCGGTCGGGCCAATGTAAAGTATGTTTTTCTTTGCTTATCGAATATTGTTAACAATTTTGACATTCCTTTTTAACAAACTTATACATTTTAAAATTATATAAACATGAAATTTGGTACCTACATAGGTGATTTCATCGTTGAACACTAAGGTATTTATAAATCAATTAGTTTGGTTATTTTCAATTGTTGATATAATTCGCTTATGAATTTTATTGACTGATATCATTTTAAAAGTCTAAAAGATACCATATTTTATTCGACAAGCAAAGGAATACGGACTATAGAAATCATAATTTTCTATATTGTTTCGGGTCTGGGTGTGTCGTAGTACCATTGTTATGTCTGATTTCCATTACACAAATGCATTAGCCACTAACTTTGGAATCAGAGCAATGTATGTAATTTGTCGCCAATATTTTTAAATATTTATTATGATCATGATCATATATCAATACCAATAGCGCCTAGGTAAAACAGACGTAAGCAGAGCGCTTTGTCAAAGTCAAAGTCAAAAGTCAAAGTCAAAAATAATTTATTCAATTTAGGACACAAAATGCCACTTATAAACGTTAATAATTAGTGTAATATCAATCAATTTTGGCCCGTATGGGGCTAGAACATATGTCCTTATCTTTTGGACCCTACTAGCGCTTCGAGACAAAACACAGTCAATTTGGCAAGCGCTGAGAAGAAACGCCGGAAAAAACTCAGTCACCACTAGCTGCCTCGTAAATGATACAAATCAAAATAAACAGGTAGGTACATCAGTTTGGTGCAGGCTGGACTGTCCATACATTCTCGTCATTAAGATAGTCTTGAACTTTATAATACCCCTTCGACATTAGGGTAGTTTTTGTATGTAAGTAACCTTAATCGCCTTCTACTTTCACAGGTTATGGCGGTGTCAGTCCACACCCAGTGGCGGGTTACGGCCTCGGGCAGCCGGACTACGCGGCAGCGGCAGCAGCCGCTGGCTACGGGGGCTACCAGTACCAGTGCGGGGCGTACCCCCCGCCCCCCGCGTACCCCCCACACGCGCCCCCCTACTCACCACCCTGCTACATGCCGCCCCCGCACGCTCCGCACGACAAACCTAAGGATAGCAGGTGAATAGACTACCCTCAATTTTGACGGAGGAATAAAAATAATGTTATCAATACGCACAACCTCGAGCAGTTGCAGCAGCCGCTGGCAACAAAAGCTGACGACAGTACCAGGGCGAGGCTAAAACTCAATGAATAGACTACAAGGCCGGTAAGAAGCAGAGAATTTGGTACACCCGTGCCGTGGATCTGAACATCGCTCAATAGTTCTCTAGGGTATAGGTAGTGTCGAAAAATGACCGGATTCGAACCTTTTTGTTTCTGGGGCGGCTTCCTGTCTTCAAATACTTTGTTAGATACAGCTCGGAGTAGGGCAGTTGCTTGTGAAGGTTGTGTAAAAGACAGCCGTTGGTCCTGCGCTCAACTAAGCTCTCTACCTACCGTAATATCGGAGACCATCTCAAGGAATAATGAGAGTTTGACGGTATTATTATTTTATACGGAAAGAAGTTTTAATCAGGATAAGCAAACACATGATCGGTCGATGACCTCCCGTTGTGTGGTAATTTACATGAAGGTAAATATTATAATAATGAGCAGTGCCACTTTGTTATGATATCTACATAGGTACTCTATATAATATATGATAAATAGTAATTAAGTTATATTTTTAAGGGATAATGCAACGATACGAACGAACGTCCCGGGGTGACTGCAGTCATCCCGGGACCATAACTCGTGTAACCGAATCGAAACGTCGGGAAGGTAGATACGATGTTTAGTTTTACCTTATAAATAAGTGTATCGTTGCATTAAATCCCGTGTGTTGGTAAGTTAAATAATTAAGTTAGATTTATTTAGTATAAATGTGCATAAACGTAGAAAAGTTGTAGTGGGCAGATAATCAGATAGATATTATTTTATGATAATAAGAAGTTTTTTGAACAAATCAAACGTTTACCTAGTTAAAATACAATTTTAAAATGAAAATTTTAAATATGTATTAAGTAGAATAAGTTAGGTACCTACCTAAGATATTTTATACTATAAAATATTATGTTAGGTACCTAACTATAGATACTTACTTGCACTATTACCATAAACAATGCGATTTTAAGACCTAAAAATTATGTTTACATTTTATTACTGTTATTCATCTCTGGTTTACATGACATACTTTGCCTATAAAAGCTTTGTATGTATTGATGTATTAAATTCTTCGTACTCAATATGTATGTATGCTTTATACGTATAATATTACTTCCACCACCCACATGGTTAAAATCGTTAACAAAACCAGTGTAGCAACAATAAAAACCGACGCGAATGACGTCAGCCATTTTTAAAACTTTAAAAGTGCGCGCCATTTCGTCGCTTATGTTGGTATGGCTATACGTTCGGATACGCGTCTAGTAGTAAAAGAGCATTAAAAAAACTATTCTACATAAACATATCAAAAACTACAGATGTATTGTTATGTTATTTCTGCAACCTGTGAATTTCTAATAATCTCTATCCCTTCACTCTATAGTTAAAGTCGGAAACAATTTGTAACTAATACCTAGGTCAATGAGACCTAGGTACATAAAATAAGTTGCTAAACTTCGTAAAAGTATTTATAAAATTAATTTGTTAAACTTTAATAACTATGTTAAAAGTATTGAATCTTTTCATCTACTAACAAAATGAAACAACAATATTAATTAAAATATTCTTCATCTTTTATTGTCAAATTTAAACAGCTTGCGCCGTTTTTATCCAAGGGCACGACACTGGACAGGCAGGTAATAATATGCCTGTTTCAATCTAACAAAACATGAAAGAAAGAGATAGACACTCCATTCAAATAACCCTCGGTAAAATACCATTGCACCCCTCAGTGCCCTCAAGATAGGAACGGTCAAATACTAGTAAACTTTCAATTTATTAGTTTTAAATCTTCTTAATATACTGTGCAAACTTACATTGAATATTGTAACCATTCGAAAATAAACTTCGAAAAGTCACACAATCAATAAAAAGTAAATGGCATTAAAAATACTAAGTGTGTTTTATAAACAAAACATAAAATTTATAAGTAAGGTTATGATTGAAACTGGTGCGTCATTTCGTGCGAGTATTCGAACGTGCTGTCACAGTCTATGGTTCATTCTAAATATACATGCGCCCGCGCAGCTCCGCTCCACGCCAAACCGTAAACTAAAACGCCAGATAAAAGTTTTTGGACGATAAGATATACCAATAATACAATCTCAGTGCTTCTCCGATGTTTTCCACAAAACCACACGATATGATGCAAAGCAAGTAAGTAAATTCAAAACTTTTTCAACTTTGCAAACTTTGCTTTTAGTTTGGATCGATAATTCGAGACGTAAACAACAATGACTTTAAATACGAATAACTCCAAAATACTTTGTTAGTTGTTACAACAGTAAAAGATAACGACCTTTTGAAAGTTTGATATAAAAATCCGTTGTGTAAACGCATTAGGTTAATTTTAATACAAAAATAGTTTAAAAGTGTGTCAATAAGGTCGATTTTACATGAGTTGGCGTAACTTTTTTCAATGTTATTTTATGAAGCGAATGCGTTGAGCGTTCGGTTGCCGTTCGGGTTTGCTTTTTTTTCTGCTATTGTATCTTTTGTTTTGGCGTTTTGTTTGATTGTTTTTTGTTTTGGCATAGTTTGTCCCGCGAGCGTGAGCACATGCTAAAGCTGATTTACCGAACCGTTCGTCGGGAGAGTCGGGATTACACGACGCCTCAACAGCCTGTACTGATACAGTGTCCTGTGAAGGATTGCGACGGTTCGGGACACATCTCGGGCAACTTTTCATCGCATCGCAGGCAAGGCAAAACGAACATCATCTGTTCAACTTGCTAACCGTTCCAACGGAAAGCAGGGCTGGCATTTTTTATTTATAATAATGTTTTAGAATAAGCAAAAGTTAGTTTGAACTAAATGATTTACTAACAAAAGTTTCACTAACCTTCAAAATGGAAAAACAAAGTTTTGGATAGTTTTGTGTCCTTGAAACTTTGTCCTGAGAAAAGTTTGTGACTGCAAATTATTTATTTTTTGTTACTAACTAAGCTCAAAACCAAAAGCATGTTACATTAAATTGCTACATAAATTATCGTTCCATACCTAATTTATGTTCGCAAGAGTTACCAAACCGGCAAAAAGTAACCTCAAATATACCATGGCTATAAAAAATCTGACAAGTGTAGGCTACTAGCCGGAGACGCCACATACCAACAATAGAGACGGCTAACTGCTTGCTGGAGGAAACGATCTATTTTTACTGGTTTATTTAAGTATAAACACTTAATCAATATTTATAAATGTATTTTCTTGTAGGATATAATATATTAGTTTATATTAAAATATTTATTGATATCTCGTGATATATCTTACACCTGTTCACACTATGGGTAATTTTCTAAGTTTTTTTATGGGATCGTTATATATATTTTTCGCATCGCTTTATAGCTCCTGTCGGGATATAATATAACATACTTCTCAGTGAAAAGGGTTCCGTTATCCATAGTAAGCTATGTTGAGCGATATCGAGTATATCTCGGTATAATAATATATTATGTATATTTCTAGGTGATTGGCATCTTCATACTAATACTAAATAACTTACTTATTTAGGAAACGCGGGAGTCGCAGGCACTTTTGAAAAGTTATTTGCCTAAACGTTTTTAAAGTTTTTTTCCTAATATGTCTAAGTCTATAAGAGTAAATAGAATTTTAGAACTATTTACCAAGAGTCGTCCAATTACAATGACAACCCTATGAGATTTACCTACCTACATTGTACTTCTGCATTATATAAAAGGCAAGCGGTGCGACAATCTCGCCCCTTGCCTTGATGGCAATTTGCGCATTTCCGAGCTAAGTCATCCAGTTGGCGTCTGTGTAGGGCAACGCATAAGGGAACGCATGCATGCTTGTATAAATAATATGATTTTGTACTGTATAGCCAGTATATTAGCTCACAGAATCCTTTACCTTCGAATTTTACTCATGGATTTATTTGACTGCTCAAACAACAATATGAAGTTTTCTTAATATAAATGTCTTATAAGCTTCTTACTTCACTGTCACCAAAAATGTTTATGTAAACGATTCAGGCGTGAAAAATAAAACAATCATGCAGCCTACGCGTTAAAAGTAAGCGCTTGCAAAATTCAACAGGCTTGCTAATGTGACGGTGGCCGAGTGGTATAGGCATACGCCCGGATTACGCAAGACACGGGATTCGATTCCTTGTCTGTCACACAGCCAAAGTTGTTTTTTACAAGTGAAATTTATATCCTCAAGTTTTCAAATGGCAGCTGTCTGCTAGCAATAAATCATAATTACCTATGTGCCCGATCTTATTAACACTAATAAAATCGTTCTAGAGATGAAACTAAGAAAAAATATTACCGACTATAAATAGATAAATGCTAGCTGTCCACACTCATATGTACCAATGAATGTTTAATATTTTTCCTTCTGTTTCAATTCAACACGTCAGTAATCATAATAAACAAACTTTGCGATAACGGACTTTAATAGCCCATTTACCTTCATGTTTAATGTTGCCTTATTGCCTTCCTATTTTTATTCAATTCGATGACAATAGAATTACTTCAACTTCTTAATCACCAAAGAAATTGTTTCTTGTTATCTTCTTGCAGTCAAAGAAGAAAAAAAAACAATAACTTTGTTAGCATTATTTTCATTCACCTAGTACCTACTATCTCTATTACTACCAAAACGACTATCGCAAAAAAAAAGCTGTTTACTTGGCTTTAAAAATATGCAATCGAAATTATTTACCACATTTAAAAGTTGCTGACTAGGTTTTTTATGCAATAACCTATTTGTGAACATTTAAAAAGATAAAGCGATAAGATATGAAAATGGAATGTAGTCCACTTGCATGCAAATTGATTTTGTAACCATAGTAGCTACGAACACAACGTGTTGACAGCAGCATAATGTATATTTTTACACACTATGGAAAACATAAAATTAGTAGGTGAGTGGAGTACTTTCTAATTTTTCCATGGATTTGAAATGAGTCGATTTACTTTGATTTACAGGAAAAGAGCTCTTCTAGAGCAAAGAAAGCAACAGATGCATCGGTAGCTATTTTTATCCAAAGGTGTTTATTTGGGCATACTCTTCCACAAACAAATATACCTATGTTACGCAATGTGCATTATTTTAAGCTAATACTCTTATAGGTTTAGGTGACTGTCTTATTTATTTTTTAAGTAGTTACTTAGTGTGTCACGAGTGGTAGATGTATACTTTTAAAATAATAAAGTTAAAAAAACTGTCCACTGCAATATTTATGTCAACAAAAAATACTCTCTGATACTCTGTCCCAGATTTCTTATACAGAACCCCCTAATCGCAACTCATTGATTCTTATTATCAATGTTTATCTCCATCTAGTGGTATTCTACTTAAACACTTATTCACAACAACTTGTGTACCTTAAGCTGCAACAAGCTACCCCGCCACGCCATTGTAAGCAGTTTGTATATGTGCAGCCTCTCTGGGTGTCCGCGAGCCGACCGCACGCAACTCCAGCCGCATTCCCAGGAGTTGAAGTGTCCTACCCCAGGGTGCGATGGCTCCGGACACGTCACCGGGAACTACTCGTCACACCGGTCCCTGTCAGGATGTCCGAGAGCGAACAAGCCGAAGAGCAAGCCGAGGGATGGACAGGACTCCGAACCGCTCAGGTGAGATTGTGTTTTGTTTTTTGACCCAACAATGGGTCTGTATAGAATCCTTAACCACGGATCATGCGCGATCAGCTTTTGTTTATTGGGTTACGAACAAAGTTCAACAGCGAGGGACCAATTTAAACCACCAGTCATGTGAGGTTGCCATTTGGTTTCTTTGTTTTCCTTTAACTGTTCAGATGAATCTTTAGTCACTTTTAGATTAATTAGTTATGTTAGGACCTACCTAGTAACTAACTGGTTGGTTGGACAATAGGTTTATTGGTTCAGGTGTTGGGTGTTGACTTTTTCAGGGAAGTCAATGTGGCACAATTTGAGACATCAGTCGTGTTAGTCTTGAAGTATCTATTGTCTACTTCGGTCTACATTGTCTTTCCTAATGGATCTTGTCAATAATGGTCAATAGTGTAGAAAATATTTGGTGATGGTTGAATGACTACAATGACTTGGCGCTTGCAATACTTACCTATAACAACTTTTGTGACCAAAGACCTTTGTTGGTGTTACACTATGGAGAGAGTACAGTCGTCAAGCCCAGAGAGCGAGTGGACTGTAATTTAAATTTAACACTAGGCACTGACTGTTCCCCAGTAAAACACTGCACTTATACTGACACACATTAATTTATTAATACTTTTACTATTTTCACAATTCACTGGTAATTACTGGTACTTCACTTTTCACTAGTAGCTGTATTCACTATTAAACCGTAGGAAGGAATGAACGTACTGCATACAAATTCGGCTCTATTCTTGTATGATTTTCTGCGTTCAATTAGCGACTAAAGCGATCCATTATTATCTCTAATTATTGAGCACGAAGTTTGCACACGGTACTACTATGTTCATTTCTTTCTTACATATATTGCTATCCTATTTAATTTTTCTTAACAATTTTCGTATTCGTTCTTACTTATACATTTTTCTCTTTCTTTAAGTCTAGTAGAAAATAAACGACAATATTAAAGCTTAATGAAATCATATGAAACTTCTTTTGGTCTTGTGGCTGTCGTTAACATTCTCCCCCCGGCGAAGGTGTACCGTAGCCTCCTCCGGTAGACAGCCTCTCGTTGGTGCAGCGCGTCCCTTCCCTCTGGTCCGGGGAAGGTGCGGATGTAGATATCACGATGATTTTTGAGGTGGGTCTTTTGAAGGTCCCACCTTTGGTTAGCACATCTACAATGCGCGTGACACCGTCAGGTCCTGGAAAGGTCCTGGTGACAGTGCCTCTGGGCCACATGTTCCGTGGTAGTTGTGGATCAGCGATGATGACCAGATCGCCTGTTCTGACGGCAACCTGGCGTTCGTGACGGTCAAGGCGTGGCACCAGTGTGGGTAGGTACTCGCGCATCCACCGCTGCCAGAAGCTGTCCGCAAGTGCCATTGCTGCTCTCCAAGTCCGCCGGTCCGCTTCTTCGCAGGCTCCGGTGTGTGGTAGTCCGGTTGATGATCCCAGAAGAAAGTGGTTGGGCGTCAGCGCTTCTGGGTCTTCTGGATCCACGGAGACATGGGTCAATGGTCTTGAGTTAATTGAGTATTCAGCTTCGGTCAGCAGAGTGGTCAGGGTCTCTTCTTTCGGCGCTTTCTCCTTTAACGTCGCGGTAAGCGCGTTCTTGACCGAACGCACTAGCCTTTCCCATGCGCCTCCCTGGTTCGGAGCTCCTGGGGCTATGAATTTCCAGTCTGCTGGCTTCGTTTCTTCTGTGATCTCGCCGAGCCGGTGTGCTACAAAGGGCGTGTAGCGTCGACTCCCGTTCCTCAGCCAATGTAAGACTGTTTGCGAGTCACTCCAGTAGACCGTGTCATCGATGCGAAGTCTGTGTTCTTGTTTGATGGCCTTCGCTAACCTCGTTCCAATTAATGCTGCTTGTAGCTCTAGCCTGGGAATGGTTTGTGCTTTGAGCGGGGTGACCTTCGCGCGTGCTGCCACCAGCACAACTTCCACTTCCTTGTTGCTGTAGGTGAGCCTCCAGTATGCAGCCGTTGCGTATGCTTCTTCGCTTGCGTCACAGAAGATGTGCAATTCTCGACGTTGCACTTCTCTCCCCCCGTTGTAGCTTCGGGGAAGCTGCAGCTTCTTGATGTTTTTTAAGTTTGCGATCCAACCGTCGAATTCGTTGGCGATGTCTTCAGGAATCGGTTCGTCCCATCCAGTCTTGAGGCGCCATAATTTCTGAAGAGTGATCTTCGCTGCAATGGTGTAGCAGCTCAGAAGTCCCAGCGGGTCGTAAATGCTCATTACCGTTGACAGGGCTTCTCGTTTCGTGGGGGCTCGTTCTCTTGACTTCACGGCTTCTGAGACTCGAATCAGCGAAGTGTTGAAGCTCAGCTTGTCGGTCTTCGGGTTCCATAGAAGTCCCAAGGTCTTCTCTTGTCCTCCTAGTGGTGTTGTTCCCGCTTTTGCTCGTCTGTCCTTTGGTGTGACCTCTAGCAGCTCCTCGTTGTTGCTGCTCCAACCTCGAAGATGGAAATCGGCTTTCTTGTGTACCTCGTCGACTTGCACGATGATTCGTTTGGCGCTCTCCAGGTCGTTGAAGCTATCCACGTAGTCATCCATGTAGTGGGCTTCCATGATCGGTAGAACGGCTTCAGGGTGTGTCTTCGCGTGCTGAAGTGCGTTCTTGTTCCGGACGCTGTGTGCCAGGAACGGAGAGCTTGATGCGCCAAATATCATTGAAGTCATCTTCATCTTCACTGGTTTGTCTGTTGATTGTTCCCTCCATAGGAACATCTGCGCAGGTTGATCTTCCTTTTTTATCTTCACACGCAGAAACATTTCTTCTATGTCTGCTGTTATCGCGTAGGCGCCTTCTCGGAACCGGAACAGTATGGTCTGCAAAGACTGCAGAAGGTCCGGCCCCTCCAGCAGGCAATCATTCAGACAGACTCCGTTCGCCTTGGCTGCTGCGTCGAAGACAAGCCTGATCTTTCCTGGCTTGTTCGGGTTCTTCACTGCGAAGTGTGGTAAGTACCACGCTACTGAACTGTCTTCTTCTTCGCCACTACACTGCTCGGCGTATCCCTTCTTTAGCAGGTTCTCCACTTGCTCGTGGTACTGCTTCTTCTCTTCGGGACGACGTTCTAAGCTGGACTCAAGTGTCTTCAGCCTCTTCAAGGCAGCGTTGTAGCTGTTTGGTAGCTTCATGCCTTCGCTCTTCCACGGTAGACTTACTTCGAATCTTCCGTTTTTGTTTACCGCGGTTTCTTCGAAGATCTTCATGGCTCGTAGGTCATCTTCTTTCGTGAATTCATTCTTCATAGATATCCCTAGCGAGTCGACGCGAAAGTGATGTTCGACCAGATCTTCGATCTTCTCATCTAGTTTGATGTGCAAGATCTTCTCTGTATCTTGACAGCTTCTAGGTACTCTTCCGTGGATCACCCATCCTAGTAAGGTCTTGGAGGCTGCCGGCTGATACGGCTTGCCCGCTCGCAGCTCCCTCGTGATGATCAACGGCCAGTTGTCAGTTCCTATGAGGACTCGTGGCTTGGCGTTCTGGTAGGCTAGGCTTGAGATATCCAGTCCTCGCAGGTGTTCCAGTTGTAGTGCCTCCTTTGGCAACGACTGCGTCGATAGGTCCAGACCTGCCATCGTTCGGAATGTGATGACAGAGCTGTGTCCGCTGACGTCATCTCCCATGATCTTGACGCGGACGGTTCTGCTGTTCATGCTCGTGACTTCTTTGTCTATGCTTCTTAGTTTTAGACAAGTACTGGGTCCGCTAGCTCCAACTTCGTTCGCGAGGTCTTCGTCGATTAGAGAGATCGTGGCCCCTTCATCAAAGAGCGCGTATGTTCGCTGCGCCCCCCGCTGGCCGCTGATGATGATCGGACATATCTTCAGCTTCACGTCACTCCCTCCAGGTGTAGCTGTGGCCATTGCGACCTCTGCTTGGTTCGTAGTCACCTGTTCGACTTCCTCTTTGGCCGGGACTTCAGCATGTAGGGTGGCGTGGTGAGGACGTTTGCAGCCCTTTACGCCGCAGAGCTTCTGTTTACAGTTCATTCTTCTGTGCCTGCTGTTGATGCACCGGAAACAGAGTTTTGCGTTCTTCACTGCCTCCCACCGCTCCGACACCGACAGCTCCTTGTACTTCGGGCACGCAGGTAGCTTGTGTTCACTGTTGCACACTATGCAGACGCTGGCTTTGGGCTTCTGATTGTCTTCTGGCCTGCCGCTCGTCTCCGTTACAGTGAATACTTTTCTCTTTTGTTCGATCTTCGTGTTCTTGATCGGGACGTCTTTTCTAGCACCACTGTAACTGTGTTTTAATGCACGGTCAGCTTGCTGCATTAAAAATTCGGAAAGCCTTACGATTTGAGTCGTATTTCTCGGCTGCTCCTCGGCGAAGTCACACCACCTTGATTTGATGTGTGGGCTCAGCTTCTCTAATACTTCACGCACTAGCAATGGGTTATACAGATATGCTGGATCCACGTTGCCAAGAGTTGCCACGATGTTCTGGACTTTGATGGCGAAGGAATTTAATTCACTTGCAGTACTTCCCATCTTGGGCAGCTTCTTAAGTTCTTCGTATGCCATATCTATGATCATCTCTGGGCGTCCAAAGCATTGCTGTAACGTCTTCATTACTCGATCTGGGTGCGTTGCGCTGCTAAGTAGTGGCGTTACCACTTCCTTTGCTTCACCTCTGAGAGCGTTGCGTAGTCGGGCCAAGTTTTCGTATGGAGTGAACTTATACAGCCTTGTTGATTCCTCCATTGCAGTAGCGAAGTGTATCCACTCCAGTGGTGATCCGGAGAACAGCGGTAGATCCGTAACTTGCCGCGGTGGTGGTCGCGACGCCATCATCTGTGACAGCGTGTCTGCCAGCTGTTCAATACCTCGTCCCTTCGGGGTTGACGATCTCTTCCTTTCTGCGCGTGGTCTGGGTTGGACCGGTCCCGGCGTCCAAAATCTTGCCCTTCGGGTCACAGGCGTCTCTTCGTTGCTGGGTTCCGGTGGAGCCTCCAGGCGCTCCCCCCGTTCGGCATCCACGTTTGGCGCAGACTTGTCCAGCCACTCGTTTACTTTTTCTATTTCTTGCATCTGTTCCTGGTCACTGTCGTCATCCAACTCTGCTAGGTCTGCCGTGAGCTTCTTTTTTACCATCTCGGCCTCAAGCTCAAGCTCCTTGCGTCTGATGGCTGCGAGCCGCTCCTCTGCCTCGAACCGTAGCCGTGCTACAGCGCTAGCAGTGGATCTGGTGGAGCGTGCTCTGGCGTGCTGCGTCCTGCTCGTTGCGGCGGTCTCGACATGTCCCATGTTCACGTCGAACGCTGAGTGCGTACCCAACACAGCGGCGCCACGTTCGTTAGGCTGGGCGGCCGTATGCTGTTCCGCTTCCAAGCGGCTCCTCGTCGACGGGGACGGCGACCGGGGCGGTTCCGGTAACACACGTTCGGAACGTTCGGCCATGACTTGGCTTCGCGTATACACCATTTAAACACTTATCAGAGTCAATTAGCAGAGTCAAATGTCTATTTGTAAATCACAATTAACACAGACAGAGTTCATCCACAGTTCAGGAATCAAAGTTCAGATTAGATGCACTTAACACGAAATAACACAGTAATCACTTGTAGAAATAATAAAAGTACTTACAATTTATAGTCCAAAATAAGTGTGTCCATATTGCACTAAGTCATAAACACTAATTTCACAGCACAGAGTCCACTGGTGCGTACTTTCGATCCGTCTCCGATAGGACCAACGATGTTCGTGTTACACTATGGAGAGAGTACAGTCGTCAAGCCCAGAGAGCGAGTGGACTGTAATTTAAATTTAACACTAGGCACTGACTGTTCCCCAGTAAAACACTGCACTTATACTGACACACATTAATTTATTAATACTTTTACTATTTTCACAATTCACTGGTAATTACTGGTACTTCACTTTTCACTAGTAGCTGTATTCACTATTAAACCGTAGGAAGGAATGAACGTACTGCATACAAATTCGGCTCTATTCTTGTATGATTTTCTGCGTTCAATTAGCGACTAAAGCGATCCATTATTATCTCTAATTATTGAGCACGAAGTTTGCACACGGTACTACTATGTTCATTTCTTTCTTACATATATTGCTATCCTATTTAATTTTTCTTAACAATTTTCGTATTCGTTCTTACTTATACATTTTTCTCTTTCTTTAAGTCTAGTAGAAAATAAACGACAATATTAAAGCTTAATGAAATCATATGAAACTTCTTTTGGTCTTGTGGCTGTCGTTAACAACCTTCGAATGTATTGTGTAACAAGTATTTTTACAATTCTAAATCTTCATAATTGTGGATATTTACATAAGTCATATACATCTTCTGCGCCTACTGTGAAATACTATCTTTATTCTTTTGCAATCCTTTACAATAAGTTTATTGGTTATTTGCACGCTGCTTAGATGCCCTATACCGGGTTGTGACGGATCAGGACATGCTACTGGGAAGTTCTTATCACATCGAAGGTGAGGATTAATTAGAATATAACTGTAATGTAGTAGTGTTACCAACTGTACGTTGTTTGTTAAAGAACCAAGTACCTAGCGAATTTCTATGGGATAAAAGCATGCCACCTTTGTCAGTCTTCATGTTGTGGTCATAATAATATTCTCATCCCCTGAAATTCGCAAAGGATCAAAGGGAATTGGATTGGGTAAGGCAATCGTATTCATTTGACAGTTAAAAAAGTACGGTATGCTCTGTCAAACGGTAAAGAACAAAGCGTTTGACAGATCATACCGTACGCTATGAACTGTCTAATGAATACGATTGCTTTACACAATTACACCTCAATACTTGAGGTCCAAATTCAAATGCTCATCATCTAATTAACCGTTTTAAAATCCCCAGTGCCTCGGGCTGTCCAATCGCGAACCGCAACAAGATGCGGGTCCTGGAGAGCGGCGGTACCGTCGAGCAGCACAAAGCGGCGGTGGCGGCGGCAGCGTCCGCCATCAAGTTCGACGGCGTCAACTGCCCGACGCCGGGGTGCGACGGGTCGGGGCACCTGAATGGCTCCTTCTTGACCCATCGGTCCTTGTCGGGGTGCCCCATAGCGGGCGCCGCGACGCCAACCCCGCAACCCAAGAAACCGAAGTACCCGGATGATATCACGCCGCTTTACCCTAAACCTTATTCAGGTAAATATTTTTTGGACAAACCTAAAAGATGTAGGGTAAAACTTGCGTTAATCTAGCAAATATTTCGTTGGAATACTTACACAAGGAAAATACAAATAGTAAGTAGTCCATGGTTGGCCCATAAGGGAAATATAAATAGGTCATGCAATGACCAACATTTAGGGAGTCGTAATTTGTAATTGACTGCATCCAGGATCCTTAGTCATGTGGTATTGTTTGAAGTATACTTCAGATATTACTACTTAAATATGACTGACTAAAGAAATTTTTGAGGTCAAAAGAATTTTTTTGACCCGAAGAACCGAAAAAATCTTCGGTATGAGGCGGCGCTGGTTCACGAAATATTTTGAATGGGAAATTTAAAAAAAAAACTTCAGAAACCTATCGTGTGAGATATCATTTCAAAGGTCTTTTTGAGGCGCTTCTGACAATATTATTACTTGTCAGTAATTATTTTCGAAATTGCTTTCTTGAGGTTAGAAATGAGGATATGAAGTATCGTTTGTGGTTGATTGTACAAAGAAAACAACAACCATATTATCGTATCAAAAGTAGCCCAAACTTGGTGTGGTTTGAATTTTTTTTGGGTTTAATTGAATAAAAAATACTGAAATGAAATTCTGTGCTATATTTTCGGAAGCGCCTTTCAAATGATATAACATACAATAGGCTTTTGTAGATTATTTAAATAAAATACCATAAAAATATTTTATGACTATGCCTTCTACCGAAGATATTTTTTGGTATCGGGTCTTAATTTTTATTTTGATCTCTAGTATGGGTGTGACAAGCGGCAAACTCATATTGTAAATCGATTTGCGGTTTTTCCGTGAAATTGGACTCATATACCACATGTATACCTATCTTATTAAATAATCAATGTTAGTTTTCGAAGAAATTACATTTTTTATTAGCATGTAGGCTTAAGAAGTCAAGTTTCCAATTGCATTTTGCGGTTTCATATCAGCCGCTTTTATGATCGTCAACATAGTCTCCAGTTTTCTGTACAAATGAACTTATACCTAGTTTCGCCACGTATTGCCTTCGGGCATGTTTGCGAGTATTGAAGGCTTTGCTGCTATCATAAGAAATCGGAACGGCTCTGCCATGGCGCGTCTTCGTAGCACCTCCGACAGTATCCTGAGGGTCTTTCTGGATCGTTGGGGATCACCTCTTATACAAAAGTGTGTGATCTCTCATACCAATTATTAATTTTATACAAAAGTGTGTTATCTCTCATACCAATTATTAATTTTTACCTTATTATTACTAACCATAGTTATTTTTAGGCAGATTGTATACAAACATTACATGGTCTTTGCCTAAAATAAAAAAAATGAATTGCATTAACAAAACAATCACTCTCCAGGCATGGACATGAACATGCAGACGGGCAACGGCGAGGACCTGATGACTTTAGAGCAGGAGATAACCGAGTTGCAGCGCGAGAACGCTCGCGTGGAGTCGCAGATGATGCGCCTGAAGTCCGACATCAACGCGATGGAGACGCACCTCAGCCACGGAGAGAGGGTGAGGGTACTTGCATGACGCGAGGTGAAAGGTCATTGACAGGACAGGGCCGGAATAAGGGCGGGGTGGGGCCCCGTGTGATCGACAAAATTGGTTGAAGTTAGTAATCCAAAAGCTTTTAACAAGTAAATGATCTTTCATCTCTCGATATTTCGCAATATTTAGAAAGAAATTGAATATTTTTACGTGTTATCCTAATATCTAAAGGTCTTTTTGTTCACTGTCATCTTGCCTAACTTGGTTATCAATACATTTCGATTCGCTGCTATACAATATCAAATATTAATTAAAAAAAATATAGTATAAGTTAAAACAATAAAGAAATGGAGTTTGACAAACTTAGCAGTAATCGCATTAGTTGTAAAATATCTTATTTAGTAATTCGATATTTTTATTTGACAACTTAGATGGTACGGTCATGGCTTCAAACATCCAACTTTGAGTGCTCCTAACACACCACCTAGTGAGTGCATTTCGTTGATCAGGTACTTTGTGGTCCTCGAAGCCACATTTTTTTTTATTAATCCTAACCGTTGTGAAGATCAAAACTGCGAAAGTGGCATCTTCTAAAACACAAAAATTTATGTGTTTCCAGGAAAACCAAGCTATTCTGCAGCGGAATAACAATCTGAACGAGTATTACGAGAGTTTGCGGAACAACGTGATCACTCTGTTGGAGCACGTGCGCATCCCGGGCGGGGGCAGCGCGCCGGCGAGCGCGGCCGGCGGGCCCCCCGGCGCGCCGGCCCCGCCCGGCGCCGGCGACAAGCCCGCGCACGACAACTTCGACTCGTACCTCACCAAGCTGCAGACCCTCTGCTCCCCCGACGGCTACTGCCCCGACGAGAACCGACCCATCTACGAGACCGTCAAGAACGCGCTGCAAGACTTCACCGTGCTCCCCACGCCCATTTAAGGTTCACAGAGCGCCGCCGAATCCGAACGACAGTGAACACGACGCGACGATCGGCGGAGCTTAAACTGTGAAGTGACACGAACGCTGTGCGATTTTTAATAAATTCTCTCGACCGGACAGTGCTGAACCCTAGCCTACGGACGTTTATGTGTTCTAATGTTAGCTAAACGATGTCTGTTTTGTAAAACGTTGTATACGATGTGTGACTTGTTTATGACGTCACGTCAGCAACTGATGATTCGCTCGACTTTTTATCGATAAGATGGACTTATTAAATAAATACC
Organism: Pyrausta purpuralis; assembly: GCA_963924145.1. NCBI lineage: Eukaryota > Metazoa > Arthropoda > Insecta > Lepidoptera > Crambidae > Pyrausta > Pyrausta purpuralis. The sequence continues at coordinate 6,502,440 of OZ001649.1, read as the reverse complement.
TAAATAAATTTTAATATTGTTACTCGTATGCTAAAAAATAATGTAAGTAATTGTTAGGGAAAAGTTTATACTACTGCATGTAAGCGATTTTAGCCCCACAGACGCGTAAAATGTTCGACTATGTAAATATTGTATCTAAATATCGATATAAATAATTATGGAAAAATCCTGGCTGCGGCCAAAAATCGGTCAGTATTAGTGGAATTCTAAATCGGACCCAGAATTGTATCAACCAAAAAAATGTGTAGTTTTTAAGTGGAAACTGTTAATCTGTCTAAGTTCTTATACTGGGAATGTGCCAAATGCTTCAAATCACAGCAGCTCCCATTCGCTGATATTTAAGACTTAAATATTGACATAGAAATAATAAAACGATGTAAACAAGATTAAACTCCTAGGACACTCTAGTCAGTTTTTGTAAATATTTGTGAATAACTAGTTGTCACGTCATAAGGACGATTTTATTTGTATTAGGGAATAACGAGATCTCATTAGATCGAGTAAGTTAATAATTCACTCATTAATTGATAACCAATTTTAGGGAATAAATTGATAATTTCTTTGTTAGCCAATGTTCACTTGCTGTGATTATGTTACGTGTTACTTATTTATTGTTACCTTTACGGAATGTGATAGCTTAAACTCGATTAGTGTTACTTTGCGTATTTAGTTACGAGCTTACACAATGTATGCAATTATGTTAAGAATTCATTGACGCTTTTTGTTGTAATTTTAACCTTTTTTCAATCTTATATCACATTGGTACACAGAGACGAATAACATATTCACATTAAAGTACTAAAACCTATTACTATGTTACTACTCTGATTGTCATATACGTTTCTGTAAAATATTGAGTATGTGTTGTTAAAGAGAATAAAAATAATAAATAACGAACTTGTCGCATTCAATATACTAAATTACTTCTATTTTCCCCCGTTGATTAATTAAAAAAACCGGCCAAGTGCGAGTCGGACTCGCGCACTGAGGGTTCCGTGCCAACTTTAACTGAATTAGGGAATCTATTTACTTCTACTTAGTAAAATACCACAATATTTTGTTGACTGCAAATATAACTTTGTTTTTCATAGTGTTTGTATGAAGTACAAAGTTATGTTTGCGGTTGTTGAAAATGTCCTATATCTCAAAAACTACTTGTTCGATCCCGTCCGAACCAATTTTCGTTGAAAGTATTTATTAAGATCTACATCATATATTTTTTTTCAAAATTTACACTTGCTTGGTTTAGAAATTAGATGGGGGGGACGCCCATTTTACCACTTTGGAAGCGTGTAGCTATGAAACGTTAGACTTTAAAAGAAAATGGTTTTAGAAACCTCTATGTTATTTTAAAAGACCTATCCATAGACAGCCCACACGCATAGGTTTGATAAAAATATTTTTTTTGGTTTTAGTTTCATGTATGAAAGCCCCCCCTTAAATCTCATTATTTTTTATTTTTTGTATGAGAATCGGTAAGCGGTTAACAAGATACATCTTCCTACCAAATTTCAATTGTGTAATGCTTATAGTTACAGAATAAAATGGGTGTGACATACGGACGGACAGACAGACAGACAGACTTGACGAAACTATAAGGGTTCCGTTTTTTGCCATTCGGCTACGGAACCCTAAAAACAATACCATCACACGTTTAAGTTGAAAATAATAAATATTTTTTGTTTGAGAGTAATGAGTTTTCAGTAATACCGTGGGACAGTAGTACGATGATCTCCACATAGATATGTGTTCTTCATGAGTTGTGTACGGCCCCCTAATAACTCCTTTTATTTCACTCTGCTTTGAACTACTTCAAACATGACGAAAAAACATTTCAAATAGTTATTATGTTTTCGATTATCACTTCAAAGTAATGAATCAATTAAGAAGAAAGAAACACTTTGTATCATCATAGTTTATTTTACAATAAATATTATTTCTTTTTCTACTATCGCAGACTTAAGTGGTACGGAAATTGAAAGCTCGTGAGCGTGGGCATCGGGGGTATAAGTAGAACGCACCTCTGGCCAATCGATTGCTACCAGACAGCTGACACCGACAGCACAGCAGCCACCAGTAATTGTCACATCACTGTCAAAATAACTTGTAAACAATAGATACCACGCGACGAGGAATGTCTTGTACAGACTCAATAGAAAATAATATTAAATTTGATTTGAAATAATTTACAATGAAAGTAGAAAAGAAGGTAAAAAGGTTTTCCTCATGACCTTAAATGTTGCACGCCGAGCGATCAATTGCTAACATTAAAACTAACCTATATTTCAGAAACGCTATTTCCAAATAGAAGAGGCAACGAAACCTGAAAGTGCAACAGAAAATGTAGAAGTATTCACTATTAAGGTCAAGCCAAATGCTTGGAAAGATAAGAGGCCTAGAAATGTAAGTTCATACTTGTATTTTTATCCCCATGTACTTGACATACAGATTATACAATGACTATCGGAATTCACCCAGGGCGAATACTCAATCACCTTTCTACTACACTACACAAAATATGTAAATATGTTAAATTATGCAAATAATAGTATTTACCACAAGATTATATAGGCTATAAATTAAGTATTTTCCTTCCTTACACTTATTAACAATCACAGAAAATCAACAAAAGAAAAGATGAAGTGAAAAAACGTCTAAAATACCCAGGCAAAGCTCCAGTAGATCCTAAAAAGTTAGAAAATCACTCCCGTGGAGAAGGTTTGGATGCCAAAAAGGTGAAACATCCGCTACATGCGGCTAAATTGAAGAAGCGAGAAAACAAACTTAATTATGCTCAAAGACAAGCTGCAAGGGCTGAAATATTATTAACAGAAGAACAGGGGTAAGTTTTAATTGCAATATCTCATTAGAAAAAAAAAAGTGATTTTTTGATATGAATAATCTGAAGTAAAGACAACAGCAAGCTTACTTATCAATATACTCAATTTAAATATTTTGCAGCTCCCTTCAAGTTGATGAAGATGTCAAAACAACAGCAATATCTCAAAAAATTATAGCAGAAAATGTTGACATAGCTGCAGCCACTAAAATATTTGAGCTAAACCTAGATTTTGGTCCATACAGAGCTAAGTATTCAAGGAATGGTCGTCATTTGCTTATTGGCAGTCAGAAAGGTCATCTTGCCGCTTTTGACTGGGTTACAAAGAAACTGCACTGTGAAATCAATGTTATGGAATCAATACATGATATCAGGTTATACTATAACACAACCTTTATGTATAAAATTTTCTTGTACCTAATATTTTCTGTGTGGTGTGAAATAAATTGTATTTTTTTTAATATTTATAATAGTTATTTCTTTGGATATTGAAAGAAAGAAAGAAAATAAATTTATTTGACTCAAATTACAATCAACATCATTACAATTTGGTTAATAGAGTATTTTACATAATAATAGAGTTTTTTAAACTTTTCAGTTGGCTACATGTAGAAACTATGATAGCGGCAGCCCAAAAAGAATGGCTTTACATTTATGACAACAATGGGATAGAACTGCATTGTATTAAACGTATGGATAAGATTCTCCGCATGGAATTTCTGCCTTATCACTTTCTTCTTGCTGCTGTGGTATGTCATTTCACAACTCATAATATTTACAAAGCTTTGCCCAATGACAAACAAAAAGTATAGTCAGATTTAAATCAATTTTTTTTTACAGAATGAATTTGGTTTCATGTCATGGCTAGACATATCTATTGGTGAAATAGTTGGACATTACAACAATCGTCTTGGAAGAACATCAGTAATGACACAGAATCCATATAATGCAACTGTATGTTTAGGGAACTCTAAAGGAGTGGTGTCAATCTGGTCGCCTTCCGTTAGAGAACCGCTAGCCAAGATATTATGCCATAAAACACCATTGACTGCAGTAGCCGTAGACAACAGAGGAATGTAAGTAATTTTTGGTAATAGTTAGTAAATTGGAAACATTTACAATACCTAATTTCGTAACGTCAAATCAATATATCTATGGTTGTTTTTATTAGGTATATGGCCACTTCAGGAGTCGACCGTAGCATGAAGATATGGGACATCAGAAATTTGGATGGGCCCATACAGAATTACCGACTGAGAACTGCCCCTGTGGATTTAGAATTCTCACAAAAAGACATGTTAGCTGTTGGATTGGGAGAAGTTGTTGAGGTTTATAAGTAAGTTATCAGGAATACTCTCCTGTTTGTCTTATTTGTTACCTTAAATTGTATTAAGCAATGATATGAGGGAGGATAAAGCCATTGAACTATAATACTGATAAAACTATCATTTGTGATCTTTTTTCAGTAACTGCTGCTCACAAACTGTAGAAAGACCTTATTTAAGACACAGAATGGGAAAATCAATTAGTAACTTCAAATTCTGTCCATATGAAGATGTGCTTGGAATTGGAACATCACATGGATTTAGTAGTATCATTGTGCCAGGTAATAATATTTGATTATCTTTGATATTATTTGGGTAAGAGCAAATTCTAGTTTTTAACCCCTAACGCAATAAGTGTTCGAGGTAGGTATTTAAGTTCCCCAGCAGAAGAATCGTTTTTAGGGTTCCATAGCCGAATGGCAAAAAACGGAACCCTTATAGTTTCGTCAAGTCTGTCTGTCTGTACACAGGTAATACCTAGATAACTTTATCGCAAGTGTTCCTAGCTATGTTTTATGAAAATCTGTTCAGCTGACTTTCTTATGTCTGATTGATTCCAAATGTTGTACCGTGTTACTATAATGATACTTTTAATTAAGTATACAAAATGCCCTCCCCCCTATATTTAAAACTTCTATATGTTATCATTTAACACATCCATCAATTGCATTATGCACTACATACATAATAAAACTGCTTTGTAATAAATAAATATGCATACCAAACAGTGGTGTTTGCTTTACTTAATAGAGAAAAAATAATAATGAAGCTCATTACTTTAAGGGAGTGGTGAGCCTAACTTCGACGCTTTGGAGAGCAACCCGTTCCAGACTAAGAAACAAAGAAAAGAGGCAGAAGTTAAGGCTCTATTGGAGAAGATACCTGCAGAACTTATCACTCTTAATCCATTCGAAATTACGGAGGTTGATGTGCCTTCTATGCAAGAACAGATGGACGCTAAGAAGAAACTCTTAGTATGCATTTTATTAAAATAAAATAATAATACAACATACATGTTTCAGATTGAAACATTTTCTTACTAAATAATGTTTTTTCCGCAGTATCTCAAACCTAAGAAGATAGACTACACTCCAAGGTTCAAAAATAGAGGAAAAACTAACATAGCGAGGAAGAAAATTATCAAAGATGCTGCTCGAAAGGTAATGAGACAAGATTGCTAATTCGTTTTTAAGTTGTACAGTGCACGAATGAAACTAGTTGGAACCACGGACGAGTAAAAAAGAAAGGACTCCGCACCGCAATACTAGCAAGTGAAGCCACTTTTATGCTGTATGTGTGTGCGTCACGGGGATACCAGTTGACACAAACATTTCTCCCTTTATTGTGTAGGTGTATCAGAATGGCGGAAGTGAGACTGCAAATTTTACTCGTTTATGCATATGAGCAATGTGCGTAAAATTTGAAGTAATGTGCCTCTCAAAACCACAATTAAATTAATGTAAGTCGACAACCTGATATCCAAATGGCTAGATAAATTACATACCTGTAATTCTTTTGGTTGGATTTAATTATATTTTTATGTAAATAATAAGTGTTTGCCAGCTCTTCTTATTATTATTACGAATACAAAAAAATAATTAAATTTGCTTGATTTTCTGTTACACAAACACTACAATTTATTTAAATGTCAAAAAAAATAAGAACTGTTTAAATTATATACTTAAGTTAAATTTAAAATATTTGAAAAGTTATGTTTATGCAGTAGAATACTGCTTTAAAACCAACTTGTAGTTTTTCAGTGCGCGAGTCCGACTTGCACTTAGCCTGTTTTTTCGGGTAATGTCCCTATTTATTTTCCGGCCACACTGGCGGTTACTGTCACCGGCAAATCACGTGGAGTGGAGGTTTTGTGTTCCAAATAAATATTGTTTGTATTTAAAAAAGAACAGAAATTAACGTAATAGGTACTGGCTAACCTTTGAAAGGTAATTCCTTGGCACTTTTTTTGAAGAAATGTAATATTTTTACACCGTTTAACGATACACGACGGTATTTTTGCATTTTTTTATACGCGAAGGTTTGCACTGTCACAGACGATGGCAGAGAGGGTAATGGCGGCCGATCGGCTTACTTTTGCGTCAGTGTGTGAGTGTAGCTTCGTATTTACACGTATGCTGGCTTACTTTGGGTGCTTCACTTTATAAGTAGGTGACGCGGAGTCCTTACTTTTTTTACTCGTCCGTGGTTGGAACTAGTCTCGCTCGTCCGATGCCTTGCTTAATAAAGGTGAACGCACATTTACCCGAGCCGAACGCGCCGAACGAAACGAATTTTAGAATACTTTATATGAAATCAATGAAACCTCACACACTAATCCGCGTCGAATCGTCAGAATCTGGAAGAAACACAGAAATCCTAGACGAATTCGGATGACGTCATCAGATTCAGCGCGGCTCATACCTCTGACGACTCGCCGGGTATTCAATTCTTACTCACTCTCACCTTAGATGTCGCTCATAGCGCTATTTCATGACTTCTTCGACGCGTTCGAATCGGTCGAATCGCCAGATAAAATCTTCATACTCACTCCCAACTTTGGATGTCACTCATAGCGCTATCTCCTTCTTTCTTCGACACGGTCGATTTGGTGCGTTCGGCTCGGATAAATGTGTGTTCACCTTTAATAACATGTTAGCCGTCAGTAAAACACGCGTAATCTATCTCACGCGTCAGAGTAAACTAGGATACTCATAGGTACTATTTCTATACAAACGGCGTTATCTCACAGATTTTATGATTATTAGGCAGGAAATTATACTGCATGAAGGATAAAAAAGCCTTTGTATGATTTCTAATTATGTATAATCATCAATAATGACTATTTTTTATTTACTTTGCAGGAATATATTGAACAAGCAAAGGAAGCCCAGAAGTTGCTGGATCTTCCAACTGAACCAAGTGCACCCAAGAAATCATTTGGAGTACTTGACCGCTTTGTGGCAAAACCTAAATCTAAGAAATAAAGCACTTATACTCTTAAAAAGCTATTTATTACCATTCACATTCACTTACTAAAAGAGGATCCTGATATTTACATGATTTTTCGTATTTACATCTCAAATAAACTTCCAAAACAATCAAAAAAATACAATTTGTAATAAAATGTCTTTCAAAAGTATAAAATTTAACATTTTTTAACATGGTATATCAAACAAGTCACACAATCCTTCTGTGCCACGTAATGAAAATGAGTAGTCACTTTTCGAGGGTGGTGGGCTTAGTCTTATCAAGTAATCTGAAATAAGAAAAAAAAATTAAACAAAGTCTGTTTAACCAAGAAAATGGTATAATGTACCACATACCAGTATGTAAGTAAAATGATAAATTTATAACTATTCTACATTTTCGTTTAGTCTCAGAATGTCCAATTTGCAAAATGTCCAAGTCGCACGAAGTCACAAAATGTCAAGGTCTCAAAAGTTCAAAGTTTCTAAAGCAATAATGAAATAAAAACTCTTCTACTTTTTTACTGTAACCGGTTTCTTTATAAATCAGTAAATAAAGATATTATTATGTAAGTACATATATAAGCTGTGGTATTATCTATGTTGCGGGAATGATTTGATAAATGTATTGCCAATCATATTAAGTAAATAATACTTAATAATGTAAAAAATACAGTAGCCTAAATCGCCGCATACCTAAACGCCCTAACCTTGAGTTTATCCATAAACTAAAGAAAAAGGCAGAACATTGGTTATAATGAGAGATTCGATGTTTCAAAATATACAGAACTAGCGGTCCCCCGCGACTTCGTCCGCGCGTTTTGAGTTTGCTCCCTCCCCTCCCGTCGCAGCGTCATGTTTTATATCCTAAAGCCTTTCTCGATAAATAAGCTATCCAACACAGAAATATTTTTCAAATCGGTCCAGCAGTTCCTGAGATAAGCAAACTCTTCAGCTTTATAATATATTAGCGCAAGCGAACGTTGTGCTTAAGCTGCGAACATTATTTTGGTGCGGAGTTATGTTAAAACTGTGATAGCTCCTAAGATATTTATTGAAATCAAATGATATAAAGGGCGACTTGGTTCTAAATGAAATGCTCGTGATGATGAATGTATTTATTTTGATAAGAATAAATACATGTGTGTATAATACACCTCTAAAAATAATGCATTATTTTTTTACAAATTTATTAACATAAAAAAGGTTGTAGTAAGTCAACCATAAAAGATAGACATATGCTGTCGCGGACTTTATTATAGAACTCTTAATGCTGAACAATCCTGTCATACATGATTTTTGTGTAACTTAAGCGGTTTCCGCAGCGTATGCAGCGGAAGCTCTCAAAAGGAATATCTTTCTCCCGTTTTCGCAACATTTTTCATTTCTGCTGTGGTCTTATGAGTCGTATCTTTATGTTATATAAAGCCTTCCTCGATAAATGGACTATCCAACGTAATAATATTTTTTTAAATCGGGCCAGTAGTTTTTGAGATTAGCGTGTTCAAACAAACAAAGAAACAAACTCTTCAGCTTTATAATATTAGTATAGATAAAAGAAGACTGAAGGACATAGGTCTGACAGAAAATATAATACAAAGCTAAGTAAATTGCACTGGAACAATATAAATACAGGATTTCACATGAACATACATAATTATGTTGATCATTAATTGAACTAGTTATAACACAATAAGTAATATAAAGGTCATTTCTGACATAATTTTAGAAGAGTACAAATAATTATATCTTTAATTGCTGATAAATAAAGGAAACTGTTACAGTAAAACTTCCTTCTATTCTATCACTTCCTTCGCGCTGCCAGCATTTTCTCTGTACAGACCTATGGTTGACTGGTAGAGAAAGCTTTTAGCATTAAGTCCTCCATGTGTTCTTTTTGTTTGTGCATGAAGTGCTTCAAACAAAAAATAAAAAAGAGGAAGAGTTTTCACTTAATAATTGCTTTAGAAACTTCTTTTGAGACATTTGGTGACTGACATTTTTCTACCACTTGACATTCTGCAATTGGACATTCTGAGACTAAATTATACTTTTGTTTTTGGGACACTAATCCCTCACATTTGCATTTCATATTTTGTAACCAATGATATTGTATTAAGAACTAGATCACCAGTGAGAGGCTAAAAGATGGCTCAACTAAACAACACCTCACTTCAAATTGGGGTCATAATTTTGACTTAGTCTGCTTTTGATGGCGTCAGTGTCCTAATGCCTCAGTGCGCCTTTAAAACTGCAGAAACACCTAACTCAATAAAAAAAAACAATCCGAATATCAAATTTTCGTTAAGTAAAATGTATTTAATGATGCCTATCATTCATGGTTGAAGTATTTTCAATAATATTAGTTTAGAGTTTTGTTTCTTAGCCAACCCACGGACTAACACGGTCAATATTCTAAGACAGTGCTATACATGGAGTAGTTTGGTACTATATTTTTTAATAATAATTTAACAACCGTCACAGTGTGGTGATTTAAGTTCCGGACTACAAAGATAAGCAGTCGCGGGTTCGAATCCCGCCCGCACGACCCTAACAAATATGTCTATGGAAATGTATGTTAATATATCTGTTAGATAATTATAAATTACACCTTCATTTTTTTTTTAAAGTAACAGAGTAAACGCTCACGGATCAAAAGGTCACCGGCACTCGCGTTTGTTTGTAACATAAGTCATAGGACTTTAAACATGCACCATAGAAACAGTGCCATGCAGTTTGGTAGACATAAAAAATCTTATCTTAATATTGTAGGTATATGTCCGATTTTTGAAGTAAGTTGATTCGACACACATTAAAGAGTAACAATTCAAAAAGATGCAGTTTAAGCACAAGGTAAAAAAAATAAGCTGACCTTGACTCTCCATGTCAGCACTTTTATCTGTGAGGCTCTCAACTTCAGCGTCCATTTCTTCATCTATTTTCTGAAAAAAATATAAATGCAATGGAATAGTTGTATATGTACATTACATTTATTTTCTATCCCAAGAAAATAATAAATTATTTTACCTTTGCATCTTCTTTGTCACACAAAAGTATAACTCCAATAGGGTTTGGTGCTTTTACATGCAGGAAATAATGAGGATCCTTATCCTAAAAAGATTGCCAAAAATCATTTAGTTTTGTATGAAATCAGTAAATTTAAAATCAAAAATTGCAAACAACTATTTGATTTAAATTCTTTAACTGCATAAGCTTATGTGTTATTGCTGGCGGCTAATGGATCCACGAGGGATTATGTGGCATAAACCCTTGACAAATTAATGTAATTTTATTTATGAATCCAAATTTGCACCTGCGTATCTTGTGTTAAGTGTGTTACAATTTTTTTAAGTGCCAAACCCAACTATAGTTGTTTCTTGCTCAGTGGCTTGTTTTACAATAAAGCACATACTTACTTTGCTATGAAAAGCAGTTCCAAGTGGTGCTTCAAGAAGTAAAACTTGACTATTCTGAAAGCAATCCTTTACATCATCTGGACTAACATACACCTTAGTTTGGTTATCAGTGTCATCCAAGACATTTTTGATACTCTGTTCAATCCAATGTAATTGCCTGCCACAGGAAAACAGTTTACTTAACATTTATATCATTTGACCTTAAAGTATATACTATATAATATTTATATAACTACATAATATTTGTCTGTCATACATACTTGTCTAATAGTTGCTCATGTTCTTCTAACCGGCCAATCTGTCTCCGGAGTAATGTGACCCTTTCAGTGATGTTACTTGCACAGCCGTCAGGACCTGCACCCCTAGAAATAAAATAATATTTAGATGTTTTTTGTCAGATGCTTTTTATAGTTTATGAAAATAATGCGGTTCTCAACTCAAAAAGAAGGGTTCCTCACTTCGTATTAAACGTATGGTCGTGTATCTATATAGGTAAGAAATAACTAGCTAGGGCCAATGATATTACTGAGCTTTAGACAGCAAGTTTCAGAATCGATCATGTTTATAACTTACTTCCATTGAATGCAATTTTTACTTCTCTTCTCTATTAACCCAATACCTTCTAAGACGTTGGTTATATCATATATTCGCCTCTTTTGTCTCACAGCCAGCAGGTTTGTAGCCTGCAAGTAACATAATTACAATTTAGCTCGAAATCCAAAATGTTTATTTTCGTGCCCGAATGCACCTACATAATGTCAATCGAATAAGCTCACAATTTTAAGATCCAAAACCCCGTCTTTAGCCTTTTGTAGTAGTGATACAAATCTGGTAGTAAGAAGTCCAAGCGATTTTTCATATCTCTTGTAAATATCAGTCATTTTAACTCTTAAAAAACGTAGAAAATTGCTGTTGAAGAATAAAATTTTTGCGTCGCGGCGGGATTTAATGTTGGCAGCATTGCGTAGTAAACAGATTATGTAGGAGAATGTGACAGACTTTTCAAAGACATTTCTGCTGGCTGCCCGAATGATAATGCTACGGCAATCCACACGATTTTTATAGGTAGGCACAAAAAATGAAAATCGCGAGATTGTGGCGTACTCGAAAACATTGACTGAACTCATCTCGAAAACAAAATACCTATTACCCACATAAAAATAAAATAATTCTTACTACATCATCTTGCATTCATAAAACAAATGTATTTCCAATTAAGTTTTTTTGTTTTTAAATATTTGTTATACGGAGTGTTTGCTACATCGTGTGCCAATTAGAGATGTAAGCATGGTATTATACCAAATGTGCTCGAAGGTCATCATCATTATCAGCCAAAGGACGTCCACTGCTGAACATAGGCCTCCCCCACGGCTTTCCACAGCGACCGATCATTAGCGGTCTGCATCCAGTTTGATCCTGCGATCTTTTTAAGGTCGTCTGTCCATTTTGTTGGTGGACGTCCTACGCTGCGTCTTTGGTCGAAGGGTCTCCAATCTAGAACTTTCCTGCCCCAACGGCCATCAGTTCTTCGCGCTATGTGCCCTGCCCACTGCCACTTAAGCTTACTGATTCTCAAGGCTATGTCCGTTACCTTGGTTCTTCTACGTATCTCCTCGTTTCTGATTCGATCTCGTAGAGAAACACCGAGCATAGCCCGCTCCATCACTCGTTGTGTAGTTTTGAACTTCTTTATGAGGCCCATAGTTAGAGACCACGTTTCGGATCCGTATGTCATCACTGGTAACACACACTGGTTGAAGACTTTCGTCTTCAGACACTGAGGTAATTGAGACGAGAAGACGCTCTTGCGCAATTTCCCAAACGCTGCCCAGCCGAGTTGGATTCGTCGATTGACCTCTTTCTCAAAGTTAGACCTACCCAATTGGATCACTTGTCCCAGGTAGACGTACTCGTCGACAACTTCGAGAGTTGAGTTCCCAACAGATACTGGAGTTGGTACAACAAGGGAGCTTGACATAATTTTCGTCTTTTCCATGTTCATTTTAAGACCCACTTGTTGGGATACTCGGTCGAGGTCTTCGAGCATAGTGCCAAGATCATCCAGCGTCTTTGCCACAACGACTATATCATCGGTAAACCGAAGGTGTGTTATGTATTCGCCATTGACGGAGATGCCAAATCCTTCCCATTCCAGGAGCTTGAAGGCGTCTTCCAATGCCGCTGTAAACAGTTTCGGAGATATTACATCGCCCTGTCTTACACCTCTTTGCAATGGAATCGCCCTCGTCTTCTGTTCCTGTACTCGGACCGACATGGTGGCGTTGTTATATAGACACTTTAACACCTCTATATACCTATAGTCTATGTGACACCGCTGAAGAGACCGAAGCACCGCCCAAGTTTCGATCGAATCAAAGGTCTTCTCATAGTCCACAAAAGCTAAACATAGAGGCATATTATACTCCTCAGACTTCTGTATAATTTGCCTAAGCGTATGAATGTGGTCTATGGTACTGTAGCTTTTTCGGAATCCGGCTTGTTCGGGAGGCTGGAAGTCATCAAACCTACGTGCGAGACGATTCGTGATGACCCTTGAGAACAGTTTGTAGACATGGCTCAGGAGTGAGATGGGTCTATAGTTCTTCAATAAGGTTTTGTCTCCTTTTTTGAAGAACAACACCACCACACTCCTGTTCCATGCCTCAGGCGTGATGCCCTCTAGCAGAACGGAATTAAAGAGTCTCTGAAGGACTTTAAGTACCGGTGTTCCACCCGCTTTCAGAAGCTCTGCTGTGATTCCGTCCTCACCAGGGTGCCTTATTGTTTTTAAGCTGTTTCAGGGCCATCCTAATCTCGTAGAGGCTGATGTCCGGGATGTCTTCGGTGTAGTGTCGGGTCAGGATAGCTCGTGGGTCTCTGACTTTGGCACTGAGGTGAGAGAGGTGAGACCTGGTTTGGCAACTGAGGTGTACAACTGCCCATAGAACCTTTCGATCTCCCTCAAAACCTCTGCTTTCGTCGACGCTACACTGCCATCCTCCGTCTTAAGCTTCGTCAACAGGCTTTGCCCAATAGACATGTCCCTTGCAAACACTTTGGAGCCTTGGTTCCGCTCTATTGTTTTTTTAACACTATTTGTGTTAAAGGAACGAATGTCATGTCGCAGAGACTTCAATATTCGTCTATTAAGCTGCCTGTAGGTTTGAGCATTAACGGAGGTCTGCAGTGCCATAGATCGACGTTCTGCCATAAGGTCGAGAGTGTGGACCGAGAGTTTTTGAGGTCTATTTTTACGGCCAGGTCTAAAAAACTTAGATCCGACCGTTTGGACAGTTTCCACAAACCCGTTGTTTATTTCGTCCACTGATACGCAATTCTCTAGGCAATCAAAGCGGTTTGACAACTCGAGTTGAAAGCTCTCGGGATTTTGGATATGGGCACGAGTAGGTCGGAGCGTGGTCTTTATCAAGCGGGACCTTTCCAATTTGACATTTATATTCAATGTGCCTCGAACCATACGGTGATCACTGCCGGTTTTTACCCTGTTGATCACGGAGACATCATTGAATAACCGTCTCTTGGTGGTCATGATGAAGTCTATCTCATTTCTCGCCTTGCCATCCGGACTCAACCAGGTCCATTTCCTTTGAGGCGGCTTCTGGAAGAAAGAGTTCATCGCAAAGAGTCCCTCCTTCTCCAGAAAGTCGGCCAGCCTATTTCCCCTGGCGTTCCTTTGACCATATCCAAAAGGTCCCACTTTCAACTCACCCTCGCCTCGCTTGCCGAGTTTTGCGTTGAAGTCCCCCATAACAACAGTGAAATAGGTTTTGGAAGTGTGTATGTCTCTACTTACGTCCTCATACATTTCCTCCACCTCTTTATCCGGGTGTTTCGAGGTCGGTGCATATACCTGTATGACCTTCAGCGAATACCTTTCGGTTATTCTGAGTATAAGGTATATCACCCTGTTCGACACACTCGATGGTTACGATGTTGTTTACGAGGGACCTGTGGACAAGAATCCCAACACCACCTTGGGACTTTTGGTCACCCTCCCGGTAGAAGAGCAAGTTGCCGGACTTCAGAATTATCGTGTCCTCGCCCTCTCTGCGGACTTCTGATAAACCCACTATGTCCCAGTGTAACCTGCTCAATTCTTCCTCCAGCTCGAGCAACTTCTCGTCTGTCCTTAGTGTGCACGCGTTATAAGTTACCAGGGCCAGTTGTCGTTGGGGGTGGTAGCGCGATCGCCTCCGGGGATTCTTAGCACCCCCTGCCCCGCCGTTACCGTGACCGCTACCGGAGTCAGGAATAGCGGGGCTGCCGGAGACTGGGGGCCTGGATTGTTTGTGTCCTACCATTTAGGGGGGTTTTTGCCAGTACTCGCCACGCTTGGCAGACGGGTTGGCGAACGCAGAGGCGCAGCCCCTTGCAGCTGTGACGCTGCTGCCCGTCACAGCTCAACATTTTACTGCGCCTTTTGTTGGATGGTTATCCTGCCATCGGTCGGTCGCCAGAGCCTCGTCTGTTGAAACAGGACGCACCGCGTGAAGGTGAGGTTGGCTTGGAGCTTTGGGTCTTGGTTAAGCTCCCTTACGTTGCTCGAAGGTAAAATACCAATAATACCGTATTATTCCGTATTATACTATTTCATATGGTATTTTTGGTATTTTATGTTTTGCATTGTATGTGTTTACAAAATTGTATTTTTTTTAAAGTCATCCCTGATGGGGAAAAATATGGGTTGAAAGAACGTGTGCAATTCGTTACTCTTGTAGATAGACACTTTAAAATATGCTTTGTGTTTTAAATAATACTAAGACGTGGAAATTAACAGATAATAGATGTATGAAGTAAAAAAGATATGGGTAACGTTAATCAGGTTTACAGGATTACTGATTCCGAAAATGGCACCCATTTATAAATCCAAGATGGCAGACATTAAATTTTCAGAAAATCGATATTGGTTTCATGTTTGAGGTTCCTTGGAAAAGTGATTACGAATTCGATTCTTATTTTACAAATAATACTAATATGCATCTCTAAAAAAAACTGCTTAAAACTATAGAACGTCTACTCGCAACAACATTCCGGACGGAACTAGCGGCGGGCGATGGCGATAGCAAAATGACCAGCGCCAGCGCGGCGTGCGTGCGTGTGCGTAGACGGGGGGAAAGAGAGGAAGTCATTCTATTTCATTCACTTGTTTGGCTTAATTTAGTAGTGATAAATAAATGTACACACACAAGCGTGCGAACATAAGACTTGTCACTTGTCAGCAAACAAATCCGACGTTGCCACTTCGTGCAACGTGTGATGGTGCGAGCAATATTTTATATGCATGAATTCAGTCGAAAAAAATACTAAGAAAGCATTGTTTTCAATGTTTATGTTCATAACGTGTATAGATATTTCAGAATATATCAATTTATTCTCCAGTGATACGTGAAAAACTCAAGTCAATTGCTTTGTGATAAGAAATAATATAATACGAAAAATACCGAATTCTATTGTAAAATACCGGTATGATTCAGTACCATTTGGTATAATACGGTATTTTTACATCTCTAGTGCCAATAATGATAATGGCTTACAATATCCCGGTGGTTATTATAGCGATTTTTTATGGTTGTTAGAATAAAAAAACTATGATTGTTTTTTTGGGTTCCGTAACCAAATGGCAAAAACGGATCCTTATAGTTTCGTCAAGTCTGTCTGTCTGTCTGTCCGTCCGTATGTCACAGCCACTTTATTCTGAAACTATTAGCATTAAACAGATAAAACTTAGTAGGTTGGTGTATTTTGACTACCGCTTTACGATGCTTATACAAAAAATAAAAAATGACGTTTGAGGGGAGCTCCCATACTAGGAACTAAAAGAAAAAAAACTTTTTTTGCTCAAACCTATGCATATATTCATAAGTCTATCAACAGGTCTCTTAAAATGACATTGAAGTTTCTATAACCATTTCTTCTGAAAGGCTTGCATTCGGGCGCTTCCAAAGTGGTACATTTTACCTTAGAAGCGTAAACCCTCCGCCCTCCGCTAACTTTTGAATGAAGCTGGTGATAATTTAAAAAAAAATGCACATTATAGTGCTTTACGAAAACTATCAACGAAAATTGGTTTAAACAAGTAATTTTATTAATATAAAATTACTTGTTTTAGTAATAAAACAAGTAATTTAATTGTTTTAGTAATAAAACAAGTAAATATAAAATTACTTGTTTTAGTAATTTTATTAATAATTTGGAGATATAGCACATTTTGAAAAACCGCAAATAAAACTATGTCATTCATACAACTACTATGAAAAACAAAGTTATTTTGCTGTCCTCAAAATATGGTGGTATTTTGGCTAAGTCAAACCCTACTTTAGTTAAAGTTGGCACGAAACTATCATTGCGCGAATCCGACTCGCACTTAGCTATTGTATGTTATTGTGTATTATTTTATGGTTTTTATAATAGAAAAAAACACGTTCAAAAGCTATCTAGTTCTTTTTTTATTTGCTTGCAAAGTTATGGAACATAATTTTCTCAAATTTGACATGCAGCTCTATATTATGGCTGTGAAAAATAAATAAAAAACGACTGTACAACCTAGGTAGTTCTATTTTATTCCTTCAAGTAAAATAACAGGATATGGACCACGGGTAAAACATTTTTTGTATGAAATCCTCCTCTTATTTTCATACAAAAACTTGTATTCGCGCCAGAAAACCTTTTAAGTTATTTGAATGTTTTTATAACAAGTAGCAAAAATTTAACGTAACCACAGTCTAGAGAAGTTTTTTAATACGATTGAAATGGCAAAATTTCGGATATTTTTCTAAACTTGCTATAAAAAACCAAGGCACCAAAAAAAATTCATGGCAGAAAATGAGAGTGACCCTTCATTATAAGCCATTTTTTGGCACACGATGTACCAAACACACCCTATATTTTAAGACATGCTTCCTTGCAGTGTTAACTATAGTGTTGTAAGTTATTGACATTCATATTTATTATTATAGATTCTAGACATTGATTTATTTTGGAATCATAGAAAGAAAGAAAGAAAAAGTATTTTTTGGAAAGAAATAATCACAAATAATAACGCACATAGTTAAATAGGGTATTTATTCCTATCAAAATCAACATATTCATCTTCACGAGTATTTCATTTTGAACAAAAGTGCCCTTTAAAAAATTTGATTTCAATCTTAGAAACTTTCGCCTCTCTCTCTCTCTCTCTCTTCTTCTTCTTTGCCCTTTTCCTTTTCATTTTTATTTTAGGGCCGACCCTTCTCGTTTTAAGGCGCCAAGACAGTCGGTCTTGGATTGTCCGTTCCTCCAACTGAGCTCATTCCATATCTTTGAAACGGTTGTCCACCACGTGGATAGTGGTCGTTCCCTGCCTCTCTTCTTTTCTGGGATGGCTCTTTTGTCTCACAGCCAGCAGGTTTGTAGCCTGCAAGTAACATAATTACAATTTAGCTCGAAATCCAAAATGTTTATTTTCGTGCCCGAATGCACCTACATAATGTCAATCGAATAAGCTCACAATTTTAAGTTTCAAAACTCCGCTTTAGCCTTTTGTAGTAGTGATACAAATCTGGTAGTTAGAAGTCCCAGCGATTTTTCATATCTCTTGTAAATATCAGTCATTTTAACTCTTAAAATTACGTATTTTCGAAAACGTTCAATTAAAGCGCTTTGATACCAAAAACGGCATATTTATTCTAACTTTTTTTTTCTCTGTATGTTTTTTTCCGCTAGAGGGCGCCACATTAGATTTTGTGATGCTTATAACCAGCGGACAATTAAGACGCTTCTAATGGTGTCATTGTCGAATTCTGATAAACAGTTTAGAAGTTACGAGGGAACAGATGAACATACATACATACATGTATATGTTTATGTTTATACATACATACATAGCCTGTCAAAATCATAACCCTCCTTTCGCTTTGCCGTAGTCGGGTAAAAAAGATTATCTATAAACCATAGACTCATTCTATGCAGCCAACACTGTCAGTAGCAAAATTCGGACCGAAGAAACAAACGACAAATTGACCAATAGCGGAATGTACACCGGTATGTACTCCGTGTGCTCGAATCGCGTCGCAGTACAAAAAGTTATGCACATAGTGGTGTGCATAAATCGCGAGACGGGTTAATACAACGACTAACGTGAAATGCACAAAACCTGAAAATAGGTTGATTGGAATAACGAGCAGAATCAATTGAACCACTTTTTAATGTAGGTAAGTCAAATTGTGCAAAACATCTTCATTATAATGTTCCCCTTTTTATTTCTTAAAAAAACAATTCATCACGTGCGCAAAGCCCCATAAAAATTTGTAAACAACTAAAAACTACTAAGAATAAGCAAGATAACTTAAATTGATAACATTATTAATGATATCAATTAAGTTATCTTGCTCATTCTTAGTATTTCTTTTGGTTTGTGCTGGAATTGGAGGGCTCGTTGCTTTTGCCAAAGACTTGCCAAGTGCAGGGAAAAAACATCCCAAAGTTTGTCTGCTTGTGATTCTTGCTTTATTTTCATTATTTTTTTGTATTTTAACAGGACAACTTTTGGAAACAGCAATGTGCTCTCCCTTGCAATTTATACATAGAGGCTTATCAACATTTGTACAGTCTTTAAAATGATGTGACTCAGAACAAATCGAACACACAACATTTCTCTTGCAGTATTTTGTAGTGTGGCCAAATGCCAAGCACTTATAACATTGAATGACGGGTTTAATGTATTGTTCAACAGGCAAAACACACAAACCATACTTGACATGAGCTGGGAGAATGTTACCTGAGAGAGTGATGGACACAGTCTGGAGGGGAATTATTCCTTCTGGAGTCTTTTTTGTGAATCTTCGAACAGAGAGAATTTCTTGTGAACTAATCAGTTTGTCGAATAAGTGTTTGCAACTAAGATTAGTTCGTATAAATTTGATTACTCCGGTTGACTCTAAAGTTGCTGCCGGTATAAAAGCTTTAGGTTCATGTGAAGACAAGAAATCTGTGTTTGCCAAAAGTGAATTTGCATTTTTTGGATCATCAAATATAACAGTGTACCGCATAGCATTCACTCTTATAATTTCTTTCACTGTAGCGACTGAAGATATTATTGAGGTATATACGGTCTTTGTTACCCAATTTTGTGAATTCGCATGTGCTTTCAATAAAAACAGGAAAGACAGTACCAGGAGAATTGATGGGGTAGGTCCTTATGTGATTTTGCTTGTGGTAAGGAATAAGTAAGTTTTCTTCTTCATCATCAGACAATTCAAAATGTCCCACTGCCTTCTGCTTCTTTCTAGTGGTTTACTACTTTTACCACCACTTTCAGTACACATTTTAGTGAATTAAGATAATCTCACTCAAATATAAACCAGGAAAAATTTTAATTATAGCGCAAGATAAAATTTATTGAACTTCCCGCCTCGAGAGTTCCCGCGCTTTTTCTCACGTTTTTTTTTTTTTTATATATATGGCTCTACGCGGTTTGCGCCAGGCCAGTGTCGTGTAAAATTTGGGAAACGGAAAAGGAAAAAACGGAATATTGGATACGGAGCATTATGAAAGGATCAGGAGAGTAGGAGTAGATATATAAATAATACAATGGATATATAATATATATTTTTTTAAAGCTTAATATTGTTTAAGATAATGAAGGATGCAAGTGATTTATAAATTGCTGGATCATTGGAATATAACAAGCACATAACATTGGTGGGTAGAGGAATTTTACAAGATAAAAGGTCATGAAGGAAGGGAGCATGGTCATAAAGCGTACATGCAAAGAAAATATGATCTAAATTGCCATCATCCTCTCGACATTCACATATTGTATTTTCTACTATGCCAAGTTTGGCCAAGTGAACAGGAGTACAAACATGCCCAAGTCGCATGCGAGTCAAAATTGAAGATACAGTTTTACTCAGTTTAATTTTAGAAAACCATGGTTTTAAATTTACAGGAATACAGGGTTGAATTAGTGAATAATGTCGGCCTTTAGCTCTACTTGAAGATACCCATATATTTTCCCACGAATAAAGAAGATGAGATTTAGGGAGAGATAGTAAATCATGGGTGTAATTTTTATACGGAACCATATCTCCGCAAGATATGGCATCATTAGCTAACCGGTCTGCAATTACATTGCCTGTAATATCATTATGGCCAGGAAGCCAAGCAAAGTGGATCGTATATCCATTCGAAACACATTCGTGGACAATTTTTCTTATCTCAAAAATAACTGGAAAAAATGTTTTAATCTTGAAAGGAAACTTATTCAAAGCTTGTAAAGCGCTTAATGAATCTGTAAATACTATTGCCTTCTTTAATTTAAACAAACGAACAAATTCTAGTGATTTTAAAATACCATAGCATTCTCCTGTAAAAACCGAGGACTCCGGAGGAAGTTTAATTTTCTGAACGATTTTAGACTGCGAGTGGAAAACACCAACACCGTCACATTCATAAACTGAATGTTTGGAGGCATCCGAATAAAGATGTTGAAAATCATTAAATTGGGATTCGAGTATAAAATTCATATGCATTTTAGCATTGGGATCATTTTTATCAACTAAATTGAAATGTATGGTAAGAGGCGTTATTAAGGATTCATAACTAGAACTAAATAAAGGGAGACAATTGGATTGATGAGTTGGAGATGACAGAGATAAGTATTTTTGATAACTTAATACCAAGCACGGAGGTGATTTGTAACGCCAGTAACTAGATGTATGGTATAATTCTGATAAAGAATGAAGTTTGGCTATTAAGGGATGATTCTTAAATTGCAGGATTCTAAAGAAAAATTTATCGGCCAGAAATTGCCTTCGTAAATGTAAGGGAGGGTCACAATTTTCTACTTGGAGAGCATTTATAGGAGAAGATTTCATTGCACCAGTAACCAATCTTAAAGCTTTACTCTGGATTGAATCTAATTTACGGAAAGCTGTTACATTGCTAGGTTCGAGTAAGAATGTGCCGTAATCTAAGATGCTTCTTATCAAAGCGTTATAAAGAAGTCTCATTGAGTAAGGATGGGAGCCCCACCAAACTCCCGAAAGGCATCTTAACATATTGAGTAAAGGTTCACACTTTTCTACAACAAAGTTGCAATGTGCAACTCCAGTAAGCTTTGAATCAAGATGTACACCTAAATATTTGAATTCAGTAACTACCGGTATGACCCGATTCTCATAAGCTAATTGAGCTGATGGGAGTATGCGCATACGGGAGAACAATACCACTGCACTCTTAGAAGGAGATATTGATAAGCCATTATTATGCATCCAAGTAGCTAGAAGAGCAAGATTAGAAGTCAGTATCATTTGAGACATTTCAGTAGATTTGTCAGCATGATATAATAATAAATCATCAGCATATTGTAAAATTTTTACTTGGTTATTCAGAGACGATGCTAAATCGTATGTATATATATTATACAGTAAGGGGCTAAGGACAGAGCCCTGCGGAAGGCCTTTGAACACAGTACGATTTAGAGTAACATCAGAAAATGGGATTTCAATATGGCGTTCAGAAAGGATGTTCAGAATAAAGTTAATCATAATTAAGGGGACACCAATGCATTCTAACTTATTTTTTAACACAGATAAAAGTACATTATCGTAGGCAGAATTTATATCAAGAAAGACAACAGTCAGTAACAGTCTCATTGTGTGTAAAAGAAAGACGTATATCAGATATGAATAAACTTAGACTGTCTGTGGTAGATCTGCCCTTCCTAAAACCAAATTGAGTATTGTCTAAATAGCCATTCTTTTCAACATACCACTCTAATCCGTTTTTCACAAGGTGTTCAGCTATTTTTAATAATGAAGAAGATAAGGCTATTGGGCGGTAAGCGCCTACATCAGCAGAACTTTTTTTTGGTTTTAAAATGGGTAAAATAATTTGGGTTCGCCAAGACGAAGGAATAGTGCCCGTAGCAAAAAGAGAATTTAGCAAGTTCAAATAATAATTAAGCGTAGTATCGTCAAAACAACGGATCAAAGAGTAAGTGATACCGTCAGCTCCAGGGGCTGAATCGTTAGTATTATTTATAATACCTTTAAGCTCATATATAGAGAAAGGGGAGATTAGACCAGATACTGATCCATTATGAGGAAGGGATAATACAGGTGATAAAGATAAATTAGTTTCCAAAGGAGAAGCAGGTGTATTTACAAATTGCTCTGGAACCCAGGGAGGCGCTAAGTTATCTAAAAAAGTTTCAGCTAGTGGTCTAGGTATTATATTAAAAGATAAGTCAGATATAGCAGATTTAAATTTTCTAATGTTACGCCAAACTATGGAAGATGGAGTATCAGGGCAAATAGATGTACAGAATTTCCTCCATCCTTCAAATTTCTTTCTCTTTATAAGTTTGCGAGTGTCCGCGATTGCTTCGGTTACTAATTTAAAATTTTCGGAAGACATATCATATTTGTAAATCCTTTCAGCCTCTTTTCTTTTTTTGATAGATATAGCACATTCTTCATCCCACCAGGGTGGACGAGGACGAAAGTGACGAGAGTTCTTTTTAGTACCAAATACTTCATTAGCAGCCTCAGCTAAATTAGTAGAAAATGTCTCAGCACAATGAATATTATTTTCCGAGTTTACATGAGGCAGGGATTTAATTTTACTTTCCAAGTAATTTTTAAAGACTGACCATTTATCATCAGTTTTGTCAGGTATTTTATATTTTAGTCTAGAAAGTTCATTTGACTGCAAATTATATTTTGAAGGAAACAAAATAAGTATAGGGTAATGATCACTGCCATAGGTTGATGGTAAAACTTCCCACTGTGCAGAGGCTGCTAAAGTAGAGGTACTGATAGTCAAATCTACAGCACTAATGATTTGATCCGGTTTTGTTCGACGAGTAGGGGTACCATTATTTAAGACACATAGCTTATGAAAATCTATTATTTCTAGCAAATATTCGCCATAAGGTTTAGTCAAAGAACTGCCCCAAAAACGGTGATGACAGTTAAAATCCCCCATTAAAAAATAAGGTTTAGGTAGCGAGGACAAAATAATATTTAATTCATTTAATACTTCATTAGTGGGACGGGGAATGTATGCACAGACATAACAACATTTATTAATATTTACAGCTATAATACAAATATTTACACTATGGGTAGGTAGAGACACTAAGGCGAAAGGTGTAGATTTTTTAACAAGTATTGCTACTCCACCATACCCATCAGACCTGTCTGCACGGACAGTAGAGTAACCATTTACTCTAAAGTTAAAATCTGGTTTAAGCCATGTCTCTGTTAAGGCACAGAGAAATGGATCAAACTTATTACACAAGTACATAATTTCACTTTTTTTACTATTAGCGCTACGGCAATTCCATTGAATTACCCTAGCTAGCTTCGCCATGTCTAATAAATTGCATGCATTTTTCAATCAGATGTGCAGCGTTGGTCGGTAAATTGGCATTAGACTTATTTATTAAAATACTTAAAAGGGCAACAATGAGGTCTGGTAATGAAAGATCTGAATCAACTGGTTTTTCATCTGACTTGTCATAATTTAAAGCACATCCATTAGATGGAGAAGGTATGTTATACTCATTGATAAGAGCTCTGTGAGCATCTTGATCATATCCTTTGCCTAGGGCAGGAGGAGAGCGGGGTTTCAGGAACACTGTTTTTTTGTATGATTTGTTATTATTATTATTTTGAACATTTTTTATTTGTTTTTCTGGCAAGAAGGGTTTACTGGAGGATGAAACTATATCAGCATAAGACTTATTAACTGGTGGATGCAATTTTGAGGCTTCTACATATGATAAGCAACTATTTGCCATTGAAGATTTAATATCTTTTTGTCTTAAAAATTCAGGACAGCTTTTACTTGTGGCAAAGTGATAACCAGTGCATAAGCAACATGATGCTCTTTCTTCAGGAGTTTGGCAAGAATCACCTGTATGGTTTTGTCCACACTTAAAACATCTAGGCTTTGATCTGCATTGCACTTTTGTATGGCCAAAGCGGCAGCAATTGTAACATTGGATGGTAGGGAATATATACAAATCAACATTGAGTGCATTATAACACATAAATACTCTTTTAGGCAAAATTTGTCCATCAAATGTTACAACCACTGTCTGTGATGGTTTCCAAACAGGAGAACCGTCAACAAATTGTTTAAAGTTCAGCCTCCTAACTTTAATTATATCACCGCAACCAATTGGTACCTTAATATTTTCCATTATCTCCTCTGGAGACCAATCTGCAGGAACACCCCTAATAATGCCCATTCGTGTAACATTGAATGTGGGGATATAAGCTTTGAAGCCACTAAGTTCCAAATTCTTATTTGAAACAAACTGATTTGCATCTGAGTAGTCTGAGAAAGCTATGGTAAATTTATTACGACCAATTTGCTTAACACTGCCATTAACTATATTTCTAAAATTGTTTTTGTGAAGGAGTTTGCCAAATGCTACTGGGTGAATTGATGTGCCTGAGTTGGGAGTACTTTCAATTTTATGCACATGGACTACAAATGGGGCTACATCTGTACTCCTATAGCATTGACGACTAATTAACGTAGGAGTAGGTTGAGGCAATTCAGTATTCTTCTTTACTTCAGCTTCAGGGATAAAAATGTTTTTTTTTGGGGCTGGTGTATCGGTGCAATAACAATCGGAATCACGAATTTCATTTCCGTCAGACGTTTTCTTCGTCTTTTTTGTCTACAGTTATGTGAATGGCGATTACTGCGCTTAAGAGATCTTGTAGATCCTGAACAATCTGAGTCTGTAGAAACAGTTACATATTGAGCAACAGGAGGGACACTTTCAGTCTGAATAGAAGGATCTTTAGGCAAAGATGGGATTGCGAACTCTACAGGAGAGAAAAACTCCGCTGAAGCAGCAATTTCACCCGGGGGAAAACTTTCCCCCGGGTCCGGAGGAAAGCTCATGCAATAATAATCTTAGTTTTGACTTACCAATACCGATGAATATGAATAATAACTATAATATATACACACTATACAGAGAAAATACTTTAAATTTTACTCCACTGATCACTTATTTCTATAAAATTAGCAATAAAAAACAATTAGCGAAAAAATGACGCCCAACCCGCGCTACGTTTCCCGCCTTTTTTCGTAACGGCCGTTATACCTCTTTCTCACGGTTTTCTTGAATGACAATCATAGACAGGTGTCTGTCATTAGCACTTAATAGACTTCTAGTCTATGATCTATACCAAGAAGGAACATTGAATTTTATAACTCCAACAATTTTTGCTTTTAGAACCACGGTTTAACTGGGATATGGTCTTGAATTTTATAATAATGTTTACCAGTTGAGCTTCTTGTGTTTTGCCAATCCATGTTCCATTATTTAATAAGTTGAGCTTGAGCTAGAGAGGGGAGGACACAAGGTGGTGTCAAAATAGGCTAGCTGTCACGAAGACAGATTGATGAAAGTGTAACCAAACCACCCATATATACATAACTGTAGTTTGATGAATGTTTTTTTTTGATGACAGCATAAATTATCAATAACAAAAGTATAACAATTTAGTCCTTTAGAAACCTTTTGATTGATGTGCAATCTACACGCGGAGTACGAACTACGACACTACAGACAACGCCACAAAATTGCATTTTTTTGCAGCACTCTATTTCTCAAACAAAGTAAAGTAACAAGCGAGACATTATTTTCTCTATGATCGTTTTTCCTTAAAGTTGGATGCATTGGGAAATTGACGGCAGCTGGGGCCTAACTCCCGAGCGCAACATTGGTTTCAAGTTTGAGTCGAATTCCGATCCTGTGACCTCACTCCCGAATCCAAGTCTTCACCCTTGCCTTAGATTCGAATCTACATAAATCAATGGATTGGTAACGGCCGTTATACCTGAAGTTAGTCAAATGACGGCTCGCAATTTATGGTAGTAGTGAAGTGACTATCTCGATTAGTGCAATTCAATTGATATCCAATTATATAAAATACTTTTAAACTCCTGTAACTTGCGTTCATTAAATTAATATTCACGTAATCACATAGTGTAATATTCACGTATTTGCGTCTGCAGACATACATTTTCTGGTGTAGTGGTCGAGAAATCGCCTACTACGCAGCGGGTGCGGGTTCGATCCCCGCACAATACAAACATTTGTGTGCATGAACATGTCTGTTTGTATTGGTCTGGGTGTTTTCTATGTATATTATGTATGTATTTACAAACAAAAAGTATTTAAGTATTATATCCGTTATCTGGCACCCATAATACAAGCTTTGAGTAGTTTACTTTGGGACTAGATGGCGATGTGTGGGAATGTCCAAAGGATATAAAGGATATTTTGTAACAAAATACAATTATTTCAACAAAATCTTCGAACACTCGGCTGAAGTACCTTCTGTCCAGAAATATTTTAAAAATACGTGTGAACATTCTCATTATAATCTGTGCTTTGTAATTCAAAATACGATCAAAGTTGATATTTTGTTTTGGTGGATTTTTTAAGTAAATATTTATCTAATTCATGTCTATTTGCGTAGTTCTATCGCATTCTGTAAGTATAAACTTATTAGACGGCTATTTTCTAATCTAAATGAATAGAATCTCGTAAATAACCTATGCTATTAAAAATGACAATAATTTGTTAGTCAATTTCGATCAATTATTGTATTTATGCTACAATGTTTTGCTTTTTCTTTCAGGGTACTTTTCGTCACCTTCGGTTCGCCGATGACCTGTTGCTTCTATCAGAGACGAGCTCAGAGCTACAATCAATGGTATAATTACTAATTGAGTTGAGCGGAAAAATTAACTAAACTGCTCTTGAAATGAACCTATCAAAACGAGCAATTATGTTTAATAGCAAGCGTTTAATATACACCGAACAGTATATGTTGTTTTGTAAACAATTGGCTATGATGTAAGAATAACGAAATACAACTAAAGCGAAGAGCATTACGTGGAAAAAAAAGGAGTTTCAGTAAGATATTGAATAGTAAGGTGCCCACAAAAATAAAAACTAGACTTCTGAATACTTGTGTCCTGAGATGTCAAACTCTTGTGCTTGCCAGACGTGGAGATTTAACAATTTTATCAGAATCATGTTAGTAACGTACCGAAAAATAATAAAAGGTAGCATGCTGAACATTAGACAATTTAAAAAAATAAGACAGTAAAAACACGAATGATAACCAGATCAAACGACACTAGCCCAGGTGCTAACTTTTAATGCTTCAACACCCGAGCGGTTGCAGGCAACCGCATAACAATAGAATTTGCATTGTGTCTCGTTCACATACGCTTGAGGGAACTGGAAATGGCCTGAACACATAGCGTGTCATCACAATGGACAATGACTCTACGCAAGATGGGATGACGAGTTGAAAAAGATCTCTAGACCAAGTGGCTTGGCGTAGTCCAATCTAGTGAAGACTGGATATCTTGCTTGTAGGAGGAATTCACCTGCACCCTCTTTTGCAGAAAAAGAAAGTGTAAAATAAGGAATAAAATTTAGATAAATATACTAACACTTTGTTTCAACAATTAAAAATTTGTAATTTTAATGCAAAAAAATGTAGGGTCTTTTTTTGTTTTGCATCTCCATTAAGAATACATGGACTAGGATTGATAAACTTTTATGGTACCGGACTAAAATTCCTTACTTAATCAGCACAGCATCACATCTCCAAAAAGTGAAGAATTGTGACTGAATATACAAAAATTAAATTATTATAATTTGAATAAATGATTATTTAATAAAATATCAATTAACCCAAGCATTTTACACTATCACTATCTCAAAGCTCGACCTTTTATCGTGAAGGTCATGACATGATCAACATAGTTCATCATCATCATATAAAGTACATAAACGACGTTCCCCACTCCCTTAAAAGCCAATTATTCTCTTATTATATACAATCTAACCCAATCGAGCCATTATTTACCTTAAAATCATCAGAAAACTCCTAAAAAATTGCTAAAAAGTTACACTTTGGCAATTGTTTTAAACTAATCAAGATCTCCAATATTACCGCAATTTGAGCTGTCAAAATCCTGTGTAGAGTGCCAATTTTCAATAGTAACGGATTGAAGCAATAATGCTGGCTGTCAAAATGTCGTCGGGAGTGCCGTTTTGCCCAAGATTAGAAAAAATTGTCAACCCCAAAATTTCGCAAATCTTGTGTTCGAGATTACAAAATGGACGTTTTCTTGCCCGATCCGTCGTTATTGGAATCGGGAGTAAGGCTCGTGTACTGACGGGGGTTTTGCGCGGGAAACGAAAAAGGGAAGGACGGACCTTATTTCTTCATTTTAATTATTGGTTTTTCGGGTCTTGTGCTTTTGAAGAAAACAATGCAATTAAAGTGTGGAATTAAGTGAAGTGATCAGATCGCGCCGTCTTACCAGGATCGCTGTTCCTGCGCTAAGCATCCTTGCATTTTAATCAGTTAGGTTAAGATAGGATAGTTTAGTGTTAGTTTTAGTTTTAAGTGATATAAAATGAAAAAGAACACTAAAGAATAGTCTGTATGGCGCAGAACCAAGGACGTTGAAATTGTATTTTTAAAAAAACAGCTGTACTGACGTGACGATTGATTTCATTGGTTGTTGGGTATGTATGATTAGCAGAAAATAGTTTTTTAAGCGCTGAGCAACTTAACGGCGAATCATAAAGCGCTTTATGATAGTGTATGTCAATCAGAAGCTATTTTCGGACGTTGACTTGTCAAGCTCCATACAAAATATTTTTTTAATTATAGAAAGAGTGGATGTATCTAGCCTAGCAGTAAACGGGTACGGGCAGTAGATAACGAAAAACGCCGGCCAAGTGCGAGTCGGACTCGCGCACTGAAGGTTCCGTACTTCCACTTAGCCGAAATACCACAATATTTTGTTGACATCAAAAATAACTTTGTTTTTCATAGTGTTTGTATGAAGGTCAAAGTTATATTTGTGGTTGTTGAAAATGTGCTATGTCGCAAAAACTACTGGGACGATCTCATTTTCGTTAAAAGAATTTGTAAATCAGTACATCGTGCATTTTTTCAAAATTGTCACTTTCATCGTTCAAGAGTTAAGGGGGTGGGGATGCCTATTTTACCTTTAGAAGCATCTATCTATCAATCTGCATGCATTGTAAACTAAAATCGTATTTTGACCTCCTTTGACGAAGGTTTTGACAGCCTCTTACGTCAAAACACGCTTAGTAAAAGTGCGGGATTTGTCAGAGCAAGTACAAGTATTCTTCTTCTTCTTCTTTGTAAATGGCGATCGAACTTAAGCTTGCCAATGTCAGTGGTTCGCTGTTCCGCCAAAGCAAGTACAAATATTGTATTAATAGGTACCTATGTGTTTAAATTTTGTAAGTCAGAAAAACGCAGACTGTCATGAATGTTCTTCTTCTTCTTTTTTCTTTTGTGGCGACGAACCAGCTGCCGTTCCGCTAAAGACACGTGTGCAACATTTACACGTCAGGGGATTTTATAATGGGGAACAAAAATTAAAATCGTTAAATTGGCTTTAAAAGCAAAATTACCACCTAAACCAAAAATGACAAAACAAAAACGTAAACACAACACAATATAAAATAAATATAATTTACCGAATGATGAGTATATTGGAGGATGGGGTCAGATTCAGAATGCTCCTAACTAAGCGCTTATGATAGCTGTCTTCTGCTGAGCACACGATTCGAATGGGAAAAAAAGTGGAAAGGAAATAGTCCTTCATTCAATCAATCAGTGATTCGTGTTCGTATGAAAATAAATGATAAAACTAAGTAAATTAAATTTATACTCTTGGTGCTAACCAAGTCTTAACTATCTAGAAAATATGGCTAGTTGTGGTGACTTTATTAAAAGCCAGTTTCCGCTAATCGACGAGGAACTAAAGAAATATGTTGAAGGTATGTATTGTAAGGTTATGATGAATTATTTCATGAAAATTGGATCCTGTTTGGTCAATGCTTTGTGAAACTAGTGAATCAAAGATCTACTATATTGTCCTATCTCCTAAAAAAAAATTACTTGAATCATTTACCTATTTCATTAGTTAATTTTAGCTTACATCCATAAGAGTTGTAATCCTTCAATGATCTGTGACTTTCCTCTAGATATCCTCGACAACAGTGCTGGTGAATTCGAAGATACCGAAGAGGTATACGAAGCCGTAGGGGAGGTCTTAGGAGGTATATCAGAGAAATCTGAAGATGATATCAGGTATAGCCAGATATATTTTTTTAAATTCTAGTGAACTCCTTAGTATATTTTCTGTGGTTTAGGGTGATAAACAAAGAGCTATCTATTATTTCTTTAATATTAAGCATGTAAGTACACTATTTGAATAATTTCAGGGCAATATGTGAGGAACTACTGCACATGCTACAGCCAGACAAGACTGGCAATAGCAACGGACTCAGGAAAGTGTTAGACGCACCCATTCATCTAGCCTCAATGACAACCACATCCAATGAAACTGAGGATCTCAAAAGCATTTGGCTGCAGACTAGAGATGATAGCTTGGTATTTTAATTTTATGTTTTTATCATTTTGTAGGATGTAACACTCTACAAAATAAAATGATATTCCAGATTTCCATTTACATATTTTCTTCTTTCTACACACTACTTAATCAAATAAAAAACTATACTGTGTAATGGTGATACTGATGATAAACTCAAAAAGGAGAAATTTTCATAAAAACAGATTTCAAATGCCACTCTGCAATTTATCCAAATATGCATAATACATCATAATTGCGCGTGCTTACTGTAACTGAAGTACAACATCCCAATTTTCAAAACTTTGGGATTTAGTTGAGGGATTCTAAATTAAATCCTAATCTTGTAAGAATTAAGTTTAACTGTATTGTGAAAAAAATAATGATCTTTGTACATTTGCAGAAAGTAGATGCAAAGAAATTAGAAAAAGCAGAGGCAAAATTACAACAAAAGCAGCAAAAACAGAAAGATTCCAAAGTACCTACAGCCGCTCCGGTGCTACAGACTGCCACAGCTTCACAGGTTACGAGTAAAAAGGATAGCAAACTTGAGGCAAAGGGAACAAACAGGACACAGGATATTAGGATAGAAAATTTCGACATTGCATATGGGGATAGGTGAGTTTAAATTTGACTGATACCTACCAAATAAATGTAAATCCACTATACACTGTATATAATATTTTTTTGGAATAGTAAAAATACAAAAGTGTATTAAATATCTTCCTATTAACTATTAAGT
Organism: Pyrausta purpuralis; assembly: GCA_963924145.1. Taxonomy (NCBI): domain Eukaryota; kingdom Metazoa; phylum Arthropoda; class Insecta; order Lepidoptera; family Crambidae; genus Pyrausta; species Pyrausta purpuralis. Next base: position 6,470,677 of record OZ001649.1, on the reverse strand, counting down.
GACAATTTGCTTTTGAATTTTATTTAAAATATGGCAGTGTGGTGCTTAATATCAATGCCTTTTAAAGGTGTCCCAGAATGTTGTTCATATTATTTTTATACTTATATAAAAGCAAATTATTCCAGAGTATTATTACAAGGCGCAGACCTCGTGCTTGCATTTGGCCGTCGATATGGGCTTGTTGGCAGAAACGGTCTTGGCAAGACAACACTGCTCAGAATGATATCAGCAAAACAGTTGAAAATCCCCTCTCACATCTCCATACTACATGTGGAGCAAGAAGTGGTGGGGGACGATACAATAGCACTGCAGAGTGTGCTAGAATGTGATACAGTCAGAGAAAACTTGCTGAGGAGAGAGAAGGAGATCACTGCTGCAATCAATAATGGGTAAGCTATTTTGTTTCTGAATAAATTGAAAAGTGTATGAAATTAGTATTGAGAAAGTTACCACGTCCTAAAGGTTCCCACAAATCTATGCTTATACTCTGTACTAATATTATAAGCTCTTTTAACACATGTATTTAATGCCGTTGATAATAGGCATGATGCTTTAGGTATTTCCTGTGATCTGTCCAAACCTTTTGATTGTGTGGACCATGTAACATTATTGAAAAAATATGTCATTATGGGGCATTATCTCTCAGATAGAACGCAAAAAGTTTGTGTAAACCGAACTGAGTCTTCTGGAGCGTCTCTAAAAATGGGTGTGCTCCAAGGATCTATATTGGGACCTCTTTTATTTTAAATATAAAAAATGACCTCCCGCTTTTTGTACAGAATCTTTGTGATATAGTATTTTTGCAGATGATACTTTACTTATATTTCAAATTCAAGAGGTGAAGGAAATTTTAACGATGTGAATACTCTTTCACAAGTATTACATTGGTTTACTGTTTACCATCTCATCATCTTAATGGAAGTAAAACTTAATGTGTAAAGTTTACGATACCTAATGGCCGACAAGCATAAACTCAGGTTAAGATAAAAGACAAATGGCTTGATACTATCGACTCCACAAGATTCTTGGGAATCACTTTAGACTCCAAACTACAATGGGGTCCTCATATAGGAGCGAAGCTAAGGTCAGCTTCTTTTGCTTTTACGAAGATTAGATGTTGGACTGATATAGAAACAGCTAGGTTAGTTAATTTGAGTTATTTCCATAGCTTAATGTCCTAGGCATTTTACTGTGGGTCTCAGCTGCTGAGATACAATCAGTTTTTTAATTACAAATAAGAGCCATGCGAGCTATTTATAATCTTAAACCTCAAGATACGCTACAAGAGGTGTTTACAGAAATTAGAATATTAACTGTAGCCTCTCAGTATATTTATGAAAATATAATGTATATACTAGAGATGCGCCGAGTAGCACTTTTGCCGAGTACCGAGTACCGAGTTTTACTCGGTTCATTTTTTTTCCAACCGAGTACTCGGCCAAGTAACTCGGTTAATAATCAAATTCTTGTTTTGGGAGTGTAAACAAGTACAAACAGGTTCGCGCAGAATTAGCTTACATCTAGCCACTAGAGCGCGATGATACTAAAAGCCCCATTACTTTAGAATGAGTTGACGAAAGACAAGAGTCTTTTCTAGTAGTGGGCAGGCCACTAAACAAGGTATCTAAAACTGGCACGTTTACCACGAGTATTACTATGTGCATCTGCAAACACCACGCATAGCGAAGCGAGTGATCACTTTTGGAAGCTGGTAACATCTACAATGAAAAAATGAATAGGTTGTTACCAGAAAGTGCAGAGAGCTCTGTGTTACTGCATAATAATTTTACTTTATAATTTTCTAACACTGTTTTTTTTTCGTTAACTAAATTTTCACACATTGTTTTTTTTTCGTTAACTAGTTCGCGTCATTTTGTCTCATTACTACTCGTTTAGTATCATAATTGAGATTTCCTCTGTTGTTTAGATGATATCTACCGCAATATATTGCTTTACCTAAACCGAGTATACTCGGCATTAAAACCGAGTTACTCTGCCGAGTACGAGTACCAAAAAACTCGCCGAGTATGCCGAGTACCGAGTATTTACCGAGTACTCGACCCATCTCTAGTATATACGCAAAAAAAAACCATTCGTTCACGAAAGAAAGTGATACACACAATTATAATACTAGAAATAATTCCCAATTTAGGCTTCGAAAAGTTGGTACTTCTTTCATTGGGAAATGTATAAAAAAAACAATAAACTACCAGAATACATTGTACACTTACCGGTTAATAAATTTAAAACTGTCACTAAAGAAACCCTAATGACGAAAGGTATTATAAAGTAGATAATTATTCAAAAGATAGTAATGTATGGACTTGCATGGTCACTACAAACATTGTAAATCTTTTGAAAAGAGGCACAATAGTGACTGAGTTTCATGCGCAGCTTCTTCTCAGCAATAGCTCACAATTGTCCCGAAACTGAGGTAGGGTTTATATTGGAACGTTTAAAAGTGTCCTTAATGGGATATTTGCTATAAATTTATGACTTCTTTTTTATAAAGCTTGAGAGTTTGTTTGTTTCAACACCCTGATCACAGAAATTAGAAAGCGGATTGGATTGTTTGTTTGATGAATGTACATGAATTCAATATCAGACAATTTGCTGCGACCCGGCCCGTCACTCATATGCTAAGCAAGGATTTTTAACCTCTGGTGCGCAAAGAGAGGGGGGCTATAAGTTTAACGTCCCTGTCAGGATTGCACGATCTGATCCCAACAGCCCCATTTCACCAGCGAAACTCCAGACGCGGACGCGGTTTCCACCCTTGTGTCGTAGATATACCAGCAATACACACTAATAGGTTTCGACATTTCTCATGCGCACGGCTAGAGAGTGGGATTCGCTGCCGGCAGATGTGTTTCCTAGTCATTATAATTTGAACGAATTTAATAAAAGAGTGAATAGGCTGTTACTAGTCAGACATGATCCAGGCTATGTATCACTTATCATCAGATGGGATTGTAGCCAAATGTGTGCCGTATATGTGCTAAAAATAATAAATCCTTTTATTCTTGTAATGCGGCTCGCTGCGACCCGATAATGTACGCAAACCTTCCATGTTTCTTATTGCTTATCATAGCACTGTTAAATGAGTGGTTAATAAATGTGCCACCAGCTAATAGAGAATCATTAATATTAAATAATAATCTTCGATTTATTATGTTTACTTTCATAAATTCCTTCTCAGATCAACAGACCCGAGTCTATCAAACGAGCTGAGCGAGATCTACGCGTCACTCGAGAACATAGAAGCGGATAAGGCACCAGCGAGGGCGTCCATCATCCTGAGCGGTCTGGGGTTCACTCCTGAGATGCAGGCGAGAGCTACGAGGACATTCTCCGGTGGCTGGAGGATGAGGCTAGCATTGGCGAGAGCGTTGTTCTCAAAGTAAGTGATTTAGGTTCTTTATTATAATGAGCAGTATGGGCTTCACGACTGAGGTACGGTCGCAGTTTCTGAAGCCTGACTACCTAGAGCCAAAATCTCTTGCAACTCGTATCGTCTTTTGTTTAAGAGACGACCGTATTAGTGTCGTGTGCGCGAGAGACCCTTACCATACATCTATGCGACTTTGTTGTTTGAATGATGAACTTATTGAGTTAAGTGACTATGTATTTGTAAATGAATGGGTGGTATTCTCGGCGAGTAGAGATTCGCATCAGAATGACATATTATTTCGACCCCCAGATCTCTAGTTCATAGAAAAAGATATGTAAATTCTGCTATTCTATTATTTCTGTGAGATGAAAAAACTTACTGAAATAGATGATAAGGATGAACAGATGTTATTTATTAATGTAATCGATGCTAATTTAATCTGGTCCTTTCCTTTCATAAATAAATAATAGTACTTGAAAGATCATAGGAAATGCGAGATGACCGCGTTTAGAACTATTGTATTTTATTAACCCAACCGTCATAATAATAGAAATGTTAGAGCGCTATCGCACTTATTCGTGACCAACACAAATTAAATTCGAAAAGTACTAAAGCGTCCATAAAACTACTACTACGATACGTCCATAAAACCAAATTAAATTCGGATTAAAACAAATAACGTATCATAGTTCAGAGCAGACGGACGTGGCGAAACTTTAAGGTTTCCTTGTTGAACTATGGAACGCCAATATAGTTTCTATCCATCTCCTAATATTATTTATTCTTCCAGACCAGACTTGCTCCTACTCGACGAGCCGACGAACATGTTGGACATCAAAGCTATCATTTGGCTAGAGAACTACCTACAGAACTGGCCAACAACGCTCCTTGTAGTCTCCCACGACAGGAACTTTTTGGACACTGTGCCTACGGATATTATGCACTTGCATACGCAGAGGATAGATACATATAGGTGAGATATTTTATTCTTTATTCTCTGTGACTGCGTTTGCGTATTTTGCCTTTGCTTCCTCCCCTCCAGTCGCAGCGTGATGTTTGATACCTTAATTAAACCCTCCCTCGATAAATAAGCTATCCAACACAAAAATATTTTTTTCAAACGGTGTAGTAATTCCTGAGATTAGTGCGTTCAAACAATCAAATACTTCAGCTTTATAATCTTATATATAAAATTCTCGTGTCACAATGTTCGTTTCCGTTCTCCGAAACGGCTTGACCGATTCTCATGAAATTTTGTGAGCATATTGAGTAGGTCTGAGAATCGGCCAATATCTATTATTCATACCCATCATTATTTATTTTTAAGTTACTCTGAGACTGCTTAAAATTTTAAATTACGGGACTGGGCGGGACGGGGCCGGGGCGAGATGAGAATGGGGTCGAAACAAAGTTCGCTGGGTCCGCTAGTATTAGTATAGATTTAACTATAATGGCTTAGTCACACTGTTTGCGGTTTGTCCATACAAAGATCGCATGCTAGCAATTATGTATGGACCAGACCGTCGACCACGCCCTGTGTGACTTTGATACCTTGGCCTAATTGCACTGTCTTTGAATTTACATTTTAAACTGTGTCGCGTAATTGCATTACCTATTGATTAGTTGGCTTGTTAAAAATTTCAGTTTGTATTATAATTACTATTGAAACCGAAACCATTTAGTAAAATAACAAAATAATTATTTTAAACGGTAACAAGCTAGAAGTGACGTTATTCATTCATGAACATTATTATTATTCATGACCTTATCCCACTAGTCCAACCAGTACCAGTAATGTTTGTAATATGTACGTTATGAATTTATATGAATGCCTAGCTAGATTAAGTACAAGAATTCTCGACTGGACTAAGTAGTAAGAAGCATGAACTAAATTCCGTTTCTTTTTGCTTGTCGTATATTGTCAACCATCTTGACATTCCTTTTTGCCGAAATAATTTATTTTAAAATAATATAAACACTAATCTCAGCAACTGCATAGGCTATTCGTCGTTTAGCATTGAGATATATGTTAACATCAAATAGTAAATAATATTTACCCACTAATATAATTTTAAAAGTAATAAAAAAATGTTTACATTATTCGACTATCAAAGAAAAATGGAGTATACAAAGTTTTCAAGACCATTACTTGAATTTTTTTACCATATAATGCTTATTAATGAATTACTATATATAAATTGCACTTGTAAAAAGCAACTTTGGCTGTGACAGACGAGGAATTTTACCCCGTGTCTTACGCTTGCCGAGCGTATGCCTGTACCTATGCCCGGATAGCGTAAGACACGCGGTTTGATTCCTCGTCTGTCACAGCCAAAGTTGCTTTTACAAGTGCAATTTATATTATTAAGTTTTTATAGTGACAAAACACTATAAAAATTAAAAAAAGTAGTTATGAATCTTATATATAAAACTCTTGTGTCACAATGTTTGTTCCCGTACTCCTCCGAAACGGCTTGACCGATTCTCATGAAATTTTGTGAGCATATTGATTAGGTCTGAGAATCGGCCAACATCTTTTTTTTATACCCTTTAGTGATAATGGTTGTCCACCCTTAACATTTTTCTTTAATTACGTGGCTGGGCGGGACGAGGCCGGGCAAGACGAGGATGGGGGCGAAACAAAGTTCGCTGGGTCCGCTAGTTACTATATATATTGCTTTAGAATGTTTTTAACACTCACAGTGTCATATTTTATATTCATAAAGATGAAATAAGAAACCAAAAATTTGCGCACGGGCGGGACTTGAACCAGCAACCTTTTGGCAAACCGGGCCAAACGCTCTTACCAATTGAGCTACCGTGCTGTTAGTCCGACCCTGCGAAATTTGTGGTTTCTTATGAAAACGTCAATTGCGTGACGCTTAGCGCCATCTAGCCGTCTGTTTATGAAACAGATGGCCCAAGCAGTTATTCTTTACAGAATAAATTCAACTTGTTTCTTATTTCATCTTTATGAATATAAAATATGACACTGTGAGTGTTAAAAACATTCTAAAGCATTAGATAGTAAAGCGACATCAATTTCCAAGTTGAATTTATTCTGTAAAGAATAACTGCTTGGGCCATCTGTTTCATAAACAGACGGCTAGATAGGGCTAAGCGTCACGCAATTGACGTTTTCATAAGAAACCACAAATTTCGCAGGGTCGGACTAACAGCACGGTAGCTCAATTGGTAACAGCGTTTGGCCCGGTTTGCCAAAAGGTTGCTGGTTCAAGTCCCGCCCGTGCGCAAACAATTTTTTGTTTCTTATTTCATCTTTATGGATATAAAATATGACACTGTGAGTGTTAAAAACATTCTAAAGCATTAGATAGCGAAGCGACATCAATTTCCAAGTTGAATTTATTCTGTAAAGAATAACTGCTTGGGCCATCTGTTTCATAAACAGACGGCTAGATGGCGCTAAGCGTCACGCAATTGACGTTTTCATAAGAAACCACAAATTTCGCAGGGTCGGACTAACAGCACGGTAGCTCAATTGGTAAGAGCGTTTGGCCCGGTTTGCCAAAAGGTTGCTGGTTCAAGTCCCGCCCGTGCGCAAACAATTTTTGGTTTCTTATTTCATCTTTATGAATATAAAATATGACACTGTGAGTGTTAAAAACATTCTAAAGCATTAGATAGCGAAGCGACATCAATTTCCAAGTTGAATTTATTCTGTAAAGAATAACTGCTTGGGCCATCTGTTTCATAAACAGACGGCTAGATGGCGCTAAGCGTCACGCAATTGACGTTTTCATAAGAAACCACAAATTTCGCAGGGTCGGACTAACAGCACGGTAGCTCAATTGGTAAGAGCGTTTGGCCCGGTTTGCCAAAAGGTTGCTGGTTCAAGTCCCGCCCGTGCGCAAATTTTTGGTTTCTTATTTCATCTTTATGAATACTATATATATATTAAATACAATACAAGTTCTTTATTGTTATTTTGTTAACAAAACGGTTTATATACTGGTATGTTCTTAACATATTGTTAAATAAGTATGGAAATCGGGGATATTCTGCCACGAGTCTTTATTTACTTAAAAGAAATCCTCCACAATCCTGTACATGTAAATATTGCATGGTAACAATTATGTATGGACCAGATCGTCGACCGCGCTCTGTGTAACTCTGATACCTTGGCCAGTTTTTGAATAAAGATTTGTATTTGTATATATTTTGTCTTCAGAGGCAACTACGAACAATTCCACAAGACGAAAACGGAGAAACACAAGAACCAGCAACGCGAGTACGAAGCTCAGCAGCAGCATCGCGCGCACACGCAGGAGTTCATCGACCGGTTCCGGTACAACGCCAACCGCGCCTCCTCCGTGCAGAGCAAGATCAAGATGCTGGATAAACTGTGAGTGCGTTATGTATACAGGTTGATTGTTTTGGTCAGTGACGTCCAAATCAAAAAAGAAAAAAAACCTCTTCTGTAGGCTTAATATGCACGCCGTGATAAAAAATATCGCGGCATCCTATCGTGTTTGTTTGTCAAAATTCGATGTAACCATCGTTGCTAACATGGCTGCCATGAAAGTCATGTCGTACTGTCAAATTTCAAAATATTGTAAAAATTATCATTGAACCATAACATGCAACACATATTTTTATCGAATTTTGTCAATTTCCCGTGAAACATTATCTTCCACTATTGGATCCACTCCAATGGTGGACGATAATGTTTCGATTAATGGAAAATAGCATATTTAGAGCAAAAATATGTGACTGTCATGCTATATTTTAACCTAGGCTTTTAATAAACAAGAAACGTTAATGATGACGAAAAGAAAGTCTTTTTGGAACATTTTTTATCCCTAAAATATTTATTAAATTTCATACATTCTCAGTATCGTGTACTAAAGTGTCAATTTTGTCATCAGTTTTATTTTTAAATCAAAATAACGCATTTTGGAATGAAGTGATTTAGCCAAATCTAACATAATTAAGTGAATTGTTAGGAATTGACATATTCGTTATCGTTTAGCAGAATTTTGTCCAATGTGGTTGGCATATTAGGAAATGTGATAGAATTGCATGATTGACTAATTTTGTCATGTCGATCGAAATAAACTTTGTGTCATGCATGTTAGGCCTACAGGACAATCTAAAAAAAACAAAACGAATGGGAAAACTCGCGCGTATCTACGGAATACTACGCCGTAGATAGTAAGCTACTAAGATGCGACCTGGCGTTGGTAGCTTGGGCTCGGTCGCTAGTATCGCAAAAAAAAAATGATTTTGTGTTTTTTTTTTCGTATCCTTGCCTGACATAGTAGATTTTTACTAGTGTAAATTTGTATCACTGTAAATTAGAGCTGGATACATACACACTTAGAACGTAGGTGATATAGATTTCAGCAAACAGATTTGCTCACCAATATCCCTTGTGTATAAATGAAATTAAATCGCTAAAAAACTCCGTTTCTACCACTCCACAGCCCAGAACTGAAACCAGTGGAGAAAGAAATCGAAGTGATCCTCCGGTTCCCTGAGACGGAGCCTCTCTCGCCGCCCATACTGCAGCTGAATGAGGTCGGCTTTTACTACTCCAAGGACAAGGTCATCTTCACTAACGTCAACCTCGGCGCGACCCTCGAGTCGAGAATATGTATCGTGAGTAGTACTTGTGTAAAATAAGTCAATTTTACTGTAGGAATAGTCCCCCTAGCCGATTTCGACAACGTGGCAGTCACAACGACTAACCGACTGCGTGGGACATAAAGTGCACAAGTGTGTGCGCAAACACGGTGCACTCTAAATTCCTCTCACTCTCATAGCCCTTAGGGATAGCAAGCTGACACGACCGGAGAGAGATTCAGGCGCTTTACGTGCTTTTCAAGGCACGGGGGTGAAACACCGCCAACTTCAAAACTCCGGAATATTCTAAGAATTTCTAAACAGAAAAACCCAGGTAAATATTTTTGGCCCGACCCGGGGATTGAACCCGGGACCCCTGGCGCAGCCGTCGCTTAAAAGTGCGACGCTCTTACCGCTGCGCCACCGAGGATCGGCAGACCTAACATATATGCACGCCTTGATACCGTTTATCGCGCCGATAAAATAATTTTATTTTCAAAACAATATGTTTTCCCACATTTTTTCACTTGTAAAGCTATCCTTATTGCTTTGTAAAACAAATGAATACATTAAAGTTAGTGAAATCTGTTTAAATATGGTTAAAATGACGTTTTAAATGTATCGATTACCGCGATAAATGATAAATAGGCGCGCATCTTAGGCCCGCTGATTTACTATAGTCATGGCGTTATCAACTGAATCGTTTCAGTGTCATGCCTCAACCTATCTCGCTTGCACTTACCGATATGGCGGTGCGCTAAATATTCCTATCTGTATTTATGTTATGACCTCACGACTCAGTTGTTAACGCGACGACTATAGTAATGGAATAGTTTTGTAAATAATTTTAACTCCACTGGCATTGAGCAGGGTACCTACATATCGCGAAAACATAATGACCATTGGGTCGGAATATTTCATAAACAGTTTTTCTTGTACCTTTTAGAAAGGAGACGCTGTGATACTTATCTATGAAAAAATTGAACCATCACCCCAGTTGAGTTATCATTTAAATCATATGCGAGCGAAAAATTGTTGTTATAAAATCGATTATCTTCTTAATAAGTATCTCATATTGTGATCAATAAGACAGACAAACAAATCCATGAACTAGTGCGTTTTTAGATCATTTACCAAAGACAATAAATGAATTCCCGACTTTGCGTGCTTAGCGATTATTTATCGGTGTTACACTTACGTTCAATAATGCGACTGTAGTTTGTAGAGCGTGAGAAAGAATTTAACAATGAATCAGCGACATTGAAACTTAGCTATTCGCGTGACTCATTTCTACACGAAATATGTTTTAATTGAATCCGCTGCCACTGTTATGCGGACCGCATTTTATAACTGTTTCTAAACAAAATGTTGCATTTTTGCTCTCTTAATGAGTTACTGTTCCGTGTTTTTATTGTCTATTCAAAGTTTAAAACTACAACATAATCTTCGAATGACGATTCGCACACGTTTTTTATCATTATTCGTATTTCATATACTTTTAACGAGTATACTTACAATACGTCATTTGGAAGTGTTAATTCTGCTCGTAATCTTAATACCATTCTAATCTATTCTGGATATTGAACTACAAATGGCCTGTATTTTTTTTACGCAGCGCAGCTTTTTGGTGGTGGTTATAGGCATTTGTTCGACTTTCAAAAGACGTTTTAATTGCCAATAATTCGACGACTCCAATATTTAAAGAAAATACAATATTTAAGGCCCACTTTTCATCGACATATATTTTTTATTTCCTAATTTTTTACAAAACTGAAACCAGTAGAGTGCGTCGTTTCAACACAGAAAACCATGAAGACATAGTTTCAAACTCCTATAATAAATCTATGAAAAAGAATAGTCCATTTTTCTTTGCAAGTCGAATATTGTAAACTATCGTGACATTCCTTTTTATCGAAATCATCAATTTTAAAATGAGATAAACACAAACTCACAACTTACATGGTTGGTTATTCATCGTTTTATACTGAGATCTTTTTAAATCAAATAGTTTATTATTTTTATTCACTGATATTATTTTAAAAGTTAATGACAAGATTGTTTACATTATAGGACTAGCCAAGAAAAACGGAGTTTAGCGTCAACTTGAGAAAGGAAAAAGCGCGGGAATCGTCGGGTTGTTCGGTCGACTTTTTTTGCTCTTGTAAAAATTAATTGAATAATTCTTATTTAAAAGGATCAGTTGGGTAAAATAGTGTGTATATGTAGTTTATTTCTATATATTTACAATTTGTAGTGTCAATTTGCTGTTCATTGGTAAGTTTTTTCACTTGTAAATTTTGGTGATGGACGCGTCGGATGATCCTGGCGGGACATCAATCCCGGAGGTATCAAACTATGTAACAATAACTCACGATTGTGAAACTGATGGAGAACAAAGGGATACGGATGGTTATGATAGTAGCAGAAGTTCTCGTAGTACGGGTAAAAGTAGCTCTCACCGCAAACGTGCTTCTAGTCAAAAGATTTGCAAGCATTGCAACATGAAAAAGAGGAAGAATCATAAGTCGAAAGGAAACTCCACTAACTCTGATTGTTGTTGTTGTGACAGTGACTCTGACCTACCTAATGTTGTTATTGATAGAACTCATAAGTTTGCTGTTCCAAACCCTCCCACATCTGAGCCCCGTGTTAAGATTGTTCCGTTAGTTAAAGAAAGTAGCGAAACTCGCCCTCCGACCTTTGTAGGTAGATCCCTGTACGAGGCTTCGGATGTTGCACCCTATGTTATTCATATTCAAAAAGAGCAGGCATTATCAGCTGGAGAATCTACCACTCACTTCATTCACCCAATCTCTTTTGGTCATTTCCTGAAAAAGAGTAATTTTAGGGGTATTATAAATGGCAGTCTAAAAAAGATAGGCCGCAATCGTGTTGTCATTTCTTTCTCAAAGTTTGAAGATGCAAATAGCTTCATTTCTAGCCCTCTGCTGAAACAATTCAACTACAAGGCATTTATCCCAACTGCCAATGTAACACGAATGGGTGTAGTACGAGGTGTACCTACTGAATGGTCCGATGAAGACATTATCGGCAATATATCTGTCCCAGTAGGGTGTGGTAATATCCTAAAAGTCAGACGTTTTAACAGGAAGGTTGTCAACAGTGGAAAATCTGAGTTTGTTCCTACTGAGACAGTAGTCTTAACTTTTGACGGGCAGGTTCTCCCTAAACGTGTGTTCCTTTGTTATAACTCACTTCCAGTCGACTTGTACATATTCCCCACAGTACAGTGTTTTAACTGCTGCAGGTATGGCCATGTTAAAAACCAATGCCGTTCAACTCCTAGGTGCTTTAAGTGCGGCCATGATGGCCACTCAGGAGTAAGCTGTTCAGTAGAAGAAAATGTGACATGCTGCCTTTGTTCTAGTCCCCATTGTGCCACTGACAAAAAATGCCCAGAGTTTGCAAGACAAAAGGGAATAAAAGATACAATGGCCAAAAATTGTTTGTCATATGGTGAGGCTTTAAAATTACACCCTCCCATTGGCAAATCATATGCAGACGTTTTAATGACACCTTCACTTAGTACTAATTATAGAGTTGGTAACAATTTGAGCTCACCAAGTCAAGGAAGCAAATCTTATAAAAAAACTATCTTTTTAAAACCTAGAAATACCCCTAAACATGATAAAGGTTATGATCAAGAATCTCATAATGCATTAATTAGAGAATATGATGGCCCCATACCTGCAAATGGTTGTGCCCTAGTCAATGACTCAATGTTAACTAACATACCTATACAAGATTTAATCATTGCCTTGATAACTACTTTGTCAAAGTCATTTAATATTTCTATACCGTCCAACGCAGCAATCCCTAACAACCATGAAAATGATGAGATCCCCCAAAATGGCAGTAAGTCCTCTAATGCTGCAGTGGAACTGTCGCAGCATTAGCAGCAAAAAAACTGATATATTATACATGTTAAATAAGTTTAAACCTTTCGCCATGTCTCTCCAAGAGACATGGCTGAAACCACATTACAACTTTAAAATACCTGGCTTCTCTTGCATAAGAGAAGACCGGTCTGACGGCTACAGTGGTGTAGCTATTATTATTAAACAATCTATTCCTTTTACACATATACCTCTCCCTCAACATAGCAGTGATTTTTCCATAGTAGCAGTTAGTATACATAATATCTCTTTAGTTTCTTTATATATTCCTCACCCATACACTTCAATATATGATGATATAGCAAGGATATTAATTAACATTCCACAACCTATATTGCTAATGGGTGACTTTAATGCCCAACATCATTCTTGGGGTAGTTCCCAATCCAATGTCTATGGAACTAAAGTTTTGGATATGTTAGACCACCTAAATCTCTGCTTATTAAACACGGGGGCACCGACGCGTCGTACACAACCCCATGAATGTGTAAGTGCACCAGATCTCTCTATTTGCTCGCCTAATCTTGCATCTTCTCTAACCTGGTCAACATTGAGCTCATCTTTTGGGAGCGATCACTATCCTATTATGATTACTTTTCCAAATGAGATAATCACCAAGCAGAATTATAGGCCTCCACCTCGTTTAAAATACAACCTAAATAACGCGAATTGGTATGCCTATCAAAAAGAGATTGAGCGTAACATTACGTCTTTACCGATAATCACAAATAATAATCATACAGACTGCGCTGATGCACTTGCACATTTGTTATTGCAAACTGCTGATTGTTTGTTTCCTTCCAAAACACATAATCAAAATAAAATCCCTTCTCCACCCTGGTGGGATAAAGAATGTTTGACAGCTGTCAAAAAAAGGAAAGAGGCGGAGAGGTTATACAGGTCCGATTCTACTAGCGAGAATTTTGACAACTTAGTAATAGTTATGGCCGCTACTCGAAAGTTACTTAAGAAAAAGAAATGGGAAGGCTGGAAGTCATTCTGTACATCAATTTCTCCAGATGTTTGCCCATCAGTGGTATGGTCTAACATCCGACGTTTCCGGTCTATATACAAAGAACCTCAACATCCCAATTTAGAAGATTCGGTTATAGATCAATTCCTAGATAAACTTGCTCCACCTTCGGCCCCCCTAATAAATACTGTACCCGATAATTCTTTAAATAATTCAGATTTAAATTCTCCATTTACTCTTTGTGAATTGAAAGGAATTCTTTCATACGTTAAGGATTCCTCACCAGGTAATGATGGTATTCCATATTCCTTTTTCACACACCTTTCTGATTCTAGTTTACTATATTTTTTAACTTTAATTAATTCGGTAATGCAGAACGGTAATATTCCAGACTCTTGGAGATCGCAGGAAATTATTCCAATTTTAAAGCCAGGCAAACCGGCATCTGATGCCAATTCATACAGACCGATTGCTTTATCCTTAGTCATCCTCAAATTAGCTGAACATCTAGTTAAGAATAGATTGGAATGGTTTGTTGAGAGCGCAGGATTACTAGGTGACAATCAGTATGGTTTTAGAAAGGGTAAGAGTACTATGGACAATATCGGCATACTTACCACTGATATCCGTCTTGCCTTTTCCAGCAATGACTTCCTTCTTGCTTGCTTCCTCGATATAAAATCTGCCTATGATGGTGTGCTCATTCATATTCTTCATAATAAGCTTAACTCTCTTAACGTACCAACAATTTTAGTTAAATTTATAATCAACATCTTATCAGAACGCGTAATTATTATAAAACAGGACCAATCAAACTACAAAATGAGGCTTGTATCGAATGGCCTCCCCCAGGGATCAGTTCTGAGTCCTATTTTATATAATATATATACTCATGATCTAGAACCAACTCTTTCCCGTTTTGTCAATGTATTACAATACGCTGACGATTTAGTTTTATATGTCTCTGGAGCCTCAATACAAAACTTGTCTTCGAACTTATCACAAGCTCTTCAAGTGCTTAAAATGTGGCTAGATAATAACGGCTTAAGTATTTCTGTTCCCAAGAGCTCTACGGTGCTCTTCTCCAGAATGAGACTTCCTCCTGCTGTTTCAATGTTCTATGATGGAGAAGTAATCCCAGTTCAAAGTGAAGTAAGATTTTTAGGGGTAATACTTGACGCTAAACTAACAGGTCTTTCTCATTGCTATTCTGTGGCCGCTAAATGTGAAAAATCGTTGAACATTTTGAGGTGTGTCTCCGGAGTCTGGTGGGGTGCTCACCCAACTTCGTTAAGACTTTTATACAATGCTTTAGTGAGGAGTGTGCTTGACTATGGCAGTTTCTTCTTGGAACCCTGCAGTGTAGTTGGTTTACGAAAACTGGATCTCATACAATCAAAAGCACTAAGGATAATTACTGGTGCCATGAAGTCAAGTCCAATTAACGCATTGCAAGTAGAATGTGTTGAACCACCATTATGGTTGCGGCGACAATATTTATGCGACAAATACCTTTTCCGCGTTCTTCAATTTAATGGCCATCCTCTATACAACAAACTTAATTCTCTCAGTAATTTAGTAGATAATGTTCCCTTTTGGTCACACAAAAAGACTCCGTGCTTAGTTATTAGTTTTCGTAAGTTTTTAGCTTTAGAAGCCCCCACTCATAGATCTGCATTTCTTCCAATTTTCAACACAAATTTTGAGTCACTTATACTGACGCCATCGATAAACTTAGTCCTTGATATAAGTAAGGAGGATATTAATGCCAATTTTAAATTTCTTCAAATTGTGGACGAGAATTGGCGTGATTGGCATCGCATATACTGTGATGCATCTAAGCACTCCTCGACAGGCCATGTTGGCGTTGGAGTGTTTCACCAGCAGTGTGAAATAGTTCAGAAAATAAAACTACCACCAGAGTCTTCAGTCTTCACTGGGGAGTGTTTTGGATTATTCAAGTCTCTACAATATGTCTTAATATTTAAATTAAACAGAACTGTCATCTTTTCTGACTCAAAGAGTGCTCTTCAAGCACTCCTGAAGTATCCGTTTAAGAGCAATGTTAGCTACCCTATTCTGATGGAATGCAGGAAACTTTTATTCAAATGTCACTTGAACGGTTACGTTGTACAATTTGCATGGATCCCCAGCCACTGCGGTATTTCAGGAAATGAAAAAGCTGACAAATTGGCAAATGAAGCGGTAAACTGTGGTGATTTATTCCCCTACAAAAATTATTGCCATGATTTAACAGCGGCTCTTCCCAAGTCTTATCTCAGAACCTCTTGGGACGAGAACTGGGATGAGTCTAGCCAGTCTAAAGGGAGGCATTATAGACTTATTCAGGAATCTATTCATGCAAAGCCTTGGTTTTCTAAAATGAATTTATCTAAAATTGCTACTTCTATTTTAATAAGAATGAGACTCGGCCACGTGTGTACTGCTGCTCATTTGGCCAAATTACACATCATTAATGACGACACGTGTGCATGCGGCTCGGATGTGGGAGATCTGAACCACATATTCTTTTCTTGTAGTCTTTATGATCGTTCCTCTTTTGTTGATTCGCTTGTTTCTGCTCATGTTCCTTTTCCGACCTCCATTCCATGTCTCTTGTATTCCAATGATACGAATATTTATAAAATTTTATCTATGTTTATCATTGACAATAACATAAAAATCTAAATATATTTACACATTTATACATTATATAGCAATAGTAATTCTTATTTGACTGATCCTATTTCCATCCTTTCTCCGCTCCCTATCGATTTTCTCTTTCCGATTCCTTACCTTTTATCACTCCTGTCGTGGCGAAACGCAATCCGCGGAAGCCAAAAACCAAAAAAAAAAAAAAAAAAAAAACAACTTGAGAAAGTCAACGATTGGTGTTGGCAACCCATATTTCCCAACCATCTCGGACAACAGTTGATATTTTCAATTCTTACTTATAAACTAAGAATAAAGATTAATTTATCTATTACCAGCGGACCCAGCGAACTTTGCCTCGCCCCTAGCACCGTCCCGCCCCGGCCCCGTCTCGCCCATCCCCGTAATTTTAAAAGTTAAGAAAAACACTATAATTGATCAGTTATGCGGGGTGCACCGGGATGAAAAATGACCAAATTACTAAAATGACTATAAAAAAACAGGGGTTGGTGATAAAAAAGTAAAAAAAATAGGGTAGTAAGTATATATTTTTGGCACATTATAAAAAAAAAATTCTTCCAAAAATTAAAAATAATAATTAAGGGTGAATAACCCTTATCACTTAGGGTTATAAAAAATAGATAGTAGCCGATTATCAGACCTACTGAATACGCATATAAAATTTGGTAAGAATCGGTAAAGGCGTTTCGAAGGAGTACGGGAACGAACATTGTGACACGAGAATTTTATATATAAGATTTGGTTTCCAGGTGGGTGACAACGGAGCCGGCAAGACGACGCTGCTGAAGATAATAATGGGCATCCTGTCGCCCACAAGTGGGATCCGCAGCGTGCACCGCGGGCTGAAGTTCGGCTACTTCTCCCAGCACCACGTCGACCAGTTGGAGATGAACGTGAACTCTGTGGAACTGCTGCAGAACAGCTACCCGGGTAAGTTACATAATATAAAATGTGTGGCATATCGGATTTTTACGATGTCAGATATTGAAACTATGTATTTCTGGAACTAAATATATATTAAATATTATATTGAACACCAATGACATACATTGCTCTGATCCCTTTTGCCTCTGATCACATTCTCTGCTGATGCAGCGAGCCTCGGAGACAGTGATCTAGATATGTTTCACTGACAGGCAGACAGATGAGTAGAATACCTACGTGAAGAAGAGACTGTTGAAATCAGTTTACCAGTTTACTCCTAGACATAAGTTTTGATCAGAAATGCTTCCACAATAAATATAAATAAAATAGATAAATATTGGACACCAATCACATACATTGCTCTGATCCCAAAGTAAGTAGCCAATGCACTTGTGTTATGGAAATCAGACACAACGGTGGTACCACAACACCCAGACCCGAGACAATATAGAAAACATCGTTTTCTACATTGACCCGACCGGGAATCGAACCCGGAACCTCACGAGATGGCGTTGCTCGAAACCAGCGTGCTAACCGCTCAACCACGGAGGTCGTCAATTATATTAAATATATAATCTAGGTCTACAAAGTAAATAAATCTATAAAAAGATATGATCTGAAACAGTAAACCGTATCATAACACGATTGTTGATGATGATCACTTTAACATGCTTCTTAAATATGTTTAGATTGACAAATTAAGTGTATTTAAGCTGTTTCACAGTATTTGTTATTAAAAAACAATGGGTAAGTGAATGTTACGTAAAATTGCAAAAATGCTTTTTATCACCTTGACAAAATAAGGTCTATTACAATATGCATAAATTCGCAAGAAAGTATTCAAATAAAGGTTATCAAGTAACTTATATGAACTTGATGACTATAAAAGTTTTGGAATCCTACGAACGAATAGTAGTGACGGCAATACTTGGGGTATTGCCGTCACTCACACACATACTCTCTCATTCCCTCTTATCTATTTGTCGTAGCGCAAGTGCCTACGCCTGCTAACTCGTATCGCAACATAGTACGGTTTGATATCCCATATCTATGAATATCGATCGCGATCCAAGGCGTATCGTATCAAATCGATGCAGCAAGACAGTGTTTTAAAAATATATAGTTTTGATGCGGACCGATATCAGATATGACGATATTGATTTGATTACGTTTCAATACGATTTGAATCGGCCATGCCTAATATACCATGCTCGTCATTTCAAATGTTAACTTTTATCTATGCCAGGCAAAACAATAGAAGAATACAGGCGGCAATTGGGCAGTTTCGGCGTAAGCGGCGACCTCGCTCTCCAAACGATTGGCAGTCTCTCCGGAGGGCAGAAGTCTCGAGTGGCGTTTGCTAGGATGTGTATGGGCAACCCCAACTTCTTGGTTCTCGACGAGCCGACGAATCACTTGGATATAGAGACGATTGAGGCGTTGGGGAAGGCGATTAATAAGTATACGGTATGTATTGTAGTCAATGTATTATTACACACGGTGGTGCTCGCCAGTTGCATTAGCTTGAACTTTGGCTAGACTCGCTACCGCGTGTGTATTGTGTGTTAAGCTTAAAGTCAACGCGTTATTAACTGTGTCGTTAGGCAATAACTCATTTTCTATCTCTATCCCGCTTGCGCTTACGGTCCGTTTACCGATAAATCCGTCGCGCTACATATAAGGACATCCTATCTGTATCATCATTGACATTTAAGGACTCTACGCACACAACAGTGATCACTGATCGTGTCACTGACGATGTGGAAAGCGTTGAATAAGCTGTATGCCATGCCAAAATATCATTGTTCACTGACTGATGGATACGGTACTCTTCGGCACGTGCTGGCACTGTTGAGTGCGTAGATGCCTTTATGCTTCACGTTCCATTGCCAACGTGCCGATTATAGGCTTGAGTTCTAGCTCCTATTAAGCCTAACTAAAAATAATTTACCATACCACGACGTCCATAGTACGTACTATCAAGGGAACCGCCCCACCAACATAAGTGCCAATATCGCTTGCACTTGGCGGTGCCCTATGTTCCAAGTGACTTTCGTTTTTGTCCTTTGTGCAAGCGATGTTTGAAGGTGGTTAGACGGCAGAGATCTCGACTGTACGCATAACCCCGTGAAGGTGTTTACAAGCAAGTAAATTATTGAGAGAGGCCTCTGTTCTGCTGCCGACTAGGAAGTAAGTGTATATGCATTGGCGTAGTGATGTTGTTGATTATCGCTAAATTATAAATCTCACACTCATCCATCGCGGTATTTAACAATCAGACAGTGAAAGTATCAATACGATACTTTTGTGTGACTATAATGACAAGCAGATGTTATACAATTTCCTATGATTAGATTACTTTTAAACCCAAATGTTGCCTGGAAGAGGTCGCTCTAGTGATAACATCACTTTTTTTTTAAATATTCTATTTACCGATTTGTACCTAACTTAACTATACCTTTTTGTGGTGCAATAAAGAATTATCTTATTTTACTACTCAAGTCTATAGAAAGGTAAGATTTTCAGTTAAATTCATTATTCTACTCTCTAAATAATTGAATACAGTAGCATAGATCAGTTAGTGTTTTTCCCAGTACAATGGTGCAATAGTATATAGTAGGGATGATCGATATTAGACAAACATCGATATTAACATCGGAGCAAAACCATCGATGTTCGATTAACATTGAAATTCTGGTAACAAGTAAAACTGTCTTTTTAATTATGAAATTTTCATTGAAATGTAGGTCCGTTTTCGTCGATCAGTGTTGTCTAGTGGAAAATAATTGAACTCAAATGTCATAAGTTTATTTAAGACTATCTGAATTGTTAATGGTTAGTTGAACCTAATTCATACAATGCACACTAGATAGCGTCTTAAATAATAATTGACGTATAGCCGTGTTAGTTACACTATTCATAACTCAAGAAAGGCTGAATTGATTTGGCTGAAAATTCGTCGGAAGGTAGCTTAGAACCAGAAGAAGGACATAGGACTATTTATCCCGTTAGACGTGGCCGGGGCTGGGACGGGACGGGGCTGGGACGGGACGGGGCCGGGGCGAAACAATCGTCGCTGGGACCGCTTAACTTTTACAATTACGGGTCTGAGCGGGATAGGGCCGGGCGGTACGGGGCTGGGGGCGAAACTAAGTTCACTGGGTGCGCTAGTTTTGTTTATAAATATCGATGTATCGATAGTACCGAAGTCAACACATCGATGTGTTCTAGGCAAACATCGATGATTATTCATCATCAATTGTAAGATTACACCTTAGAAAGTTAAAGTTTGTTTGTTGAGTTAAACGACGATTAGTTAAAGTTAAAGTTTAATGTTAAAGTTTACAAGTTGTTTAGTTGGTGGCTTTCGCTTAACTGGTTGTAAATAATTTAAATAAAATATATTAGTGCAGGAAATGCTGACGTGCAAATGTGCGAGCAATGACTTGACCTAAATTATTGTGCGGTTGCTAAACCGTACATCAATGAATATCGAACATCCTTACATGCTGGTAACTGGTGTCTTAAACGTGAAGTAAATAAAAGTCTTTTTCCTTTCTCGTTTATAATTTCTATAGTCTTTTGATAATATCTACTTACTTACTACTCCTTTTATTCATCATTGGCCCTCGGATCCACTGGTTGCAACTAATTATGCATTTATTTTTACCTATTTATTTTTATATATTTTTATGTAAATGTGTTTAAATATGTATTAGTATATATATTTTGTATTATGGTGTGTATTTTATGATCATTTATTGACATCACATTTTATATAATGTGCACTTATCATCTTCTTTTATGTTTCTTTATTAAAACCTGTCCACTTCAAATTTGTTTAAAATAATTTAATCGCCATGCCTCTTTTTTCATTCTTCATGCTTTTTATTACCTGAAGGTTGTCTGGAAGAAATTGCTACAAGCAATAAGGACGCCTAAATTGTACTTATAGTGAATAAATAAGGTACTATCCTGTGTAATTATGGTGTGCAAGCCATGCCTCTTTTTTCATTCTTCATGCTTTTCCTTACCTGAAGGTTGTCTTAAAGAAATTGCTACAAGCAATAAGAACGCCTAAATTGTACTTATAGCGAATAAATAAGATATATACTATCCTGTGTAATTATGGTGTGCAATAAAGTATTATTATTATTATTATAAAGCTAATCATCAGAAATTCTTTTCCAGGGTGGAGTGATCCTCGTCTCGCACGACGAGCGGCTAATACGGATGGTGTGCAAGGAACTATGGATCTGCGGCAACGGCTCCGTCACGAGTATAGAAGGCGGCTTCGACGAGTACCGGAAGATTGTTGAACGCGAGCTACTCGACGCGCAGACCAAATAGCCAATACACAACTGATATATGTATAAAGTGACACTAAATTATATTGTTGTAATATATTATGGTGTTTTATTTGATAGTTCAAAATCATTTATTTCTTGTAATGATACACATACAGTGTGTGACCCGTAATAATGTTTTTTTTAAATATAGGCTATTTGACACCAGTTATCAATTGGTTTTAATTTTTAATACATTTATTGTTATTTTCTAATAAAAGAAATTAAAGAAATAAGTACGTATATTCTGTAGAATAATTGTTTTTTTCCTATTGTAGGAAAAACTTCACTTGACCGGGTTTTGAGCTCAGATGTAGTTTTATAGTTTGTACAACTGGCACCATCACACAATTTACATGTTATGGCATCTCAAGTAGGTAGTGAATAGCTATTTATAACAATAATTTCTATGAATGAAAAACGCAAGTATTCGAATTGGCGCGCCCTAGACACAATAAACGAAATTTTGACCTCCCCCTTCAAAATCTGATCTCCTAGGGGGGGTCCAAAATGAATTGGTCTTTTTCCAAAACATATCGTGTCAGTCAGTGTAGGTCTACAAAAAAGTGTAAGTAAATAAATAAGTTTTTGAACTAATATCAAGATTTGATAAGAGACTAACTAACATTGGACCCCCCTTCTAAAGGTCACATTTTGTAGATCTCTGTATTTTGTTGAGGTTACTTTAGTCTAGTTTTTCTCTCATTCAATTCTTGAAAATTCTTCTTGAGCCAGCTTTATTCTTCTTGAAATGCCATATAATGCACTCTTACAGTTTTTTTATTGTTTATTGGATATGACGTACCTCATCTATAATAAAAGTAAATGTCGTTTAATAAATTAAAATAAATGCCTAAGTAGATTGATATTGGGCGGCAGGTGAGTGTTGTTTGATTTTTATAAATGAAAGATTTATTTGATGCAAATTTTTATTTATACCTTCAACCTTTCTCTGTCTGCATTAAATAATGTTAGCATACAATTCCATACAAAACCTTGAGTACTCGCAAATATCCATGGCAATAAAAAATATATAATTAACTTAAAAACTGATATTTACAAATTAAAATTTAAAATACATAATATACAATTAAAATAGTGACTAAATAAAGACAGAACGAAGTTAAATCAATAAAATCATTCAATTGAATTTGCCGAAACAAACTATTGCTGTACTCAACTGTTGCCTTTTGGGACATACAATATTGACAAATGCAAATTCTATTGTAAACGTGTACTGCAGGTATTCGGAGGGAAGAGTGAAATAATTTAACTTTGTATTTCGGAATCTTGTCGTTGAATACATAGCAAATATGTATTAAGCGGTATATAAAAACTATACCAGTTATTATTATGGCAATTTATTAATTTGAATTACATAGGTACAAATTAAAAAGTATCGCTAGCAGATCACAAATACATACTATTCTAAAGTACTTATGTCCAGTTGGCAAAGACAAATGGCGTTTAGATCACGTCTCTCACTCACTAGCGAGAGGGGTCGAATATTTAAAAAATAATAATTTATTGATGCTTCTTGCGCCTCGGTTTAGTTTTGTCGGCGTTCCTCAACACCTCGGCGTAGGAAAGTTCTAGTTTCCTCAGTTTGTGGATCTCCTGGGACGCAGTGCTCTGTTTGATGTCCCACGAGTCAGTTTCGGCGTTCCAGCCTTGGTATATTTTTCCGGTCCTGCCGCTCGCGCTGGGTGTCGGCGAGTTCATATTTCTGTTGTAAAATTGTAATGTTGAGCCGTTCCATTCGCTATCAGCGGCCCTCACGAGGGGGCTCACTTCGATCGGTCTGTAGTCCCTTCGCTTCTTGTTCGAGGACTTCTGGTAAGTGATCTTCGGCGGCGACGGGAACACCGGCGAGTCCGCGCCCTGCCGGTCTTGGCTGTGCTTGCGATTGCGATGCCTGGACTTCTTTCTAGTGGCCGCGATATACTCCAGCGGCTGACGGACCAGTGGAGTGAGCACGCGCTCCTTGTCTTTGTCAGATTCTTTGTCCTTTTCCTCCTCCTTTTCCTTCTCTTTTTTGCTCTCTTTCGGCTTTTCCGCGTGCTTCACCGCCTGTTCCACTGGTTTGTTCTCTTTGTTGTTCTTTTTGTTTTCAACTACAGGTTTCTTGCCGGTTTCTGGAGCAGGCGTCTCCTTCTCCATCAGCGTCGGGGTTTCCGGAACCGTGATATCGGACACTGGAATCGATTGTTCAGACATGACAGAGGACAATACGCTCTGGGTGTCATCGGTGAAATTGCCGGGGGGCTCCTCCGTGGCGGGCGTGACGGGCGGTACTTTACCCGCCGCCGTGTCGTCGAGGAGAGGCAGCTGTTCGCCGTCGTCTTTGTTCTCGGCCGCCTTCTTGAGGATAGTGAAGATCTCCTTGAACAGTTCTCTGTACTCGGGCCTGTTGCGGAAGCGGCTGTCCATGGGGCTGACGTCGTCGTAGATGCTGAAGCGGTAGTCCTCTCCGTCTGCGATGGTGCAGAGGAACGAGCCGGGTCGCTCGCGTTCCGTCTGCGTCGCCTTGTTGCTCGTCTCGTCCGAGAAACCAGAGCTGGAGGTCTCCGCCTCGGAGAAGTCTGGGGTTTGTATGATCTTCTTTCGAGAGGTGGGTTCGATTTTCTTTTGTTGGGCGGCGTCCTTTTGGGCTTCTTCGCCGTGCCCGCTTTCGTCGTCGGTGTCTTTGACGCTGAACTGGCTGAAGTCCCCAGAGGTCTGGAGCTCGTCCTGGAGGGACAGGGGCCCGGACTGGCCCTGCGCAGTGGGCGCTGTCTGTTTGTTCTTCCGTATGTTCTTCACCTGCGACAGCTGCACTTCGAGCAGAGCCTCGTACTTTTGCACGAGCTCTCTGTAGGGGTTATCGTGGCCGTCCTCTTTGTTTGCCCATATACCCTGGAGTAGTTTCTCCTTGGCGTTCTGTAAAGTTATTTTGTTAAGGGTTATAATTTTATGTAAACGTTATTACGTGCATGATTTTTAAATACGATACGTGAAGTTAAATGCAGTGATTGTAAGTTATGCAATGCGCAATGAATATTATAGGAAGAAAATAATTTATTATTTTACGGATGAATTATTCTCGTCGAAAGAAATG
Source organism: Pyrausta purpuralis (assembly GCA_963924145.1). NCBI lineage: Eukaryota > Metazoa > Arthropoda > Insecta > Lepidoptera > Crambidae > Pyrausta > Pyrausta purpuralis. Next base: position 6,445,770 of record OZ001649.1, on the reverse strand, counting down.
CACAGTTACGTTACCAAGAAACAATCATATGGAATGTATAAATGCTGAAATGATGTCTTACGTTGTTTCAATAATATTAGTTAAGAATACACCCATTACTCCACTGTTACGAGAATATAAATCGACGTAAATGGTGGTTTATGCACACACACACATTAAATATGATATTTATCCGATGCAGTTAGAAAATAAATACTCATAGACATAAATTGGAATAAACATACAATAGAGTTAGACACGAACATGTTAGTCGGTTAAACTATATTTTAAAACCGAAACCTTTAAATAGAAATAAAGATGAGACGATATTTTTATAAAATTGTGCCCGATATAGTTCAGGGGTATGATGCGAGCCCGCCACCATAATCGCAGCGTGCGTTAATCGCGTAGTAACGTGTAGTAATGGACGTACCTTCGACTACATTCGATAAATCCAAAGAAAACTACTGCAAATGCGCTTCATAATGCATATGCAAAGCGTGATCAACAACATCAGGGGCAGTTGTAAAAGCATTGTCGCCTAGAAACGAGCGAAATATTCACATGAGAACTTTAGAAAAAGTTACGCCCTGCTTTTATAGTTGGCATTTGTTTTTGCGTTTAATAAAAAGATCACCTTGAGAGGAAGGGAAGTGCGAAAAGTTCGCTGATTTGTTTCATCAACGTAAGATTAGTTCAGCAAGAGTTAGTGTGTTAATCGATTGCATAATTGCGGAATCGTAAGTTAATGCAGTTAATTTATCTACGAAACAAAGTGAGAAACTTGTTAGAAGAACATAGAGCTATACAGAAAGTGAAGCTAGAAGTACTAAATACAGGGTGTCGTGCTGAATGTGGGTGAAATACTCACGTCGAATTTGACAAGTTTGTTGGTGACGAGGTCCTCCCTAGTGCTATGTTGGCCTGTGGGGGTGAGGATGAGGGAGCTGATGGCACTCCTGTCGTCCTCATCGCCGTCCAGCATCGAAGACATGTCGTCTCCACGCTCGACGCCTCGGAGACATCTGATGCATAGTTGCCCTTGTCTGAAAGTTGATATATTATGTACTCAAGATGAAAACTATACTGACCTGATGATTAATGACCATTGTTTTATCTTTATCATTATGTTTATTGAATTGATATAGATTATGGTATTTATATTGGCATCTAATAGACTTACACTTCATTATCTTTTGATCATTATTATAACTGACTAATTGACAACATTATCTTTATCTGAAATCTACTTGATGTTCTTACTGTTTTGGTCAACACATTAAAATACAAACTCATTTTAATGAACGACTTATGCGGTGGGACATTATGAGATTATGCCACGTCACCAACACCTTTTTTTTAAACTAACAATATTGAATGGTTTAGAATATTTTTGACGGCACGGTAGCTCAATCGGACGAGCGTTTGGCCCGGTAAGCCAGAAAGTTGCTGGTTCGAGTCCCCGCCGTGCGCAAATTTTGGTTTCTTATTTCATCTTTATGACTATAAAGATATTGATTGACTTTACTGTACTACAATAACACCATACTTTAATAAGAAGAAAGTAAGTTTAAGTTTTGAGTGGCACAGATTACATGGTTTCCACGTAAATTAAAATGTGTTCCAAGCACAAAAGAATTTAATAAATAGTAAAATCGTTTGAACAACTTACCTGACTTCTTCAAGTATCGAGAACTCCTCATGCATCGATTTCGGCTCATCCTCCCTCTGGTGCCAATTCCTCAGCTGATCTGTTAGCCTGTTGTTCTCCTGGACCATCGAGGCTAACTGCTCCTCGAGTTCCGTGACCCTCCTCTGTTCCTGTGCGAACGCGACTTTACTCTCTCGCAACTCATCGCTTAGCCTTAGGAGATCTTCGTCCTCCTTAGTCAGTTCCGGGAGAGGTGCCACCGACTTCAATGGCGTGCTGCTCACTTCTAACTTCTTAGAGCTGGGTGTAGCCGGCTCAGGTTTCAGTTCTTTCTCTTTGGGTTTCTCGCTTTCTGGTTTCCGCTCAGCTCGCCGCTTTGCGATCTCAAGTTGAGCGTTTAGGTCGTCGACAGTCTTTTGTAGTTCCTCACATTTGCCTTCTAAAGTTTCGATGTTCGCGCACAGACTGGAATTAGAAAGAACATAAATTACGTTTGGTTTATGAGTATGACTGGCAATGTTTGTAAATGGTGAAAGTAATTAATGGCTTTGTATCGCAGATCACTTGTTATTAGTTTTCCCATGCGGCCCAATTTGACCTGCCGAAAGTGTAGGTACACAATGGTGGTTCATTTGTGAATAATTGTCAATAATTTAGTTGTGTTATGAGAAATGTCATCGCGAAACAATGCTCGGGAAGTGAGAAAACGTGAGTGGACTGTTTGTAAAAGATGGGTGTAACCAGAAACGTGTCTTTATTTTATACCGATAAAAAAAGTATTCACGACATATATATAATCATGAATACGAAAATTTAATGTATGCACGCAAAAATTTACATTCATTCACGAAAAAAATGATATACACAATTATAATACCTACTAGGAATAAGTATATGCTTGCTTTTCCACAATTTAGCCTTCGAAAGGTTGGTAATTCTTTCATGGGGAAAGGGATAAAAATTTTCAATAAACTTCCAGAACACATTGTAAACTTACCGGTTAATAAATTTAAAACTGTTATTAAAGAAACTCTTATGAGGAAAGGTTATTATAAAGTAGATGATTATTTAAAAGATAAAAATGTATGGACTTGCATGATCACTACAAACATTGTAAACCTTTTAAAAAGAGGCATTGACAATAGTGACTGAGTTTGTTGCGCAGCTTCTTCCCAGCACTAGCCCACAATTGTCCCGAAGCTGTGGTAGGGTTTACATTGGGACGTATAAAAGTGCTCCTCGTGGGCCTATTTGCAAAATGACTTTTATGACTTTCATGTTTGGGATTCTATTGGAATCTTGTAAACACGGATACCAAGTATCGAAGTGCGTATGTTTGTCCATGGACTTCTCGAAAAAGAAAAGTGATACCGTGATCCTTCTTTTTTAGATCAGATAACTATATTCTAATTTAGGGAATAATGCAAGTTTCAATTTTATCGGTTCTGTTACAAGTACACAGTGTACAAGAACTTATGGTAATATTGCTAAGAGTTAAAAGACGAAACTCATTAATCACAATCATAAGTAAAGGGGCATATGTGACATGCAATGTTCTGAGCTGGTGGTCAAAGTTAAATGAGCAGTCTTATAGCCAAAATACTCACGTTTTAATATGTTTCTTGTCGCCGGCGTGGTCGACCGCTAGCCGGTGGTTGGCTCGCTCCAGATCCTGGATGCTCACCTCCAGCTGCTCGTAGATCCTCAGCCTTGAGTCGTTCACCTCCCGCAGTGCGACTGTTTGTTTTGTTAAGTACTGGAATGTGAGAAATAAATGATTGAATGAAGATATAGGTAGGTAATAATAATGTGATGATTTGACTGCTCGCGATGGTCACTTTAGCATACTACATTTTCTGTAATTACTTTTCAGAAAAGTTTCAGAAACGATTGTACTGAATTATAAGATTGAAACCCGGAATCTTTATGTTTAGCGTGAATATCACATACACATCACAAATGGCGTAATTTATGTGGAGGACCTACTTCTATAAGAGAGAGAGAGAGTGATGTAAGGGCAGTTGTTCCAGACGATCAAGTAGGTACCTACTTAGTAAAATGACCGAGTTTACTTCACCAACTTGATACACGCAAGTCACTATATCCCGAACGCGTTTCGGAAAACTCGTTTAAAAAATCGGCTTTACATGAAGTTTTTATGGGATGGATATGATGGGCTCATAAATCGGTACTTAGATACCTAAACGGTTTACAGTTCTTACGCATTACGGCATTACATACTACGTGATTTAGACACTAAACTGTTTATGACTCATTAAAGTAAGTGTGTATACACTATATTACAACCTGTTGCGTATAAATCGTGGATACGGAAGCTGTAACCATAGGGCAAGATCCCCTTAATTGAGGAAATATGTAACAAGTGTGGTGTATAAACTAAATCTTACTTCAATCTCCTGTGCTTGATCCTCGATGACATTTTGATGCTGACGTAGCGCTGTTTCGAGCTCCTTATTTCGTTCCAACAAAGTCTTCCCCAATTCTGCTGCTAACTGCAAATCTGTGGGCAAAGAAAATACGTTATTTCCATCTCTCTGCATGACCTAAAGGTTTGAGTGGCAGGGAATGCTCCTAGCACTTAGTCCACCTTTGTACACTATGGTTTATGCAATAATCTCTAAATAATAAAAATGTGTAAATTCCACATAGACAAAAAATCGGGTACTGGAGCGTTTACCACCACAAGGTGATCGGACCGCGGGGCGAATCCCTCGTGCTGTTTCCAAATAAAGTTCAAATCGTCCAAAGATCTTTTAAAATGCGACCTATTTTCGGAAAAGCTAAACCACTGCGGTGACCCCATTTGGAAACAGCACTGGTGATTCGTATCGCGCTCCGATAAAAACGTGGTGCGAAACACCCCAATACCCATAAAAACTTCCTAGTACAGCGTTATATTTGCTAGTCATTTGTAACGTTAGGTCGTAAAGATTCATACTACAAATTATATTTTATGACGGCCACGTAACAAACTTCGCGCCGCCGTTAGAATACGCGGTAAAAGCTGACGTGACAGCAGAGATGGAACAAAAACTCGTAATTACTCGAAATACCGCCGCATGAGAGTTCCGACGTTGCAACAGCAACCATGGACAGTTAATTGACCACTAGCCGGCGTTGGCGCAACGCTATTCCTCCAAGACAATACACATCAGTACAGTGAACATGTAAGATAGCACGCAACACAACTCTGGCTCAACACCAAGACAACAACTTGCGAATCGATCTCGAGATGCATTGCATCAGCAACACACCGATTAGCCCGTGAAAGGCGACCAGCCGCGGCTGCTAACCTTGCCGAGGACAGAACAAATCGTCAAAATTATTTATTAAAATATTGAGGTCAATGAATAGTACCCGAATGCCAGTACCATAAGCGTTTATAAGATGAAAGTTCTGTCTATTAAAGTGAAATTCGCGACCATAATGAGCGGAGAGTTCGAGGAAGGTGCAAGACTGAATAGTGAATGAAACAGGCGTGGACGGTATCGTAATGTAAAAACACGAAACGAGTTCCGTAGCCATTAGAAAATTATTGCAGCTGAATCTATTAAATGGATTGCAAGAATCATGTTAGTTGTAACGAGATAAGTCGTACAAAATCGCGTTGAGTAGGAAATATTTCTCGCTCCAAAAACCAGACTAATCTGAAATGTTTCGCGGCTGCATGTTAAAATTAGCTATTGTTTTAATTAATAAGTTGTTTAAGTTATTAAATAATGACATTGATGCACATTGAAAATGTGTTCAAAATGTATTGTTTCGTACGAGTACTGCATCCTTGCCATCTAAGGTCACAAAAGTTGCGCATGTATAAACAGGATTTAAATATTTATTTTACTTTATTGAATACAATACACGTCGATATACGCGAGTTTACACATCACAAGGTTTGTAGGTATATATTAATTTTATAATATTTGTGATAAATTTATCGGAGAGGGTAAACAAATATCCAATGAGATTTTTTGTATGAAAGCGGTAAAATTTTATGATTTTTTTTTCTTAACGATTTTTTGTTATTTACCCATATCTCAAAAACTGGTGGACCGATTTTCATGAAACTTACACTGTGCCCTAAGTTGAAATATACTAAATCGGACTAAAAAAGAATCATTTGCATTTGCTTCTTGTTTTCGCGAAATCCGTGGACAAGCATACAACACACAAACATACATACACTTACACGTTTTTGGAAGGCTTTATAGATCACCATACTCAAATATTATCAAATTCTAACAATATCACATTAAATTGATTACCTCCTTTTTATGAAGTTTGTAAAAAATACTCAGAATTGGTTCTGCACTAGTGAAGGCAGATCGACACTATTATTACATACTATTACGGTTGTTTAGTATTCAAAATGCTAATAACTTTTTGATAGAATTACGAGTCATACATGAATTATGTCAGTTAACATTTATTATCACTGATTGTTAGACTTTTCTGATCGTAGTTAATTGATATAGGTACCGGTTATATTCACGATTTCACATTTTCTATTGAATTTTTAGTTTCTACGTCTATTAAAGTATACGAACGATTATGATATGTTAGTGACAAGCTCTTTAATGAACTTTACATTAAAACCTAAAAACATATTTCAGTAACGCAAAGAAGTAGACGTTGATTGACATTACCGAAGTTTTTTTTACTTATAGCAAATAGTATGTAGGTGCTACTTACTAAAACAACTTATACAAAGCGTCTTAAATACCAATTGCTCGATATTCAGAGAGGTGATAGATCTCGGAACTTTCTCACACTGCGATATTCAGATCACTTAACGATTCTAATGATTTGAATCGAATAGAAATCACGATAGGTAATGAGGGGAATGAACGCCTAAAAATAGAAGAAAAAATTATACAAAGCATTGTCATTGTTTCCGTTTATAAAATCTGAACATGTTTTAATGCTATGAAAAGTAATAATATAATATCTCGTTAATAATTTACTTTCAAGAACCTAATCATATTATTAATTGCTTGAGTTAGACATAATCACAATTTTATTCCTAACAGTAAAAATGTGCAGTTGTAATTCCCAATTTTTATTCAGTTAAATTTACCGTCGTTTTTATACTTATAAAACACAATTTAACTGGTGGAGAATGTCGCTAGGCATTAAGTCCACCAATTTGACAACTTACAGTGCAATAAAGTTTAATCAAAAAAGTAAATGTATTCTTAACTGAAAGTGGATTAAATCCTTATAAAAATTAAATAAATCAAATGATGAGTGTGTTTCATGGGTGTTTAAGCAAGCTCAGAAAATAAATTAAAAAAAGACTCGAAAATATCTTCTTTAACCGCTGGACTCCGCTTTATAAGTTGATAATAATAAGTCAAGAGAAATATGAATCTAGTCTGATCTAATTCCTCATTTCTATGTATGTACTAGCAAACCCTGTGTAAGTTATCTTACTACCCAGTTTTCTACTTTATTAATAGGTATAATGTTAAAGATATAATCGAAATAACACAATGCTGGCTAATCTTCAATTTGATTATTCTGTTTGAATCGTGAGACCAGAAAGTGCGAGTCCAGGTAAAAGTGTATTATAATGGCTGTAATAATTACTATAATTACTATTCTGAATATAGTATATTATTAATGTGTGTATACGGCGTCTAATAAGGCTAGGAGCTCACGTTTTGCGTTTTCAATGCTGCATTGTCATAGTTCAAAGTCTATTTAGACTGGCATAAAGTATTTGTTTTAACTGCCCAAGGTTGAAAACATCGCACACATTTTTGCCAACTTCAGAAAAAGTAGCTAATGAATTCAATGTGTATGTATGTGATATCGATAGAATTTTAGAATCGTTAGAATTTGATAATATTTGAGTCGGTTGAATTGTTAATCTATTAAGGCTTCCAAAAAAAGATAATTGCAAAATTTCGTAAGTGTATGTATGTCTGTATATTTGTATGTTTGTCCATGGATTTCGCGAAAACTATAGCCATAGCGAGATAATTTATTTTTAGTTCAATCAGGTATATTTAAACTTATTCACAGTTTAAGTTTCATTAAAATCAGTAATCAGTTATAATTTTTGAGTTGTGGATGTGTGGATGTGTGTGGAATAGCTTAAAAAATGAAAAAATATGAAAAAAATCCAACACGTCACATTTCCTAAATATTTATTATTTTTGATTTACAAAAAAAAAAAATATAAAAAAATAAAAATGAATTGCGTTAGCTTTTCTCATGTATTTATTTGTGTCTGTTTCTCTTATAACAGACCAGCAATAATCACCTAACATGGCTTGATCCCAGTATCCTTGATAATTTTGTTCGATAAATTTCAAATCCTGATGAAAACGCTCTCCGTGTTAGTCGCTGACTTCTCCGAGATTTTCAGGAAAAAAAACGAGGTGCGAATGAAGGCAATGAATTTTCAGAGACATGCCGACACCCATTCGTTGAAAGTTATATAATAAATCAGCAATTAACTGTCTGTAATTTTCACTTTTTATGTTGCCCAAAATCTCTTTTATAACAAGTCGTAGTGAATTCCAAGCAGATCTTTCAGTATCCGGAAGACTGTTTTCAAATAAATCATCTTTCAATATTTTTTGGTTTGCGGTCCGATAAAAAAACAGTATATACATTCATTCAGTTTCACCTCAGAAAGATTAGGAAAAATTGAGCACAAATACTTAAAGGCTACGCTAGTTTTATCTAAAGCCTTGACAAAGTTTTTTACCAATCCTAATTTTATGTGAAGCGGTGGCAGAATATTTTTTTGTGGGGGTATCAGATATTTATGCTTTATATTCTGTTTACCAGGGCTATATTCTGTTCTAACTGGCCAGTCTAAATTTTTATAATGATCTTGTTTATCTCGTGAATCCCACAAACACAAAAAACAACAGTATTTTGTATAGCCACTTTGAAATATTTTGTAAAGCATTCACTTCGCTTACGATACAAAGTAACTTTTGTGTTGGGAGCAAGTAGCTTCCATTGTTGCAGTCTTGAACCTAGTATTTCAGCTTTGGATTTAGATAAGTTTAAATCTCTTACTAAATCGTTCAGTTCAGACTGAGTTATCATATGTGGTTCGTCATGAACATCAACCAATTCATCTGAACTTGTGTCACTTTGAATCTGATCTTTTTCATATTCCGTATTAGTCATCAATGTTGTACTAAAACAACCGGGAGGTTCTGGATCTTGCTGCTTGTCTGAGCTGTAGGTAGGTTTAGTAACCGAAGAAACATCTGCATATATAATTTTATCCTTGTTCTTCCGATCAAAACCAAATGTCTTAGTGAGACGGAAATAACAGTCATTTTCGTGGTTGGATGGTTCGCTCCATATCATTAGCATATTAAAATTAAAAAATCTTCTTGCACCTGCAGCCCAGGAGCTTAGTGTTTTCCTACACCTTTCACAAAAAACGTGAGGAACCCATTTTTTGTCCTGGTGAGAGACCGAAATTTTGAAATAACGAAAATATGCTTCTTTAATCCCTCAAGCGTATGTGATCGAGACACAATAGATATTCTATTGTTATGCGGTCTCATGCGACCGCTCGGGTGTTGAAGGATGAGATTCCGTTATAGGATATCCTTTGTTAGATATAATAAGTTCACCACAAACATAACAAAAACGGTCAGGATGTGCTTTACACGACCTTTTTGACATTTTAAATACAAATTTTATTTAACTGAACACTACAATGCAGCAAAACTTTAGAATGATTTCAGAACCAACTTGTGGGTAGTCTTAAAATGAAATGTGTTGATACCTTCATTCTTTGACGTAATAAAAATAAAACAAATATATGTTTGCGTTTAGTTTCTGTCACTAAATAAAACGATGTGAAATTCACTGGAAGGACATGCAATTTATTTTAATTTGTAAACTAGTGAATTGGCAAATATTTAGCTATTAAGTCAGTTTTTGAAGGCGGTTTAATTCTTCTTTGTTTTATTTGAAAGGGAAAATAATGTTTGACGATAATATGTCTGACTTGATGTAAAGTCTTGTACTTGAAAATAGGTTGCATATTGATCTTTGGGAACACTGTCAAATGTAAAGAAAAAGAACTTTGAATTTGGTATATTACATGTAAACTACAGTTTGGTAGATTTTTTAATTTGACATTATTTTTGTATTTATGTTGGCAGATATACCATCCTACTTTCCAATTATATTAAAATCCTACTTATCCTACTAATAATACGTTCTTTAAGGGTGAACTTATGTTTGTTTGTTACTTCTTCACGCAAGAACTACAAGATGGATTTTGATGAGACTGCAATAATGTAGCTCATTCATCAGAATAGCATACTATAGGTTATAAATAAATGTAATAATTCATAACGATATTTTTGTAATCCAACATTTACGCGAGTGAAGCAGCGGGAAACAGAAAGTTATTTCTTATATTTACGAGTTATTTACTTAAGTAACCTTATTTAAGTTTATATCGACAAAGTTATAACGAGATAAAAATAGTACTTATTCAAATTTGCTGTAGAGTTCACGTTAGAGTTCATACTATTCAAATGAGTAGTTGACAAAGGAGACTATTGTTTGATAAACTGTGACAAAAAAATTCAGTGTCATGCACTCGGAAACACACAATATTCAAATACCAGACTTGTAGTTTGGGAAAAAAATCTCAATTTACACGAAAGTTTTTAGCATTTTATTCGTTTCCGCTACTGTTGATGCCAGAACTTGTGCTTAGTAACACAAATATGTAATAATAAAACAGGCTAGTAGAAACTTGAAAAATATCATCTCATTACATTAATTACCTACCGGTGCGCACTGCGACAAAAACTCAAGCTTTTTTACAACCGAATGGTTGAATGCCTAGTAAAAAGTTTCGTGTACTTATGGCCGATGACACAACAGTTTTGTTAAACCGCAGTTAGAATACCTACATCAGGAAATTGAGAAAGACGGTGTGTGATAATACTTGGTGTCGTTATGCGTGTGCTAGAACGCTTATTGCATATATCGAACTTAGGATGAGACCTCATAAAACCGGAAAAAGAGGACACGACAAAAGTGCTTTTAACAAATATTTATAACTAGCGGTCCCCCGCGACTTCGTCCGCGCGTTTTGAGTTTGCTCCCTCCCCTCCCGTCGCAGCGTCATGTTTTATATCCTAAAGCCTTTCTCGATAAATAAGCTATCCAACACAGAAATATTGCGCAAGCGCACGTTGTACTTAAGCTGCGAACATTATTTTGGTGCGGAGTTATGTTAAAACTGTGATAGCTCCTAAGATATTGATTGAAATCAAATGATATAAAGGGCAACTTGGTTCTAAATGAAATGCTCGTGATGATGATTGTATTTATTTTGATAAGAATAAATACCTGTGTGTATAATACACCTCTAAAATAGTCAACCATAAAAGATAGACATATGCTGTTGCGGACTTTATTATAGAACTTTTAATGCTGAACAATCCTGTCATACATGATTTTTGGGGTACGTATTACAATACCGAATTTCAAAATACCGAATTTCATAAGCCCTACGAACGGAAGGCCGAATTTTAGAATGCCGAATGTTTATATGATCGAAAGTTCTAAATACCGAAAGTTTGAAATCCCGAAAATTCAAAATACCGAATCTTATAAGACCTATGATTGGAATGCCGAATACTAAAATGCCGAATTTTAAAATACCGATTATTCATATGACCGAAGTTCAATATACCGACTGTTTATATGACCGAAAGTTTAATATACCGAAAAATTTAAAACCCGAAGATTAAAAATACTGAATTTACAAGACCTATGAACGAAACGCCAAACAAATTGTATAACATTAAGATTGAGGTTGATTAAGAAAAACAAATTTTGATTGACCCCGAATCGCCGTGGTCCTTCGCCGTGGTACTAGTCTGCCCGATACTAGAGTGTAATTCAAAAGCCGGAGGCGCGGAGGGAGAGCAGCCCTCGCCCGCTGTAGCAAATCTCAGGCTCCCGTGCGAGCTGGAGCGGCTGAGGCTGGTCGCCGAAGGCGACCAGCAAGCCGAAGCTGCGGAGGCGAGCGTGGGTGCCTGAGATTCGCTACGCTAGGGCGAAAGGGCTGCACTTCCCGCAGCGCCGGAGAAGAGCAAAACCTATGCTTGCTGCTACATGCATGCCTGTTTGATGCATGCTGCATGCCTGCTTGCTACATGCATGCATGCCTGCTTGCTTGATTGTTTGCATGCTGCATGCCTGCTTGATTGCTTGCATGCTGCATGCCTGCTTGATTGCTTCCATGCTGCATGCCTGCTTGATTGCTTGCATGCTGCATGCCTGCTTGCTACATGCATGCCTGTTTGATTACTTGCATGCTGCATGCTGCATGCCTACCGCAAAGTTAATCTTACTTTCGGGATTTTGAACTTCGGTATACTAACTGTAGGTATATTAATCTTCGGGATTTTAAACATTCGGGATATGAACCTTCGGTATTTCAAACTTTCGGGATTTCGAACTTTCGGGATTTTGAACTTTCGGTTATTTGAAATTCGGCATATTGAGCTTCGGTATATCGGGTATAGGTATTTCATTCGTTCGGTATTTTGATTTTCGACGTTTCAAGCGTAGGTATTTCATTTGTAGGTATTATGAACTTTCGGTATTATAATACGTACCCGATTTTTGTGTAACTTAAGCGGTTTCCGCAGCGTATGCAGCGGAAGCTCTCAAAAGGAATATCTTTCTCCCGTTTTCGCAACATTTTTCATTTCTGCTGTGGTGTTATGAGTCGTATCTTTATGTTATGTAGCCTAAAGCCTTCCTCGATAAATGGACTATCCAATGTAAAAATAATTTTTCAAATCGGGCCAGTAGTTTTTGAGATTAGCGCGTTCAAACAAACAAACAAACAAACAAACAAACAAACAAACTCTTCAGCTTTATAATATTAGTATAGATTAGCGCAAGCGCACGTTGTACTTAAGCTGCGAACATTATTTGGTGCGGAGTTATGTTAAAACTGTGATAGCTCCTAAGATATTTATTAAAATCAAAATGATATAAAGGGCAACTTTGTTCTAAATGAAATGCTCGTGATGATGAATCTATTTATTTTGATAAGAATAAATACCTGTGTTTTTAATACACCTCTAAAAATAATGCATTGTTTTTTTTACAAATTTATTAACATAAAAAAGGTTGTAGTAAGTCAACCATAAAAGATAGACATATGCTGTCGCGGACTTTATTATAGAACTCTTAATGCTGAACAATCCTGTCATACATGATTTTTGTGTAACTTAAGCGGTTTCCGCAGTGTACGCAGCGAAAGCTTTCAAAAGGAATATCTTTCTCCCGTTTTCGCAACATTTTTTAACCGACTTCAAAAAAGGAGGAGGTTATCAATTCGACTGTATGTTTTTTTTTTTATCATTATTTTTTTTTTGTATGTATGTTACCTCATATCTCAGTCGTTTGTCGACCGAATCGAAAAAAATTTTCACCTACTTAGAGGGTATACCTTCTAGTTGGTCCCATTTTTTCCATTTTGGGATCTGATGATGGGATCTTGGTGTATTCGAGGGAAACCCTCAAATTTTAAAGGCACGTATAGTGTTTCTTTACTAGAATCTTAATGTTGACGTGTTGTTACGTCTGATAGTCAACATTTTGTGGGGCTGAGCTGATGGTGGAACTCCTTAACGCCTAGGAGTTCAGTAATTATAATGACGAAACTTATGATATGTAATTTGTAGCTTCGTAAAAAATAGAATCATAAGGTGCAACTCCCCCCCCCCCCTCTTATGTAATCACTAAAAATAAAGAAATAAAATAAACTTTAAAAAAAAGTAAAAACCGACTTCAAAACCAAAATGCACTAAAAAGTCTTAAATAAACTCTTCACCATTGAAAGGAAAGGAATCCGTTTTAGGCAAACAATTACTTTTTGGAGTCGGTGCCATCACTTTGACCATCAAGCATCAACTATCACAGCACCGACTCCAAAAAGAAATTGTTTGCCTAAAACGGATTCCTTTCCTTTCAATGGTGAAGAGTTTATTTAAGACTTTTTAGTGCATTTTGGTTTTGAAGTCGGTTTTTACTTTTTTTTAAAGTTTATCATTGCTGCTGTGGTCTTATGAGTCGTATCTTTATGTTATATAGCCTAAAGCCTTCCTCGATAAATGGACTATCCAACGTAAAAATAATTTTTCAAATCGGGCTAATAGTTTCTGAGATTAGCGCGTTCAAACAAACAAACAAACAAACAAACTCTTCAGCTTTATAATATTATAGTATAGATGCGTCTCTTGAGGGTTAAGTTAGAACTTAGTTATTACAATTCAAATGGTTGGCTCCTATCTATTTCTGTTGTATATTTTATATGATTCAAGCATTATCGATATAAATAAGCGTAAACAAAGTAAAATGAGGAAAGTTAAGTTGCCAATTCTATTGTATTCAGTACTATTGTTGTTTCATAATGCGCAAATAAATAAATAACATGATTATAAACAGTCAGTGTATTACTACTTAGAAAATAAAAATAAAATTGTTTGGACCAGAGACAGAGGCCTACTACGAAAAACAATATCCGTTAATACGATCATTGTTTTGCGGATACGTAAGGAAAATCGTTTCGATTTCGTTGTTCGTAGTAGGCCTCCAAGTTACAACAATGTCAATCACCAAGTTGTTTGTTCGTGTCTAATCCAATCCAGTTTATGCTGCATAACCACTTGTAATATGACTTTTTATTGCACCGATCCCAATGGGAGTTCTTACGTTGCGTCACTGAAGCCCAATGGTTAAATGTCGTTACCAGTGATTGAATATTTATCACTGTGTGTGTTTTGAAGAATCATTACCTTAACCAATGGTCATTAAACTAGTCATTCTGACATTTGGTTAAGGTATTTTTCTTTAAAACTTATTATTCAACCGCTAGTAATGACATTTTACCATTACTAACGATAAATAAATTGGGCCTAAGCTAAATGTTTTACTATTCTACCATACGCTATTGTAATTTACGTATACAGTAAGTAAGGTTTACGGAGAAATGAGTTACTAACTTAGTGCTCCGATGACGGACTTATATTAAAGTATGTAACTAATAAAGGAATAACCTATTGGAATTGTAGAGATAATTCTTTAGTAAGGACATCCTGTATTACATTATACCTACATAGTTGCAACGTATTACTACCTACCTTCGTACTAGAACTGGCTAGTGTTATGTGTGAAAAATACCTGAATCACTTATATTGTACACACATTAGCATTTTTACTGTAAAACTAGAAATCATTACGTTTTTATGATGCTGCCAAGAAGTTCGTCCAAGGCTTGTTACAAATCATAAAAACTGTTTGTTTAACCTAACCGACGTCATTAGCTTAAGTATTTACTTAAGTCGCTAAATTAGCGTAGCTTTTGAATCCTTGTGAATGTGATTAAAATCAGAAACGTTTGGATGGGGACTGCCTAGTATCTAATCGAGTTTATGACTCATTATTTTTAAAATTTCAGGCGTTCTCATGTCATTTGGGTCATGATTACAAATTAAAAACATTATCAATCAGCTTAGCGTCCACCTACCGTGTGATAGATAAACGACGACGGTCGACGTCAAAAGTCACATACGTGATAAGAAAATGCATTCGTTATCTTGGACAATTATTCACCTTCAATAGCCCAAATTGACGAGAGATTGGAAATTTTACAAATCTTGGTGTGTAAAAATTTAATTATCACACACCAACTTATTCACCACTACCCAACTTCTAAACAAAGTTAATGGTGCTTAGTGACTATCGCAAGAGTTTACCAACTTTGTTTTTTGCAATAAATCCATGACCTCGTCGGCACGTGACTCCCAACGATATTTAACTTATAGTTTTGTCTTGTAATTACTATGTACGGAATAAAAATAGCTCACGCAAACGTATAGTTCATTCGAAGCAATTAAACCTTACATAGCATTAATAAGCGGGCCCCATTAGACGGAATAAACTATAAAATCCGTCTGCGTAACAAAAGCAGCGCAACCAGCATTGACCGGACCGTTCCATGGTTGAAACTCCATTTATTTCAGTTTGAGCATTGCGAATCGGCTGCGCCTCTCACACAGCCTTGCGAAACTAACCTTCGGTGCCTTGCAGACACTCCAGCTCGACGGTGTAATCCCACAGGTCCAGGGAATTTAGCCCGTTTAGCTCCCAGGAGTTGAACGAGTCGCACTGCTCTTGTCCCTCTGTCATTGTCACAGTCACTGACGACGGCGGCGTCGTGCTATGTGTCCATGGTAGCGGTCATACTTTTTGTTTTGTTATTTTATTGTCGTGCACGCGAGGTTAACACTGCGGCGGGTGGAAGCGGACTGACTGGCTGCGCTTGCGCTTGCCACACCGCGGCTGCCGCGCCGTCCACAGCAATCTAATTTCAATCTCATTTCTTCGATTACTCACCGATAGCAGATGAAATTAACTAATGTTATCGCAGTGCAGATGTAACGTGTAAGTAATTGTACAAAAAGTCAAAATGGCTGGAGTCAGACCGGGAGAAAGTGATTCGACCGGTGCCATTGGCAATCAATCACGTTTTCGGCTGTATCTTTTGGCGAAGATTAATTTTGCAAAGAAAGTGATGTTATCTTGTTATGTTAATGAGGTAAAAATAAATTAGGTACAAATCAGCAATATTAAAGTCAAACTTACTTAATGCTTAAAACTTATGGCTTCGCTAAGGAAGCAACATCAAAAGTCCTTTCTTTACGAATCAAAGAGTTACCGAATGTATTTTTTAAAATAATGTGGTACCTACTATCATAAATCAAACCTTTCAAAAACTAGGCAGAAGCTAGATTTTATCATTGTAATAGGCAATAGCCACAATAAAAGTGATGCATTACGAGCTATCCTCCAGGCATTGGAGAGCGATTTATAAGCCTGCCATTGTTCTTCCTATTGTTACGTACGACACTCTCAGTACTTTATTATTTACTTCTTATAGCCGGATTATTGCGGAGATAAGTGGAGATTGCAAAGACCAAGACTTAAGGCTTGCATGTATTGGCAGGAAGTGACGCTGGATTTTAAAATAATCTAATTTCAGGATTTTGTTTTCAGAAAAACTCTATTTTTCAATAACATCAAAAGGTGCATGCACCTCTATAGGAAAATTACTTAAAATTTGCACAATCCCTTATTTTATAACTATTTATAAAATAAGGGATTGTGCAAATTTTAAGTACCAAGAAAGTGGTTAGAAAAATATTGAAAAATATTGTCAACCTTTTATTATCAAAATATTTTATTACAAAGGTTACCCATGATTGGGATATGACCTGAAATAAAAGAATTTTAAATTGTTAATACTGATTACTATCCTTTATTACAGGAACGTACTCTGTATTCGTTAAAAATACCTACTTAGGTAAACCGCGACACTGAGACGTTTCTGGCGTCAAGCTGAGTCTCTCTTCCCAATTTATGTACTTCATATTATTATTATAAATTAAATGTTCTCCTTTTTTACAATAAAGGTCGCTGTATACATATGGATTATACAAATTACATTAAGTTGGAGGGAACTAAAAACAAAGGCGACAAAAGTGACGTCAGAAATGCCTCAGTTTTGCGGTCGAATATCTTGCTTATTTTATAAGAATGGCAATGCAAGAAGCTTTTGAATGTGCTAGGTAGGTACCAATTTGAAAAGACGTCGCAGTATGAAAAATAACAGATGATCTTACTGAATACTAAGTTATGTCACAGAGAAAGTCTCATTTATTCTATTGTTCGGTTTTCGTCTGCAAATCGTAAACCTTCGTCTCCTCTTAAATTCGTTTGTTATTTAAGAAAATGTTTTGATAACGTTGAGGAATGTGTAACGTAAGCTTAACAATTTTATTATAATGAACGCACTGAATGAATTTTAATTCCTTTGTTGGACAACCAAGACAAACATTTACGAGTCGAGTGCCTACTTAGCTTACTTTGGCAGACATTGGCTTTGATTTACAACTTTAATGCCCGCATTTTTATACGCATTAAGTAGGTTACATAGAAAATAAAATTAGCAAATCGTTTTAGTATAGTGACTGTTGTCAATCCAATCGTTGTATTCACTTGTACAGCAAACAGTATTTCCTCTCATTGTATGACCACTACATATATTAGTTACATTGAATATAATTTTCAGAATTTTATCGACACAACATGTGAGATAAATTAATATTGATTCGATAGATCTTCACAGTTGATTTAGCAAAAGCACTAGACCGCGGCTGTCCGCTCTAATAACAATTAAACCGAATATGGACATTAATAAATAAATCAAATTTATTTTGTAAATTAACAAAATCGAGAAGATCGAGGCCAAATAGTGGATTAATCTTGTGTTAAGATACAATTTAAGTAAGTAAAAGATACAGGGGTGTGTGAGTTATTAATAAAATATCCCAATCAAATATAAATTTAAAATCATATCTTTTGTGCTTTTTTACCTCACTAAGATAGTAAATGTATGTAATATAAAACATAATGTAAAAGTTTCAAAGCGAAATAAGTTTTACCGATTAAACATGTGCACCTGCCAAGTACACTTGTAGATAACAAAAAGTGGAAAAAACGATGAGGTTAATATAATACATAATAATACATGGTCTCTCTAGCTTAATATAATGTGGAATAAGCTTGCCAGGCCAGTAATCTATTTATTCAGTTATCTTTAAGATTTTTTAAAAGGGCAAATAAATAATAGGTAAACATAGGTTTAGTAATTTGATTACTACTCAATGGTTATCAAACAGCTATCTTTGTGACTTATCAATCCAATATACATCTATATTAATAATTTCGTCAAGGGGTACGGTAGATTCAATCGAAACCTTATATGAATAACAAAACATAAAAATATATTGATTTCGAGTCGACAACATATATCCGCAAAATTCGGATTATGGAGAATTTCGTTAAATTATAATAGCACTGACAAACAAACCGCAGTCGCCATTGACAGGGGGGTGTCACTCCGAAGTTTAGGTACGTTCGAGCGACTCGGTACGCCGAGCATAAATGAGCGCGGGGCTGCCGCTCGCGGACCGCGCCACGCGTCTGTGATTGTGTTTATCTTCTCAGCCTGTGACTGACTTCGTTACAACGAAATAACTATTAATAATTTGAGATATGTGTTCCTAATTATGACATTATTTATCAAAACAAATTATGTAGGTAGGTATTCAACATTTCTTGTTCAAAGAAATAGGTTTGAGTTTAAGATACCTACCCAGTTACTTACGTCAATCTAACTTAAAATAAACGGAAACAGGTCAATAAACTAATTTTAAATTTAGCATTATATTTATAAGAACTTACCAAATTACTTAAGTAATTTTGTGTTTTTACTTAAGGATTTTACGTAGTCCAAAATCTAATAGTCCAAGAGATACAGTTCATAATTTTACTTTAGCTATGTAATATCACCCTTAATTTTTAGGTATTCCAATAAAATTAATCTCGATTTTGATAGCATTTATAAAGGTACGATAGATAAGATTCACATAAACAAAAGTCTCTTTTTGTAGTTAAGTACGGACAACAGCAAATTAAGGGTAACACTGGTATCTTATGCAGTTGACATTAGGGCTAGTTTGCACCAAAAGTGTGTGTAACCTAAGATGCTGGCGAGAGTACTATATATTTTTTTATAAAAAATAAATTAATATAAAATTTTATATTTATTGAAATTATTTATAATAAAATAAAATTTTAAAATAATATAAATTTTAAAACCGCGGTGCGCCCGCGCAACATACTCACCGCCCTAACCGGGCTGAGGCCGAGCTATGATTTATATGACTCAAACTGCACGGACAATTTTATTTGGTTAAGTGTGTTGTACAGTCGACTGCACATCAGGTTATCCACTTTTGTTGCAAACTAGCCCTTATTACAACTGCATAAGATACCGCAGTGTTTACTTTGAGGTGCTGTTGTCCGTACATACATGTGTGTTTGGTTTGTACTTTCATTTCTCCGAATTCAATAATTTTGTACCAAATAATTAAATTAGACAGAGTAAACACTTATATTAATATTAAACGAACGCTGACACTATCAATAACTTTCTCCGATAGAACACATTCAAGAAATGTGCTAGGTCCTCTAGACTATTTATATTATTTGAGTAGCGCGTTGTGTACCTACGCGTATGTTCGTGCCACGCGCCGCTCGCAACCCTGACACATTCAAGGACGCGAAACAGGGAAAGCGTTACGTGTTAGAAAGAGACAGGTATAGATAGGTAGATGAAACAACCTTGAATTAAAATCGTACGAAGTGAATTGCACTTAATTGCGTTGCAGCGAAAGTTGATTTTACTTTATCATTCTTAGCACAGTGATCCTTCTGTACGTAGTACTATTATATTTTCTGTGCCATTGACAAGTTGTTGACAAGGCGTATAGTGCATAGATATGACAGATAGATTGGAAAGCTCTTGGAGCGTTTAGGACCCTTATAAAGTTTGGGGAAGCAACTTGTGGTGTCGCTAGCGTCGTTTTATTTTTCTTTTATACGGATGATATACAGACAAAGGTATAAAACCATCACACATTAATTAAGTTATAATATTTTAATTCTCATTTACAACCGGCTTAGATATTAATTTGCATTTAGGTATTTATAACTGGTAGAGAATGCCATTCGGCATTAATTCCACCTCATGTTATGCAATAAAGTTAAATAAATACGTTTTTTAATTTTTCATCATGTAGTCACAGAGAATAATCAAAAAACAAATAATCAAAAATCGGCTCCGCTTTTTACAAAAAATGTTTATTTTTGTAAAAAGCGGAGCCGATTTCGCGCTTTAATGGTTCGTGGATATATTCGAATCTAGCGCTTAATGCACCGCTGTCAGCGCTGATTAGATGATTTTTTATTTTTAAAATTAGTAAGTACTCATCTACCCGCCAAAGTAGAGAAAGAGACTGAGTGCTTAAAACAAAGCGGTTTACAGAAAATAAACCTTAAAAGTTATGTTTTGTTAATTTATATTAGTTAAGTTAGAATGTTGATTTAAAATAAAAAAAAATGTGTTAAAACTATTGCAATTTTTATTTCATATATTTATTAAACACAATAAACGAAGCTACACGAATCTATGGCTTGCCTTTAATATTCCTTTAGAACCGATGACTACAAAAATATTTACCTACATTGTGTACCTAGATGTGTATAGTCACATTTCACCCGAGCGGAGCCGGGTTTTCGTCTAGTATATATCCTAAATTCAGGGTTATTGACATATACATACGTCGTTACTAACTGATTACATTAAAGTAGTTTTTTTTATAAGATATTTAACAAAGTAAGTATTGTGTATTTTTTACCTGCATTCCTTTCTCAAACATTGATTTTTAAAAATAAATTAAATTGAACTAGAGGAAAGTAGCCAAATATGGAATAGTATCCCTAAAATGGAATACCGGCATTTCTCAGAAACAAATACTCCTAGTTGCTAAAGAAAGTCATCTTCCGTCTCTTTCTATCACTATACGCGCGTGTAGGTTTTGATTTGTCCATCAGGCAGCGCCTGTGGCCGCGGTGAGCGTGTATTGTTTTGGCGCTGTGTGAAAAGTTTTAAAGGTACGTAAAAGCTTAAATATTTCTTAATACGTAGTTGGAAATAATACTTTATATTTATGATTTTGCATTGGTAACGTGTTTGTCTGGTTGTTTAAGAGGACTTTTTGGGTCATTTTGTTGCGATTAATAAAATTTTTGTACGTTTTGTCATAGTTTGAAATTTCCGAATATGGACAGTCTGTGGTATCCAAATATGGACTATTCCATATTTGAATACCAAAATATCATCCGGATAAATTTAAAACATTTTTTTCCAGAAATTGGTGTCCTACGACATTAGCTTAGTGCCAGATAAAAAAGAAAAAAGGTCTAAAAGAGGAAGAAAGGCAACTGCTGCTGAGATAATAACATCTTCTCCATATAAAAATCAACTCATTGACAATAATAGTAAGAAGAATGAAAAAGAGAATAAGTTATCGATAACTAAAAATAAGAAAGGCAAAGAAAAGAAAACGAAAGGAAAACAGCATAAAGAGTAAACCAAGTCCAATTATAGTCCCATTGATACCGTTGATGAAGATGAAATACATTTTGACACAGACACTGAACCTAATGTTGCCATAGCTCAGGAAGCTCCTGAATCAGAAGATGCAGAGTGTATGTTCTGTAACAGTCTGTTTTCTTAAGATATTCGAGGAAAGACATGGATCAAAAATGTCTAATGTGCGGCCTGTGGGCCCATGGTGATTACGCCGCGCAGGTCAGAGTTCGATACCTGGATATGTGATTTTTGCAAGTTACTTAAGTAAATTTTTGAAATTAACCAAAGTTACCGGTGGATCTCATTAAAATAATGGTTAATTGTTGATATTTTTATAGTAGTCCATATTTGGATACCTATTCCATAATTGGCTACCTTTATGTTGATTTTGTTTTTGATAACATTTTTTTAGATAAATTAATTTATGTCAAACAAGACTGTCAGTAATTTAAGCGCTATTATATGACTGATAATTAAAAATAATTAAAGTATTTGATTTGCTATATCGTTTTTTTCTATAACCCAAAAACAAAATGGTATTCCGTATTTGGTTACTTTCCTCTACTCATAGTAAAATTTTAATAATACGTAATGTAGGAACGTTTTCAAAAATAATGTTGTATCTTCGTTTTATTGACTTTACGAGTGCCTCTATCTTAGAGAATGAAGCGAATACTCGTATGTTTATATTTATGCAAGAGTTTTCTTACACGATATAATTTTACCTTTTTTAGATAGATAACTTTTATTATCACACAGTATTTATAATACAAGTATCTTATGTGAATACACTCGTCAATTACATATTTATTCATCATAAGGGGCTCTCACATTTATAAAAAGCATGACTCATATCAACTCTTCACCCATAGACAGCAAAGTGCACCGAAATGTTGCTCAACGGTTTCCCCACGCGTTAGTTACCTCAATAGCAATAAGATCATTTTGATCTTTATTACCTTTAGCAAAAGGAAGGGAAAAAACGAGCATCTTGTCGACTGTACGAGTTGGAGGGATCGTTGACACATTGATTCGTCTCAATTACTACGGCTGAAGCCTAAATGCTAGTGTATGACTGCTGGTTTACGCAATAATCGCGGGCAACACGCACATAAATGTCAAACGTAGTGTTTAATAGTACATTATGATACAAGTGTGCTAAGTTGACCATTATATACAAGGTGATATTGTGTGCGCACGAGCGAAAGCGAGTGCGCCATAAGAAAGCCGCGTATATATTGGTCACAGGCACACGCGTATCATACGACGTTTTTGAACACACTTGCGAGGAAAAAACAAGACTTCATTTACTAAGTTTTTAATTATTAAAACATATAGTAAAACTCGATTTTGATGGCATAGACTTTCGCACGCGTTTTTTGCCTCGTTACGTATGTCCGGCGGAGTTATATTTATAATAGGTTTTCTTTATTTTCTTCACTTGAAGTAGACATTTTCATTAATATGAAACTTCATAATTAATCCAAACTGCCGTCACATCACATCACAGCCGACAATTATTATTTACGAAAAATGGCGCGTTGTTTTTTTTTCCTTGCCGCGATACCGATGCGCGCGCAAGGCTTTGGCGCGAACTAGATCGGCCAAAAGCCAAGATTAAAAATGTAATAATTCGTGTTTAAAACACAAATCACAGAAAATGTTAAATGAGTTTGAGCTATTTTTTAGTAATAAATCTGGATTTACCATTTATTGAAATAAATATGTAGATACTGTTATTTTTCGCATAAATACTGTTTGTTGCTAAAATAAAAGTATTGTATAACCCGACTAAATTATATCGCTTCTTCTTCTTACTTACGACTTGGTACTAGGGTACAAATGTTAATTGGTCGGATTAATAAACTAAAGGCACTAGTACAATAATATAATGAAAAAGCACGCGTGTTTAATATCTATGATTATGAGCCAAAAATCGGTGGAATAAAGACGTCATTATGAGCAAGTGTGTTGAAAAATCCATTTACAAACCGGTACCGTGACGATCATGACGAATTACTTAAGGCGCTACCTGGATTTTTACCGCGCACACTAGCGCCACTTTACTAGAAAAATCATAACTCGGTAAATAAAAGACCAATCAAAAATCTGGTAGATACGATTGTAGCTCTGATTATGTGGTTTAGACACAATGTTTAAGTTCAATTAAACAGAGTTATCTGCAGTTACAGTTAGCAAAAATGCTAAAAGTGGCCATATTTAGCAGTTTTTCTAACTCTAACTACAGTAAACTACATTAGAAACAATTTAAACGTACTAAATAAACTATAGAACCTGTACTACAATCGTATCTACCAGATTTTTGATTGGAGTTTAATTTAACGAGTTATGATTTTTCTACTAAAGTGGCGCTAGTGAGCGCGCTAAAAATCCGGGTAGCCCCTTAAAATTCATTACTTATTATTTATGAAATAGAACAGCCTGATTAGCTACAAAAGTTTTCATATTGATTCTGAAGTTTGCGCTACTACTCATTGATTAAAACACAATTCACATATATTTGTAGCGTACATAACGTTGGGAATCAAAATTTAAAATATATCTCTATAAATTGTATTTGATTCGATATAAATTTCATTTAAAAATATGATTAACGAAAATAGTTTATGATAAATCTGAATAAATGTTAGCTTCATTTTGGTGCCCGAAAATCATAAAACTGCATAATATCAGCACAACTTTACGAAACCAGTGTCGGAAGTCTCGACATAGTTCCGTATAAAACCACCAGGTGGCGCTCGAAAAATGCTGAGACAAAATTGGTGTTTTCGTGTATTTATTGATTGAGAAGAATTTTTGAATGATGCTTAAAAAACTACAAATATTTTTTAAGATTTATTAAAGATATAGCTACGTAAGTTAAAATGATATTTGATGAATTAGAAAATCATAAAATTGAAATTGTCGACGCGAAATGTCTAAAATGATGCATCAGACTTCGCCCGCTAGTTAACTATGAAAATAAGTCAAAGATTCAAACATTGTTATATAAGTTAACAACAGCTTACATTTTACATGGTTTAGAATTCATAAGATTCTACTTTATTATTTTATGACTGTCATTGTTAGCAGAATGATCTCTAATGTTTTAGAGCGCAGTTAGACATTGTATAATGTAAGAAGTAACATTTGTAAATTCATTGCGGAAAAACGTTTTGATTACTGAGCATGAAGCGTTGAAAATAAACAAATGCTAGGCTAAATACAAATTACGATTTGATAGTGCACCCAAAAGAACCGGTCGATTTTTTTACGTTAAATAACTAATCGTTTTTAATGCAATCCTTCTAAGAGTTGTAATTTTGATGGCAGTGCAGAAAATTCTCAAAAAAACACGAAAAAATAAATACAATAAAAAATACTAAATACTATTTTAGATAGCTTCTTATCTTTCCTTTTTACACGATATTTTTTCTTTTACATGGGCTAATTAATTGTAGTTGCTATTATAACTCGTGTTTAACAGACTAAAGAAGTTTTATGGTCTCTACAGATGCAGCTCAGCAGGGCTCTTAATCTGATGCTCTATTACATAAGGCTTTCAAAATATTTTGCTCAATGCTTGTCTCTGAATCTGCCGGTATGTCGTTGCGAAATTGGTACAATTTGCTCTGTAAGTTTTTGTTCCACAAAATCTTTCATAGAGGTTTGTCCCTCTCCCTGTTTGTTTAAAGTTTTTGTTTGTGAGATTTTTGCTACGAAATACAGTCTTTTTCGTAGCTTTTTGCTGCTAAGTTACTTTGTAAGCTATTAAAATTCTTAAGTCTTACTTTCCGGAACTTTATTAAAAGGAAAGAAGTTTCCTTGACTCCACTCATACTCACCTCGAACAACAAATCTAATCGGCATTCTTAAAATCCTTGATTTAAAGTTTTGCTCAGTTCGAGGTAAGGAAGATTTGACGGAACGATTTGATTGATCAAACTCGACTGCCATGTGGAATCTTGCTCATCATCAGCGCTGGGACGTAAGGGACAAGCATTAATTATGTTTACGTAAGTAGAATAACATTTAACTGTTCTTTCGCAAATTTGAAATATTTTTATAACGTTCCAAAGCTGCGTTGGATTATTTTTATGTTTTAAATATTGAGTACGCTCGAACTCCTTTTTCATTTACTTAGACAAATTGTAAAAAAAGTTTTTTTTCAGCGTTTGAATGAAGTTTCTAGAACCATTTTTATGGGTGTTTTAAATTTCTTGCATGACTTTTTCTTAGTTATGGACTATGGATACGTCAATCGTTCTTTATACGTTATGTTTAAATAATTTATTTTTCTGGATGTCTATTGTCTGTCTATAAGCGTCAGCGTTTATGAATTTAAGTAATAAACACTTTGCGTCAAATGTGTTTTTTAATTTTTTAAGGAAATACTTATTATTATGTATTTCTTATCACTTATTCTTCGAAGTATTGTGTTCTAGCTAAATGACTTTCATATGGACTTATAATTAAGTAGTTCAAATAATGAGAAAAGTAATCACCAGTTGTTATTGTTCTTATTATAAAATTGAAATAATAATTGTAATTGAGATAAGCGCATGTTACATGAGTTGAACGACTGCATTTAAATCAATAATAACATTTGTTAATACTTAGCACCTTGCGATTAACGCATAGAAATTAACGCAGTTAGAGTGGTGTAGAAAATGCATATTAATAAGCAAACTGCGCGCAAAAAATATTTATCACTTAAGCAGGAGCTGCTTAACTACTTTCCATTTCTTTAATTACCCGCCTGCAGATGTATAATATTGTAAGAACGGGAACTCCTACTGTGAAGCTAATAATCATCAAAATAACATATTAATGCATTTAATTACATAATTAATTAAAAGGAGATTTTGTACCCATAATGTATAGAATGGGTGGACCGTGGAATGAAATAATGCGGCGTCACCAGTATTCTCTGCCTCTCTGACAGCTGATAAAATCTGAGATGGAATTGTGTAAAGCAATCGTATTCATTTGACAGTTCAAAACGTACGGTATGATCTGTCAAACGTTTTGGTCATTGCCGTTTGACAGATCATATCGTACGTTAAGAACTGTTAAATGAATACAATTGCTTTACACAATTCCACCATCTAATGGTTTCAATAAAGTGTCTGTACACACGCCCATAATCCTTCATTGTCATGTCTTTACAATACAAGAGCGTAGGGTCATCCATAACTTAGCAATTACAATGCTCAATACGATTATTTGTATCATAGAAGAATAACAACTTGTTTACAGAACTATAAGTGAGGAATAGGCAGGTACACCAAGAAGTTATTCAACAAATCATGATTCAAGCACGTCGTTGATTGTGTATTTTACACTATTTTGACAGGACAATGTAGAAATAATTTATACAGTCAATTGAATGCTAAATGAGAAAGCATCTGCCCCAAGCGTCTCGGCAACAGGAAGAGCATCGTTGCCGCAAATGTCAGCCGTCGTGTTGCGCGCGCGCACACCGCGCAATTTGTTGAAAGTCGAATCAATTTGTTTTAGAAAGTAGATTATTTTATGGCGAATATCGTAGGCTGCGAAATGGTACAATTTCATATAGCACTGCGGTTTGTTATAGAATTGAGTTGTTTTTTATTGTTATATTGTCCGGTTTGCTATTGGTTTACAGGTTTACTTTTGCATTGCAAAATCTTTAAGGTCTGCCTTAGATGGTAAGGATGTTTGAACCTCTCTGTAAACCATAGTTAAAATTGAAACATAAACTATACAGGGTATCACAAAAATATTTTTTAAAAGCATATGCATCTAAGGTGCTGTATCAGGCATACCTCTATCTATCGATACAGGGTGTTGTTTTGGTCAGCGACGAGCGACTCAGGGGTCGCTGTACAAACGATACTGATGCCAAGAAAATATAAAAAAAAAATATATTTTTGAAATGGAAAAAAACCAAAAAAATATGCGGTACAGCAATCGAGTTAAAATGACCAACACCAGGTAGCCTCTTCGTAGCTTAATAGCTACTGCGCAGTATTTCGTAGATAAGCGCTAGCTACGCGCTAGGGTGCGAGTTTTCCCATTAGTTTCGTTTTTTTTTAATGTTATGAAGAGGTTTTCTTGTATAAAACTTGCTCAGAATTAAAAGCAAACATTTTTTTAGAATAAGCATAACTCATATTATCATCTCTGAGTCGGATGTCACTGACCAAAACAACACCCTGTATTTTGCATCTACCTCATAGTTCGACAGGTATGTGATGAGATTTTAGAGTGAAGTCGCTATGATTTCGTAACTTTTGCCGTAAAACTAAATGAACGAACATGAACATAATGTTATTACAATTTCCAAGTAGAACGCACTATTGTGAAATGCAAGTACTTACCCGTATTGTTAAAGTCTGCGATGACCTAAAAATAAAGAATATTTTCGTAGCTCAGCTGGGGCACAGATTGTTTACCGTAGGGCCATGTGCGGCGTAAGGTCATCCCAAACTGTGTGAATTACAACATGTCTATAATGACGCTAGTTAAGTGCTCACATTCATTTAAGTTTTGGTTTAAAAATTGACCCATGAGAATTCTTGAATAATGTCATTCTGCGATATCATAATATTTATAACGTGTGCTTGCCTTCTTACTATAAGATATGGCGTTTGTTTCCAGCATTTTTTAGTAGGACTTGCCTTTTATTGAGGGCTTTTCTTCAGGAGTAAATAGTTTGTAAGGCTTTTAGGGACTGTTTTGATATTAACATGAAGTAGAGGAACCTATATTTGATCACGGATATATTAGACAATTATCAATCTACAATACCATATTTATTTCTTACATTCGTGAGTTTATGAATTAATAACAGTCGCTCAATGAGTGTAACTAGAGCGTATTGAGAGAGCGCGTTATGTCGAATTAATGTTCATTTAACTTACACAAGTAGGGACATTCAATTGCCTATCTGCATCAACCATAATCAATTTTAAGCCTAGTGATATAAAACTCACTATCAAATGACACAATTCTTGTAATATTAAACTAGAGGCCATTGCGACACAAGTGTGCTAATCCAGCAAGTATCGGTTCAGATTAGATTTAGAACTTCGTCATTTATATACTAATCAATTCTATATTAATATAGCTAAGGTCATATTTGTTTATGACGACTAATTAATATTTGTACTTGTCATCGATATCTTGTATATATATGAATTGAAAAGGTCAAATCGCTGTTATGTTTACGTAGTGATAAAAATGATGTTTTGTAGACACGCTCAATAGTAAGCATTTAAAACAAATATTTTAAAATTTACAGTCTGATCATATCGTCAGTCAGGTACGATAAATGTTTTATAAACTATCGAACTCAAACGTGCTTTCACGGTATCGTCTATGACTACGACTATGTATGTACTTAATAAAAAAAACCGGCCAAGTACGAGTCAAGTCAAGGGTATCATCGATCGCCCCCTTGATATTTATTTTATTTTGTTTTCAAAATGCATAATTTGTAAAAAATTCTACTGTCTAGCCATCGCGGTTCTTAAGATAAAACCTGTGACGGACAGACGGACAGATAGACAGAAAATACGGACGGTCAGACAGCAAAGTTTTAGTATTAGAGAACAAATCCGTAAAAAGTAAAAAAGCGATATCTATAGTACTTAGCAGCTAAAGAAACGAAAGGAAATTACTACGATCTCCAAATGGCTCGCTCTCAACCAACATATTTTACAAATTCCACTTGTCTTTATTTATGTTGTAAATGCCACAGCCAAACTTAGCAAGACAGGAAACGGTGGTGCAGACGATACGGTCGCCACAGGCTTGGTGAGTTCAAGGGCGGAGTCGGTCACCAATCTCGCAGACTCGAAAGATTCACTCGCATTTTGGTTCTTTTATATCCTGTTTACTAAGTTATTTAATTTAATGTCTGTCATTAAAACTTTTTTACGGTTTTGGTAATGGAAAATAATTAGGTGATTATAAATAAGTGCCGGCTATTATGCTATTGCGGCTATGATAATTAAAGCTCATAAGCTTTAATTATCACAGATTTAGAGGTACATGTTTAGAGACAAAAACAAAAAAAAACATTGTAAATAAATATTTGTAGTTCATTGTAGTAAATAAATATTTAAAAATTTCAGAAACAGAGTAAATGCTTGCTTGATACCTACCAACTATGTAAACGTCAACACTATGACTCAGGATCGGCATCTTAGAATAATTCTTTAGGATTTAATCTTTTAAGGCAGGTCGTAGGGTAGTTCTGGTTTTTGTGTGGTTGTAATCTGAGCACAAGACCTTTGTGACGAATGATCTCTTGGCTTTTATACATATTAAACTCTGTGTAAAAAAACTGACGTCAATGAAGATTTGATTGCCGATCTATTTAACATCCTCTAAAAGCTATGCAGATATTATCGGCAGCGAACCGCTTCCAATCAATACCCTGTCCTTGCTTGAGTTATAAATGCATTTGTGATATATATTCGCAACACGTTCATGTTTCATAGTGGTGGACCGACAATTTGCATATGATATTTACGAGCGTCATTGGTGACATACTGGCTGATTCCACTACTTTCATTATTTTTTAAGAAAGTAAAGTACTTAAGTATTAAAAAAAAAAGATATCGATAGCTATGCTTGAAGATATTATTAATTTTATAAAATTAGCTGACATCAAAAGCCCTAATGCCCCAATTTTTGGTAACAGATATATAGAATACGCTTTTTAGGGGAATATTGTTTTTTTTTACTTTTGAAAGTTCTTACCATAAGTTCTGTCTTGTTTTCCAACGTTGTTCCTATGCGTACAAACTTATACCAATTCATAAAAAACTAATCGAAACTACTGATTGTGAAAGAGTGCAGCGAAACATAAAGTGAAAAAAAAACAACTCCAAAGTATTTGCATGTTGCACATAATGATACACACGTGATAATTACATAGTGTTATGTTATGCATCACATGTATTGTTCAACAATCATTGTATTGATATTGCGAAGACACTAACCGCAAACGTAATAAGAAACTCTGAGAAAATCGCACTTGCGTTTAATTATTAGAAAAATCTTCGGAACTGAATAAAAGCTGTTAGAACAGCAGTATAGCTTTTGATGATTTAACTTTATCAACTTAATAATAGGTTCAAAGATTAATTATAATTAAGATTGGGTAAAAAAATTGTTGATCATCAGCTTTACGCGTAGGTACCTTAATATTTTCAAGTTTCCGATTGAATTTAATCAATTCACTCGGAAACTCGAACTTTGTTTCCTGAAATGGGGACCAGACAAACTATGAAAATGTGTAGATCATTCCTACATGTCAAGATAACATTGTTTGCTTGGCGTTGCACATTTGGTATCTTCACAATGTTGATGTAATGAAGGATTACGGTCATATTAAAATGCATCTTATTTTCAGCTTATCTAACTAACTAACTTGCTAATGGAAATTTACTGATCTCCCAGTCCCACCTACCTACCTATTCAATCGGTCCTAACTATTACGGGCTACAATCTTACTAAACCATTAGGAAATTTGTTAAAGATAGGGAGGGCTAGTAAACAACAGGCTTTAATATAAGGTATTTATTTTCTACATAGTGATATTTCCAAAGGGGTCAAAAATGTTCAGCCCTAATTAATTGACGTTCAAACAAAAGGTGATCGCGAGTTAATCGAAAGGGGTCCGTCCGTATCGATTGCAAAGCCGTATAAAGTAGGGGAAACAGGGTGAACGTTCGCGACGGCACGCCAGCACAATACTTGCCAAACCAGGACACCATCTGTCTATGCGGCAACCCTGACTGGTCTGGTTTCGAGCGTCGATTGTTTTTGTTACCACGTACTCGCCGGGTTTCTGGACCATTCGGGAATCGTGGATTTTGGAGGTACTTGCGTCATCAAATATCTGTCTAGTATTATATTGCTAGCGTATTGGGATTGGATTGATCAATAACTCGGAGATACTGCTGAAATTAAATGTCATGTACCCCTGGAAGTCAAGCCGTTGATTTATTTTTTTATTATTTGTGATTACTACAATCAAAGCTGGTAATAATTTGAGCTGACTGTTAAATTAACAAAAACATCGCTTTGTAAGCGGATTTCGAACCGCGTCTGTTTAAACAAAAACGCGATACCTCGCTAATTATCTCTGGGCTCTGGTCAAACAGAAATTAGGTATTGTTTGATGGTAAATTACTTGGTAAACAACCCAAACTTCGAAACTGTTTATTGAACTAATTGAGACCTTGTCTGGTAATCACTGTAATTATTTGTCTATTCTGATAAATGTTACTCGGCGTTTTCTTTGCTGTGTTTATCGAAAAACGATCTTATTGTTGAATGGTAACGTGAAAAGTGGGAGAGTAATTTTGTCATTATCCGCATGTAAATACGACTAATAGCTGACTCGGATTTCCAAAATCCATATTTATTCCCTTACAATAGTGGGACGCCTCGTTTAAAATCTCCGTTTGTAAACAGCCTCGTGTCAACTATGAAAATCAATACAGATTCATACGTACGATGGCCCGTCGCATAGCGTCACTAAGCGGATGCGAACTTTGCACCTTGCATTCGCGGTCAAGCAGTCAAAATGCAACCGAGTCAAATGATTCGATGACTCATCGGAACGTACCGTCGAGCATGCAGCGGCGCGACTGAACTTCCTCCTCCTCGAACTCCTCGCGGCCACTCAGTTTATCCTTCACCACATCCATGGCGTTTACTGATCACTGCCTTCACAATCTACATCACAAACACAATCGATACACGATTCGCACAACACAGGGCCATGTTCCGCGTTGCGGGGGTAGCTAGACAGCTGATCACGGGGCGTAACAATTAGACGAAACGCGTTGCCGCGGTAGCCGTAAGCAAATAACTGGCCGTAATCGACCGGTCGACCGTCGTGCACTGGCCGTTCAATGTCAGTATCGAATGTACAATCAATTATGCGACACCGCCGCGTAAAGACGAGTTGTGTGAGTGTCGCAACTTCGCAAGTCGGGCGCCAGGCGTTCGTCGCCGCGCACATGCGTATGTCGACGTTTGATTTGGGTGGACGCATGCGCGAAAGGGCGCCGGGCACATGATATCGACGCGGCGCGTGGACGCTAGCCGCTATGGCGACGGCTGGGCGGCAAGGGGTCGGAATGGTCCATGACGGATGATAATGAGGCACTTAGATGAATAAACATGGACCAAAGCAGGAAAATCTTCCCTTTCGATTGTCTTTAGTTGCTGTAACATAAGTAAGTAGGGGGTATCAACCGAACCTTTTTATGCCCTCATTCTTTTGAACTAGTGTACTCATACTTGGCAGAGAGATTTTATATGGCGTATAGACATTTTTGAGAAGGTTACAAGCTGACCTGTACGTGTAAAGTAATGTGTCTGTAATAAAGTGATTGGCAGAGTTGGCACCTGGCAAGAGTGGCAAGTCACAAGAGCGCCGCTGTGATTTGAATAGCAACGATTCTTCGTTGGCAAAAATTGCTATAAGCTTAGCAACAGGCAAATCGAACTTCAGTAGTTAATAAAATGTATCTCAGTAGATGATGTATATTTTTCTCTGTCCTGACCTATGGCCGACTGGTAGAGAATGCTTTTGGCATTAATGCTTCAACACCCGAGCGGTTGCAGGCAACCGCATAACAATAGAATTTGCATTGTGTCTCGTTCACAATTTCACATACGCTTGAGGGATTAAGTCCGCCATATGTACCATTTTATGTTGTGTGCATGAAGTCATAAATAAATAAATGAGAAGTTTTTTGAAACAAAAAAATACATACGGAAAGTCAAATGAGGTAAGCAAAAAATACGGTATCATAGGAGCTTACTGAACGTGCAGTTCGTGCATGCCAACTTGTCTGCAATTTGAAATAGGTACCTGGAAAGGAGAAAAATAGTTTCGATAAGTTTTTTATTTTAATGAAACATTATATAATCTTATATATAAAATTCTCGTGTCATAATGTTCGTTCCCGTACTCCTCTGAAACGGCTTGACCGATTGTCATGAAATTTTGTGAGCATATTGAGTAGGTCTGAGGATCGGCCAACATCTATTTTATTTTTCATACGCATCATATATATTTTTAAAGTTACTCTGAGACCGCTTAAAATTTTAAATTACGGGACTGGGCAGGACAGGGCCGGGGCGAGATGAGAATCGGGGCGAAACAAAGTTCGCTGGGTCCGCTAGTTTCTTATGAAAATAAGTTTCAAATGGGTTAAGAATAGGTACATATAAGTAACTACATACCTATCCAAGTATGTAGGAGCGTACAAAAGTCGATAAATAGGTATTATTATTATTTGCTTTTACTTTTTCTTTTCTTACCTTGTTTATTTATACATTGTTGTTGTACCTACAAATAGTCGTTTATTTTAAAAAGTTTTTCTTATGTAGAAAACATCATCTAACTTAGTTATGGTACTAAATAACTACATGCGAAATAAGATAAACTATTACTTACATACCGTAAATTTGAGTAGGTAAACAAGGATTCTGCTCCCCAGTATATAAAGTTATTTTCCACTTTGGGTCATCAATGTTCGCTAAGATGACATCATTTTGGTTATTCTTTACATGATGTCAGGTGCTAAATATTACTTAGTCATCGTTAATATTGAAACGAAACAAGTTAGTTTAGTTACACACCCAAAATCTTGAATTTTGACAAATTACAGCAGAATGATTGGACTCATAAATAATACATTTAACGTTGATGATTATTGCCACAAAACTTATACTTACACTAACCCAAGTAATATTTATTCCCTGAAGTTGTGGTTTCTTCTTGTGCTGAATCTACGCTAGTATGGCAATAAATGGCAAGAAGAGTCTTGTAACCTGTAGGTATATATCAATACTAATATTATTAAACTGAAGAGTTTGTTTGTTTGTTAGTTTAAGTGCTTTAATCCTAGGAACTATTGGACCGATTTCAAAAAATAATTTTGTGTTGGATAGCTTATTTATCGATGAAGGGTTTAGGCTATAGTATATCACGCTGCGACGGGAGGGGAGGGAGAAAACTCAAAACGCGCTGACGAAGTCGCGGGGGACCACAAGTCTATACTAATATTATAAAGCTGATGAGTTTGTTGGCTTATATGAACGCTCAAATCTTAGGAACTGCTGGACCGATTTACAAAAATATTTTTATGTTGGATAGCTATTATTTATCAAGGAAGACCTTAGGCTATAAGGGGAGGGGAGGGAGCAATCTCAAAACGAGCGGACGCAGTTGCGGGGGATCGCTAGTTAGGTTGATAAGGCAGTTACACAACATTAACGAAGTGGATATCTTTGTTAATTGAAAGAGCTAATCTTATCGATTCAATACGTAAAATTAAAAGATGAAGCAATTTAAGAGCCGCAAAAAGTTCGATAAGTAATTTACAGACAATCCCTGAGTAATTGCGTAAGTGTTTGGTATTCGGATATAGGTACTTACTTCTGTACTACTTCAAATTAATCATCAAACAAGATAACAGAGACAGCAGAATTGGAGTTCCTTAGAAAGAAAAAAAAAAGTATTTGATTCTAAATGTTTTTTTGCAGACGTGCTCCATGGCCGTTTCGTACAATCAAACGAGTAATATAATTGGTAAGCTGTTAAGAAAAAAGAAAGTGCTTCAGGAAATAAGACTTTTGAGGAAATAACGACTGTCAGAATAAGCCACGTTGCGTTACGCTCTCCTCTCTTCAATTAATAAACACAGTTCGAGTTTAGTTTTCATCATCATCAGCATCATTTTCAGCCAAAGGACGTCCATTGTTGAACATAGGCCTCCCCCACGGTTTTCTACAGCGATCGATCACAAGCAGTCTGCATCCAGTTTCATCCTGCGATCTGCACAAGGTCATTTGTACATTTTATCAGTGCACGTCCTACACTGCGTCTTTGGTCGAAGGGTCTTCTCCAATCTAGAACTTTTCTGCCCCAACGGCTATCAGTTCCTCGCGCTATGTGCCCTACACATTGCCACTTGAACTTACTGATTTTCAGGGCTACGTCCATTACCTTAGTTCTTCTACCTCATTTCTGATTCAATTTCTTAGAGACACACCGAGCATATCCCTCTCCATGGCTCGCTTAGTTAATCTTCATCGTTCGTTAGTTAGTTTCAGTTTAGATTTATAGCTAGATAATTAAAATAATATCTGTTTAGGATAACTAATCAGTTTGGCTTAAACTATTGATTAAAAACTGATTATTATAACCACCTACGCATTGAACTAACTAGCCGATTTAACAAGATGACTGCGAAATATCCAAAATCATGCGGAACCCTATCTCTCATACAATCTGGAGCAGCTGAGCCTTTTCGCGAAGCCGAACTATTTGTTACATCCCACGACAGAGCCGTTCACAGCCCACAATGGGTACATTATTTTATTGCCAGCGAAAGCGTTGCGCAAGCTCATGTAAACGACGATTAAAATAATTAATGGGTACACCCAATGACTTCATACAGGGCTGCAAATATTCATCGAAAGATTTAAGTTTGTTTATTGCAGTTCCAATCACGTCGAAGTTTTGGTAGACAGAGGTAAAGCGAAAAGTTGTAGTAGTATGGATTATCTTGCAATATGAAGTATATAAACATCTTACGAAACACACTTGCAGAGTTAAAAATTAAAACACATTGATTAAAAATAAACTGTAACTAAATCAATCCCTATGATTCACGCAAAGACTTAGGAAGATTCTAAAGATTTCATTTTAAAAGTTTTCTAACTGCTTTATAAAGGTTTTTGAAAAAGGATGTGTTTTTTTTTAAAACTAGTTTTAAAATAAGTCATCCACAATTGTTGCGCTCAGTGTCGCGGGATACGTATTTTTTTAAAATAAAAAAGTTATCGGAAAATAAAATTAAAAGCGTTTATTCATTAAGTTCGATTGGTAATTCAAAAGTTTGGCAACCCTAGCTTACATCATTTTATTAGAGCGACCGGTGATGATAACAATGCTCCGTTTGTTAAAATCGTCACGTTTATAAAGTGGTGGATAAAACGATCCGTTGTTACAAACATAATACCTTCGTACCATTTTCATTGTGATAAAAACACATAATACATTATTTGCGAAGTTTCGGCAAGTAAGATGTTCTACTTGCAAGAGATTTACATCTCTAAAGTCGGTTTTTCTTTGCTAGTCGCAAATTGTAATCAATCTTGACATTCCTATTTAACGAAATGATACATGATACACAAACTCAAATCCTACATGGGAAATTAATATTTTAACACTGATATCTTTTTTAATCAAAAAGTATATTAGTTTTATTCACTGATATTATTTTAAAAGGTATAAAAAGATTACAGACAGCACGGTAGCTCAATTGATAGAGCGTTTGGCCCGGTTAGCCAGAAAGTGCTGGTTCAAGTCCCGCCCGTGCGCAAATTTTTGGTTTCTTATTTCATCTTTATGAATATAAAAAGATTGTTTACAATTTTGGGCTAGCTTTTAAGTTATTTTATTTTTTTAATCCGGACTCTATAATGGACGAGGGATTGCACCGAACCCGAAAAAATCTGCAGTGTTGGTCAGGTTTCATAAATGTGATACGAGTACAGTGTTGAAATATTTTTTTGTAGAACATACCGTCTGATTTCAGTGTAACCAGATCCATAATTAACATATTGTAACGAATATACCACAGGAGCGATTTAAGTAAATAAGGGAGGGAATTAAGTAAAAAAACTATGTATCTTTTTTGCATAAATACATTTAGAAAATGAAGGTTCGTTAATGAAAAGGTGAGCACTGTTTTAGTTAAAATATTGAAAAATTAGTTCAATACATTTTAAATGCGCGTTGACCATTTTTTTAAAAAACCGGTCATGTGTAACTATGTCATTTTAAAAGACCCATCTATAGACACCCATAGGTTTGTCAAATTGTTTTTTCGGTTTTAGTTTCTCATACACCAAATATCACATATATTTTTTATATTTTGTATATGAATCGTAAAGCGGTTAACAGGATACATCTTCCTACCAAATTTCAATAGTGTGATGCTTTTAGTTACAAAATAAAGTGGCTGTGGCATACGGACGGACGGACACACGGACAGTCAGACTTGACTAAATTATTATAGGGTTCCTTTTTTTGCCCTTCGTCTACCGAACCCTAAAAAGACCACACGATACCTCAAAAGGTATTTAAGCATTCCGAAAAGATTGCCTATAATTTGCATTTAAATCGAGCTAGCCTCAAGCACGAAAAATAATCTTGCTCTTTACTAGGCAGGGAATGTCCTAATAGTGCACGATCTGGTTTTAATCCGTAGTGCGCACTTAAGTACCTACAGATTAAGATTGGTATAAGTATCTCAATTAGAACGACATTTTTATGTTATACCTACTCGTTGACAAAAGATTTCATACACACACCTACGGAATACGTGTTTAGAAGCCTTAGGAGACCAACATACTCAAATTTTAAGATATCACATACGTACAGATCGATTTAAATACCTCTTTTTTGAAGTCTGTATAAACATAATTAGTCTTCAATACTTAGTTTTGTAAATCAAAGTGAGGATGTAAGATTCATACTACTCATTACACCTATTGTTTGATTTATAGGTGCAGTTTATTAAACACATCCTGACATTTCCCATGCATTTGTTAAACATATCTTTACGGTTTTAACGGGCACCTACATAGATAACTAAGAGACACTGTTACGTACATTTTATGCTTAAGAAACATCCTTGGAATCGTGACATCGTTTTACCCAGATGAGAATCGTAATGACTTTGATATCGGTC
Organism: Pyrausta purpuralis; assembly: GCA_963924145.1. NCBI lineage: Eukaryota > Metazoa > Arthropoda > Insecta > Lepidoptera > Crambidae > Pyrausta > Pyrausta purpuralis. The sequence goes on along the minus strand of OZ001649.1, from coordinate 6,407,252 downwards.
ATAAAACACTCAGCCTGGGAGTTTAGATATGATCTAGACTTTTTACAGGCTCCGTCGCGTGTCGATCTGCCTAGAAAACTTGCATTGTTCCACTTTAAAGTTTCTCATGTCGTTTGACATGTAAATTGTAACTTGTATAGAAAAGCTTGTCTGTTTTTCAAATAGAAAGTTAATTACTGAGCGATTGACATATTAATTAGATAAACACGATGTAGATTATAATGAGGAAGTGTCTCGTTGTGTTTGGTTAACAATTAAGTATGAGAAAACATTATAATTAAATTGCATAAACACATGCTTATCTTAATAATGTGGCTGTCACAATGTAGAAACCTTCATTACATTTGATGGGAGAGATTTTCCTGACTCTACAAACCCTAAATAAGTACCCAATAAATGATTTTTTTTTAAAGTGACTCTGTTTTATGTTTAGTAAGAATTCAAAACTTACACGTGCATACTTATAAAACACTAAATAAAATAGTTAGCTACTCAATTCTACTATGAAAACTTTTATTGGCAATACTTAAAGCAAAATTATGACATCATCGAATGAATTATTAGTTTTATAATGAATTATAAATATTCAATTTGATTTTAGTCATGCGTGTAATTGTGTAAATAAATGTTAGCTCATATTAGACAATCAATAACCGAGTCTAATCGTTGTTTGGTGAATGATACAGGATGAAAGACATTATGTTTAGATACAGCCTATTAATCAAGAGAAGAGGTAAGAAGGTCAGTTGGGCAGTCACTAGTAGCTAAGCTAATAGGTTATGTAAAGTATTAGATATGCAAATTTCGTATGGGTAATTGAAATTCCTTAGCTTGCAATCGTTGGTATTCAATTACCATACCTAAACGTAACTTTGTTGCTCTTTGGTATTTAAACATAGCTTAAGTTCAGTTCAGTTCAGTACAGTCACAATTAATTCCGATTGGTCCGTTGCCGTGGCCGATTTGTCTAAAGACAGATAAGACTCATCTGACCGAGGGACGATTCCAATGACATATAAGACAACTGTCAAATAGGTGATGTTTTCAAATTAGGCGTAGATATTGTATTTTATTCCATGAATATTCCTTATCTGTCGTTGGTAAAATTAGGCCAAAATAAGTATTTAACGGCCGATTTTTAAAGTGACATTTACATAAATGTTTGTTGACAAATAGGTTAAGTTTTCAAATAAGGACTAATTGCATTTAATTCGACAAATATATTTTATTTGACGTTGGAAAAATTAGTCCTAAATTTATCAAATATTAATACAAGAGGCGGGCTTAACAAAATCATTACCTTCCATTTTAATTAGACGTACTAATAAATTAAATAGCTAGTGTTTATCTTTTTCATTCATATCATATCCTTTTTGTTGGCCTGTCAATCACCGATATAAATAATTATGAAATGTTTCCTACGGATATTATGATCGAACATGTAACCGGATGGCACGTCACGTTCTATGTGAATTCATTTTCATCACATGTCAAGTTCGATACAACTAATATCAATAAAATAAGCTTCTTGCATGAAATGCTACGAAATAGGTACCTAGCCATGCTGCGAGGCTTAGCTAATACGGGTTTTGGTCAGTGACATCTAACTCATGAGAATATGAGTTACGCTAGAGTAAAAAAAATATCTTTGAATTATATGCATTTATAAAAGAAAACCTCTTACACAATATTCTAGAAAAAAACAAAATGGATGGGGCAACTCGCGCTCTCAGCACGTATCTACGAAATACTACGCCGTAGCTAGTAAGCTGCGAAGAGGAGACCTGGTGTTGGTAGTTTTGACTTGCTCGCTAGTCTCGCAATAATAAATTTATTTTGTGGGATTTTTTCATTTTCAATTTTTTTTGGCGTCAACAAGTCGCTCGCCGCTGATCAAAGCAACATCCTGTATTATCGGGACAAAACCGGTAAGTTGAGGGCACTGCAAGCGCAGTGATCTTCGTTTTGTGTTTTGTTCTGTCAGACTTTTTTATATTTCTTGTCTTAAATTTGCAATTTGGACAATATTATGTTAATTCATATTATTATTTTCAGTAAATGTGTTTTGCAAATTGTTAATTTAATCGTCTTTTTTCCACCAAGCGTGTAGGGAAGGTTCCCGCTGAAAATCAGTGTCGTGGCAGCATGCCATCCATATAATCTGCTGTCACGACTTTTAATGAGCGGGGAAGTTTTTGGCACATCTGATGAGCTTGATGTTTTTATTCAATCTAAATTTTATTTATTTTGATGTGGTTTGCTATTTGTCCTAAGACCCCTTGCACAACGCGACTTTCAGCAGCAATGCAGTCGCGATGCAGCATCGATACAGTCGCAAATTGACAACATTTACACACTTGCGCTACTTTTAGCATTGATACAGTCGCGATGCAGTAGATGGACATTGACAAATTATGTACTGTATATTAGCGACTGCATCGGTACTACGCGCGTTAGCAGCGGTACCAAATAAAAACTATTCATTGCGTGAGTAGCGCTGCTGTCACGCGTATTCAAAACGCACACTTGCATCGATTCTTAAAGTCGCAGTATGTTAGGGCTCTATAGTAAGCTAATATTTTTCTTTTTTATGTGTGTGAAATAAACAATAGTTCTATTCTAATAACATTCCATACCGTACCGTCATCAGTGTGAGTTATAGTTTCTGTAAAATGCATTTTAAACCTCAGGGATGTGTTTATCAACACTCTTTTGTCATTCTTTTGTTTCCGCGACCGCGTCGGCAGGTTATCGGTATTCTCGAGTAAGTACCCAACTATTTTTAATAACATAATAAATCGCTATTTTTTCTACGAGGCTACGAATGTAGCTGTTAATAAACAGTGAACTTATACAACAACTAACGCCAGAAACCTCCTGTTGCTCGTAGGTTTTAAAAGTACACATGACAATTAATGACAGTATATGAGTAGGGCTATAGAACTGCCATAAGATATTACGGTTACCGCCTAAAGCTGGTTTTTAAGTAACAAATACCTACTCTAAGCCATATGTCGTCTAGGTAACACCTGTTGGCCTATTACAGGCGCAGCCTACAGGCCAACGGACATTGTTTAGTTAGATAACTAGTAATTAGACGATTTCTCTACAGCTATTAACAGTAACCTATCATATATCCTACACCATCAAACATTAAGTGGCTTCTAAACGACGCCTTTAACGTTTTAACCTACTTCGATTGATAACTGCAGGTTAATGACGATAACTATGGCAAAACTCTAATGCCATAATTAAAAGTTTATTATGAGTTACTAATGTACTTACGAGCGACATAATATACGACCCTCTCCCTTCGCGTAAAAATTACGAGAGTGTTTAAACGATATTTCTGGTATAAATTATGGTCTGGTATGGTATAGCCTTTCACCTAGATATGGTTCAATTATAATATTGTCATGTCGTTCTTAGTTTTTTAGGTCACTCAACCGCCCATTTTCTTACTCTGTATGAACATTTTCTAATTGTATTATTGTGGTTGTTTGATTGTTACTGTGACTTTATAAAAAACAATACCTGATGTTATATACTAATGAAATATTATTCGCTGTCTTAACAATTGTTTTATGTAATTTCAGCGACAGATAAGCGTACCTAGTCCCAGTTCTAAATACATGGTTTGCTTGTATAGTATAAAACAAAGTCGCTTCCCGCTTTCTGTATGTATGTATGCCTAAATCTTTAAAACTACGCAACGGATTTTGATGCGGGTTTTGTAAGTAGATAAAGTGATTTAAGAGGAAGGTTCATATGTATAATATATTGCACCTGTGCGAAGCCAGGACGGGTGCAATTATAAGATTCGCACCAATACCCCAAATTGCAATTTAATTCTGTGCAAATTATTGTATCAAAATGTATGTTATGTATGCTTATCACTTCCCTACATCCATGTAACTTATTAGGCATAAGAAAGCAATTCCACGAACTGACAAAATTCCTGATTGAAGATCAAATCATCATCGTGAAATCACATTTTGTACTTAATTTATACTAAAAAATTACATACGCTTATTTTTATCATTGCATATATATTGATATCTATAGGTATACTAATGTCATAAAGCTGTAGAGTTTCTTTGTTTGTTTGTTTAAGCGCGCTAAACTCAGGAACTATTGAATCGATTTAAAAAAATATTTTTGTCCTATATAGCTTATTTATCAAGGAAGGTTTCAGGCTATAAAATATGGTTCTGCGACGAGAGGGAGCAAATCAAAATGCGCGGATGAAGTCATTCGGACGGCTAGTGTTTTAAAAAAAAAACATGTATTTTTCGTTGATGGCAGTTACTGCTTTCATTTAACATTGCATGTAATAGATACTGGGTAATTAAATAGACATAGTTACATTGTATTGAATACTTAGTGACTGATTGTCCGATTATGTGGTTAACCACGTAACTAAATCGATTTGGCGTGACTACGATAGCGATCGGCGCGATCTGTCGCGTGGGTCGATAAATCCAGATTACAAATACTTACAGCACATACACCCATTCTACTCTATAAATATCCACAATTTAATTTCAACCTTATGTGGATCATTTAAAGTAAAATATTCTTTGAGATATGTGGTCAGATTTGGGTAGGTCAATATGCCCTTGAATGTACCGAGCCAACCGGAAGCAGAGCAGATGGAATTTGTATGATAGCAATGTATTGATTGATTGTTTGGATTTTTTTAATGATGTTCTTTTGTTTTGTGTACCATTTATCGTCATTAAAAGGGAGTCAAAAAGTGGTTAAGCAGTACGGCAATTTATTCAAATAGATTTAGTAGGTACGAGTTTTACCCGACTGCTCACATTGTCACCAATTAGATGCACTTTGGTCTCCTCAAAGTTAAGAATTAGAATGTGACTCGTATTAATTAAAATTACTGTTTCACACAGCGACTTTTACTTCATAATATAGTTAACCTGGTTTTAGATCAAAGATGAACATGACAAGATTAATGTCCCCAAACAGTCAGAAGCGTCCTTTGAAATCAAATCCTAAATAGGGAACGGAATTTCTATTAATACTATCAGTTTACCCAAAAGTTTTTGTGAAGCTTGTTGCGTTATTTCGAGCAGTCGATATTTTATGTCGTTTCCTCATATGGAAACTGATATACGCCTGTCAAATACACTTTGTATTGAGTTACATATCGCTAATGAAATTATGGCGCCAACGTTGAACTAACAAGAAGTATTTTTTTTTGTTAAATAATACGTTCGTACCCAAATTACGCAGTTGTTATGGAACTAAAAATTATCAAGTCTAAATTTAGGCACATAATATATCATTAAATTTTGGCGAGTCTAATAAGGTACTAACTAAGGTGTCCCCAGAAATATTTTATAAATTTGAGTAAAATAAAAACAATTTCATGCAACTTTTTAACATTCAGCACTCGTTTCCATTACGACATTTTTGTTTATCGATATTTTTTCGCACTAGTAGATAGTAAAGTAAAGTAAGTAGACAAACGAAGTAACTTTTGCAAGGACGTAAATATAAATTCTGATTGGGATAATTTCTTGTAAATGTTAAGAATTGTTGAAATTCCGAGGGAATATCATTGGTATAATTCCTATAGGTAGGTACTTACAAATTCTGAAAATGAAACCTCATTAAAGTTTGGACTTTCGTAGCTCAATGGAATTATGAAACTTTAATAATTGCATCATAAATGGTAACTTTGTATTCCAACGTACCGTAGTAAGAGAAAGGTATCATGAAAAGTGTAAGGAGACCCGCCTCATACAAAACGAATTTAAAAATATGTCTGCTGATCAGTAAGAAACATAAAATTTTAAAAACACCCATTCGTATGTCAATTTAGATGACTCAAACTAAATGGAGTGAATGTAAAATGAAAATTATACATATAATTAGTATAATCAACATATATATAGCTAAAACTATAACATCGCCGGCGCTTGTAACTAGTTTCCGGTTGTTTGATGATTTTATTATTTAAAAGCATAACAATAAAGAAAGTCAACATAGCTCTACTATCTAATCAAGATTGGGATATTTTAAAAACACTTCATGCACAAACAAAAGGTACACATGGCGGACTTAATGCTAAAAGCATTCTCTACCACTCAACCATAGGTCTATACAGAGAAAATGCAAATGGATATGTTAATATTTAGTTTTTTTTTAGTATAATTCAAAAACCAAATTTAGTGTTTGATATGTTATTTTGTAGCTAGGTCCATTACGTTTGTAAGTTACACAAGTTTCCAGTGGCTATGCTTAAAACTACTCATTCGTAATACACTATTAGTGATACTAATAAATATTAATATACGAAATATTACATCATAAATCGCTATAATAAATGTATGCGCTTTGTCAAGATTGCATAGACAAAACGTAGAGTAGTGGTGCTAATGGAGATCATTTGTCAAAAACAATAACATATTACCGATTCTCTAGTTAATAATTCTAACCCGTTATTATAATTGCTACCGATGACTACGTAATAACTTCCTACACATTCATGACATGTTACATTACATTATAAATGTTTCTGCTGATTTTATTAGGTAGTATTCACGAGTATGTATCATCATCATTGGGTCTGTGTTGGGGAGGTACAGGTTTACCTGACTGTACTAATATATACTAATATATTAAGCTGAAGAGTTTTTTGTTTGTTTGAACGCGCTAATCTCAGGGACTACTGGACCGATTTTAAAGAAATATTTTGTGTTGGATAGCTTGTTTATCGAGGAAAACTTTAGGCTTTAAAATATCACGCTCCGACGAGAGGGGAGGGAGCAAACTCAAAACGCGCGGACTAAGTCGCGGGGGTCCGCTATTATAGTAAACCGCTATTATACTGATGCAAAAACAAAAGCTGTTAAAATGCATTGGTACTTCCAAGAATATTAGGTCTTTCCGGCTACCATACCACGACAACCATGACCGCTGTAGCAAGCTAAGAAAGATGCATTCATACCGGTGTGATTTCTGGAAGCAGTGGCAGATTTTAAAAAATGTGTCGAAACTTTTTAATCGAATGGCCTTTGTAATTCGATGACGCAACCGTGTCACCTGTCGCATATGGGTGTGTCGTAACGGACGAGACGCGCAGTAACATTATACGTAAAGGAAGCGTAATCGTACGCCAATTGGAAAACTGCATTTCGGCGAGGGTTACAGAGGTCGCTGTTACAAACTTACAAACTGCGACTTTTAGCATCGTTGCAGTCGCACGTTTTGAAAACGCGCTTCATCATCGCGACTCACGTAATGAACAGATTTAATTGAGCATCGATGCAGTCGCTAAAATTCTGTACATATTTTGTCAATTTCCAGCTTCTGCATTGATGCTAAAAGTAGTGCAGTGTGTAAAGGTTGACATTTTGCGACTGCATCGATGCTAAGGTGTATTAACATCGCGACTGCGTCGCTGCTAATTCGCTGTCGCAGTGTGTAAATGGTCTTAAACTTCGAACGCGACTGAACCACTGATAATACTAGTAGGTAGTGTAGTAGGTACTACTGACTGCAGTCGCCACACGATTTCAAGCAAACTTCTTAAATTATTATTCTATTGCTATCAATCTCTTAGATGTTGGCATAAACAGAAAGGCATTCTGATGATAAGTTGAATTATTAAAATGATTCTTAATCAAACGAAAGATTTTGTTAACGATTTAGAGTTGATTTTACCAACATCAGTTAAGAAACATTCGTTGAATACAATACAAAATGCCTATTCCACAAACGTCACCTATTTGACAGCAATAATTTATGAAAACGACATCTTAAAATCGGATGTTTTATACTTATTCGGACAAATTGTAAAATCGACTCTTAATAATTTAACTGTTCCGTAATCGCAAAGCACTGAACTTATTCATTGACGAAATGCTTCTCCATGCTTTTGTGATATTATTAATTAAATAGATTCTTGGCGTAAAGCTCCATAATAACTATCCGCTTCCGTAATACCATAAACACAGATAAATAAGATTAATTATTAGCATTCTAGGGGACAGTTATGTTTAACCATCGTTGACCAATTTGGTATTGCAAGTAACTTATTACGATTGATTAAAAAAAGAAATTGCAAAATTAAAAAAATATATTCTTGACATTTTAAGGAAACGGTATCGGAGTTCACAGCAACCGGGTAAGGTAAGTGAAGAGAATGCACAAAACTCGGTTAATAAGTGTTGTTCAAGTCAAAAACGTTCCTGTATGCGGCGCAGGAGTTTTTGTAATCGACGCAGCGGTCTTGCATAATTAACCTGGTTCTGTTCGCCATATTACATTTCAATACGAACACTTACGGAAGTCGCACGCAACGGTAATGACAGATTACTGTATTCTTTTTAATGTTCCGGTGGCTATGAGAACAGAAGCTCTATTTTTGAATCACACGCGTCAATATTCCGCGTCAAAATTTATCGGAAGAGCGAAAATTACTCAAAACATACGAATGTGTAAAAAATGAGCAATTTTTTTAGTCATTCTGCGTCGATTGCAACTGTTTTATATCGACTTCAAAAAGGAGGAGGTTATCTTTTCGACTATATGTTGTTTCTTTAAATTAAAAAATCGATAACTCATCAAAGAAAATCACTCGCCATATTGACGCGAGTGATTCAAAAATAAGGCTCCCGATGCTATGAGAATTGTCCTCTAGTTTGGGCGTGGTCGGCTTACTGGTTTCGAGTTACTGAATGTGGTATCGATTTAGAAATTAGATGGCGTTTGAGAGAAATGCTTATAAGTTATTCATCATACCGGACCCCATCATTACACTGATGTCATCATTTTTTGTAAGTATTATCAAAATGGCAACAAAAATAATTTGTTTAAAGAGTCCGAGCTTTTCGGATATACATAAAGAACATACATTAATATTATTAGAATACATATAATTCGATTTTGGTTTGATATAAAAGACTTCAACGCGTTAGGTTTTTTTATATATTTAGTATGTATTTTCTATTGCCAAGAAGGGTCACACTCAAGGACTAAATACGCAAAGAATACGTAAGAGGCAGTTTTAAGGTTGCGCCCATAGGTGATAAAACATGTGAAGCAAGGTTCAGGTGGTACGGTCACGTGATGAGAAGACCCGACGATCAAGTCGTGAATAAGTGCCTTTCTATGGCAAAGAGAACGAGGGAAAGTAAAGGGGAAGACCTCAGACGACCAGATTGTTGATGGACATTCAACAATCTGGTCGTCTGAGGTCTAAGCGTTATGAAGTGCCTGGGACTTACGGAAGAGAATACCATGCAGCCAGTAGATTAAAAGCCGACCCCGTGTGACGGGAAAAGGCGAGGACGAAGAAGAAGATTATCTTTTGCCAAGATATTGACACAATAAAAACAAATAACACTGGAAACATTGTGAACCTAGTGCTTAACTACAATGGAGTACCAATTAAACAAGTGGAAAGTTCGATGCAATCGAAACACTAACACATTAAGAACCGCAACATACTGCAATTACTGCAAGTAATGGGCAATGCAGCCTACACTACAACACTGTGGCGTTTCCGATTAATATCTATCGACAAAGGTTAATTAGAATAGAACTATTCCTGCTATCTTGTGGTTAAGGCTAAGGTTTACTAGCTTACCTGTAATAAGGTCTGTTATACTGTGTTAATAATATATTATTTGAATAAGTTCCTATAAGCGGTATCTACTTCAAACGAAATTTTAACACTACCCTGAACAGAAATCTTTTAAAACCTAAATAGGCAATAAGCGGTTCAACGATTCTCATGTGTTAGCCAGACTAACCAACAAAAAATATTTTTTATTTGTAGAGGTATGCCGAAGTTTAGCTGCTTCACGCTACATCGTGCCGGCGCCGGGCCGGGCTCCGACCGGGCGCCGGTCGGGGCGCTGTCAAACATTATTGTATAAATTTTGTATGAAGTGATTCATGCCTAAACGTGCACCGTCCGGGCACGGCATTGGAATGTCTATGGGTTTTTTTCCGGCTCCGGCACGGTCCGGCCCCGGCACATTGTAGCGTGTTTGAAGGCGTTTGATTTACTTTTTAATTATTCGAACTCTTCATAATGTGTCTTATCACAATAAAAATTCAAGAAACTTCGCATACTCTAAATTATTAAATGGTTTATTAATCAACAAACCAAATTACTAGATATCGATGTTATAATCCATAACATGGTCGTTTTGTATGATTTTTTTCTACGATGTAGCGCCACGTGGCTTGTTACATAATGAACATAAGGAAAATATCCCACTGAATAGTTTTAGTCTTAACTGGATTGTTTCTTGTCAGAAATGCCGTCTAAACTGAGCTTAACTTGAACATTATCCAAAGGCACGCCGAGTCTTAAGAGACGTAATGTGGAAAATTATGTTCTAGGAAAACATAAGTCAAGCTCTATGTTTTATGAGAAAGCAATATAGATTTTATTTATATTGCGATGATAAGTTGGTGCTGATATTACCATTTCTACGATATTATTTCTACCAATATTCGATAAGAACCGACAAATTACAAATTGATTTTTTAAATCTTGGCATTTTACAAGGTAAACAATAAGTAAAAATTTCAAGAAATGAATACAGTTAAAATTGTTCTTTTCAGAAACAATTGATTTGTATCAGTTATAAGTCTGTTCGAGAAAATTTTAGTATGTGTTTGATTTATATTTTAATTACCAAAATAGAAAGTAAAATTTAAAGCAGAAGATGCAACGAAATATTCATAATATGTAAATGTGATAACAATTAATTATGTTAAACAAAAGTCAATGCACATATAATAAATCAGTATGTGAAAGGCGCGGCCTTCGATCTTGTAATACTATCAAGCACTGTCAAAGTGGCGATGCGAAATTAATATTTTTAGATATAATTTCACAGTTCAAGTTTTTGCGGCATATCAATAAAAAATGTTTGCGCAGAACGTTGATTGGTGACACGAGATACTACAAAAATATGTATTTATAAAAGTTTCCTCTCGTAAAAAAAGGACATCCTTATGTTTAAGTGTGTGGAGATTTTATCTGTTTTTTTGTTATTTAAAGAGATTTAAATAGTTTTTGATATTATGTTGATAATTTCAAGTAGGTAATATTAAAGTTACAAAGATAATAAATATATTTTTAATACTTGCTACGTTTAGATTAGACCACCAGGCGCACCAGTAGACTTATTTTAACCATATAAAAATATCCTCCATCGTCTATGGAAATATGCAGTTACTTACTTATGCTCTTTTACAATGTCAAATTATAACCAGTGTTTTCTTTTATGCGGTAGATTTTTACGTTACCTAGTAGTCGGTAACGTATGCAGAGATAACTGCGCGTTTGATGCTGCGCCTGCGTCGCGGACGTAATGAGCGGTGGAAATTCAATTGACCACAATCGCACGCAGCCGTACCCGTTTTAAACATGCTACTTACCACTAATAAATAAATTATTGAGCAAATCTGTGAAAAGGATGATAAAAAGTAACCTTTATTATAAAGAATTTTTTATTTATCTCATCACAAAGCGCTGAATTAGATCTGAAGTTACTGAGTACCTAACCTTGTTGTTATTAAAGTCAATTGATTCAAAGAAAGATAAGTATTTGAAAGCTAAATTATTGTCAATGATTTAAATAACACAATTTATGCCTATGTAAAATACAAAAACATTTGAATTTATCATTATAAAAGATAATTTATCATGAATTAATACACCTCATATTTATTTTAATTAGTGTAAGATGAGGATAATCTAATGATATGTATTTTTACTCTGTCTATATTGAATCAATGATTCAATTTGATTGCTACAAATCGGGTGAGATCCCAACCATTAGTCGTCAATTGTCTCGGAAGGTAGGAAAGTAATGAGATGGAAATTCAATTGACCACGTCACACGCGCAGTGAAGTATGTACTTGCTTCAATACATGTTGTATTTATATCGTGCTTTAATTGTTAGTATCGTCTATTTTTGGAGAAGTGGAACTGAAAATACTCAGGTTTGTCTACAATCGAAGCTTTCATTTAACTTATTTTTTTCTTTCGTTCTCGTTTTGTTTCGTACTCAAATACACTAAATGTGAAAATACCGGCTAAGTGCGAGTCGGACTCGCCCATTGAAGGACCTCTTAGATATATATATATATTTATTTTGTGGCTGTGACATACGGACGGACAGACATACAGACAGACTTGGCGAAACTATAAGTGTTCCGTTTTACGCCATTCAGCTACGGAACCCTAAAAACGTAGAACATACAGTAAATTTAAATAATGAGCAAATGGAACCTTTTTTGCGGCATTAGTGAGCTGATTCTTGATTTTACTTTGTAAACACTATTTTTAATTGATATTGAAATCATCTTGAACTCATTCTGTTTCTGAACAATATGTTGACCGCAAACCGTCAATAGTCATTTCCCACGCAAGTGAAACGCTATCTCTCAATGAGTCCATTCATCATTTATCCACTTACTACGGGTCGCGTGGACACATTCATAACAATGTAATAATAATAAATCGTAGCGATGGGAGGTGTCCGATCAAGGGCCGGGCTTTCCACGGCAGACATAACAAGATAAATGGGTGCACCTTCGATAGGTAAGCAATTTGTACTTTCGTTTGGAACAGGGCTAGGTAACTGTAGCTCTAATTAAAATTTATAGTATTATACAAATGAGTCTGCAAGCAATGTTCATGTAAATAAATCATTAGGTCGGCTATAATTTTCACGATATGATAGATCAGTTACGGTTTGGTTTGCAGAGACTTGTATGTATTAAGATGAGATTCTCATTCTAACGTAAAGTTTAGCCGCCCTTTAAACGCTATATTGAAGTTTTAAATTTTGACAAAAAACTTCCTGACAAAAAAATAATTCCTATCCATTATCTTTCAATTAAAATCTTCAAAATAGCATTATTCAGCGGGAAAATTACGTTTTTCAACTTAGTAAAAATTCATTACGAATCCTGTGTGTATAGACAAAAACAGAGTAATCACTAGAAGTACACAAAGCTTGTGTTCTTACTTTCGTCTGAACGTAGGTAATACGTAACAGGCACCGATGTAATACCCACTCGTATATCTTTATGGAGATTTATCACCATAGCTTGGGCTAATCGTAAACAAATGATCTTAAATCGTTGGCAACCCCTGATTTATTGGACTACGACTATGTGAAAGCGAAATCACTTGTTTGACTATCGCCAAGCCTGCAGGGGTTGTGTGGGTGGAATTCGAATTTTAATGTATCATATTGTGCATGTCGTAAGTGCTCTTATGCTCACTTACCGAAGGTTCATTTAATTATGAACTATATGCCGAGTTCATATGATGTATTTTGGCGTGTGTGGGCGCAGGATGTATGGGTTTTAATTGAATGTGAAGTGAGACGAGGGCTGCGTCCGAAAGTTGATAAACGAGTGAATTACGCGGGAGTATGTTACGATACGAATGCGCTTAATGAAGCAGATAAATGTCAGTGGCTGGACGTGGAACGATTATTGTCTTTTACATAATGGACTCAGTACAGTCTGACCATTACGTATGGAGAGGTAGATACGAGAATCATCAATCAAAAATCGAAAACGGAGGCATGTTAATTATTTTAACGTCAAAACATATTTAACATCGGAATTAAAGTGATATACTAACACATGAGTCCAAATATAGGTAACAGCTGCTAAAATAGATAAGTATCTAGCATTTTTAAGAGCGTCCAAATAAAAGTGAAAATTTTCCAATGATCATAGCAAAAGGAACTGTCACGTTTGAATCTCGCAATTACAATTGCAAAAGACCCAGTCAACAGTTTTCCTATTATACCATACACAAATAAGACGAAAGTCATGAATATCATTTCGTATGCGATCAGCCCGAGTTCCCACAACTTTCCACTGTTATCGCGTCCCAACTCCAAGGCGCGGTTTTGAAATCGGTCACGATCGCCTCGACATCGAGACGAGTCGGAATCGATTCGACACACCCGGGATAATTTCCAGTCCTGCACGTAGACGACTCACGTTTTCAAATAAAAATAGACGAACGTAGACGCGACTGTCGAGAAAATGTGAGGTTCCAAGGATAATTTGAAATAAATTGACATCTGTGGGAGGACGTGCACAAACACAGGCATATGATTTTATTACTTTTAAAGGTATGAGCTTTTGATATTAGCCCACAAAAAAGTCCAGGATACTATGCGACTTTTCTGATAATATTCTAAATTAATTGTACCTAAGACGTGACTGCGTTAATTGTTGTACTCTCGATTGACCAATATAACAAACACATGTTTTTTTAAATGCACATTTAAGACAAGTAGAGTATTGTGCAGTACAGAAGCTTAGATTAATCAAATTATGCATTTTACATATAGCTTTGGCCCGACGATTTCTCTACCTTTCATATTTTTGTTTAGTCCTGTAACTTTATTCATCCATATTTCACTCAAACTATACAATTTAAATACTGCATATGAAGTCAAATAGCGTATAATTCTTGAGTAATAAAACGTTTCTTATATATTACAAAAGCTTTGTAATGTGAACTCTTCCTAATGGTGTACGCAAATACGTATACAGAAGAAAAATCACACAGCCATAAAAATAAATAGAATTAAATTGTTTTTAACTTGATTATGTTGCTTTTGCTCGATAACGCTCAAGATAAGCTAGCCCTGCGTGGGAAACTTTCGCGACTCGGTTACTAAGTTCGTATTAAAGGCATAATCCGTGCTATTTGTTAACAAGTCCGTAAACAGGACGTATGAACTGTGGGTCTTAAGTCTATGGAATAAAGTTTAGAATTTTGTGTGATTTCGGTGCTGACTGTACGATAAATAACTTAGATAGCTGCAGTTTGATTCAATTAAATTTAACGGCTACGGATTTGTCGTTAAGGGTCTCACTTATTAGCATACGAATGTCGAGAATGTAGTAAGGTTCTGTCTGTTCATGTCTTTGAGATGATTGGAGCAACAGAAAGTTCAAGAGGCCCCTTTTGTACTTTATTTCAGAGAGAGTTACCGTTTAAAACATTAAATGTGAGCATAATAATAAATAAATTGTTAGCATGTGATTATTTGTCATATTTGTCCCTGAACACTTGGCTCACGTCTTATCATAATTTAAAATGATATTCACCATTCAATAACTAATGTAATTTAATGTATAAATAGGCATCACTTAAAGAGAAAAGTTACTTTCTTTATGTAAAAGATCCTATAAATAGACGATTTTGCGCTAAGTAACTATTTGGACATAAGTTAAATCCATCCATTTACGTTTATTATGTATGTCTAACTCTGAGTTATTGTGAGAAACATCATAACTTTAATCTCTAGTAAGTAATTCTACATAAACAATTTCATTTACAATCTCGTAGTTAATGTAGTGAATGGATGTGAGCGGGAAGATAGAATAAAACTATGTATAGCCACAAGACTCAAACATGGACTGTCGGGAAAAGCACGGATCCGTCTTTTCTGTGTGAAAATTGATCATAAAGATCATATTTGTTTGTTACTACTTTCTAAATCTAGAACTTCAACCACCAATTGTACAGTCGCCACACGTTTTTCATTCGAGATTCAGAGGTCACTTAACACTTTTACGGACAGTACTCCAGACACAATAGAAATTTTATTGTTATCCCGCCTATAGTCGGTCACTGTCCGAAAAAGAGTTAATGTAAAAGTTAGCAAAGATGTAAGTAATATTATTTTCTAGCTACTGTTTAGCTAGAAAATAATATTACGTAATTTACTATGGAACAAGCAATGTGTTGGTAAATTACATTAATGTCAGTGTAAACCCCATAATAGTTTGTGCGATCTTACTATTTTCGCTGAAGATAGTAAAAACCCCATTAAACATTAATCGAGGCGTAATGAGGGTAGATGAATGATAAGGTCAAACTGGACTTTCCCTGCCTCATCGGAATGCAGAGACAAGACCTAACGCCTGTATTGAATGCTAAGCTTCTTATCTTAAGCACCTTAAAGGTGTGTAGAGACTAGTGGAACGTAACATGAAATGTATCATAACAATGAAATGAATTGCCATACACATTGCTATATTGTATCTTATGTATCATGAACAGTAAGACATTGTAATAATTTCTCACAGTTAGTTGGGCAGGAGGCAGAATGATACATCTCATGTTACGTTTAACCAGTCTATACCCACCTTTAAGGGAAAACGGCTTGTTTACTCCTTGGTTAGATGTCTTTATTATATGTTTGTGAGAATGAAAAAAGTTTTTTGTGTATATGACGCCATATATCACGTTGAATACACTCGAAAACCACTTGAATCTCACGTGTCCACTAATATGACTAAACAAAATTTTTAGAATAATAGGTACTAGGTGTATCAACATCAGTCGTTTAGTAGGTACCTATTCTAAAACAGTTTCTAGAATGAATTGAGGAATATATTTTTTATATAGGGTGCAAAGAATAAAATTGGAAAGTCTACGTTAGTTTAGTTATGGTAGCCATTTGGTAGTGTATTATGTACCTATTGTAGTTGAAAAGAAGATATTTCCGGTTATGTAAGTAGTTACAACGTGAGGACGTCCCTAACACTATACTTAAACAAACCTCTTTACTCTGCCTATTTTCTTTTTATTTCAGTGCTTGTCAGAGTCAAACTTAAGTACTACAGTTTGCACAAAAACCTTTTCTGCGTACTCATCGCTCATTTGAAGCAAGAAAAAGCTTTTAACGTAAATAAGATAGATGGTGATATTTATATTTAACGTAAGTATTTAGGTTCTTGTTTCTTCTCTTATATATTTTACAAACTTTCATCCCCATAAATTACGAAGTGAATGAAAAATGAAAATGTTTTTTTTATTACTTATCTCGCTGGAGGAGTATTTCATAGGACATTTACACAGGTTGAGGTCTCATTTTAAGGAGAACCAGTGATTATATTGTTGAATAGAATATAAAGTATTGTACTCTTTCAGTATATGTTTTGAAAATGTATGGTAACTGTAGCTACAACTTACGTTGTATTGACTGGAAGGACAATGTTCCGTCCCTTTACATTGTGGGCCTAAAAACGGACACTTCTGAGAAATTATTTATTTACAGATATAAAATTGATTTTGAGGATAGGTCTTATGTCAGTGAGTAAGTTCATGTCAATGAAATATAGGGTGGCGCCAAAGTTTTCTTTGTACCAAAAAGTACTAAAGATTTGAAAGTAGGTGTTTTTCAATGAATCGTACGTTTCTTTTGTTAATTTTGTAGAAAACAGTACACACCTCGCAAACCGTAAGTAAGTGGTATCGATATATCTATCGATATGTGTATCGATTATGATCCATTGTTAAAAGTAGGTATAGCATATTGATCAGAAATGAAAATTAACATAATCACCTTAAGAATATTTTCATTATTACAACACCTTGTACAGAGTCGCGACAGTTGCAACATCTGTCGTCGTCCTAAGGTTTCTTTCCACCCGATTGCGCGGTGGTAGCACGCTCTGTTTATTATACCTCGATGAGTCGACCTTTTTTTTAATGGAAATTTGTTTTTAAGATATATTATCTATATATATTTGCAAAATTATGGAATTTCATATTCTTTAAAAGTATACTTCTGGGATAAACCTAAGCTTTCTAAGGGCTGATTTAACAGCATAAGATATCCGAGTGAATATGTATACTATAAAACGACCGATTTTAGAATGACATTTACATGAATGATTGCTGACAAATATGTAACGTTTTCAGATTAGGCGTTTTGTATTATATTTGACGAATATTCCTTATCTGATGCGATGTGATTTGCATATAGAATGGTTTAATTTCTAAGTTGATGATGGCTTACTTTTCAATGTATTTTTAAATCAGTTGTCAGAAACACAACGGCAAACACATCAACAAGATTCAATGTAATCTAGTTCGTGTAGAACGTTACGCAACATTCAAAGATTCACTAGATAATCCAGATTGGATAACCTCTTCATTGTGCGAGACCTCATTTACCAAAGGCCAGCTATTGTAAAGCGCCAGGTGTGATTGTGAACCGGTCAGTGGGTCCTCTTGTGGTCTCTTCGCAAATCATGTCACGACGTTCCTTGTAGACATGCTGTGTCTTCGTATGCGTTTTGACGCAGATACCTAGGGAACATTGAACTACTATAACTACTAGGAAATATCATATTTGTTTTAGCGTTATTATTCCCTTATTAGGATTTGTATCTATTAATAAGTTAGACTGATTTTCTCGTTGTTTTAGCGTAATACCTAGTAACATTAGGGTGTTCATTAAGTTCACAAATACTTTGGATTTAATTAAATACACTACAGCGATTGGATTAGCGGAACACAAAAATTCAAATGGTTCACGGTCGAGTACCTATCAATTACATAATTAATTTACACATAGAGGATAATAAGATTAGTGTCAACAACTGGTGGAATATGACAAAATACTAGTGAAACGTACACCTACACCAGTAACCTGCACATTAGTTTTCCGACACGTAAATTTTAAAGCGAGAACTAATGTTAACGAGCTCACAATTCATCACTTGATAGAATCAGATCTCTCAACGCTCACCTTCGGCCTTTAATCTATACCATCTGGAATTTCTCAGATACAACATGACGTGTGAGTTACACATTTTGAGCATTGCGATGGGTGAAAGTGGTATTTCTATACGTTTTATTATGTACCTAGTGGGTTTTGTCCAATTGTTTCCGCTGTCAGCGGCCGCGATGTGGACAGCCATTGAACTTGACAGTTAATGGCACACTTTTTATGTAACACACATTCACATCACTAATATCATCAGTGGCAGTTTAATACACTTCTCTTCCTTTATTTTTTCGCATTAGCGTCATTGCAGAGTCGAAGACATTTTACTTTCTCCTAAGTAAAATTCCTTAAACTCTACTAGATGTATTTAATTCAATAGATCAAGATGTTGATCTTGTTGACACAGGAGTTGTGTAATACTGGGAAAATTAAATCGCAAAGGAAAGCTCTCAAGTTCTCAACAAATTTTCTACAGCTAGTCATGGTTAAAATTATAATTAAACTTGTAGTGGGTAGTTAAAACCAGAGCTAGATATTTCATTATGTTTAAAGTAATAATATGTATAACAATAATCGTTGTTAATAATAGCACTCAAATATAATCCCAAAATAATTACTGAGAGTAATTTCCGTATCTCTTAAAAACACATTAGCATAGCGATCATTCCGTTTACTACAATTTGTAATAATGACTTGTGTTATACCTTTAGGTATTGTTTCGGACCCATTACAAACTGTTAGAATGTTATGGCAGCGGAATATTACATAAGTAATTATATTTTTGCGTCAAACAACAATGGGCAATACTTCACTTTGAACAATAGTTGAGGAGGAGTCAAGCTATGTTCTTCCATTCAGAACCGAGCGTGTTGGAAGGAAATCATACACTGTCAAGTAGATCAATTTATTACACTGATACGGGGTATAGTTCATGTCTCTGTTTCTTACATTAATTTTTTTTCAAGAAAAAAATGTTTGTTTAAAAAAAAATGAATCTAAACATTATGGAATTCGAGTTACATTCGTAAGTTATCACCTTCGATACAGTTACTAGGGGTTCATTAACAAAATCGTACGTAACGTTCAAGAATTAAAGAATGTCATAGAATAATTTGAGTATTAGATTGCAGAATGTACCTTTAAGCAACCGTGCCTACCTTCATAAACTAATCTATACTAATATTATAAAGCTGAAGAGTTTGTTTGTTTGTTTGTTTGTTTGAACGCGCTAATCTCAAAAACTACTGGCCCGATTTGAAAAATTTTTTTTACGTTGGATAGTCCATTTATTGAGGAAGGCTTTAGGCTATATAACATTAAGATACGACTCATAAGACCACAGCAGAAATGAAAAATGTTGCGAAAACGGGAGAAAGATATTCCTTTTGAGAGCTTCCGCTGCATACGCTGCGGAAACCGCTTAAGTTACACAAAAATCATGTATGACAGGATTGTTCAGCATTAAAAGTTCTATAATAAAATCCGCGACAGCATATATCTATCTTTAATAGTTGACTTACTACAACCTTTTTTATGTTCATAAATATGTAAAAAAATAATGTATTATTTAAAGAGATGTATTATACACACAGGTATTTTTTCTTATCAATATAAATACATTCATTATCACGAGCATTTCATTTAGAACCAAGTTGCCCTTTATATCATTTGATTTCAATGAATATCTTAGGAGCTATCACAGTTTTAACATAACTCCGCACCAAAATAATGTTCGCAGCTTAAGTACAACGTGCGCTTGCGCTAATCTATACTAATATTATAAAGCTGAAGAGTTTGTTTGTTTGTTTGTTTGTTTGAACGCGCTAATCTCAAAAACTACTGGCCCGATTTGAAAAATTTTTTTTACGTTGGATAGTCCATTTATCGAGGAAGGCTTTAGGCTATATAACATAAAAATACAACTCATAAGACCACAGCAGAAATGAGAAATGTTGCGAAAACGGGAGAAAGATATTCCTTTTGAGAGCTTCTGCTGCGTACGCTGCGGAAACTGCTTAAGTTACACAAAAATCATGTATAACAGGATTGTTCAGCATCAAGAGTTCTATAATAAAGTCCGCGACAGCATATGTCTATCTTTTATGGTTGACTTACTACAACCTTTTTTATGTTAGTAAATTTGTAAAAAAATAATGCATTATTTTTAGAGGTGTATTATACACACAGGTATTTATTCTTATCAAAATAAATACATTCATCATCACGAGCATTTCATTTAGAACCAAGTTGCCCTGTATATCATTTGATTTCAATAAATATCTTAGGAGCTATCACAGTTTTAACATAACTCCGCACCAAAATAATGTTCGCAGCTTAAGTACAACGTGCGCTTGCGCTAATATATTATAAAGCTGAAGAGTTTGTTTGTTTGAACGCGCTTATCTCAGAAACTGCCGGACCGATTTGAAAAAATATTTCTCTGTTGGATAGCTTATTTATCGAGAAAGGCTTTAGGATATAAAACATGACGCTGCGACGGGAGAGGAGGGAGCAAACTCAAAACGCGCGGACGAAGTCGCGGGGGACCGCTAGTATATTATAAATCTGAAGAGTTTGTTTGTTTGAACGCGATTATCTCAGGAACTGCTGGACCGATTTGAAAAAATATTTCTGTGTTGGATAGCTTATTTATCGAGAAAGGCTTTAGGATATAAAACATGACACTGCGACGGGAGAGGAGGGAGCAAACTCAAAACGCGCGGACGAAGTCGCGGGGGACCGCTATATATTATAAAGCTGAAGAGTTTGTTTTTTTGAACGCGCTTATCTCAGAAACTGCTGGACCGATTTGAAAAAATATTTCTGTTTTGGATAGCTTATTTATCGGGAAAGGCTTTAGGATATAAAACATGACGCTGCGACGGGAGGGGAGGGAGCAAACTCAATACGCGCGGACGAAGTCGCGGGGGACCGCTAGTGACAAATAATTTTGTTTCTTATTCCATGCAGTAAATGATGTTATGTCCTCTTTTAACTTTCTTCGCCATAATTATCAAGTTTTATTGATTATTTACTTTAGTAACACAAACACAAAACATTTCAAACAGGGGCTCCATGGCTTTATAATGATGGTAATTCAGTTTTCCTTTCCACCATGATTACTTAAAGGAAAACGTAATAAATCAGATTATGGCCGACGGTGTTATAAAATTACCGCGCACGTAACTATTAAAGTTACGTGCAAAGCATAAAAATAATTAATTATTTAACAATACCAATTTATAGGGCGAGGACGTCCATGATATCAAGCCAACGATGTAATGAGTGACAGGAGATGCAATTCAATCAATCTTGTAATGAGTTAGTTGAATTACCTGAAACAACAAAGATTAATTTATTAGCTTTCTAAATGGAACATTTTTTTAAAACATAAAATTGACATAAGTTTGTAAACGTATGGTTAAAACAGTAAGTTGTTTATACAACGTATATATAATATACGTATAACGTATTCCTTGAAATTTTAACTTCGAATATGAGACCGTATATGAGTTGATGACAAGTGGCGTCAATTCATGTGGCACAAGATTTAGATAAAGTAATAGTAGTTCAATGGAAATAACACACAATATATATAGTGCGTGTTATAATACCAATGTAAAAGTATCTGAAATGGAATTAAACAATTCTACTAGAAGACCTTAAATATAATCCTGTTCTAACTTAAACTCCAAACCGAAACCGTTCGAATCCCATGTTGCAATAAATTGACGCGGAATGTTTGCGCTGCAGTCAGATGTTATAACTTTAATTGTTACTACTACTCGGAGAGAAATGACTTTTACTCGAGCACTCGTGTACTATAAATCTAACCTGTCGATTCGAGATCTATTGAGTTAAGGCCCCGGGCGTGGCCCTTGTTTCATATCTACTTTCCTAACCATTTTAGGCGATGGTCAAAGACCTATCCAGACAATCGACCGTTTACTGCCCTTTATAGCTTAGAAAGTAATTGGGGAAAGGAGATACAATGTGGTCAATCTCAGCAAAGGTAATGCTTTAATTAGAAGTTCCTTTCAAAATTAAGCCCTGTATTAGTGTGACACTGCTGAGCAAAGGCCTTTTATCATGAACCATCTCTATTAAAACGTTTTTTGTTGTGTCTTGTTGCTTGAATGATATTAAAATCATTTTGTGATGATCTTCTTATCTTTACTAATATTATAAAGCTGAACAGTTTGTATGTTTGAATGCGCTAATCTCCGGAACTACTGAAACGATTTGAAAAAATATTTTTATTTTGGATAGCTTATTTATTGAGGAAGGCTTAAACATCATGCTGCGACGGGGGGGAGGGAGCAAACTCAACGCGCGGACAAAGTCGCGGGGGATCGCTAGTCATATTAGTATAAGTAGACTTAGATTTTCGATGCTTATTGCGTAAATATGTACTTTCTTTTATTCAATAGGTACTGCAAACGAAATGGAAAGTTTTCATTGTAAAATTTTTGACAACATGGTGTTAAACGATAGAATTACGTATTAGTTTACTTATGATGACGAAACAAAAGATGGAGGTTCCTGTCTTTCGATTCAACGAAAATTCTGGCTGGTATTTGGAAAAAAATAAAAAAGTCAATAAAAACAACAGAACGTCGACGAAAAATTTCAAACGACGGACGAAGAAGACGCACTAGAGTTTTTATGTAAATCAAAAACAAAACACAATCGCGTTTGCGCGGTCTAATTATGATGCACGCCACTTGATTGTACTTGTGGCACAATGTGGTGTGATGTGGTGCAGGTGTCCCAGACCCCTAATGAGAATCATCGTTAGTTCTCGCTAGGGTTTTTGCGTCAAATTGAAGGCTACACAAACACAGCACTCTCAGTTGAATGACCTTTTACAAGTTCTGTTTGAACATTTTCTCAGGCGGTCTGCTTTTATTTGAACAATTTACATGTTTGAACAGACGCTTCCTGTGCCGTGACATGGATTTTAATTAAGTAAAGTAGGTAACATTGTTGACGAAAAGATGAACTAGTCGTCTTCGCATTGTTCTTTGTAAGCGCCTATAAATGTAGGGGCTTATACTTTAATTTATAGTAAGGATCTGTTTCACCATCGTGATTTAAGCACTTACCATCGTTTTTTTTAAAATGGAACGTAATTTCGTATGACGAATTAGACAGACAACGTATCACGCTGTGAGCATTTTTATAAGATTTACCATTTACTTGGTGGTTTCTAAATGTTCGAGCATACTCGTAGTTGTAAATGACAGTTCTTATCACAGGCCGACAAACATTGTGAAACACTTAATCCAGTGGGCAGCAACTTCGTAATGGGATCCGGTCGTAAATCACACATTTACCTAAATCCTCCGAAATTGGTCAAAACCACTAGAATATCCTATCCCGGTTTCGTCGGTTGAGAAACTGAGAAACCCAGATGACCTTTATAGGATTATAAATACAGAAAAGCATTACAAATTTGAAGTAATTGAATTTGTTTCTCCTAAATAGAGGGAAAATGTGTTATTTTGAGCTTTTAAGTCAGTTTTTTATGGGGGTTTAATTTACAAAATATTTTTTTATGAGATAGATTAATGTCGTAATAACTTGATGCTGCAATATTGGGAAATAGAATAAATTTTATAAGCCACATAAATACAACATGAAATGGACGGTTTTATGAAATAAGAAATGCACGGTTTGAAACCAACTCGTGCGCAAATTTGTGATTCCTTATTTCGACGGTATTTTGAAACGTTTCTGAAGACTTGAACGCTATGCGTTGACCTAAATAGATTTAGCAGGAGATATCGCTTTGCATTAACCTTTTTCTAATTAATTGAGTGTAAGTAAAACTTAAATTACTTATATCATTACACGAAGCCACCACAAGCGCCACTGAATAGGTGCGATGGAGCAGAAACGGAGAGTCATATGATTAATGACTTTAACTGTAAAGCTAAGGTCATACGGCTGCGACATTGCTACTTAACTGGCATTAGTGGTATGTATGTGAAAACTGACTGCATTAGAGTATTAATACAGGTTAAAAGTACCTTTGAGTTTATAGTACAAGTTGTATTCACGACGCGTTTGTTGTAGAGCTCCTGACTATTACGCCGGCCGTCGCGGGTTCGAATCCCACAAGGGGCAAATGTTTATGTGATGAGCACGTACCTCAGTCATGGATGTTTAATATATATTTAAGTATTTATGGAAGACGCCCCCGTCATATTCGTTTTCTGGTATTCGTAACACAAGTAAGAAAATTCCTTACTTCGAAACCACGACAATTGGTGTGTTGTCTGGCGCATATTTAATTATTATTATTAATTCTCTTCGTGATGTTATAGATACACGTGCACTTAAGGCCACAATCAACTACATGGTGATCATAAAACGAAGGTCTTGGGACAAATAAATATTGACTTTACCATTCATGGTTCATGGTTTTACCGCTTTCAGTTTTCGAGATTTTTCTTTTACCGCGCCAATAATATCTTTCTTTTGGAAAACTTCCGATTTATGAATATTAAATTTGAGTCATTCGTCAACTCGCGCGCAATAAACCCGTGTTAAGCCGCAAAATAGCACTTTTTAATTTTAATAAAAAAGCTGTCTTCATCTCGCGGATGGCTAATGGCTAAAATAATTAGAACCAAAATTCAGTATTTTTCGTGGCTTAAAATACCTTGGCTGATACGGTTAAATAACGCCTTATTACGGTTAATTAACGCTTAAACTAATTTGTTTTTGATAGCAATTTTCAAATACATGTTAGACATTGCAAATCCTATTTCTGTCCTATATTGTTATCTTAACACTTGAATCCATTGCATTAAAAAATATGAAATATTTAAATTTTGTTATGATACTGTACTACAAATCTTCATAGCAAGCCTAACAGTGTAATTCTAGCCTAAGAAATTAATTGCGATATCCACAACGGCATTATCCCGAGCGGTGCTCTTCACATGCTTAATAATCATACTTTACTAGCGATTTGCATTGATAATGAAGACAGTTTCCATGAACGTGCAAGTAGTTTCGCTTTAATTTATAAATCTGCTTGATAGAAAACAATTAACATTAACTTCTTAAGTGTATTAAATGTTTAATACTAATATATTTTATGCTATGAAACAAAATCACTAAGTCGTCGACTGCAACATAGGGAAAATGTTGATTAATATCCTCGAAAAACAATAACCATCCTTCTAGTCGGGTAAAATAGGCCTAGAATTTTATATTATGCATCAGCTTTGTTAAAAACCCTTGCTTTCAATTCAATCTATGAAACACTTAACAGCGAAGAAAACTTCCAATAAATGACTATCTGTTTCCTATCTACATTACCACGCAAATGATATGGAAATGGGTGTCATTGAAGATTCATCGCCGCAAAGAAAAGGCTCAAAAGTACATGTACTCATTATAGGCATTTGTGTCGCTTTCCCGGCTTAGAGCCAAGATGCCAAGCTAATGTCACCATAATGTTCGCGGTGAGGAGACTTCAACTCATGGAGATGCGAAATGCTTTTAGCATAATGGCTATAAATGCTGAGTGGTACGAAGTAGGACGTCGAGACTTAAGCAGACGTTTAGTGTTCAAACATGATGACTGTGTTAATTAGGTTTTATGTTATCGATGGTTAACATACTTGCTAGATTACAACAGGAATCATTTTCTGACTTAACCGGTATGTTCACCTAAAATGAGGTCATTGAGATGACTATGCCGCTTAAAAGGTAAGATTCCAGTTTATCGCCATTGCGCACTGACGCATACAATGAGAATTTGGAATGAGATGCAATGCAAAACAATACAATTGACAGCTTGACGGTGTTTGCGGTATGTCAAAACATTGCAGCAAACAACACAAACATCAGCTACAGATATACACGTTATTTTACAAGAACATTTACCTTCTAAGGACCATACATTTTTGAAATCTTGTATAAATTCCACCTATTTATTTAAAAAAAACAAACACGTCTTAGATTTTTCTGTGGGCTATGGTTGCTAAAGCCGAGTCTTAAATTTAATTTCTTGGTATTATTCAGAGGTCATACATAATTATTCCAAGGTACGTCATTCCTGGAGTAGTGTGGTGTCCCTACTGGAGGCGTTACGACCATATTTCAATGGCGCTGGCAGCCACGTCGAGTAACTGCACACGCCATTATAACTTGTCAACATTCTCTGCTGATGCAGCGAGGTTTGGAGACAGTGATCTAAGAGCTAGACATGTTTTAATGACAGGCAGACAGATGAGTAGAATACCTACGTAAAGGAGAGACTGTTGAAATCAGTTTACAGGTTTACTCCTAGACATAAGTTTTGATCAGAAATGCTTCCACTATTTAGTGCGAATTAGGTAAAAGAAAGATTATAAATTAAAAAACATATTTTCTGGACGCAGGTCAAATAGGTAGTAGACACTGTAAAGAAGTCATTTAATAGCGTCTTGCTTGTATTATTATATATTTTTTGAAACCAAAGTAAAATTGGCTTAAGTAGGACTTACTTCTTTCCAACCTTGTTCGACCATCACCACAAACCACAGTCTAAGCTTTTGTAATCGGTCGTCGACTTCTCTTTTGAACAAAGTAGTATGCATGTCATCGTTTTCGTGTGTTAAATTTAGTTTTTGTGCCGAGCCGTTGAGGCAAATCAATTATGTATGTAGGTCGATGCATTATGACTGTCACAGTTTTGTAACTCTTTAGAAGCGGCACACTTGACCTTAACCTGGGTTTGGCAGATCATAAAAGCACCTCTCGGTACAGTTATTATTAAAATACAGTACCTACCAAATTTCTTTGAATATTGCTGAAGATTAGTACTTGTAAAAGTTTCTTTTAACTTTAATAACGCAAAATCAAAGAGTGTTAAAGTGAAGCAGCGATATGCAATAACCAGGTCACATAACGTTTTGAAAACATGAAAGTATTTTTTATAAATGCATGTTTTCGTTAATATATAAAAAAATAGCTACTAAATTTTGAGATTTTTAGTCAAGTTTGTTGACGGTTTAATTTTTTTAATTGTTTTTTTTTCATGTTTTTGAATTATTACCCAAATCGAACATACTCAAATATTATAGAAATTCTAACTATATAACACATAGGTACGTACACATTGAATTGATTACATACTTTTTTTTGAAGTCGGTAAAAAATGCTTGCTTGCCTAACCCGTGATAAATGATAACAACACTTTTAAACAAGATAAATTCAAAAATAGAAATGAAAATACTTCTTAGTCACTCACTCGAGTTTGTCTTTGAAAAGATTTCAGTAATACTAAGAGTATGATGTAATTCTTTATAAGTTCAAATGACACATCAATTTTACTAAACACACTTTACTGTAATTGAGTTTATGTAAGGCCCACAACATCGTGAACTACGCTTATTTACTAAAAAAGTCAAACAGAAACTTATTATCAAATTGATCGGTGATCAATTTGGCAAAACGGTGCCTTTTATTGTTTGCGTAATACAAATAGTTATCATTCCGCTGTTTGTGTGTAAGTACTGTAGCTATGTTTTTTTACTATGACACAGGAATGTAAGTATCTTAAAGTTGCTACATACTAGGAGAGCAGACCCCAATAATATCATCAGAAAAGATATGGTACTATTCCAAAATAGTAGTAACTACAATTAATTCGTTCGGGTTCGATCCCCGCACAATACAAACATTGGTGTGCATGAACATGTCTGTTTGTATTGGTCTGGGTGTTTTCTATGTATATCATGTATGTATTTACAAACAAAAAGTATTTAAGTATTATATCCGTTGTCTGGCACCCATAACACAAGCTTTGAGTAGCTTACTTTGGGACTAGATGGCGATGTGTGGGAATGTCCAAAGGAAAGGAAAGGATAAGGAATTACGAAGGTAAGCCCAACATATATCACGACACATGTATTTATCCACTGACATCCACATAGCAGTGACCGACCCACGTATTTAGGCTAATAATGCCATCTAATTGTATTTCAGTGCACACGTTGTTACAGATTCGTGTTCCGGTTTGCCTGCGAAGCGGAAGCCTTGTGCCAGGATCTAAACTGTCTCCGGCACCGATCACGTATTACGTGCGTAAACAGATGCAACAATACCTATTGCAGGTAGATTAGTAGTAGAATTTAGTACCAGCCATTTCTCGAGATTTTTCTCCTATTTTGATGCCTAGTTCTTTTTGCTACTGGTTTTTATTCTTCCGTTTAGGGTTAGTACTTAAGTATTATATACCCTCATTTCCTAAGTTGTTAAGCGGATTAGACAGAATTTTTGTGGCACTTGTGCAATGTTAGGATACACAGGCTTTCTGGTCCTTGACCACAGAATCACTGTATTAGACAGGTGAAGGTAAGGTTCGTTAATTTGGCTGGGCTGATTTCCGCGCTTAGCCTTCTGATCGGGCCATTGTGCGTATGTCGCTTTTCATTCTAACCACCCCAGGCTTTCCCAGAAGAAAGCAGTCTGCCCAGATAGCTTAAGGCCACCGGGAATGTAGCAGGGAATTTGAGTTTTTTTTCCCGTTTTCCCGCCACACCTGTGCACTCCATGAGCACATGTTGTGGTGATTCTTCTTCTGGCCTATAAACCCTCTGATTAGACAGGTTTAAACCATAAAAGTATCACGATTACCTAGTGATTACCAATATGGGTTGACAAAAACGGAGGTTTATTAATGTTCTTTGTCGTTCACTGCATTATCACAACAACGTGTTACTCGTATAAATATGATGATTTGATCTGTAAACGTTATTTTCTACTACTACTACTCCATTTTCATACTAACCTGCATGCGATCTGATCCATTAGAGTCCGATAACAGTTAATTAATCTAAAACATTGTTGATTCATTCGCATGTACAAAAATGGTAAGCATGAGATATGCGAATTACCAATATGTAAATGTTTCTGCTCGGTTTCCGCCTATATGAATGAGAATTTGTTGTTTATTTTACGGTATCTGTCATTCGTGTTTGGCAGAATCTTAGAAGAGAGAATCTAAAATAATTGTCAATTTGTTAAGATTATTAACGCATTTAAATTATTACTCAAGAGATTTGTCACGCACGATGCAAGTTATCTAAAATGAAATAACAATTCATACATAATGTATGTTTTTAAAGTTCGGAGGCATGTTATTTGTTACTATAAAGAATATAGACTTAGAAAAAGGATATAAAGATATTCACAGGGATCAAGAAGGTATGATTTTTAATGGTAAAGTACCAATGCATGACTAAAGTACTAGAGTAATCATATTATGTAGAGGTACATCACCATGTACTAACAGAAAGCATTTCACTATAATAACACGCAACGATTTCTACACTGTTCAAGTTTTATTGTATGGCAATAAAATTCACACCTACAATCAAAGTAATGCCCTTGCAACGTGATGGATATTCATGAAGGTACTTGTAATTAAACAATTATCAATTTTTATGGTCCACTAACGTAATAAAATAAGTCGTTAGATTTATATTCGACTTTCTTCTCTGGAAACTTAAGAGTTTATGGTATTTTACATAACGGTATGGTGATTATTCTTACTCTAACATTTTCAAGTCTTATCCATCTCCTAACTAAACGTAATTGATTTGATTAATTAACACCTATTTGGCACACTGCTTTTTCAGATCCAATTAAATGACTGATGAATGAATTATGACCTGACCTGAATGAATTAATTGACCACTAGTTAATTGTGAACTATGTACATCTCTATTTCAATCCTTAAGATTTTGAAGTCAGTTTGAAGAATATATCATTTTTTTAAAAGCTTTACGTGTGAATGGATTCCTGAAGACTTACAGCGGCGACGAATATTAAAATTAAATTAATTCAAATAAATATCCATATCAAAAACAGCTCCGCTGTTGCAAAAGACAACCTTTAAAATAGTCAGTGTTATGTTGGGTTCGTTTACAGTTCAGATTGACTTCCCCATGTTCTGGTTCACAATTCCATTACGTAACAAAACAATAAGTATGACGGATAACGAATGCCTAGTATCGATATATATCATAGTATCTCCCATCGATAGTAGGTACCTGCTCCCACAAGCTTTACTTGCTTTCATATTCATTATAGAAACTCTAGACATCTGGACTTTTAGTTTTTCCCACCCAGGTAACATCCTTATCTATAAAAATCTAAGATTATATTAATCAGTCACGAGTAATAAAAACATTTATTTATATCGATGTAGCCTGCTCGTATATTTTTATAACATTAAAGTTTTTAAGCGAACTCTTCCGCAATATGCGTATGTATGTTACCATCAGCTACTTATGACCGGGAAGTCACTCGTATAGTATGTAAAATGCAATCTAGTAAAAATTGGTTTTGTATGATCCCAGATAATATAATACTATCTAATGCCAAGGTAACAAGGTAGGTACGTATGCTCTGGGCAATAGCACATAGGTGGCAACTGTTTTCTCGAAAACTGAAGAAGTCCTAAAAAGGCGTTCAGAGTAGGCCCTCTGCACCTGCGCAGGTGTCGTTCACTTTCGATGCGCGCGCGCTAGTTAGCGTCGTGACCAACGAGATCAGTTCCCTTTCCACCGTCACGAACCAGAACTCCTGGAACATCTATAAATTGTGACGTGTAATGAAATCATCCACGTTGATAAAAAATGCCAGTTATTATGGTAATTGAGTAATGCTTACTATGGTGCGGTAGAGATTTAGTTAAGCACAAGTCATACTTTTATTAAAAGCACGGAAATTGGAAAATGTATTACGCAGTCGCGCAAAATTACAACAAGCTAAGTTGCAAGCACATCTTTTAAGGTAACAATTTTCTAGGAGCATATTTTTTACCTAGACGGATAATAGGCCATGCCCCCTGACAGCACTCTTTACACATTTTTTGTCCATTCTGAGACAAACCTACGAGAAATTGCTACACTTTCAACATTTAATGTAGAAACGTACCTACTAAAATTATTGCAACAAACGTTTCTCACGGGCGTTTTCCTCTCGATAACAGGTAACCGTGGTCTTTAAAGGCCGTTGTATAACCGCCTTTTAATGTTTGACCCGGACGATATTTTCGCAATGGCTCCATCTCGATGGACCTTTTAAAAGGATACTATAACCCGACACTGTTGCAGATTATTAATGGTAACTTGGATGGATAATCTTCCTACTTCAAATGTCAGACAAGAAGATCCACGTGGTGCCAGACGAACCAAAACCGGCAGGTCGATTACGTAATTGTAATCAATGGCGATGGGATTGCAATCCATGTGTGGAATGGTCTGAAAAGCACTGTAAGCTGTTACTGTTTACAGAGCGCTTCCAAATAGAGATAACGTCATCTTTTCTGTGATGATTGACCATAGTATATATAAACAAAGAATACTCGCTTCATGGTAGTATCATCGAAAACATTTGACATTGCTGACAAAATTCAAGGTGACAATTATACGCAATTGCAATGCGGTATCGATTTAGGAATTAACGGGGCTACAGTAGTTTTGGCCCTGGAAGACAAAACTATATGCACTTAACTTTAAATATAGCCTAAACTTTATAAGGGTTTTGGATTCCCTGAAAAGGTACAGTGGCCAGCACACCTGATTACCCACTTTTGTTGCAAACTAGCCCTTATTACAACTGAGTAAGATACTGCAGTGTTTACCTTGACGTGCTGTTGTCCGTACTTTTGTGAGTCTTAATGAATTTATAGCGACACACGTTGCTAGTTTCAAACTGCAAGTTTTCATGCATTACGATATACGTCCATTGTTTCAAAGTCAATATCAAAACAATAATAGCGACTAATGGCATTGTAGTCTATTGAATAAATAGAATGCTTACTACAGAGATCTGTCAATGTTCGGACATGATTATGTCAAGGCAAGCGGTCCAAGATCCGATAGTAGAACCAACTAGATTGTTGTCTAAGCAATTATGCTTGAATAATGAAGATCTTGAATGTGAACAAGATCATTTATTAAGTAACTGATTGATTGAGCTTATTGTTTTCTGTTGAGAGATTTTTTGTTACTTTGACGCAAGAGTTATAACTCGCTAGATAGCAAAGGGTCTTTGTTTTCAAAACTGTACCACGAGGTTACAGCGGTTTTATTCGCTAGTGACAACGTAAAAAAAGTAAGAAAATTAAAGTTAGCCTGTAACGTCCCACTGCTGGGCAAAGGCCTTACCTCAACTATGAGGTAGTTCGAGCCATACTCCACCACGCAGGCTCAGTGCGGATTGGTGGAGGGGTGTTCGCAAGGCAAGCGACTAACCCTGCTGTGAGATGTTATCAAGCCGCCCATTAGGCCTCTGACTAGGCTTTACGACTATTATCAACCGATATTCGCCGGGACCAACGGCTTAACGTGCCTCGAAGCACGGATATGCTTGTGATATACGTCAGTTATATGGTCGGAATGGTCATCGATCCAAACACGACCGCGCTGTAGGTTGCTTCACTTCAGTATCACTACCAAAGCGATGTAGCACTGCGCTCGAGTACTAAAAAGTGTATAGAAAATTTTAGTTCAGCAAGTGACTGCTAGAGGCGCTGTGCAATTTTCCATAGACTTTTTTACGTCTTCGCTAGCGAGTGAAACCGCTGTGAACTCATGGTAATGGTACTGTTACAGTGTTTATAAGTAAATCTATATAAAAAAAAACGTTTCTACAGCGGCGGATTGTCATTAAATGGTCAATTTTACGCAAGTATTACGGTAATATTTACAGATTTAAATAGGGCGATAGTAATAGTAAGTATCATGTATAACTGAATTATATAACGTTCAAGATCTGACCCAACTATTTATTATGTAGGTAAATATTGTCAAGTAATTTTATATTAGATCAATATTTTGTCTAAGCTCCCTAAACCGTGAACACGTATCAAGTGATAAATAAAAAATGAATTATATTTCCATTGTTTTCAAGGTTGTGGTATCAAACGTTTAATTAAATACACGTACATCAGTTAAGGCCGTATTAACGTAAAAAAAATGATTAAACATGCTCCAACATTACCTAGCTGACTTTCATCTTAGCTTTAGCTAGCCTATCGCATGGTACCTAAAGTTACAAGAGTTTTACGTGAATGCACCCTTATTTCAGCACCACAGCTAGCGATCCGCGTTCAAAGCATAGAAGTACTATCCCCTTTGAAGGGAGAATAATTTTATGGCTCAAAGTAAGCAGTGTAGAAATGTACACTCATCTCTAGACTTTACTGCAAGACCTTAAAGAAGGACTGGATTATAATGCTTCAACTTCACCTTTTGTACACAGTTATTTAGTACAATCATTTATTACATAAATAAATAAATAAAATACTGGTGATTGTTAAGTATTGCAGCTAAACCCCGGAAAAGCTCAATTTCAATATTTTTTTCAGTATTTTTTTATAATAAGAGTAACGTTAACTTTAGTTGCTTACTTTTAACGAAACACATGGCTTTATAATGGTATTGCCTTGATAAATTTTCTTTCTTAAGTCTTAATCAATTTCATGTCGAGTTTTAATGAGTTTGTGTATGCAGCAAGCCTACTATTTCATAGTTAATAAATTCAATCCCCACGTTGCAATCGGTCTAGTCAGTCATTATGGTTTTAACACGTAAGTTTTAAAAATCTATTAATAAAACACGTGTGATGCAATATTTTGCACTGCATCATCACGTACTAAAATTATACGAGATGGTCCTAAAAGTGACGTCATATTTTTAGATTCTTTATACCTGGGTGTATCCCAGCCTTGCCGCTCGCGCCGCGCCCGCATTCGCGGGCGTCCAGTTTGCGGCCTAATAGGCGATATTATGATGTAATGAACTAAAACTGAGTTTGATGAAAATGCGTTAAATAAAATTAGTTTTCAAAATAACCACAGCCACAACTGTCTGCCGCATCGCGTTGTCATCTACGGAGAGCTGAGGGCGGGGAGTGAAGGATCAAGTGGGTGCAGACCAAACCCTATTGAAAACCAGCCCGGCCCCTTTCAAATTTGTGATTTATTACGACTGAACTTTGCATTTTACGTTTAAAAGTATTTCTTTATTTGGCGCCGCTCTTTGATCTTTATGCTCCTCTATAACCAATTTTCACTCTACAGTTGTAGTGCTTTTGTTTTTCATGTGTTAAGTCAAGCATTCTAATTTTAAATACTAGGACGAAAATAACCCAAGGCCGTTATTATGAATAATAAAAGTATCAACGCATTTTCATCAAACTAAGTTTAGAAGTTCATTACATCACAAAACCGCCTATTATAATCAATTCTTTTGATTAAGTTATTTCAATGACAATATTCTGAAGTTTTAAAAAGTATTTTGAACCTATGAAACGTGCATTTAGTATTTTTTTAAAGTACAAAATTTAACTTCATTCCAGTTAAAAACAGGAAAACAATGCCGAAATACGACCTAGGTATACTGCACATGACATGATTAGGAATTTTACCAAAATATATAACAGAATTTATGATTAATCATCAACTCACTATTTGTTCCTGAAAAAAAGGGGATATTTTTACAGATTATATAGGTATTGTAATGATCCATAGTATTGAGTTGTTGTTACATTTGGACAGCGAACGGCAATGTGTGCGTTCCACTGGAGCCCTCAACGGACCAAATTCCCCTTTTTCAGCATTCCACTCATTCCTATTTTGAATTCTGTTGAAAAACGCGATTCTGTCTTATTTGTTGTAAGCGTCTACTAGTGAAATGTACTCAAGAAGTCAAACTTCACGTCATTTACGTCACTGACGATTGTAGACATAGACGCAGGATTCGCACCATGTTTTTTTTGCTATCAAGTTTCTTGCAAGTAGATTTCGTAAATTTTTTGTAGAATTATTACAGAATAATCTACTAAAAAACCCGGTCTACACTTGAGTCTAGTCGGTTTTCTCACCCTTTTCGCGTTCCAAATGGACAATACAAAGCTTTACAAGCAACAGCAAGAGATCTAAACATACATTTCGTTATGTAAATTGCAGTTGAAATGTTTCTAGAATTTTAAGATTAAGGGTCAAAAAAAAATAATGCCACGTTGTATAAAAATAAATCATTAACGATTGTAGTTAAAAGTCGACTTTCTTTGCAATAACTTCCACATCATACCATAAGGGTACAATTTCGGCCGGAGTCCACTGAGCACTTGGATTAGTTTTCACTTTCGACCCTTTTTTAGAAAGTTGTGATGAAGTATGTTATGTTATTGATTCACGATAGGAAAGAGTGATTCAAGACGATCATATAAATACTCTAATAATCACTACAAACATTTTTATGTTTATAAATTATTAAAAATATAATAGTCTATTTTCAAAGGTGTTTTGATGCACAAGGGATTCATTCATATCAAATTGAACGTATTCATCATCACGGGCATTTAATATTGAACAAAATTGCCGTTTACATCATATGGTTTTAATGTTTTTTTTTTAGTTTTAGAATAAATACACCAAAATAACCTTAAAAATAAACACTAAAAAAACTCAATTACAGCTTGAGCTTGCACTAACCGCTATGATTGCTGGTCTTTTACAATGAGAATATGTGTTTTATGTTGAAATATTTTACGGGAAATCCGGAATTGTTGCGGGTAACGCCGCGGAGGACCGCTAGTAATATAAATATACGAAAGTAATATTAACAATATAATGTGCCTGACAAAATTATGAATACTATTCTGGAATCTAATTAACCTAGGAGGTTAAAGTTTAAATCATTTCTATACAGTATATGAAACTATCATAGTCACTAACATTAGAATAGTTAGATACGGCATAGCTACATGTACCTTACTATGTGATCACAGCGCTTGCAACGGTTCTGAAATATCGGAAAGTCATAAATAATATAAGGCACATGGTAGCAATCTCGTATTTATTTACATGGTTTCTATAATAAAATTGCACCACCTCCCTACCTACTTCTTAGTCTATCCCCCTTTCCTCTAACTTTTGAACTAAGCGAGTGTAAATTAAAAAATATATATTATGTAGATCTTAACAAATACTTTCAAGGAAAATTGATTTGAACGAGATCGAACTAGTAGTTTTTGAGATATAGCACATTTTTAACAACCGCAAACATAACGATTTGTTCTTCATACATACACATAGTGTAGAACTTAACAAATACCTTTAACGAAAGTTGGTTTGAACGAGATCGAACTAGTAGTTTTTGAGATGGCACATTTTCAACAACAGCAAACATAATTTTTTTGTTCATACAAAAACTATGAAAAACAAAGTCATACCTGGTGTAAACTTTACAAGATTGCCTAAGTAGAAGTAAGTGAATCCCTAATTCAGTTAAAGTTGGCACGGAACCCTCAGTGCACGAGTCCAACTCGTATTTGGCCGGTTTTTTATTGATGTTGTAAAAAAAAATGTATCTTTACTTCACCGAAAACTATGCAAAATACAGAAAAATCTTGACTAATAAACTTTACTCCATTCACAGCATTTCTTCTTCTGGGAATCACATATAGTCTGCACGCAGTCGAAACTCTGACTATAGGATACGAATCAACACAGATTAAGAAGGTGTGCGGCACCGATGGTACCACTTACAAAACTATCCAGGACCTACAGGATGTACAACAAGAAAACCCAGACATCCTACTCTTCCACTACGGCAGTTGTGATGTTACAAGACGGCTTCCATCTGATTATTCATTTGATGAAGCTCCACAAATTTCATCCGAATATTCATTTAAAGAAGACAGAAAAGCACCGTGCTCATATATCGGCACTCCAATTTGCGGAACCGACGGAAAGACCTACGCAAACGAATGCTTCTTATTCTTTCAAAAGAGCGTTGACCCGACACTGCGCCCCAAACATCCAGGTTGGTGCAGAAAGAAACAAGACGACCTGTCAGTCAGTTCATCATCATATGAAAATGAGGAAACCTTGACCCGTTGCCCGCTGATCTTAAAACCGGTGTGCGGTAATGATGGGAAAACCTACGAGAATGATTGTATATTCAGATTGCACAAAATCAATAATCCGACACTAAGCATAACACACAAAGGCCTGTGCTACTTCCCAATAGGTATGGACGCATTATGTAATACTGAATTATCTCCAGTTTGCGGTACTGACGGAAAGTCCTACGGGAATAAATGCTTTTTGAAAGCTAATACGTTATATAATCCTACATTGAAAGTAAAACATCATGGTTACTGCAGAGAAGGTTACATTGCAAGGGTAAAACGGTTAAAGCAGTTAAGACTTCGCTGCCCGACGTTTGGAAAGCCTGTGTGCGGGTCCGATGGAGTTACCTATGCAAACAAATGTTTTTTTAAATATAACGTCGAAAATTTTAACCCTAAATTGTACGTCATGCACGACGGCAGTTGCCAAGTGGAGAAAAATGAGAGGGTGACCGAGAAACCAACCAAAAGATGGCGTATGCCTAGACGCTCTGAAAGTACTCAAGAAAAAAGAGTTAATTTCCGAGTTGATTTACAAATTAATGACAATGAGTATGCGCCTCATTAATAATTTATAAATAAAAATATTTTTTTGGTATCGCAGTTTTATTTTTCAAGAAATAACGTATTATACGAGAATGTACATATATTTTTTCTATTGGGTATAGTTATCTCTATAAATGTGGAAAAGTTATAACTAAAATTATTTCATTAATCAGTTTAAAACATCTGTTTTACTACTTTAAAGTTTTATTTATTCCTTAGTCAGACTATTTACCCTGAGTGACCATTATTCAGAAAGTGACTAATGTATTTTCACATAAAATTTTCTATATAGGTACAGCGCGTAAAGAAAGAACAAGCGAAATTCAAGAGATGGTTGTCAATCGTGTTGGGAATACTGGAATAAAATTAACTTTAAAAAAAGTAAACACCAACTTCAAAACCAAAATGCACTAAAAAGTCTCAAATAAACTCTTGACCTTTTCAAGGAAAAGAATCCATTTTAGTCCAACAATTTCTTTTTGGAGTCGGTGCTCTGATAGTTGATGCTTGAGATGGTAAAAGTGATGGTACCGACTTATGCAGGCGGTAAAAATAATATTGAAACAAGAATATAATTCAAAATATTTCACAATTTATAAAATAATTACGCGATCGCGCACCTGCAACTGCAAAGGCAACTGGCGCTGGTAAATTATAACGCGTGCACATGAAGACAGACGAGTACTTGCTCAACCTGGACGAAGAATTCTCCAGGTTACACTGGGATTAATAAATGTAAACAATATATGTCAATAAAATTTATTAGCTATTTGATTTAATAAGATCTCAGTGTCAATTGATGAATCACCTACGTAGGTTGCGAGTTTTGCGTTTCTTCTATTTTAAAATGAATTCGTTAAACAGGAATGTCAAAATGGTTTACAAAATATGAGTCCAAAGAAAAACGTAGGTACTTCAGTTTATTTTAGCCTCGTGTGAAAAGAAAAGAAAAACAAAAAAATGTGCAGACAAGAGATAACGAAAGCTCAAATTGAATCCGCTTAAAAATCGTATCAGGGCTTTTATTAATACCTATAATTTGAAAAAAGAAAAAGTGAAGCTTTAGTCATAACAACACAATGTTAACGGCCCGTTTAACAATGCCCTTATAGGTTCTAGATAGCGTTATCTGTCCAATATTTCATAGGAAATAACGTCCCAAAGGACAAGCTCACTAACAGAATTATTAAGCAGCACCATATTAGTTTGGTATAGAAGAATGTGTGTAAGGGGATTAGGTCAGATGCTCATTATGTTACTGTCAGTATAATTGAACCCCGAGCTGTGCTTTGAATAACTGTGCTTTGCTAACTTAAGGACCCAAAGTAAGATTATCTCATGGTCAATAAAAAAATAAATATGGTCGATACAAACCAAATTAAAAAATACTCGTATTATTTTATAAAACTTTTGAAAACGTACGAACGAGGTTCCTTTTTTAAATTTAACTAATTGTTTTCTCGTAACTCGTACCATTATTGTTTTTGATCGTGTTCAATTTACTACTAACATGGCAAATGTATTTCTTTGCGAATAAATTCAAATATAGGTATTATTTATTTTGAAACAGAGGATAGTTTCAACAACACGACATGGCCGGACCATTTACTAAACTTTTACGTATGTTTTTTTTATCAAAAGTGCCCCCAGAGGGCCTATTTGCATAAATAAATGACTTTTTATGACTTTTATCATTTTATACAATTTTATGAATAATTTTATTTAATAAGATTATTGAATTTTTGCAATTTGAAACCGATTTATTCACATTTACATGTTTTTACTGTAGCGAATGATATATTTTTTTATTTTTCAGCTATCATATATGCTTGTTGATTTTGGGATGCGAATGTCAAAAACCATTTTTCACTTTTGGTGGGAAACCAAAACCATATAAAAATATATTAGACGCAGACAATGGCCATTCATTATCGATGCAGAGTTCACCGCACAACCATTTTATAATGAATTCTGATGATGATGTCAAATCTTACAAAAACACCCATACCTTTTTAGGGACGATTAGCTCTAAGTTAGCGAACATTTTTCCACATTTTTTTAATGTCAAAAATAAAGCTACCAATACAAACAACATTAAATTGTAATTGGGGTAACTAACGTATTTCCTTGGAATTAGAAATTGCCAAAACGTGCTATTTACAAAAATAAAAATACAAATATTTTATAACCTTATTTGCAACATTCACTGTGTAAAAATAAAGTGAGTACTAGAACAAAAGCTACTGTTTTTATTGCTAACCCTCATTTGTTGACCAACTAGCGGCCTCCAGTTACTTCTTTTTTAGCAACAGTTTTTTTGGCATTTGGAGATAATTGATTGTCATACAATATTACGAACGATCCTCGTAACTGCCTCGGTGGTGGCGTAGCGGTAGGAGGGTCGCACTTTAAAGCGACGGCTGCGCCAGAGGTCCCGGGTTCGATCCCCGGGTCGGGCAAAAAATATATACTTGAGTTTTTGTGTTCAGAAATTCTTAGGGTAGCCCGGAATTTGGAAGTTGGCGGTGTCTCATCCCCGTGCCTCGGAATAGCACGTAAAGCCGTTGGTCCTGCGCCTAATCTCTCTCCGGTCCTGTCAGATTGCTGTTGATTCATTTGATTCATGATCGGGCTATGAGAGTGAAAGGAATAGAGATTGCACCTGTGATTGCGCACACACTTGTGCACTATAATATGTCCCGCGCATTCGGTTAGTCATTGCGACTGGCCACCGTAGTCGAAATCGGCTAGGGGATTATTATTATTACGTACGACCCTAAAGATAGAATGTTTCACTTTGAATTTACCAAACCTGATATATAAAATTTCATATTGCCGAACAAGTGTTGTAAAAAATATAAAATTGGACAATATGGTAGTTTCTGAGCTTAGCGTGTTCGACGAACAAACATACTCTTCGGCTTTTTAAGCTTAGAGCCATCACAGACAGGGCGTTTGTTACTATGTATTTGCTTTGAGTAACTGATTGATTGGACTTATTGTTTTCTATTGAGAGATTTTTTTGTTACTTTGACACAAGAGTTATAACTCGCTAGCTAAGGGCCTTTGTTTTCAATACTGTGCCGTTACCATGAGTTAACGGCGGTTTTACTCGCTAGTGACATCGTAATAAAAGTAAGTAAAGTAAAAGTAAAGTTAGCCTGTAACGTCCCACTGCTGGGAAAAGGTCTAACTTCAACTACGACGACGACCCCTCTGGTGTAGTGGTCGAGAAATCGCCTACTACGCAGCGGGTTGCGGGTTCGA
Source organism: Pyrausta purpuralis (assembly GCA_963924145.1). Taxonomy (NCBI): domain Eukaryota; kingdom Metazoa; phylum Arthropoda; class Insecta; order Lepidoptera; family Crambidae; genus Pyrausta; species Pyrausta purpuralis. The sequence goes on along the minus strand of OZ001649.1, from coordinate 6,365,948 downwards.
TCCTTGCACAATACAAACATTTGTGTGCATGAACATGTCTGTTTGTATTGGTCTGGGTGTTTTCTATGTATATCAAGTATGTATTTACAAACAAAAAGTATTTAAGTATTATATCCGTTGTCTGGCACCCATAACACAAGCTTTGAGTAGCTTACTTTGGGACTAGATAGCGATGTGTGGGAATGTCCAAAGGATATTTAACTATGAGCTAGTTCGAGCCATACTCCACCACGCAGGCTCAGTGCGGATTGGTGGAGGGGTGTTTGCAAGGCAAGCGACTAACCCTGCTGTCAGATGTTATCAAGCCGCCCATAAGGCCTCTGACTAGGCTTTACGACTATTATCAACCGATATTAACCGGGACCAACGGCTTAACGTGCCTTTCGAAGCACGGATATGCTTGTGATATACATCACTTATATAGTCGGAATGGTCATCGATCCAAACACGACCGCGCTGTAGGTTGCTTCACTTCAGTAGCACTACTGAAGTGATGCTACCACTGCGCTCGAGTACCTACTTAAGATAGGGTATAGAAAATTTTAGTTCTGCAAGTGACTGCTAGAGGCGCTGTGCAATTTTCCATAGACTTTTTTACGTCTTCGCTAGCGAGTAAAACCGCCGTGAACTCATGGTAACGGTACTGTTACAATGTTTATAAGTAAATCTATAAAATAAAATAAAACATTTTACGTTTTTACAGCAGCGGATTGTTATTAAATGGTCAATTTTACGCAAGTATTACGGTAATATTTACAGATTTGAATAGGGCGATAGTAATAGTATATGTATAACTGAATTATATAACGTTCAAGATCTGACCCAACTATTTATTGTGTAAATATTGCCAAGTAATTTTATATCAGATCAATATTTTGTCTAAGCTCCCTAAACCGTGAACACGTATCAAGTGATAAATAAAAAATGAATTATATTTCCATTCTTTACCAGGTTGTGGTATCAAAACGTTTAATTAAATACACATACATCAGATAGGGCGTATTAACGTAAAAACTTGATTGAACATGCTTCAACATTACCTAGCTGACTTTCATCTTAGCTTTAGCTACCCTATCGCATGGTACCTAAAGTTACAAGAGTTTTACGTGAATGCACCCTTATTTCAGCACCACAGCTAGCGATCCGCGTTCAAAGCATAGAAGTACTATCCCCTTTGAAGGGAGAATAATTTTATGGCTCAAAGTAAGCAGTGTAGAAATGTACACTCATCTCTAGACTTTACTGCAAGACCTTAAAGAAGGACTGGATTATAATGCTTCAACTTCACCTTTTGTACACAGTTATTTAGTACAATCATTTATTACATAAATAAATAAATAAATACTGGTGATTGTAAAGTATTGCAGCTAAAATCCGGAAAAGCTCAATTGCAATTTTTTTTTCAGTATTTTGTTTATAATAAGAGTAACGTTAACTTTAGTTGCTTACTTTTAACGAAACACATGACTTTATAATGGTATTGCCTAAATTTTCTTTTTTAAGTCTTAATTAATTTCATGTCGAGTTTTAATGAGTTTGTGTATGCAGCAAGCCGACTATTTCATAGTTAATAAATTCATTTTCCACGTTGCAATCGGTCTAGTCAGTCATTATGGTTTTAACACGTAAGTTTTAAAAATCTATTAATAAAACACGTGTGATGCAATATTTTGCACTGCATCAACATGTACTAAAATTATACGAGATGGTCCAAAATGTGATGTGTCATATTTTTTACATACTTTATAATACCTGGGTGTATCCCAAAAACACACCTGATCCTAATTATTTACCCGAGGATCTTAAAAAATATCATAACTTTTTAATAATAATAATTTCTTATTTACTTTCTTTGTAATATAATTATCTTGGATATTATAAATCAATAACAAAACATTATTTATGACAAAATTAAAAAAGGGTCGAAAGTTTAAAACATATGTTTTACTCATAAAATTAATATTCCTATAATAATTTTATGGTTTTGCTCAAATGGAGAAAAATGTTCAAAGTGCTCTAAAAATAAATACTTAATGGATGTTTCAAGCTGCTTTTTAAAACTTCAAAATATTGATGGAAATATAATTAAATCAAAAGAGATGACCATAATAGGCGATTTTATGATGTAATGAACTCAAACTTAGTTTGATGAAAATGCGTTAAATAAAATTAGTTTTCAACATAATCACAGCCACAACTGTCTGCCGCAACGCATTGTCATCGACGGAGAGCTGAGGGCGGGGAGTGAAGGATCAAGTGGGTACAAACCAAACCCTCTTGGAAACCAGCCCGGCCCCTTTCAAATGTGTGATTTATTACGACTAGAGTTGGGCAGGTAAAAAAACAAAATGGTAAGTAATGAAAAATACGGTAATTTATGGTAAAAAATGGTAAAATACTCGTAATTTACCAAATAACGGTAAAATACTCAGTTGCTATATTATTTATTTATTTTATAATTTGTGCATGATCAAAGCTTTAATCCAAACTGTTGTTGACGGTGTTGATTGTAGAAAACACTTCAAAAATTGATTAAGTATTTTGTACGTTACTTGGGTCACCATATAAAACAGAAAACAAATATTCGTGCGCTTTGCGTAAACTATTATATGGCATTTAACATTCGCGCTCGCTTTTCGTCTGGTTATTGACGAAACGTTCGCTGAAATATTCGTGCACGAGAGCTGACGCGAGCTTGCTGTTCACATTGATGTTCACACATCATCATCATCATTATCAGCCAAAGGACGTCCACTGCTGAACATACGCCACCCCCGCGGCTTTCCACAGCGACCGGTTGTGAGCGGTCTGCGTCCAGTTTGATCCTGCGATTTTTACAAGGTCGTCTGTCCATCTTGTCGGTGGACATCCCGCTGACAGCTGCACTTTTGGTCGAAGGGTTTCCAATCTAGAACTTTTCTGCCCCAGCGGCCATCAGTTCCCTGCTATGTGCGCTGCCCAAGTGCCCACTGCCACTAGAGCTTACTGATTCGTAGGGATATGTACGTTACCTTAGTTCTTCTACGTATCTCCTCGCTTCTGATTCGATCACCGAGCATAGCCCACTCCATCAGTCGTTGTGTGATTTTAAGCTTCTTTATGAGGCCCATAGTTAGAGACCACGTAACGGATCCGTATGTCTTCACTGGTGACATACACTGGTTGAAAACTTTCGTCTTCAGACACTGAGGTAATTGAGACGAGAGGACGCTCTTATGCAGTTTCCCGAACGCTGCCCAGCCGAGTTGGATTCGTCGATTGACCACTTTCTCAAAGTTGGACCTATCTAATTGGATCTTTCATCTAAGGTAGACGTACTCGTCAACAACTTTGAGAGTTGAGTTTCCGACGGATACTGGAGTAGGTATAACACGGGAACTTGATGTAATTTTCGTCTTTTCCATGTTTTTTTTAAAGACACACCTGTTGGGATACTTGGTCGAGCATAGTGCCAAGATCATTCAGCGTCTTTGCCACAACGACTATATCATCGGCAAACCGGAGGCGTGTTATGTATTCGCTATTGACGCAGATGCCGAATCCTTCTCATTCCAGGAGCTTAAAGGCGTCTTCCAATGCCGCTGTAAACAGTTTCGGAGATATAACGTCTCCCTGTCTTACACCTCTCCGCAATGGAATCGCCCTCGTATTTTGTTCCTGTACTCGGTCGGAGTGTTTGTATAACAACGCCACCACCATGGTAGTGGCGTTGTTATACAGACACTTTAACACCTATAGTCTATGTGACGCCGCTGAAGAGACCTAAGCACCGCCCAAGTTTTGATCGAATCAAAAGCCTTCTCATAGTCCACAAACGCTAAACATAGAGGTATATTATACTTGTACTTCTCGGACTTCTGTATAATTTGCCTTAATGGATGTGGTCTATGATACTGTAGTCTTTTCAGAATTCGGCTTGTTTGGTAGGCTGGAAGTCATCAAACTTTCGTGCGAGACGCTTTGTGATTCACACATGCGCGAGATTAATCATAGCATTTGTTGTACATGAAGATGCCGAAGGTTGAATTAGTTGTGGCGCTCTGCAACTCGTTAGTTTGTTTAAATACTTGAATATCTTGTGTAAGAAAGTGAGAAGGAACCGGCGACGCAGACGATGGTGAGGTGAATGATAAGCTTAGCTTTTAGGTCAGCATGATAAGGGGGCATTTTTTTCAAAAATTTTACCCTTTTTCGTGATTTTCAGATATTAAATTAATAACCCATATCACGAAAACTACTGGTTTTGATGGGACTTACACTGTAGGTACCCTAAGTAGCAATATATCTGATTGAACAAAAAATAATCATCTCGGTAGGTATGGCTTCTCGTTTTCAAGAAATCCGTGGTGAAAAAAACATCAAAACACACATACACTTACGAAATTTTGAACACGTGTTTGGAACTTTAGAAGCTTTAATAGATTACCCCACTCAAACAATATAAAATTTGAACAATATCACATACCTTACAGGTCGAATTGATAACCTCCTTTTTTTAAATAAACATTAATATGTTTATATTACAAACACAATATCACTCACAAATTACAAAGTACAAAACAAAAATAAACCTAATAAATATATTTTTGTGTGATGTGAATCCAGCTCAAAAGTTCGTGTTCGTATTGGCATGTAAAGAAGTATCATCTTGCTAAGACAGTAAAAATGAGTTAAATGTTATTCATGGTGATTTGGTAAAGGATTTAAGTATATTTATACATTAAGTTTTGTTAATTAAAATCATTTGAATATTTTCCCAGTCATCGGTAATTTTACCGAGTAAATTACATGTTTTTGGTAATTTACTCGAAATTGAGTAAATTACCGGTCACAAACCCAACGCTAATTACGACTGAACTTTGCATTTTACGTTTAAAAGTATTTCTTCACTTGGCGCCGCTCTTTGATCTTTATGCTCCTCTACAACCAATTTTCACTCTACAGCTGTAGTGCTTTTGTTTTTGATGTGTTAAGTCAAGCATTCTAATTTTAAATACTAGGACGAAAATAACCCAAGGCCGTTATTATGAATAATAAAATGATCAACGCATTTTCATCAAACTAAGTTTAGAAGTCCATTACATCACAAAATCGCCTATTATAATCAACTTTTTTGATTTAGTTATTTTAATGAAAATATTCTGAAGTTTTAAAAAGTAGTTTGAACCTATGAAACGTGCATTTATTATTTTTTAAAAGTACAAAATTTAACTTCATTCCAGTTAAAAACAGGAAAAAAATTGCCGAAATACGACCTAGGTATACTGCACATGACATGATTAGGAATTTTACCAAAATATATAACAGAATTTATGATTAATCATCAACTCACTATTTGTTCCTGAAAGAAAGGGGATATTTTTACAGATTATATAGGTATTGTAATGATCCATAGTATTGAGTTGTTGTTACATTTGGACAGCGGACGGCAAAGTGTGCGTTCCACTGGAGCCCTCAACGAACCAAATTCCCCTTTTTCAGTATTCCACTCATTCCTATTTTGAATTCTGTTGAAAAACGCGATTCTGTCTTATTTGTTGTAAGCGTCTACTAGTGAAATGTACTCAAGAAGTCAAACTTCACGTCATTTACGTCACTGACGATTGTAGACATAGACGCAGGATTCGCACCATGTTTTTTTTTGCTATCAAGTTTCTTGCAAGTAGATTTCGTAATTTTTTTGTAGAATTTTTACAGAATAATCTACTAAAAACGCGGTCTACACTTGAGTTTAGACGGTTTTCTCACCCTTTTGGCGTTCCAATGTAAATTGCAGTTGAAATGTTTCTAGACTTTTAAGATTAAGGATCAAAGAAAAATAATACCACGTTGTATGAAAATAAATCATTAATCATTGTTGTTAAAAGTCGACTTTCTTTGCAATAACTTACACATCATACCATAAGTGTAAAATTTCGGCCGGAGTCCCCTGAGCACTTGGATTAGTTTTCACTTTCGACCCTTTTTTAGAAAGTTGTGATGAAGGATGTTATGTTATTGATTCACGATAGGAAAGAGTGATTCAAGACGATCATATAAATACTTCACTACAAACATTTTTGTGTTTATAAATTATTAAAAATATAATGGTCTATTTTCAAAGGTGTTTTGATGCACAAGGGATTCATTCATATCAAATTGAACGTATTCATCATCATGGGCATTTATTATTGAACAAAATTGCCCTTTACATCATTTGGTTTTAATGTTTTTTTAGCAGCCATCCTAGTTTTAGAATAAATACACCAAAATAACCTTAAAAATAAACACTAAAAAAACTCAATTACAGCTTGAGCTTGCACTAACCGCTATGATTGCTGGTCTTTTACAATGAGAATATGTGTTTTATGTTGAAATATTTTACGGGAAATCCGGAATTGATGCGGGTAACGCCGCGGAGGACCGCTAGTAATATAAATATACGAAAGTAATATTAACAATATAATGTGCCCGACAAATTATGAATACTATTCTGGAATCTAATTAAAAACCTAGAATCTAATAAAACAAGATTTAAAGTTTAAATCATTTCTATACAGTATATGAAACTGTCATGGTCACTAACATTACAATAGTTAGACACGGCATTGCTACATGTACCTTACTATGTGATCACAGCGCTTGCAACAGTTCTGAAATATCGGAAAGTCATAAATAATATAAGGCACATGGTAGCAATCTCGTATTTATCTAAATGTTTTTTTATAATAAAATTTCACCACCTCCCTACCTACTTCTTAGTCTATCCCCCTTCCCTCTAACTTTTGAACTAAGCGAGTGTAAATTAAAAAATATATATATAATGTAGATCTTAACAAATAATTTCAAGGAAAATTGATTTGAACGAGATCGAACTAGTAGTTTTTGACATATAGCACATTTTTAACAACCGCAAACATAACGTTTTGTTCTTCATACATACATAGTGTAGATCTTAACAAATACCTTTAACGAAAGTTGGTTTGAACGAGATCGAACTAGTAGTTTTTGAGATGGCACATTTTCAACAACAGCAAACATAACTTTTTTCTTCATACAAAAACTATGAAAAACAAAGTCATGTGTAAACTTTACAAGATTGCCTAAGTAGAAGTAAGTGAATCCCTTATTCAGTTAAAGTTGACACGGAACCCTCAGTGCACGAGTCCAACTCGCATTTGTCCGGTTTTTTATTGATGTTGTAAAAAAAAATGTATGTTTACTTCACCGAGAACTATGTGAAATAAAGACAAATCTTCACTATTAAACTTTACCCCATTCACAGCATTTCTTCTTCTGGGAATCACATATAGTCTGCACGCAGTCGAAACTCTGACTATAGGATACGAATCAACACAGATTAAAAAGGTGTGCGGCACCGACGGTACCACGTACAAAACCATCCAGGACCTGAACGATGTACAACAAGAAAACCCAGACATCCTACTCTTCCACTACGGCAGTTGTGATATTACAAGACGGCTTCCATCTGATTATTCATTTGATGAAGCTCCACAAATTTCATCCGAATATTCATTTAAAGAAGACAGAAAAGCACCGTGCTCATATATCGGCACTCCAATATGCGGAACCGACGGTAAGACCTATGCAAACGAATGCTTCTTATTCTTTCAAAAAAGCGTTGACCCGACACTGCGCCCCAAACATCCAGGTTGGTGCAGAAAGAAACAAGACGACTTGTCAGTCAGTTCATCATCATATGAAAATGAGGAAACCCTGATCTATTGCCCGCTGCTCTTAAGACCGGTGTGCGGTAATGATGGGAAAACCTACGAGAATGATTGTGTATTCAGATTGCACAAAATCAACAACCCTACACTAAGCATAATAAAACCAGGTCTGTGCTTCTTCCCAATAGGTATGGACGCATTATGTAATACTGAATTATCTCCAGTTTGCGGTACTGACGGACAGTCCTACGGGAATGAATGCTTTTTGAGCTAATACGATATATCATCCTACATTGAAAGTAAAACATCATGGTTACTGCAGAGAAGGTTACATTGAAAGGGTGAAACGGTTAAAGCAGTTAAGACTTCGCTGCCCGACGTTTGGAAAGCCTGTGTGCGGGTCCAATGGAGTTACCTATGCAAACAAATGCTTTTTTAAATATAACGTCGAAAATTTTAAGCCTGAATTGTACGTCATGCACGACGGCAGTTGCCAAGTGGAGAAATAAGAGATGATGACCGAAAAACCAACCAAAAGATGGCGTATGCCTAGACACTCTGAAAGTACTCAAGAAAAAAGAGTTAATTTCCGAGTTGACTTACAAATGTGGAAAAGTTATAACTAAAATTATTTCATTAATCAGTTTAAAACATCTGTTTTACTACTTTATAGTTTTATTTACTCCTTAGTCAGACTATTTACCCTGAGTGACCATTATTCAGAAAGTGGCTAATGTATTTTCACATTTTTTTTTATATATAGCGCGTATAAAAAGAACAAGCGAAATTCAAGAAATGGTTGTCAATCGAGTTGGGAATACTGGAATTAAATTAACTTTAAAAAAGTGAATACCAACTTCAAAACCAAAATGCATTAAAAAGTCCCAAATAAACTTGACCTTTTCAAGGAAAAGAATCCATTTTAGTCGAACAATTTCTTTTTGGAGTCGGTGCTCTAATAGTTGATGCTTGAGATGTAAAAATGATGGTACCGACTTATGCAGAGGGTAAAATAATATTGAAACAAGAATATAATTCCAAATATTTTACCCTTTATAAAATAATTACATAAATATTAATAAGGTATATAGGTAGGTAAATGCATTAACGTATTACAAAGTTCTGAACAGTTCAACGCCCACTCAACTAGTTGAGTCACCAACATAGCATTGCAAGTTTCTATTTCACTCACTCGTGTAGTGCTGTTCCACGCTGATCCGCTGAGTGGATTGATTAAACGAGATCGCAATACGATTTTTTAATCCGTTCAAAAGTAGAGCTGCTGAACTGTCAAAGCAACATCGAAATACGCACCCAGTGAATTAGAATATTTATTTGCATAAAAACATGGCATTATGGTACATACTGGTAAATTTGAGCACACGTTTTGCTATACAAACAGCATGCAAAATTTATACATTAAAATAAGCGCATTTGAAACAACTTTTAATTTTAATAATTGGAGAAATCAATGCGTTACATAATGGTTAGGGATATGACATCATGATGTATAGGAAGAGTTACTAGTTCGTATTGTGAGTATGAAACACTATTCTTGATGTTCTACTTCGTGTACTTTCAAAACTCTAAAATCAGAAAATTACACATGCCGAGCCCCTGGTCTAGGAGTTGAATTTGCATAGAAAAACCAATTTCATGCATACAATAATTTGTTTGGCGGTGATGTTGACGAATACAATTTATGGGCATTTAGCTTCAGTGCGTTTCGCAAACAGGACAAGTCATTGATACCATAATGACGATTTGGATCCGTAAGTCAAATTATTTTAAAAATATTTAAATAGAACAAATATCTTTATTTGCAATTTACGTAATTGCAAGTCCACTTGTTTTTTTTTCTTGTTCTATCAATTTACAGAAAAACTTTAAACCAATTTCAATTTTACTTGATTTGTCTTGTATCCTTCATCTCTATTTTCTTTAATTGCTAAGTATATTTTTTGGTAGCATATTCTACAAATTTACAAAATTATGCTTCTTTCGCAGCTCTGATTCTGCTGGGCATCCTGCAGGCCTTGCTCGAGGTCCAGGGATCGGCATGTGACATACCCGGCCACGTGTGCGGTACCGACGGCAGAACCTACAAGAGCATCTGCCAGCTGAATCGTGCTAGAATAGAAGACCCAGACCTCCACCCTCTATACCGTGGTCGATGCACAAAACGATACTTATCGCACAAAACACCATCCGACTATTTTGAGACGGATGAATATTTACGAACCAAAAACACTAGAAAGTATATTTCATGTCCGCTTATCCCCGAACCAGTGTGCGGCTCCGATAAACAGACCTATATGAACGAATGCTTTCTTAACATCCGTGCTGCTGAAAATTCTAAATTACGCTTGGTCCACCCCGGCTTATGCGATGGATACGCAACGCCAAAGCAATCCAAACCAAAGCAGAAAAAAACCCATCGAAAAAAACAAAAGAGATATAGAAATAAGACTGTATGTAGACCTAGACTAAATATTCAAAACGATGTTGGAAACTTGAACAGCATTGATAGTAAAAAACCATTTGATGGTTCGCTTAACTTTAACAACGATGCCAAAAACATTAACAATATAAGTGGTGACGGGTGTGTAGATATTGATGTAAAAAATGATGCCAAGAATCTTAACAACATTAACATTGGCTAACGAAAATCCAAAATGGCAATCATTGAATAAAACAATTTGTTTTGACGTGTGTATATAATCTTCCTTCTGGCTATATTTACACCCCCATTAAAAGAAAACTCCTTATTTCCTATTAATATGGTAACATTTTAGTACTACAAGCCTTTGACACAGTATAACGTAAATGTAAATAATATATGTCAATAAAATGTATTAGCTATTTGATTTAATAAGATCTCAGTGTCAATTGATGAATCACCTACGAAGGTTGCGAGTTTTGCGTTTCTTCTATTTTAAAATGAATTCGTTGATCAGGAATGTCAAGATGGTTTACAAAATATGTCTCCAAAGAAAAACGTACTTCAGTTTATTTAAGCCTTTTGTTGCAAAGAAAATAAAAAACAAAAAAATGTGCTGACAAGAGATAACAAAAGCTCTATTTGAAACTGCTTAAAAATCGTATCAGGGCTTTTATTAAAACCTATAATTCGAAAAAAGAAAAAGTGAACTTTAGTCATAACAACACAATGTTAACGGCCCGTTTAACAATTCCCTTATAGGTTCTAGATAGCGTTATCTGTCCAATATTTCATAGGAAATAACGTCCCAAAAAACAAGCTCACTAACAGAATTATCAAGCAGCACCATTTTAGTTTGGTATAGAAGAATGTGTGTAGGGGAATTAAGTCAGATCATCATTATGTTACTGTCAGTATAATTAGACCCCGAGCTGTGCTTTGAATCCTAACATAAGTATTTAAAAAGTATTTAAGTATTATATCCGTTGTCTGGCACCCATAACACAAGCTTTGAGTAGCTTACTTTGGGGCTAGATGGCGATGTGTGGGAATGTCCGAAGGAAGGATATTTATAAGGATCCAAAGTAAGATTATCTCATGGTCAATAATAAAAAAATATGGTCGATACAAACCAGATTAAAAAATACTCGTATTATTTTATAAAACTTTTGAAAACGTACGAACGAGGTTCATTTTTTTAAATGTAACTAATTGTTTTCTCGTAACTCGTACCATTATTGTTATTGATCGTGTTCAATTTACTACTAACATTATGGCAAATGTATTTCTTTGCGAATAAATTCAAATATAGGTATTATTTATTTTGAAACAGAGGATAGTGTCAACAACACGACATGGCCGGACCATTTACTAAAGTTTTACGTATGTTTTTTATCATTTTATACAATTTTATGAATAATTTTATTTAATAAGATTATTGAATTTTTGCAATTTGAAACCGATTTATTCACATTTACATGTTTTTACTGTAGCGAATGATATATTTTTTTATTTTTCAGCTATCATATTATGCTTGTTGATTTTGGGATGCGAATGTCAAAAACCATTTTTCACTTTTGGTGGGAAACCAAAACCATATAAAAATATATTAGACGCAGACAATGGCCATTCATTATCGATGCAGAGTTCATCGCACAACCATTTTATAATGAATTCTGATGATGATGTCAAATCTTACAAAAACACCCATACCTTTTTAGGGACGATTAGCTCTAAGTTAGCGAACATTTTGCCATATTTTTTTAATGTCAAAAATAAAGCTACCAATACAAACAACATTAAATTGTAATTGGGGTAACTAACGTATTTTCTTGGAACTAGAAATTGCCAAAACGTGCTATTTACAAAATAAAAATACAAATATTTTATAACCTTATTTGCAACATTCACTGTGTAAAAATAAAGTGAGTACTAGAACAAAAGCTACAGTTTTTATTGCTAACCCTCATTTGTTAACCAACTAGCGGCCTCGAGTTACTTCTTTTTTAGCAACAGTTTTTTGGCATTTGGAGATAATTGATTGTCATACAACATTACGTACGATCCTCGTAACTACCTCGGTGGTGGCGTAGCGGTAGGAGGGTCGCACTTTAAAGCGACGGCTGCGCCAGAGGTCCCGGGTTCGATCCCTGGGTCGGGCAAAAAATATATACTTGGGTTTTTGTGTTCAGAAATTCTTAGGGTAGCCCGGAATTTGGAAGTTGGCGGTGTCTCATCCCCGTGCCTCGGAAAAGCACGTAAAGCCGTTGGTCCTGCGCCTAATCTCTCTCCGGTCCTGTCAGATTGCTGTTGATTCATTTGATTCGTGATCGGGCTATGAGAGTGAAAGGAATAGAGATTGCACCTGTGATTGCGCACACACTTGTGCACTATAATATGTCCCGCGCATTCGGTTAGTCATTGCGACTGGCCACCGTAGTCGAAATCGGCTAGGGAACTATTATTATTCGACCCTAAAGATAGAATGTTTCACTTCGAATTTACCCAACCTGATATATAAAATTTCATATTGCCGAACAAGTGTTGTAAAAAATATAAAATTGGACAATATGGTAGTTTCTGAGCTTAGCGTGTTCGACGAACAAACATACTCTTCGGCTTTTTAAGCTTAGCGCCATCACAGACAGGGCGTTTGTTACTATTTGCTTTGTCTCGGTATGATTTAGGATGCACATCTATTCTAACTATATAGGGTGACTGACTGTGCTAGGTGTTGCCAAATTTCAGGAGGTGAATGAGGTGATTTTACTACGAGGCTATAATACGAATCATGTATTTTTTTTGGATTCTCCATACATTATTATCAATGTAGCTGACTGATTTGTATGGGGTATCTTAAATTTTATTTAACCTTTCTACCATGACCCCGTAGTAAAAGTTGTATATATTGACTAAAAAAGTAAGACTGCTGTTTTCAATATTTTAGCTTGCATTGAACAATAAAATTCTACTAGCTAAGACGCTGCGTGCAAAAATATCGGATTCTTTTGAAAACATTGGTCAGTGTCGTTGACGAAATAATGATACAATTAAGATCAAATAATAATTAACTCACCGAAACGTAACATAATACAATCACTTCTCCTCCACCTTCAATCCGACGACGCGTTTGGTGTATTGGTTAGCGTTCCTGACTATTACGCTGGTCGTCGCGGCTTGAATCCCGCAAGGGGCAAATGTTTGTGTGATGAGCACAAACATTTGTACCTAAGTCATGGATGTTTATACGTATTTAAGTATTTCTGGGAGCCGCCGTCATAATCGTTGTCTGCTATTCGTAACAACAGGAAGAAAAATCCTTAATTCGAAACCACGGCATTGGTGTGTTGTCTAGCGCATACCTATTTATTATTTATATTAACTTCTCTACGTTAGAGGTGACGTGTTGGCATGTCCATCGTTAAAATATTGTAGCTAGACTGTTCATTGAATGAAGCTGTTGATTCGTATGGAAAAATAAAGATAACATTACATGAAAATAAATGAAATCATAAAATGTATCATGGATATTATTTTGTGAAATTCAGGGATATTTGAAAATGATATTTCATTATTTTCAACATTGTCTAATTTTTGACAATTAATATCTTTGAAGAAAATTTGATCAATATTTTTAAACAAGGTTTTGTATTATTTGATATCATTCGCGTTTTATGTACTCTGTTATCTTCCGTGCCGTCATAACTTTTTCTTCTCTCGCTAAACCACATAATACCTCACCATCTGCAATCACACAGCTATTTTTTTATGTATCCTCACAGTCGAATCAGTCTCGATCTATTGTCTCGAATAAAATGGGTCGTCCCTTTCCAATGAAATGGGTTGCTTTATTTTTAAACTTTATAAAAAGGCTGAAAAGATCATAGGAGTAGTCATTAAATAGGTTACACCTTTGCAATGATATCAGAAAAACATTTAAACGAGCTTGCTTGCAGCTGCTGCAGTAATGGTCATTTTCAGAATAGTAAATTAAAGATTATAAAAAAGAGCATTATGCATTCAAATGATTTTTTATTTCAGGTACGGAAGTCTCGATATAGTTCGCCTGTTGAGCCAACAGGTTGCGCTCGAAAATCGCTAGGACAAAATTGGTGATTTCGTGTATTTATAGAGTGAGTAGTTTTTTTTTAAATATAAGCTTAATAAATAAATAAAAACAAAATAATAAAAGCTTAATATACTTTTTACGATTTATTATAGCTACGTAAGTTAAAAGTATAATTGATGCAATAGACATTTGAAATTATATACTTGATTTCTTGTGCTTTAGCTTATAATTAAAACACCTGACACTTTACGAAGCTACATTTCCGATTTATATTGATGTGAACTATCGATTTTTGAAGTATTCAGCCATGACGGTGAACAAATCTAAATACCAAGTGAGCCAGACGACCTTGTTAAGATCACACTGGATGCAGACTGCTCCCAACCGGTCGTTGTGGAAAACCGTGGCGAATCGATGTTCAGCAGTGGATTTGGCTGATAATGATGACGATGAAATGAGCCAGGCTCCATACTAAACATCATTTCACTTTTTATCTTATTATAATTTAGCCGCTCCATAAAGAAATAAACAAAACTTCGATTTACTCGCCCATAGGAATGTATAAATTTGAAATTTACTACAAAATAAATGAAAAATTATGACAAACTGTCTGAGTTTGCAAATATTCCTATACGTTTTCTGTCAAAATCATAAAATTAATATTCCTATCGGAATAGAAGGACAAGTAAAAGCTGTCAAACGAAACCGATTTGAGATGTCAGTAACTAACATAAGTAAGTAACATTTGTAGCTTTAATTGAGATAACCTTTCGATCAGGTGATTTATAACAATGTTCCTAAGTTAAATATAGTAGTTTACTGCATGATAAACAGTCGACACAAAATATTGAACATGCAGCTCTAGTATAAAACTAAATGTTATTTCATTATACAAAATATTCGTCGATATACATTCCCTGTGTTATTCTGTCTTTATTTTTTACGTAAATTAACGTTTGTAGAATAGAATAATCAAACTGCGTACTTTGAATTTGAAACGCATTGGTAAATATAAGTCATATATTAAGAGGCTTCGATTTGGACGAATCTACCTGTTAAATGATTATTTGTTGGGGTTATGCCGCTGTAATGCATAACAATCAATCACCGATAAAGTCACCATGTTTCAGAAGCATTATTTCTCCAAAATATACACAATTTCACTTTTAAATATAAAAAAACAAATGCACGTAATTTTCACTAAGCTTCTGCGGGGCGGTCAACTGTTTGACATCTGACAAAAATGGTTCTGCTACCCATCTCTTTTTATCACACAGTTTGCTGCTAGTGACATCTCGCTTTTGTCGTTCTATTCCAAAGGGATAATAATTTTATGGTCAAAATATAGAACTTCTAATAAGCGTTCTCTGGGCTTTACTTTAGTCAGTTCTTGCTACAGTAACGTCACGCAAAAGGGTCATCTTGTAAAATAAAAACAAAATATTTGATCCTGAAGTTTACGCGAATACTACTAAATCGCAATCTTATTACCACACGAAAACAGTTGGAGTGACGTGACAATCGCGGCAAAATGACACGCTTAGCGTCTTACTGATACCTACATGTAAATTAAAAATAATATGTTTTCTTTATGATTATATCAATTACTTAACCTAAATAACATGAATGAAAAGATAAGGAAATTCAGTTGACATAACACAGGTACTCAAGCCATTTTAATGATATTGTAGTTTATTACATTTTAATGTCTTTGTATCGCCCATATTAAGTAGGTAGGTACTATTACTTACATAAAAAACAACAACGTCAATTTTCTGCAACATAATTGAACATCTTTTAATGCAGTTAAAATAAACGTTATTATTACGAATGCCTATTTAAGTTAAGCTATAAATTTGGGATATTAACGACTTGACAGTCATTCAGTCACCATGAGAGTGCTTATACTAGGTAAATATATATAAAAAATCTTTATACATTCCTTTTTTTATTTCTTGTTTAGTATCAAACTATACAGGGTGTTGTTTTGGTCAGTGACATCCAACTCAGGGATGATAATATGAGTTATGCTTATTCTAAAAAAAAAAATTCCTTTATATTCTGAGCAAGGTTTATACAAGAAAACCTCTTCACAATATTCAAAAAAATACAAAACGAATGGGAAAACTCGCACCCTAGCGCGTAGCTAGCGCTTATCTACGAAATACTATGCCGTAGCTAGTAAGCTACGAAGAGGCTACCTGGTGTTGGTGGTTTTGACTCGATCGCTGTACCGGATAACAAAAATATTTTGTGGGGTTTTTCCATTTAAAAATAAATATTTTTTAGTATTTTTTTTGGCATCAGTATCGTTTGCATAGCCACCCCTGGAGTCGCTCGTCGCTGACCAAAACAACACCCTGTTATTCTTTTTTTATAATAAGTTTTAATATAAATTCGTAAGAAAAACATTGTCAGAAACCCATATTTGCAAACCTCCCGTTGAGTGTTGTTAAGAATAGTAGATAACGAAGTTTTTTAACGAATGAATCATAGTTGGAAGTTTTTAAGGCAAAAAGAAACGAATGAAATTGTTTTCATTAAGTACGCAACTGTAGTTTTTTTTTTTAAATCGAGTCATTTTTAATTTTAATTATTCCTTACATAAATAATATTTTCTTGAAAAGCTACTCCCAAAAATATTGACGTTATGGCCTCAGTCTCTCATTTCAAAGGCTTTTCTTTTTCGCTAAATTTATCATTAAAAAATAAAAACATGGAAAAAATATTAATTTAGATCTCTAGCCTATAAAAGTAAGTTTTTTTTAATATAAAAAATATATATCATTTATTTTGCAGAATCCGCCCTTCAAATAATTATACTTTAAACGAGGAGACCTTATACATTATATGATTGTTATGACCTAATCAACCTGTGAATTATTGAATTTACTCAATTAATGCCTTAGCCTCTAGCAGTTAGCCATCTATGTTGAAATGTATCTCAGAAATGTTTCTTTTCATATGAATTTCCACTTACTATCAAATTCTGTTTTTATTTTAGCTTCATTGCTCCAGGCATTCCTTATTGGGCTGAGTGAATCAAATGTTGTCCCAAAACCCATTGTGAGGCAACAAATTATAATTGTGGAACGCAGGCTGTGTGGAAGCGATGGCATAACTTACAGGAGCTTAAGAGCCTTCAAGAGAATGAGGCTGCGATATCCATGTCTTTATATTGTCAACAAAGGACCGTGCAAGAAAACATATATCGAACAGGACGATGAAGTAACCCAAGAAATTTACGAAATTAATCCAGGAAAAGAAATACATGTTGGGAGCGATGACGAAATCCAAGAATATTCCAAAACTAAACAACAACAAAATAGTGCAAATGTACAGCACGAAACCGGAAACGAAGAATATTCCAGAAAAAAAAGGAAAAAGGGACTAAAAATAAAGCACGAAGAAGAAAGAGAAGAATATAACGGGAGTAAAAAGACAAACAGTCAATATTCTGAGCACGACCAAGAAAGAAACGGGAAAAAACAGAAAAATAGACCACCATCTAAAAAGTACGAGGAATCAAGCGAAGAAACAAGTGAAGTATCAAACGAAGAATCAAGCGAAGAATTCAATGGAAATGGAAACAAGAACGGAAAAAGTGAAGAGAACGATGACGATACCCGAGAAAAATACGAAAAACATAAGAAAAACAGACAACGCGAAGAACAATATGACGTAACCCAAGAAAAACACGAAAAAAATAAGGAAAACAGACAACGCGAAGAACGAGAAAACGTTACTCAAGAAAAATACGAAAAAAATAAGAATAAGAAAAACAAACAACGCCACGAACGAGAAAATGTAACCCAAGAAAAATACGACAAACATAAGAAAAACAGACATCGCGAAGAAGAAGAAGACGTAACCCAAGAAAAAAACGAAAAACATAAGAAAAACAGACAGCACGGAGAACGAGACAATGTAACTGAAGAAACATACGGAAAAAAGAAGAAAAACAGACAACATATAGAGAACGATGACTTATCACAAAGTTATGAAAGTAATGAAAAAATTTTGCTCTCCCCGTTGTCTACAACGGGGAGAGAAAATGATGTATCCAAAGAACTTTACGAAAAAACAAAGAAAAACAAACAATATGAAGAGCAAGCAAATGTATCCGAAGAACGTTACGAACAAAACTCAAAAAACGGAATACAGTTAGAGCACCATCAAGAAGCCGAAGAAAGTTATGGGAAAAAATCTAAAAATGGATCAAAGATAGACCACTATGAGGAAAAGCTAGAGAGTTATGAAAGAAATAAGAAGAACAGGCAGCGTGGAGAGGAAGATAATGTAAACCAAGAAAATTACGGAAATAAAAAGAAAAACAGACCACCATCAAAAAAATACAAGGAATCAAGTGAAGAATCTTACGAAAATGGAAAGAAGAACAGACAAAGTAGTGGTAACGATGATGTTTCCCAAGAAAGTTATGACAATAATAAGAAAAACAGACCACAGGTAGAGCAGTACACCGAATCCCAAGAAAATTACGACAAAAAAACTGAAAACAGCCTGAAAGTAGAGCAGGATAAATTAAACAAAGATTTAAAAAGACCAAGACAAGATGAATATTCTCAGCTACAAAAACGAACTACAACACCACACCCAAATCCGCCCCCACCGCCGCCGCCATCACCCCCACAGTCTCACGAAGAACATGATTATGACGTGACTGCAGAAAAACCATCGAAACCTTCAAGAAAACCTCTTGAAATAAATATTAACAACGACGCTAAAAACGAAAACAACATCAATATCGGAAGGAAAAAGAATTATCGTTATCGTTTCTATCGAAACTACTAATTAAGATGTTACTGTATGAATTCATTAATATTATACTGTAATAGTATAAATCATTCTACTACTTCTTATTCACCCTAATACCTGATATACCAATATTTACTCTTACGTGTAGGTTTTCACTGGCAGTATGTAGCGAAAGGCGACAGCAGCAATTTTCTGCCATTTAATTGAACATAAATTGGTTACTATTGTAATAAAGTATAAGGGTACTTCAAGGATGCAAATCGAGTCCGTTATTTGACTGTGATGGGCGTAATGCACAGACCAGGTAAGAAATACTGTTATTGATTACCTATTTATAGAATTTAATTAGCACTTACACAAGTATTCAGGACATCTGCATAAGAAATTTCACATGGAACGCCTACAGCGACCTATCTTATGAGATAGGTCATCGTGAACTCCGCGTCATCCGTGTGAGCAATAATCATGACGTTATCAGTGAATTTTTTGCCGCGTCTACAACAATCGCGGCCATCAAGTGGAACGTCAAAAGACGTTTTGACCGTGTGAGCGTCTATGAGCCTTACAATGTGCAATGTTAAATGCGCAAAACCTCAGACACCTCAAATGATTTTTAATTAAATTGACCCAATTCTGATTTTTTTTTAAAAACTATTTACGGTTTTTTGAGGTGTTTTTGTTTTATTGGACGACGCTCTGTCGAGAGTAGGTATATCACCGGCCCGCTGCGCCGCGATAGCATTTTTATTATAACTATCTATCTACGCTTACAAAGAACTTACCATTTCGGCGGGTTTGCGCACGTGAAGGCTTGTCTTGTTAATAAACAGATAGGGCAACATTTTAATGAAGTTTGTTTTATAATGTGACCCATATTAAAAAGTGGTTTAATTGATACTGCTCGTTATTCCAATTAAGCTGTTTCCAGGTTTTGCGCATTAAACGTAACACGTTGTATAATTGAGAACTATCGGACATGTCACATTTACATTATTTTCTCTCGTGTTAATTAGATATTATTTTTACGTAATATTTGTTTGTTGATAAATCTGTAATATGCATATAAATATCGTATTTTTATGGGTACGGCTTATAAAGGCGGTTACTAAGGCAACTGCCGCCCTTTGATTAAAAAGACGTTAACCCACAATGGGTCATTTTTAAAGATGTGTTTACCAACTTAAGAGCCAAAATATTTTTTTGAAGAGACGCTCTCGTTTTTTGTCAAGTGTATAAGCTATTTTTGTTCGAACGTGTTAAGGCACCAGATACCTCAATCATAATATTAAAATTATAAAACTACACATTTTTGTGAATAAAAGGCTGCATGCATTATTCGCCAGTGCTTAGGGGGGATTTTATATTTACCTATTAAAAACATTTTATATTTGTATTCGTATAAAGTGTTTCTTGTTTAATTTTTACACGAAACATATTTATTCGTTATTTCAACCATCATCTTAAAAAATAAATAAGAAAATGGGTAACTTCGTTATTTTCTCTCAAAGATTTAATTTACAAAAATTACTAAAGAGCCGTTAACCTTCTAGGTTTGCTGTTATAGTCTAGTAAAGTATTTTTTTTTGGTACACGTAAGGCTGTAGCCTCGAAAATAAAATTGAAAAAGTTGGATCTAGTATGCAACTCAATTATAGGTGAACACAACACTGATTAAAATATGACAGACTTAAATTTTAAAAACTCAGGCACTTTATTAAAATTTAAATCCTTCCATTCATTCCTCCGAATCCTATTGAAGCTAAGGTCACTGAGTTGCACTTAGCGACCTACCTTAGTGTAGTGTTTTTGTAGAATGTCACCGTAGTGCATAGATAAAAACAAAAATGCTTGAATTTTAAACTGTACACCAGATAATTTAGTATGTATTTATTGCAATTTGATTGAAAATTAAACAAGTTTTTCTCAAATGTTTATATATTTTTTGTACGACTTATGGTTTTCAAGTGGCACATTGAAAAAAAAAACGCATAATCTGCTCATGTCTTACTAAGGTTATGTGGCTAAACGTCTTTTTAATCATTGTACGGCAGACAGCTAACAGTCAATTAGGTAGGTACTATTACTTATTTGACTGCTAGCTTATTAACACTATTTTTTTATTTTTCTATTAATTTTCTTTGCATTATTTTGATTCCAGCTGCATTACTTCTTATGTTGTTAGGTCCTAGTATTGTAGGGTCACAAACTTCTTATGAACGTTACTTATGTAGAGCGCCATCATTTCAAACGGGTGCAGTATGCGGAAACGATGGTGTCACTTATGAATCGTTTTGCCTATTGATGCAAGTTAGAAGGCATAAAAAAAATCTTACAAATATCCACGACGGACCTTGTGGGTCTCCTCTAGAGACTACTCTCCTACCTACAACCACGAGTAAGCGCAGGTATACAGAACACGATTATGAATTAGGTGTACCAAGACAGACATCTAAAATAAAAACAAGTATTATTGGGTCACAAAAAATTTCTTCAGCCGAACGTTACATATGTAGTCTACATGAATTAATTAAGGGTGAAATATGCGGAAGCGATAATGTCACTTATGAATCATATTGCGAATTCGTTATTGCCAAAACGAGTAAAAAAAATCTTCAATACAACCATGATGGACCTTGTGGGTCTCCTTTACAGTCTACTCTTAAACCTACAAGCACAAGTAAACGCAGGTATACAGGACACGATTTTGAATTTGATGTCCCAAGACGCACACCTAAAATGAAAACTACTACGCCTGGATGGGATGAATATAACGAAGATACTACCTCTAACTCCTATCCTGAATCTACGAATTTCTCTATCACTACTGAAGATCCTGAAACCGAACCACGCACAACTACTGAGGATCCGTTCCCGGGGGGGACGAGTCGTCCATATCCACACGGTCCCAAACGGTCTCGCTATCCTTACTCGACGAGGTCACGAGTGCCTTATGCACCGCCAACACGACGAACTCGACCTCATCGGGATCCATATCGTTACCCTTATGGACGGCCTAATCGATACCCTAATGAACGGCCCAATAGTGGTCTTTATGAAAGGCCTCATCGTGACCCTAATAAAAAGCCAAATGGTGCGTCTTATGGATGGCTAAATCCTAATCCTTTTGAACGACCAAATGGGTACCCTTACAATCGATCCAATGAAAGGCCAAATCGTGAACCTCA
This sequence comes from Pyrausta purpuralis, assembly GCA_963924145.1. Taxonomy (NCBI): domain Eukaryota; kingdom Metazoa; phylum Arthropoda; class Insecta; order Lepidoptera; family Crambidae; genus Pyrausta; species Pyrausta purpuralis. The sequence continues at coordinate 6,343,808 of OZ001649.1, read as the reverse complement.
TGGAGGATCAGATCGTGAGCTATATGGCTACTTTATCATTATACCTAAGATACGACCTATCTATGTCGGACCGAAGGCTCGCAATCTTTCGAAAAAACGTAAACTTTCCACCTAGAAATGCAATAAGACGGGGCCAATACTAATTAAGAATAACACGGTAATTTTGGTAACGGACGTCATCCATACTTCAAACACAACTATGCGAGGCGCAAGTGATTTTGGCTTTTAAACTGATTAGGCGATAAAGCGAAAATGCCCTAAAAATATAAATAAAGGTTATTAAAATTGGTGTTTGGTGCATTATTTGGTGTACCTCCCAGAGTCTCATTTTTCTTATGATTTGGAATACATACTATAGGATGTAAAGTAGGTGTTGTTAAAAGACGTGAGACGTAGAATTTAGAAGTTTACTTCTTTCGAAAAACGTAATAAGAACAAAAAGTAGTTTAGTTCATTCGCATTTTTTACGAAATCGCCATCAGAAAAATGAATATGTATTTTCAACCGATTTCTTAAAGAGAGGAGGTTCGACTCCGACTCGGAACGCTTTTCTCGACGACTTATTTTGTAGGATTATGTAAGTGTTTAAAAATGGTACCTACTTTTTTAAACACTTACATAAGTAGGGTGTAATGAAGAATTCTTACTGAAAAATAGGAAAAAGGTTCTCAAACGTCAACCCGTCATCTTTTAATTTGTGGAAAGGAATTTCTAATGGTGTACTCACACCGCCGGACGGGTTTGCTGAGGGTTTACGTCAATTAGCAGTCAGATACTATGGAAAATGCCGCTGTGGGATGAACGGCGTGGCCGCCGGCACTGTGCCGTCGAGCTGTGTGTTATGGTGCATTTGCACTAGCCCTTGTGTTCTGACACTGTACAGTCACCAGCACATCAGGTTACCCACTTTTGTTGCAAACTGGCCCTTATTACAAGTGCATAAGATATCGCAGTGTTTACCATGACGTGCTGTTGTCCGTACTACGGAAAATGACGCTACAGCATAACGAAATGGCCGCCTGAATATCCACCGGCACATGCCGCCGGGCGGTCTGGATATAGTTACTATAGCGGTCCCCCGCGACTTCGTCCGCGCGTTTTGAGTTTGCTCCCTCCCCTCCCGTCGCAGCGTCATGTTTTATATCCTAAAGCCTTTCTCGATAAATAAGCTATCCAACACAGAAATATTTTTTTCAAATCGGTACAGCAGTTCCTGAGATAAGCGCGTTCAAACAAACAAACTCTTCAGCTTTATAATATACTAGCGGTCCCCCGCGACTTCGTCCGCGCGTTTTGAGATTGCTCCCTCCCCTCCCCTCGCAGTGTCATGTTTTATATCCTAAAGCCTTTCTCAATAAATAAGCTATCCAACACAGAAATATTTTTTCAAATCGGTTCAGCAGTTCCTGAGATAAGCGCGTTCAAACAAACAAACTCTTCAGCTTTATAATATATTAGCGCAAGCGCACGTTGTGCTTAAGATGCGAAAATTATTTTGGTGCGGAGTTATGTTAAAACTGTGATAGCTCCTAAGATATTTATTGAAATCAAATGATATAAAGGGCAACTTGGTTCTAAATGAAATGCTCGTGATGATGAATGTTTTTATTTTGATAAGAATAAATACCTGTGTGTATAATACACCTCTAAAAATAATGCATTATTTTTTTACAAATTTATTAACATAAAAAAGGTTGTAGTAAGTCAACCATAAAAGATAGACATATGCTGTCGCGGACTTTATTATAGAACTCTTAATGCTGAACAATCTTGTCATACATGATTTTTGTGTAACTTAAGCGGTTTCCGCAGCGTACGCAGCGGAAGCTCTCAAAAGGAATATCTTTTTCCCGTTTTCGCAACATTTTTCATTTCTGCTGTGGCCTTATGAGTCGTATCTTTATGTTATATAGCCTAAAGCCTTCCTCAATAAATGAACTATCCAACGTAAAAATAATTTTTCAAATCGGGCCAGTAGTTTTTGAGATTAGCGCGTTCAAACAAACAAACAAACAAACAAACAAACAAACAAACAAACAAACTCTTCAGCTTTATAATATTAGTATAGATTAGCGCAAGCGCACGTTGTACTTAAGCTGCGAACATTATTTTGGTGCGGAGTTATGTTAAAACTGTGATAGCTCCTAAGATATTTATTAATAATCAAATGATATAAAGGGCAACTTGGTTCTAAATGAAATGCTCGTGATGATGAATGTATTTATTTTGATAAGAATAAATACCTGTGTGTATAATACACCTCTAAAAATAATGCATTATTTTTTTGCAAATTTATTAACATAAAAAAGGTTGTAGTAAGTCAACCATAAAAGATAGACATATGCTGTCGCGGACTTTATTATAGAACTCTTAATGCTGAACAATCCTGTCATACATGATTTTTGTGTAACTTAAGCGGTTTCCGCAGCGTATGCAGCGGAAGCATGTTTTCGCAACATTTTTCATTTCTGCTGTGGTCTTATGAGTCGTATCTTTATGTTATATAGCCTAAAGCCTTCCTCAATAAATGGACTGTCTAACGCAAAAATTTTTTTTCAAATCGGGCCAGTAGTTTTTGAGATTAGCGCGTTCAAACAAACAAACAAACAAACTCTTCAGCTTTATAATATTAGTATAGATTAGTATAGATATAGATTAGTATTTAGTATACAGTTTAGAGATTTGAAACCTACTTTTACTGAGTTGTGACTTTTTTGACTGGGTACCGTACTAAAAATCGAATTTAATAAATAGTAAACGCGATTTTTCGCTCTATAGCAATATTAGCAACAAGAAGTTAGGTGCTTGAAATACACTTAGTTGTACTTTAACATTAATAATTAAATTAAAATATACTAAATATATAAGGGCGCTCCCATACAAAAATATGAAAGTGTACTGCTGTTACCTAGTTAATGGTTCGGAACCCTTGGTGTGCGAGTCCGACTCTCACCTGCGGTTGAAGTCTGTAGGGCTAACATGCGCGCCTCGATACCGTTTATCGTGTCGATAAAATAACTTTATTTCCGAAACAACATGTTTTTCCATATTTTTATCACTTATTACCTACATGGTAATTCTAATTGCTTTTGAAAACAAATGAAACATTACAGAAAATTCTTTTTAAATATGACTAAAATGACGTTTGAAATTTATCGACTGCCGCGATAAATGATTAATAGGCGCGCATCTTAGGCCCGCATAAGCAATGTTTTTGTCATTTCGCGAGCTTCATTGAAAAATTCTTCTCAACCAATAAATACTTGAAAACCCACCAATTTCGTCTCAGCGATATCGACGCGAAATATCAAAAAAAATGCTGTAGACTACACACGCTAGCCGATATTTGTTTTTTCGTGTCCAGTTTGGTCCCGCTGATTCCTTGATGTCATTATCCCATCTTGTAAATGGCATTGTACATTTAATTACTAATAAGGTACTTTAACTGCATATATAATTACAACACTTCATGATTAATGTAAACATCAGTAATTTTCCGCATTAGATTGAACATTGAAGCTTAAGTAATGTTATAAATATCCCATTTATTGCATTTCACCGTCAGTATATCAGTATCATGGGCGTGCAAAGAGAAGGTAATATACAATAGGTATTAAAAAAAACTGACGAATTACAACATTGATAAAGATGAAATAAGAAACCAAAAATTTGCGCACGGGCGGGACTTGAACCAGCAACCTTTTGGCAAACCGTGCCAAACGCTCTTACCAATTGAGCTACCGTGCTGTTAGTCTGACCCTGCGAAATTTGTGGTCTCTTATGAAAACGTCAATTGCGTGACGCTTAGCGCCATCTAGCCGTCTGTTTATGAAACAGATGGCCCAAGCAGTTATTCTTTACAGAATAAATTCAACTTGGAAATTGATGTCGCTTCGCTATCTAATGCTTTAGAATGTTTTTAACACTCACAGTGTCATATTTTATATTGATAAAGATGAAATAAGAAACCAAAAATTTGCGCACGGGCGGGACTTGAACCAGCAACCTTTTGGCAAACCGGGCCAAACGCTCTTACCAATTGAGCTACCGTGCTGTTAGTCTGACCCTGCGAAATTTGTGGTCTCTTATGAAAACGTCAATTGCGTGACGCTTAGCGCCATCTAGCCGTCTGTTTATGAAACAGATGGCCCAAGCAGTTATTCTTTACAGAATAAATTCAACTTGGAAATTGATGTCGCTTCGCTATCTAATGCTTTAGAATGTTTTTAACACTCACAGTGTCATATTTTATATTGATAAAGATGAAATAAGAAACCAAAAATTTGCGCACGGGCGGGACTTGAACCAGCAACCTTTTGGCAAACCGGGCCAAACGCTCTTACCAATTGAGCTACCGTGCTGTTAGTCTGACCCTGCGAAATTTGTGGTCTCTTATGAAAACGTCAATTGCGTGACGCTTAGCGCCATCTAGCCGTCTGTTTATGAAACAGATGGCCCAAGCAGTTATTCTTTACAGAATAAATTCAACTTGGAAATTGATGTCGCTTCGCTATCTAATGCTTTAGAATGTTTTTAACACTCACAGTGTCATATTTTATATTGATAAAGATGAAATAAGAAACCAAAAATTTGCGCACGGGCGGGACTTGAACCAGCAACCTTTTGGCAAACCGGGCCAAACGCTCTTACCAATTGAGCTACCGTGCTGTTAGTCTGACCCTGCGAAATTTGTGGTCTCTTATGAAAACGTCAATTGCGTGACGCTTAGCGCCATCTAGCCGTCTGTTTATGAAACAGATTTTCATAAGAGACCACAAATTTCGCAGGGTCAGACTAACAGCACGGTAGCTCAATTGGTAAGAGCGTTTGGCCCGGTTTGCCAAAAGGTTGCTGGTTCAAGTCCCGCCCGTGCGCAAATTTTTGGTTTCTTATTTCATCTTTATCAATATAAAATATGACACTGGGAGTGTTAAAAACATTCTAAAGCATTAGATAGCGAAGCGACATCAATTTCCAAGTTGAATTTATTCTGTAAAGAATAACTGCTTGGGCCATCTGTTTCATAAACAGACGGCTAGATGGCGCTAAGCGTCACGCAATTGACGTTTTCATAAGAGACCACAAATTTCGCAGGGTCAGACTAACAGCACGGTAGCTCAATTGGTAAGAGCGTTTGGCCCGGTTTGCCAAAAGGTTGCTGGTTCAAGTCCCGCCCGTGCGCAAATTTTTGGTTTCTTATTTCATCTTTATCAATATAAAATATGACACTGTGAGTGTTAAAAACATTCTAAAGCATTAGATAGCGAAGCGACATCAATTTCCAAGTTGAATTTATTCTGTAAAGAATAACTGCTTGGGCCATCTGTTTCATAAACAGACGGCTAGATGGCGCTAAGCGTCACGCAATTGACGTTTTCATAAGAGACCACAAATTTCGCAGGGTCAGACTAACAGCACGGTAGCTCAATTGGTAAGAGCGTTTGGCCCGGTTTGCCAAAAGGTTGCTGGTTCAAGTCCCGCCCGTGCGCAAATTTTTGGTTTCTTATTTCATCTTTATCAATATAAAATATGACACTGTGAGTGTTAAAAACATTCTAAAGCATTAGATAGCGAAGCGACATCAATTTCCAAGTTGAATTTATTCTGTAAAGAATAACTGCTTGGGCCATCTGTTTCATAAACAGACGGCTAGATGGCGCTAAGCGTCACGCAATTGACGTTTTCATAAGAGACCACAAATTTCGCAGGGTCAGACTAACAGCACGGTAGCTCAATTGGTAAGAGCGTTTGGCCCGGTTTGCCAAAAGGTTGCTGGTTCAAGTCCCGCCCGTGCGCAAATTTTTGGTTTCTTATTTCATCTTTATCAATATAAAATATGACACTGTGAGTGTTAAAAACATTCTAAAGCATAAAGAATTACAACATATTTCCCCATGTTATTGATCTAAATTTAGTTTTTCTTTATCTTTCATTATTATTTCAGCTGCATTACTCCTATTATGTGTCGTTGGATGCTACGGAACTTTTTGGTTCTGGAAACCATCGTTTTATGGCTCGTGTTCTTCGTCACCTCCCAAGCAGGACCCGAGGATATGCGGCAGTGACGGTGTCACTTACGAATCGATTTGCGCTTTTAAAATAGTAAAAGTTCTTCATTCATGGTTAAAAGAACTGTACAAAGGGCCATGCAGGGCAACCCAACCCACATCCAAAGTTAAGACGGTCATTTGTTTTTATTTTGATTGTTGACAGCTGTCTAGATAAGAAACTCGATAACATCCCATTAAATTATTACTGGAAATTTGGAAGAAAAGTGCGAAGTTTTATGCGGATAATAAATATATCGCAAAACGAAAACCACCTCTAAAATATATTTGTTACTTGCCGAATATTGAAAACAAACTTTTTCTAACTTTTAAAATAATAACAGTAAATAGAAATTGTTTAACAAATATCTCAGTATTTACCTAATTTTATATTTAATGATTTTGTTAAAAAGGAATGTCAAGATAGTTAAAAATATTCGACTAGCAAAGAAAAGCGGACTTTACAGACGAAACCCCCAGAAACACATAAAACATTAAAAACTCTCTCAACCATATCCAGAAAAAAACTAAGTGTGTTTAATAAGAAATGGGTAGCGATATAACAACATTTTGCTGTTACAAACCTACCTACATATTTTTTAAATCATTAAATATGCATTTCTAAGTTCTGCTATTCTATAATTTATTTATTTATTTATTCACCCTATTCATAAAATGACTTAAGCATCAGCCAGCCAGTTCATGGATAAGAATTCTGCTATATGATAGGTCAGGAACTCTATTTTGAAATCACTTGCTTCAATTTTTCGAGTAATTTTCGCTTGAAAATCAATTAAGTCAATAAAGATCGCTCCGAACATAGACGCTAGTTGACAAAACTGAGTTAGAAACTAAGTGTAAATTTTAACAGATTTTCTTTCGAAATTCGTACTCCATATTGTGGAGTTGCAAGTAATATAAAAATGGGGCCCGTGCCGTGGGATGTTAGTTGACCAACTAATTTTATTCTTAGCGCCTCATAACACTTCGAGCTGCGAGCTGCGATATATACCTACCATATACCTACCTATATCAAAACGGTGCTAAGTGGTCAGGTACGAGTAAAAGGCAGCAAAGCACCTATTCATACTTAGAAAATTGATGTCGAAATCTGAAACAATCAAAGTGATCGCTTATTTACATAAAACCTTCGCACGACACTTGATCCGTATTACGTCTAAAATTTAAATACAATACTTCGGGTGATGGCATAATAACAAATCTGCGTCGGAACATTGATACTATCTTACATGTACAAATATAGGGTGACTCGTCTAAAAACAGATTGGTTACTGATATGTGAAGGTTGCAAATACTAGAAGTATATGATAGCTTTAATTATATGGGCATAAAAACAATACTCAGTAGTACCAAGTATACTCTGGACTACACAGTTTTGACGTTTACTTGATAATCTTTAGAGTCCCTTGAGTGCATAAAGAGATTAGTGTTACATTAAAAACCTTTTAACTTTTACTTTAGTTTAAAAAACCCTTTAGGATCCCATGGCGCTTTAAAAAAGCCTGATTCTGGATTATCAGTTTCAATACCAGTTTTATCAATTAAATCGTTAGATGGTGACTATAATTATATTATCTATAATAGCTTAATCGCAACAATTAGCACTGCACAATGATGGGAAAGTGCGCTAAACAAATTCTCAGTCAACAATTGAGTCATTTTCTTAATTATGGCACTTTACAGTAGCGTAGTCTATCTAGGAATTTTAAGTTGGGTTACATACATCGATAAGGCTGTATTTTCATTTGTTCTCGTAAGTATACATTATATTAAATAGACGATATTTTTTTTAGTAACGAAGTGAGGTATCTACATTTATAACCGTTTAAATAGCAGCTCTTTTATATGAAATGTTATTTTACTAATTTAATATGTATGACTGCACGATGACAAAATATTTGTACATCGACAGATCGATAAAACATGCATGCTCACACCTTATAATTATAGTAAGAACTTGATAATGTACCATGTTTTTTAACATTTAAATATTATTCTATTCTATTCTAATATTTGGTGAGCATTACACAAATAGGAATACATTTTTGTATATATAGATAGAATATTAAAACGGTTTAATGGAATTGCGTTATGTATCGTTAAATAATTGTTATGTGGCAGAAAAAACACATTCATTTATTGTAAAAAAAAGCTGTGTTAATAGTGGTTTCGTACGGCAACACGACAAAACAATTTTATCCGGATCGAGCACATGAAAACCACACATTTGTTGCTGGCTGTTGGCAATCAGTAATAATCATTATAACCATTTTCGTCCTTTTCAGATGAATCCATAACCCAATCCGGATTGAAATAGTCCTGAGAGTAAACATTGACTAAATCTAATTCTATGCACTTCTTGTCACTGTATTTTGATTTCATCTTTTTACTTATCGTACCAAGTGCACATATATTAAAGTGGATCTTCGGTTCTCCACAGACTTCGATTTTGCAATGATCAGCGTCTCCATGTAAGGAGAATGGGCCAGCGAAAGTTAGCTTGATAACTGTCAAAAAAAATGTTTGCATTTAATAATAATAAAATCAATCAGTGGATCCAGCTGTGTAATGAAATACTCGAACATATTTACCTAAACCAGCAAGTAACGCGTCCATAATTGTGAAGAGTTTCATTATAACTAATTTGGCAGTACTTAATACATTCTTCACCAATTTGCAACACTTAAAAAATCGGAAATAAGGTAATTTAAAATCTTAATTGCTTTTAATAAATAATAATAGTGTAGATGCAGTAGGTATATGCAAATCATTACACATTATAGCCCGCTCTGAAATTTACTGGAGAAGGGGCATAACATCAGATAACATTTCAAATGATAGAACCAAAAATGGAACTTCAGCGCTAAATTCAGAGCAAATGTGGAACCTGCTAACCCAAAGGATTTAACCCTACATACCGAATATCTTTGTTTTTTTCATCCTATTTACTTACGTCCAATGTTAACTTTCCTTCGGCAGGTCCTATCTTCGGTACAACTAGTTCCAAGTACCTACAAATCTTATATGTGGTCATGAGAATGCTTCCTTGGACCCCTTACACACTGCGACTTTTAACATCGATGCATCGCAACTCATGCAATAAACTGATTTTGGCATCGATGCTGTCGCGCGTTAGTATCGATACAGTTGCCAATTTACAGATACATTTGTCAATGGCCAAATTCTGCATCGCGACTGCATCTATGTTACAAGATGCGCAAGTGTGTAAAGGTGGACAGAGTGCAAAAAGGATCTGAACGCTATTTCCTGTGCCTGTATTAATATTTGGTTCAAAGTAATAAGACATTTTTTAAGAAATATTAATAATAGCATTTTCCCGTTGCGTTCTTCGCCCGCGTAAAAATCGTCTTACAAAATATAAGTGTCAATTAGTAGCTATGTGTTATTCTAATGTAATAATAAGCTTTACTATTGTAAAGTTTATCAAAAACAATTTAGCAGCTTACGCGTGAAGAAATAAGAAACATCCATCCTTCAAAACTTTCAAATCTATAATATTAGATTTTTTACCTAGCAAGCTCACCCAAAAGTAGCCTATTTACTTTGACTTTGAAGATTTTGTTGTATGCATGGTAAAACAGTCATTTGGGAGTAGGATTTTCATGTGCTCTTTTCGAATCTCAACTTTGCCACCTCGTTCCTCAGCAGCTCGCGCCTAATAGTGCTTTTCAGACGATATCTCTTTTTCGGCTTATTTAACTACAAAAATATCTACGAGAAAATTAAGTAGAGACCATTTTCTACAAAGTTCTGCAACATTTTCCATAAAATCGATAGTTTCGGTGTACAAGCTCCGCAACGTGTCAAGTAACTCGCGTTTTTGCCGAATTCCATTTTGGCGTCGTATTCCTTTATTGCCTATAATAAGTGAAAATTGAGTTCTAAAAATGCGTTTCCCATCCCTGTATTATACCAAAACCGGCCAAGTGCGAGTCGGACTCGCGCACTGGGGGTTCCGTGCGAACTTAAACTGAATATCCACTTACTTCCACTTAGTAAAATACCACAATATTTTGTTGACAGCAAATATAACTTTGTTTTCAATAGTGTTTGTATGAAGTACAAAGTTATTTTTGCGGTTGTTGAAAATGTGCTATATCGTTGAAAGTCTTTATTAAGACCTACTTTACATTTTTTTTCAAAATTTACACTTGCTTAGTTAAGCCCATTTACCACTTTGGAAGCGTCTAGCTATGAAACGTTAAACTTTAAAAGAAAATGGTTTTAGGAACCTCTATGTCATTTTAAAAGACCTATCCATAGACCCACCATACGTATAGGTTTGACAAAAAAAAATTTTTTGGTTTTTGTTTCATGTATGGGAGCCCCCTTAAATTTCATTATTTTTTATTTTTTGTATGAGAATCGTAAAGCGGTTAACAGGATACATACTCCTACTTAATTTTAACAGTGTGATGCTTATAGATACAGAATAAAATGGCTGTGACATACGGACGGACAGACAGACTGACAGACAGACAGACTTGACGAAACTATAAGGATTCCGTTTTTTGCCATTCGGCTACGGAACCCTAAAAACGATACCAAACATGACTTTTATGGGCTGGTAGACCTAGGAGCCCTATGAGGTGGATGCAAACATCCCCCCCTCCTCCTTACTAGAGACTACGCACCTCGTTTAAACAGGGCTTAATAAGCTCAGAAAACTATCAGGTTTGTCCATCCACAGCAACTTTCTTTGTTGATGTTCAAAACTGCCGGAAAACATTTCAGGTTTGAAACTACCAATTTTTCATGTTATGAATGAAATTAATCAGAGCAGTAAAAACTGTAACTTTGTATGTTTATTGGTTAAGGATAAGTACTCGTAGATACACAAAACGGATGCGTCAAGTAGTAAAAATGACATAATACTCGTATTTATCTTTAAGCTAGTCCAGAATTTGCTGACACGAAATATGTATCTTATTTTTGCTTTAATACTAAAAGTTGAGATTGGAACACGGAAACATCTTAGTATAAAATTTTATTTAGCAAATATCATCTTAATTTTAACAGACGTCTAAGAAATCAGGCATAATAACCGTCTAAGTATTCTGCAGATTCAAATGGATCATACAATTTTGGATTGAAGTAGTTGTAGGCGAAAGTATTAACTAAATCCATTTCTGTGCACTTGCCACTGTGCAATATATTAATATTTGGTTTATTCTTTTTATTTTTCTCCATTAGCGCACATACGTTTTCGTATGTCGTAAAGTCGGTGCCACAGATTTTAATGCCTTTTAAGCAGTCCCCGTGTAGATCACTCGATGGGCCAGCATAGCTGAAGGTCAGCTTGGTAACTGTCAAAAAAGTATAGTAAACTAATTTAATAATATTGAAAATTTTACATATTTAACTCTTTGGATGATATACATAATTAAACTTATAAAAACTGGGCCCCTATTTTTGAACCACTCGTGTCAAGATGCCCTGTGATATTAATTGATCATGTCTGATTTTCCAATGAAAATTAGTTTAAGTCCACATGGGAATGATAAAAAAGGATAACCGAATTTTGTGAGTACTAACGCATATGTCGCGTGTTTTTCATTATTTTTTTAATTCGTTTTCAGACAAAAATGACACGCCATATTAAAGCGAGTTATTAAAGAATAGGGCCGCAGATCGTATCCGACAACAGCGGTCAATCACAACTGAAATCGGCCTTTGGCGCAGGTCATTATCAAGTGAGTGCGCAATACACAGGGCACTCGCTACTTCTTCACTCTCATTGTTCGATGAGACGGCAGATTCGACATAACCGATGATAAAAAGTAAAGTTAGCCTGTAACATCCCACTGCTGGACAAAGGCCTTACCTCAACTTTGAACCATACTCCACCACGCGGGCTCAGTGCGGGTTGGTGGAGGGGTATTTGCAAGGCAAGCGACTAACCCTGCTGTCAGATTTATCAAGCTGCCCATAAGGCCTCTGACTAGGCTTAACGGCTTTACGTGCCTTCCGAAGCACGCAGATGCTCGTGATGTACGTCACTTATGGTCGGAATGGTCACCCATCCAAACACGACCGCGCCGTTGGTTGCTTCACTTCGGTATCACTACCAAAGCGCTGCTAACACTGCGCTACGAGCACCTCACCGATGATATTACTATTAAATGAAATCTTTGTGATTATCGAGTACTTATTTACCTAAAATGGCGAGTATCGCGTCCTTTAATGTGAAGAGTTTCATCATACTGAGTTGGCAACACATAAAATGAATACACATAACTTCATAATCAATTTATTGCGCTGGTGTTTAGAGTAATAAGTAAGAAATTACATACTATGAACGCAAAATAATCAAACAACCGATTAATTTAGGTCTTATTAATTGAACTTGGATTATTGTGGTATGTTGGGTACATGTACTAACTAGGTAGGTATAATGTTAAATTCGGAAATACGTAGATAATTAAAATATATTGATACATTTAAAAGAGGAAATTACATTATTAAGAAATATGTCCATTATACAGAATTAATAAGACTTTTACATTAGAAAATCTTTGGGTTTTTATAGCTTTTATAAAAGCATTACCTAGGTATGGCTATAATTCCGTGTTAATAAAGGTTGGACTACGGGAATGTTTCTCTATTTCTTACCATAGGGCCCACAATGAAAAACGAATTTCTTTAATACGTTCACCGTATCACCGTTTATAAAGTTAAAGCAAATTTATCCACCCGTAATGGGAACAACACTGTATCAACTTGTGGAGTTTAGAATTATTTGAATGAAGTTCAATACTTCAACGCACATCTATCAACTTCGTAGCGTCTCCACCTCGGATCGAGATCAACTCGGGACCTATTCTCGACCAGCAGCGCATGCGTTGTAACGCGCTTACAGCAAGTTGCCCGATAGTTTTCAAGTATTCGCGCACCCTGTCATATGGCCTGTCATGGCTGTCATTCACAAGAAGAACTGTCATTAGTTGCAAACGTGATCCGAGGCGAAGCGTTGCTGATCCCTTTACGTAACGTTCTTTCGTATGGTTGACGCCTGGTTTGTACCTACTGAGTGCTGACCATAGATAGAAGTACTGATGGTTTAGAGTATTTTTAACACTCACAGTTTTTTATTCATAAAGATGTAATAAGAAACCAAAAATTTTGCGCACAAGCGGGACTCGAACCAGCAATTTTCTGGCTAACCGGGCCAAAAACGCTCAACCAATTGAGCTACCGTGCTGTCAGTCCGACCTTGCGAAATGTGTGGTCTCTTATGGATACGTCATTACGCATGACGATGCGCGAAAAAAATTTTGGTTTCTTATTTCATATTATTTATGAATAAAAAATATGACAATGTGAGTGTTAAAATTACTTTAAACCATTAGATAGCGCAGCGTCATCAATTTCCAAGTTGAATTTATTCTGTAAAGAATAACTAATTGGCCCACTGTTGCATAAACAGACGGGTAGATGGCGCTAAACGTCGCGCATAATGTATCCTTAAGAGACCACAAAATTCGCAAGGTCGGACTGACAGCACGGTAGCTCAATTGGTAGAGGGTTTTTGGCCCGGCTAGCCAGAAAGCTGCTGGTTCGAGTCCCGCCCGTGCGCAAATTTTTGGTTTCTTATTTCATCTTTATGCAGACTGATGCTATTATGGTTGCATAAACATGTGCTTTTAACCTTTAGTATGTAATCCTTATTAGGAATAGAATATAATAATTTATTTTTATTTGAATAGAGTACACTGAAGTTCTTACAAATTAAAGAAAGTTCGGCCCACTCAGCCATCAACAATAGCATACAAATATTAAAAATTACATTCGGAATTAAGTTTAGGAAGTGCTTGGATCCGCAAAAATAAATCGTATTAACGGATTCCTTTTTTCGTAGTAGGCCTGCTGTACTGTCGGGTTCGCGTCTTCATTACATGCGTATTATCATAATGCATTACGATTTATTTTATCCTATGAGCCAACGTTGTACATAGCATATCCTTCGAAGCTCATGCCTAGATTGTTTTATAGAAACACTAGCGGACGCAGCGAACTTTTTTTCGCTCCCAGCCCCGTCCTGCCCAGCCCAATAACTTTAAAAGTAAAGCGATCACAGCGAACATTTTTTTGCCCCGGTCCTATCCCACCCCAGCCTCGGCCAGTCCCATCCCAGCCCCGGCACCGTCCTACCCCAGCCCCGGCCCCGCCCGCCTCAGCCCCGGCCCCGTTGAACGGGGAAAAAGTATCCAATGTCTTTCTTCTGGTTCTAAGCTACCTCCCCACTAATTTTCAGCCAAATCGGTTCAGCTGTTCTTGAATTATAAAAAGTGTGAGTAACACGACTTTCTTTTATATACATAAATAAGATTTTATAGAAACCTTGCCTATTGTTACGTTAAAGCAGCTTTAACTTTAATTTTCGATGATCTTATTTAAGAGGATCGATTCGAGATAAGATCAGTGTTAAATCAAAACCAATGTTAAAATCATAAAAAACTCAGACGCTGAATTTAATTACAATCGCTTGTAGTTGCGATTGTTATGAAAGTGATTTAATTCTCATCGGAGGCATCCTCATATTCCTCATCCAACCATGGATCGAAGTATGCGAATGCGGCGGTGTCGACGACTTCAATTTCGTCCGAGCACTTGCCTAGGTGTATCATTCGTACATTTTTATTCTTGAGGTTCTTCTTGATAAGTGAACAAAGGTTTTTGTATGTCTTCAGATCGCTGCCACAGACCTTGCCAGACGTTTGACAGAACGGACTGGTAATGCTGAGAGTATCAGCTACTGTCGCATTGAGAACTGGAAAGTAATATTTTTAAAATAACAAATGGGTTTGCTCTGGACCAAATATACTCCAGCCCTTTTGAGTGGCCCGCCAGCCTGACCCAGGCCTCCACGCTAGACTCGCCAGGAATCTTGACACGAAGGGAGAATGGCGAAAACGCGCTGTTATTGTAGACACTTAGGGCGTAAAAAAAGACAGACCACTTAAATCTGCGAAGGTCATCTACGACTTGGTGAAAATAGTCACCTATTCCAGTACGCAGATAATTTTCTACAAGTAGGTACTATTTGACACGAATTTGGGTACTAAATCAATATTATTTGAAACGGAGAGTTGAGTTTGCAACAAATGCAGGAAGCGAAATCGTAAGGAATAAATAGTTATAGGTAGATTTACCTAAAATTGCCAATAACGCGCCCAACAACGTTAATAGTTTCATTTTTACTAATAAGGTTTCTTAAATTTTTAATTTGCACATTTCCTATGTTAGCCGTAACGGTTTCATTAATCAATTTTAAACACTATGCGATACAAATTGATTTAAAAAGTTAAGCTCTTAATTACAACTTTTAAAAGGAGTAGGTTCTATGTTTGATCACTAGGTATTTTATTTATTATTGTGTATTTCTACTTCACGTGCTCGAAACCATGTTGTATTAATTATCGTCATATTATTTCAAAAAGGCGCATGCATGACCATTTAATATTTTGGTACGTTAATTGCGTCGTCAACTCAAAATGTAAATGCACCTCCATGTTAAAAATGACGACGGACAGTATCGAGTCATCGTTAAGATAGTCGACCTAACGGTTCATCTTGGCCACACTCTGTGTTCATAGTCGCGATGATGCAACATTTTTTGGTAAGGCAAGAAGATTGGAATATTATTGTAAATAAATAAGTGATCCATTTACAACAATTATCCCACACATACCTATGTAATCAAATTACTCACATGAAGTTTGTAACTATAGCATTGTAATAATTAATTGTTATTGTACAGACCAGCCACTTGTTTCTGCGAAAATTATTTTGCATTTCAACTTTTCAATTGAGAATTCCCGTATTTGACCTCATATTATTTGACACTAGCGGCCTACCCGGCTTCGCAAGGTGCAATGTTTCAATGGATCAAAATCCATCTCGTAGGGTTAAGCCGGCGTTTGCAATGCAAACGCAATTTTTTATTATTTTATTAGCAACTTCACTTAGCAACCTCTTAAATTATTAGTGTTGCACTACTATATTATGCATGTATTATACATATATATTAACCTTTCTCTTCAATCACTCTATTTATTTAAACAAACACTGCACTTAATTTCGAAGAGTAGTTTTAAAGATTTAAGCATACATTCATACAGACAAAGGGGAGGCTACTTTGTTTTTAACCGACTTCAAAAAAGGAGGAGGTTATCAATTCGACTGTATGTTTTTTTTGTATGTATGTTACCTCATATCTCAGTCGTTTGTCGACCGAATCGAAAAAATTTTTCACCTACTTAGAGGGTGTACCTTCTAGTTGGTCCCATTTTTTCCATTTTGGGATCTGATGATGGAATCTTGGTGTAATCGAGGGAAACCCTCAAATTTTACAGGCACGTATAGTATTTCATAACTAGAATCTTAATGTTGACGTGTTGTTACGTCTGATAGTCAACATCTTGTGGGGCTGAGCTGATGGTGGAACTCCTTAACGCTTAGGAGTTCAGTAATTATAATGACGGAACTTATGTTAGGTAATTTGTAGCTTCTTAAAAAAATAGAATCATAAGGTGCAACTCCCCTCTTATGTAATCACTAAAAATGAAGAAATAAAATAAACTTTAAAAAAAGTAAAAACCGACATCAAAACCAAAATGCACTACAAAAATCTTAAATAAACTCTTCACCATTGAAAGGAAAGGAATCCGTTTTAGGCAAACATTTTTTTTTTGGAGTCGGTGCCATCACTTTGACCATCAAGCTTCAACTATCACAGCACCGACTCCAAAAAAAAAATGTTTGCCTAAATCGGATTCCTTTCCTTTCAATGGTGAAGAGTTTATTTAAGATTTTTGTAGTGCATTTTGGTTTTGAAGTCGGTTTTTATTTACTATGTAGTGATGATAAGATATTTATATAAAACCTAATAACGAGCGGACCTGTACAACGCCACTGATAACGCTGCGTCAGTCACCGAGTACTGGTCCTCAAAAATATAACGCCAAAGTCGACACGATAAGAAGAAGAAGAATAAAACCTAATATAAAGTAAATGGTTTATATACGAATGTCCTACTCAGTTTTCAGTACAGCATACTCACCCTTAATAAAGTCCTATAGTATATAAGAAGTGTTTCAAGATGTTAGTATAAATAAGCCAATAAATAACCTGCTTATGTCATTTCGCGTTGACCCAAATGTAGTTGAGCGTTAAAACCACATTTACGAGAACACTGTTGACACTGTGCGTTCGCATCTACACTTGTTCAAACCACAAAGCGGAATAGTCTTGTATATTTTGTAGACGAGTGTTATTTATAAGGTTAAAATATTTTTTTATTGTTGGCCAAAATACATAGGTCAGATACAGAGTTACAACAGTTACAACCGATACAGAGGTTACAGAGATTTAAAAACATCAGTATTCTAGCTCTAGCTTATAGGAAGGTTAGAAATGAGAAGAATGTGTCCACTATCTTTTTACAGCCTGCCAGTTTTCATTATTATTACGCACTGACCAAGACAACACCCTATATATTTAGGCTTTGTTTGCTAGGACCAAAATCAACACAATTAAAAATCCTACTTGTTTTCTAATGATTGATTCGAAACAGTACTGTACAAGGTTTATATTATCAGACCTTGGAAGATCGTTCGCGTACACTAATGGCGTCTTTCATTCTCGCCTCGGAGTTCACACGCTGTGTCTCTAGCGGTGAGGCTACACTGACGGAAAATTAAATTGATTGATGCTGCAAAGGATATGATACCCAGATAAAGCCTTTGAACTAACATTGTTCGAATAAAATGATATTTTAAAACTAAAACTAGAACTAGAGCATTGATCAACATTAATACTAGTATTTCTAATTTAAATCGGTAGTTGTTGATTGTCCTTGCAAAATATCAGGAAAGCCGGATCACTTGTACTAAAAAGGTTACAAAATTGAAAATAAAAGCTGTAAAAAAGTTACATATATTTTTACTGACTTCAAAAAAGGAGATACCTTTTGAATTCGGGCAGCATGTGATATTGTTGGAATTGGATGATATTTAAGTTTAACAAACGGGTATGCATGATTTTATTGTTATCCACGAATTTATCTTATACGGGAAGTCATATCGAAATGTTTTTTTTTTCAGTTCAATCAGGTATATTCTAACTTCGGGAATAGTGAAAGTGTCATCAAATTTATTCAGTTATTTTCGTAAATAAGTAAAAAGGAACAATTGATAAATAAACAATAACGTATTTGTGTTCAATTTATGAGATACTGCATCATTGGGATTTTTACGTCTCTGCTCCGCTTCTGTAGAAACGCTGCTTTAGTATAGCGGCTAATTGACTCATTTAGCGTTCACGTTAATTGGTGATCAAAAGTAATTATGGTGTAAGATGATAACGGAATCCACCCTGCGAAATGCAAATGATGCATTGACACTTTGCAGTGATATTATCGCATCCAATTATATTGAAAGTAAAATTATATGATTTCTCATGCAAGAATTACTGCGCAATGAAAAATATTCGTCCTATGATAGGCAAGTTAGAGTTTGATTGTGCGATTTGTGTATGTTTCCATTCTATTGTTGAATTCCAGTGAATCAGTTAGCTATACACCTGTCTCATTCCTATTCAAACGATTTATCTCGTCTTGATCTATCGAAAAATTTAAAACGAAATAGCAAATTAATCGAACATTGGATATTCACAAACATCGAGTTTGATAAATATAAATATACGCCAGACAACACACCAATTGTCGTGGTTTCGAAGTAAGGATTTTTTTTCTTGTGTTACGAATTCCAGACAACGATTTTATTGATTTTTGACGAGGGCGTCTCCCAAAAATACTTAAATGCGTATTAAACATCCATGACTCAGGTACAAATATTCGTGCATTTGCCCCTTGCGAGATTCGAATCCCGCGACGGCCGGCGTGATAGTCAGCGGGCGAAGTGATGCAATATTTTTGACATTTCGCGTAGACAATTTCAATTTTATGATTTTCTAATTCATTAAATATCATTTTAAATTATGTAGCTTGTAAGTTTAATACATTTTAAAAAATATTTATAATTTATAAGCTTCATTCGAAAATTCTTCTCAATGAATAAATACACGAAAACACTAATTTTGTTACGGCAGTTTTCGAGCGCCACCTGGTGGTTTTACAGGATCTATGTCGAGACTTCCGACACAGGAATAAAACGTACAATAACAGCAATTTTTAATAGTTGTACAAATGATGTGTAGCTGTATAGCCTGCTGGCTTACTATATACAGAGAAGTTATTGCTTAACGTTTACATCAGTCATGTCACTAAACTGGCAACGTCGTGGTCTTCCCTGTTTCCCACAGCTGTGGATTTATCTCAGTTCTATCATTCACGAATACTTAATAATTCGCGAACCCCGACCGGCGAATATGCTGTAATGAGTATAAAAATAACCCTCCTAGAAAGTCTAGCGTACGTCGAATTGTTGACAGAGTTGGGATAGAAAAATATATATTGACAGTATTAACTTAAGAACCTTTGTACCCGCAATTGTATTACATCTAATCACATGAGAAAAATGTTATAAATGACAATGTGCGTATTACTATGTCGTAGTAGGTGATGGCTTTACATTCGTAAATGTGATATTTCAAAATATATTACGATAAATCGATTTCGATGAACTAACTATCAAAATTGGATTTTTCTTTAACACCTAACGTTAACTAATCTAACGCTTACATTATACATAGGTCCTATACCGCAGCATCACAAATCGCCGATTGGCATTAGGTGTGGAAGTAAAGGGAGCCGGCGTCGGAATGCGGTCCGCGATTAACGCTGTGTCGCCGGCGCGGGCGCAGCGACCGCTCCGCATCCTGCATCGCGATGATCGACGATTAGATGTAGCATTACTTGTAACTCGCGGTCGTGACGATAAAATATGTGACAATATTTATTGTGTTATGGAAATAGCTCAGAACAACTTCTATTGTTTAAACAACTATTGAATTGGACGACATGAGAAGTCTAAAAAGTATTTTAATTCTTTAAACGCTATTTAAACCGATTCTAATAATATTTGCAGAAAATATATTTTGTATGTTCTCCTCATTATCAGAATCACTCGATTTTTCGATGCTGAGGTGACATCCCCATCATCAAATTTTTTAAAGCTAGAACTTCGGTAGTTTCGTCCATTCTTTTCGCTTTTCTGCCATTCTCCTGTGACTAACATGTATAAGTAAAATCGATGCAGTCGCCAAAATTCAGTACATAATTTATCAATTTCCAGCTTCTGCATCGCGACTGTATCGATGCTAAAGTAGCGCAGTGTGTAAAGGTTGACATTTTGCGACTGCATCAATGCTAACGCGCGTTAAAAGGTCTAAGAGTTAAGATTTTTAAGAAAACGTAAGACTTGCAGTAGCAGCTTCATTACTAATCTACTTTGCCTTGATTTATCTTATTCACGATCGGTATTTAAGGAAATCTAT
This sequence comes from Pyrausta purpuralis, assembly GCA_963924145.1. Classification (NCBI taxonomy): domain Eukaryota; kingdom Metazoa; phylum Arthropoda; class Insecta; order Lepidoptera; family Crambidae; genus Pyrausta; species Pyrausta purpuralis. The sequence continues at coordinate 6,323,262 of OZ001649.1, read as the reverse complement.
TTCATAATTATTTTTTAAAAATGCGGAAATCAGCTCAGTAAAGATACTCGATGTCATGCCTGCACATGACAGGTCAAAGTGACATTGCGTATGCTGTTCCATCGAAGATTACATTTCCGGTGGGTAATCATCGAACAAGCATAGGTTATGGAAAGTCATGAGGTGTAATGTGACGTGTAATGATTCCAAACATAATCAAAGATAATCAAACGAAGGTAAGAGACCTCATTACGTATCGGAAGCAATGGAAACGCGATGAGCAGCAAGTGATATTTATATGGTTACTAGCGGACCCAGCGAACTTTGCTTCGCCCCTAGCACCGTCCCGCCCCGGCCCCGTCTCGCCCAGCCTCGTAATTTTAAAAGTTAAGGAAAACACTATAATTGGTCATTTATCGAGCGGAATGAAAAATGATCAAATTACTAAAATAACTATAAAAAATAGGGGTTTATGTATGTATTTTTAATGCCATATTATAAAAAAATCGTCCAAAAATTAAAAAAAAAATAAAGTTGAAAAACCCTTATCTCTCTCACCTACTAAATACGCATATAAAATTTGGTAAGAATCGGTAAAGCCGTTTCGGAGGAGTACGGGAACGAACATTGTGACACGCGAATTTTATATATGAGATGATGGTGAATCATCGTGATTTTCTTCCAGGCTTATTTGTCGATGGTCACCTTTAAACCTGGGCCGTGACGTTTAACCAAACGAAATCCTGACAGGGAGCAATGCATAGATGCACTCGAGTGGTACGTGCAAGTAGTGGTGGTATGTTGTGGGGCGTAGGCTTGGTTTTCCAGATCACGAACCAAAGTTCCTACATCTTCATAACCAGTGGCCAGTCACAACGACTAACCGACTGCGCGAGACATATTATAGTGCACAAGTGTGTGCACTCTCTATTCCTTGTGTCCCGATGGGACAGCAATCTGACACGACCGGAGAGAGATCAGGCGCAAGACCAAAGGCTTTACGTGCGCACCCAGGCAAGAGGGTGAAACACCGGCATCTTCCAAACTCCGGGCTACCCTGACAATTTCTGAACAGAAAAACACAGCTAAATATTTATGGCCCGACCCGGGGATCTAACCTGGGACCTCTGGCGCAGCCGTCGCTTTAAAGTGCAACCCTCTAACCACTGCGCCACCGAGGCAACGAGTACTTAACGAAGTAGCAAAGCGAGATCTCGTGGCCATTGACATGAGAGCTGTTTCACACCAGCACCCAACTAGGGTTTCCATGTTGCAGCACCATACGAGTGAGAGTTTCACCATAACCGAAAAATAAAGTATCAACTCCACACGTAATAATTTAGCGCACGGAAGCAATCGCATTGCATTGAAATAGTGATCAAGACGAACAAGAAAAAACTTCTATTTCTACGAGAAAAAAATAAGTATTCGTTGTATACGAACTGCACGAGGTTTGGCCCGTAAAAAAAATCAGCACTTGCCTACCTTTGCTTCTATTAAAAACCGGCCAAGTGCGAGTCGGACTCGCGCACTGAGGGTTGCGTGCCAACTTTAACTGAATTAGGGAATCCAGTTACTTCTACTTAGTAAAATACCGCAATATTTTGTTGACTGCAAATATAACTTTGTTTTTCATAGTGTTTCTTTGAAGTACAAAGTTATGTTTGCGGTTGGCGAAAATGTGCTATATATCAAAAACTACTAGTTCGATCCCGTCCGAACCAATTTTCGTTGAAAGTATTTATTAAGATCTACATCATATATTTTTTTAAAAATGTACACTCGCTTGGTTTAGAAATTAGATGGGAGGGGGGGGGGGACGCCCATTTTACCACTTTGGAAGCGTCTAGCTATGAAACGTTAGACTTTAAAAGAAAATAGTTTTAGGAACCTCAATGTTATTTTAAAAGTCCTATCCATAGACACGCAGACAGACAGACAGACAGACAGACAGACATACTTGACGAAACTATAAGGGTTCCGTTTTTTGCCATTCGGCTACGGAACCCGAAAAAGTACTATGTTCCTATTTTTGTGTCTATTTCATATTCATAAAACATTGCAAGAACATGTGATTTATTAATACTTTTCAAGTTATGGTAAGTTTTGATTGCCAACAAAGGAAACTTAGAAATTTTATTATTTTACTCCAGTGTGGTGTCCCTACGCGCTTCGCTTGACGGCACGCGAGCTTAACCCTGGATCTCACGAGTATGCGCGGGCGCATCTCGTATTACGCAAAGTATGGGATTGGACCTTTGAAACCACTGCACTAAACAGCAATAAATAAAAACCATGAATTTAGCATTAAGTCTTTAGATCACAAAATGATGACTTCAGATAATTTCTTGTCTACAGTGATAATAGGTTAAACAATATTAAGAAGACTGATTCTTGAAAACATTTCGATACTAGATTACAACCACTAATAAGTCGGGCACTCATTGGATAGCAATTTATATAAGCACTGAAGGTATTGGAGAATAATTTGAAGGTTTCTGTCGAAAACTAACTAAGCTAATTAGATAAAATTAGGTTTTCCTATTAGATAACCATTAAAGCATATCATTAAATTCTGACAATGGTAACAAACAATGGAATGGGACCAAATATTTTTTTATTAAAATAGTCCAGACACCAATTGTACTAAGGAATTTTCTGCCTTGTATTATGAATACCAGTGTCGGAAGTCTCAACATAGTTTCCTGTAAAACCATCAGGTGGCCCTTGAAAAATTCTGAGACAAAATTGGTGTTTTCGTGTATTTATTGATTGAGAAGAATTTTTGATTGAAGCTTAAAAAATTACAAATATTTTTTAAGATATATTAAAGATATAGCTACGTAAGTTAATATGATATTTGATGAATCAGAAAATCATAAAATTGAAATTGTCTACGCGAAATGTCAAAAATTTTGCTTCAGACTTCGACCGCGGATAACGATTATGACGGGGGCGTCTCCCATAGATACTTAAATATGAATGAATGAATGAATTTTTATTTATTTGACACACAAATAAAATTACATGATATAAATTAATTACATGATATAAATTAAAAACATAAATAAATTACATTATATAAATTAAAAACAACTAAAATTAAATTAATACAAAAAAACAAAAACAAAAACAAAGCGCCCAGGTGTGCCAAAAAGGTCCCCGCTCAGTATATATCGTGACAGCAGATGGTTAGCATGCCACGACACTGATTTTCAGCGGGAACCCCAGTTAGGCACTAGGTGTAAACGCACACTTGAAAAGAAAAAAAAGAAAAAAAAAACATATTAAAACCCATAACTTCGAGTACAAATGTTCGTGCACATCACACATTTGCCCCTCGCGGAATACGAACTCGCGACGGCGACCTATAATCATATCAATCAAATAAAAAAATCATATGGTGTTAATAAATAATTTGAGAGTTATGTGGTAAGAATAAATAAAAAACAGTCGAATTCCGAACATTGTCCTTTCTTTTAACTTCGTTCACAATTCAGTAGATAACTTGTTCTTTCACAGCACCTGAGTTTAACCCAGGACCTCACGTATCTCGTATTACGCAAACCCTCCATGGGAGGATAGAGCCACACCTATTTAAACAACAATACAGAAACCAAGACTTTTTGCGATGACACTTTACACTGGTTACGGTGAGTGCTCCAAAACAATCGTGGCGAGTATACGTTACACCAATTCGTGATAATTAGAAGGGTTCTCATGTCGGGTAAACGCGTTATTAATTAAGACTGTCGTAATCCTGTTCATGATCTGTGGTGTGTAATGTTTGATATCTGATGAGAATGAGAGCAATAGATAGAGGTCGCCAAGGGACCGCTAACGTTTATCTAATTCAATTTAGTATATAGTTATTCGACACAGTAGGTTTTAAGCATATGATTTCAATAAATAACTATTTTTTGCTACTACCTATAAAATAACAGGTGGTAAAGTAGGTAATAAGGTACTAATTTAACTACCTGTCTGGGTAACACCAGTACTAAAAACGACGCAAAGGTGAGATTTACGGCCTATTTCACACTATCCTAATGAGTTCTGGCATTCTGGCTAACTGGAAATGACGATCCCTAGTTAAATTATTAATTAGTTTTGCCTATTTGTCAATGGTGAAATAGGTCCATCACCTATTAGTGTTGAAGAAAAAAACAAGAGAAAAGCAATGCATATTAGGCAATATTAGGCTAAACAATGTTATTAACAGCACTGTTTCAATAGTTATTTTCAAACAAATATTTAATATTTGGCTTAAAACTTGACCAGCACATAAGGGTACCTCCTACTTAAGACACGAAGGCCAGTTACTCTGAAGGCGTCAAAACATTACGACAAGTTTGCTAATTCTCAAGCATTCATAAGTATTTATGTTGCAACTAATCCGAGATAGCCACTTTTGGGCAGTGGCATATTGCAACACGAGGACCCGAATCGGCGATGCGCTGTTATCAAATAATATGCATTGATTACTCCTTTCAAACCGTTACGTCAAATACGCAGATTCACTAAGCAGAATAGTCACACGATGCCAATCTAGGTGCTGGTAATGTTGGTATACAAAATACTATGACAAATGAGTTAACTAGTGTTAGACGGATAATATAATCGATTACGGTTTACTATAGTAGACAACACTAACACACATGGACAGCACTAGACCTATCGTCTTTGACATTAGGTCGATGTTGATTAATTGGTGTTGTATTGTCCGCGCATATATTTTTATTGCATTGATTATTGTTTAATATTTATCTACTTGTGTTATGAAATAAGAATATTCATCAACAACCGAGTTTTAAAACTAGGTACACAACAATACAATAATTGGCAAAAGTAAAACAATTCTGCGATAAAGTTAGTGATATAGTAATCTACATAAATACGCATACTGATAATATCACAAAGACACAAAGAATCCAAATTGGTGTAATCTTAGCTAAGAGCGTAAATAGAAATTAAATATTCAAATCAAATATTTTGCACTGCATTGAACATCAGTTTTCTAAAGAAAGTTAAGAGTAATTAATATATCAAAAATGTTTTTTTTTTAAATTCCACTTATTTTACTCACTTTTAAACATCAAACAAAATTATTCAAATGTTTGCCTACAAACCAAACCCAAGTACGACAGGCTTACTGGGCCAAACGCTTGTAGAATTTGGAAATTTTGTAACGGTAGAACGACGTTTCAACCTACCAATTTGTTATTCAAGTGACACTATTCGTCCCTTCTAACTATTTAATATCACAACGTCACAAATAAACAGCTGTCCAATAAATATTTTTATATGGCCACGGTCACGAGTTACGATTAAGTAAATATTACTCCAGGCTTGACATAAAAAACAGCTTTTTCTTGACAATCACATCGTTATAGCCATGCTTACCAACCGTTAACTGTCAATCTGTTTCTACTCAGAACCGTTTGTTTACCGAGAAGCCAATAATTTAAAATTTTAGGTTTTACACATATCAGCCTTGACAACACGACCTACAGAATATTACTGAAACGTGATCATTATTGTATGTAATAGTTAATCAATTAATTTTAATGTTTTTTTTCGTGCTTCATTCACGACATCAAAAGGCAAGCTCGCATACATATAAATAGGCTTATCTTTATTAATGTGTAAACATTGCAATGGCCTAAATTCCAATATTTCGAAGTTATCTACTTACCTACATTGTAAATACACTGAATGAATGTATGTAAAGCAGTTTATTACGGTGCTCAATTTTTTTAAGTAACATAAATAAAATCTCAATAAGGTTATACCGCCATGTATGGCTAGTAGACAATCGAGTTCCCTTTTAATAATGTAAATTTATTGACTTTGATTGAACTGTCTTTAAGCCTTATTTTACTTACTAAAACCGCTCTGATAATCATACCTACCTTCTAAAATCACTTGTAATAAAACATCAAAATACAGCGTTGTAAACTCTTATTTCCTGTCCAAAACCGAAAAATATATTGCAAAGACCAAATTAAATTTTCAATAACTATGAAGTAATCCTGCGCAATCAGAAGAGTTCAATGACAGGCAAGTAACTTTATTCAAAGCCGTGAGAACTACAAATTACTTTAGCAACCCAATGCCTATGCGTTTTGGACCACTTATCAAACCATAGTTTAGCGCTAATTGGTCCGATAGTGATACCGCGGAATCTTTCTCTACATTTTAATTGCACCCTTGTGAATTGAAAGTGAAACCACATAACTTTCGATAATTGTTCAGCGTGTGATAGAATATGCGTAAATCACCATTATATCACCTAAATTATAGCTCTGGGGCGTCATTACTTTTCTAAAACATCCCATAAATGGTAGAGGCTTGGGTAGATAGATAAATACAGAAATCAACATTACGCAATTATATCTAGAGTAAATTGTCCGTAGATTTTTCTAAACAATTTTAATATACATGCCTTAAAGGTATGTACGAGTAGAAAGCCGAAACTGTATTGCACACCACAGTATTTTTACAAACAATCTTTTTACTCAGGAATAGAAAGAGTGGTGGAAGCAATTTGGATTTTTTCAGCAAGAAAGACAGTTTATTTTATTTTTATTTGTAACCCGCTTTATATAATTTATAAACTATAAAATTTACTTTAAAAAGAAAAACAGACTTCAAAACCAAAATGCACTAAAATTCTTCAATAAACTCTTGACCCTTGAAAGGAAAGGAAGCCATTTCAGGCAAACATTTTTTTTTTGGTTTAATGGTCAAAATGATGGATGGACTGATTTTTTGAAGTTCTTCATTTTTGGTGATTAGAGAAGAGGGGGGAAGAAGTTACACCTAATGACTTAGTTCTTTAAGAAGCTACAAATTACCTATCGTAAGATCTGTGGTTATTATTACTGAACTCCTAAGCGTTAAGGAGTTCCATCATCAACCAGCTCAGCTCCACAAGATGTTGACTATCAGACGTAACAACACGTCCACATTAAGATTATAGTAAAAAAACACTATATGTGCCTTTAAAATTTGAGGGTTTCCCTCGATTACACCAAGGTCCCATCATCAGACAAATGACTGAGATATGAAGTAACATGGATAAAAAACACATACAGTCGAATTGATTACCTCCTTTTTTTTAAGTCAGTAATAAAAATATTCAATATCGCCGATAACATGTTTTCCTTAAATTAACAAATAGTACTGTAATAATAATCTGCTCTAAGATATCTCATTAATCCTAATTACAAGATTTAATGAGGATTCTAGACGAAGAAAATCCATTTAAGAAGTTCCCTTATTCATTTGTGTTATCATTTCATTCAAGCCAAGACTGTTTAAACCAGTGATAATAGTATAATTTTCTCATTATATCCATCAGGCAAAAAAAGTAGGCAACCCGTATGATTTCACTTGATTTAATTTAAAGCAACTAGTTCCAGTTTGCAGTGCAATGGTGTGTTTACATGAGAAGTACCTACATGAAAACTTGCAAATATATACTTGTAGCAACGACGTTTCGTATTGAGTAAACATTGCTCTACCTTGTAAACATTTATTTACAACGAATAGGTAAACGACAAAATTACGATGAAATTCGTAACGACGGCCTTTCTTTCTCTGAACAAGAGTTGCTAAAGGTATGGTTGGTTCTTTGGGGTTGTTATTTCAGCGGTACTAATATTTTTGCATCGCTAGTATGTTAGTGCAATCCACGAAGGCACGCGGCACTCATCTTTGATTGAGGAAAGCTCGGGGTACGGGGTCACAAATATTAAAATATATTATCATTGGCATAAAAGGAAGGCTTGCGCACATCGTTTATAGTGCAGTAGGTACTATAAACGATTAAGACTCCATTTAACAAATGTCATACATTATATTTCGTCGAATATGTTACAAAACGCCTTTTTTGAAAACGTCACCTATTCGTCGTTTTATACTTATTCATGTGGATAAGTCTTAAGCCACTGACGTTGGTTTAATCGGCTATTAGACGAATGGTGGCTCGCACCTTAGTGGAAGGCTCACTATCTATATCCCGGCAGAAAATCATTGCTGTTAAACAAAATTTCTAAACTGTCTAGTCGAGCTAACAATAAATCTAAACATTTGCGAGAAATTCTTGTTTACACCTTGTGTGTTGTGTAAAGGAAGACAAACTTTTAACCGTCGCTGATGTCGTTCTGTCACTTTTAGCTTTAGGTAGAGGGAACAATCAGAAGTCATAAATCATAAATCTCGGCAAATTATTATGAGAAACAGGCAAAATACATATTTCACGAAATAATATTTATATTTAAATATGTTTATGGTTATAAATATAAAGTTATTTCTTGTCGTGGACTTGGGCATCAAAAAACGATGTCTTTAATGGTCAAACAACACATTGCAATGGCGGAAAGCGTAACACAGCGCCAACAAGAAACGCAAACATTGAATAAGGCAATATGTCGAATGCTAGTCATCGGTTTACCTCACGCACGAAGCAACATAATATTCCACATTCTCAAGATAGATGAGTAACATACCAAGACAACTGTCACACAACCTAACACAGTAATGATCATGATAACTAAGATGTAGTCGATTTTCTGATTCAATCCCCAAATCAAGAAAAATATGGATGCTTTGTTAATGATGATAGTTTGATGCACCGACGTTGAAATAACTTTAATTTGTAATCGTGAATCAAAACAGCATAAGAGCAAGATTTACGCAAATAATCTGGTATGACATGGATAATATAGTTGTTTTGTGCAGCCTTGTACTCGAATGTTTTTTATGCAAAAGGAAAACTACCTCAAATGTTGATAAACAATGTCTAATTGTTGATCGCGATCTTTTATGAATGGTATCTTATTAATGACAATGGACTTTGTGACTAATAGTGAATGAAATCTTGATTTTAGATAACTTGCTGTTACAAAAAAGTTATAAATACCAGTATTTGATCGATGAAAAACGACAGCGAATATTAATTAAAGGCAAAAGAAAAACACGTAGATTGTTGGAAAAGATAATGTTAGATCGTGTGTTATTTTGCAAATGAAACGAACATTTAATTTTCAAAACTATTTACAATTGAGATGTGATTATACGATGAATCCTATGGAAAATCTTCCATAATATTTATTTTATCTATACTCTCTATCAGTAAAATTGATTGATTGAGTTGAACTTGATTGAAGGTAACACGAACAATTAACGCGCCAACAACGAATACCTTTTTACTACAGAAATCAATACAATTAATCATTGGGATCAATTAATTATCATTTGATAACAGAAATAATTAGTCAGGCGATTCGATCATATATAGATCTATGAAGTTGTAATCACTTTTCTATTTTACAAATTATCTTATATAAAATTCTCGTGTCACAATATTCGTTCCCGTACTCCTCCGAAACGGCTTTACCGATTCTTACCAAATTTTGTATGCGTATTCTGAAGTAGGTCTGAGAATCGGCTACTATCTATTTTTCATACCCCTAAGTGACAAGGGTTGTTCACCCTTATTTTTTTGATTTTTGGACGAATTTTTTTGTTTTTATTTTTTTTATAATGTGCCATAAAAATACATACAACCCTAAATTTTTACTTTTTGTTCACTAACTCCTATTTTTTATAGCCATTTTAGTAATTTGATCATTTTTCATCCCGCTCGATAACTGATCAATTATAGTGTTTTTCTTAACTTTTAAAATTACGAGGCTGGGCGCGACGGGGCCGGGGCAGGACGGTGCTAGGGGCAAAGCAAAGTTCGCTGGGTCCGCTAGTATTTATCTAAGAAGCCCTTGATCTAAACGTCTGCAGTGACGTTGATAAGGTCACATTTGCATTCTAATATTAGAAAAACTACAGTTCAGCTACTTTTCAAGTATTTTTCAAATTCGTGATGTAGATTTAGACGTGCTAATCTTCAATGAGAGTCAACAAAACTGTTGATGGGTTTTCAGGTAACACTCGGGCATCTAACCTTTGATTTAAAAATATTAAAATCACTACTAGAGCTTATTTACATTTTAACTGGATTAAACTCGTATCCAATAATTACATGTGGGCAGAGGGGACTAACTATGTTAACATAAGGTGGTACAAGGCCATAACTACCTACAATATAAACTAACACAGAAGAAGCCAAGACATTTATATTCTGTCCAAATAAAAAATCAGAAAATTTTTGGTTAGTGGAGACCTTATAACTGCGAATCTGCGTACGCTGAATAAGTAAAGATGCGGGTAGGTTCACATACTGTGTTGTTTAAACTCGCATTTTAACGTTGAACATTCTTGGTAAATTGCGTCAGAGTTACGACCGTCATAAAGAAGGATATAGCTAGGTCACTCACCTGACGGGGTCCAGCACTCGGGGCAATCCTGGCAAAGCGTCCCCCAGTCGAAGGCGAGGTCCTCGAAGCTCGCCATGGCTACACCCACTCACAGAACCAGTCCAGTGCGCAACATGCTATCAAAGGTTCAGATTCACCACACTATCACCGAATCTCTGTTCATGTTATTTAATGTTCACTGGTGTAAATAAACAACGCGCGGCAGATATTTCCCGCGTTGGTCGAGTTGCGATAGTCGTGTCGGCGCCCGCGCAGGTAAGCGACCGGCGAAGCACTGGCAACCTGCGCGCCGCGCGGGATGTGCCTCGGAACCTGTTCCTCCGGCGTTCACTCAGCGGGCACACTCTTTCGATTTCAATGAACCGTTAACGTTCTTTTCTTGTTAATGTCTTATCACACGACATCACGTAATCTTTGTAGCTGCACCTGCACAATAGCACTAGCATGCCGATCGTCGCGAGCTTTCAACTCGTATCCAATTGCCAAACGCGCGAGACGTGACGAATTCTTTTCGTCTAGTTTGCATAAAGATTCGCCGCAAACAGCATTCGAGGCACGTCGTGTGGCCTTTAACACTAGACGTTATGCAAGCCCACGCACAATTCAAGTGCACAACCTTTAAAGAATACGTTACTATTCGATTCTCGATATTATTGAATATAGCATACCTACATATTCCGTGCTCGAATTTTCCGCGAACTCGCCTCGGTGCTTTCGATTGGTTTGCGAGAGGAATGTCGCAAAAGACTGCTCCCAAGTACCTATCTACTCGGCGTGCGTGTGCCTTATATGGAGCCGTTATGTATGATCCTCATTCTGAATCAAGGATAGGCACGGTTTATTGCGTAAGGGAATATTTCCACAAAACTTGATATTGTTTGCGCCGGTAAAAGTTGTGTTCGTAATGATAGTTCATTTTGGAAAAGGAAATGAACTTACGTTTCCACGCGAGACATGCAAGCCAACCTTTCATTGGAGAGTAAATCACTCTCGATTTTTTACATTTCAAATGTGATTACTACTCGTGAAACAGTAGTCATCAGTACCTCACGGGGCGTCGAAGTGTGTCATGACCAAGACACCGTCAAAAATAACTAAATAGAAACTTAATACATTAAATTAGAATGAACCCTCTCAGTTAATGCTTTACTTAATTTTCTTTCGCATAATAAAATTGGCATAATTGCGGTTTCGTCGTTTTATGGTTATTAAAGCAGAAAGCGGCAAAAGTGCTCGTGTTTGGTAGCGATTAGATTTGTATGGAATGTTCACTCCGCTTTTTAAGCCTAGATACTTAGGCGGTGTAAAGACGAGCTTGAAGAGTTAGAAAAATTGGGTCAATAAAGATTAAGGCCGATAAAAATATAGTAAAGACATTCAATTGATCCGTTAAAAACTGAAGAAATTCAAGATACAGTCACGTACTTTATAGAAAAAATGCAATAAGCCAAACAGAAATCTAAATCCGCTTGAAAATATTGAGCAAGAACAGCGAGTTGGCCGTGAGATATTTCTGGGCTTTAAAATAGTTGAAGTACCTGCATAGCTGTTACATATTAAATAGGTATGCACGCTTTATGTAGTTTACAAACAATCTGTGAAATGTTTAAAAGCGGTTGCCCCAACACATACGCCCTTGAAGATACAAAAACAAACTGTTACGTACTGCCTAAAGCATACTGCCCACTCGAATTTAACATTTTATATTCCGCTAACCGTTACGCAGCAGTTAAAAAATTCAACGTAACACGGCGTCCTTGAACTGTAGTAACACGGCCTAAGTCTCAGCCAGTTTTAAACTCAATTGCATGTAATTGCTAGAACTCGCAAGGGAAATAGGGCACGTGAGCTCACGTTTCTTGCTTTACTATATGGGTTCAATAAAGATAATCTTAATATCACAAGCGCATCTGTTTAGACATGGTTGGAGATAGCCTAGATGTACGAGTATAGGTTTATAACACGCGAGGAGAAAAGAATTATAGTAACCTCAACTGCCACGCGATGGAATTTTATAGATATGTTTCAGCAAAAGATACGACAATTAACAGATTTCAGAATTCAATTTCGACTACGGACTGTCCCGTATCATGAAGCTAATACTTCCATAATATGGTCACAAAATAATGACACAGAATGTCAATGGTGCTTGGCAGAACAATTTTCTATCTGACTTGTCCATATAAGGCACCGTTAAACAAATTAAATTTTAATTGTACTCTATCCACTGTTTATTTTATTACTGCTTTCAGCGAACCAGTGGGTGGTATTGAACTGCTTTATTATGAAGCTTCTCAACAACAGATCTTGTTTTACAATAGCGAAATTTATCATTCAAGCGCTATTGAGCAAAGAGCATTCGCTTTATATTTATTGCATTCATACGTATAATGGGTATTATGCTAAACGTTATAGCATTTAATATAACAGAAAAAAAAAACAGTTGAATGTTGCCACCTTAGCGTGTGCCAATGTGTTTAGCAACACCAAGTGGCCGGTGCATCTCAATTTGCGCAAGATTGAAATACAAGGAAATGCTACAAGTGGAACGGTGAACAGCTTTTCTGATAGGAATGTTAATGAAACGAATGTGTGCTTAAGATTGATGGAATTATATTGAACAGTTCAGAAATTATTTCCTGCATACACGCTGTCGTTTGGCAATAGGTTTCAAGCGATTTGTTACATTCAGTGGCAAACCATCAACAAACAGAGAAAAAAATTGTTTGATTGCATTTTAATTCATCACAGTCCTAGCTTAATCATCATTGCACCGTCACCTTACATGATGCCTCATTAACTTATCATTTTAATGTTCAAATAAGAACGACACTCCTATTACTGTGTAATTCATTTGATTACATTGTGCCGCCTAAGAGTTTTTGCGCTTGGAAAAATAGGCTTAGTACCTTGTAAGATAGAAATCTAGAATATGTGATAGTAGGCCAAATCTATCACCGCTTGTGTTGCAACACACGAGCCCCAAGGTGTGGTCAGATAAGTCGGACGAACATTATTAGTATGAGTATCTAATAGGTCGATGGTAACATAAACATTATAGCCAATACATTAATTTGCACTTACAATGAGTTTCCACGTAATTGCTAACTTTTAACCGCAATTTAAGAGTTGAATCGATTAATTATTTCCACATGGATTTATAAAAATACTTGGTTTAATGTATCCGCACGGCGGCTTCTTGAGTCGCGTGCATTTCACACTTGGATTACCAAAATATTTTAGATACACACCAATGTTGGTTAATTGCTGTTATATAATTTATAAACTTTTTTTTTGAAGAGCCTTGACACATTTCCAAATTATGCTCGTTTTTGCTTTTTACAGACTATAAATCTCAGAGTTGCCTTCGTCTTAATTAGTGGCTTGCCATTTTTACTCGACTGCAACTAAGCAAAATTGCAGTTTTCAGTTTGTCACAAGAAAGTTGACTGTCTACAATACTTTACTCGTATGTCACGGAACCCTTTACCACACAAATAGTAAGTAATGTGTGAATTGTCTTGTTTCCCATTTGATTCAGCCAGTCTCGATGTTTATTAGATTTCCATTTTCCTAGTAACTGGAGCAATCGCGTCAATTCAGGTGGCAGCGATTCATCTGGTGAAATCGCCCCATGTGGACTGCTGGGATTTTGGGATTCCGCACTCAAGGGCAAAAGGGGACCGTATTACCAAACCTTACTGTCGATCGACGTGAAACAAATAATGCTCTATATCTTCACTTAAACGTTATCAGTTAACCAAAGGTCGCAGGAGCACGCTGAATGCAGACGCTTGCTTGTCACCGTGGATGTAAATGGTACCTCTTATTTCGCTCTACCCAAGCTGGTCATGAAAAGAAAAAAAGCTTCTTCAACAACCCATTAAAAAACTTTGGAATAATGGAGACAGTAAAAAAAAAGATTTGATGAAATATTTCAGCCTGAGAAAGTTTAGAAGCTTTGTCATCTTCTAATCTAAGCTGGTACGGATCCCTTCGTTAAAGTTCGACTCGCACTTATCCGGTTTTTCTCGGCCAACTCGCCGCTCTCGGGCTATGATGTTTGTTATTATTTCCCACTCGCGACGGAAGAGATACGTGCTCGGCGAAGGTTAATGTCCCCGATCGCCTTTTTTTCTTTACACCCCATTGGCTCCGGCGGTTTTCTTCTATGAACATTAAATTATTAGTTTTCTAGGTGTTATAGATCCGACGCTCTGATATACATACAAGTAAGCTTGTAAAAATGGTGAACTTCTTTGATGTCAAATTGATTTTTGATGAATACTGATGAGCTCTTTTATCAGATTATATTAATTCTGCGGAACATGATCCGTTCTTATTTTTTAAGAGAGAACGTAGATAAAAGACTAAATTAGCAATCAAAGGAAAGTCGGGTTTTACCTTATTGTAGTTAGTAAATAGAGTTTAAATTAAATTTGCAATCAAAATTAAAGAAGTCTGATTCTTATCATCTAATTTATTACAGTCACATTGCTTCAAACAAACTTTGTCAAAAAAAAATATACAGCACTATGTGGTCATTATTCCATGTTCCAAATCAAACTTTATTTCTTACAAAACATTTTACGTGGTTTTCTTTCCAACAGACAAAAATCCAGACGTGTTGGAGAAGTATTTGGCGTTGGCTTCGTTGACCCGCGTTTCGGCTGCTTGCGGATTTACAATCTCAAGACCCTGGAACAAAAAAAATACATTAGTTTAAGATAACTACTATAAAGGTCTCAGCACCAAAACCTCCCCTGCACCTTGCATCGTCTTTAAAGCCTGTTCTTGTATCGCATGTGCTGATGATTTTTGCTGAAACGCCTTACTAAGGCGCCAGAAACCTCGACGGAACAAATATTATAATATTTTTGATTTTTTCCGGTGAAGCTTTTCAGCTTGGCTTCATAGTTTGTAATTTCATTCCATTCAAACCAATAGTTTTTTGCCACTGTCCATAATCTAAACTAATATTACAAAGCTATAGAGTTTGTTTGAACGCTCTAATCTCAGGAACTACTTGACCGATTTGATTTTTTTTTTTTGTGTTGGATAGCTTATTTATCGAGGAAGGCTTTAGGTTTAGGCTATAAAACTGCGACAGGAGGGAAAGGGGCAAACTCAGACGCGCGGACGAAGTCGCGGGGGACCGCAACTATCTAGATAAGATGGATAGAAATACATCACTGAGAAACATGTACAATTCAATGTCATAATTCCAGTGCACCTTAACAATCAGAACTCTTACACCAAACCAAATTAGTTCATTCGCAGTAAATACATTTCAAGTTCCTGATTTTGATTACCGTATCACTTTCATCAAAGCCGTATACTATCGTATCTTATTTGTGGAGGAAGTGGTGTATTACCAAATCACTTTCACAGTATATTTGACGGTAGGCGTACCAATGGGCGCTAAGGCTATATTATTCTGCTATAGAGCTCCTGATTTACGGAATACCAGATACCTGATAAGGGTTGTGTAATCAGTCAAGTTTCCGACATTGCGCTGGCATTTTCTTATCTATTTGAAAAGGACTAATAAGGAATTTGTGCAGTATTGAGAAAAGTGAAAGTTAATATGTTTGAACTGCTGTAAGTACTGCATAGTCAGAGAAGCTACCAAACGATTCAGCGAATTTTAAAAAAACACGGTCTTATTAAATAGTAAAACCATATTTTTGAATAGTAAGAAATTGAAGTCTGAGTTAGGTCTTTCAAATTGATGAATAGAGCAAAATTCCACATTAATAATATTTTAATAGTGTGTAGGGAAGTGTGGTGTGCTTCAGTTGGGCTAAGAATAAAATTTTGAGAAAAGCAGATACAACACGGGCAACGAAACGCCTTTTAATATCTTTATCAGCGGACATTCGTTTCATCCCCAGGCCTGTCCCGCCCTGTCTAGTTATTTTGATAGTTATTATCTTTTTCTGGACGGCGACAAATCTTACAAAGTAAAAATCATGAAAATCGGTCCACTCTCCCAATTTTCGTATTTTTTCTTGGATAAAATCCTTCTCCTGATATAAACAAACATATTAAAAGAATAATTAGCGAAATCGATCCAGCGATTCACCGTGGTGTCGTGACCAATAGAAATACGGATTCATTTTCATTATAACTTTATAAGCGCTACTAGGTGCAATACAATCTCAAGGTGTCTTTCCTACAGTCAGCAAGATGCAAATCATAGAGAAATCTGGATTTCATAACTATATCGAAGCTTATTTACGGGTGGCAAGCCTTGTAAATGACAAATAAATGACACTTATTAATGTGCGAGGCTTTCCGGGCTAACTTGATAACACTGGCTCGGCCGATCGCTTGTCATTCCGCTTGATAGGGTATTAGATCTAATATTATTGCAAGGCTGATAGTAGTTGCGCACACGCACGGTAAAGCTGTGTGCGTGCGTACACAAACATAACATGAATAAATATGGTCGTCAAAGCAAATCGTGACTGTTTCAAGTTATTTTTCTCGCAATAATGGCATTGAAACAGGTCTAAACATTCACCATTATACAACAATCGATTGATCGATCACACGAAGGCCCTACTCCAGTTATCCTTTAATTAAGTTTAATGCACTCAGCTACTCGACTGATGTAATACATCAAATGTATTAGTTGTATTAACTTGAGGTAAATTCACTTGAGGTGAAACAGTTTTGATTTTCACCAAATGGTGATACAAATTTCCCATTCCCGAGCGGTTGACTGGAACTGCCTAAGCCTTAGGGCATTCTCTACCGGACAAATAATTGATCCCGCTAATTGTGAAACTCATAATGCGAATAAAAAAATAAGTTTAAATAAATAAATGCGGTGACGATCGTATGAAGTATGCAATTTTACCTCAAAACGATATCAAAAACTTAATATTAGTGGACAATGTTCAATTTGCCAAAATAAGCCCGATATTTATTTCGAACGTTTCAGTGTGTAGTTATCACTTTGTTGCAGTGTAGTTCAACCACGGCGTCATACTTAGGTAGTCAAGTAAGGCAATGCCAGGCAACGACCATTCATTAATTTGCCAACTATTGTCCACGAATTGTACGTCATTATGAAAAAAAATGGTAATACGACTCCACTTTGCCAGTTCCATAAAATGCGTGATATAACAGACAGGTTTACAGATTAAGGTGGGTACTTTTGATTTCCTTCTACTTATATCGATTCAGGAATTTGTATGATCTCAGACCTGGGCATGGCTATAAATAATTAAAATCAACACGTCTTGCTAAACGAGAAAACAGGGACTATGTAGAAATGAATGATCAGGTACTATTTGCAGGTAACTTTGTAATTGCATGGCTCGGGTTAGCTAACTTATAAGTAAAAAAATTACATTGAATACTTGTCAAATGTATGCTAGTCTATAAGGTATTTGTGCTATGGGCCTGTATTGCTTTAATGTAATGTGTGGCCTCATAAATAAACAAATTAATAAAAATGAAAATAAAGTGGTTTAAATTTAAGTTCCAGCTTTTTTGTTGTTTACAAAGAGAGAATGATAACTCCGAGTTTCTATGCCTGTGTAGTGGAAGTATTTTAAAAAAACAATATAATTTCCGGGAACATAAAAGACGACCAATAGCTATTAGCTTGTGCTGATAGCTATTAAGTACGAGTAGGATACAATCCCAAGCAGTAAATTGCCGATTTCAAGAAATTTATTTACAGACTCTAAGAAAATTATCTAACAGTTAATTAATTACGAAGTCGATAAATGTCATCTCGACAAGAAGAAAGGGCATGGCGCAACAATGGTCAATTAACACCAGTGAAAACAGCTGACATGTCGGAATTAGAATCAACAAAGGCTTTTAATAGTGCTTTAACAGTTTACAACAAAAATACTGCCTTCTCTGTAAGTTAATCTCAACTTTGTCGAAAACAATGACTTAACACTCGAACAGCTCCGTTATACTTTACGATACGATACATTTGTTAGGGATTGAAGTTGGGCCCTTAGCAACATATGTTTAATTAATCGTGCTCTGAGACCAAGTTTGCATACACAATAGGTAATTAATTTTCATCCAGCCTATATCATGCGACTGGTTATATAATATTATTATCGGCTGAGAATTTGTCAAACATCTCTGAAATTTGTATTCGTAGCCCTTAAATTAAAGTGATTTTTCATCATCTGCATGATCTGTCTCTATAAAGTTTAAAAAGCAATTCAGAAAGACAGATGCCAAACGCATCTCTCACACCACAGCACAGTGCCTTATGGTCACGTGTTAGATTAACATTCAAGATGTTTAGAATACCCGGGAACGGCTATTAGGCAGTACCTAGCCACGGGCGGGGCTCAATCTCTCTGATTGCTATCTCGGGCTAACGGTTTTAGTTGCGGCAGCTTAACGCCGATCGCTGGGAGGGCGCCACTAATAACACCCATTTCCCACATGCCACCCAATCAGGGTAAATGTAGAGTCGCCAGAACATCATGTTACCCACTTTTATTGCAAACTAGCCCTTATTACAACTGAATAAGATACCGCAGTGTTTACCTTGAGGTGCTGTTGTCCGTACAATAGGGAATATGCATAAATTTTGAAATGGCCTAAAACATTTTTTTCTCGAATACTTATTATCGTAATATTATAATGAAAAGGTTTTTTTTTTATTTACTTATTATTTAACCCCCTAAAATAATATTCAAAAAGTGCAAAATAAGGGAGCGAAATTCAAACTTCCAAAACGCGCCACCATTGGTCGAACGAAATGTGACGTCATCTGACACGACATTGTATTCATCAGCGTCGAAACTCTTACTGTTTTACAAGTTTTTGTGCTAAAAATAAATAATTTAAACCTGTATTCATGTGCTGATTGTAGTGAAGTTTAGTTAAGATTTGTAGTGAATCTAGGACGATGACTGAAGCTGGTTTTGTCAAAGCACAATCGGACAATCTACCGAAAATAGATGCTTTCATGATGACAGCATATTTTGCATCAAATCCCGATTTTACGAGCGCAGAGATCAGAGGAGTGAAAGCTGCAAGGTAATTATTATGTTTCATAATACATTTTAGACCATAATATAGATTTTTATTCATAAATGCACACAGCAGTTTACTTAGATTAGGTTCACCAAAACATAACCTATACATAATCAGTTGTCATTAAAATTACTCTGAAACTCTTATTTTACGTCTTTAAATATATTTTTTATTATTGAAGTTCACCCTAGTATAATAACTTTGACTTTGTGTGTATCTGAGATAAATACATAATGATTTAATGTTTATAAATTGATACCCTGCTTTACGTGGACTGTTTTGTTTGAGTGTTTTTATGTACTTGTCTATTTCAGGTCTACACGAGAATCCTATGGTGATTCAGCAGTTGGATATGTCCAAGTAAAACGAGATGGCGACATATGTGTTGTTAAGGCTCGGATTACACCTGAACATAATGTGCGACAAAAATGCTATGCTGTTATTTGCACTTGCAATGAAACAGAAGAAACTATTCTCTCTGTTCAATGTGAAGATTGCGCTGCACATTTAGGTAATTATTTTTTACTTGTTTAGGTTCAGTGACCTGCACTTAGGAACTTGATTTTTTCTATAACTATTTTGTTTTCTCATTTCTTTTGTTTTAGGTGGATGTAAGCATGCTATAGCTTTTTTAGCATGGCTACATCGGCGTAGTGAAGATCCATCAACAACAAGCATTGAGTGTTATTGGAAAAAATCTAAATTATCATCAATTGGTACTAGTAAGAAGTTTATAAAAGCCAAAGAAATGTATAAAACACCTAAACATGAGCTTGTGCCAATATCTTTGAATACTGAAAGCTTTCTCACAGTAGTAAAAAATAATTGCACTTTGGTTGGTGATACAAAGAATCATTTGATGAAGTTTTATAGAGCGCCAAGCACTGTGGAAAAATTGTCAATACACCATCTTGTGTCTACAAGCAAAGCTACAAACCCTCTTCATTTTATAGAACATTGCAAACTTATAATGACTGCAGATGCATGCAAAGGAGCTGCAATAGCTACTTTGGAACAAAATGACTGCCCATTGTGGCATGAGTTGAGGTATGGAAGGATCACAGCTTCAAAAGCTTATGAAGCTGCACATTGCAATACTCTTGATGGAACGTTAACGGAGACCATTTTGGGAGCAAGTAAATTGAGGGACACAGAGGCTATGAAAAGGGGTAGATTGTTGGAAAGTCAGGTTTTAAAGGAAGTAGAAAAAATTTGTAAAATAAAAATAAGTAAATGTGGATTAAAGTTAAATAGTACACATCCTATTATGGGTGCTTCTCCAGATGGTGAAAGTAGTCTGTATAGTATAGAAATAAAATGCCCAACATCAGAAAAAGCAATGGGACGATATGTCAGTTCAGGAAATAAAGTGACTGCCAAATATATGGCACAAGTGCAACTGCAGATGCATTTTTCTAATAAAGCAAAGGCACTGTTTTGTGTTGCTGATAAAGATTTTGAAAAAACAAAAAAAATATCAATCATAGAAGCCAACTACGACCAGCAACTGTGTGAAAATTTGTTAGAAAAATGCAACATTTTTTGGAATAAAGCTATCTTTCCTAAACTAAATATGTATGACTAGATAGATTTTTTTTTGTTTATTGTAGGGGTACTGCATTTGATTTCTGTCTAATTCTGTTAATCTGTTTTTTATGCTATGAAAATAAAACAAATGTAAATATATTATATTCATTTTTTTATTAAAACATTCTGCATATTTACCAATCCACAAGCTACTATTATTACATCATCTATGATAGGAATTAAATTATAGTCTACACAAGCATGAGGCAGTAACATATGAAACTCTCTTAACCTATTTAATACCCGTTCAACATGTATTCTTAATGCTGCTATACGTTTTGATAGTTTCACTTCATTTTTAGTACTGGGGGTAGACTTTGATACAGAAGGTGGTCGTATAAGGGTACATCTTTTAGCTTCTAGCAAACATGATAAGTCTTTAAAACCTCTGTCAGCCATCACTGCTTTATTAGGAGGTAAAGCCTGTAAGTAACTACTATCTTGTACTATCATAACATCAGTAGCCCTACCACCATATCCATCAGAGATAAAATTGATCAAGCCATCAGGTGTACATGAAATTAAATACTTTAAGGTGTTACATTTTTTATACTGTGACCAAGTAAGTGATTGATGAACGGCATTTGATGGTTTTTCAATCTGAATTTCTAGGCAATCAATAATGGAAACAACATTCCCATACCTACGCCTAAAAGATATGGGTAAATTATTGTAAATATCTGATGATGCTGGCCACACAATCAAGTCCTTAAGTTTTGCTGCTACAAGAGAAATACTTCGAGAAAATATTCTACAAATAGTACTTTGTGAACATCCAAATTGTAGTGCTGAAGGTGAAGGTGAAGATGCTAAAGGAGTCATTTAATTTAATTTTCTTGAGGGTTATTAATATGTCTTTACTAGGAAGCGGAATATTATCATTTAAAAGTTTTATTAAATGATATGATTGTTTAGGTAATCCTAACAACATTTTTGGCTCTTTTTCAATAGCAGTTAGTGTGATACTACACATTTCATATTTAAACTGTTTCTCCGTCTCTGAATCACTTAGAACTTCACTTGACTCAGATTGATAACTTGGTTCATAATCAGTAGAGCTTGTAGAAAAATAAGATGATATAGAAATAGTATCCGCTGTGTTTTCAGTAAACAATTTTCTTTTTAAAACAGATAGTTTTACTGGTGAAGTTCCTATATTTTGTGTTACAAAAGTTAATGGTGACAGTGCTACATTTTGTTTTTTAGTAGTTATATTTACATTGACAGCTTTACTTCTATAGTTTGGTTTAATATTAACTTGCACAGCTTTGTCACAATGCAATTTCTTCTCAATATGAGAAGTGGGAAGATCTACCTGAAGATCATCACATCCAATACGGGAAGTACTGCATCCTGGTTGATCACAGACATTTGTGTGGGAAGTACTTGGACTCACTTCGTGATCACTTCTTTGTGAAGGTTCGCTAACACTACTTTTGATAGCTATCTCTGATGAAAGGGCTTCATTGACCAGTGTCAATCTTTGCATTTTAACCACAGCCATTCTCTCCTTTGGTAATGGCATCCTCCGTTTTTGACACAAAAATATATGCGGCAAAACTCGTTTCTTCAACCGTAGAGTACATTTTTCTCCTTGCTCTTTCATTAAATTGTATTGAATATAATTTTCTGTACCTTCCTTATCCTGGAATAAAACAATGTTCATTAAAATTTCGTAAAAGCACAACAAGAATAGTTTTTTAAGAAAGTTAGTTTTTATAACTGAGTACTGAACTTTTCTTAAAGGTTAAGTAATTTTATCCGAATTTTCTACTGTTCAATAACTAATTCAAAACTTACTTTTTACTAATTCACAATAAGCTGTATATAAATAAAGTACACTTACGTTAAAATGATCTTCACAACAATATAAACACGATTTAGGAGATATATTATCCCTTCTCATCACCTTACACCACTGTTTTCGTATTTTCGCATCACTTGAAATACGAAAAAACACTTTGTCGGGTGTTTTTCGAGTAGTATTTGTGCACTCCGGTACTATACAGTACTTATAAGATATTTTTTTGACTTCTTCCATGATTTTAAAGTTAATAAAACTGTAAATATTACGAAGTAACTGAAAAGTTCACAAACAAACACCCACTGGACGTGTCATGTGACGTCACGCAAAGCGCGCGCAAAATGGCGGCGTTTGAACTGCTTAATTTTTTTAAAAGTTTAAATTTCATTTTTAAAAATATCTAGAGTATTTTGAAGCCCAAAAATATTTTTTTCTACGTTATAAAATAGTAAACTATTAATTTAAGACAAAAAAGAAAAACATGAATATTCCCTATTGATTATAACAAATCGTTCGTTATTTGCTTCATACGAGTAAGCTTCATAAAAGCACTTATCGCAGCAGGCAGAATGTTATCCGCAGACATAATCTGACGTATTTATTGCAAACAATAATAAGTAAGTATATCTAAGTCCCAATTAATTTCACCATCAAAGACAGAAACATAGATGATGAGATAGAACTAAAATATTGAGATCAAAATTTAGGTTGCAATCTTAGATTAGTAATAACAATTGTAACTGTACATTAGCTGAATATAGACAGCCCGTAAAAACAGCCTGCGGGTCTTCTGTAGATTTGAAACGTGACACAATACTTAGTTTACAAAACTGGAACGAAAGTGACATTTCAGATGTTACAAAAAATGAGCCCGTCATCAACAGAATCCCGGTTCACTGAGATAAGCGTGGAATGTATTATAATAAGCGTATCTTCCACAGACGCTATCTACCATCTAAACGTTGTTAACATTAAAGCTGTAAAAGGGTTAGTACTCTCATAGCACAAATACCAATCGCGAAATGTCCTATCTAAGAGGTGAAAGTCCTCTCTGAAATACCATCGGGTAATTTACTCAGTGCCTAGCCTACTGCATGCAGAACTTGTAAATGACCACTGCATTATGTGCCAGCCGACAGACACCATTGGACTAAAAATAAACGCACCATAGGGATAGTACACCTGACGTTTAGTTTCTACTTTCCCTGCGTCCCACGACAGTTGTATATTTCAGTAGTCAGTCGCTTGCCTTGCTATTTACGACTCTGAATCTTTATTAATTTAACGATCTGAATGGCCAAGTACTTATGGGCGCGAAAATAGAATTTCCAAGTTATATCCCACGTAATTGAAGTACACGGCTGAATGATTGTGTCATAATATCCCTTCCTAGACACCTCCATCAGAACAATGTCCGCGATAATTCAAGTTATCCAACGCACTCATGCTTTGAAATCTATAAAAGTTTTATACCGCCAATTAGAAATGCTACGCTGAGCTTTGGAATTAAATGGAGAGATTAATATCTCATTAGACCGTATAAGTAATAAATTAATTAAAATAATAGTTTATTAGGAGATACGTAGAAGAACTAAGGTAACGGACATAGCTTTGAGAATCAGTAAGCTCAAGTGGCAATGGGCAAGACACATAGCGCGAAGAACTAATGGCCGTAAGGGGCAGAAAAGTTCTAAATTGGTGACCCTTTGACCAGAGACGAAGAACAGCGTAGGACGTCCACTGACAAGATGGACAGACGACCTTGTAAAGATCGCAGGATCAAACTGGATGCAGACCGCTAGTGATCGGTCGCCGTGGAAAGCCGTTGGGGAAACCTATTTTTAGCTGTAGATGTCCTTTGGCTGATAATGATGATGATGAACAGTTTATTTTAGGCTTATGATCTTCACCAATTTTATGTGCTTATCTCGAAATTACGTTAAACATCTCAATACACAATCATATTTGGCACAGACATGTGTAAAAAGATTACAACACATTATATATTTGTGTACGTTAATCATCAATGCATCATTACGCTAATATCAAACAGCGAAACGGTAAGTTGGTGAATTAGATCGCTATTAGCTGGGATATCAACCCTTATGCAGCGATAAACTGTAAGACCCCGGTCACGATGAAAACATTACAGGTACAGCTAGGGCAGAGCAGAGTGGAGGTTGGGTCGGACGCTAAATAACAGCTATTGAAGCGACGCAAGGGCGAGATCGACGTGAGATTACGTGGTACCGATGCCTTTTCTAGGGCTACCAGGGCAATGGGACTGGACTGACCAGTTTGTAGTAGACCATTGTGATATGAATAACATTGGGGACGGGAAAGTTATACAATTAAATTAACTGACATGGTCATAATTTAGTGGAACATTTAAAATGATGTGAAAACCGTGCTGAGAGTGAGGAAAACTGGAAACATTCAGGTATAGCGAAAGCCATAGCTACCGAATTCATAAAGCGAATGTAGATGACATCCTTCGATTGGATGAGCAGGAGCAAAAGAATTGTAGGGGCAAAGACTAGAATCCCTCACGTCGTGTATGAATCATCGCGTATGAAGAATTGAACAATTTACAGTAGAATGATTTTCTATAGAATATTGTCCAGTAGTCGTAGTGTAGTCTCGCTCGATCTGAAAGATCGCCAACCCTGCTCGCTATAAGAACATCTCTCACACTGTTCGGATCGACCAGTAACGAGCGAGATAAATTCTATCGAATATCGTAAACCATAGACACCAGACGGTGTGATGAATAAAGCTTTTAAACCTTGCTATTGTAACTTGTTTTGATTTCTTGTACTTTTAAGCAAATAGCTAGGCAACCCTTGATTTGTATGGGTAGGTAGGTGATACTAAAGTATAAAGTGTGGTATGTATCTTTCTGAGTTTAAAGTGATGTTTGTAAATACAGAATACGACAGATTTCATACATGTTATTACCAAGCGGTTTCTGTAACTACCAGTCCGACATGTCGTATCTGTTTGCGAAGATGCTGCAAAAACGATTAATGCATAAACACATGCAATTTTCCCATTGTCTACGTTTGGGGCCGACAGGAGACTACACGTATCTATTGTCCGGCGTACGTAATTACACAGATAAAAAACTAACAAAAATTTACCATCATCACGTATAATGTGAAGACGACTATTTTCTAAAACGGTCAATTTGAGTTCAGTCAACTCGACAAATGTGGTAATGACCCTTAAATGTTAACTTTTAGGACGTGAATAATTGGAGTCGTAGACTCGTATGTATGCTTAAACTGATGCTTTTAAGCCATATCTTTAAAAACATAAGGAGAAATAACGAGCAGCTCTTTTAATACGTGAGATAGATAACGATACGTATGAACAAACAAGATGCATACGACCCAACTGTGTACATCGACACAATTTTTTATCGAGTGCGTAACCTGTATTTATGTAATCTTATACAATTTAACACACGGCGTACACACAACTGGTATAAGAGTGTGTTCTCACTAAGTCTGGTGCGACTTTCGAATTGAGCCTTTTGAGAGATAGATAGCCTGGAGATACAAGAAGTTCCTTAGGTCAACAGTTGACGCTAAAGCATGCCACTTGACTGACAGCGACCACACGACACGACAGGTTCAACTGTCCATCGTGATGTGCTATCAGCGCTTTTAAAAAACTGCGCGACCTATCCCGATAAAAACGTTTGCATAAAGAAAAGTACCGAATTAAGAAAACAAAAAAAAATGTTCGAAAAGAATATGAAACTATCTATATTTATAAAATAAAATCGTATTAGTTACACTATTTATAAGAACAGTTGAATCGATTTGACTGAAAAATTAGTAGGGAGGTAGCTTCGAAACCGAGAAAGGAGAAGGACATAGGATACTTGGATAATTTCTATCCCGTTCGCCGGGGACGGGACTGAGGCGGAACGGGGCCAGGCCGAAACAATATTTGCTGGAACCGCTTAACTTTTAAAATTCCGGGTTGGGCGGGACGGGGCCGTGGGCGATACAAAGTTCGCTGGATACGCTAGTAACTAATAAATAAATCTTTATAATGCATTATCAATCACAAAACTATAAGCGCATGAAGAGTTTAATAACTTCAGAAAGAATTTCACATACATAATTATGATAATGTCACAGTACTAAAACAAGGCTCCTTGCACTAATAAAAGTCTTCTTTACTTGTTTGTCCCAGCTCAGTATAAACCATAAAATTAATATTCCTATCGGAATAGAAGGACAATAAAAGCTGTCAAACGAAACCGATTTAAGATGTCAGTAACTAACATAAGTAAGTAACATTAAGAGCTTTAAATGAGATAACCTTTCGATCAGGTGATTAAAAACAATGTTCCTAAGATAAACATATTAGTTTACTGCATGATAAACAGCCGACACAAAATATTGAACATGCAGCTCTAGTGTAAAACTAAATATTATTTCATTATATAAAATATTCATATATACATTCCCTGTGTTATTCTGTCTTTACTTTTTACGTAAATTAACGTTTGTAGAATAGAATAATCAAACTGCGTACTTTAAATTTGAAGCGCATTGGTAAATATAAGTCGTATATTAAGAGGCTTCGCTTTGGACTAATTTACCTGTTGAATGATTATTTGTTGGGTTATTCCGCTGTAATGAACAACAATCAATCACCGATCAAGTCACCATGTTTCAACAGAAATATTTCTTCAAATTATACACAATTTCACATAAATTTTCAAAAACTCAAATGAGAGAAATTTTCAGCAAGCCTTCATAAGCCTCTGAACTGTTTGACATCTGCCAAAAATGGTTCTGCTACCCATCTCTTTTTATCACACAGTTTGCTGCTAGTGACATCTCGCTTTTGTCGTTCTATTCCAAAGGGATAATAATTTTATGGTATAAACGCATCCTAAAACGCGGGTGTAGTTCAATGGAGTAGCAAAGCGCTTGTTACGATCGGTCTCACAACCTGTCAGCTTGAATTAGCTACTCAGGCTACACTGCTACGTTTTCATACATGACACTGGGTGTTGGTATGCGGGAATTTGTAACGGCAACTATCCACATATTAACATAACACTGTATGGTGCGTATGACATTTGAATATGACCTAAATAGAGGCATTTGGGCACCATTGTTACAGAAGGAATGTTAATAGAGATACTCACTATCCATATTGTAAAGGAGACAATAGTTTTATAATATTGTAGTTATGTTCTTTAATAAAATGCTTGTCATTATCCTTAAACTTATTGTCTTTTGCACACAACTAAATTTTAAAACAAGCAACACTTCGTTTTATATGAGGCATACATTTTATGAAGCATGCATATATTAATGAGGCATACAATCATTGTTATTGAGATAACGGTCAAACACATCAAGCCTAAGACTTGTCTTTATTTTACATTCTAATCTAGATAGAACAGTAAGTTTTTCAGGCTGATTCCTGTTTGTATGTTTGTAATCCAACTCGGCTGGGCGGCGTTCGGGAAACTGCGCAAGAGCGTTTCTCGTCTTAATTACCTCAGAGTCTGAAGACGAAAGTCTTTGACCAGTGAGTGTTACCAGTGATGACATACGGATCCGAAACGTGGTCTCTTAACTATGGGCCTCATAAAGAAGTTTAAAATCAATTAAAATGTGGAAAGCCGTGGGGGAGGCCCATATCCAGCAGTGGACGTCCTTTGGCTGATAATGATGATGATGATAAACAGTTTATCTAAAGCTAATGTCCTTCAGCGATCTTATCTATGTCTTATGTGTGATAACTCACCTATAATAAAAAAAAAAGTGATAACTTTTAATATAAGGCCAACCTGCAATGGCGTGAACGCGACTGACGACGCGGTACCAGACACCTGTCTTCTTATACTAGTAGCGCCTCCATACTGCTGCTGTTTTTGCAGATTCTTCTGCAGCGTCTTGCTGATCCGCACTTTTGTCTTCTCGTCGATCTGCGGCAGACGCACGCGACCGGTACTTGACTTGCCGATGGTACCGCGAGTGTAGCCTAGGTCCTCTTGGTAGGCATCGTCTTCGATCTAAACAATAGAGACTACAAGTTAATTCTACAACAAAATCAAAACCTACCATTAACAAGCTATTAAAACTGACAGCAACTGGTGGAAATTACAACGCATTAGATAAGGAAACACATGTATTACTGTGCATGTGCAAGTCTCCTAATTACTGACCTAAATTAAATACTAATAATTTTATTGTAGAATTATCAAAATTTACTGCTATAATCCACAGTGCTTGCGTACACCAACACTCTATGCACATCATGCACAGACTCCTAAATAGAAGACGAATGCGTTATTTTAAGCTATTAAGTAAAGTTTTGCAGGCGGTTATTAGTTATCATATAAAACCATATATCCAAAACTACTGGACTTATTTTGATGAAACTTACACTGCACCCTGGGTTGGAATATTCCTCAAAGAGCTAAATAATAATAATAATGTCGCTGTGACTTCTAGTTTTCGAGAAATCCGTGAACAGGCATACAAACATTAAATTTTGCACACGTATTTGGCAACCTTAATAGATCAAAATTTATAGATCTATCAAATTAATAGATCTATTTTTATGCAATTCTAACGATATCACCTACTGGTAACCTCCTTTTTTGAAGTCGTTCGAATTTGTAACCTCCTTTTTGAAGTTGGTAATTAAATAGGTTATAATTATCCTGAAAATAGATACTGCACATAATTTGCATGTTACACCTGCCATCAACCGCGGTGATGGGAAGGTGAGCTTCCGTTGATCATTCTCATTATCTATGTAATCTATGAACATGAACCTTTGTTTTATTAATCACTTAACTTAGCTCTCGAAAGAAACGTAAAATATCGGCAAAATTGCAAAAGTGTTGTTGGTAATGTTAACGTTGGACACATCAATCTAATCTAACGCAAAAACATTTTTAAAGCTTTTTTTAATTTGAGCTATAAAATTCTATTAGCGATGCGGCTATTAAGAACGAGAACAATAAATTGGCGATTCGTGAGATGAAGAGGTAAACTAACTGAAATTATTTTTACGCCTCCGGGATTAAGTATCACACAACTAGTTTATGAGGATTATCATTTCGCGAAGATCAACCGATTAGCCACGCCAGGGCGATGGATTTAATCTGTGGTTTTGTTAAGTTGAAAACATACGGTCGGATATTGCATTAAACTTGTTCAAAATTTGAGAACTGATCTTAATGGAAGAGAAGACTGAACTGCAGAACTAGCTCTGAGGTGGAAGGTAATTAGAAATGTAGTTATAGTGGTTCTTAATGTACAGTTAATGTTCTATAAGACTTTATAATGCACCTGTGAAGGGCGCAAAAGCTTTCATTCGTAACTTATGCTTAATGTTCAGTGAATGTTCTATAAGACTTTATAATAATAGACTGTAAAGGGAGCAAAAGCTTACATTCGTTACTTACGACATTCATCGGTAAAGTTGATGTGCATTATACAACCCATGTGTGGTCCGCAAAAAAACCCGTGAGTTGCTACAACTAGTGATGGGAATTAACTGTTTGCTAATTCCATGCACTTTTTTGGAGCACCTGAGATTTAACCGACCCATCGGCTGATATCTCATCTCGCTTTTAAATTCAAGTCACTCATCAGCATTTTACGCTCCTACCAGAGTTAGTTAGCCAGGTTTCAGTTATTATAAGTTGCTCGTAAGATCATGTAACATTCACTGACTCAATTTAATAGTTTCAAGCATACTAAAATCTACCAGCCTCCGTCAATGCTCAGCTCGTTGTTCTTTTGCATCAATCAACAAGTCTCATAAAAAGCTCGTAATCACACATTGTTTGACCAATCATTAAACCCGGTGCCTAATATTGCGTTGCGCGCCATAAATATCATAACGACTCAACTCGCGAACTGCGATTCGATTAATTTTACGATTAATCGAATGATAAATTCGTCTCGATAGTTGGCTTATCTGGATCCCTCTCGATTATCGGCTCGATAGTAACAATTGTTGAACGGACGTCCGCGCGCTTCAGCGGGTCGTGTTCCGGTCTATTTGAACGCGCGAAAAAACTGCGGGCCACTTATTACTACGGCGAGCGATTTGAAATTCATCGCATCTGCCCGTTGTTAGGGTTACTAGATTCAAGGATTTGACGTCAATTTTATATAAGGTCAAATCTTTTTAAGTGATAATATATTAACTGAGTCTTTGTAAACATCATAATAACAGGACACCATTTTTTTTTGAAAATAAGTTTTTATTTTATATCCCTAACAAAGAAAATTACATTTATTAAAACAGCACTCTGTAAATTTTAAGTCATCGGCTTCGCCTTTCTCATTTCAATGCCCAGTCCGACACTTCCTCACTTTACTAATCTTAATGAAAAATAACAATCTGAAAAAAAACCTTAGTCTCTAATTTCTTTAAAAAGTAGCATCTTTAAACCCGTTGTTGCCTACAAAAAATGATAATTTATTGTGCTGAATCATTCTTTTAAATATTATCACTTAAACAAGGTGACCTTATTTTTAGTTACCTATTTTAGCCCAAAAGAACATGACAACTTATTTCAATGTTTTCCAACATTTTGTCAAGACTTTAAAGTTCAAATTGTTGCTACTACCACATAAAGGTTTAATTGATGGAGACGGACATTATCTTCGTTGATGTTTGAGTCAATAGCAAAATAGTTTACAATATAAATATTATAAAATGGTGCGTAAAGCTCAATCAAAAAAGGTGCCTCAGAATTTTTCAAAAAGATAAGTATACGGACAGACAGCGACACCTATGTAATAACGTCGAAAACTTTTCACCTTAGTTCACCAGTTTTTGACACATTTTAGGCTAAACCAAAATTTGGTAACCCTGAAAACGGATCACAGAACGTCACGTCGCATGTGTACCAGGGATACAACGAAAACAACGGGACCAATTAACGTATGCACCTTCTGCAATGATAATAAAGACCATTATCATATAAAATATTCGTAATAAATTACGGAATATCTCGGGCATATGTAACGAATGTTCGTTGTTAACGCTAACTCCTCAGTACAGGCAATTACAACTATTTCAAATCGCGAGCCATCACGTGAATGAAAAAGATCCGATATCATTTTATAATTGATATTGCGCCAATTACAAGCAATACGTCGGTCATGCGAGTGAATGAGTAAACAATCGTTAAGATCTTACGGACTTTTTTGCTTTAAATAATTTTTTGTGGATATAATGATTCTGATTATCTGGTTTAGAGAGTAGAGTCCCACATATTTTGTGACGTTTGTTTGCTATTTATGAGAAAATACTGCAACAATTTTGGATTTTTTAAAACATATTTATTTGCGACAACACCGGTGAAATAATAATTAATATCTAAGATGCTAATAAATAAGGCAAAGTTATGCCACCTTCATAACAACTCAACTGTCGAATGTAGGTACGAAAAACAGCACATCAAGGTAAACACTGCGATATGTTATGCAGTTGTAAAAAAAAACCGGCCAAGTGCGAGTCGGACTCGCGCACTGAGGGTTCCATGCCAACTTCAACTGAATTAGGGAATCTACTTACTATTTCAACTTAGTAAAATACCACAATATTTTGTTGACAGAACAAAGTTATGTTTGCGGTTGTTGAAAATGTGCTATATCTCAAAAACTTTTCGTTCGATCCCGTCCGAACCAATTTTCGTTGAAAGTATTTGTTGAGATCTACATTATATTTTTTTTTTTCAAAATTAACACTTGCTTAGTTTAGAAGTCAGATGGGGGGAACGCCCATTTTACCACTTTGAAAGCGTCTAGCTACGAAACGTTAGACTTTAAAAGAAAATGGTTTTAGAAACCTCCATGTCATTTTAAAAGAACTATCTATAGACACCCCACACGCATATGCGGTTTTAGTTTCATGTATGGGAGCCCCCCTTAAATATGTTTTTTTTTTTATTTTTTGTATAAGAATCGTTAAGCGGTTAACGTATACATCTTCCTACTAAATTTCAACAATGTGATGCTTATAGATACAGAATATAGAGGCTGTGACATACGGACGGACAGACAGACAGACTTGACGAAACTATTAGGGTTCCGTTTTTTGCCATTCAGCTACGGAACCCTAAAAAGGGCTAGTTTGCTACAAAAACGGGTAGCCTGATGTGCTGGAGTCTGCACCTCGCTAAATTCGTCTCAAGTCAGCCTTTTCAAACTGGGGCAGTACATCGCCCGCCCTCTTGTGGGCCAATATGGAACCAATTAATCCTTTAAGTTACCGCTAAAAAATAATTGATTTTCAAAATGGGCAACCAATTTACTAAGTTCGAAAACTTCTGGTAAAACTTGACCTAACTAAATAAGTCGAACGTTACACTCACGTCAGCGAAGTTGAGTCTGTTTGCGTTCTTCCTGAACTCGGTCATGGCGTAGCGCTCCTTCATCTTCCTGACGCGCTTCCCGCCGCGTTTCTTGCGGCTCTGTTCTATCGGTTTCGGAAGAGGCTTAACAAATTTCACGGGCGGCGGCTCCTGTTACGAATACAAATATACATCAGGAGATCAGGAGGTCAAAGGCGATATTGTGTTTCAAAAACAAACTGCGAAAGTTTCTGATTCAATGATTGCAAAACATGTAAAATATGTATGTATGTTATTATTAGTTTTGTATGCTTTTGGAAATTATGTATATGACAAACACTTTTATACTGTAAGTATATCTATAATATAAAAATGAATCGCAAAATGTGTTGGTAAGCGCATAACTCAACAGCGCCTTGACCAATTTGGCCAATTAATTTTTTAAATGTTCATTGAAGTTCAAGGATGGTTTTACGGCGACAAAAATTCGAAAAATTGCTGGAAAAACCATTAAAACAGCCCTTTTCTTTTTCCCATACAAATGTTTACGTAGTCAATTTGAGCTTTATTGCTATTTTTAGGAACTACTGGACCGATTTGAAAAAAAAAACTGGATAGCTTATTACTTAAGAGAGCTTCAGGCTATTAAACATAACGCTGTAATGGGAGGGAAAGCTCAAACACGGACGCAGTCGCGGGAACCACTAGTTTAGTATATAAAAATATATGTTTATTATGGTATGTATATAATATTATAGTTTACACAATAGTATTTGTTGCAATTTTAATATCTATTTATAATATTCTCCTGCACCCATAACAATCTCATCTCATCGATCTCTCAGCATGATCTAACTAAAGGTATGACTAGGAGAGAATGCTATTAGCATTAAGTCCACTTTTTATACACTTTTATTTCTGCAATTAAGTTTTTAAAGAAATAAAATAAAAATACTATCACCGACGACATGGATAAATATGACCTTGTAAAAATCGCAGAATCACAATGGATGCCGACCGCTCGCAACCGGTTGCTGTGGAAAACCTTGGGGTAGGTTATCTTCAGCAGTGGACGTCCTTTGGATATATTGATGATAATAATTATGATCAAGAATTTATAAGAAAACACTAATTAATGAATCCCCAACTTTTAAAGCACTTGAACGGAATGACAGTTTATCTATTACATACCAGTTCTTTAGAAGACCTAAATAAGTAACTTCTATAGCATTTTTACCTGAGACATTGTCATTAAAACCTGATTTACTTACTGTAAGACTTTGGGCTTATTTATTTATTTTTATTTATCTAAAGACTTACCCCCTTATTCATAATAACTCAAACAAATAACTTAGTGATAAAAGCATTATCTGCCTGTCAAACCTTTCATGCAGAGATGGAAATGGGTTCAGACTCTACGATATAGCCATTCCCACAAAGACGGCTAAATACTAAAAATAAAACTATAGTCTCATTATAGGGCCCTTATTGTAGAGATACTTAACCATACAATGGCTCACCTGTAACTTGTCGAGTTTTTTCTCAATACCCTCGCGCAGTTGTCTGCCGATGCGCCCATCTGTGGCGTCGTGGCACGCGTCCACTCGCGCTGCCAAGGTAAGCTTTGTCGACACCAACTTAGCCGCTTTGTATCGCAGCTCCTACAACAAGATATGAAGATTCAATAAGTGGAAAGACACCACAATAATTCTATTTTTATTACATATACTTAAAAATATAAAATGAATCCGTAAAGTAAAGATGTGTGATGTTGAATATAAAGATTTTCATATCCTACTATTGGAAGAAATAAAGGCTTATAGATTTTGAATTCCAAACAAAAATGCTACCCCTTTTAATATATTTTGTCAATGTAATTTACAATACAAATAGAATTGTTTAGTGTGTACAGTACTACTAACTGTGAAAAAAATATTTTAAAGCAACCATAATATTGATAAAGACAATTAAGCATATATATTTAATTGTATTATCTATACTAATATTAAAAAGCTGAAAAGTTTGTTTGTTTGTTTGTTTGAACATGCTAATCTCAGGAACTACTGAACCGATTTAAACAGTTATTTTTGTGTTGAATAGCTTGTCTATCGAGGAAGGCTTTAGACTATAAAACATCACACTGCGACGGTAGGGGAGGGAGCAATCTCAAAACGCGCGACCAAAGTCATGAGGGACAGATAGTGTAAAATAAATTAAACTGAGTAAGTGCTTACCGGTGGAGTGTCTTGTACAATTTGGGAAAAGTAAATAAATCCAGTGTGCGGTAGCGCGGCAGCTTGCGAGAACCCTGACAGTGTTTTCTTCTGTTGGCCAAGCGGCAAGACATTGCAAGCTGGCATTTTGGACAGCTTCGACAGACCGCCAGCTACACCCAGAATTTTTGCGGCAGTTGATGCCCCTAAGAAAAAAATTAATTTTATTGATTTGTCATTGTAAAATATTACAGTCAATTTATTATAACTTTTCTGTATATATTTTTTATTCACAATTGTTGAGTAAGTAGGGTTCAACAGAATAGGGTAGGGAAGCTATCAGACAGGACAGTCTACTACTCTTACTACTGCAAAAGGTAACATTAAAAAATGCACTAAAAAGTCTTAATTAAACCCTTGAACATTGAAAGGAAAGGAATCCATTTTAGGGAAACAATTTCTTTTTGGAGACGGTGCTGCGACAGGTGAGGCTGAATTTTCAAAGTGATGGCACCGACTCCAAAAAGAAATTGTTTCCCTAAAATGGATTCCTTTCCTTCCAATGTTCAAGGGTTTAATTACGACTTTTTAGTGCATTTTGGTTTTGAAGTAGGTTTTTACTTTTTTAAAGTTAATTTTATTTCTCCATTTTTAGAGATTACAAGAGAGGGGGGGTGGGGGATGTTGCACCTTATGACTCTGTTCTTTAAGAAGCTACAAACTTCTTATCATATGTTCTGTCATTATAATAACTGAACTCCTAAGCGTTAAGGAGTTCCACCATCAGCTCAGCCCCACAAGATGTGAACTATCAGACGCAACAATGGGACCAACTAGAAGGTACACCCTCTAAGTATGCGAAAAAAATTTCGAATCGGTCGACTAATGACTGAGATATGAGGTAACAAACATACAAAAAAAAAACATACAGTCGAATTGATAACCTCCTCTTTTTTTGATGTCTGTTAAAAATAAAATACTCACCAACAATGGCTGTTATGTTTGGAGCAATAAAAGTCATTCTGCTTTCAACATACTCATAGATATTTGACTTGAAATGATTGAGCTCTGCTGCCATGTCACAAGCTTCAAATATCTCAGCCAACTCATGTTCTGTTAATAATTTCCTAAAATAAAACACATTGAATAGTACGAGTCTACAATACCAACATTTTCTACACATATCTATGGAAAAATCATAAAATGATAATGTTATATTTGTCTAAATAATATGCTTGCAAGGAATATTTGGTTACCATTTGGTATTCAGCCTTATCGGCTGCTTTTATTATATTCTGCCAAATACCAAATAAGCACATGTTTTTTGTCTGAATACCAAATACTTACTTAATCCCTCAAGCGTAAGTGAACGAGACACAATAGCAATTCTATTGTTATGCGGTCTCATTGGACCGCTCGGGTGTTGAAGCATTAAGTAATACATTTTGAGGTAATTGGTAAAATGAACAAGACAAATTTTCATTTGTTTTGTTTGTTTATGTAGTACGGGTACATAATCATCTTCTGTATTAGACAAGTTAAAGATTATATTTATTTGTATTTAATCATAATTAAATGTGAAAACTTTTGTCTAATATTGGCTTTTTGGTCAGGAGGCATGAATATTCATTATACTGCCAATTATACTATTTGTTGTAAGCCTACCAAATGATGTAGATTGTAAACTATCATGAATTATTTCTTATGTGTCCTTGTAGTGCAGATGGAACTTTTCATATGTAAAGGTTCTACTAGCATATTAATCCCTAAAGCGTATGTGAACGAGACACAATAGGTATTCTATTGTTATGCGGTCGCATGCGACCACTTGGGTGTTGAGGTATTAAGGAATGAAAAACAATAATAAATACAAACCCTTGTGTAGTTGATGCAGTAACGGACACAATCATGATAGTAGCTTGAGTCAAGAAACTTTGCAGTGTCTCATTGTTTTTGGCTTTATCCAGATCATTTCCAAGCTCTTTCACAGTTCGTATATACTCAAGTGGAGTTACAATCAGGGAGTCTAGTTCAGGGAACCTCTTCTGATATTTATCACGAACAAATCTGTGAATAATAGCTGGAAAGTGATAGTTAAAGTACATGTATACAACTTACCTAAGTCTTTTGTAAATATTTTTTCTGAATCAACACCTTTGCTATATATTTAATCCTCATATGAATTAATTGGATACTTTATAAATTAGGGGGAAAGAGGAAGAAATACTATTATGAAATGTTGTTGAACTAATGGTGGTATGAAATAGCTTTAGTGATTTCAAACAATTTGTTCCTACCTGTTGGTAAACTTATCAACCAAGAGACTGAAAATAAACTAAGAGACTTACCAATTTCTCCATCAATTTCCACAGCAATGTTATTTGCTTCTACAATTAGCTGATACTCCGGGTCTGACTCCATAAGACCAGTAACCTCAATCTTTTTTCTATTATTCCCAACATTTTGTTCAACTTCTATCATGACCTGTGGAGTATACGTAATGGCACTATGTTAGATCTGCGTTAACAGTAAACAGATAGCGTGTAAATGATTTGATGCGAAAACATGATCAGGGACAATTTTACATGAACACCAGAGTGTTCATGTAGTAAACTAATTTCAGTATGTTAACTTACGCGTTTCAAACGATCAGAGTCCCTTAGTTTTGCTAGTTCTCGAATAGAAACATTTTTGATTTCTTCTTCTTTTGGTATTACAGGGTAGGGAACCGCAAACTCATTAGAAACATCGTTCGAAGTTTTACTTTCAATCACAGCTTCAAGTTCTCCATCATCATTTTCTTCTAAATCAGCCAACAGTTCGTCGGCAAGAGACATTTTACAAAACTTTAAAGTCTTACAACAAATTCAATCAATGGCACTAATTTTATTTGAAAATATATAACGAGATCACTGTATTTTAAATTACGTCGTGAAGGTTCTAGCTAGTTTAAATTTATACATATCGTCTTCTTCTTCTTTTTCGCTATGTCGTCCTTTTTTTTTGTTCTCTTCTTTCCGTTTGGATTGGAAAAGGCAAAGGTTTAAACCATACAGCCTGGACATCAGTAATTTATTTGCTGTAGGTGAATCAATACTTAAAACTAAAACTAACACTAAACTAGCCTAATTTAACCTAACTCATTGAATTGCGAGGTGGTTCGCATTCCAATGCTCAACAAGGAAGCTAAGCGCAGGAACAGCGATCCGGGTAAGACGATGCGATTAGAGCACCCTTTACCATAATTCTCACTTTAACTTCATTGTTTTCTTCAAAAGCACGAATTATCATGACAATTCCACCGCACAATCACAATAATTGACCCGAAAATAACAATTTCTAAAATGAAGAAATATGGTCCGTCCTTCCCTTTTCGTTTCCCGCGCAAAACTCCGCTATGGCGCACACTGGTTCAGTTTTCTAAAAAAGTGGACTTAGGGGTCAATGTTCACCTATATGCTTGAATTTTTTTCACGTATTCCTCTTTTGATTTCAAATCACTTTTACTGATTGCAATTTTTCTTAAAACCCTGCAAATTTTGAGAAAAAAAAAGATAAATATTTTTTTGTATGGAGAAAAAGTTATTAATGTTTGTAACTCCAAAATGCGCATGAGTCACACAATGCCACCTAGTGGGCACTATAGAACACATTATTCCCTAACATAAATGTAGGTAACTTTTTTCAATAAACTTGCAACTTTCAGAGTTAGAGGCGATTAAACATCTGTAAAAAAATAATTATATTTATTTGGACTTTTTCGTAGATTAGATACAAAAATCCTTCAAATGCAGTTCGGATCAGATTCATAATAATTAATTAGGTACATTGTAACACCCTAACATCCATTGAAATCAGTGTCTCATATATTAATAAAAAAAGTTTTTTTATTTCCAAATATCATTTGTAGACAACTATGGTCGTAAATTGGCTAGCAGTTTTGCGCACCTGTGTTGCTCGTGCGCGCGCTTTTGTTTGGCTACCTGGAATAGTTAACAGCTAAAATGAACCATCTATTGTTTCAGAAGAGTCATGTATGATTTGCAGGTGCTCAAAATGGAATTATTATAACTAGTGGATTGGTCTATTTCTTAATAAGAATATAAGAAAGCGGTCTCATAACGAGTCCTAAAAATTATTGAATTTAAAAGTAATATATTTTGTAAAAAGTTAATGTTAATATTATGAAAAGCTTAAGGGATTTGCGCTTGTGTCAATTTCCAAGTTAACGTAGAATTCATCTTCGCCCTCAGCAGTTTCCTGTTCGTCGATCTCTATTTCTTGCAGTAGAGGCATGACCTCGGGGAAAAAAAACATTTTGTTTTTTTTTGCGACATATTTTCCGAGAACGCGTTTCCCTAATGTGTCTGAAATCTTTGTTTCGGGCTTCGGACGCCTCTTCTGACATAATACCCACGGGAATAAAAAAATAATGTTCGTATATATCTGCACCATGGAATAATAATTTATGAATGTTTGATAATCATAATCATAATCATAATCATAAATTTATTGGCAATACTGTGTATAAAAAGTGGTAACAATAATTTATAAGTTCCTACAGTTATCCATTACGGATGTACAATATTATAATATAAAATTTAAAATAAAAAATTAAAAGATGTCAAGCAATAATATTATGTCAAAAATTATTAAAATATTCATCTAGGTTATAAAAACATTTGTGCATCAACCATTCTTTCAATTTTCGATTAAATTGCGGGTTTTCTAGTGCTTTTATATAGTTAGGCAAATGGTTAAACACTCGAGTTCCTGTAATCAAGGTACTCTTGTTATAAATATAACTTGAAGATTTCAAAGTACAAATGTCATAAGCATGTTGAGATCTAAGATTCTTTTTAATTTTACTTTTTTCACAGAAATGATTTTTATTATTCTTTACAAATACGCATGTTTCAAGTATATAGATACTCGTCAAAGTCAGAAATTTATAATCTTTAAATACATTTCTTAAAGTTTCATATTTGTCAATGTGGTACATCACGCGAAGGCATTTCTTTTGAAGTAAGAATGTCGATTGAACATTGACAGAGTTGCCCCAGAATATTACGCCATATGTCAATAGAGGATATATGTACCCATAGTATGCGTTCTTAGTTACATTTTCTGAAGAAACACTGCTTAAAATTGAATAACACTGCTTAAAATAAATTTGATGTCATATAATACCATGGGTACAAAGATATGTAAAAATGAGCAGTATCTTGACAGTACTTTTGATTTTACGTCTTCATCAGTAACTTCCGATGGCAAAAGACTTGATAACAAATTAAATAAGCCATCATGTTTTTTTATATCTGAACAATCTTGCAATGCCACATAAAAATCCAAATTAGTTACAAACTGAGACATTTCCAGCCCAACCTTTCGAACCAATCAACATAATTTTTGACAACGAAAATGACAGCGTAAATAAAACAACAAAATAGATAAGACAAATTTAACAGAAACGAAAAATAAGCAACAAAAATCAACAAACAAGACAACAACAACTAACAAGAAATTAAACAAAAAGTCGAAAGCTAACGTAGTCACAGATTAGCGAGGACGTCTACACACAAACACACTCTACCTGAGACTGAATTATGGTGATTTTAAATATTTGTAATTGTTGCATTCATAAGCATATAAAATATGATGAACCGATGCAAGTCATAAATGACCCTTATGAACAATAGACGATTCATTTTAGCCACATATGAGTTTTATAATGTGGCATTAAAAATACATACAACCCTAAATTTTTACTTTTTTATCACCAACCCCTATTTTTTTATAGCCATTTTAGTAATTTGATCATTTTTCATCCCGCTCGATAACTGATCAATTATAGTGTTTTTCGTAACTTTTAAAATAACGAGGCTCGGCGAGACGGGGCCGGGGAGGGACGGTGCTAGGGGCGAAGCAAAGTTCGCTGGGTCCGCTAGTATAGTATAAATTTTTCGTAGCCCAAAGATTTTTTTTCATATTTGAATAACCTTTCAAAAATAGTAGTAAGATAGATAGGTAATTTGTGAAACGAAACCATTTTCTAACA
Source organism: Pyrausta purpuralis (assembly GCA_963924145.1). Taxonomy (NCBI): domain Eukaryota; kingdom Metazoa; phylum Arthropoda; class Insecta; order Lepidoptera; family Crambidae; genus Pyrausta; species Pyrausta purpuralis. Next base: position 6,281,897 of record OZ001649.1, on the reverse strand, counting down.
GATTAAAAGTCTCGAAAGATTTTTAATTGGACGTGATGTGGCAAAGTTTGAACCGAAACCCAGGAGTCACCTTCAAGATGTGAAGGCGACCGCTAACGGTTTCTGAATATTTAAGTTTAAGATTAAAACCGAAATTGGAGAGGCCTGCTATGAATATTTTAGATTCACATCGTGTAGCTGATAACTATTCCAGGTAGCCAAACAAAAGCGCGCGCACGAGCAACACAGGTGCGCAAAACTGCTAGCCAATTTACGACCATACTACAAATGATATTTGGAAATAAAAAAACTTTTTTTTATTAATATATGAGACACTGATTTCAATGGATTTAAGGGTGTTACAATGTACCTAATTAATTATTATGAATCTGATCCGAACTGTATTTGAAGGATTTTTGTATCTAATCTACGAAAAAGTCCAAATAAATATAATTATTTTTTTACAGATGTTTAACCGCCTCTAACTCTGAAAGTTGCAAGTTCATAAAAAAAAGTTACCGACATTTATGTTAGGGAATAATGTGTTCTATAGTGCCCACTAGGTGGCATTGTGTAACTCGCGCGCATTTTGGAGTTACAAACATTAATAACTTTTTCTCCATACAAAAAAATATTTATCTTTTTTTTCTCAAAATTTGCAGGGTTTAAAGAAAAATTGCAATCAGTAAAAGTGATTTGAAATCAAAAGAGGAATACGTGAAAAAAAATTCAAGCATATAGGTGAACATTGACCCTTAAGTCCATTTTTATAGAAAACTGAACCAGTGTGTGGCGTCCGATTTTAATGCTTTTGACACTTTGTTCCGCCAATGTCATGTGAGAATGCTTTTAATAGTCTATGGCTCTAGGCTTTGGTTTGGCGTTTGCTTTTTTAAATACTTTTCTTAGGTTTGGAGATGCATGGCCGTCTGGTTATTGAGCTATAAATACTGCTTTTTTTAGTGGTGTTTCAAAAATATCGCATGATTTCTACAGATTATAACATCGTTTTGCATAATTGTGTATTTTTAGGAATGGCAACGATAAAATAGTGTTGTATGCCAAATCAATTAAACTTTCAATTACATGATCAGTGCTTTAATCGAACTAGTTAATTCGTTATGCCCACCACTGAAACTTATTGGCAGCAAATTCAACTAATAGGCTGGTAGTCCTATTTTATGTCAAATAAATAATAGATTCCTCATGTAAAAAAACAAAAATCGTGTTCAACAATATCAGCAAACGTTTAGCAGCACATCTGCATCTATACAATTTAATCGATAGGGTAAAAAAAACAAAGCACTGGATCTCAATTTTCTTTTAAAAAAAGTTAAAACCGACTTCTTAACCAAAATGCACCGAAAGGTCTTAAATAAACTCTCCACTTCTTTAAAAAAGGAAAAGATTCCATTTTAGACGAACAATTTCTGTTTAGAGTCGGTGCTTTCATAAGTGGCATTTTGTGTCATAAATTGAATAAATTATTTTTGACTTTGACTTTGACTTTGATTCAATGGCTTGAAATGGCAAAACCGATAGTACCAACTTTTTAGTGCATTCTGGTTATGAAGTCGGTTTTACCTTGTTTTAAAGTTAATTTTACATGCATTTTTTTAGTAATTACAGGAGAGGTTGCATCTTTTGACTCTGTTCTTAAATAAGGTACAAATTACCTATCATAAGTTTTGACATTAAAATCACTGAACTCCTAACTGTTTAGAAGTTTACCATCAGCTCAGCTCTACACAATGTTGACTATCAGTCGCAACAAAAAGTCTGTATTAAGATTCTAGTACGAAAACATTAAACGTGCCTTTTCAATTCGAGATTTTCTCTCGATTGTACCACCATCATCAGATTCCAACTTGACAACATTGGGACCAAATAGAAGGTAGAATCTCTAGGTAGCAAATAAAATTTTCGAATCTGTCGACATATGACTGAGATATGAGGTAACATAGATACAAAATAAACATGCAGTCTGATTGATAACCTCCTCCTTTTTTGAAGTTAGTTATAATCCATTGTCTTTATTGGGTTTTCTTGAGCACATTATACTTTCTGGATGAACGGGCTAAGCTAAAAGTTTTAAACTTGTTTAGAATCGGAAAGTCTCGAAATGGTTTTCAAAATGTCATTCTTTTATGATTAAAAATGAAATAATCTAAATTCGATTTATTTTGGTACGATTGCAAAATTGTAAGTAGCACAAAAAACTAAGAGTGCCAGCCAACGGCAAAATACTCGGTTAGTAAAGGTACTATTTAGGAAATCATATCTTATTATAACTATAATAAAGAGAAATGGCAAGGCAGTGTACATTTTCTGCATAATATAATAATTACATAAAAACGATCGATTTTAAAGACACTCATACTCAACCATGAGACACGATTGAAGCTAAATGTATACTATAATAAAAATCATAATCAAAACTTAATAAAATTATCATCTAATATGTTTTTTGCTGATTTTGGCCCCTATCCACCACAATAGATAAGGATGCCATGGGTTAATCGGACGGTCGGAATGGACAGATTAACGGCGAGGGCAACCAACCAACCCGATTTATCAATTGAATGGTAAGTCAAAAAGATGTATCGAAATAAGTTTTGGCATGTTAGGTATGTTATTACAACACCAAGTTACTCTAATTAATCTGTGCAACTGCCAATTTTCGCTGCGCTGCGGGTGTACTCTCAGGGCCCTAAAAAGGCCAAATTAATTTAAAAATACTGTTTTCTGCAATTTTTTAGTAAATTTTGAGATTCATTTTTAGTCGAAATGGCGCTCAATCCCCAATACGATGCCATCGGCAAGGGCTTCGTTCAACAATATTACACATTGTTCGACGATCCGGCACAACGAGCAAATCTGGCTAATATGTACAACGTGAGTGTTTATTGTTAAGTAAAACCGAGGAATTCTTGAATTACTTACGAAATGTGTTTCGGGTGGTGTAACTTTGTTGCTATAAAAATATTTAGAGGTTAGCTTTTAAGTTCCCTTCAACTAAAATTCTCCACATTTTCCTACTAATGGGAGCATTGTTGTTCACTAAATTCAAATCCTACACAGGATCTCAATCATATGTGTGCATTATTTTATGCCGGCTTCTGTGGAAAAGGCTAATGTACAACAGTGGCTGTCCTTCGGCTGATAATGATGATGATGTTGTCATCACCTCAGGTCTCTTGACTTATGTCCAAATTTTGGTTGTGCCTTATAGTTTAAATTAACAAATTAATTACATTATTCATCACATGCTTTAATTATCATTAAAACTAGTTATAACATTAAGTTGTCCATTGCTGAATATTTGTAACTCTTTTAACTTTTAGACCATGGCCAATATAACCTGAAGTTTGCACAATTGCTTCCCTATTTTTTGCCCCATAAATTCCCTTACAGTCTCAATCCCATTTCATTAGTATCACAACACAATGCAGAGTTTCACATTTGTTGCATTGTAATACAAACATTGCAACTTTTTTGTATTGTTTATTTCAGGTTGAAACTTCATTTATGACTTTTGAAGGAGTCCAACTTCAGGGTGCTGTTAAAATTATGGAAAAATTAAATGTAAGCAATTTTTAAAACGTTTATTTAGTGTGTTGCATATTGTAACAGCTAATTTTGATGATTCACTTTTAATTTTATTTTTACAGGCCTTGACATTTCAAAAAATTGGTAGGCTAATAACCTCAGTTGACTCTCAGCCTATGTTTGATGGTGGAGTTCTAATAAATGTTCTCGGCAGATTGCAGGTAATTTGAAAGCAAAGTATTTTTATCTTATTTAATGAATTATTTACATACTTTATAAACAATTTTCTTGTTACTTTTGTAACAGACTGATGATGATCAACCACATGCGTATCTGCAAACATTTGTGTTGAAGCCAATAGGGAACTCATTCTATGTAGAACACGACATATTCAGGCTGGCACTTCATGATGTTTAAGACTAATATAAGCTACGAAGACAAAGTAAGAAAGCAAAATGTGTACACTTACGCACTGTAAATAATCATGCTTTCACTTTGGGTTTGCTAATATCCCTTAATCCTGAGTTGAAGATTATTAGGCCTATTAGTTGTCATACTTTTTTGTTTGTAAGGAAAGTTGAGAGGCACTACCCTTTTCCTTGTGATATCAATTCTTCTTTTGATTTATAAATAAACCTCCATGTGTACTTCTTCATAATATGTACCTAAAACATTTAACTTAATTTTCATGTTCTTGTTTAATTTGCAATAATTTGTTCTCTGCATGAGCAAAAGGCTATCCCTACTTTAGTGAAAGAAAACTTTATTTTCATAACTAAACAAAGTTGATAAGATAACAATACCATTGACCTTTTCATAGCTGTCACATATCACTATTATGTCTAGCAATTATTTTATTGTATGAAATTAAGTGCATGTAATCAAGTACTATTTTAAATAAATTGTATGCCATATGAAATATTTTCAGAATAGTACTTTTCTAGAATTTTCAAAATATTTCATTGTCAGAATGAAGTATGCTCACCAGAAGTGCCAGTAGTTCTATGTGTTAATCCCTAACAATAGCTATTATAAAAATTTTATTAACAATTTTAAGGATATTAAACAAGAAACTTTTTATTTTATCAGCAACATGTTAAAATAATGCTGTGTTTAGCTTTTTCTTTATTTTGATGGATAACTATAAGACCAAAATTCAGTGATGATAAACAATTCATAGTGAACTAAATGAGGCACCAGCTACACAAATGATAGTATTGATGTACAGGACTCGAGGCTTCGAGTCCTATTTTTAAGGCCACGAGAAGGAATAGCAAGGCTCAGATCGGGGCACCAAGACTACCAAGTGAGCTGAGACAAGTTGCGAGCTCTGAGCCATGCCTCGAGGCTTTAAAAGAGCTTGAGCCTTCAAAAGAGCTCAAACCTTGGAGAGAACTCAAACCCTCAAAAGAACTCAAGATGTGAAAAGAGTCTTAAAATGAATGCAAGGCTTTAATAAAAGCTCAAGTTTATGTTTATCACATTAATACCTCCGTAACTAAGTAATCTATAATATATAAAGCTACATTATCTATACATATAAAATACAAAGTGATGACTGACTGACTGACAGAGATATGAACGCTCAGCCCAAACCGCTGGGTCTAGAGATTTCCAATTTGGTAAGTAGCCTCCCGATGTGGTCAAGGGGTCCACTAAGAAAGGATTTTTCAAAATTCCTCCCCAAAAGGGGTAAAACAGGGATGCAAAATTTTGGGAGCAACAAGATTCATTCGATCAATTTAGTTGAAACTTTATAGGAGTACTTCTATCGTCAAATAAATGAGTACCAGTAAATAAAGCTGATTCCTATGTTTATTGTATGGAGTGTGTTTTCATTTTAATACTTAAAGAAAGAAAACGCTTTATAACACTTTTTAAAAGGCTCGAGCTTTTAAATAAGACTAGCTTTCGAAAAGGCTCGAGCTTTCAAAAAGGCTCGAGCTCTCAAAAGGCTTGAGCTCTGCGAAAGATTCCAAGCTTCATACAAACGAGGCGAGCTCCGAAAAAGGCTCGAACTCTAAAAAAGACTTCCGAGTCGTCGAGCTTCATACAAACGAGGCGAACCCTGTAAACGACTCTGAGCTTTCGGCAAAAGGACTCGGAAGCCTGGAGCCTTGTACATCACTAGATGACAGTCATCATGGCTGATTATCGTCTAACTGGTTTGCTGTGATTTCGTACTTACTTCATTTAAATAATATTGTTTTGGTATTTCCAGTGTGACGATGACCCTCCACATCCATACATGCAGACGTTCGTCTTGAAGCCACTCGGAGACACATTCTTTGTTCAGCATGACATATTCCGCCTTGGTATCCATGATTCTGCTTAAATCCCTAATACGCACCCTTCGAGACAATCGAACAAGATCATAATAAATATGTAACTACCACAGTTAGTTAACACACTGTATTACTTGTTTTGGTTATCTAGGTGTAAGTAATCAATGCAATCTAATGTCTATTTGGAAATTCAAAAAATAAATAAATGGAGCCCAGCACAAAAAAATCTGTGACAGATAAGCATTTAATGAGTTTTGCTTGTTTCTTTTTAAAAACTGTTTTTATAATAAATTCTGACACATTAACTGTTGACAATGTGTCTTGTGCTAGAGCTCCAAATATTGGCATTGTGTTTGGCTTGGTCATGTGACTCCGGCTTTAGTCAAAGTAATGGCGGACTTTTCAGTTACATGTATACATTTTATAAATAAATACATATAATTTTGTAGCTAATCGTTTCAGTTCCCAGACAAACAATCCTTGGTATAATTGGGGTAAAAAATACACAAAAATAGATGCTAAGACAATCATGTATTAAGTTATAAATAGTCAAAAATTAACAAAAGAACCACTTGAAAACAGGTACATTTTTACCAATCTCGAAAATTTAAGACTTGCCTTCCATTAAATCCTTAGACGCTACGAACACTTAACAAGTTTATTCTGCATGCACTACAATACGAAATACACACTGGGCCGAAGGGCCGTCCACTTGTCTAAGTGAATGACTAGGTTGCAAAAGTGAACAAGGCTGGCACGTAACCAATTCGAGTCTACCAACTGGCTTTGTGTCCACCTCCCTACATAGCGACGTTTATCCATCTAAACCACATTAAAACTGCAACTTTAAAATTCCAGCCAATTTCTCCTCCGCTAAACACTAAACATTTTAATTTTCCGTCTCTTGTCCCCTACTGCTCGTGAAAGCACTCTTATTTAAAATTAGAAGTCATATCTAATTACAAAAACGGGAACGGTACACATTTTTTTGTATACTATTTCAAAAACTGTAAATATATTGAAAAGCCTTCTTTATTTGCGAACTGCTAAAGGAACCACATACAGTTACGACTATCACGAGGTGAAGAAGACTACAAAGCAGAGATCAAATTAGACATGGCAAGACCGAATATGGTCACTTTTACACAAGGAATATTTGTACATTAGCCTCATATAGTTGGTGGTACTGCTCCAATGTTATTTTACTTATTGTAGTTATGATTGGCTTAAAAGTATGAGTAAGATATATACAGTATTTCCAGGCATGTAGTAATAAAACTTAAGGGCAATATCTACGATAAATTAATCGAGGAAAATACCCCATATAGGGCGTCAATTCTAAAATACCATCATTTTACTTCAATGACTTTTGTTTTACTTAATGCTTCAACACCCGAGCGGTCCAATGAGACCGCATAACAATAGAATTGCTATTGTGTCCCGTTCACTTACGCTTGAGGGATTTAAAAGAAAAACTCGTGAAATTTATAGCGGTTTGAGTCTCCCGTCGTGTAGAGGCAATTTTTTGGTGTTATTGAAAGAAAAAGGTGTGGTGTAATTAACACATAAAAAAGTCGCTATCAAATGACTCCATTTTTTGTTGTGTAATATATGTTGTAAAGGTACTAAACTGTATAGTAACAAAAATATTGTAATGAAGTACTAAAAATATATGCAGATACTTAAATGTTCAAGCACTTCAAGACAAGTAAGAATAATTGTTACGATTTGTAACTATTGTAAGTCAAAATAATTCAGAACAGTACCACAATTATCCACTGCATCAATAGCGAATACACGAAAACCGTTCAGATGTTTTTATTGGTAACGTGTAATTTGCATTTTTCAAGCGACAAAATCTTAGTTGTTCATACTTATTGAGCCTGAGTTTAAAATCTCTTATGGTAAACAATAATGAAAAGTATTGTCCAGTTTACGTTAACAACTTATAAATAACAACACATTTTAAATAATAAAAAAAACAAACAAGCCTGAGTCATTGTTAGCGCCCAGATTTTACTTTATAAAACGATTGAAGAAAGGAGTTTCTTAAAACAAACTGATTTGAGGGGACGTAAAAATCTGCCAATTTACATGCAGTTTTAACCGCCAACCCTTAAACCATTAAATGGTCATATTATTACGACTTTACAACAGTAAGTAAAAAAAACTGTTGATACACTGACTGGTTTAAAATGTTGCATATTCCAATTAACAGACAACTAACTAAATAAGACCCTCCAAATAGATAGAACTATTGCTATTTCAGATTGGCGCGTTTTTTTCTTGGCAAGACAGATCTGTCATATTTTAAGGTTCTTTTCACACTGGCTATAAAACAAAAGAAACATTTTTTTTCAAACCGGCCAGCACTTCATCCCTTCAATATTTCAACTCAAACTTTCAAATTGAGAACGGTAGGTACTTGCAGAGATCGTAAACCCAGGCCAGGCGTGGTGAGGCGTTCAGTTGCCGCCTTTCTTGCGGCCGCGCGAGCCGGGCAGCGTGACGCCTCGGAGCGAGCGCATCGCCATCGCGCGGTTGAAGTGACGTTGCGTTTTGTGCTCTTCCACGTCACTGCCGCTGTCCACTGATGACAGTATCACTAGGAGCACGCCCATCACCTGGAAAGGGAGAAGATATATGGTTACTGAGACATAATACTTTTAAACAATACGTTAACCATGTACTGGTCTGACCCAAATCAGCCGATACAATGTGATGCGGAACCTTAATAAAAAGTATCGATCATTATCTTATGTGTCATCTGGCAACACGGATTCACACTTTACTATAGTAAGATTGCGTTCCACTAGACGCCCGCCCGCATTGCCCATCCTTTCAGTTTGTCACGAGCATTGCGATCGTTAAGTGTAATGCTGACAACGACTCACCCTTTATAATGTTTTAAACTTTCATGGTCACTAACATTGGAATAGTTAGATACGGGATTGCTACCATGTACCTTATTATTTATGAGTTTCCGATATTTCGGCACTGTTGCAAGCGCCATGATCACGGAGTTACTGAAGACAACTTGCGGGTGGGTTTTTATTGGCAGACATACATAACAACCCACCCGCAAGTTCTCTCTTAAATAATAAGGTACATGGTAGCAATCCCGTATCTAACTATTCTAAGACTCACCCTTTAGATATGCTTCACCGTGAGCGTTAGTCATGACGTCATCAATAAAGTTTATATCGCGACCATTAAGTGTAACGGCAAACTATGTGTTTCGGTCGTTGCGAGCGTCTAGTGGAACGCACTCTAAGAAATAAATTAATCAACGCTCCCACGTACCAAACACACAATGATCAGCAGCGTGTATACGTGTACCGATGCCTCTGGTATGTTCTCGATGTCTTTGAGCGCAGCGAGCGCCGGCTCGAAGTCTGGCCGTAGATCGAGAGCGTGCCGCAAATGCACTGCCGCTTCCTGGAAACGTACAATTAGTGATTTCAGACTAAAGAAAGACTTTGTATCCACTGTAAGGACCCGTTTCCATAGAAACGGAGCAGAGCAGCGATGGGTAAAAAAAACACCTCTCGCAATCGCTGCTTCGCTTCACGGAGCTCTGTTTCTATGGAAAGAACCACAATTCTAGTTTAATTTTTTAATACAAGGACGAAAAGAATTGAAAAACGGATAAATAGCATTTGTAAAATCAAATTCCTCACGCAAGCAAATGGGGCCTGTATTGAAACGACTAATGACCACCAAAACTGAAATAGATACATTATTGTGTCTACGAACCAAAAGTTCGACGACAACCGACTAAATGTTCATGTTGAAAGAATTACTGGAACGGATAAAAAGGCTTGTGAAATGTAGGCATAGATAATTCGAAGAATTGAAAATCATACATTCCGTCGATTTTGTTATCCAAATTGTTTTAATAAACATGTTAAATATATTTTGTCAGGTTTAAAACATTCAAAAACTGCAGTATTTACTTAGTAACAGGCGTCGGAAGCACTGTTGATTGTTTTTATCGGATGCCATATTATTTAACATGATTACGAAATATTTATGCAATACATCGTATACATTGGACTGTTCAGTGAGTAGTAGGTACTTATTAAATATCAGTCGATAATGCAAATAGTATAAATTACTGTAGCCTCGGTTGGTGGTACAGAGGACAAAAACAAGTGCTTGTTTTTTTCATGACATTTATCGGCTAAGCAATAAGGTTGAATTCATTCGAACTTACTTTTGTCTAGGCATTTGCGTAAACAAACCGCAAGTAGGTGTGGCTATAGACCTGTCACAATGTCTAGTTTGATTGATAACATATTTGTGTAGAAAGAATGTTATTTACTAAGCGTAATTTTCGTTAAGTACCTATTATTTGTAGATGCTAATTCGATGTAACTAGCATTTTTTTTTAAAGCAGTATCATAAAAACAAGCTGCACACCACTGAAATGCGTATGCTGAAATGGACAGGTACGAATACACAAGAGGAAGTTTTAAGGTTGCACCCAAATGCGATAAAATATGTGAAGCTAGGCTCGGATGCCATGGTCATGTGATGAGAAGACCCGCCGATCAAGTCGTGTAGAAGTGCCTTTCTATGGCAAAGAGAACGCGGGAATGGGGGACGACCTCAAACGACCAGGCTGTAGAATGTCCGCAGCGACTGTAGTGCCTCGGACTTACGAGACCTCTCTCGTAAGTCCCAGCAAGCGAATTTAATGGCGCAGCATGATTATGAAAGCCGACCCCATGTGCCGGGAAAAGTCGACGAAGAAGTAGTACCTATCATTCTGATCTGACAGATGATACTACTGCAATCAACACACAAATATATCCGGTGATAGATATAACAGATCTATTGGATAATATTAGAGATATATTTTTAAATTCAACTTGAATTGAACAGATACTATGCCATTTATTGGAAGCTGTACGCTAAACTCAAATCGAAGCACCGTTTAGCCGTTTGGCACAGGCATACTAAGAGGGTACAACATTTTTTGACCAAAAGTACCTAAAAATACTTTTGTAGGAGGGGGGTACCGTTGCCAGGCGCTAGGATCGGGACACATCTAGTATTTTCAAATCTCACCGCTAACATATGATATTGCTTTACTGTAATTTGAAATTTATGTCTTACGAGGGTCAAACTGAAAGTTCTTAGAACTGGCCACTTATAAACAATATAATAAAAAAAATATTCTAAAATTTGAAAATAGAACTCTTTGCCAATATTACTGAGTATATATTTCATTCATTTGTCATTTGTTTTACGATTTGGCGGCAAATTGAAAATTGTCTGTGTCACGTCAACATGAATTTAACACGAGAAAATTTTCGTGCAATGATTTTTTATGACTTTCGATGTCATTTAAGTCAACAAGAAAGTTATGATAGACTACGATTGGCCTTTCACGATGAAGCCCCATCTCGTGCGACTGATTACAACTGGTTTAATGAGTTTCAACGTGGTCGCACTAATCTCACTGATGATGTACGTGAGGGACGGCCTTCTACGGCGACGACTGAAAATAACATCTGTGTTGTGCGGCGTATGATAGAGACTGACAAAAGAGTGACCTATCAGCAGATTCGGACAAGCTTAGGCATCGGTATGAGTCAAGTGCACAAAATCCTCCACGAACATTTAGCGGTCAGGAAGCTTTGCGCCCGGTGGATACCTCATAATTTGACTAAGGCTCAAAAACTCCATCGTGTGGATTGGTGCCGTAAAATGATTGAAAGATTTAACGGAGGTGACTCAAATGCTGTGTTCGACATACTAACAGGTGACGAAAGCTGGATTTACTGTTATGATCCTGAAACAAAAAGACAATCTGCTCAGTGGGTGTTTCCTTTCGAGGAGTTGCCAACTAAAGTGAAGAGAGATCGAAGTGCGGGAAAAAAAATGGTGGCCTCGTTCTTTGGAAGGATAGGTCATTTCGCAACAATTGTGTTAGAGGATCAAAAAACAGTTTCTGCAGAATGGTACACTACCAATTGTTTGCCACTTGTCTTGGAAAAAGTTCGAGAGAAACGACCTCGCAGTAGGATCCTCCTTCACCACGACAACGCCTCGTCGCACACCGCCAAGCGAACGATCGACTATTTGGCGACATCAAACGTTGAATTACTGGGTCACCCGCCGTATAGCCCCGACCTCGCGCCTTGTGATTTTTATTTATTTCCAAAAATTAAAGAAAAACTTAAAGGAAAGCGGTTTATGAATGCTGAAGAAGCGGTGGCTGCGTATCGCGATGCCATTGAAGAGACCCCTAAGGACGAGTGGGCAAAGTGCTTTTCCCAGTGGTTCCATCGCATGCAGCGGTGTATTGACGTCAATGGACAATATTTTGAAAAGATATAATAAAACTAATAACTGGCTAATGTAATCAGTTTTTGATTTTCTAAGAACTTTCAGTTTGACCCTCGTACTTAGATGATGATGAGAACAAAAACTGTTGCCGGGCGATCTTCCAAATCTCATCCTCGCGTATGGTACGGTCGAGTCTGCCGCCTAAACACTTTCAAACGAAAATCGGTTGCACACACGACACGGTTGTAACCGGCGTCACTTCAGACACTAGACGACGCGAGGTGCGAGCTTTTTTTTTCTCCTAAGGTTGTTAGGCAGCGGTGAACTCTATAGTAACTATAGCTACTGTTGCCACACGTTGCAGTCAGCTGATGTACCGACAGCTTTACGAGAATAATGAAATGTTTTATTGTAATACTAGCAGACTCAGCGAACTTTGCTTCGCCCCTAGCACCTACCCGCCCCGACCCCGTCTCGCCCAGCCTCGTAATTTTAAAAGTTAAGAAAAACACTAAATTGATTAGTTATCGAGCGGGATAAAAAATGATAAAATTACTAAAATGGCTATAAAAAAATAGGGGTTGTTGATAAAAAAGTAAAAATTTAGGGTTGTATGTATTTTTTGATGCCACATTATAAAAAAATAAAAACAAACATTTCGTCCGAAAGTTAAAAAAATAAAAATAAGGGTGAACAACCCTAATCACTTAGGGGTATGAAAAATAGATAGTAGCCGATTCTCAGACCTACTGAATACGCATATAAAATTTGGTAAGAATCAGTAAAGTCGTTTCGGAGGAGTATGGTAATAAGCATAACGTCCAGGACTATAGACCAATTGCCAAAATGTTTGAAAAAAATATTTATGACTATATTTACCCTATTTTACGACCAATAATCGCAGATCAGCAGCACGGTTTTATTGATAGGAAGTCAACGGAATCTAACCTTTGTGAATTTACTTGTTTCTGAAGTTTACGCGAATATTACTCATTGAAATAAAACAACTTTTTTACGGATTAACTTTTCGTCCTATTGTGAGTCAGATTGATTCCCCAACGTACAAGCTGGCGAAGCATTTGGCGAAAACACTATCTGTACTACGAGGAGGAACTACGGCACATGTTAAGGATTCCTATGACTTCATAAGCCAAATAAAGACCTTGCAATTGGCAGAAAATGAAACAATGGTTAGTTTTGATGTACAGTCCCTATTTACAAGTTTACCTGTGAAGGACTGCATTGAAATTACCAGAAGGAAGTTAGTTGAATTCGATATGCCCATAGAGTATGCAGAACTTTTAGAGCATTGCCTTACATCTGGCTATTTATTATGGGACGGTGAATTCTACATACAAATTGATGGTGTAGCGATGGGTTCCCCAGTATCACCTGTTGTTGCTGATATCTTCATGGAAGATTTTGAGGCCACAGCTTTGAACACATCACCTATATCACCAAGGTTTTATAAACGGTACGTAGATGACACCTTCACAATATTACCCACAGATAAAGTTTCTGCTTTTTTGAACCATCTTAACTCTATTCATCCACAAATACAATTTACTATGGAAATTGAGGCAAACAATAAACTAGCTTTCTTAGATGTTTTACTCACTAGGAATTCTGATAACACACTTAGCCACACAGTTTTTAGAAAGGCCACCCATACAGACAAATATCTCAATGGTGCATCTCACCATCATCCTTCACAGTCAGCTACCGTGGGCAAAACTTTGTTTCAGAGAGCGTTGGGCATCTGTGACGACCGACACCTGGCTGCTGAACTTCAGCATGTAAGGAAGGTACTACGGGACAACCAGCTTCCAGTACCACGTCGTTGCAGACCCCGTGCCAGTGCCAAGCCCATGACAGTTGAACGCCCACCTGCCGTACTACCTTACATCAAGGGGGTCACTGACAAGATTGGGAATATCTTGAAGCGAGCTTCCATCAAGACTTATTTCAAGCCGCCAAAGAAGATTAACCAATTTTTACCACCTGTCAAGTGCACCATACCTCTTCAAGATGCAGGGGTGTATAGACTGCAATGTGACTTTGGCCTCTCCTACATCGGGCAAACCAAACGAAGTATAGGCGTGCGGATAAAAGAACATATAGCTGACGTTAAACATAGACGAAACATAAAATCTGCAGTGTGTGAACATGCCTTAGACAAACCCAACCACTTCATACGTTTTGACCAACCTAAAGTACTATCAAAAGAACGTCGGTTCATTCCACGTATGCTACGCGAAGCTATAGAAATAAGAAAACATCCAAATTTTAACAGAGAAGATGGTTGGAAAATTCCACCTGCATGGGATCCAGTTCTAACTAGGACCCAAGCTAGACCACTCACTGCAAGATCACAAGACACAGTTAGCTCTTTCTGCGTGGATAGGAACGTTAATTAATAATATGAGTGACGGTAGTGTATATTTTTCAAAACTCTGTAAATGACAAATAACATCTTAGTCTACCCGTGACCACGAACGCTGTAAAGTGTTCGAAACGTCGGGATAAAATTAATAAACTCGCGAAAAGTTAATCCGTAAAAAAGTTGTTTTATTTCAATGAGTAATATTCGCGTAAACTTCAGAAACAAGTATGTGAACCAGTACGGACTGGATACAGCAAACAAAATCCGCCGGTTGGAAGATCTCAAGACTAAACGTGCAAGGAAAATATCATCTTAAAATTTCCTTAAGAGGTGCCGCGATCACAACCTCATCCCGCGATGTGTACAAATCACTCCAAAGAGAGACATACGTGGGAGTGCGAAGATCCTAAACCAGGCAAGTCGAAAAATGCTCCGTCATCTCATTCATCAACATCATAGTGACCTTGTCCATTTAAATGCAGCTGTGGATAATCTATGTAAAGAATTAAAATTAAAACTGTCCCTACTAGATTTTGAAGAATGCATTCAGGTACTTAATAAACGCGAAACATCAAAATATAACGAATGCAAACTAACACAAATACAAAAATACAACAAACTGTCATCGCAAAATTTAGTAAAACGGAACGCATCGAATGTCACATCTCCAACCATAGACAACAGAAACCGGGCAGTTGTCAATTTATCAAAACAAACATTGGATGAAAACACCATTGATATTCTTAGTAAAGGTCTCAATTTTGCAGTAACACCACGAAAAATTCCTTTTGAAAACATAATTTGCAGCGTAGAGGATTGTTTAGTAAAGAATGATTTGAAGAAAGAAGACGCAGAATCAATACGACAAGACATATCATGCGTCTTACGACATAGCAAAATACCTAAGTCGAATCTTTCTCGTGACCAATATTTAGCCCTTAAAAACTTAAAATCTAAACCGGAATTGACAATCTTACGTGCAGATAAAGGAAACGCTACGGTTATAATGGATACATCAGATTATAAACTCAAAATATCACAGTCGCTGTCGGACGAAACAACCTACAAACATGTAAAAATAGATCAAACGAGAAAAATATTAAAGAAAACCAGCGACCTAGTGAAAAAACATAGCGATAGTTTAAATCTTGATGCTAAGCAATTAGTACCAACATGTGCAAAACCACCTAAACTGTATGGGCTGCCTAAAATACACAAAACCAATGTTCCTCTTCGTCCTATTGTGAGTCAGATTGATTCCCCAACGTACAAGCTGGCGAAGCATTTGGCGAAAACACTATCTGTACTACGAGGAGGAACTACGGCACATGTTAAGGATTCCTATGACTTCATAAGCCAAATAAAGACCTTGCAATTGGCAGAAAATGAAACAATGGTTAGTTTTGATGTACAGTCCCTATTTACAAGTTTACCTGTGAAGGACTGCATTGAAATTACCAGAAGGAAGTTAGTTGAATTCGATATGCCCATAGAGTATGCAGAACTTTTAGAGCATTGCCTTACATCTGGCTATTTATTATGGGACGGTGAATTCTACATACAAATTGATGGTGTAGCAATGGGTTCCCCAGTATCACCTGTTGTTGCTGATATCTTCATGGAATATTTTGAGGCCACAGCTTTGAACACATCACCTATATCACCAAGGTTTTATAAACGGTACGTAGATGACACCTTCACAATATTACCCACAGATAAAGTTTCTGCTTTTTTGAACCATCTTAACTCTATTCATCCACAAATACAATTTACTATGGAAATTGAGGCAAACAATAAACTAGCTTTCTTAGATGTTTTACTCACTAGGAATTCTGATAACACACTTAGCCACACAGTTTTTAGAAAGGCCACCCATACAGACAAATATCTCAATGGTGCATCTCACCATCATCCTTCACAGTTAGCTACCGTGGGCAAAACTTTGTTTCAGAGAGCGTTGGGCATCTGTGACGACCGACACCTGGCTGCTGAACTTCAGCATGTAAGGAAGGTACTACGGGACAACCAGCTTCCAGTACCACGTCGTTGCAGACCCCGTGCCAGTGCCAAGCCCATGACAGTTGAACGCCCACCTGCCGTACTACCTTACATCAAGGGGGTCACTGACAAGATTGGGAATATCTTGAAGCGAGCTTCCATCAAGACTTATTTCAAGCCGCCAAAGAAGATTAACCAATTTTTACCACCTGTCAAGTGCACCATACCTCTTCAAGATGCAGGGGTGTATAGACTGCAATGTGACTGTGGCCTCTCCTACATCGGGCAAACCAAACGAAGTATAGGCGTGCGGATAAAAGAACATATAGCTGACGTTAAACATAGACGAAACATAAAATCTGCAGTGTGTGAACATGCCTTAGACAAACCCAACCACTTCATACGTTTTGACCAACCTAAAGTACTATCAAAAGAACGTCGGTTCATTCCACGTATGCTACGCGAAGCTATAGAAATAAGAAAACATCCAAATTTTAACAGAGAAGATGGTTGGAAAATTCCACCTGCATGGGATCCAGTTCTAACTAGGACCCAAGCTAGACCACTCACTGCAAGATCACAAGACACAGTTAGCTCTTTCTGCGTGGATAGGAACGTTAATTAATAATATGAGTGACGGTAGTGTATATTTTTCAAAACTCTGTAAATGAAAAATCACATCTTAGTCTACCCGTGACCACGAACGCTGTAAAGTGTTCGAAACGTCGGGATAAAATTAATAAACTCGCGAAAAGTTAATCCGTAAAAAAGTTGTTTTATTTCTTTGTGAATTTGTTCATCGCGTTACTGGTGCTATGGATAGGGGGCTCCAGGTCGATGCGGTGTATACCGACTATTCAAAGGCTTTTGATAAAATTTCTCATGAACATTTGATTAATAAGCTGTGCATGGTCGGTATACACGGCGATCTTCTTCGATGGATTATTTCTTACCTACGAGATCGCAGTCAGGCTGTCACGGTTAAGGGTTATGTCTCCTCTTTTGTTCCTATTGCTTCAGGTGTGCCCCAGGGATCCCACCTCGGACCATTATTTTTCAATATTTTTATCAATGACATCGTGAACATTTTTAGACATAGCAATGTCCTCATATACGCCGATGATATGAAAGTTTTCAGAATCATTAGGGATAAATCAGATTGTTTACTCCTTCAGAGGGGTATCGACGCTTTGACCCAATACTGTTCCGATAATTGTCTCTATTTGAATATCAAAAAATGTAACACAATAACTTTTACCCGTAAACGTAAGCCAATTGTTTTTAATTATTGTATCGCTAACAAAATAATTAACCGGGTTTATGAGATCAGGGACTTGGGTATTCTCCTTGACCATGAAATGTCATTCGATGCTCATATTAGTTCAATAACTTCTAAAGCATACCGTATGCTGGGGTTCGTTTTGAGGACAGGGAAAGACTTTCATTGTTGCTCGACCCTTATACTTTTATTTAACTGCCTTGTTCGATCTATTCTTGAATATGCGTCCGTTGTTTGGAGCCCACATTATAAAAAGTATGTTGAACTTATTGAACGGATTCGTCTTAAATTTATAAAATATCTACAGTTTAGATGTCATGTACCTGACTCTTGTAACCATATGAAGTCCGTGCCCTCTTTGCATAGCCGACGCATTGAAAGAGATCAATTATTTCTATATAAATTGCTGCACAACCTTATCGACTCTCCTTTTCTTTTGAGCGAAATAAGTTTACGATGTACCCGACTAAGTCATAAAAGTATTTTTTATGTGCCTACATATAGGACTAAATATGTTTGTAACACTTTCCTGCCGCGTACTTGCCGCAGTCACAATGACAGGTATCAAGGAGTCGATATATTTGCCTTAACTTTATTTCAATTTAAAAAGCAAATCCACGACCTGTCAGGTGACTGCTTTAGAATGTTTTTAACACTCACAGTGTCATATTTTATATTCATAAAGATGAAATAAGAAACCAAAAATTATTGCGCACGGGTGGGACTTGAACCAGCAACCTTTTGGCAAACCGGGCCAAACGCTCTTACCAATTGAGCTACCGTGCTGTTAGTCCGACCCTGCGAAATTTGTGGTTTCTTATGAAAACGTCAATTGCGTAACGCTTAGCGCCATCTAGCCGTCTGTTTATGAAACAGATGGCCCAAGCAGTTATTCTTTACAGAATAAATTCAACTTGGAAATTGATGTCGCTTCGCTTTCTAATGCTTTAGAATGTTTTTAACACTCACAGTGTCATATTTTATATTCATAAAGATGAAATAAGAAACCAAAAATTATTGCGCACGGGTGGGACTTGAACCAGCAACCTTTTGGCAAACCGGGCCTGTTTCATAAACAGACGGCTAGGTGGCGCTAAGCGTTACGCAATTGACGTTTTCATAAGAAACCACAAATTTCGCAGGGTCGGACTAACAGCACGGTAGCTCAATTGGTAAGAGCGTTTGGCCCGGTTTGCCAAAAGGTTGCTGGTTCAAGTCCCACCCGTGCGCAATAATTTTTGGTTTCTTATTTCATCTTTATGAATATAAAATATGACACTGTGAGTGTTAAAAACATTCTAAAGCATTAGAAAGCGAAGCGACATCAATTTCCAAGTTGAATTTATTCTGTAAAGAATAACTGCTTGGGCCATCTGTTTCATAAACAGACGGCTAGATGGCGCTAAGCGTTACGCAATTGACGTTTTCATAAGAAACCACAAATTTCGCAGGGTCGGACTAACAGCACGGTAGCTCAATTGGTAAGAGCGTTTGGCCCGGTTTGCCAAAAGGTTGCTGGTTCAAGTCCCACCCGTGCGCAATAATTTCTGTCAGGTGACTGTCAATAGTTTTCGTGGACTACTTTATTATGACTTATTCACTTTTTTTTTTCAAATATTTTCTTTCGAATTGTTATTTTGAAGGTTTTGGTTTGCTCAAAATGTAATGTAACATTAGTCTGAGGAAAATGAATTGGTTTTGGTGTTATCTTTAAGTGTTATTTATATTTTTTTCATTATAACTGTATGTTTCCCTAAAAATAAAAAATAAAAATAAAAAATAAAAAAAATTTAGAAAACTGTGACACGAGAATTTTATATATTAGATAGATTAGAAGATCTCACCTGATAATGTCCATACGCCTTAAATATCTCGCCGAGAGTGAAGTACTGTTGCCAGGCGCTGCGGTCGGGCGGCTGCACCTCGAGCGAACGACGCGTGAGGTAGATCGCGTCGTCCAGGTATTGCAGGGTGAACAGTACCCGTGCCAGGTTTAGGAGAACCTGGAATTCATTGAATTGTTAAGAAAGTAGCCAAAGAGAAAGCAGCAGATGCAGAAAGGAAGAACTATAAGTTTTTTTTGTCCTTGGTTTTCTTTCAAAATAGTCTAGTGTGTGTAGTAATTATGAAAGAAACGATTGCTTGAGTCAGTTTAATAAGCAATCACGTTCTAGCTAAAAGCCTCCAAAAATATAGTATAAAAAATACGTAATATTATTTTAATGTATTGTTATTTTGTGAATATAAAGTAGCATACTTTATATTAATTCTACACCTGTGTGTGTGTGTGTGTGTGTGTGTGTGTGTGTGTGTGTGTGTGTGTGTGTGTGTGTGTGTGTGTGTGTGTGTGTGTGTGTGTGTGTGTGTGTGTGTGGTGTGTGTGTGTGGTGTGTGGTGTGTGTGCGTGTGGTGTGTGGTGTGTGGTGTGTGTGCGTGTGGTGTGTGGTGTGTGGTGTGTGTGCGTGTGTGTGTGCGTGTGGTGTGTGTGTGTGTGTGTGTGTGCGTGTGGTGTGTGTGTGTGTGTGTGTGGTGTGTGCGTGTGGTGTGTGTGTGTGTGCGTGTGGTGTGGTGTGTGGTGTGTGTGTGTGCGTGTGGTGTGTGTATGCGTGTGGTGTGTGTGTGTGTGTGTGTGTGTGCGTGTTGTGTGTGCGTGTGTTGTGTGTTTCTATTAGTTAGTCTGTTTCCTCATACGATAAATTGATTAACCATTATGAGGCTAAATCAATGAATGAATGCTTCAATTGAAGTACTTCAGTAATCTAGTTCCTGCATATCACTCGTTCCCTTTCGCGCGCCCAATACTTAGCTCAGTCCCTCAGTAACTCAGTGATGAGAGTAAAGCGTACGTAGAGTAAAGGTTAAGGTTACTGCAAGAGCGAGCCAGTTGCGCGGCTTGGGGCGAGCCTTAGCTAGTTTCACGCCGAATAAATGTTTTAACGTCTCAACACCCTAGCAGTTGCAGGCGACCACATAACAACAGAATATCTATCGTGTCTCGTTCACATACGCTTGAGGGATTAAATAGCACAAACAGAAATGTTCTTTAACGTCTTTGTAATAATAAATTGAAAATGTAGTGGATGACATTGTAAAAGTAGGTATAATGAGCTAAATGAACTAGATAAGTGATAATATCTTTGGTTTCCATGTAACTATAGGACTCATTTGACTTCAGTGAACACTTAAGCACATGTTTACTCCACACAGACTCAATCATGAATGTAGTAATAGCTAAACCCAAGAACATGAGAATGCTGAATGTCTGGATTTGATTCTGTTATATTGGCTCCATATTTAGTGTAACAAATCACTCACCTCTGCATTGTACGGAGACACAGCGAGAGCGCGTCTGAAGCACTCAATAGATTGTCTGGTGTCCCCTTTAATTCGCCAGAAATTGCCTATCTGGTTGTACAACTGAACTGACTTTGGTTTCTCTCTTTTGGCTTTCTTCAGGCGTTTCTCCAACGCATTTATATCTAGCTCAGTCACACCATTTTTGTATGACTTTTTCTTTGTGAATATAAGTGCAACCTGTAATGAAAAAATAAGGTTAGGCATATTCTTTGTCATCATCTAACATAGATTTATATTCAGTCTAACCTTGACCCTCAAGAAACAAAGTTGATAAGCAATATGAATAAGTACTTGATATTTCTCTACAATAGATACAATGGTTTAAGATCAATATCAATCACAATCATAGTCTATTCAGAAAACCTATTGTTTTACTTCAGTGATGCATAATATCTCCTCAGCAAAAGTTTAAATAGGTAATACTCATTATTTTACATAACTGCTATTAAATATCAATCAATACAATCATATAATAGATACAATGGTTAAAGATCAAAATCAATCACTATCAAAGTCTATTCAGAAAACCCACTTGTTGTTTTACTTCACTGATGCGTAATATTTCTTTAGTAAAAAGTTTAAATAGGTAATACTCATTATTATTTTACACTGTTTTTCAATCTCAATAAGATGATATCAAGGTTTGTTCTGGTCTGTTCAATCTGACTTGGAAACTTTTAGGGTTTAATCCACAGGAACTTTTTGTACTTACTTGTGGCTCAGGTACATTAGGGTGTCTGTGGCGCCTAGCCACTCCTACCAAGTTGTCATAGTATGTGAAATTGACAGCTTTCCCACAGTCCAGGTACTCATCATCCACATCACCGTTTCTTTCAGAGGGAGTGTTTTCATCATTACTTTCACTGCCAGCTCTGTAAAGTTGTATTTTAATATTAAATACTTCTTCATGTAATAAGAAAATAATCATTTATATTGTGCTTATTTTCTTAATCTAAATAAATTAGCCCATATTAATTTTACTATAACAGCTGAATCAACTGCATTTAAATATTATCACATGTGAGAAGCATCATAAAGATAATTTTATACCTTGTTTTTGATATAAAACTTTACCTCTGTTGCTCATATATCTGGCAGTCTGTACAGAACATATCAAAGCCATGCTTAGTCCAAGTATTCCCATAATATACTGTAGATGTAATGATATTGAAGATTGAGTCTTCTTCAGTCAATTTAGACTTATCAGAGTCATCCTAAAATGAAAGTCATGGGTAAATAAATAAGCCTAGTGAATAAACTACAAATAGGAGTGATCGATTTAAGTCATGTTGTAGGTTCATACACAAATGGTCTAGAAGAATGCAAAGCAATCACGGTGCAAAACATGTCAGATTGTGGAAAGGAAAGTACATTAAGGACATACATAAGCAGTGTCTCGATTATATAAATGATTATAAAAATGTATGATGATATTATGACTGACCTGGGGCAAGGTGGATCCGTCAACAATCAAATCTTCGTCAGCATTTAGTTTCCAAATATTAGAAGTACGTGAATTAGTGGCAATAATTTGAAAAGAAAATATATACAGAATCAAACAAGTCATGAACGGCGATTCCCACATTTTGATCACTTATGGTGAGAATAAACATGGAATTAACTTTTTGTGGATTTGGTCATACGTTTCACACAAATATTATTGAAACACTGTATTCAGCAGGAGCAAATTTCCAAATTATTGCAATGGATGGTCGATCTGTCGTCGCTTCGCTCCCCCTTTCCCTTTTACGAGTTTGACGTTTGTCATTTGACATTTTATAGTGTAGTTACCGGTAGTCAATGATATTGTATTAAGAACTATCATTGCCGGTAGTACTATTACAGAGAGCAAAATACAATCATGCGATATTTTTAGGAATTTATTTCATTTTATTTCTTTTAAATTTTATCTAGCAAAAAGCAATTATTTTTTTTGTTTTCAAGCAAACGAAGATTGTTTCAATAATATTACAATATCCAAAGTAGGAACCAAAGCCACCACCAAACAACCCCCTACTAGTCAACGTACCTACTTCTTCCTCCAAACAAGTTTTTTTTTAATATACAAGTTTAACGTTCTTGGCTGTAAATAAATAATAATAAATAAATATCCTTTGGACATTTTCACACATCGCCATCTAGCCCCAAAGTAAGCTACTCAAAGCTTGTGTTATGGGTGCCAGACAACTGATATAATACTTAAATACTTTTTTTTGTAAATACATACATGATATACATAGAAAACACCCAGACCAATACAAACAGACATGTTCATGCACACATTTTTTATTCTGTACATAAACGACTTAATCCCGAAGCTCAGCAATTTGACATTACTCTATGCGGATGACTTAAAGATATACTCACAAGTAACCACAATTCAGCACTGCCTGGCCCTTCAATCGGATATCAACACGCTTGTAGAATGGTGCAAACAAAACGGTATGTCACTGAGTGTCGGAAAATGTTCCGTGGTGTCCTTCACTCGTACCAAAAACCCAAAAGTTTTTGATTATAATGTAGAAGGAGAACCTCTTGAGCGAAAACGATCTGTCAGAGACCTGGGTATTGTTTTTGACTCTGAACTGAGCTTTAGAGATCATTTTGATGTATTGAGCAGTAAATGTGGCCAGCTGTTGGGTTTCATATGTCGCATGTCCAAGGAATTTAAATCGCACAGGAGCGCTGTACTCTTGTTTCGCTCTCTATTGTTAAGCCGTCTCGAATACGCGTCCGTCATCTGATCACCTCAGTACCTTACGCACATCGATAGGATAGAGGCGATACAGAGGCGTTTTCTTCGAGTTCTTACACACAGGTACGGACTTAAACGTGAGTTGCAAAATTACGGTGATCGACTGCATTATTTTAAGCTCAACAGTCTACGTCAACGCCGTAAAGCACATGGTATCTTTTACCTACACAGGATACTGAGCGGGTCAGTTTTTACTTCGACCTTATCAAAAATCAACATCAAAATACCAAAGCGCTCTTTGAGGCTTCCGCGAACTTTTGAACTGCCGCTCTGCTCTAGCAACGCAACATCTCATAGTGCCATGCTCAGAATATGTCGCGATTTTAATGATCTCACATCTGTCATCGACGAGGTACCTGACATCTACAACTTGTCTATAAATAAATTTAAATCAGCAGTAATTAAATTGCTACCGGATGAGTTGACCTAGGTATCTCTCTTCTGTGTAGCTCACGAAATTGGTTGTTACTGTCCTAATTTAATAATTTATTATTGTTTTTTCTATTATCATTTGTTATTTTATTCCATCGGAGTCCTGTTATTCATTAATTCAATTTGATTTAACTTTTCTTTATTTATAATCCAATTATTTTCTTTTATTGATGTCATATAATGTTTAATCTCAATTCAATTCACCAAATTATACTGTTGGCCTGATAAGCATGCTGTGTGTAAGCGTTCTTGGAGCTGCAACAAATTATAATGTAAAAAAAATATATTATATTGTTTGTAATGTAATGGTTGTAGATCTGTTGTTTGCACCAAATAAAAAAAAAAAAAAAAAAACAAGTGTTTGTATTGTGCGGGGATCGAACCCGCACCCGCTGCGTAGTAGGCGATTTCTTGACCACTACACCAGACGGTCGGTCGTTTGCTGTACGCCATACAGACAATTCTTCATTATTGTTTTTTCATTTTTTAACACTTAAAACTAAAACTTACACTAAACTAGCTCACTTAACGTAACTCATTGAAATGCTAGGTGGTACGCATTCCAATGCTCAACAAGGTAGCTAAGCGCAGGAACAGCGATCCGGGTAAGACGACGCGATTAGAGCTCGCTTCACCATAATTCTTACTTTAACTTCATTGTTTTCTTCAAAAGCACGATATATCATGACAATTCCATCGCACAATCACAATAATTGACCCGAAAAAATTTTCTAAAATGAACAAATATGGTCCGTCCTTCCCTTTTCGTTTCCCGCGCAAAAAACCCCAACCAAGGCTTAACGTAGTACTATTATATTTTCTGTGGCTTAAGTTAGTTTTGATTAAAAAACACAATATATTTAAAAAATAAAACGTCATTTATCCGACGCACAGATAATTTTCGACGCGCAATTTTTTTTGACGAAGAGAAATGTGAATTGTTTGTATTAAAATGAAATTTTTAATGTTTTATTATCGTGTTTTGTAAACTAATATGGGGTTTTTCTTATAAATTCATACATCGATAACAAAATGAAGAAAGAACGAACGGGAGACAACTGCCGGCCCTTTAAATTATGAGTATTTTTTGAACGTGCTTTCTTCTATTTACTTGATGTGGTGATCAATGATGATTTATAGTTTCTAATAAAATTTATTTATCTCTTTACAGCTCATCAAATTTTGAGCTTGACTGGTATAAGCTTTGAGAGACGGAGTATTATAGTAAGTTGGTTTGTCATTTTCCATAAAATGAAATAAACTTTTATATTGTTTTACTCATTGTCATTAAAAGTGTTACGAATAAAATATTTCATCAATTTTAGGGTTTCGTGGAACTAACTATTGTGCCGTTAAAAGATAACTTGCGCTACATCAGACTCAACGCTAAACAATGTCGGATCTACCGAGTCTGCCTTAACGATCAGTATGAGGCCAATTTCCAATATTGTGATCCATTTCTGGATATTTGTCAGGCTGACCCTAATACGTGAGTACATACATATACTATTATTTATTCAAGAACAAAACAAGTCAACAGGGTATTTTTTGTACTTATATATTTTCCTAACTGTGTTTATTATACAATGACTTTAATTTGATTGCAGAAGATCATTAGAAGTTTTCTCTCAGTACCATCTGTCAGCCGCACAGAAAATAGACCCTGATCATAATTCTGGAGAGCTCCACATCCAAGTGCCGGAAGATGCAGCCCATTTGGTGGGTGAAGGGCGGGGTCTCCGTATCGGTATTGAGTTCTCATTGGAATCTCCACATGGTGGCATACACTTTGTGGTACCTGAGGGAGAAGGGAGCTTGGTTGAGGTAAAAGGACCATCTGCTTTTCAAACCTAGCCATAGTATATGTAGAAATATTATACAACTCAAGAAGTCAAGAATGTGCAGTAAATTGGTTAGTTGATAATATTGTCAGCAACTCATTATTACGATGTAATATTGTCATATTTAGACATCAACAAAGTATTTAAACAAAACAAAGTAAATCTTTTGAGGTGCTGTTAGTTTAGCTGGGGTAATTTCTGCACTTAGCCTCACAATTTGTCCATTGTGCGTATGTCAAAAGGCTGAGATGCTGTGATTTCTAAGAAAGACACCTAAGGTCATAAACAGCTGTCTTGCTTTAGTTATTTCTAATTGACTTATGAAACACATCTTATTCTATTATTAGTCTAAAAAACGCGCCATCAACACCTATGATTTGTTTTAAAAAAAATAGCTTTAATGTTCAAACTAAACTAAACTCTCGGGACTAAACCTTAAAACTCAGATTCAATTTTCCCAAAAAGTATTTAACACCACCATCAAAGTTATAACTTACAGAAAGTGCACTTCATGATGATTAAAATGACATGAAATTCCTGGGGATTAATCAATTGATTAAGTGTTTATTAATCATTTTACAATGATAAGTCATTTTTAGTCTTGTTGATCGTTGGTGAATCATTAAATTAAACAAGAAATCAATTTTTAAAAAACATGGTAGCTCAATTGGAAGAGCGTTTGGCCCGTTTAGCCAGAAAGTTGCAGGATCAAGTCCCGCCTGTGCGCAATTTTTGGTTACTTATTTCATCTTTTATTTCCTAGCCAATACTGTCCTACTGCTGGGCGAAGGCCTCCCCCAAACTATTCCACGTGTCCCTGTCGATGGTAAGGGTTTTCCAGTCTTTGCGATATTGGTCAAAATCGTCTCGCCACCGCTTTCGGGATCTGCTTCTCGCACGATGTCCTTCGATAGGCAGCCAGTGGGTGACGATCTTGGGCCATTTTCTAGGACACATTCTGAGAACGTGACCCGCTCAGTCCCGCTCGCGGTTCTTTTTACCAACGTCCACTACGTCTTTGAACGGATCGTGGTGTTGCAGATTCGATCTGTCCTTTTTATCCCCAAAACGCTGCGTTCCTTAGCTCTTTGGCAAACCCCAAGTTTGCCCTTCTGACTTTTTGTCAGTGACCAAGTTTGCGCACCGTAGCTCAGGATCGGTAAGATGCAAACGTCAAGAAGCTTACGTTTCAAGCTCAAAAAAGGTCTCCTTTCATGTAAGCTTTCATGAACCAGTAGCTCTTCCAAGCGTTTTCGACGCAACGGCCGATGTTCCTGTCAAAGGCAGAAATCCTGTGGCAAAGATCCAGTCTTGAGAATATTATTGAATAGTTTTGTAAGATGGGAGCGTAGATAAGGTGCCGATTTTTAATGCTTCTGAAGTAATACCAGCTTCTCCAGGGCTCTTGCTTTATTTTAGTTTCCTAATCGCATAGTTGGTCTCTTTTTCTGTTATGTCTGGTATGCCATAGTCATAAAAGTATTTCATCTTTATGAATATAAAATACGACGCTGTGAGCGATTAAACATTATAAATCATAAAAATGATTATCGTGCATTAGCTGTATGGCCTACCCGATATATCCTGCGTACGGTACCACATTCAGTGATGTAGCGGTGAGACGTTAGTCCACGTGTGCGGCCCGTTGGTTCGATAAAAACTAACGCTGTATGTGTGGTTAACGAGATGCCGCCTCAGACCATTACAGATCCCCCACCATAAGCAACAGTCCTCCATGCAACACTGAGAATAACGTTCTCTAGGGCGACGATATACATTCTGACGTCGACCACTAATATGCGTGAATAGTGCATCCATCAATGCAATGCAATAGCAAATTCCACTGATCTAACGTCCAGTCCCTATGCTCTCGAGCAAATTGAAATTGTGTTCGACGGTGGGCTACCATTAATTTTGAGCCAGTTGCAGCTCGTTTTGGAGTCGTCGTTACTAAAGATGTGCTGATTCGAAGTCTCCGAGAGACCTTAAGCGAATGGCCGCTTAAAGTAGAGCTACAGCTTAAGCTGCTCCCTGAGGTGTATAGATACCATTTTTTTTTTTACAATTGACCGAAGAAATTGGCAAAAATATACGCGTCTGATGTAAAGGAGGGACAAAAACTAAAGAAATCATAAGAAATATCCAATTACTCTCATTTTATAAACATAACAGAAGTGTTTGTTGTTGGATTATTGTGATTTGACGGTACTTTCGCATAAATTTGTGGTCACTTTAATTGAGATAAAACGTTTTTAGGGTTCCGTAGCCGAATGGCAAAAAACAGAACCCTTATAGTTTCGTCAAGTCTGTCTGTCTGTCTGTCTGTCTGTCTGTCCGTCCGTATGTATGTCACAGCCATTTTATTCTGTAACTATAAGCATCACACTGTTGAAAATTGGTAGGAATATGTATCCTGTTAACCGCTTTACGATTCTCATACAAAAAATTAAAAAATATGACAATTAAGGGGGGGGGGCTCCCATATGTATCCTGTTAACTGCTTTACGATTCTCATACAAAAAATTAAAAAATATGACAATTAAGGGGGGCTCCCATACATGAAACTAAAACCAAAAAAAAAATTTTTAGTCAAACCTGTACGTGTGGGGTGTCTATTGATAGGTCTTTTAAAATGACACCGAGGTTCCAAAAACCATTTTCTTTTAAAGTCTAACGTTTCTTAGCTAGACGCTTCCAAAGTGGAAAAATGGGCGTCCCCCCCCATCTAACTTCTAAACTAAACGAGTGTAAATTTTGAAAATTAGTTCGGACGGAATCGAATGAGTAGTTTTTGAGATATAGCACATTTTCAACAACCGCAAACATAACTTTGTACTTCATACAAACAGTATGAAAAACAAAGTTATATTTGCTGTCCACAAAATATTGTGGATTTTACTAAGTGGAAGTAAGTGGATTCCCAAATTCAGTTAAAGTTGGCACGGAACCCTCAGTGCGCGAGTCCGACTCGCACTTGGCCGGTTTTTTTTGTTGATAGTTTAAAAACTTTTTGAGATAATCGAATCCGAGTTCCGGGGTAGCTGGTGGCCCGGTTTATTTGTTATCCCGTGTATTTCCATCTATTTTTCATTGTTTTCAGAAATCAGCTCACATGTTCACATATGGTCACTCTGCTCGTCTCTGGTTTCCCTGTGTGGACAGTTATGCTGAACCCTGCACTTGGAAGCTGGAATTCACAGTTGACGAGAGCCTCACGGCTGTGTCTTGTGGAGAACTGATTGATGTGGTCTACACGCCGGATCATCGGAGGAAAACATTCCACTATGTTGTTAATACCCCAGCATGCGCTCCGAACATTGCTTTAGCCATTGGGTAATAATTTAGGACTATATTATACTATATTTTTTATAATGATTATTGAAGACCTAGGAAAGGTGGCATTGTAGTATATAAATTCGCATGTTCACCGTTCATATCATAAATCCAATACTGGTTTATGATAATGCTACTCAACATGCCTAAATTCAGTTATGTTTGATTGATTTCAAGTAGTCATAGTAATAATAATAAAGGTTTCTGCCCACTATACTGTTTGCACTGTATCATACCATGACCATGCTAGAAAAGTATCAGACAAAAATAAACATTCCTTGTATTGAAACACTGTTTTCACTAGTCGCATACTATGATTGGAGCGTTATTTTTCCCGTGTTGAAGCACCCCTTGAGCATACGGGCAGTAATCACGTATAATGACCGTTATAATTATTGATGTCAATTAAAGGAGTTGTTACATACGGGATGAAGGAGGATGTTACATACGGGTGGAATACGGGATTCATACAGTATGTACATAGACACAACGACGCTGTAGATCCATTCAGTGGACATAGTACATCGTATCGTGTTGCTTTTCGTGTCTGATACGCTCCTAGCACGATCATGGTATGATACAGGGGCAATCTAATTGAGACCTTCAAGATTTTAAAAGGATATTACAATGTACCTGATCTGCAAGGCCTATTCCAATTTTCTGCGAACAAACGTCTGAGAGGTCATGCGCTTAAACTGTGTCGTTCAAAAGCCAAAAAGAACCCCCTGCAAAATTTCCTAACCAACCGTGTAGTCACAGATTGGAACAAGCTACCTGAGGAAACCATTAATGCACCATCAGTAAATAGCTTCAAGAATAGATTGGACAAAAGCAATATCTCCGAACCCCAAGACGCACACGCATCAGCTGAATAGCTGCTAGTGTGATCTACAATTAATAATAATAATAATAAATACAGTGTAGTGGGCTCAGGCCTTTTTACTACTTGCTGATATTATTCTTTTTTCAGGCCATTTGAAACTTATGTGGATCCGCACATGAATGAAGTAACCCACTACTGCCTGCCTCATTTGATGCAAATCCTGAAGAACACTGTCAGATATCTACATGAAGCCTTTGAGTATTATGAGGAAACACTCAGTACTAGATACCCATACCCATGCTATAAGCAAGTGTTTGTTGATGAAGTAAGTTTGTGCAATTTTTTCCCTTTCTTTTCATAATGATAGTATAGTATAGACTTAAGGTCTAGGCCCACTACATCGTTCCACGTATGGTACGTGTCCAGAGCGTCTCAAATACGAAAAGCAACACGATACAACTTACTTTGCGCACTGGAGGGATCTACAGCTTTCTCTCACCGTTATACAGGGTTACAGGTTAAGTCGACCTTAATCCTTTAAAACATAGTAGTTTACATCATATCTGACTGATTTGACTATGGACCCCATTTTCCATAGTCAAATCAGTCAGATGTTCTTCGCCAAATGTTCTTAAATTTGACTTAAATAAAGGTGTTTTCTTTGATTGTTTCTATAATTGAAAAATGAGCACTTAAGTTACTCATTACAAACAGACCTGGTTACAAAATGCCAAGACTAGATTGAATCAAAACCCAACGATTTCCATTTCAGACTGAAGATGACGTCACTGCCTACACAACAATGTCAATACTCAGCACGCACCTCCTCCACTCAATAGCTATCATAGACCAAACATACCAGAGCCGTAAGGCCATGGCCCAAGCTGTGGCGGAACAGTTCTTTGGCTGCTTCATCACTATGCAGAATTGGTCTGACTTGTGGTTGGCTAAAGGTATACCGGACTATCTGTGCGGACTGTACTCGAAGAAATGCTTTGGAAATAACGAGTACAGGTATTGGATACATCAGGAGTTGCAAGAGGTAAGTTCATATTGATAATTGGTGTTGGTACATAAGAACACCATGTTACGTTCCGTCGTCTTACAAGATACAAGATGGTTATTGCCTCTCCACTCTAATATATTTGCTGATAGCACACATACACACATACACACACACACACACACACACGCACGCACGCACGCACGCACGCACGCACGCACGCACGCACGCACGCACGCACGCACTCACGCACGCACGCACGCACGCACGCACGCACGCACGCACGCACTCACGCACACACACACACACACACAGGCACGAACGCACAAATTCAACATTAAACATGCGCAAAATCGTTCACTGAACTGAAATGAGTGATGTAGTTCAGTCGAAGGCAAAGATATGTATCACTCATCTAGTTCATTATATTAAGTAGTTCAACTATCACAATGTCACTTACTATTTCACATTCATTGAGTGAGATGAACTAGATGTGTAAGGTAGTGAGATCCGTACACTTCTATTCTTGTGATAAATTGTTATGACTAAAAAAAATCACTATTATAAACATTTGGCAGTATAGAATTGCGATTATGAAATAGATGTCTGTGATTATAACAAAGATAAACAAACATTACTCTAAAAATAACCTTATACAGCAATCCATCAAACAATACTAAATTTTAAGTCTTAATGCAAAAATGCTAAAGGATTGTCTATCTCGATCTTGCAGTAACTAACCAATATTATCCGTACGCTTAAGTTTCTATAAATGAACTACTGGACTACTGAGTCGTATTGAACGAATGAGTGAATTACAGCCGTCTTAAACAATTGAAGCTTTAATTCAGGAACTACTCAACTCATACCAAAAAATATCCTTCTCTCTAGGTGGTTGGTTACGAAGAGCAATACGGCGGTATAGTGCTGGACCCGTGGCAGCCTCCGGCGAGCGGCGCGCGCGTCGAACCCAAAGACATGTTCTACTTTCCCGTCCGGAACGTGCACACTATGTCGCCAAAGTATATCGAGGTAAATGTGATATTGGTTCTGCTGTAGATTTGCAAGGACTATCGCAAAATCGAGATGCATGGTGTGACCTGGTATCGGAGGCCAAGACGCACTTTGAGTCGCCGAGTCGCTCTAGTAAGTGAGTAAGTAAGTTGTAGATTTAATTTGATAAGCGTTGCCGAACTATATAAAGTCACTTCGTTTGCAGTGATAATTATTTAACAGCGAATCCGACTATAACATAGAGATAGAACCTAATCATTATTAAAAAAACGGTCCGTTTTCATTTTTATTTTACCATACAAAAAAAATATTTTAAAGAGCACTCTGTACAGCCTACTTTCAGAGATCCTCACGCACGACAGCATTTTTCATCTCTTTCATTTAATGCCTATCTCACTCATGAAGCGGCGAACGGTAACGAACGGAGGTGGCGGCGCGTTGGACATTGCCGACAAAGACCGAGAGCGCCGCTCGGCAACACGCGGCACATGGTGTATTATCTTACTCTTTTTTCCACATGTCAAGAGGTCATCATCTCGAAAAGTAGCGTAAAGAAAAAGTATTTTATGTGACAAAATATGTTTCATTTATTTTTCTAAATCGGCCCTTTAAATATTATCACTTAAAACGAGGTGACCTTATAAATAGGTTGACTTTGGTATCGATAGCTCAGTTAGGTAGGATTCGTAAACTTGTAGTATAGGCGAACGATAATACTTACCTGTCAAATATTAATACCGTGATGAAGTCTATGGTAAAACTAGCGGTCTCCCGGGACTGCGTCCGCTCGTTATGAGTTTGCTCCTTCCTTTCTCTTCGCAGAGTGATGATTTATAGAATATGATTTTAAGCGTTCCTCGATAAATGAGCTATCAAACACGTTCCTTAGAATAGCGCGTTCAACACGAACGAACTCTTCAGATTTATAATATTAGTTAAAATAAGTATATATTTTATTAGCTAAGACTCAAAAACAATTGTAGTATGCTGTAGTCACGCCTGCAAATGCTTCGTATCCTGTTATTTGTAATTTTATCCTACAATCATTCCCTACAGGTCATGCGAAAGAAGTCCCACCTAGTATTGCGCATGTTGGAACAGCGCATAGGCCAAGAACTACTCCTCCAAGTATTCAACAAGCAGCTCTCTCTGGCCACCACGGCGGCCAATACCAAAATAGGCAGCGGCCTCTGGGGCCAGCTTCTACTATCCACCAACTCGTTCGTGAAAGCGATATTCACGGTGACGGGGAAACATATGGCGGTGTTCGTTGACCAGTGGGTGCGCACTGGTGGTCACGCAAAGTTTCAACTGACGTCCGTGTTCAATAGAAAGAGGTAAGTACATGTTATGACATGAACAGGTGTAAATATTGAATTGATTGTTTTTGACACATATAAATACAGCCACCGTGTATACTTAGAAATTTTATTTTAAAGGAAAATATAGAAAATCATAATACATATTAGAAAAAAACCTGTACACCCAAGTTACTTTTCTCCAACTTTGACTAAGATTTGCAAATCGTTGTGTCAAGTAAGAAATGAGGAATATATATCCTGCTTGCGTCATTCTTTATGGATTGTTATTTAAAAAAAAACAATGACTATCCCAACACTTTGTGCACATTATAAAATCTTTATATTCCAAGCTATGTAAGTTACTTTGACGACCTCCGAGGTGTAGGATAAGCACGCTGGTTTCAAGGCGTCGCCGTTCCGTGGTTTCGATATTGTCTCGGGTCTAGGTGTTGTGGTACCACCGTTGTGTCTGATTTCTATAACACAATTGCATTAGCTACTTACTTTGGGATCGAAGCAATGTAAGTGATTGGTGTCCAATATAAAAAATATATAAAAAAAACCGGCCAAGTGCGAGTCGGACTCGCGCACTGAGGGTTCCGTGCCAACTTTAACTGAACCATTTACTTCTACTTAATAAAATACCACAATATTTTGTTGACTACAAATATAACTTTGTTTTTCATAGTGTTTGTATGAAGTACAAAGTTATGTTTGCGGTTGTTGAAAATGTGCTATAGCTCAAAAACTACTTGTTCGATCTTGTCCGAACCAATTTTCGTTGAAAGTATTTATTAAGATCTACATCATATATTTTTTTCAAAATTTACACTTGCTTGGTTTTGAAATTAGATGGGGGGGGGGACGCCCATTTTACCACTTTGGAAGCGTCTAGCTATGAAACGTTAGACTTTAAAAGAAAATGGTTTTAGAAACCTCTATGTTATTTTAAAAGACCTATCCATAGACACCCCACACGTATAGGTTTGACAAAAATATTTTTTTTTTGGTTTTAGTTTCATGTATGAGAGCCCCCCCTTAAATCTCATTATTTTTTATTTTTTGTATGAGAATCGGTAAGCGGTTAACAAGATACATCTTCCTACCAAATTTCAATTGTGTAATGCTTATAGTTACAGAATAAAATGGGTGTGACATACGGACGGACAGACAGACAGACAGACAGACAGACAGACAGACAGACAGACAGACAGACAGACAGACAGACAGACAGACAGACAGACAGACAGACAGACAGACAGACAGACAGACAGACTTGACGAAACTATAAGGGTTCCGTTTTTTGCCATTCGGCTACGGAACCCTAAAAAGAGGTGAAACCTATAATAAATTGTTGATTAAGTATTAAATATCTCCATTCCCAGAAACACAGTGGAGCTAGAAATCCGTCAGGACTGCGTCCACGACCGCGGCATACGCAAGTACGTCGGTCCGCTGCTCGTGCAGCTGCAAGAGCTGGACGGCACGTTCAAGCACACGCTGCAGATCGAGAACACGGTCGTGAAGGCGGACATCACGTGCCACAGCAAGAGCAGGCGCAACAAGAAGAAGAAGATACCGCTGTGTACTGGGGAGGAGGTCGACATGGATCTGTCCGCTATGGAGTGAGTTTTTAGTTGTAATTGATTTGGGAGGAGGTCCAAATGGTTCTATTGCACTATGAGTTTCTGGAGTATTTTTTTGTTGGGTCAGGTTAGGTGACAGTGGATAAGTGATCTTAATATGTGAGACGAATTAGATTGTTAATATTCGAGAGTTTTAAGACCACCGTTGGCACCAGAGATCTGCACTCTCATAAAACAAAGGGAGTAAGTTTTAACAATCTTATTTTTGCTGGATTAGGTCAGGTGAAAGCGGATGATTGCTCAGGGCATAAGCCTTGAGCAAACAAGCTGTAAATATTCATATCCGACATTTTATCATCACATAGGAAGGTTTTACTTAATGTCTGCGGTCACACATAAACCAACCACAACTGCCCCTTGGTTAGTGGATAACAGCGTTTTCCTGAAGATCATCAATAGGGAAGGGTAGGTTTTTAGGATACATAGTGTCACGAATCTCTTGACTGTATAAAGTCGGTCATTAGTCGATTACGTTGGTCCGCTGCTCGTGCAGCTGCAAGAGCTGGACGGCACGTTCAAGCACACGCTGCAGATCCAGAACGCGGTCGTGAAGGCGGACATCACGTGCCACAGCAAGAGTAGGCGCAACAAGAAGAAGAAGATACCGCTGTGCACCGGAGAAGAGATCGACATGGATCTGTCCGCTATGGAGTGAGTTCTTATGTGTTCACTGTCCTGTAGGTATGGTTGGGTATAGAGATAGTCTTTTAGAATAATTTTATACATATTACTTTTAAGGATTGAAGCAGTTAACTTATCTCATCGCCTATTATTTGTTTCGATTTGTTGATGAGCTAACGTGTGACCAATCTCAACCTTTGAGAAAAATCGTTTCATTATGTAACTAGCAGCTAGTCTACATAGTA
Source organism: Pyrausta purpuralis (assembly GCA_963924145.1). Lineage (NCBI taxonomy): Eukaryota > Metazoa > Arthropoda > Insecta > Lepidoptera > Crambidae > Pyrausta > Pyrausta purpuralis. The sequence continues at coordinate 6,245,756 of OZ001649.1, read as the reverse complement.
CACCAATGTGATTTTCAATGGCCTATTATTATTATTGATGAGACAAACTTTCAAAACTTGGCATAGCGACATACTTAGAGAGACTTAAACAAATTTTAGTAAATCTACATTATCATTTAGACCCCTTACACACTGCGACTTTTAGAATCGATGTAGTCGCGCGTTTTTAAAACGCACTAAGCATCTTGACTCACGCAGTGAACATATTTAATTTAGCATCGATGCAGTCGCGCATTAGTATCGATGTAGTCGCGAAAATACAGTACATAATTTGTCAATTTTCAGCTTCTGCATCGATGCTAAAAGTATCGTAGTCTGTAAAGGTTGAGAGTTTGCGACTGCATCGCGTCGCAGTGTGTAAGGGGTCTTACTATTTTTTTGCGACGACTATATTATAATGTTACTAATTTGAATATTCCTTTATTTACAGCGACTCACCCGTCCTATGGATCCGTCTCGACCCGGAAATGTCACTCTTGCGAAGCACCGTGATATCCCAGCCTGACTACCAGTGGCAGTACCAATTGCGTCACGAGCGTGACGTCACAGCCCAGAGCGAGGCCATAGACGCGTTGCACAACTACCCTGAAGTGGCGACGAGGAAAGCGCTGACAGATACCATAGAGAATGAGCAGACGTTTTACAAGATCAGGTGTCGAGCTGCACATTGCTTGACGAAGGTGAGTTTTTTTAAGCCTGATTACCAGTAGCAGTATCTTAGTGACGACACAGCCCATAGCAAAGCCATAGACGCGTTGCACAACTCACCTGAGGGGGCGACGAGGAAAGCGCTTACAGATACCATAGAGAATGAGCAGAAGTTCTTCAAGAACAGGGGTCGGGCTGCGCATTGTTTGACAACGGTCAATTGCTTTTTGTTTCAACAGTTTGTGTACTAGTGGCTATACCAACTACGTCAAGAACCATTTTTCGCAACGGCGTTTAATTAAATTGCCTTGATAAGCATTTCATACAAAAACGTTAAGGGTAAGGGTGTAAAATTATAAAATAAAGTTTGAATTGGCTTTTAACAACATCGAGTTTATTACATAATGTGACGTCTATGTAAGCACCGTGAACGCAAACATTACAAATTGAACGTACAGTCGACAGCACATCCGGTTACCCACTTTTGTTGCAAACTAGCCCTTATTACAACATCATAAGATACTGCTACGTTTACCTAAATGTGCTGTTGTCCGTACCTTAATACAGCAATCATGTCTTATACATCTCAGGAAGTACCCTAATGAACTTCTCTTATTTTATTCTACAGGTGGCGAACGCAATGATAAGTACATGGGCAGGCCCGCCAGCGATGCTGACGATCTTCCGAAAGATGTTCGGATCTTTCTCCGCGCCGCATATCATAAAACAGAACAACTTCGACAATTTGCAGCATTACTTCTTGCAGAAAACTATACCGGTTGCTATGGCAGGTGAGAAGATATACCTTTCATTAAGTGAACCTAGATTTTTTAAGGTGATTGGTACTTCCGTGGTGTAGTGGCTAAGCACGCTGGGTTTTAAGGCGTCGCCGCTCAATGTATAAATCATAATTTTCTATATTGTCTCTGGTCTGGGTGTTGTAGTACCACACCGTTGTGTCTGATTTCCATAACACAAGTGCATTGGTGTCCAATATTTATTTATTATTCTTACTAAGACGACGAATCGATCTTATCCTGATCACAGAACATCCTATACTATTTAATATTCGCAATAGATAAATTCGAATACCTTCAGTTATATTTCTTTTCATCTCACATTACATAGTGGTCAAGGCACACTTCCTACGTACGTTCCTTACCAAGTGACCTTAGTCGCTGGCTGTTTGTGTTAACGTAAAAATAGCTTACTGAGCTTACTTACTAAAAAAGCTAACAGCTTACTCACCATTGCTGATGCTCAATACAAAGAGTCCGCGTCGCCTCTAAGCTAGTTGACCAAGTTTTTAAAACTTTATATGAGTAAATATATTAATAAATAACTTTGATATTTGTAAAAATATTTGACATATGCATGATTTAATTGAAATTAAAAAAAAAAACGTTTGAATGGGCCTCAAAAACGCCTGAACTGTCATGGCGTCCTAGATGACGTCACTGCTTATAATGTAAACTCTTCTTATAATACAAAGCTTATACTTATAATCTAAAGCTAAATACTACAAAGAGTTGTACATGACAGCAAAAAATCCCGCCTTCGTCACAGAAAATATAATAGTACTACGTACAGAAGGATCACTGTGCTAAGAATGATAAAGTAAAAACAACTTTCGCTGCAACGCAATGAAGTGCAATTCACTTCGCACGATTTTAATTCAAGGTTGTTTCATCTACCTATCTATACCTGTCTCTTTCTAATACGTAACGCTTTCCCTGTTTCGCGGCCTTGAATGTGTCAGGGTTGCGAGCGGCGCGTGGCACGAACGAAATAGTCTAGAGGACCTAGCACATTTCTTGACTGTGTTCTATCGGAGAAAGTAATTGATAGTGTCAGCGTTCGTTTAATATTAAAATAAGTGTTAACTCTGTCTAATTTAATTATTTGGTACAAAATTACTGAATTCGGAGAAATGAAAGTACAAACCAAACACACATGTATGTACGGACAACAGCATGTCAAGGTAAACACTGCGGTATCTTATGCAGTTGTAATAAGGGCTAATTTGCAACAAAAGTGGATAACCTGATGTGCTGTCGACTGTACATCACACTTAACCAAATAAAATTGTAGCTCGACCTCAGCCCGGTTAGGGCGGTGAGTATGTTGCGCGGGCGCACCGCCGTTTAAAAATTTATATTATTTAAAAAATTTAGTTTATAATAAATAATTTCAATAAACATAAAATTTTATATTAATTTATTTTATATATATATATATATATATATATATTTAAAAAAAAATATAGTACATTCGCCAGCATCTTAGGTTACACACTAGCCCTAATGTCAACTGCATAAGATACCAGTGTTAACCTTAATTTGCTGTTTTCCGTACAACTACAAAAAGAGACTTTTGTTTATGTGAACCTTATCTATCGGACCTTTACAAATGCTATCAAAATCGAGATTAATTTTATTGGAATACCTAAAAATTAAGGGTGATATTATACAGCTAAAGTAAAATAATGAACTGTAGCTCTTGGACTATTAGATTTTGGACTACGTAAAATCCTAACACAAAATTACTAAAGTAATTTGGTAGATACTTATAAATATTATGCTAAATTTAAAGTAAGTTTATTGACCTGTTTCCGTTTATTTTAAGTTAGATTGACGTAAGTAACTGGATAGGTATCTTAAACTCAAATCTATTTCTTTGAACAAGAAATGTTGAATACGTACAAAATTTGTTTTGATAAATAATGTCATAATTAGGAACACATATCTCAAATTATTAATAGTCATTTCGTCGTAACGAAGTCAGTCACAGGCTGAGAAAATAAACATAGTCACAGGCGCGTGGCGCGTACCGCGAGCGGCAGCCCCGCGTTCATTTATACTCGAACGTACCTAAACTTCGGAGTGACACCCCCCTGCCTTCGTGCAACGTTTGACGTCACATCCTTTGATAGGCCTTTACGGTCACGTGGCTAAATGTATTTTATGGACAAACATAATTATTTAAAATATTAATATTACATCCCTATTTAAATATACAATATACAATCCTTATTTAAATTCAGAAATTATTTAACTTTTTGGTATCTAATTACTCACTAGAAACTAGCCTATTACTGGGCACAACAAATTCAAGTCGCTTTACCAGCAATACGCTAAGACGAAGAATAGAGAGAGAGAAGGATATGGGTGTTATTAATTTTTTTTGTACCGTCACCATAATGAAACAAAAATGAACAGTGTAACAAAAATGACACCCGCAACAAAAAGATAACAAAGTGGAATTATTAGGGTCATTTCACAATAGAAAAAAAAACATTGACAAGGCCAATTAGGTACACTCGTGTGACGCACTGCATTCCGGCAAGATCGATGATTGGTTTTTAGCAAGATCAGTCATCTGTCATTCGTGTGCGCATGTGCCGCGTTGTCAAAAAAACGTGGCCATGGCAACCGTGGCATAGTTATTAGTTATAGACCCCGACGTCACACACACCAAGCGCGCGAGAAAATGGGCGTTTAAAAATCTGATTTTCTCGGGGTATTTTCAATTTTTTTTTTAACTAAAACATCGTTTTTCCGTGCTGGTCTTTTTACTAGTATGAAAAAATGTAAATTATTTTATAAAAATATTAAAAAAATACATGTATATTCCCTATAGGGGCCCCTAGAGGGAATATGCATTTTTTTTTTAAATGGGAATTTTTACCATTTGGGTACGGAACCGTACAAATAGTCATATCCATGGTCCAATCCATTGAAAATTTATTTTGTAGTATCAGGTCATACTATCATAATTTAAAATTAATGTTTATTAAATTATTTAAATTTTTACATTTAAATATAATTATAAAAATAGTAAGTTGCCAGTATGTAATAGTCCTTACTTCCCTTTTGTTATGTCATCTTTGTAACGTAACAAATTTTTGTAACAAATTTCACAAAAATGAAAACAAAAATGGATACTTGAATGATTCGATAATAACCTCAAATTAAATTAATAGCCGCTGAGGCTACAACCAGTATCACTTATTATTCTAGAAAACAAATACTCTATAAATATAGTGAAACACTTAAATATGAACTTACCGTAATAAAATCAAGGCAATAACCAAAAAGAACACTTTTTTCTTGAAAATGCTGACAGACGAAACATTCATCAAACGCTCCGAAAAGAATGGACGCAGACAAAATGGCCGAATGTTTACGCTAAGCTCCGTGATTGGTTGTTGTCAAATAAAGGTGTTAAAACACTAATCTTTTAAATTCTACTTAATTTTGTCATAACAAATATGAATAACAAATATGAAACAAAATGTGGACAGATTGTTTTATATAATCATTTTTATTGTTTTATCGTTAATTAATATTTATGCTTATCCTAATATTCTAAAATTAGCAAAAATGATGTTATTTAGGACCAAATTTCAAAACTGTCCAATACAGAAAAAATACTTTATTTTTTGTTACGCTGGACTATTGTAGGACAATGATTTTTGTATGAAAAATATTTGAGTCCAATTTTATTTTTATTTTTGAAATATATTTCCTCAATATATTTATGTTTTTAAGTGTCTATATTATATTTTTACAACTTATATTCATACGTTGAGTTGTTCCTATAAACCAACTGTGCATATATCTTGATCTATAAACCTGGGACATTTGCTTTGGAGAAAAGGTACAAAAAAATTGAATATGACTCATATACGCGGTTTCACTTATTGTATCTTATTTTTTTCAGGGCTCAGAAACATCCACGGCATCTGCCCACCAGAAGTGGTGCGGTTCCTGTTAGATCTGTTCAAATACAACGACAACTCGAAAAACCACTTCTCAGATAATTATTACAAGGCAGCGCTTGTAGACGCGCTAGCTGCTACAATCACACCGGTGATATCTGTGTTGCAACCGGTAAGTTATTATGTATGATCAGTATTTACATTATTTTTAGCTGATGCAATTGGTTATTAAATTTTATGTGAAAATTATTATTAATACTAGGGGTACTTTGCGACTGCGTCCACGGGTTTTAAGTTTGCTTCCTCCCCTCCCGTTACAGCGTGATATTTTATAGACTTAAACCTTCCACGATAAATAATCTAATAAATAAAATAATAAATCAGTCGCTTAGTTCTGAGTTTTGCGCCTTTAAACAAACAAACTCTTGAGCTATATAATATGAATATATATTATTTATATAATATGAATATATATTATTTTGTTAATTAACTCTATTACAGGGCGCACCAATAACAGTAGACTCACTCTCAGCGGACACGAAACTAGTCCTCGAAGAGATCACCCGCGTACTGAACCTTGAGAAAGTGTTGCCGTGCTACAAAAACACGGTGACAGTGAGTTGTCTTCGCGCCATACGCCGGCTGCAGCAGTGCGGCCATCTGCCTAGCATTCCGACGATATTCAGGGCGTATGCGCAGTATGGACAGTATATTGGTGAGTGTTTATACACTTTATTATGACTTTGAGCACTGAAAACGCGCGCTGAGTACGTGGGTGGATCAATAAGTACCCGGTAAGATATGAAAACGCTCTTTTTTCAAAAAAAAATTTAATTACCTTTAAACGTAGTCTCCTTTCAGGCGTATATACTTTCCTTCGCGTTTCTCCCACTTCTTTAACCCCTCCGAAAAAATATTTTTTTGAAACTCTGAAAAATGGGTCTCTGATTCCGCGGTGATCTCTTTCTTTGATGTGGTTTTTTTCCTCCGAGTTAGGCTTTTATATAAGGGAATAAAAATAGTTCACAGGGTTCGGACCCTAAAGGTCAAAGTTGTGCGAGTAAGGTTTGACTTTGTATTCGTATCTGCTTGTTGCCCAGTGTTAGTAATCTCGGCAACCATTGCGCCGACACCTTTCTCAAATCTAATTTCTGATTAAAAGTTTTGATTGGCGTTCCATACGAAATTCTATAGGGCGTTAGCTACTTCTCGTACTTTTGTTTGGCGATTAGCAAAAATAATACCTTGGACCTTTTCGACAATTTCCTCAGTACCCACTCAATTCGTAAAATCAAAATCTAACTGTCGCATGGATGGCGCAGGGTCCCCATAAACAGCATCCAACTTTACTTTCATTTCATTTAAAAGATGACATTACACGATGGTAATGTCAAATTTAATACCTAATCGGAGAGAATTAGTGTCACTTTAAAAAGGCCGGTAACATTCAAGCTCCAAGATTCCAGACACAAGCTTCTTAATTGTCGTTGGAGTTTGAAGAATAAACTGATTACCACAGCATAGAAACTTAAAATCTGCGACTATCATATTATTAGAGGTTATACGACTCGACTGCTGAGTTCAACCCAACACACCAATTTCTGGGCAGCACCTACCCCGAATTATCCGTTAATGGTAAGAGTTCTCGGTTCAAGACAGTGGATCACACGTGCTTATGTTTTATTTTTATTTTGTTACAGACGTAAGACTGGCCGCGTTCGAGTGTCTAGTCGACTTCGTTCGAGTGGACGGCAAGCCGGAAGATCTCTCTTCGTTGTTATCTGCAGTGGAAAGCGACCCAGACCCGTGTGTTAGACACGGTCTCGCTCGCCTGATGATTAGCAACCCGCCGTTTGAACGTGCGCAGAGACATCGACTGGACACCGAGTCGGTAGTTCATAGGTAAGTAATACGTATGTGGTAAGTTTATAAAAGTTCTAAGATCTGTCCTAGTTGTTATCTGCAGTAGAAAGCGACCGTGTTAGACTTGGCCTCCCTAGACTGATGATCAGAAATCCACCGTGCGAAAAGGCACCGCTTGGACACAGAGTCGGTGGTTCATACGTAAGCAATTAAAATATTTACTTCAGAAAACACTGAAGATTTGTCTTCGCGACTGTTTGCTATAAACAGTGACCCTGACCCCTGCGTAAGACATGGTCGCTCGGCTCATTATAAGTTTTGCACCGTTTGAACGTAAATGATTGATTAGCATTATACTTTCTTGACTTGTCTTCGCTGTCATCCGCGGTTTAAAGCGGTCGTGATCCCTGACTGAGATTTTTGATCGAAGTTGTACTGTATACAGATTATCGAGTGTGTTCAGCCTAAAACAGCTACTTTCATAAGCGCCGAGAAATAAAATGGCGGATAAATAAGCGCTAAAATTAATCTCAACGCCTTTCCTAAATACGCTTGACTATGCTTAGATGTTGCATTCAATACAAAATCTTGTTTTAACAGCCAACTTCAGTGGCTGTAGTGCGAGTCGGAGTGAGACTTACTCGATCAAACGCATCGAGCGCGTTAACGTTAATTATATGGGATTGAAGCAGCGCCGTCTAGTAGCTAACGTTTACACTAAAACAATCCCATATAAAATGACGTTTACGCGCTTGATGCGTTTGATAGAGTAAGTCTCACACCAACCCGCAATACGGCTTCTGCTTAGTCCGCGCACAAGTTAAGCTAACGTGTTCTGGCAGAAAAGGCGCTGAGATTAAGGTAAGCGCTTCAAAGCGTCTAGGTAATTTGCAATAACTCGGCTACCCTTTATTTTGAAAATGGCCGCTTTAAACATATGTCAATTATTATTTTTAAATAGGTAAATACTATTATAATTATTTTTAATACTATAATAACCTAATACTGCAATTATAATAAACAATTCCCTCCAGGTTATGGAACAACATGAACAGCCATCTATCAAACGACGCCCGTCTCCGATGCGACCTAGTAGATCTCTACTACACACTGTACGGGCCTAAACGACCCATATGCGTGCCCCTACCGGAGATACAAGCGATGATGAAGCAGATGCACCACAAGGAGAGGGAGAGGCTAGAAAGAGAGAGGGAGAGGGAGAAAGAGAAGGAGAGGGTGAAAGAGATAGAGCTGAATCCTGTTATCAAACAGGAGGTTGTGGAGGATGTAAGTTTTATATTTATAATAATAAATAGTCTACAATTTTTTCAATAATTAACTTCTCCTTTTACTGTGTAAATAAGTAAAATATTTCTCAATTCGTTGAGACTATACGCTAACAGAGTGCTATAGATCCTTTGTACTATCTGATAGCCTCAGCAACCTGACGCAAAATTTGTGTAAAACTTTTTTTTCTACGTTTATCTTTTGAAAAGTTTCCGTTCTAGCTAAATATTAAACCATGTAGCGAATGTTACTTTGAGAATTACTACCTCATATCGCGTATCATGATGCCAGTGCATCTTGCTTGGCAGGACAATAGATATTAACCAACTTTTTATGTTCTTGAACTGAAAGTTACTATTTTACTCTATACTAAAATTATAAAGCTGAATAGTTTGTTTGAACTCGCTAATCTCAGAAACTAATGGACCGATTTGAAAAAGTATTTTTGTGTTGGAAAGCTTATTTATCGAGGAAAGTTTTAGGCTATAAAACATATCGCTGTGATGGAAGGGAGCAAACACAAAACGCGCGGACTCAGTCGCGGGGGATCCCTAACTTTTTATAAGATCTGGTGTCTGCGCCGCAGTTTGTTTTTCTCTTTCATACAATCCTGTCACACGTCACCGAATAGTGAGTCGTTTCAGTAAAGAGTTAGACAGGTATATTGTGGACACTGACAGGTACCACCAATCCGCACTGAGTACGCGTGGCTTTTGACTCATACCGCCTCCATACTTGAGGTGAGGTTTTTGCCAAGTAGTGGGACATTTACAGGATAACTTTACTTTTTTACTATATGCACGGAATCTCGTATACACCTAATGTACGCCCCGCATATGTAAGGTGTTACTTTTGATATCCCTATACTGGTTGGCGCCGGGAGTACTAAGTGAAACACATGAGTGCCGAATAATAACTCGATTTATTAGGTAATGCGGTTGAATATAAAGTACATACGTGTACGTATATATGATTATAGTACTTATAACTAAAGATAAATCACACTTCCCCTCTTTCTATTAAAAAAAAATATAAATTATGATATATTTATATATTTTTTTTTTACACAAAGTGTGCAAAGGTTAACCTAATATCTTACACACTAGGTATTACATTTATAAAGTTTAGTACGATTCTTATGGACAACACACACTTTATTATTTTTCAATATTTCTACGTTAGGTGATACATCATTAATTACTTTGTAAGGACCTTAATAAATTGGATCTAATTTACTTCCTGTTTCATTTTTTACTAAAATTAAATCGTTAACATTATAAGAGATAGGATTAATTTTACAATCATATGATTCCTTTCTTTGACTTTTCTTACAAAGTAAGTTATCTCTAGCTTCCTTTTGTGCTAATTGAATACGATATCTTAATTCTTGTGGATAGCTTTCGTAATTATAAATAGGTTCTACATAGTTTTTATTTAAATTACTCGGCAGAGAACATTTTTTTCCAAAAACCAACTCGAATGGAGTAAACTTACTTTCAGAATGAACTGACGTATTATACGCAAAACTCCAAAAAGGTAGCCACTTACTCCACGCTTCTGGATGGTTATCGGTCTGTATCCTCAAAAACGAGTTCAGATGTTTATGACTTACCTCTAAGGCACCAATGCTCTGATGATGGTATGCGGTAGAGTTCAGCTGTTTAATTCCTAATAATTTACAAACATCCTGAAAAATATTAGATAAAAATTCTGTACCTTTATCCGTTGCAATCTCCCTTGGTATACCATACCTTAGTATGAAATTACTTACTAATGATTTTGATACTTCCTCTGATTTTTTAGATATCAATGGGTAAGCTTCAACATATTTTGTTAACTCACATTGCAAGGTCAATATATAAGAATAATTGTCATTATCTGTCTCTAGAGGTCCAACTAGGTCTAGAAATATTTTTTCAAAAGCTGAATTGGCTGTCGTTGTTATAACCATAGGTTCTCTAACAGGGATGGAGTGTTTTTGACGTTGACATTTATCACAACTACTAACAAATTTTATTACATCATCATCAAGGCCTGGCCAATAATAATACTTTTTAATATTACTAGACATCCTTCTCATGCCAGCATGGCCACTGCTAGGCAAGAGATGGAAATCATTTAAAATTACACGTCTGTCATCTTTATCTTCTACTCTAATTATATCTCTCAAAATGCAAACACGTGGTCCGGACCATTCTTTACTCTTTTTTATTTCCTCTAATAACTTTTCTATAAATAAAGCATATTCTTTACTTTTTACGATACATAATTCTTCTACTTTCACATTTTTACAAAACTGATATAGTTCCCTCACAAACTCGTCTCGCGTCATTTGCGATTGAGAATCTATATATTTAATGTAAATAGTTTTTCTACTTGGTACGTAACACAACACTTTGCTTTCTACTGTAATCGTACCTTTACTCTTAAATTCCTTAAACTTTTTTGCGTCAACAAATCTTAATTCTACTGAATTCTTCGGTTTTATATGAGTACTTACGACTCTCAGTTGATCAGGCTGATCGTCAGTAGGTACTATACAAGCCGGAGAATCAACATCATTTAGTATCAAGTTCTGGCCTGTGCACGAGTCATTACAAGGCATTCGTGCATTTGTTTTAAATCATTACAAGAAATAGATATTCGAGACAATGCGTCTGCAGCCACATTGTTCGAACCTTTTACATAGTTAACATTAAAGTCGTATTCTTCCAAAACTAATCTGAATTTAAGGAGTCGACTTGAAGGATCTTTCATGTTAAAAAGGTATATTAACGGTTTATGATCTGTCAATATTTTAAAATGACGGCCATACAAGTAAGGACGGAAGTATTTTACTCCCCAAACAATAGCTAATAATTCCTTTTCAATAACGGGATAGTTTTTCTCGCCCTTATTAAGTGTACGACTGGCAAAAGCTACTGGCTTGCCGTTTTTATTACTCAGAATTGCACCTATTGCGTTATTCGATGCATCGGTTTGCAATGTAAACTCATTTTCTGGACTTAAATCAGGATATTCTAAAATTGGTGGAGAAATAATTTTCGCTTTCAAGAGTTCAAAAGCATTTTGGCAATTATCGTCCCAAACAAAGGCTTCATTTTTTCTACATAGCTGATTCAATGGATAAGCTATCTCAGCAAATCTGGGTATAAACTTTCGATAATAGTTCATAAACGCGACAAATCTTTTTACTTCGTCAGATGTTTTTGGACAGGGGTGTTTTTTAATAGCATAGATTTTATCTGGATCTGGTAAAATTCCACTACCTGAAATAATATGTCCTAAATACAAAATATCTTTCTTCAGGAATGAACACTTTTTCGGATTAAGTTTTAAATTTACAGTTCTTAACCTTTCAAAAACGTTTTGCAAATTTTTGTTATGGTCTATCAAATTGCGTCCAAAAACTAATAAATCATCTAAATACACCAGGCATTTCTCATAATTTAGGCCTGCCATTGCGATTGTCATCATACGTGAAAAAGAACTTGGGCTGGTTTTAAGACCCATTGGCATGCGAGTCATTTGATACTGGCCTGAATAAAATGAAGTAAATTTTCTACTCGCTTCGTCTAATTTTATGTTGTAGTATCCTTGGTATAAGTCAAGGTGAGAGAAATAAATACAGCCTGTTAATGAATCTAAAATATTTGAAATATCTGGTAATGGGAATTTATCGTTTTGAATACAATCATTAATTTTACGGTAGTCTACAACCAATCGCCATTTCTTTTCACCGCTAGAATCTACTTTCTTTGGCACAAGTAAAACAGGACTTGACCATTCACTGTTACTAGGCTCTATAATACCGTCCTCCAACATACTTTTTATTTGTCGATCCATCTCTGATTTTTGTGAATGCGGAACCTTGTATTGTTTTGAAAATATGGGTCTGGTATCTGATTTTAAATGAATAGAATGTGTATAAATATCTGTAGTGCTTAACTTGTCACCTGGTAGAAAAAAAATGTCTGCATACTTTGCACATAAGTTCTCTATTGTTCGGTTTTCTTCAGCATTTAAATTTTGTAATTGCAGTGAAGAAAATAACTGTTTTACCCTGTCTGCATTATTAGAAGATTTTTCAAATTTACAAATATGGTAATCTCTAACTCTGTGTACATTTGGTTTTATCATATCTAAAGAAATGTCATTCTCGGTTGTATTTAATATACGAACTGGTATGCAACCATTTACAGGGGTGGCGATAGAACTAGCTAAGTATATTCCCTTTTGAATTTCCGATGAACAAATTAAAACATCTTCCTTGAAATCCGTTTGAATATAATGTATAGTTTCGCATCGGGCTTCAATGTTTAACGAACTAGTACATTTTTGTTTTAATTGTAACTGAACAGTTTTAAAATCATCGCGTAATGTAAGGGTGTTACTATCAAAGTGCAGTTGAGCCTTATATTTGTTTAAGAAATCTCGTCCGATAATTCCACTAGCCGTAATTGGCAACTGACTAAAAACATGAAACTTATGATTCAATTTCATCCGTCCTACTTGTAGCTGTAAGTACACGAGTCCAATCGATCGGACTTTGCCACCGAGTCCATTTACGGTAATGCTCTCTTTTTGGATAGGCACATGATAGTTCTGAATATCACTATATTTTATAGCACACAAAGAAGCTCCAGAATCTACTAGAAATGAATGAGATTTATTGCATAACATTAAGTTTATAAAACAATTACTGTCATTAGCCAATATTAAATGGTCGCATTGTTTATTATTGTTCACGAAAAAAGTTGCTTAAGTTTTGGTTACTTTCCAGTTTATCAACTGGCTGACCCGAATTATTCGGTTGCTCATTCAAAACGTTCACGTTAGAATTATAATTATTAAACGATCGATTTCCTCTAGACCTTTGAGAAAAAAATCGGTGGTTAAAACGACCACGATTTTGACCACGCGAAGAATAATTTTGGAATCTTACCGTCTGTTGATTTCCTGGCCGACGATTTTGACCTCGATGTGAAAAAGACCTGCTGTTGTAACGCCCTCGGAAATTACGGGCACCACTAAAATTACCTCTATTGGTCCTTGAATTATTATTATTATAAGGTTTCGACATACCTAGAATCTCTCCCGAAGTCGAAGTCGAAGGTGTGTCCTCGTCCTGGGCTGCCTGGACCGCATCCTTGATCGAGCTAAAATTCCTCGCAGCTATAATAGTGCTCAACCTGCGGTTTCGAAGGCCATCGGCGAATTTTTTGATTGCAAGTTTCTCATTTAATGGTTTCAATACATCGTAACTTTTACTGTCACCATTAGCCTGCGATACCGTCAAGTCAACGAACATTTCAGTAATTAGTTTACCATATTCGGATATTGTCAAGTCATTCTGTTTGGCTTGTTGTAACCTACATTGAATAGCCACCGCAGATTTTTGGGGCAAAAGTTCTCGCCGCATATCTTTTACTAGTTCTGAAACACTTGAATATGAAGATTTTAACTTAAGCTTGGCTGCTTGAGATAATCTACTTTTAAGGACAAAATTCATTAATTTATTTTTACACTCATCATTTGTTAAAACTGACTCATAATATTCAATGTTGTCAATTAATTGCTTTACACTTGACTCGTCATCTCCTGTACAAGACAATAAATTCAATGCCGTTCGTAAATCAAAAGTATCCATCTTTGATTCAGTATCTACTTTACTGTGTTGACATAAATTTAGAATATCAGTGTATAACTGCTCAAACTTTTTACGACAATTTTCTTTTAAAGGAATATCACTAGAAACTATTTTTCCTTTCTCAACATCATCAAAATATTTTTCTAACCAACTCTCATATTGATGATACAAAAATGATGCTTCTCTTAACTTTTTGTTTAAAATATCACCTTGTCTACGTTTCAGTCCAATTTTTATCAGATAAACTCTAACATCTTTTAATTGATAATATAAACCTTCTAAAATAATGGCCATACCAAAAATAATCTTACCTCAAAAATGTTGAAATAACACATTGTCCACAAAATAGTACTACTAACTTTACATTAAATAAGACCGATTAATATATTTTATGTTGATTATAATAATAGGAGTTTAATTCTATCGTCCATGTCCTTTTTCTTAGCGCCGTTTTATCAAAGCCACTTTTCACTACTTTCCGCACTTTTCACTACTTTTCCGCACATTTCACAACTATACAATATCGGGATAAGTCTTGGGATTCGCACGCGTAGCTTGAGGTGTTCTCGACCTTTGGAAATACGATCTTCGTACTGCGTTCCTATTCAATTCTCGTGTAATCCACTTCACGTGACATTTTCTATACAGGCGATAAACTGCATACAAAACCACCAACAAAACGACCACAACTATTATCGTTAATAGTATATTGGTGACAGAAAGATGAAATCCCAGAGTTTCTGCTTGGGCCTGATTAGAACCGACAGCATTCTGCACCACGACAGTTTCTTCTTTAGAGATGTTTTTTCCCATGTTGATCGGAAATAACTTTTTCCTCCGCACAAACGTAGTCACGATAGTAAAGATCACGATGTAATTGACTCATTGTAGAAAAATAACTTCTCAATTATTTAGCGTTGCAAAACTCTCCACTACATATATGGTAGGGTGTCGGTTTCCGATGGCAGGGTCGCCATATACTGGTTGGCGCCGGGAGTACTAAGTGAAACACATGAGTGCCGAATAATAACTCGATTTATTAGGTAATGCGGTTGAATATAAAGTACATACGTGTACGTATATATGATTATAGTACTTATAACTAAAGATACATCACATCCCATAACTCTAGGATATCGTAACTCTAGGACTCACGAATATATTTATTTCTGTATTTTCCAATAGATAAAAATCGAGACAGACATTGGTCCGTTGCCTGACACTTCTTCCCTGCTGCCGCCGATGGAGGTGGACCGGAAGGACGACCTGCTTCCGGTGCCGCTGTCTGCCATCAAGGAGGAAGACGTCAAGGTTGACGTCACCACAGTGCACGACATTACTGGGGAGTTCCATGTGAGTTTAATGTGTTGGTCTGGCTATATATGGAGAAGAGTCCTTTGCTTGTATGTAGTAGCTAAAGAAGAGAGATCAGAAATTAATATCGGACATGGTTGATTGCACGCTTCAGGGAACTACTGCAGAACTAAAAAGGGTTCAATTTGCATTTGTCCTTTCAAGCTCGGATGACCCGAAATATTGAAATTTTCATTCAGAAGGGACACCCCAAATGAAATTTTTATTTAGAAGTGACACCCTAAATGAAAAAAAATGACTCCTTAAAAAAAACAATATTTCGGGTCATCCGACCATAGTACAATTGGATGATCAAACGAACTTACCAGTTGAAGTTGGTTCCAAATCTTCCTGATTTTGTCGAAGATATATGAGATCCCACCCTTCCCAATTCCCATACGTAAATTTTCTACAAAAATAGTAGTTACTCATACCATAAGTATAATCAATGTTGTCCATCTCATACGTCGGTCCCCTTGTTCTTATATGAATAAACGACAGGCGGCTGGCAGTGTTGTGAGCCGTAGGAAGTAGTGGGGTAATAAACTTAAAAACACACTTGTTATGTTTTCATTTATTTCGTTTGTAGCTAAGATTTATTGGTGGGTACATTATTCTAGCTTGTCTGTCCAATTCTTCATACAAATGTCAAAAAACGTCTTTGAACTTAAATTGTTTGTTGTTATGTGCTTATTTGTCAATAGTAAAATATATTCTTAGCTCTGACTACTCTAGTAAATATCAGTCAATATTAAAAAGTTGTGGATTTTTTGTAGGAAGACACAAAACGCGAGTTCTCAGATAACGCAGTGCCGCTGCCTGGAATCCCCGGTTCCTCGGGCCCCATCGGCTTCGAACCCGGCATGTTCCGACACGATAAAGACGAAATTGGCGCTCCTAAGGTATGTATCAAACCATCGAGAAGAACATAATTTAAAATTCTCCTAAATACAATAATTGTCTGAGGTGGAATTGTGTAAAGCAATCGTTTTCGGCAGAACGGCCATGACAGATCATACAATACGTTTTGAACTGTCAAATGAATACTATTGCTTTATACAGTTCCATCTCTGAAGTTGAATACAAAAGCAAACAATTTGCAATCGCTGCGATGACGTCAAGCTATGCTATTTCCTACCGTGTCGTTGTTGAATTAAGGTTCACTTTTAATTGTAACAATTTTGGTTCTTTAGCAGGTTAGCGTTGGCACTAAGACCCGAGTTCACCAACTATACTTTAACCATTGATTATTTAACCGCGCCGTTAACATTTAACAGCTGTTTAACCACTCAGCGTTTTTTTTGGTGTTCAAAACCTGTTTCCAAACGTCGGTTAACAAACCGAGCGTTTTTGAACGAAGCTGTCAAGAATGACCGAATGATATAATCCTACTTAGTGTAAATGACAGTTATTCACTTAGATTTACTTTAACAGGAATGGCATTCGTAATGGTCGTATTATATTACTATACTACAAAAAGAAATGCTCTTTTATTACATGAGTCGTTCCGTAATGTACATACCACCTTTATTTAGTACCATTTTAAGTTAAAGTGAACTGTCAAACGACTTCACGTCTACCAAAATTGCGCGCTTTTGTTGTTATTTTTTGGCTATTTGTTTCGGTTTTGTTATCGCTATGGAGAATAAGCGCAAACGTACTGAAAATTTCACAAATAATGAAAAGGCATTAATTACGGAATTGGTAGTGAAGCATCAATCACTAGTAGAAAATAAAAGAACGGACGCTACCACTAATGCTGAAAAAGCAAAGGGTTGGCAATATCTTTGTGAAGAATTTAATTCTATTAGCAGTCACTGCTGCCGTAATGCCGACAGTTTAAAAACATGCTGGGAAAACATTAAGAGACAAACCAAAAAACAGTCAGCCAGCCGAAAACGGGAGCATTTCATGACTGGTGAGCATTATTTGGTTATTTTTTATCTAACCTCGAAACTAAGATATTATACATAGATCACCTATATCATAAATGTTATTTTTAGGTGGCGGCAGACCACCTCCACCTCCTCCCAATACTGGGGCTGAGAGCATCATAGGCGCAATTTTGGGACCTGCTTTGGAAGGGTTGGAAAATCCATATGATAGTGATGCTCTTGATTCCAATGTAAGTGCTGAAATGTTTTGTGAGGTTTCTTAAAGTGTTCATTGTGATAAATAAAACTTGAAAAACCCTTAAAATACCATATCTTTTCTTTCAGAATAAAGAAAACAATGTACCAGAATCGTCAATATGTGATAATGTTGAGATTCAATTAGAGGTATGTTTTCTATTTTAATAATTTATCAATAAACATAGTGAGTGACCTACCTCAGGCAGGCTTCAAAGGAATTTCTAAAGTGCTCATATACAAAGCGTTTAATTTTCATGCCAGGACCAGTAGATAAACTAGATAAACTTGTACAACGTACATCAAATTTATTGCATTTTTTTAAAGAATGTGTTAGAATATTTCAAATCTATGTGCCTGATTTATGAGCCTATGATTCACAATATTTTTTTACTATTTGACTTGGTTGTGACTTGTTTCCAATAAATAAAATTGTTTCAGTTTGACATTGGAAACACAATGGAGGAGGAGCCAAATTGTGAGCCAGAGAAGAGTATTCAGCATGATTATGTGAAACCTCAGGCTTCAAGTTCAAAGAAAAAGTGTGATGTGAGCATTTTAGGAATGTTTTACACATGATTGATGTTCATTAGTCATAATTTCTTTATTAGTAACTACTGCTGTTAATTTACAATGTATATATAACTACAAATACACATCTTGTTGCAGGATGATACTTTAAAATGGGAAGGGTGGACCCCTAATTCTTTAAAGAGACCAGTATCAGAGTGTTTGAAGAATAAAGATAATGCTTGGCTACGAAGACGCAGACCAGAAAAAGAAAATTTGGGAGATCAGTTAATAAGAGAAAAGATCAATCTCGTTAAAACACTGATTAGTAATGCTCAAAATGAATCATAAAAGCGATTGCTGATATTGGAAGAGCAATTAAAGCAGGAAAAAATTAAAACAAATAAATTAGAAAATGATACCTAGTTATAGATAAATGTGTACATAATAAATATTTTAACATATTATATTTCATTTTATTTATTTAGCACCTGTAGCAATTAATTTATTTACTTATGTAAGTTACATGTAATAAGAGAATAAACAGAAAAACTAGGTTCTTATCTTGTATTATCATTTTATTTATAAAAAGAAAGTTGTTTAAATGTTCAATCATGTTGTTATTACTTCATAGTGAACTAAAATAATTGTTAATTAACTGTCTTCTTGTTGGGTTAATATCTAATGTCTGGCCTTGATCTTCACCAGTATATCGTTGCCTTATGCTGCCTTGCTCTAAGATAGTCTCCCATGGTGCAGGCAGTTGCAATTCAGGGTCATCAAGAGGTAATTCCTCTCCCTTTAATTGCAATATGTTGTGTAATACACCAGTGGCAACAATTATGGGAAGACTGTTTTTTAAATTAACATTCATGCCCAATGCTAGAACTGGAAACCGTCTCTTCCATATTCCAAATAACCGTTCTATCGGATTCCTTGTTCTTATTTGGGACTCATTGTATAAAGATTCCTCATGAGCCTGAACTGTAGCAAGAGGCATCATAATGTAACTTCTGTTCATGTAACCACTGTCTGCGACAAGAACAGAGTCATTGTATGTTCCTAATTCAAACAGTGCATTTCTTCTTGATGCACTGAAAATCCGTTCATCATGGGTACTGCCTGGCCATCTAGCTACGAGGTCGGTGAATAAAAGCCTGGCATTGCATACTGCCTGTACATTAATTGACATGTACCCTTTACGATTCCTAAAGGTCTCTGCATGGTTGCCTCCAGGGGAAATAATTTTAATGTGCGTGCAATCCAGTGACCCTATTACTTTAGGGAACTTGGCAATATTGTAAAAATCCAATTGAGTGTATCGAATTTCGTCTGAAGTT
Source organism: Pyrausta purpuralis (assembly GCA_963924145.1). Lineage (NCBI taxonomy): Eukaryota > Metazoa > Arthropoda > Insecta > Lepidoptera > Crambidae > Pyrausta > Pyrausta purpuralis. The sequence goes on along the minus strand of OZ001649.1, from coordinate 6,226,256 downwards.
TCAGGAAATCGTATGAATTTCTTGTGAAGTGAAGCAATTGCTGCAGTCACTCGATGTATCGTCCTATTTGCAGTAGATCTACTTACACCAGAAAAGTCTCCAATTGTTAATTGCTGACTTCCTGTCGCATAGTACCGCAAAGTAAGTAGCAGCTGATTTATAGGCGACAAAGAGTTGTTCCTGAAAAAAGATTTACCTTCGTTACATATTCATAAAAATAGAGCAAATAACAACAGGAATGATGATGTTGATGTAAAAAAAGAGTATGGAAAATCAAGTTTTACCTGTCGCTCGGGTATTCCAAATTACTTTCAACTATTTCAAGAACCTCGATGGCACTCTTTTTTGACAAACGAAATCTTGTTTGGAATGCTTTCTCATCATATTCCTCATAGTAATTGCGCCGTATTTGAAGTAGGCGTGGTGCACGTAAAACATTTTCAAGCTGTTTATAATTTTCTAAAACATTATCTTCTTCAAAAATGTAATTCATGGCATCTTCCATTTTTACAAACAAACAAGTTCACTTCAATCACAGTCACAAGCAGGCACAAAGAAAGAGGATCACACAACACAATAGAAATGTCAATGTTAACACGCTAACCGATGTTTAAACCAAGATGGCTACCTCGTTTAAGTTAAACACTTGATTAGAGCACCTAATCATTGGTTAGTGAGTGGTGAACAGCAAAATATTTTTAAACAGTCGTTTAAGACATAACCGACTGTTTAAAATGTAACCATCTGTTGGTGCACTCGGGCCTAAATGAACCGAGTAATACTCGTATATCACTTTCTTGATGTGTTTTACATATGATAAGTTCATAAAACTTTCTCATTATGTTACAGACTACTTGATCTGAGCTACATACACACACATGAAAAAAGTATGAGATTACTAGCAGTAGCTGATTTAATTTCTGAAGTTGAAATTTTCCATTAAACTGTGCTATTGTTTCATATTCTTATTCTTAATATTTAACCGACTTCAAAAAAGGAGGAGGTTATCGATTTGACAATTTTTTTTTTTTTTTGTATCTATGTTACCTCATATCTCAGTCGTTTGTCGACCGATTCGAAAATTTTTCTCGCCTACCTAGAGGGTCTACCTTCTAGTCGGTCCCATTGTTGCCAATTTGGGATCTGATGATGGGATCTTAGAGTAATCGAGGCGAACCCTCAAATTTTAAAGGCATGTATAGTATTTTTTAATACAATCCTAATGTTGACGTGTTGTTACGTCTGATAGTTTACATCTTGTGGGACTGAGCTGATGGTGGAGCTCCTTAATGCTTAGGAGTTCAGTAATTATAATGACAGAACTTATAAAAGGTAGTTTGTAGCTTCTTAAAGAACAGAGTCACAAGGTGCAACTTCCCCCCCATCTCCTGTAATCTATAAAAATGAAGAAATAAAATTAATATAAATACAAATTAGCACAAAATATGCACTTGTAAAAAGCAACTTTGGCTGTATAACAGACGAGGAATCGAACCCGTGTCTTACGCAATCCGGGCGTATGCCTATACCACTCGGCCACCGTCACATTAGCAAGCCTGTTGAATTTTGCAAGCGCTTTCTTTAACGCATAGGCTGCGTGACGTCATCAATGTTACGATATTGCTCTCAAATAAAATTAACTTAAAAAAAAGTAAACACCGACTTCAAAACTGAAAGGAAAGGAATCCACTTTAGGCCAACAAGTTCTTTTTGGAGTCAGTTCCATCACTTTGACCATCAAGCACCAACTATCACAGCACCGACTACAAAAAGAAATTGATACCGGATCAAAAAAGATTTCTATTTTTCAAAGAGATCTCAAACTTCTTTGATATGTGTTAGTTGATACGTGTTTTCAGTTATCATTTCTTTGATAAATTGTGGAGCACTTGTCTAAATTATGCAAGATAATCTTTATTATTCGTAATCATAACCTCAATGCAGCTTTCAAACATGCCTTTGTATTTTCCGTATGAGATACCTCTATTTTAACAGTGTATGTGTGAAACTTATTCTCTATTAAGTAACGAAGATAGAAATACTTTTGATTAATAACATGATTTTGGTCAAAACCCTTATATTTTTACGCAAAGAATTGCTGCTTAGTGAATATTAATAGAAAAGAAAAGCTTAGGTTCAAGATTAATTTGTATAAGATAAAAAAATATAGTTTTAAAAAACTAAAAAACCACGCTTTTATAGCTAACCGAACTAAAAAGTAGAAAATAATTTTTAATAACAAAGAGTTAGAAAATAATTCAATTCAGAGTCAAAAGCGTGGGGTGCATTTTACTATATTTTCATAACTTTTTACTATGTTTTTTTCATAACTCTCCGCACATAGATAGTTGCATGTAGAATAATGGTACCTAACATTTAATACATCAAGCACCCCACGCTTTTTACTCTGAATTGAATTATTCTCTAACTCTTTGTTATTAAAAAATATTTTCTACTTTTTAGTTCGGTTAGCTATAAAAGCGTGGTTTTTTAGTTTTTTTAAACTATAATTTATTTTTCATTTTTTAGTTCGATGTTTCAATTTATTATTCGCGGACATGCGACACGCGATAGCTCTATCTTTCTTACTCCCTTACAGAGGATCCACGAAAGAATTTATTAATCCTGGCGGTCCTTATAAGGATATTGGGAAACTGTTATTAAATTATTGCATTGTCATCGGTCCTTGATACGTGTGCAAAGTTTCAAATTAATCAAACTTCTGGAAATCGGTCAAATTTATGCTCAAAGATTCCATTACATACATACATACATACATACATACATACATACATACATACATACATAGATACAACCCAAGCTAATAAAAGCGTGGTAAAAAGGATAAATTTAAGCGGATTTTTATTCACAAGCAATGTTATGAAATAGTAGATAAACCTTACGTCAGTACTGTATTTGCATCTCGCCTACTTACTAGGTACAAAAAGTTGATTTATTCAACTATATTCTCAAAAGTAATACCAACAGTTTTTGATAACACTAACAAAATTCGTTCTATTCCTAAAGAGTAGTACCACTCATAAACGAATTCCAAAATATGGTTAACTACAATTAATGTATGATGAGGTACAGTCAGTAAAAACATGTTATTTTATGTGATTTTAAATAGGTTGTAATCATATTTTCCGAGAAACCTTTCAATGATATTTTTTTGCAGTCCTAGTACTTTGAGAAAGTTGTTTCTGTGACTGAATGTATCAAAACTTATGAATAGTTTTCGTTGGAAATCGATTTGAAACTTTTTCTTTATATTTTTAATTTGGTATTCGTTAGGATTTTTAGGAGTGTAATCAAATGCCGTTGGTATGAGTTTTGGAATTGAGAGTGGAATAAATCAAAAAGTTTTTTTTTTTCAAAAAAAAAATATACCTAGTTTTCTCACCATATAGTGGAATCTGTACGCACAAAAACCACAAATTGATGTACAATTTAGCCGTTTTGCACACGCATACCAAACGACAAAACATTTTATTGGACCCGAAGTACCTAAAAAATCTTCTGTCGAAGGGCGCTGATGGATCACGAAATATTTTGTATGGGAAATAATAAAAAACTTCGGAATCTATCGTGTGTGACAACATTTGAAATTTTCAAACTATACCAAGTTTGGGCTCCTCCGGGTACAATATGACTGACGTTTTATTTTCAAAATATACCACAAAGGATACCTCATTTCTATCCTCTTTCGTTTGAAAATTTTGTTATGCACACACGATAGGTTTCCGAAGATTTTTTAAAATTTTCCATAGCAAATATTTGGTGAACCAGCGCCGAATATTTTGTTACTGCTGAAAAAAATTTTTGACCCCTAGTGTATGTGTCAACAGCCAACCTGTCCATCGATTTGCGGTTTTTTCTTTAAAATTGGACTCCTGCGTTGTCTACTACTACGCGTGAGCCGTAAGGGGAATTCTTGACTTTTTCCACACAAATACTGTACTTAGGTGTAAAGCACGTTTAGTTGGTTGAATGAATCACTCTTTCATTGGTACTAAAGCTGTGAACTTTGTATCCGTTAAAAATATCGGGTTATCTTTCACAAATCCAACACTTCGGTTATCAAATTCATTTTGTGATTTCTTAGTCGCAACAATGTAGCGAAGCCCTTGTGTGGGTAAACAAACAAATATTATCTAGTCCCAGTCCGTAATTAATGGTATTAAGTCTAAATATGGTTTAGAATGTTGATAACACTTATAGTGTCATCTTTATATACATAATTTTTCTGAGAGTGTGTATGTCACTGAACTTCTCTCAAACGACTGGACCGATTTTGATGAAATTTTTTGTGTGTGTTCAAGGGGATCTGGGAATGGTTTAGATTCACTTTTTTTTTTAATTTTTCAAATTAAAGACGTGTAGACAGGACAACGTCTGTCGGTTCCGCTAGTATTTTATATTCCTAAAGATGAAATAAGAAACCAAAACTTGCGCACGTTACAACATCAGTCAGGCTTGGGGACTGCTGTTGTAAAACAGTTGGAAAGACGTCACTCGTAATGACGTATCCATAAGAGACCAGAAATTTCGCACGATTGGACTGACAGCACGGTAGCTTAATTGGAAGAGCGTTTGGCCCGGTTAGCTAGAAAGTTCCAGGTTCGAGTCCCGCCCGTGCGCAATTTTGGTTAATTACATTTTTAAGTCTAAATATTTTCTCCCAGAGTAGTTTAGAAAATCAAATTATAAGTATAATTTGAGCCGTTTTAGGGTAGTGAAAATATGTACTCGAATACCTTGATTTGAAGTAGAAAACTAAAGAAAAGTTTTGACATTAAAAGATTAAATCTATAGAAGATACTGATGTGTCAGTACCCTAAAAAAGACATTCCTTATGTAACGGGCTTATAAGAATCTTTGTTGCAGGCAAAGAAAAAGAAGAAAGACAAGAAGAAGCATAAGCACAAACATAAGCACAAGCACAACAGCAAAGACAAGGCGTCCAAAGACAAAGATCACAGAGATAAGGACAGACCGATGCTACCGCTGCCTCCTTCTAGTACAGAACATCTTAAAATCAAAGAAGAAACCAGAGAGACCCTTAGCTCATTCAGCTCGAGTCAAAGCCCTTCTGAAGATATATCGACTATGCAAAGCAATATGAGCTTCTGAAGTTATCTTCCAGACTGTATAAATTAGATTGTAAGCAAAGACGCTATCAAAGTCCTTTAATTAAATTTTAATATAATTACTCAGTCTTTGATTTCAATCCAATTATGGTTGTTTACGTAAGTTTATGTATCATATTATATATGAGCAGTTTGCTTGCCGGTTCCATTCTTTACAAAAGTAATATACGTCGTTATCGATATTTAGGAAATACATTGTCTGAGACTGTGATATGATACTTTATTAGTTTGTACAGTCATCGACTCAAGTGTTATTTGTGGGTGTTATCATATTATGCAATGAGTTTTTATTACTTTAGTGTGGGTTATTTAAAACTGATTTACTGGCACCTGCAATGCAGGGTCATAAATTTTACGTCGTTGACGCCCTTCGTAGCGTAGTGGCTACGCTGGGTTTCTAGGCGTTGCCGCTCCGAGGACCCAGGTTCGATTCCCGGTCGGGTCAATGTAGAAATCAGAACTTAGAAAGTTCTGATTCTAGGTGGTCATCGTCTCGGGTCTGGGTGTTGTGGTACTACTGTTGTTTATGATTTTGATAACACAAGCTACTTACTTTGTGATCAGAGCAATGTGTGTAATCGGTGTCCAATATATCTAGTCTTGCCATAAATATCATCACTTTTATCATTCATATTTTTGTATTTATTAAGTATTTATGTATTCTATGTATGTTTATTTGTTTTGCTTATGTATCCTATACATATTTGTGTAATATTAGTATGTATGTTTATGTTAGTGCATTTTACTTATTTTTTTGTACAACTCCTCTCACTTATTATTAATATTCCACCACTGATTAAACTCTCTGCATTATCAGGTGGTTGACTGGTAGAGAATGCCATTAGGCATTAGGTCCGCCAATTGTACATGCAATAAAGTTTAAATAATAATAATATTAAGTATCGTCACAAAGAAAAAAAGAATAATGCAAATAATATTTTTTATTTTATTTTACAGTGTGTTAGTTATATACATAAATATAAAAAGCCTCATCGAAGTGGTCTCCATTGGCTGCAATATAGTCCTTTAAACGTTACGGCCAGTTATCAATAGAAGCATGCACTCTTTCCATGGGAAAATTCTTCACTGCCAATCGTATGGATTGTTTTAGGGACTCCAAATTATCATGGCGTTTAGAGCAAGCCGTACTCTCTAAAACTGACCATAAATCATAATCCAGCGGATTAAGATCGGGACTAGACGACGGCCAGTCTTCAGCTCAGATGAAGTTCGAAACGTTCGCTTCTAACCAAGACTGCGTGGACCGAGCTTTATGACTCGGCGCCGAGTCTTATTGGAAAAACATGAACATTAATATTCTTTTGTAAATTATCAGTTATAAAATGACCAGTGCGTCTCTTATAGGCTGCAAGTCCTAAGTCATCTTTTAAAATAAGCGACATGGTTCTGGGTGCTATCTTCATCTCCCGAGATAAAATCTTTTGCTTTCGGACAGGATTTCTGCGAATTCTTTCCCTTACTGCTTGACCACCTTTTTCGTACGAACACTACGTGGACGGCCAGATCTTTTTCTGTCACAAACAGAGTAGGTCTCATTGTACCTATTGATTGCCCGGTACACAAAAATTTGACTAATACCAAGCGTATGGAGAGTTTTAAAAATTGCATTTGGCTCCATACCAGCTTCGTGTAATGCAATCACAGCGATTCAGTTCTCTTTATCACCCCACTCCATTTTAATATCGCAAAATATTCTAAAATGTATTGGCGCCAAAATTAGAAAACACAATGAGCAATCGTATTAAAATGACAGATTCCAAATTCAAATGTAATATCTTTTATCTACTCTCATATCGTTAAATTCAAAATACAAAACTCAAAACGAGTTTATATAGACGTACTTTATAAATAGTATATCGAAATGAAATTAAAAAATTTAATTATGACACTATTTCTCTAACAAAATAATGTTATAATAAATTTTTTTTTCATGACGATACAGATTACAGATCATAGATACATCTATTTAATTTTTTATCTGTGGCTGCGCGCGCTTTGGCGCATGCGCGGTGATAACGGGAATTTTGGCGTCATAGTACGTTTGTGTTTCGGTAGATGATTATTAGTGTTTATTAAAATGTCTGATAGTGAAAGTGCAGAAAATTTGACGCCGCCCGACATTTTAGAGACTGCGACAGCAGTCTGTCTTAATCTACTACTACCAGTAAAGTCAAGAAAATTATACGATAAATGTTATCAAGACTTTTTATCATGGAAATCTTTATCTTTTATTTGATATGTTCGTGTTCAATGAGAGTAGATAAAGTAGTGTATGAAACTGCACATAACTAGGTATTATACACTCGTGTGATACTTTTATAAAACTCGCTTCGCTCGTTTTTTAAACTCACACTCGTGTATAATACCTCTCATTATGTACCAGTTTCATAAACTACTATTACTGTCATATATTTAATATCTTTATTATTAATTATGACAGTATTTATGGCTAGACTGTGTACAGGTGTGATCTATTATTGCAGCAAAAAGCACAGGCTCTTTAAGTAACTAGTAATCAATTCTAAATTGTTTTGATTGATTATATTGTTGAACAAATTTACTGTTATTTTGAAACAAAATAAATCGAACCAGCAATGTATTGCAAACAAATGTGTCCAGTCACAGAAAATGACGTTGTCACCTACTACAGCGAGTTAGCGATTTTGATATACATTGACTAGGCATTATTACTTTGGATTACTATTTCTCTGTGACCAGTAGAATCATTGATTAAAATTTTTGCTCCTATTACAGGCCACACACTGTATTTCTTACAGTTAAAACCCTTAACCAGTCAATAACGACCTACAAAAATTATGTCATCTAATCTATACGCATAAAGAAGCTAAACCAAGGAAAAAATAAATACTTAGAACTACTACTTTGAACAAGTTTCGTGCTCCATGAATTGACGCAATTTGTCATCAACCCGTACAAACGGTTTCATATTCGAAATTAAAATTTCAAGGAATACGTTGCAATCTTGTCGTTGTATTTGCGACTTATTTTTTGCTTGGCATACCTTCTGTACGTACGTAAAATTGATTAAAAACAACTTACTGTGAAAATATGACAAGATTGTGACACATTCCTTGAAATTTGCATTTCGAATATGAAACCGTTTGTACGGGTTGAAAACAAGTTGCGTCAATTCATAGAGCACGAAACTTGTTCAAAGTAGTAGTTCTAAGTATTATTTTTTTCCTTGGTTTAGCTTCTTTATAGGTAGGTACGTATAGATTAGATGTTATATTTTGAGTTGATGACAAGTGGCGTCAATTCATGTGGCAAGAAATTTGTTCGTGGTGTCAGTTCCATACGCATAGTAATAGTAGTAGTAATACGAAACGATATACTACGCGGGGCCTTATCCAATACCTGAGACAAAGGGGGTCAGAACAGCCCACCTATGGTAACTGTAGTGTACTACCCTTAATAACGGCAGTGATGTGTATTATTTAATTTTCATTATTGCTCCAGAATAAATAACTGATTTCCAACTTTAATTTTACAATTGTCATCGTCACTGTACTAAAGTGTACGTCCGTAATACGACACTGCGGCTTTGGATCGAATGGCCAGAATGGTCGAATTACTATTGTGCCCCAAATAATCAATATCATAGCTTCACCTACGACATTGCGTTGTAGTGCAAACGTTATCTATTTAGGCAAATCGACGCCGTCTGATCTTTGCTTTATTTATTATGCGATCAGAATAATATAAATAGTAAGCATTCTCAAACATAAATTGCGAAATACGTTTTAAAAACCTACTCAACAAATAAACTAAATAGTTTTAGGTTTAATCTTTTTTTATCTTAAAGAATACAAATGACTTAACAACAGAAACAATATTGCGGGTGGCTTTGATAAGTTCCCCGTTCTAGCCGGTTCTCCAGTCGCGTTCACGTTTAGGCAAAATAAATCAGTTATATGTAGGTAGGTAGATGGATCAAAAATTACAGTTTCTGTAGTAGTTAAGTGCTATTTTCCGATCTGCTAGTATTACTTATGATACCTAAGTGCAAGACTGTAAGATAAATTGGACTTCTTTCACCAATGAACCCATACTCCATTTCTCCATATAAAATTACCTAGCGTATACGTTGGTTAAGTTGAACTCTCTTAATAAGAACTGTCAATGCAATGAAAGGTCAGCTTAAAATAGGTACAGTGAACTTCAAAGATATGTACGAATTAATTGACTTGTACTTTTTACAGGATTTTCCACAAAAAAGAACTTATATCCTTCCACCTCTGATAGAAATTGGTAAGTATTTCAATATTGATTAGCTGGTTACGCGTCAATTACGCGTGTATTCATTTTGACTTGCCGGTTTTTCTCTTGATAGCATGTGGCAGGAAGCTAAGAAAAACAAATAAACTTTGGTGTTCATTTTCTTAATTTAAGAGATTCCTAACGCAAACAACGTTCTTTTAATTTGCAATCAGAAGCATTATGCCATAAGTTGTGACAGTAGCCTTGAAATGGCCGGAGCTAATTGGGCCACATTTATATTTCGTGTTTAGCTGATTCAGTTCTGTGTCGGTTTTGGTATTAAAATTTAGAAAATCATTGATTAAATCAGATCAACGTATCTTACTTTATAACGCTACATTCCACCCTTAAGCTCCGAGTGGGTGCGAAAGTTATTACCATGTTTTTGGGGCTGATTGTACGAGCAACAACGCGTCAAGGTAAACACTGCGGTATCTTATGCAGATGTAATAAGGGCTAGTTTGCAACAAAAGTGGGTAACCTGATGTGTGTCAGAACGTAACTAGTGCAATATTCGTAGCTTGAAGCAGACCATTCAGTATAGTTTGAGACGAGGCCTTGTCAGGCGCTCTTCAAAGCTTCCAAGATTTATTCAAAAGTTGATAGGTAATTGAGTGTATTTATCAGCTCCTTCGTAGGCGCAATTTGTTAATATGACGACAACACAGAATGGACATTCGAAGAAGCCACTGGATGTAGCTATCGTCGGCGGTGGATTGGTAATTTTTAATTACTCCTTACTAATTAAATTAAGAGAATTAATTAAGAGTAAATAAGGTTAGTGACACACATTACGTTTCTAGGAGTTTATGATTAAACATAGCGGCAAAATGAAATCAATTAGTGAACTAATTATTTCTTACATTCTCTACCAGTCCAATTGCATGGTAATGTACCAACAGAAGTTAATACCAACAGAAATTCTATCAGTTTACTATTACGGTACCCGTAACTATCAAGATCTTTTTTAAAAAAGTAACATAATATCCTATGCGAGTTTTTTTTGATAAATCTTCGTTGGTATTAGATATATATATAACAAGACACGTTACATCTGCTATGTATGTACTTGAAATAAAAATCATCCAAAAGGTATTACACCCTTAAAAATTGTTTTAAGTGTTTTAATATTATATATTTTTTGAATTAAGTAGTTTCCTTTTGTATTGCGTAATATTGCAAAAGATCTCAACTGGTTTAAAAAAAATTAAGGAGTCAATAAAATATTTAAATCGGATTTGATAACAGAACCCGGCTCAATTGTAATGTTGTGTAATGTTTAAAGTATACTCGTAGTTATTTATATTAAGATCAATTAAATAATTTATCAACTGTCATCGGCTGGACAGTAATATCTTTTAATGTGCTGTCAGGTTTTAAGGTTTTGTTGTACTAAGGGTATTATTTGTATTATGAATAACAAAGTTATGTTTGCGGTAATTGAAAATGTGCTCTAACTCAAAAACTACTAGTTCGATCTCGTTTAAACTAATTTTCGTTAAAAGTCTTTGTCAAGATCTACATTATGTATTTTTTTTTCAAAATTTACACTCGCTTAGTATAAAAGTTAGGGAGGGGACGACGACGCCTATTTTGCCACTTTTGAAGCGTCATACGGATGGGCAGACAACAACACATAGACAGACTTGAGGAAACTATAAGGGTTCCGTTTTTTGCCATTCGGCTACGGAACCCTAAAAAACTAATAATCAATATTTTGTTACAATATTGTAATCTTTACGCCAAGAATCGTACTTCTCTCTTTCTACATATACAGACGTTATGCACTGAATAAGGAACGGTCTATGCTTCTCAGCACTTGTAGAAAACAATTTGTTGATAGTTTGTTAAAAAATATCATTAACAACTTTTGAGTTATTTTCAGAATAGATTAACAGGTGCTTTATGTCAAACATCAGCGGGCGTAGTCTGATGCATCATTTTTGACATTTCACGTCGACAATTTCAATTTTATGATTTTCTAATTCATCAAATATCATTTTAACTTAAACCTTAAAAAATATTTGTATTTTTTTAAGCATCATTCAAAAATTCTTCTCAATTAATAAATACACGAAAACACCAATTTGGTCTCAGCATTTTTTGAGCGCCACCTGGTGGTTTTACATGGAACTATGTCGAGACTTCCGACACTGGTATTAAATAAATACTTAATACAATTACTAAGATTTAAAAGTTTTATTAAGAATGCATTCCCATAATCGAACCGGCGGGTGTGCAAGTAATAAGGGTCGCATTTTTAGTCGCATAGGTCGCACATCAGTTTACCTCCTTTAGTTGCAAACTAGCCTTATTACAACGGCGTAAGACACCGCAGTGTTTATCTTGACGTGCTGTTGTCCATATGATAACAAAATATTCTATTTCTACAAAATATGGCGTCTAAATCTAAATCGGTTATTTTTAACATTTTTGAAGTTCTAACATGGAATTGATTGAATGATATAAATATGATAATACCAGACGTAGTCCTTCAAACAAGAACATTTGTAATGTCATTAGTATATTAATAAAACTTATTTTAATATGAAATTGCCGGCAATAGTAAATGATCGGATATAAATCGTTCTTATAAAAATAAATAATTATAATTACCATTGATAGTATTTAAATGTTTAGATGGCCCCTAAAAGATTTCAAGTTACACTGAGTATAAAGAATATACCCAGTTAAAAGCCTCGAAAGTTAATAGAAATTAGAGATGCGCCGAGTAGCACTTTTGCCGAGTACCGAGTACCGAGTTTTACTCGGTTCATTTTTTTTTCAAACCGAGTACTCGGCCGAGTAACTCGGTTACAATCAAATTCCTGTTTCGGGTGAGTAAACAAGTACAGACAGGTACGCGCAAAATTAGCTTTATCTAGCCATTAGAGCGCAATGATCCTAAAAGACCCATTACTATAGAAAAAGCTGACAAAAGACAAGAGTCCATTCGAGTGGTGGGCAGGGCACCAAACTCCAGAACCGGCACGTTTAGCACGAGTGTTACTATGTGCGTCTGCAAGCACCGTGCTTAGGGAGTGATTATTTTTGGAGGCTGGTAACGTCTACGAAGAAAAATAGAATAGGCCGTTACCAGAACGTGCTGAGATCTTTGTGTTACTGCATCATAATTTTATTTTATAAAATTTCTCTTTTTTTTTTTCATTTACTAGTGCTCCTCGTTTTGTCTCATTACCACTCATTCATTATCATAATTGAGATTGTGAAAGATTTCCCCTGTTGTTTAGATGATATCTACCTTAATATACTGCTTTACTTAAACCGAGTATACTCGGCATTAAAACCGAGTTACTCGGCCGAGTACGAGTAGTAAAAAACCCGCCGAGTACGCCGAGTACCGAGTATTAACCGAGTACTCGGCCCATCTCTAATAGAAATCAAGTTTTAGGCAACTTCAATAAATAATCTTAAAGAAGGTATTTTACAGATACGTTGACGAAAAAAATATAAGGATTAACAAACGCCTGTGAATTTATTAATACAAACTATAGATCGACACCTGCTTAATATTATCTTAAATTAGCAATCGGCCATAGAAACGTATTAGATACTGCACTGAAGCTACAGTGAAGCCCAAAAGAGCGGTATCACTCAAACAATGAATTTGAAATGAGTCCTAGTAATGTTTCTGTTAATTAACGTCTAATATTAGTATTTTACGATGACATAGTTTAGTTGCCTGAAACTTGATTTCTATACTCTATGTAACCTGAAATCATCCAGGGACCATCCAAAACTTTTAACACTATTAACGGTAATAACAATTATTTATTATTACAAAAACCGTAAATATACGAACATGTACTATTGTAAGCAATTTATGTTAAAGGAAGTTTTATTCATCTAACAATGACATTACTAAAATGTTCTTGGTTGAAGGGCCAAGTACCACGCCATATTATGTAGGAATAAAATAATTTATTAACTCTCGTATAAAAATTATTTTATAGACCAATACGAAAATGATTTCTTAATTTTTTGCACACCAGCGTGCCGATTTTGGAAACGCATTCCTAATATCACTTCTTACTGTTGATAAATGTATGAAGTGTTAGTAAAGTACTCGATGTTTAAATAAAGCACATGTAAATCTATACTGAAAAGTTTAGTTGGCATCTAGAAATTAAAGTATGAAAATAGATAAAAATAAAATATATACCTATGAATTTTTAATGAGTAAACTGGATGCAGACCGCTCACAACCGGTAGCTGTGGAAAGCCGTGGGGGAGGCCTATGTTCAGCCGTGGACGTCCTTTGGCTGATAATGATGATGATGATGGTGGATATTAATAAATAATCAGAAGACATCCCATTAAAGATCGCAAATGAAGAAAATTAAAGAATTCAAAAAACATTTAAATAAATTATGGTCCTAATTTAAATCCCTCGAGAGTTATAAGAATGCCTAAATCGGCTACGATTCGACAGGTTTCTATTAACGCATGTTCATACCGGTTTTTTATTCTTGACCTAGCTAGATCAAGTTTAGTGTTACAACGACGTAAGTTCACAGCTTCCACATTTATTATTATTTTTGCGTGAAAAATGATAAAGCTTATCTTATGCCATTTTTTTATCGGAATTACGTAATTTGAATTGTGTCTTTGCAACGGTCATTATTTTTAGGTGGGGTCGTTAGAGGCTCTGTATCTGGCTAAGAGGGGCCACTGTGTCAAGCTGTACGAGTATCGTGAAGGTGAGCTGGTTTCCTCTATGGTTATTTTATATAATCTATTATTAACTAGACAGATTTAAGCTATTTCCATAGGCTATTTATACCTCTAGATGAATAATAATTATCGCACGTAAATAAGATTATACCGGTTAGGTAATTTATTAGTTTCGTCTTTGACTACTACTACGATGGCTACTGCTGACCGAAATTCGGAACTTATGACATGAACTTATGTTCGATCAGCTGCTGGAGTTTAGAGTGTATTTAGTTCATATACTTACCTGTAGCTGAAACCAGTGTTGGGCGAAATATAATCTAACTACTGATTACTAACTACGTTTTGCAATCATGTTTGTAATCATAATTACTAGATTACTAACTACATGACGTAATCGAAAAAAGTAATAAGACATTACATTACGTGATAACGATTACTTTGTGTAACTAAGAATAACTTTATTTCTGCCTTAACATGGGAAACACCAAGCAAACTGATATGTCAATGGCATGTCGACGGCGACGACGAATGATATGTAAACGAGAGCTGCTGGTAACAGGCAGGAAGACGTTTCTAACATGACGGCGTGTCGATGTCGTGTCGACGGCGAAACGACACTTCAGAGATGCCACCATTAACTGCCGATGTGTCGACAGCGTGATGATGTCGATGACCTGACGAAGGTGGAAAGACGCTTCTTTTTAAAAATAGCAACCGATTTGTCGACGGCGCGTTTCGATGGAGGTATGCTACTTGAGCTACTTCTGTCATGTTAATAGTGCCGATATGTCAAGAGCCAATTCCACATGGCCTCACTGTTCATTTGGTATTATATCGGCCTTACATTTCTTATCCTTATTAACACAAACATAATATTGAAAAAAAATCTTACAATCAAAGTAATCAGTAGTTACTACTTGTTTACAGTAATCAGATTTCCGATAACTTTTTAAAACTCGACTACTTGTTTAGTTTGTTAGATTACATGTATAACTACTTGTAGTTATTTGATTGAATTCGTAGTTATATTACACATAATATAGGTAAAATTAAATTCAAAACGAATTGGGATATTCGCACACACGCGCGTAGCTTGCGCAAAATACTACGCCGTAGCTAGTAAGATACGAAGTGGTTTCCTGGCGTTGGTATTTTGATTAGTCCATTTGGTTAGTAACAATATAGCTCACAACTAGGTTAGTATCAAGACATATTCGTATAAATTTGATACAGCAAGACACCAATTAATTAACATAATAAATAGGGTTCGGGTTTATGATTGCAGTGATCCAGTACCGTAGTAATGCATTGTCTCACCTATTCGCTAGTTTTATTATTATTATATTTTTTAATAGTAGTTAATGAAACTGGTACATAATGAGAGGTATTATACACGAGTGTGAGTTTAAAAAACGAGCGAAGCGAGTTTTTTAAAAGTATCACACGAGTGTATAATACCTAGTTATGTGCAGTTTCATACACTACTTTATCTACTCTCATATCGTTAAATTCAAAATACAAAACTCAAAACGAGTTTATATAGACGTACTTTATAACTAGTATATCGAAATGAAATTTTAAAAAAAATATGACACTATTTCTCTAACAAAATAATGTTATAAATTTTTTTTTTCATTACGATACAGATTACAGATCATAGTTACATCTATATTAGTAGTTTATGAAACTGGTACATAATGAGAGGTATTATACACGAGTGTGAGTTCAAAAAACGAGCGAAGCGAGTTTTTTAAAAGTATCACACGAGTGTATAATACCTAGTTATGTGCAGTTTCATACACTACTTTATCTACTCTCATTGAACACGAACATATCAAATAAAAGATAAAGATTTCCATGCTTAAAAGTCTTGATAACATTTATCGTATAATTTTTTTGACTTTACTGGTAGTAGACTAAGACAGACTGCTGTCGCAGTCTCTAAAATGTCGGGCGGCGTCAAATTTTCTGCACTTTCACTATCAGACATTTTAATAAACACTAATAATTATCTACCGAAACACAAACGTACTATGACGCCAAAATTCCTGTTATCACCGCGCATGTGCCAAAGCGCGCGCAGCCACAGATAAAAAATTAAATAGATGTATCTATGATCTGTAATCTGTATCGTAATGAAACACACAACAACTGACTAACTTTTTGATTAACTGACTAACTTTTTGATTTGTGTATTTAATTGTATATTTAATTTCCATATTTTATTTAATTTCCATGTTAATTTCCGTGTTACGTATTTCTGCAAAATGATAAATGTACTTACCTGTAAATGTAATGAAATGGCGTGGAATAAATGCTTTACTTTTACTTTACTTTACAGACTGCTGTCGCAGTCTCTAAAATGTCGGGCGGCGTCAAATTTTCTGCACTTTCACTATCAGACATTTTAATAAACACTAATAATTATCTACCGAAACACAAACGTACTATGACGCCAAAATTCCCGTTATCACCGCGCATGCGCCAAAGCGCGCGCAGCCACAGATAAAAAATTAAATAGATGTATCTATGATCTGTAATCTGTATCTTAATGAAAAAAAAATATTATAACATTATTTTGTTAGAGAAATAGTGTCATAATTAAATTTTTTAATTTCATTTCGATATACTATTTATAAAGTACGTCTATATAAACTCGTTTTGAGTTTTGTATTTTGAATTTAACGATATGAGAGTAGATAATAGTACATTATGATACAAGTGTGCTAAGTTGACCATTATATACAAGGCGATATTGTGTGCGCACGAGCGAAAGCGAGTGCGCCATAAGAAAGCCGCGTATATAATGGTCACAGGCACACGCGTATCATACGACGTTTTTCAACACACTTGCGAGGAAAAAACAAGACTCTTCATTTACTAAGTTTTTAATTATTAAAACATTTAGTAAAAATACATTTCACTCGATTTTGATGGCAAAGACTTTCGCACGCGTTTTTTGCCTCGTTACGTATGTCCGGCGGAGTAAATAATAGGTTTTCTTCATTTTCTTCACTTGAATTAGGCATTTTCATTAATATTAAACTTCTTAAATAATGCAAACTTCGTCACAGCCGACAATTATTATTTACGAAAAATGGCGCATTGTTTTTTTTTTCTTGCCGCGATACCGATGCCCGCGCAAGGCTTAGGCGCGAACTAGATTGGCCAAAAGCCAAGATTAAAAATGTAATAATTCGTGTTTAAAACACAAATCACAGAAAATGTTAAACGAGTTTGAGCTATTTTTTAGTAATAAATCTGAATTTTCCATTTATTTAAATAAGATACTGATATTTTTCGCATAAATACTGTTTGTTGCTAAAATAAAAGTATTGTATAACCCGACTAAATTATATCGCTTCTTCTTCTTACTCACGACTTAGTACTAGGGTACAAACCTAAATTGGTCGGGTTAATAAACTAAAGGCACTAGTGCAATAATATAATGAAAAAGCACGCGTGTTTAATATCTATGATTATGAGCCAAAAATCGGTGGAATAAAGACGTCGTTATGAGCAAGTGTGTTGAAAATATCTTTTTGGCATCAGTATTGTTTGTACAACCACGTCGCGCGTCGCTGACCAAAACAACAGCCTGTATATATGTAGTTTGATTGAAAGTACGTACCTACTTATCATCCATTTGCATTTTCTATCCGTCCGTTTCGGATTGATATTTTTTGGTTCTGGAGAGGAGATGTCCACAACAATGAGCATTGTTTGATTAATTGAAACCTATTATGGTCGATTGAATGCCCAATTGCCTATTTGTTTTGTTTCGACCAGCCGTTTTTTGGGTTCGCCGATAAAGGAAATTTCCATTATTAGTCTGGTTTACCCTTTATTAAAGGGAACATACACCTACGAACCACTCACATCTAAGGCAATGAGTACACTGACCTACTTTAGCACAACGTATTGGTAAGTTTATGTGATAAAAATTTACAATCACAGCGTCAATTTAATTAACCCCATATTTTATTTCTGCTATTGTAGCCATGATTTTATTTCTTTAGGATAAAATATGATGAACTGCGTGCAATCGTCGATTTCGCTAATTCAGCTGTTATAATAGAGCGCCCACCTAGGGGCTCTATTTTTAATATTTCGCGTGTAGATTTCTAAAGATTTTTGCTCGCAAATCAAACAACAATGACACGAAATATAAAAGCTAGTAATCAAAGATAGGCACCTTATGATACTGCGTATTCTTCCAATAGCTTTATAAATTACCATCTTTTACCACTCCATGTCATTTCAACTTCCAGACATCAGAAAAACTCCACAAGCAAGAGGCAGGTCCATTAACTTAGCTCTATCAATCCGCGGACGCAGAGCACTGAGAGATGTTGGGCTCGAAGACCACATGATCAAGCAACATGGTATTCCGATGGTGGGCAGGATGATCCATAGACTTGATGGCTCTACTTACGACATACCTTACGACTCGAGGACCAATCAGGTTAGGAAATGTTATGTTTTCTTCATATCTGACCATTGCTGATTATATTTTTACATTGAGCCTTCTATGTAAGACTGTGCCTAAAAATCCTTTCGCTTTTACTCCTGAATCTAAGCCATGAGCCAGCCTTCCCTTATCCAGTGTGAACAGAAGCGATCGATATTTTATATATTTTTTTATTTTACGAACACTATTATGTTTACTCTATATATGATTTTAATGTCACATTTCTTTGGTTACTTTCCTATACTTTAGGGAGTATAATGGTGACTTAAAAAAAACTGTTTTATATTTTAAACTCGAACACGATTAGATTCAATGAAACAAAATTACTTTAATTTTACAGTGCATTTACTCGGTGGGGCGAAATTATCTTAACAGCTTGCTTTTAAAAGGTAAGTTACTCGTATAATTCTTATTCCTATTTTCTTATGTAACAGTATCTCTACATTTAAAACTAATTTGGGTATCATAGGAAGTGTTATAATAAATCTTTATCGTCTAGCTAGATCAAAAAATACTTCCTTTACTTGATACATTTATTCGTCTTTAAAATTTAGTTATAAGCTTCACGCAGATAAGATGTACGTGAAGTTACTTGCTTATAATTATAAAGTACCATTAGTTATATCTTATGGCTCGAAGCCCATTATCGCTAATGTCGAGTGCACAGGTACAATGTATTCATAAACATGACAAATATGAGTAAATATCAAATTAATTTAGTGATGTAATACCAATTAATATTGTCTTATTGCAGAGTCAGAAAGTTATCACAACGTTGAGAGGAATTTCAATCACAAACTTGTAGAAGCGAACTTGAAAAAGGGCTCTTTATCGTTTCTTAAGTAAGTATAAGATAAGTGTCATTTTGAGTGTACAAAACTAGGTGTTAAATATATTTAAGTTAAATAAATATGATGATAATGAAGATAATACGCTTGTTATGTGAAAGCGCTTATCTCAGGAACTACTGAACCGATTTGCGTTGTGCGTTATATTGGATAGCTTATTTATCATAAAAACCGGCCAAGTGCGAGTCAGACTCGTACACTAAGGGTTCTGTGCCAACTTAAACTGTTTTAAAGATTCACTTCCACTTAGCCAAAATACCACAATATTTTGTTGACAGTAAATATAACTTTGTTTTTCATAGTATTTGTATGAGAAACAAAGTTATGTTTGCGGTTATTGCAAATGCTCTATCTCTAAAAACTACTAGATCGACTTAAGAGTTATAGTTTTAAAGGAACCCCACTAGGGTTTAGGATTTGACCCCCTCATATAGGGCATTTACCTGGGTGAAATTCATTGTGTATATTGCTCTTAAAGTGTTATTACTGCATGCCTGGACATATGGTTATTGAATCAATACTAAAGACTTTTAACCATTACTTGAGCTACTATCGATAACGAAACTAGCCCTGAATGAAACACCATTTTATTTGTTACAATAATTTTAACTTAATGGTATTAAGTTTTAAACATATAATAAATTGAACTTGTACAAAGCAAGTTTGGCTGTGATAGATGAGGAATCGAACCCTGTGTCTTGCGCTATCCGGGCGTATGCCTATATTTATATATTTTGTTTTTGGATATGTCAAAGGCTTTTGATTTGATTTGATTTGGTAAATCACAGCATCATGCTCCAGAAACTGGAAGGAATAGGAGTAAGAGGCCTACCTCTCCAGTGGTTTGAATCATACCTCAAAAATAGGCAGCAGTCTGTTAAAATAACGAAAACAAACAAAAACTATTTAAAGAAATCATAGAACTCAAAATATCTTACAAATAAATTCGGAGTGCCACAGGGAAGTGTGCTTGGGCCTCTTTTATTCATTATTTATATTAATGACATAGTAAACGTTACACGACATAGGACTATACTATTTGCAGATGACATTTCTATTATTGTTACAAATGACTTAAAAGACGGTATGACGAAGCACGAAGCGGAAATTAATAATACACTAATTGACATTATTGAATGGCTTGATGATAATAATCTTAAAATTAATTTAACTAAGACAAATTTTATTCAATTTAATAATTTAAGGCAATGTAGTTTAAATATTTCATATAGGGATACTTGCATAAATCAAGCTGACTTAGTTAAATTTCTAGGGATAAATGTAGATAAGAGTATAAATTGAAAATTACAGGTTGAATCGGTATGTAACAAAATTATTCGCTTCGTGTACGTCCTAAAAAGTATACGCCACATAACAGATCGGAGTACAATCCTTACAGCTTATCATGCTTATGTCACTTCTATTTTACGCTACGGGTTGATACTCTGGGGAAATAGTGTAGATGTACATAAAGCATTTGTGACACAAAAAAAATGTGTTCGAGCAATATTTGGTATACCACCATACCAAACATGTAGACCTCTCTAACATTGCCAGGTCTTAAAGAACAATGGCAAGAATTTACCTGAGTTTATTTTGAGGCGTCTAAAAATGTGACCTATGCAAAAACTAATCATTTATTTAATATGTTTTTTTCATGAAAATGGTTTCTCATTTAAAAGCCGGGCTTAAATTGTAAATGTAATAAAAAACTCTCATTTGAATCCTATAAGTAAATTCACTGGTGCTGCCATTTAAAGAAAAAAATACAGTATGCGTCATATTTTTATCAATTTGATTGTACTCTTAAGAAAAATATGAAATAGAAATAACTAAGGTTTTCAACACAGAAAGATGTGAATGTATTTTAAAACTATATAACTTGATTGCAAAATGATTTATTGAAAAAGGGAATAGACTATGAACACAAATTGTAAAATACAACAGCAACACTGACATCCGTCTAAAAAAACAAAAGTCAAACGTCACTTTGACAGTAGCTTGTCTTGACTACTTCGCTACCTGCGTTGTTATTTAATAAAAAAAGATGTTTATTTTGAATGGGTTTTGGATTTGGATTATCTTTATTATCGACTCTCGCTTAACTGTTTTCGGGCATTATTCTTATATTTTGACTGCCGAATTGCCTCTTAGAAACGTTCTTTAGTAGCTTTTTCAGATTTTTAATATATTAGACGCGTTCATTTCGATATAACCTAAAAATACAAAAATAAAGATAACTTTTTTTTGTGGCCTCGACAAAACGAAATTCTTATTGATTATGATAATTTAGTGCAACTGCTATCATTTAATCATTTTTTCAATCGTAGACGCTTAAAATATTTTTCAGGTAAAACATTGTATGGGGCCTTGCCATTGTTCTTTGTAAATTTGTTCAAAATAATCTTGGTTTATTTTGTAAAGCTCGAGATGTCTATCCTCGAAATAAGAGAAATCCCGATCGACTTGTGTTGCATTTTTCTCCCAGAACTGCACTTTATATGAAAAATTGTTTAAATATGTGTATAAAAATCTACAATAAAATACCAGAAAATATTAAAACACTGGGCCCAATATTATTTAAAAAGAAATTGTTTGAATGGCTTTTAGAATGTAATTTTTATAGTGTTAAGGAATTGACTGAATAATGTGACTTTAATGATGCAATTCAAAATAATATAATAATAATCTATAAAATAATATTAATAATAATGTTATCTATCTACTTATAATTTTTACATGCCATACAATGGCGAGACATGTCGATTATTTATTCTCATAATGTATCCATCTTATGTACCGTGTCTCAAAGTAAATAAATGATTTGATTTGATTTGATATACCACTCGGCTACCGTCACATTAGCAAGTCTGTTGAGCGCTTACTCTTACGCGTAAATAAATAACTTAAAAGAAACATTATTGCTTATATGCTTACTGGGAAAAATTTTGCGGGCAAAGTTATATCAAGTCCAATTTTATTTGGAAGTTAAATATTGTAAATAATCGTGACATTCCTTTTTAATGATATGATTAATTTTAACGTAAGAAAATTACAAAACCCACAACTTGCATGCGTAATTCATTGTTGTATACTGAGATCTTATTAAATCAAATAGTTTATTAATTTTATTCACTGATATTACTTTAAAATTTATGAAAATATTGGTTACATTATTGGACTAGCCGAGAAAAACGGAGTTTAGGAGTATTAGGTATGTGCGCTCGGTAATTTTGCGGTACATTACTTTGATATTTTTTGTCGCGCTTTTGATGAAAAAATACAGCACACTGTTGATGTATGTTTTCATTTTTTGTACAAAAATTGTTTATGTAAAATTTGTTTCAACACTAAACATAATTGGATGGGCAAAATGTCATTTAAAGTGCATTTAAAAATATCCAATAGACAATAGTTAAAGCTTATTTTTTAGAAAGGAAATTTCAAGAAACACTATTTTAAGAAAAAAAAAACAAGTAGCATTTTTTATGGAATTTTATGGAGGCAGTTTAAAAGTTGAAACATTTTTATCATTCTATACTTTTAGTCCATATCTTTAAAAGTACTGATTTTTACTATATTTACACTGGTACCTAAGGCCCAGTTGACTGGTTGATAGTTATAGCTAAAGTGGATACCAGCCGTTGAATATTTACGATTGTGTATGTAATTAAATTTAATGACCATTTTTAGGTACTCTTTCTTCAAAACACATGCAACCGTAAATATTCAACCGCTGGTAACGACATTTTACCATTACTATCGATGAAGAAATTGGGCCTTCGTCGAAATGTATTAACCACCATTTACAAATATCAAACATACACTTGCAAAATTTAAGAAACAACTTTGGACGCTTCAATAGAACATAATACAAAACTATTATCCAATTACAACTATGTTAAAAATATTAAGGTCGAATTGAAAACCTAATTTTTTTTGGAGTCGGTTTATAACTTGACTGAGTAAAACTATAAGTAAATAAATCTTATCAGCTTTCATTGTGTAGAAGGTCTTGTGCCACTAGTACTCATAGTTTTCCATGAAAAATCTTGAAATAAAACCTTCAAACTCTCTCCTTTTCCCGGCACAAGGGAAACGGGCTGAGACTATTGATATGTTAACCTCCTAACTAATCCAATCAATTTTGTGAATTTACATTTGTGTTCCAAGCGTATTTTCTTTATTTCTTCCTTGGCCTTTATGAGTACAATGAAGTTAATGTTTGTAGTGTTTCTAACTCTATCAAATATTTCAGCACTATCACTAAAGAAGAAATCAATGTAAATGCGGATTTAGTAATCGGCGCGGATGGGGCATTTTCAGCAGTCCGCAAAGCTATGATGAAGCAACCACTCTTCGATTATAGTCAGAAATACATAGAACATGGATATTTGGAACTCTGCATACCACCCAGTGAGGCGGGAGGCGTAAGTTATCTTAGCTATCAGACAACATTTACTTGACAATCTGGTTATTAATATTTTTAACATGAATCTCGATACTAAGGCAAATCAACGACGCAATGAATCCAATGATCAATACAAAAAAATGATTAGAAATATCTGACAGAGTAACATTCTTAAACGTTTTTGGATGCAACATAACGGCCGCCCGGGTTTTTAAAACAATGAAATTCTTGTAACGCTGCAACAAACCACTTTCGAACACACGTTGAGAGTGCTTCTGAAATTTGTCCGTCAAAGGAAAACCCCTAGACAGGTATAAAGTAAAAGTGTTGTCTGCTGAAAACTTCCAAGAATCTAATTTTCTGTTGCCATCGCTGTCAATATATCTGTCTTCTCTTAGTTCGTAACTGTAAGTCATCTCAACAGCGTATAAATCTTTTCTATTTGCCACAGCGTCTAACGATGACTCCACACCGTGACATTCGGGCAAAGGAGCGTTTTCAGGAAATTCGTAACGAAACGCGTAAATAAAGTAGGTTCGAATGCCATCACTAATGCAAGGTCTTAACGGTTTCAGAGACTGTAAATTTTCCGGTGTTAATAACTCCTGAGGTTGTTTTACTTGTCCAGTCACCAAACTGTACAAAGCAGTAGTGTAGAAATTGCTTATTAAAAATGTAAACCAAATCCAACATGTTAATATTGCCCTCAACCTTTTCACTTTCAATAGACTTGCGCTACTATTTCCTATGTAGAAAAATCCCCACAGTTTTAGTAACAAACCTGAATGTTTATCATA
The DNA here is from genome assembly GCA_963924145.1 of Pyrausta purpuralis. Lineage (NCBI taxonomy): Eukaryota > Metazoa > Arthropoda > Insecta > Lepidoptera > Crambidae > Pyrausta > Pyrausta purpuralis. Next base: position 6,201,579 of record OZ001649.1, on the reverse strand, counting down.
TAACTTTGGTGCTAATTTTAGAAGAGCTGTGCATATTATAACTATTATAACATAATATACAAAAAGCAATATCCAGGTGTCTTTATCAAATTCTTTGTATACTTTTCCCCAAATAGGATTGTTGAAGGCTGGAGTGTAAACGTCCAAGGTGGCAAAATTAAAGCCGTAGACGTAGTCAAATATATCAGCACGATTTTTGATTAAGACGAATCCACTGGCAGCAATGTCTGCTTCATTATTTTGGAGAGATGCTAGTAGTCCAGTTGATGTGTGATTTGGTAACACGATTCCGAAGCTAATGTTGGATATTTTAAATTCTAAATGTACGCCTTCAACGTCAGCAATAGTTTTTAACAAATAATGCTCTAAGCCCCAGACTTTGTCGTTCTCGTTCGAACTTACAATAATATTAGGAATATCTTCACTAACCAAAACCCTTGCTGAACAATTTTTGAACGGGTTGCTTTGTGCTTTTGGAAAAAAATCTTTGATGTTTTCAGAATGTTCACATTTTGAAAGTAACTTTGCATCATCAAACCGTTTACCACAGTATCCATTTTCAAATGGATAGTAATTGTAAATATCAGCGTCATTATTATTTTCAGTGTTGGAAATAATTATGACATTATAAACTCTGTATTTCAGAAATAATTTAAACACTTCGTTGATTCCACTGGTCGTTAAATTGTTTACATGAACGATAATATTAGAATTTGGCTCCCAAAATGTTTCTAACGTTAATTGAGCCAAACCAGCGGCTAACTCGTCGATGTTTCCAGTGAGCATGATAAATGCATCTGCACCCATGAGCCAGTTCTTACTGTCAAAGGACCTGATTACAACACCGTAGCTTTCGAAGCTATTTACCTCTTCAATCAAATAGTTGACGTCCGCATTTGAATAAACAATCGATACCGATGAATATGACGATATCATTTGCTTTTGAATTATTTTTAATATACACTTTATCGCAGCACTTTTTCCTTGTCCGTTCATATTTGAAGAAAAATAACCATAAGTTAAATCATTACTTTTTAGACACTCAGTAGTTTTAAGACAAAATAGCGTAAGGTAAATTACAACACCTTTCACGTACATATTCAGCTAAATTTAGTGACTTTGAAATATATACGAAAGCTTTTTTCTATTATTTTTAAATGGGGTCAAACAGGCAGTTAATATAATTCACATTTAGTGGTGATTTACAACCGTTTAATATCCTGGAGTTGACATTAATGGTTGTCAATTTGATTTTTAAATTATAGTAGGGCGGTGTGAAACGTGTGGATGATTGATAGTTTCAGATGCCGGCCAATTATTTGCACATTTGGCCACGTGGAACGTTCATGATGATCGCCCTTCCTAACCAAGACTGTTCCTGGACCGTGACTTTGTTCATGCCTTTTGAGAATTTCAAGACTTTGGATACAGAAGAAAAGCTGATAGCGTTCTTTGAGGAGTACTTTCCGGATTCGATACCGTTGATCGGTAGGAAAAAACTCATTGAAGATTTCTTTGGCGGATCTCCTTCGCCTTTGGTCGCAGTAAAGGTATTTTTCTGATGATTTTTTGATGATGACTTTTTAATAAAGTATAGTATATCTTATTTACAAGCATGTTTACAAGAATTAGTTCAATGTTACTTTTTTCTCCAGCTCATTTGCTGTATAATACTTTACTCAAACATTTGAGTGTTGTTAGCGATACGTAACTTGAGCTACGTACTATCGATGATCGAACTAAGTGATCATACTCTTTGCAGTGTCGTCCTTATAACGTTGATGATAAGGCTCTCATAATTGGAGATGCTGCTCACGCTGTCGTTCCTTTCTACGGTCAAGGCATGAACGCTGGTTTCGAAGACTGCACACTTCTAGATGAACTCTTTCAGAAGCACAACGATAACTTAGCTGATATCCTAAATGAGTTTTCCAACACCAGATGGCAGGATACCTATGCGATTAGTGATCTAGCGATGTACAATTACATAGAGGTACTAAGGTTTTTGATATACTGTTTGATCATGATTATTTTCATTTCAAAATAGAGTTGCGCTTTTGTTTAACGGGTGTTTATGTATCATCTTTTATTCCGTTTGTATTTGATATGTTTTGCATTTTATCTGCGGATTTTTAAATGTTTTTTTTCTTTATTCTATTCATATTTTTCAGATGAGGGATTTAGTAACACGTCCTTCGTATCGTCTTCGAAAGGCGTTTGACGACTTTATGTTCTGGAGTTTCCCCAATCTTTGGGTGCCCCTGTATAACTCCGTCACTTTTACCACGATGCCATACAGCCAATGCGTGGAGAACCGTCGATGGCAAAATAAGGTAGGTTTGAATATTACATCCACCGATCTTCAATGGATAAACTCTAGTGCTCTAACCCATTCTTGTTTGGGAATTAAAAGGTTTTTAATATGAGCGAAAATATTGTATAACTTGCCTGCGCTATAGCGCTCTATTGGTAGATCTTAGTTTGAGTGTTCTTTCAAAACCGGCCAGAGTTAGTTAACACCTTGCATGTATTACATATTTGCTGTAGTTATATTTCCGTAATTTTACCTCCATTAGTTTCCGCTCGATAGAAATAAATAGTAATAGGTACCTACGCGTTCCCCAAAGGGACTTATAAGCGAAAGTGAATGAAGGTTACTGTGCTAGCAGTAAAAATATAAATGGCTGTGTGTGATGGTGCATTATCATGGTGCAGCATCCACGAGTTGTGTTGCCACGAATCTGGACGTTTTCGGCGGATACTCTCACGCAAACGCTTCAGGACGGCTAAATAATATTCTTTATTTACTGTTTCTCCCTCTGGAAGGGATTCGGAGTGAACCACACCACGGTAGTCAAAAAAACTGTCAGCACCACCTTGATTTTGGAGCGAATTTGCCGAGGCTTTTTGGGTTTTGGCTCCTTTTCGAGACGCCATTCTGAAGACTCTTGGCTTGTTTGCATGTTGTACTCATAAACCCATGTCTCGTTGCCAGTTATTATACGTGTCATAAAGGTAGGATCCGTAGAAGCTCAGGAAACCAAGTCTTCAGCGACATGCTTCCGCTGCGCTTTTTGAACAAAATTAAGCTCTTTTGGAACTTGTATAGCGGTGACGCGTTTCATGCCTAAAATGTCAATGAGAATGTTGTGGACGGACTTAAAAGATATGTTCACCTCACTAGCCAACTCTCTCAGACTCATACGTCGATTTACGAGCACTAGCTTCTTGATTCGAAAAAGATAGAACGACCTATAACGCTGGTCTTTATTATTGACGTATAAATGTTGATTTTTTGACGACCAGTCTGGTGTAGTGGTCGAGAAATCGCCTACTACGCAGCGGGTTGCAGGTTCGATCCTCGCACAATACAAACATTTGTGTGCATGAACATGTCTGTTTGTATTGGTCTGGGTGTTTTCTATGTATATCATGTATGTATTTACAAACAAAAAAGTATTTAAGTATTATATCCGTTGTCTGGCACCCACCATAACACAAGCTTTGAGTAGCTTACTTTGGGACTAGATGGCGATGTAATGTAGGCAATTCTCTGCACGCCGTTCCGCCTGCACACGATAGTCTTTAAATATCTCTTTAATCTGTGCGTGTCCTAATTTTAATGGAGTGGGGTAAACTTGGCATAAACCTATTTCACTAATTATTCCATTTTTTTTACAGTCTTATCTCAAAATGAATTTGTTTGTTTCAGGTTTTATTAACGATTATTATCTTGATGGTGTTTATTATGGTATTCTATGCATTTAAATAAACATGCGTCATTAACGGTAAGATTTTAACTCAATAAATATGTCCTGAAATAAATTATATGTCAATACATCATCGAATTTTCTTATGTTATACATAAAAGAAAGGTATGAAATTTACTTTATTTATAGGAAACCCAATGATGAGACAGTAATGATGACGAATGTTCTTGTAATGACATACCTACATTATTTGAGTGTTTGTTGTAGTAATTATACAGAAGTATGAACTAGATTCGGGTATCGAACTGACATAGGTGATTCCTCATAAAAGTGTCTAATGTATTTATTCTACTCACTGTCTTTTTGAATATATATTTCTTTTCTAGATAAAATTAAACACGTATTTACTCATACAATTGTCATTTATTTATTTCTTAGGATAATTACCTAGCTTGATAAAATAGCTAAGCTTATTCTTTGAATTATTATTTTTATTGCAATTATAGAAAACTCTAAGAAGTGATAACGAGAAAAGCTCATTTAATTTAATCATCATCTTCATCATCATCATTATCAGCCAATGGACGTCCACTGCTGAACATAGGCCTCCTCCACGGCTTTCCACAGCGACCGATCACTATCGGTCTGCATCCAGTTTGATCCTGCGATCTTTATAAGGTCGTCTGTCCACCTTGTTGGTGGACGTCCTACGCTGCATCTCTGGTCGATTTAATTTAATACACACTTTAAATATAATGTAAACTTTCATATACGTTTTACATCACACACACATAATTAAAGGGTGTCGCTTGTGATAGGATCAAAAAATTTAATGTTTTAATTCAGAGAAATGGTAAATCCAAAGTTAGAATCCCTAAGTAAGGTATATCATAATCGCTAACTCCTAGAACGGCTTAAATGATAAATAAATAAATATTGGACACCAATCACATACATTGCTCTGATCCCAAAGTAAATGACCAATGCTCTTGTGTTATGGAAATCAGGCACAACAAATAAAAGCTAACGTCAAGTTTTATGTTTTAAGGCTAGACACATTTGTTTGCAATACATTTAAATATGTCCTAATTTTTTGACTATACTTGACGACCTCCGTGGTGGAGTGGCTAAGCACTTGGGTTTTAAGGCGTCACCGCTCCGAGGTCCCGGTTTCTATTCCCGGTCAGGTCAATGTAGAAATCATAATTTTCTATATTGTCTCGGGTCTGGGTGTTGTGTTACCACTGTTGTGTCTAATTTCCATAACACAAGTGAATAGGCTACTTACTTTGGGGTCAGAATAATGTATGTGATTCGTGTCCAATACTTATAAATTTATTGATTTTGATTTTTTTACTGGATAATAAAAGGGGTCTATATTATGATTTTTTGCTCCTATAACAAGCTTCACCTGTATATATTGAACATATTATGGCTGCTATTGGCGAAATCACACGAAAGTAAAATGTGCTCACTTTGTTATGGCCCTTGTACTACACAGAAACAGAGAATAATGATGACTATTTTTAAATTACGTATAAGTGGCCAGCCACCAAATGTGATTTCGGAAACTACAGTAGATAAATAACTGAAGTCAAGGCTATATGGTTTATACCTTGGGTAAATGTGTTCTGTGGTTTAACCCTTTGCATTTTCCAATATAAACGGAAAGAAGAGAACCCAAAAATAAAGCATTTTAGTCTATCTTATAAAAAAAATTGGTTGCCTGTAAAGTCGGTATACGGGCGAAAGTTTTACGTGACAACGACTTTTTATGTCTGTCTCTCTCGTTCTTACGCGTGCCTCTCACTCGCTCTCAGTGCTGCGCGCGCGGCAGACCGATCATAGTTGAGTGGGAGAGAGACGCAAGGCATTCGGCGGGCCTCTCTCTCGTTTGGTGACTCATCGTAACGTTACCGAGCGTTACACTTTTTCATAAGTGACTCCCAGCCGCAACCTAATTTAAGACGTTGTCACGTCAAAAACAAAGCTTAAATTCATGACAAGTTTTGTTTTGTTTTCGGGAACGTTTAATACTAATATCGCTAATATAAATGAGTTTGAAAACTCATAAATTAAAAGATTAAACAAGAACCCGCAACCTTTGGCCAGTTAGCCAGTAGTAGCGGCGGGTTCAAATCCTGTCCGTGTGTAAGTTTACGGTTTCTTATTTAATCTTAAAAGAATTAAAAACACTGAGTTACAAATATTCATAATCTTACTCAAAAATAAAATGTTATACAACATTAAATTATTGTAGTTATTTCCCAAAATTTAAATAAGTTTCAATTCATCATTATGTCAGTACACTTCAAACTCGGTAGGGAAAATTATTGCGTTGCTTTTACTTTTAACTAACGTAACGTAAATATCAACTTGATCTTATTCCAAACATTTTATTTCAGTTAATATTTCAATGATAAACACGGTGGCAGCAAGAAATGAACCGAGGCCTAGAATACTAAAATGGACTCTCAAATCGGCCAAAGCAATTGCTCTGAATGGTTTGGATTTTCTTTGTAACATAGATTTGCTGTAAATATTGAAAGTCTCCAAATGCCGTTTCAGTAGACCGCCTTCAAAAAAATGCCGTGCGTGTTTCTCAATTTTATCTCTTAAAGGGAATCCTCTAGTGAGGTAAATAACTATCATCACATTTTCTGTAAAATCCCTTATATTCATCTTTCGATTCCCATCATCATCAATATATTTATATTCATTTGTCGTGTAACTATCTTTCAGAGCAATTGTGTACAAATTTGAATTAGTAGCTACTCTATCCAATCCTCGACCTGGGATAACACAATCACTGAATTGATTTTCGGGTACTGTTATGTTAATGTATCTAAAATAATGAACTTGACCCTCTTGAAGACAGGGTCTTTGGGACACCTCACTTAAGTTTAAACTCACAAAGCCATTTGATTCTTTTGTCTTGGTAGATATCAAACTGAACAAGCGTGTGGTGTACAAATTGCTTACAAAAAAAGTCATCAATATCCAGCTTGTCAATATGATTCGTATATTCTTTTTAGCTAACAAACCTAGATAGCCATTACCATTGAAGAAAAAACCGTACAATTGAAACAAAACCTTTACGTAATTCATTGGTGTGGTCGGAGATAAATTTAAAAGAAACACGCATAAAATTGTCACCAGAAAGTAGCATATAAGAAGAAGTAACCAAGTTTTGCGATCGAATACCTTATAGTATTTCTCCCAATAGGAGACTGGCTTAACTGAAGTAAACAAACAGTATTTGGCATGATGTGCTCCCCACGCGTAGTCAAACACGTCGATGCGGTTTTTGGATAAAGGTATAGCACCAAATGCAACATCAGCTTTGCCAGTTTGGAGATAACGCAACGCTCCGTATGAAGATCCGTTGGGTAGCACTAGGCCTGGAGATATTTCATGGGTATTTATGTATCGAAGGGTCACCCCCTCAATTTCTGCTATGCTGTCGAAAAAATATTGCTCTGTCCCTTTTATATACCTTTCGTTATTTGTTCGGTTGCTCGATTCTAAAATCACTAAGGGGAATAGTTCTAACAAGGCTACTGTAACAGTACAGTTTCTCATTCCATCGATAAACTTGTTCGGAAAACAATCTCGTGAATCAGCAAAGTTTTTGCAGTTTCCGAGAAGTCTTACTTCACCGATCGTTTTTCCGCAATTCCTATTGTTATATGGAAAATATGTATAAACAGAAGTAACTTCTCCACTGACTAAAGCAACTACGTTAAACACAGAGTAATTGAAAAGTATTTCGAAAATATGGTCCACTTCATTTTTAGTGATTTCTTCAACAAAAACAATCATTTTCGCTCTTGGATTCCAGAACTCGTATTTTGTAACATGCGCCATGATTTTTCGAAGTCCGGTTAAGTCTGTTGACAATATTATGTAATGTTTCGCCCAATGGAGAAAACTCACTCTATTTGTTGATGCTATGACCACATTGTAGCACAATTTGATGTTGATGTTATTTGTCAAGTAACGCATATCCGTCCTGTAGTTTAGCACATGCACCAACGTATTACACGGAATATATTTGGTTACAATTTTTAATACGCATTTTAGTGTTTCGATAATTTGGTTGTTAGGTCCTATGTTATTGAAGGTATTATTTAGTAACAGTGTACTAGTTTGAGTAGGATACACGTTTATAGTTAAACAGAAGAATATAACACCCTTAAACACCGTCTTCAACGAACCCATTTTCTCAAATGGGAAGCTTAGTACTTTTGTGTATTAATCTTTTAGACAGTACAATTACTTATATTTCTTTGTGATAAATCGATGTGTGATGTAAAAGGCAAACAATTTAGGACAATACCCTTGTCTCATTTCGTTTTTAAAATAGCTTGCAAGGTACCTATTCATTTGAAAAATGTAGCACTAATACTTCTAATAAAAAATGTTAAGAAGGTAGTAGAAAGTTTTTAGTTCATACGGAGTAGAGGAAGCCTTACTTGCTAAACCTAGCAAGTTTATTAAAAACAGAGATTGTTCGTTGATAAGACAGAGTTAATTTTGCGTCACTTTTCCCGTATATGTGTTTTCGTATAATAATGATAATAATGATCAAAACAAACAATTGTATTGGTATTTCATATTTCTGTAACAACCTGTCTAGCATTGCTTACGTGGGATATTACATAAATTTGTAAATAAATAAATTAATAACTAAACCTAAGGTTTATTTTAGTTTTTAGCCAAAATCACAGATAATATACTATTATTTATGATAGCCTACACGGCTAAATGAGCTGAATTGCCCTTTTGCCTTTTTGCCACACATTTTAAAAACACTTTAATTTGTCTCATATCGATGGCTAAGGCTAAAAACTCACGGCGCGGTTGTCTCCCCCGCCCGCCGCGGCTGCTGAAGAAAGCGGTTTTATTTCAAAGCTCACAATACCGCAGGTTTTTGCGGCTCAAGCTTATTTCAACTAAACGCGTGACGACGCGGTTTTCACCTGCGGCCGCTGCAGCTGCGGTGTCGGAAAGAATGAACGAGTAATGACGAAAATTATTAAATGTTACTTATATTTTTATTTAAACTGAATACAAAACAAATTCAAGTACATAACTCGTGGGATGAGTTATAAATAGATATAAATATTATATTATATAACATTAGAAAATATAACCTCCTTTTTAAGGATTTTGTACAGTTGTATTATGTATGTACAGTCGCCAGCACATCAGGTTACACACGGCACGGCATAAGACACCGCAGTGTTTACCCTAACGTGCTGTTGTCCGTTCATTGAACATTGCAAGTGCACCGTACTAGATCTGTTGGCGAGTGTTTCAGTAAATACTATCATCGCTAAACAACACCCATGAAAGTCTGTAACTGATACATGATATACAAAAAGTTCAATAACGAATATTTCCTGAAACAGGTTATGTGCACGGTATTCGCATCAACACACATCACAATTCTTGTTCGCTTAACGGGCTGATTTTTCAATAGACAGATAAAAAATATTCGTCGAACCAAATACAATATGGCTAATTTGAAAACGTAACCTTATTGTTAGCAATCATACGTAGGTAACTGTTTTTTTTAATCTGTAACTATGTAATGTAACTATTGACTACAGGCTGAGTCAATGATCCGACGATCTTTTCCTTTGATGTGTAGACTGTATTTGAGAATTTTCTGTCCCCCATATCGCACTTTCTGATACCCTCAGAAAGTGCGATATGGGGGACAGAAAATTCGTACGTAGGAAACCCATACAGTCGATTGTCGCGGGTGGGCATTTTATGACGATTAATGTAGGTAGGTTACAAAAATGTAAGCAGGAGATAGGTACAACAACATCGGTTTTCTCCCTCCATATCTCGATGTCGGAGGGTGGCTGTAGGAAGCGTTAGAATGAATACACAGATGTTTGTTTTGTGTCCGTCCTTGTTTGTAACTAATCTGTATTAGTCAATAAGTCAACAGTGTATTTTTGAATAAATATAGGGCTGTGAGTTGGCCAGATCGTACGCGCTCTCACGGTCACCGATCTCAAGAAGAAGTGTTTTATTTGGAATCAAACCGATCTTATAAAAATATCCAGGTAGGAAGCAGGAATAAGAAGTCGCCTCGTGGTACAATTACAATTTAATGAATACTTCCAAATATATTTTTCACAATTCAATCACACAAATCGACCCGTCGAAAACGTAATGAAGAATGAGCAAAATTGGTCATCGCCCCACCCGAGCCGCATTTTTATTTTTCTCGGAAACTCGAGAGTTTTGGAGGGAAAATTACTTTACTCCCATTGGGCAATGCAAAAATAGCTGCAAATCGTCAGCGAAACCGCGGGAAAATACTGTGCCCTGATTGGCCAACGCAAAATAGCGGTAACCAATCAGAGCGAAGCAAATACCACAGCTATTTGAAGAGTTGCCATGTCAAAAATAAACCAAGGCTACCAGTGAAAATAATTTATAAAAACTACAAACCCTAACAATCGACCGTCCTGACATCGTGAGCGTCCCCGCACACGACACCAAGTGGTACCCTAACAATCGGAGTTATGACCATTAATTGCTTAGACTTCAAGTTAAAAAATATATAATATAAGAAAAGATACAATTTTGTATTTATTTTAGAAACTTGGAAAGAATACGTATTTTAATTATTTACAGAATGCCAGCCTAGAGTCATTTATATAACACGATTTACTTAACAATTAATAATCTAGGGCTTGTTTAACATAATAAACTATAAGTTACATTCATTATACTTGAGACAGTAGTTACAGTTTACTTAAACAAATGTAGCTATACATAATTAAAAACATAGATTTCGATAACTTAACTAAAATTAACTTCATAAACATGCTCGAAAGGAATTTATTCAATAATATGCAAATTAATTATTTTGAGGATCGATTACTCAAAATGCCACAACATTAACCTTTCTGGTAATCGATTCCAGATGAAGGTTGAAACTAAACGTTAAGACTGTCAACCCAGACTCGATTATGGGAAAACATACGTATCGATTTAATCAGTTACCCACGATCGATTAATGGGTAACCTGTAGTAACGTGCCTTCAAGAACTCGATTACTTGAGGCGGCAGAGGTATGAAACATCAAACACGAACCGATCGATTCTCGTGTCTGATCTGAAACAAACAAAAGCCAATATGTAGTAAGATGCCTCTTATAGGGGACCTTTATCAATTAAAAATAGGTCAATTAAAGTGATGTAAGTAAAAAAAAATCCTATTTCTTAATTATCACTTAAATAATCGCTATTAAATTCGTGGTCCGAATCGTTTTCGTTTAGTTCTAATGCCTTGATATGGATCCATGGCATTATGCGATCCGCTGCTACAGTAGTAGGACGTTTCTTTCGGAAATTGCTCATGCCTGGAATTGGAACTAACTTATACCTGTCTCTACCTAAAACTTGAGCAACACAGTAGGGCCCAATGAACGTAGGCATAAGTTTATTGCTCTGTCCGTCATTGTTAAAACAAGTTTTAGTTATTTTGACTAAGTCTCCTACATTATATAAGCGAGCCGGTTTTCTACCTTTATCATACGCTTGTTTCTGTTTAATTTGCTCGCTATCAATTCTTTTCTTAACTTCCTGCCGCACCTCAGCGATGTTGGAATCGTCCTGCGTTTCTACTGTTATCTCGGAAAGAATAGGATTCTTTTCGCCATTCATACAATAGCCAAACAATACTTCAGATGGGGTTTTACCAATCGTTTTCTGTAAAGTATGATTTAAACCCCACTGAATGGTGCCGATGTGACTGTCCCAATCCTTTTCTCCATACTTAACAGCCATTGCTCGCATGGAGTCGAGTATGGTACGATTGTACCTCTCAACTTGGCCGTTTGATCTTGGGCTAGCTACAGTGTTGAGGATATGTTTGATACCTTTTTCGGAACAATATGTTTTAAAATTATGTGCTGTGAAACAGCTTCCTTGGTCGCTAATAAGACGGTTAGGACACCTAAACGTGCAGAAAATATCGTCAAGAGCTCTAATTGTGTTCTGACTTTTCGTATTTCGGACGGGTTTAATGATACAAAATTTGGTGAAACCGTCTACTAGGACCAACAAGTAAGTAAAACCTCTTTTTGACTTTACGAATGGGCCAAGATGATCAACGTGCACCGTGTGGAACGGATGTTCGACCTTCGTGATGGGGTGGAGAAGACCTTCGCGACTTTTATTAGAATTATTTTTGGCAAAAGCGCATTCGATGCAGGATTTTACGTATTTCTTTACAAATTTAGACATGTTAGCAAACCAATAATTTTTCTTTAATCTCTCGAGGGTCTTCTCCACGCCAAAATGACCAATATCATCATGGTTAAGGCGGCACAATTGCCACCTTGCGCCCCTCGGCACGACCCAGCGCAAATTATTCTTGTCGCCGTCGATGTATCGATACAATTTATTATCTTTTAAGAGATAGTTATCTTTTATATATTGCAGCCCCTTGTCGTCAAGTTCAGAGGTCAAAATAGCACAGATCCGGCGAAGTTCACTATCACCAAGCTGAAGCGTATGCAACCAATCATCACCGGTAATCGACATTACAGTTGAAAATTGATCAGTAATAGTTTGATCAGCTTCAACGGCGTTGCGAGATAATGCATCGACGTGACCCATTTTCGTGCCCGCCCTATATTCAACAGAACAGTCGAATTCCTGAAGTGATAACCACCAGCGAGCAATTCGGGGTATGAGGTCTCTTTTAGAAAAAGTAGAACGAAGTGCACTACAGTCGGTCACGATCTTAAATTGTCTTCCTAAGAGGTATACTCTAAACTTTCGCAGTGAACATACTACAGCTAGCGTCTCCAACTCGTAAGAGTGAAAGTTTTTTTCCTCTGGGGACGTTTGCCGGCTGTAATATGCAACTGGTCGAAAGTCATCTTCGGGTTTGGTACGCTGCAAAAGTATGCCTCCAATGCCAACTCGACTAGCGTCGGTGTGGAGTTCGGTTTCAGCTTCAGGGTCGTATATCGCTAGAATAGGCCTCTGGATTAAGCGAGTTTTCAAAGTTGGAAAAGACTTTTCTTGCTCGCATCCCCATTCCCAGGCCACATCCTTTTTTAGCAGCTTGCTGAGCGGAGAAGCCGTGCTCGCAAAGCCTTGGATGAACTTGCGAAAATAGCTGGCTAAACCAAGAAATTGACGCACGTTATGAACATTTTGAGGCTGTGGGAAATTCATTACGCTTAGTATTTTCTTTTCACCCGGACGCACTCCTGAAGCGCTAATTTCGTAACCTAAGTAGTCAATTTTATCCCGCAAAAATTCACACTTGGTCAAGTTCAAAGTCAAGCCAGCACTTTCGATTACCTGCAGCACCTCTTCTAGCCGTTGCAAGCACTCGGTAGCATCCTTACCAAATATAAGGATGTCATCAATGTAGGCTGTCGCTTTACTGAATCTAGCATTTCCTAGTATCGAATTAATCATTCACTGAAAAACAGCGGGTGCATTCGCTAAGCCGAACGGCATACGGTTAAATTCGTATTGTCCGTCCGGCGTTACGAAGGATGTTAAATGTTTACTTTGCTCACCTATTGGGACTTGGTAGTAGCCCGAAGCGAGGTCGAGTGTTATAAAACATGCTTGGCCGCTTAACCGTGCTATTTCATCTTCAATTATCGGCATAGGATATCGCTCCTTCACCGTAATTGAATTCAACATACGATAGTCTACGCAAAGCCTAAGCGAACCATCCTTTTTTCGGTCAAGGCGTATGGGGCTTGCGTACTGCGACACCGACTCCCTCACAATCCCTGCATCCAACATTTCCTGTATCATGGAACGCACCTTTTCTCGTTCATGGTGAGAGAGTCTGTACGGACGATAGACAACTGGCCGTTCACTATTGAGCTCTATATTCATTTCCGCTGCACTTGTGCAGCCTAGTTCTTTAAGCGAATCGGCAAAACAGTGAGCATATTTGTTTAACAACACCAATAAATTATTTTTAATGTCAGCTGATACGCTATCGTCCACACTAACTTTGTCATCATCAATTTTCCTACTCGTGATGGTAGGAAATTCACTAGGTTCAGCTGTTACCCTATTAACGACGTTAACCCTTTCTGCCCTACACAGTACTGCATTGCAAGGAATCACGCAAGAACTATATGGAAAAACCGTAACGATCAATTGACCTCCTTCAACAAAACACAACCCCCCACAGATCAGATATTTTGCTGTAGGATCTCCTGCAACTACACTCTTAAGAAGAGCTGTACCGTTATAATTGGATTCGACCCTAGCTCTAACCGATGCAGGGCCAAACAATACCAGTACACCCGTTGTTTTAATGGTTAAAGGGACCTCAATATCCGATTCCAGGTCTGGGGTAGGTAGTTCTTTTCCAATATCAATGAACTGCAGTTTTGTGGAGTCTTTGTAAACAACAATATGCGACTGTTCGGTGTAGGATTGCCCTACTAAGACAGGTTTTTCTAGAAGACTATCCGCTATTACTCTGCACGGTACCGTCGCTTCGACCCCGTCAATACTCAAATTCAACAACAGCCCCCCGATGGTTTGAACTACGCTATTACCAAAACCTTTTAGGTGTGATCGAACATTATCGTGAGTTAATCCTAATGCACGAACCACGGATTCCTTCAAAAGGGTCACATCGCTACCGAAATCGACAAAAGCTTCAAAGGAAGTGTTATTGAATACTACATTCTTAACGAATTTTGAGCCTTTAGTAGTCTCGATTTGCTGGTCAACAATACCGTCAATACACATTGTTTTTTGTATAGTGTTAGGTTTTGAGACTTTATCAGTTTTGTTACAGTTATCGGCCAAGTGGCCAAGCAAGTTACATTTCGTACACTTTATAAGTGGTTTTGGGCAATAAAGAAAACTATGACCTTTTTCTTTACAATTATAGCAGCTAGAGTTTAGGCCTGGTTTGTTAATTGGCTTACTGCTAGCGGTACTGTTATTGTTGGCACTGTCCGATCTATTTCTAGGTTAGGGTCGTTCAGCAAAGTTATGTGAATCTTTACTACTCATAAGGTATTGCAGCAATTGATCAGGTTCACTACAACGTAATGCTAAGGCTCCTGACCGAAGAGTCCTATCGCTAATCCCATGTATCAAACATTCAACTGCTCGCTTACCAACTATGTCGCACTGATTGAGTAAAGTTAATTTTTCGTAGAAATATACTTCAATAGGTTCATTAAATCGACTTTTCCTTTTGAGCATGTCCTCCAATGCCTGGCCATAATTTTGTTCGAAAGGGAATGCATTTATAAGCTTGACTTGCCATTCCTGCCAACTATACAGCACGGAATTCAACCCTTCGAACCAAGTCCTGGCCAAGCCTTGAAGCTTTTGCATAGCAAAATGTGTTGTAGTTCGGTCATCCCACCCATATACCGAGGCGCACTCATTAACCTTTTTCAACCACACATCGATGCGTTGGTTCTTTTGGGAGGGATCGAAATTAGGTAAGATATTCATGTGATCAATTTTAGAAGTTGAACGTGCGTCCTTTGCAGATGGTTGGGATGTCAAACTATCCTTTAAACAGTTAAAAATGTCAAGAAAATCCTTTTTAGTTATGGAAGGGCTACGTGACCTTGTTTTATATCCCGCGTCGCCGCGAAGCTCAGCTGATGCCTCCGCTGATCTCGAATGATGCTCACGCTGGCAGGTATCTTCAGGCTGACACGACGTGGCAGGGCGCACGCTGCGGTGACTGGTGCCCCTCGCTGGGTCTTCACGTTCGCATCGAGCAGACGCGCTCCGTCGCTCCTCGGCATGTAGTAGTCGCTCGCGTTCCCTCAGCAGCTGGGCTTCTAGCATCTTGACACGTTCACGATCCCGCTCGAGGTCTAGGTCGCATGACGCCAGACTGCGCGCTCGTAGTTGACTGCGACTTCGATCTCGCGGGGAGCTTCGTAAGCATCTTCGACTATCGGATGAGGCTGCGTCGCGTCTTGACTTGCGGCTTGGGGTTTCTAGCCTCCGACGATCCGTATCTCGCCTTCGATGGTGCTCCGGCGGAGGGTCCGCCATGTTCTGAGAACTCACAATCAAAAGGAAACGTTATCCCGCTATTCTGTACTAATAATTACGTCAAATACACGATAAAACATTTTTCCTCTAAGCTACATTTGCACCTAAGGTATCGAATATCTAAAATGTCAATTATCTCGAAAACCGGTGGTCATAGCCCGAAAATAACGAAATTTTGCCCCCTTTTAATAACCCATAAAGGCACAGCAGCTCACTAGTTACACTACACAAAAACACAAAAAAACAAAAAAAACATCATATCTAGAATTCACTTTCGATTAGAAATACTAGTATTTTAAAACTTGTAGGTAGTTGGGCGTGTACTTACGTGTTTACGTTGTTCTGCACACTTCTGAATATAAAAATATCCAGGTAGGAAGCAGGAATAAGAAGTCGCCTCGTGGTACAATTACAATTTAATGAATACTTCCAAATATATTTTTCACAATTCAATCACACAAATCGACCCGTCGAAAACGTAATGAAGAATGAGCAAAATTGGTCATCGCCCCACCCGAGCCGCATTTTTATTTTTCTCGGAAACTCGAGAGTTTTGGAGGGAAAATTACTTTACTCCCATTGGGCAATGCAAAAATAGCTGCAATTCGTCAGCGAAACCGCGGGAAAATACTGTGCCCTGATTGGCCAACGCAAAATAGCGGTAACCAATCAGAGCGAAGCAAATACCACAGCTATTTGAAGAGTTGCCATGTCAAAAATAAACCAAGGCTACCAGTGAAAATAATTTATAAAAACTACAAACCCTAACAATCTCAAGAAGAAGTGTTTTTGTATTTATTCAAAAATACACTGTTGACTTATTGACTAATACATATTAGTTACAAACAAGGACGGACACAAAACAAACATCTGTGTATTCATTCTAACGCTTCCTACAGCCACCCTCCGACATCGAGATATGGAGGGAGAAAACCGATGTTGTTGTACCTATCTCCTTCTTACATTTTTGTAACCTACCTACATTAATTGTCATAAAATGCCCACCCGCGACAATCGACTGTATGGGTTTCCTACGTACGAATTTTCTGTCCCCCATATCGCACTTTCTGAGGGTATCAGAAAGTGCGATATGGGGGACAGAAAATTCGAGGGCTTTATCGGCCTCGCTCCACCTGAGCGAGATAGCCTCCCTGGGTCTCCCTCGCCCCTGTACTAAACTACCTACATATTTCTTAATATTTCCTAGCTAGTTAATTGTTACCTTACCTGCCTACTAATTTGCAAGTGGGAATTCCTAACTAACTGGTTTCTTATTATTGAAATAAAACGAGCCTTAAGCTAAATACAATGCTTACACGCTATGGCCCTAACAGAAAATCATATTTATTTTCATCAAAAATCCTTATAAATAAACATAATTAAACTTATTACTAATACATGATTGGGTGTCCGTAACAGTCTCCCCCCGGTGAAGCGTTGCGAAGTGCGAACTTCTTCTTATTCCACCACCTTTTAAAGTGTGTTAGTTTTATACATAAATATAAAACAATTTAAAATATAAAAAGCTTATTCGAAGTGGTCTCCATTGGCTGCAATACAGTCCTTTAAACGTTGATGTCAGTTATCAATAGAAGCACGCACTCTTTCCATGCGAAAATTCTTCACTGCCAATGCCAATCGTATGGATTGTTTTAGGGACTCCAAATTATCATGGCGTTTAGATCAAAGTATCTCTGTCGTGCATCGTTGACGACGCGTTCATTGTGCGAGTGATTGGCGCGACGGTGTTCCTTACAGCACAACAACCGTGCGTACGGGTCGCTGTCGTCCAACATTACGTGCGTAGTATCGGGGGCAGACACACCCGCTGCCCTCGTCCTTCCTCTTGCCCGCAACACGCCTTCCTCGTCCATGAATGGATCAAGTCTTCTTATGCGATTCCCTGCCTTTAAGTTTTGACCTCTTTCTAGGCGCTCTATGTCTTCTCGAAATGAGTCTGCCTGCGCTCGCCTCATCAGCCATCTTTCCGCTCTTTCTATGTGTTCTTTGGTCAAAACAGTTGCGCGTTTGCGACATTTATCTATAAATAGAAGCACATACGCCATCGCCCTCACTAGGCGCTCGTAGTTCGAGAAACGCCCGGCGTCGGGCACGCTCCATTTGTCCTCTGTCGCGACGCTACATACAGTCTCCTCGCTGCTCTCTGTACAGCCTGCTTAAGACGGCCATGTATTATCTGGTTCATATAAAAACGATGGCCCAGTAAACCATCTGTCATCATATGATTTCATTTCTGTGATGACTCTAGTCGCGTCGTCCGCTACGTTGTCTTGCGTCGGCACCCACCGCCACTGGTTGGGCCTTGAAAACTCGCATATCTCTCAAGCGGTGCGCTACGTATGGCGTGTAACGCACTCTATCGTTCCCAATCCAGTGTAGAACAGTCGTAGAGTCTGTCCAGTATGTAACTCTATCGGACTGCCGCCTGTGCTCTTTCATTACTGTCGACGCAAGTCTCGTTCCGATAAGACACGCCTGTAACTCTAGACGTGGTATCGTCTTCGTATTTATCGGGGCTACACTTGCCTTTGCTGCCGCTAATACCACACGACGTGATCCATCCTCGTACTCTACAAGCCAATAGACTGCTGTCGCGTAAGCAGCCTCGCTAGCGTCGCAGTACACGTGCAGCTGCTTTCCATTCACTCGCCCCGTCAAAGTGTAGAGGCGGGATAGACGCAGACTGCTAAGTGTCTCTACGTTCCGCAGCTAAACGCTGAATTCCTGCGCTATTTCTTCAGGTAGGCACACTCCGTTGCTTTTGGCCGCGGCGTCAAAAACTAGTCTAATCTTATGTGGCTTGTTAACATTTACCACGGCAAAGTGTGGTAAATACCAGAGACGCGGGCTCTGTGTGTCGCCTTCTCGGCATTCCTCTGCGTAGCCTTTTCTCAACATACTCTCGATCTGGGCTGTGTACTTTGCTTTAAAGTCTTCTGATGCGTCCATCTTTTTTTCTATTGACGTGAGCTTCCGCCTAGCAGCGTCGTAGCTCGGCGGCATAACTGTCTTAACCTTGCGCCACGGCTATCTAACTTCATATCGCTGATTGACACATCTTACTGTTGACTCAAAGGCTTCTAAGGCGCGCACATCATCAGATTTCTCGCGTTCCTTCTTCAGAATGCCCATTGAATCGTTGTCAAAGTATGACTTCACCATGTTGTGTAATTCTTCGTCAGGTTGCGTAGACCGAGCTCTCCCATGATCGTCGACGAACAACACCGTATCTCTCTCCCTTATGACTCGGGACGGCGCTAGACCATGTATCACCCACCCCAGTCTGGTGAGCGATGCTGCTAGCTCGTGGCGTTTGCCTGTCAACAGCTTCCTGCTTACTATCAGATGCCAGTTATCCGCGCCTATGAGGACACGCGGCTTGGCGTTTACATAACACACGTCACTCTCGTTCAGGTTACGCATGTGTCCATACTCTAAACAGCTCCGACCCACCGTTTGAGTATTCAAGCGGAAATTCTTCATTGTTCTCGCTTTCACCAAATATTTCTCGTTGTTACTGGCGATCATTTGAAGCTCCACTTCTCTGCTTGTGTGTGGTACGCTCTGTGTATTCACACTGCATATGTGTAAGTCTCGAAGCGGGCCTTCTGCACCGAAGTATTCCGTCAAGTCCTGATCGATCAACGTAACCGTAACCCCTTCGTATACGACATACCTTCAACAACACCTTGGATGCCCCCACAGTATGGCTAACTGAGGCTACCACTTCTTGGTTGTGTTGACTTTGCTGTTTTCACGCTCTGTGTGTAACAGCCTGCGATGACGTCGGTTACAGCCATTTTCATTACAGATCGGCTTTACATTTGATTCGTCTGTGCTTATTGTTCGAGCATAGAAAGCATATTTTTTCTTCTTTCAACCAATCCCATCTTTGCTTTACTGTCATGGTTTTTAACTTCGTGCACTTTGATACTTCGTGGTCCCCGCCGCAGCATAAACACGTCTTATCTTGTGCCGTCGTACCTAGCCTTCTCCTCGACTGTGGCGTACACACCAGTGTTTCGCTTCTTTGAGTTAGCCTTCTGCTTAGCTTGCACTTCTTTCTTCGCTGCACTGTTGCTAGGTTGCGACACGTATGTGAATCGAATCGCTTTATTCGCTTCCTCCATCAAAAACTACGTTAATGTCAAAATCTCTGGCTCCGTGTCGCTTGCGTACCGGGCAGCGTAGTCGCACCATCTTGTTTTCGAGTGAGGGCTCAGCTTATCGACCACTTCTCGGGTCATCATCAGATTTCTGAGGCAGCTTTTATTATCTATGGAGTCCAGTGTGTACGCGATATTCTGTACCTTAATCGCGAACGAATTTAGTTCACTGGCTGTCGTTCCAACTCGCGGCAGGTTATTGAGGTCGTCCAGTGCCCGATCAATGATCACTTCTGGAATTCCATAACATTGTTCTAGCGTTCGCATGATCTTGTCCGGATCGGTGTCACGGTATAACAACGCCGCTACTGCCTCCTTGGCTTCTCCTTTTAAACAATTCCTCAATCTAGCCAGGTTCTCGGATTTAATGAAAATGCATGATCGCGTTGAATCTTCCATTGCAGCTTTAAATGGTAACCAGTCGTTCGTGTTTCCATTGAAAATCGGTAACTCAATAGCTTGAGGTTGGGCCGGTCGTTTCGAGATAATCCTCTCCAATGTGTAAGCAAGTCGTTCCGCCCCGTCCGCATTCTCTTAGGGTCTCGCTGTACAATCATTGTTTAACTCGATCTGTCGCTGCACATCTTGTTGCATGTTGTTTACATATTCATTTAATTGTATGCTCGGCAAATTCAAATGTCGGTTTCTATCCACCTCGATATAACGCGCATTTTTTTCCTTGCGTCGCGTAAACAAATATCTATTTCGTTTATTCCTCTCTTCACGGAGGGTAGGAACGCTGCAAGACAGACGCTGTGGGTAGTTGCGTGTTTACATCTTGACGCCGGATCGGGGCTTGATCCAACCAGTCATCTACCCTCGCTAGGGTCTCACGGTCATCTTCATCTGTTGTATCCATTATCGTAGCGATCTCAAATTCTAATCTCTTTTGAATTAGATTCTTCTCAATAGCCGCCAACTGCTCGGCAGCTCTCAACTGGGCTTGCTTTAAACGAGCGGCGACGCTTGACCTGGTCGACGACGGCGGTAGCCTTATCCTAGGCGCGTCGGCGTTAGCGTCGTGACGTCTTTCTGCCAACGTTTCTATTCGTCCGCCTTCTGTGGGTAGTTCAGTCTGTCGTTACGTACTCGCGGTAGCTTGCACAGACGGTGATGCGGTGGCTCTTCGAATTTGCGTTGTCTCTCACGGTCATCTTCATCTGTAGTATCCATTATCGTAGCGATCTCAAATTCTAATCTCTTTTGAATTAGATTCTTCTCAATAGCCGCCAACTGCTCGGCTGCTCTCAACTCGGCTTGCTTAAAACGAGCGGCGACGCTTAACCTGGTCGACGACGGCGGCAGTATTATCCTAGGCGCGTCGGCGTTAGCGTCGTGACGTCTCACTGCTGCCGTTTCCATTCGTCCGCCTACTGCGGGTAGTTCAGTCTGTCGTAACGTACTCGCGGTGGCTTGCACAGACGGTGATGTGGCGGCTCTTCGAAGCTGCGTTGTCTGTAGTCTTCAGCTTTCATTTTCGCTGCGCGTAGTCGGCATCTTTTTACTTGCTGCCCCTACTCCTATCAATTCCAAACAGGTACACTACCAAGGGGAGCCAGTCTGGGGATGGATGCTCGTGCAGGATCGGAAGGGAGGTACCGCCGGCAGAGAGTGTACACATCCGTGGGATGCTCAGTTCTGGCTGGAATGTCTAGAACCCTCCGCACGCTTATGTACACCGTACCGGCGCCGGTTGGACTTGTACACAATCGCTCTCGCGATATGTGGCAGCTCGCCCGAAAACTGCACCGCCTGTGAATCGGCGTTAAACTCGAGACAAACACCGTTTGGCACCGTTAGGTGGTAAATACCCGAGCCACGGAACACCCGTGTAAATGTGATCGTGTCTCCACAGGAGTATAGGCCGATTCGCGGCTCCTGATTACACTGTGCTTCGGCGTAGATCCCTCGGCGTATGTGCTAACCTAAGCACAAGTCGATGCCGCGTTGCTGATTCCTTCTTATACGGATCGCAACGGACCAGACGATATTGACTATTGGGTGTTTTCTATGTATATCATGTATGTATTTACAAACAAAAAGTATTTAAGTATTATATCTGTTGTCTGGCACCCATAACACAAGCTTTGAGTATGTCCAAAGGATACTTAATTATTTATTGACTACAGGCTGAGTCAATGATCCGACGATCTTTTTCTTTGACGAGTAGACTGTACATTTCAAATAAAACACTTCTTCTTGAGATTGGTGACCGTGATAGCGCGTACGATCTGGCCCACTCACGGCCCTATATTTATTCAAAAATACACTGTTGACTTATCGACTAATACAGATTAGTTACAAACAATTAATATTTCCTAGCTAGTTAATTGTTACCCTACCTGCCTACTAATTTGCAAGTAGGAATTCCTAACTAACTGGTTTCTTATTATTGAAATAAAACGAGCCCTAAGCTAAATACAATGCTTACACGCTATGTTTTTATCAAAAATCCTTATAAATAAGCATAATTAAACTTATTACTACCACATGATTGGGTGTCCGTAACACTAACAGTCTGATAAGTTTTATCTGACCATTGAAACATCGGCCTAAAGTAGACATAATGCTTTCACATTACAGAAGGCTATTTTGGCTAATAATTTACTATTTATTCTAGGCCTTTTCTTTTCGTTAGTATTTCAATGATGAATATTATAGTTGCAAGAAATGAACCGAAGCCCAGAATAATAAAATGCACTCTCAAATCGCCCAAAGCAATTGCCCTGAATGGTTTTGATTTCTTTTGTAACATCGCTTTGCTGTAAATATTAAACGTCTCTAGATGCCGTTTCAATAGACCGCCTTCAAAAAACCGTTGTGCGAGTGTCTGAATTTTTTCTCGCATAGGAAAACCTTTGGTGAAATAAATCACTAACATATAGTCTTCTGAATAATCTGCAATATCCACCTTCCGATTCCCATCATTATCAATGTATTTATATTCTTCAGCCAAATAACTATCTTTGGTTGCAACTGTGTACAAATTTGGATTTGAAGCTACCCTTTCTAATCCTCGACCTGGTATAATGCAATCGCTAAATTCGTTTTCGGGTATAGTTAACTTAAGGAATCGGAAATAAATCATTTGGCTCTCACTCAGACATGGTTTTAACGGCATCTCACTCAAGTTGAAATGGAAAAATCCTTTCGATCCCGTTGTCTTGGTAGATATCAAACTAAACAAGCACGTGGTGTAAAAATTGCTTACAAAAAATGACATCAAAATCCAACTTGCCAAAATGATTCGTATTTTCTTATTAGCTAAAACAGCTAAGCTACTATTACCCATGAAGAAAAAACCGTACAATTGAAACAGAATGTCAATATAAATCATTGGTTTTCTCGGCGATGAATTGGAAAGAAAGACGCATAAAAGTATAACCATGATATAGCAAATAAAAATTAGTATCCAAGTGATTCCATCGAATACCTTAAAGTATTTCTCCCAATAAGAGTTTGGCTTAACAGAAGAAAAAATACAATATTTGGCATATACTCCTCCCCATGCAAAGTCAAACACATCAACTCGGTTTTTCACCAAAGGTATACCACCAAATACGACATCAGCTTCACCAGTTTGGAGATAACGTAGTAAGCCGTATAAAGAACGGTTCGGTAACACCAGACCTGGGGACGTTTCATTAGTGTTTATGTATCGAAGATTCACTCCTTCAATTTCTGCCATGCTGTCGAAAAAATACTGCTCTGACCCCTTTATATATTTCCCGTTTACGGTATGGTTGCTTGACTCAAAAATCACTGTGGGAAATTGTTCTAATAAGGCCACTGTTAGAGTACAGTTTTTCATTCCATCTTTAAACTTGTTTGGAAAACAATCGTGGGAATCAGTCAAGTTTTTGCAGTTACCGAGAAGTCTTACTTCACCGATCGTTTTTCCACATTTATTATTATTATAAGGAAAATATGTGTAAAGAGAAGTAACTTTTTCACTGACTAAAGTCACCACGTTAAATGCATTGTGATAAAAAAGTATTTCAAAAATATACCGCACTTCATTTTTGGTGATTTCTTGAACAAAAACAACAATTTTCGCTCTTGGATTCCACGACTCGTATTTTGTAACATGCGTCATGATTTTTCGAAGTCCGGTTAAATCTGTAGACAATATTATGTAATGTTTCGCCCAATGGAGAAAACTTATTCTGTTTGCCGTTGATATGACCATATTATAGCACAGTTTGTTGTTGATGTTATTTGTCAAGTAACGCATATCCGTCCTGTAGTTTAGCACATGCACCATTGTATTACACGGAATATATTTCGTTGCGATTCTTATAACGCACTTTAGGGATTGAACAAGTTGGTTGTTAGGTACCATGTTTGGTGTATTTTTTACAAAAAATGTATTAGTATGCGTAGGACACAAGTTTATCGTCAAACAGAAGATAATAACGCCCTTGAATACCGTCACCGGCGGAACCATTTTCTCAAATGGAGAGTATAGTGCGTTGGGCTATCAATCTTTGAGACAGTACATTTACCCATAATTTTGGTGATAAATTGATGTATAATATGGTGAGCAAACAGTTATGGTTGCTCCTTATATTTTACGTAAATTAATGTGGAGGAAGTTGCGGTTATTACCTGGTGTATTCCGTCTTAAGCCACTGCTGCATTGGTTCTACGCCTGGTTATACTGAAATATGAGAGGGAAGGAATTGAGATTACTCTTGTGTATTAATTAATGCCACATACTGAGTACTTTAATAAATAAATAAATGTTTATTTATCGGACAACGTGAATTCATTTAGTATTAGTAAGAGAATTACAGAAAACTTATTAACTAGTGTTAGTATCTATTTAATATCTTATCTCTTAAAGCGATTGAGTGATTTTACACCAATGCTTGACCAGTGGACAGTCCCCACTGTCGGCGATGACCTTTAGGAAACTGTTGCGGCTGCCGCGTACGCGCCGCAAAAGAGAGCTGGCTTTTTTGCTCAGTTTGGCCGGGAAACTGTCGACTCCAGCGCACGTGAACATACTCGAGGCACTGCAGCAACGCGGCAGCCCCAACAGTGCCCTGAAGGCATTATTATACTGTACGCGCAGCGCGCCATACGACCTCTGGCTATAGTTGACCCACAAACCTCCCGCGTACATAAAAGTGCAGTAAGCTTTGAAAAGCGTTATCTTTACCGAGGGTAAGCAGCGATAAAATCTGCGAGCCAACATGTTCGCCCTAATCGATAGCGCCCTGCGCTCTCTCTCCATATCAGCATCGTCTTTTAGATCATGTGTTACAATGTGACCCAAGTACCTAAATTGACGTACTCTAGCAAGCGGAGAACCATACAGCCTGATTGGGGGAACGCACTCAGAAAGTCTGTTACGCGACTTGAAAATAACGATTTCACTCTTCTTGCTATTGTACACCAGACCATGAGCGTCAGCATACTCTACACAAAAAGCCAATATCCTTCTAATGGCATTGACAGAGGGGGCCAGTAGCACCATATCGTCCGCGTAGCTGATATTATTAACGCACACGCCACCTATGTGGCATCCTATTTTAAGGCTACTTAGCCCCTCTATCAATGCATTTACGTTGAGGTTGAAAAGCTTGGGCGAGCTTAAGCCCCCCTGCCTTACCCCGCTTTCCAACCTATACGCGTCCGAATACACATTTGCCCACCTTACGGTATTCAATTGGTTGCTATATCAAAACGAACAAGGATATTATTTCCGGTGGCATACCCACTTGCTCAAGCTTTTTCCACAGGATGCTGTACGCGACCAGGTCGAAAGCCCTCGACAGGTTCAGGAAACAGGCATACACGGGAGTATTCCTGTCCGTGTAGTACTTGACCGCATGCTTTAATCCCCGAATTACACTTTCCGTGGAGAGATGTGACCTGAACCCAAATTGTAGGTCATGTATATTTAATTTGGAATCCAATCGTAAGCTCAGCACACTATCAAACACCTTCGCTACAACTGTTGCCAATGAGATAGGTCAATAGTTCGACCTGCTTGCCACATCACCTGTTTTATTCTTAATAATAGGTACTACGACTGTTTTCATTAGATCCTGTGGTAGATATGAATGCGCTAGGTACAGATTTGACAGTAAAGTAAGAACTCTAGGAAGATGTAACCCAGCATACTGAAGGTGCTCGATGCTGAGATTGTCGTGGCCAGGTGATTTGCCTTTTGTCATTGACTGCACTATTTTATGTATAGTTTTACTATTCACCAGCGCATTAATATGTTTGACTACGGTCTCAGCATCGGGCACATCCACCCCCTTTTGCAGTGGTGACTTAACTGTAAAGTGATCCCTAAAAAGGTCAGCTATCGCTTTAGGCTCACTAACACCATCCATGATAGAAGGCTAACCCGGCTTAGAACTCAATTTGTTTCTAGCTTTCCAGAACCGTTTGAAATCCCCTCTACCGTGGTGGGTTGCCAAGGCATCCATTTTCATTTGATGTTGATGATTTTGACACCATTTCAGCCTTCCCTTAAACATTTTACGGCTGGCCACCATTTCATCATACAACGTACCAGATTTAGGCTTCCCATACCAGAGCCACTTAAGAAACTTAGACCGGGCTTCTCTGTGTGCGCTACTCACATGAGTATTCCACCCTCTAAGCTTGTTTGGCCTACGGGTATTATGTGTACGTTTCACATCATATAAGATATAATAGCCGCTTGAGATAATATGGATACGACGCGATTGTACAAGTTGTCTATTATACTCCTATGACTTTCATCACGACATGTTTCTCGGCAACAGTTCCGAAACTCAACGGGAAAGTCCACATCTTTCAGTTGGTCATTACAATACTTAAGGTAACAATCTGACTGCTCCTTAGATCTTACTCCCCCCCACCTAACTTTATTTACAGGAAAACTATTTGGTATAAGTTTGGCCTTTATTACATTAAGATTACAGTTTAGATCGTCTTACATCGACGGCTAACCGCTATGGTTTGATACAGTCTAAATGACTTTATTTACCACAACGAAATTTTAACAAACACGGTGAAATGATGTGCTTAGTTAACATACTCGTACATATTTCAAGTCACAGCTTCATATTTAGGGACCCATAATCATAATGCTACTTTGTTTTATACATCGTCAGTTTGATTGCTGTTTTCTATTGTATAAAATCAGCCAAGGAAATAATAAGTGATTTAAATGAAAATGACAACTTAATTTGCCTCAAATGAAATTAGTCGATAAAAAATTGATTTCTATAGGTGTAGGTGTAGGTGTAGGTAATAGGTGTAACTATTATTTTTTCTGTGTTTATATTAAGCGGTTCCGGTGCACTGTGGAGTGTCGCCATAGAAACGCCCGGACTTATTAATGAAGAACGCTTCGATAGACTTCCAATCTATTTTATCTGTAGCATAACACAGGATATGTCTTGTCACCAATATCACTGTAACCATATGAAAAAACTAGGAAGATTAATGAAAAACATAGTTAAAATATCTAAAATGTATTGTTTAATATACATAGTAGGGGAGCCCAAGCGGTGATTTCGGGATTTACTAAAGCGCGGCAGATTATACAGGAGGATACTTCGTAGCCGGATAAGTACCTTCACCAAATATGAGCCCCGTAGATAAGACCGCCTGTGAAGGATAGAGGATCAGATTAGTAAAAAAAATAACATTAGAAATTCGCGAATGCGTCAGATTCAGGTAGGATGGGTTAACAAAATGCTGAAAAGTGTGTATCCCTTAATTCTGACAATTTGAGAGTGACGTACAGAAAGGAGAGGGCAGCAAAGTTGTAAAAAAGTCATCTCAACATTCTCGACCCTACCTTATTTTATACCTTATTTTTGAATTATGAAGAAAATAATTCAAATGTAACGAAAAACATATAATCTGACGATTTTCGTAAGCCGAAATAACAAAAAATAACTTGTATAACGAACGCTCTCAATTTTGGCCTCAAAACTACAGGGTTATTAAACGCGCTGCCTAGTGCGAGTATGATGAAGTATTATAGGATAGACTAGGATAAAAGCTATCCTTAGCCTACCAAGCGACCGGGAGACGTCACTTCAAATACATTTGAAAAATTTAAGAAGGGCGTCCACAGCACGAACTGCATTTTTATGATAAATGCAGGTTTTTTGCGCTGATTGTGGTTTAATATTGATATTCCTTCTGTAAATGTAGCCTGAATAATTTGAAAGGTTGTGAATGGGATATGGATTCTTTGATTCAGAAATCCATCTGTTGCGATATAACCAATTAATAAAGAAAATATTAAAAATTATTGTTTAAAATTGGATTTATGTCGAAACCTCAGAAACCCCCACGATATTTAGGCTAAAACTAGCCAAAGCACAATAGCTTGTAAGTTCCTTTTTACAGATTTTAATTCATCCGCATATTGCGTTTTTTATAACTTTTTAATTGATTAAAGTTCCACAAATTACCAACCGCTATCCTCCTTGTCAAAAGTTCATAGCATCATTTTACTATTGTTAATAATTGTATTAATAGGTACATGAAAAAGACATGTAATTCTAGTTAACTTTGTGTGTATTCAATCAGTTTGATTGATTTGAATAAAAATTAACACGTCACTATTTATTGTACCTGTGTATCGTAAAGAAAATCTTATTACCGAAGAAAATACTTCCGTGACTTAAAATGAACGCCGACGTGTTAGGTATGAGCAACAGAATCTAAATCTCAAAAGGCGCTAGAGAAGACCACAGCACGTCAAGGTTAACACTGCGGTATCTTATTGAGTTGTAATAAGGGATAGTTTGCAACAAAAGTGGATAACCTGATGTGCTGGCCACTGTACATCAGTTTGGTGCAGACTGGACTGTCCATACATTCTCGTCATTAAGATCGCCTTGAATTTTATAATACCCCTTCGACATTAGGGTAACTTTGACATGTAACTTAAATTTATGAATAGGTAGTTCGATACCATTATTAGGTATATTATTGAAAAAAATTACACAATTTCCCAAGAATGAATTCATTGTTTTGGCTAACCTGAGGTTTGGAATGACAAGTTTGTTTTTATTTGATGTGTTATACGAATGAATATCACTTTTTTCACGAAAAGAGCTAAATTTTTGCGTACATACATGATAATACCAAATATGTGTTGAGAAGCGACAGTGAGGTTGTTAATTTCCTAAAAGAATTCTCTCAGGGATCCGCAGGGAATAAGTTTGTAAATGGCACAAATGGCTCTTTTCTGTAAAATAAAGATGGTATCGATGTCCGCAGCAGAACCCCACAAGAGAAGACCATAAGACATTATTCTATGTAAGTAACTAAGATACACAAGCCTTGCTGTTTCAACATCAGTCAAATGTCTAATTTTTCTAACTACAAAGACTGCTGAAGCGAGTCTCCCAGCCAGAGCGTCAACATGTGGTCCCCACTGCAATTTCGAATCCAATGTAATGCTCAGAAAAACAGTGGAGTTTGATAGATCATATTTTTCACCGTTGAGTCGAATTTCTGTGTAAGCTTGATTCACGTTAAGCATGGTGACTTTAATACATTCAGTCTTATTAACTGACTTTAAAAAAGGAGTATAGAGATAAGAGTTTTTGTATCTATGTTACCTCATATCTCAGTCATTTGTCGACCGATTCGAAATAATTTTCGCTTACCTAGACGGTATACCTTCTAGTTGGTCCCATTATTGACAATTCGGGATCTGATGATGGGATCTTGGTGTAATCGAGGGAAACCCTTAAATTTTAAAGGCACGTATAGTGTTTTTTTACTAGAATCTCAATGTTGACGTGTTGTTACGTCTGATAGTCAACATCTTGTGGAGCTGAGCTGATGGTGAAACTCCTTTACTTGGAGTTTAGTAATTGTAATGACAGAACTTATAATAGGTAATTAGTAGACGACCCGTCTGGTATAGTGGTCGAGAAATCGCCTACTACGCAGCGGGTGCGAATTCGATCCCCGCACAATACAAACATTTTGTGTGCATGAACATGTCTGTTTGTATTGGTCTGGGTGTTTTCTATGTATATCATGTATGTATTTACAAAAAAAAAAAGTATTTAAGTATTATATCCGTTGTCTGGCACCCATAACACAAGCTTTGAGTAGCTTACTTTGGGACTAGATGGCGATGTGTGGGAATGTCCAAAGGATAAAAAAAAAGGTAATTTGTACCTTCTTAAAGAACAGAGTCATAAGGTGCAAGTCCCCCCCCCCTCTCTCCTGTAATCACTCAAAATATAGAAATAAAATTAACTTTAAATAAAGTAAAAACAGTGATCGAAACCAAAATGCACTAAAAAATCTTAAATAAACTCTGGACCCTTGAAAGGAAGCCATTTTAGGCAAACAATTTCTTTTTGGAGTCGGTGCTGTGATAGATGATGCTTGATGGTCAAAGTGATGGCACCGACTCCAACAAGAAATTGTATGCCTAAAATCGGTTCCTTTCCTTTCAAGGGTCACCTTTTATCACCAAGAGATGGTGCCGGCGTAACTTAGGGAAATAACTTTTCAAACTTTATTTAGGTCCTATACCAGCGGGATACTATACAACAACGTAAATAATCAAAAAAACCAAAGCTTTCCAAGGTTAAGTAAAACATGGCTTTTAAAATAACTAAAATAGGAATAAATAGGTATCTTAATCAATCTTCAAGCATTTTAAAATGTTTACTTTATGTGTCATCAGTAATTAGAAATAAACGTTCCTAAAAATTACCCCAACTCCATTTACTGAGAAATTTATGAATGAGTAGGGAAATCTAGAGTTGTCAAATGTATCCTACCATACTTTGGTAGGAAACATTATATTATTATGCTACTATTGCTTGGTAGATTTCACTTCATTGTATTATGAATTATTCTAGTGGGAAATAAATGTTTTTGCATCTGAATTTCAAATAAATCGTAGTCTTTTTACGAAAATAGTAATTACTATTTATTTTTGCAGCTGCACGAGGCTGCGCCTCTGCCCTCTTTAACCCGCCTGCCAAGCGTGGCGAGTGTTGGCAAAACCCCTCAAATGGAAGTACACACAAAACCAGGCCCCCAGTCTCCGGTAGCCCAGCTATTCATGACTTTGGTAGCGGTCACGGTAACGGCGGGACAGGGGGTGCTAAAAATCCCCGGAAGCGATCGCGCTGCCATTCCCGACGACAACTGGCCCTGGTAACGTATAACACGTGTATCTACACTGAGGACAGATGAGAAGTTGCTCAAACTGGAGGATGAAATGAGCAGATTACACTGAGAAATAATGGGTTTATCAGAAGTCCGTGGAGAGGGCAAGGACACGATAATTCTGCAGTCGGGCAACCTGCTGTACTACCGGGAAGGTAACCAACAAAAGTCCCAAGGTGGTGTCGGGTTTCTCGTTCACAAGTCCCTCGTCAACAATATCGAAACCATCGAGAGTGTGTCGAGCAGGGTGATATACCTTATCCTCAGAATATCCAACAGGTATTCGCTGAAGGTCATACAGGTATACGCACCGACCTCGAAACACCCGGATGAAGAGGTGGAGGAAATTTATGAGGACGTAAGTAGAGCCATACATACTTTCAATAGTAGATTGTTATACAAGGGAAGAAAGTGACTCATTTCACTCGAGAAGTTCTTGGCGCTCGAACGGTGTGAGAGCGCTTTTAATTCGAGAGTGAAATGGGTGCTTTCACCCGAGTTATACATACTATTTTCCATTTCGACTGTAAGGAAAATAAATAAAATTAATTAGATATTATGTTGTTTGGCGAGAGATGAAATCTCAAGTTTTTATATCACATATCAGTTTGTTTACTGTCGTTATACATAAAACACAGGATTAGAACGACAGTAAAGGCACGGAAGACAACAGAATACTTCATAAAACGCGGACGATATCAAATATTTCAAATCATTGTTAAAAATATCGATCGATTTTTTCTCACAGACAATAATAATAGGAGAAGAACGCAACCTTGCGAAAACAAGATTACTTGTCACCAAAACTACCACAGATTATGTCAAATTCCAGGTTCAATTTTGCCTCATGAGATAGCGCTATGAATGACAGCTAAAGGTGGGAGTGAGTAAGAACATGATTTCAATACGGCACCTCATGAGTAGTCGGTTTGGTCGCTGTGTCGGAGCCTTAGTGTAAGCACGTGCTTTAAAGGTTATCGAGTTATTTGTGTTCTGTTTAGTGGCTTTTCCTTTGTGTACTAATCCATTTTGTGTATATCGTTACTGGCAACAGGTAAGAGCCATGACTCCTTCACCCCCTGATCCTCCGGACCCCCCAGACATAGATATAGCCCCTCGGGCTACACTTACCACCCAGGATGATACTAATTTGTCACCTCCCTTATTCTCTGAACCCGGCACCAAACGCCGAATGGGTCCTGAGTCTGACTCGGAACCATCGAAGAGAGCCGTCATTGACTCGTCATTGAGTAACCTAGACATTTTCACTCATCCATCTTTGGTAATATCCCCCAAATCATACAGCCCCGAAGACAACGGACCATTCATAATTCATGTCTCCCGAATGGAATCAGAATCTTCATCTTCTACTTACATTCATCCAATGAGGTTCGGTCAACTACTCTATAAAAACAAAGTAAGCGGTATTCTAAAAGACGGAATCAAGAAAATAGGTAGAAACCGGGTGTCAATCGAGCTTAAAACCGCAGCAGATGCAAACAACCTCCTAAACAATGATCTGCTAACCTCCCATCAGTACATTCCAACCATTCCCTCATTCAATATTACTCGTATGGGCCTAGTCAAGAGTATTCCTGTTGACTGGTCAATGAGCGACCTGGCAGAGTCCATTGAGACCCCAGAGGGTTGCGGTATCCTCCTAAAAGCTAGGCGTCTTAACAGGAAAGTGATCGTAGATGGCAAAGCATCATGGACCCCAACTCAAGCCGTAGTGTTGACCTTTAAAGGACAAGTTCTCCCCACACGGATTTACTGCTGGCTGCCATACGTCTTTACCAGTGGACACTTATCAACTCCCGTCAATCCAATGCCTCAACTGTTGTCGATTTGGACACGTGAAGGCACAGTGTAGATCTAAACCTCGTTGCTTCCGCTGTACTCAACCCCACCCCGGCTCAAACTGTGAAGTTAGTGACAGCAATGCAACTTGCATTCTCTGTTTAGGATCCCACTCGGCTCTCAGTAAATCCTGCCCTGAACATTCGAGACAAAAATCCATTAAAATTCTCATGGCTCAGGAAAACATCCCCTATTCAGAGGCCTCCACCCAGTTCCCAACAGTGCGCAAATCCTATGCAGATACTGCTAAAACTCCTGTCTCTCAGCCATTGTTCACTCCCCAATCAATTACCTCAAAAACATTTTCCCCGTCAAACTCGTACCGAAAGACAATCACACGCCCTTCTCGTCCCCCAACTCCCTTAACCAAAGGGTACGACAAACAGGCCCACCAGGCAATTATAGGCAATTGTCCATCATCCCTCCCCAACGGTTGTGCTCTGGGGAATAATAACAATAATGATAACGATGATGAAGAAAAAAACACAATGCCATCCTCAACTGAAAACCTCCTAGATTACCTTCTTTCTATGTTACTTTGTTTACTATCATCTCATGCCAACTCCCTACCGAACAATGTCGCTAAAAAACTTACCCAAATCGGCAATCTAGCTAACCCTCATGGCTCCTACGGCAGTTCTGCAATGGAACTGTAAAAGCATCCGTAGGAGAAAACATGAAGTGTCTCATATAATAAGAAAACACTCTCCATCTATCCTTGCCGTCTCGGAGACTTGGTTGGTTCCGGACTCACATTTTAGGGTTCCGGGCTTTTCGTGTCTTCGAGACGACAGGGATGATGGCTATGCAGGATGCGCCTTATTGGTAAGGCGCTCTTCTTCTTTTTCCCAACTTCCTCTTCCTCCTCATAGTCAGAACATAAATGTTGTGGCTATTCGAGCGCATAACATTTCCTTTTTATCTGTATATATCCCCAGACCTAACAATACAGTTCTTTCTGAACTCAGGACTATAATTTCCTCTCTGCCTCCTCCTTTTCTAGTCATGGGTGACCTTAACTGTCACCACACTACCTGGGGATGTCATCTCACAGACCCTCCAGGCTCGTCTCTCCTTGGGCTTCTAGATGACTATAACCTTTGCCTTCTTAATGATGGATCAATAACTAGGAGATGCTCCCCATCCCAAAATCCTGCCTCAGCAGTTGACGTTACATTTTGTTCCCCAATTTTGTCTTCTATGGTTTCCTGGAGTGTCCTTAATAGCACTTTTGGCAGCGACCACTTCCCTATCTTAATTTCATTTTCAAACCCTTCTCCTGCCTCTAACCCTCCTGCTCCCTTACTCAAATATAAATTAAACCAAGCCGATTGGTCGGCCTTTTCCACTGCAGTTGATGAGAAATTAGAATCACTTCCAACCGTAAATTCCATCAACTCATCCTCCTGCTACTCCGAGTTTGTAGGAGTTCTGACCTCTGCTGCTGATGCTTCCATACCAGTTAAAAAAAACCGTTGGAAAATTCCCTCACCTCCCTGGTGGGACGCTGAATGCACCACCGCGATTCGCAAGCGTAAGGAAGCAGAAAAGGCTTACAACCGTTCAATGACGCTTGACAACTATTTAATATACAAGCGTACAGCTGCCCAGACCAAAAAAATTCTATCGCAGAAAAAAAAATAGGGTGGATAAAGTTTTGTGAAAATATGTCTCCCAGAACCCCTTCATCAGTGGTTTGGCAACAAATTAAACGCTTTAGACAATCTGTAAATTTTGTGAATATCTCGGCCAACGATCCATCGATCTGGCTTCCAGATTTTATAAATAAATTAGCCCCTCCTTTCGTACCATTCATCGATAGTTTCCCGTCCGATTTAAATTCTTATTTCGTTTCCAATAATACTTTAGACAAACCCTTCTCTATAGACGAGCTCCTATTTGTCCTTGGCGGCCTCGCTGACTCTTCTCCAGGTATAGACGGAGTTCCATACTCATTCCTATGCAGATCCTCTATGAGGGCAAAGACATACTTCCTCCACTTAGTTAATTGTTTTTTTGACAGCGGATCTTTACCAGAAACTTGGAAGCAACAAATCGTTATCCCAATTCTTAAACCAGGCAAAAATCCATTGGACCACAACTCCTACAGACCGATTGCACTCTCTTCTGTGTTACTAAAAGTCACTGAACACTTGATCAAAAATCGTCTGGAATGGTTTGTGGAATCTAAAAACATCATTGCTAGTTCTCAGTTTGGTTTTAGAAAAGGCTACAGCACCCTAGATAGCCTGAGTCTCTTAACTACTGAAATTCGCCTGGCCTTCAAAAATAAAGAGTTCCTTGTGGGTGCCTTCTTAGATGTCTCTGCAGCTTACGATAACGTGCTCCTCCCAGTACTCTTAGAGAGAGACTTACTTTCCAAACGCTGGCCGGGCTGGAACTACTTTTACACTGATGCCTCTAAACAATCGGATGGAGGTTGCGTAGGTTCCGCTGTATGGTTCCCTGTGTACAAAATTGCTTTACTATTCAAATGCCCACCTTCTACTTCCATTTTCACTGGGGAATCTCTAGCGATTCTCCAAGCTATCTCATATATAGAATCCCATAGTCTCAATAACTCAATCATCTTTACCGACTCTTTAAGTTGTCTTCAAGCTATAATTTCTAACCCTTTTAAAACCAAAATAAAGTTCCCATATATCCTCCAAATTCGAGAAAACCTCTTTGTCTGCAAACAATAAAAACTAAATGTAACACTGGCCTGGATCCCTAGTCATAGCGGCATCCCGGGCAATGAAACAGTGGACTCATTTGCTAAAAACGCAATTACCACTGGTACCTTAGATCACTTTAAACACTTTTCCCACGACATCACCAGTTTAGCTCGCACTCACCTCTACATTTCTTGGAACACCGATTGGAGGAACTCTAGATTGATGGCAGGCACATACTATTCCCATAACCAACAGGAAATTCCCCATAGACCTTGGTTCTTCCGCCATCCCAATATTCCTAAATCTGTAGTTTCCACAATCTGTAGACTACGTTTAGGACATGCATGCACCCCTGTCCATCTTGCCAAATAAGAGTCAAGGACAGCTCTCTTTGCGAATGTGGTCTGGACGAAGGCTCCGTGGACCATATATTTTTCAATTGTCCCATAGTTGGCGCTTCATTGTATGATATTTTACCTAATTACATTCCCCGCCCCTGCAACTTTAAATCTCTTCTCGGCGTAGTCTCTCCTTTCATTGAAATACTTTCTAAATTTATCTCGCGTAACAAAATTAAACTTTAAACTTTCTATTTTACCCTATTCTTATCTGCATATATTAGTAGTGTACTCTGTGTTCATCCTCCATATTCCTGCTTTCTTGTATATAAATTGTACCTACCTATGCCATTCGTATTATGTATCTCGCTTAAATTCATTTTAAATATATTCATTGTGATGTCCTATATATTTAATGTGACTTTTTTAGATTTTACTAACAACACAGAACCACATTGGCTCATTCCCCACAACAGTGCATAACAACTATACTCACGCGACACTGGCGAATGTGGCAACACAGATTAGCCATTAAAAGAGAAGAAGAAGAAGAAGAACATTAATGAACAAAAAATGGCGGCAAGTCGCCTCCGCCTACTTAATAATCTATGCAATAATCGACCAAACTAAAAAAAATATCGTCAAAGACAAACAAAATGTAACAATTTAAAATATATAAAAAATTGACACTATGTATGGCGGGTAATCGAAGTATATTTGTAGATTTTAAATTGTAAAAAAAACCGGCCAAGTGCGAGTCGGACTCGCGCACTGAGGGTTCCGTGCCAACGTTAATTGAATTAGGCAATCCACTTACTTCCAATTAGTAAAATACCACAATATTTTGTTGACAGCAAATATAAGTTTGTTTTTCATAGTGTTTGTATGAAGAACAAAGTTATGTTTGCGGTTGTTGAAAAAGTGCTATATCTCAAAAACTTCTCGTTCGATCCCGTTCGAACCAATTTTCGTTGAAAGTATTTGTTATGATCTACATTATATATTTTTTTCAAAATTTACACTCGCTTAGTTTAGAAGTTAGATGGGGGGGGACGCCCATTTTTCCACTTTGGAAGCGTCTAGCTAAGAAACGTTAGACTTTAAAAGAAAATGGTTTTAGGAACCTCTATGTCATTTTTGAAGACCTATCCATAGACACCCCACACGCATAGGTTTGACTAAAAAAAATTTTTCCGGTTTTAGTTTCATGTATGGGAGCCCCCCCTTAAATATCATTATTTTTTATTTTTTGTATGAGAATCGTAAAGCGGTTAACAGGATACATCTCCCTACCAAATTTCAATAGTGTGATGCTTATAGTTTCAGAATAAATTGGGTGTGACATACGGACGGACAGACAGACAGACAGACAGACAGACAGACAGACAGACAGACAGACAGACAGACAGACTTGACGAAACTATAAGGGTTCCGTTTTTTGCCATTCGGCTACGGAACCCTAAAAATTAGACCTATTGTACATTTTTCAAATCAGTGACCATAATAAACACGCTTTTAATGTTTAGCTAATCTTAAAAATATGAAAAGTTTGTTTATTTTAATAAAATAATGTGTCTCAATTACCTTTGGCTCCATGTCTGATCGTAGCAATAGAAACTAAATAACTTACCACCCTAGGGATGGAAAAGCTATTTTCCACCCGTCTATCTTCATATGAAAGTTAACGGGCAACGGAACGCCAGCCAGGGGACAGAGGCTGGCCGACTTTCTGGAGAAGGAAGGACTCTTTGCGATGAACCCTTTCTTCCAGAAGTCGCTTCAAAGGAAGTGGACCTGGTTGAGTCCCGATGGCCTCACGAGAAACGAGATTGACATCATCATGACTTCCAAGAGACGGTTAGTCAGTGAAGTCTCCGTGATCAACAGGGTGAAAACTGGTAGCGATCACCGAATGGTTCGAGGCACATTGAATGATAATGTCAAATTGGCAAGGTCCCGCCTGATGAAGTCAACGCTCCGACTGACTCGTGCTGGTGCGAAAATCTACATTGCATAGTTTTTTTTAGAGAGACAGACACGTAGACTTGACGAAACTATAAGGGTTCGTTGGTCCATTTTTTGCCATTCGGCTAGGGAACCCTAAAAAACTATAAGACCCTTCACACATTGCAACTTTTAGCAGCGATGCAGTCACGATGCTAACGTGCATTAGCATCGATACAGTAGCGATGTAGAAGCTGGAAATTGCCAAGTTATGTACTGAATTTTGGCGAATGCATCGGTACTAACGCGCGTTAGAATCGATGCCGTCGCGCTTCTGCATCGATGCTAAATTAAATCTGTTCATTGCGTGAGTCGTCATGCTGTAGCCCGTTTTCGAAACGCGCGCCTGCATCGATGCTCAAAGTCGCCGTGTGTAAAGGGTCTAGGATTTAAATAATATTGGCATAGATAAATATTCTACGTTGCTATACATTTTATAAAAAAAATATTTTTGAATATTATTTATTTAATGACTTCATTCTACAAATCATATTGTACAAAGGTGGGCTTAATGCTAAAAGCATTATCTGCCAGCAAACCTTTAGGTCATTCTGTTCTGTCTTATAAAAAAATGAGTAATTATACTTATTTTCGTCATTACTTTGGCCAACTGCGACCCGCTTTATAGTACAGTAACCGGATAAAGTGATTAATTTATCATATTGTCTAGTCAATTTTGCTGTATGTAATGACCAGTTATTAGGGATAATATCTATTTAACCACTCTGACTGCAACATATCGATACCTCTGGGCTCAAAGGTCGTAAAGGACATTTTGGCCAAAATGAGTTATATACACAGTTTTTCTCAGAATTAAATTCTCTATCGATCTGTGTATTCCATTTAGCGAAATTCGCATTTTTTTGTCCTTTACGACCTATGAAATTATTCATATTCGACAGGATTTACTCATAAACTGTGGGAGTAAAAGACATGTAACTATCTACACATGTTGACTTTAGTGGTAAAGACCAATTGAATTATTTTTTTTAGGTGGTAAAGGTAATTGTGGTCAACACTCGTCCTTTACGCCCCTACAATATTATATAAAATAAGATCACTGTCCTTTACGCCCCTAAAATATTATATAAAATAAAATTACTCTCCTTTACCCATTAGTAAAAATTCTAAGCTTCTAAAGTCCAAAGGGTGTAACGGTGATACTTGATGAAGAAGTTAGTTTTCATACAGTTTTAGTACCTACCAAAAAGTTCTATCGTTAGATTGATTTAAAGAAATTATTAATAGGCTTTACAACTGGCATACATCTTTGTTTCCACTTGACCTTTAATTAACTTAGCTCGGTTGGAAAGATCATTAAATGATATTTCGTAGCAGTAGTCCTAGACCACTTCGTTGAAAAATGTTCCATGTTAATAAATACCTTTCGCCAATGATGATTTTTACCTTCACAAATAAAGCTAAATTGACCATTCAGACAAGAATATTTAGAAGATAACATTTATCCTTTAATTTCAATTCTACTTTCTATTTTGTAAATATCACACATTTTAGTTACTTTGACATGAAAATCCTTTTCCATTGAAAACTTAATGCATTTAAATTAAACAAAATATCACAATGAACATCTTACTAAATAAATAATGATTACAACAATAGCTGTTTTATTAAATAATAAATACTTGATTTACACACACACCCACATACACACGCAAATATACAGACACAGACATCTATAAGATATTTTTTTAAACTTTCGCGTTGCATTATAACTTAAAACTTATAACTGCGGGTCTATACGCGACGCATATTATGTAGTAGTATTGTTACTACTTACACCCTCGACGTTTCAACGGTGTTGCAACCGTCGTGGTCACGAGGAGACTGGTGCTCGGCGTCTTCGTCTGCATCGGGCGGCCGGTTCTTCTCCTACCCTCCAACTATCCGATATTTGTTGTGCACGTGATCTAGAATCAGTAAGTGCAGTTCGACACACAACACTCACAGTATCAGGGTTAATGTTTATTGATAAAGGCGACACACACGGTTTGCACTTATTAATCACTGGATTCCAGGCCGATGATAATTTTAACCCGTCTTCCCGATTGAAATTATTATAATACTTGATTTTAATCGCTTCACGTATTACCCTAATATGGTAATGGCTATCCGTGGAAAAGATTTTCGGGTCATGTAACTCCATCCGGTGATAAGTCCCCATACTGAGCAGATGTTCTGCGGATTTATTAGTCTGCCGATTTTTCACTGCAGACATTCTTATGTCTGTATATACTCCGTTACGTAAAATATCACAAATATTACGATCGCCTAAGGACGTATTGCCTTTTCAAACTCCGGGGGCTTACAAAATAGACTGCAGCTGTGGTTCGTACATTGGCCAGACAAAACGGACTATAGCCGAAAGAGTCAAGGAACACATCGCTGCAGTGAAAAATTGGCAGACCAATAAATCCGCGGTGGCAGAACATCTGCTTAATATACGGACTAATCACTGGATGGAGTTACATGACCCGAAAATCCTTTCCACGGATCGCCATTACCATACTAGGGTAATACGTGAAGCGATTGAAATCAAAAAGTATAATAATTTCAATCGGGAAGACGGGTTAAAATTATCATCAATTATCATCGGCCTGGAATCCAGTGATTAATAAGTGCAAACCGTGTGTGTCGCCTTTATCAATAAACATTAACCCTGATACTGTGAGTGTTGTGTGTCGCACTGAACCTACTGACTCTAGTTCACGTGCACAACAAATATCGGATAGTTGGAGGGTAGAAGAAGAACCGGCCGCCCGATGCAGACGAAGACGCCGAGCACCAGTCTCCTCGTGACCACGACGGTTGCAACACCGTTGAAACGTCGAGGGTGTAAGTAGTAACAATACTACTA
This sequence comes from Pyrausta purpuralis, assembly GCA_963924145.1. Lineage (NCBI taxonomy): Eukaryota > Metazoa > Arthropoda > Insecta > Lepidoptera > Crambidae > Pyrausta > Pyrausta purpuralis. The sequence goes on along the minus strand of OZ001649.1, from coordinate 6,160,699 downwards.
CATAATTTGCGTCGTGTATAGACCCGCAGTTATAAGTTTTAAGTTACAGACATCTATAGTACATAATAATGACTATTCATTACTGCCTACTAGTTCAACTATAAATGTTCCACGTAAATTTGAACCTCTTTGTTATGTAGGTATATTTTTTATACCTGTGATTTCTTTGAAATAAAGTCTTAACACATTAATTTATAAAATATTATACAGATATCACAAGTAAATCTTAATAATCCACAAAAAAAACAAAATTAATTAACTTTTCCATTTTATTTTTATTCTTTACTACCTAAAATAATGTTAATTTTGTCCTTTAATGCCCTAATTTAATACAGATACGTATGTGAAAATAGACTTACACCTCAAGTTAAAAAAAAACTCGAAAATTCAATGGGTGTAAAGGACATTTTATGTTAATTTCGAGGGCGTAAAGGAAATTTATCTCCTTAACTATAGCAGCAGTCCAATTGCGGTACAAACTTTTGGAAAATACATGAAATTCTAAGAACTTTGTTCCTAGGTATCGAAAACATAGCTCAAGAAACAAAAAAGTTATACTCGAAAGAAGTTTAAAAAAATTGTTTTTTGCTTCTCCTGAAAAGTAGCGTTTTGTCCTTTACGACCTTTGAGCCCAGAGGTATCGATATATACAACATTTAAATAAAAACCGGCCAAGTGCGAGTCGGACTCGCACACTTAGGGTTCAGAGCCAACTTTAACTGAATGCGAGATCCACTCACTTCCACTTAGCCAAAATACCAAAATATTTTGTTGACAGCAAATATAACTTTGTTTTTTTTTATAATATTTGTATGAATATCAAAGTTATGTTTGCGGCAATTGACAATGTGCTCTATCTTAAAAACTACTAGTTCGATCTCGTTCAAACCAATTTTCGTTGAAGGTTTTTGTCAAGATCTATGTTATCATGTTTTTTTTTAAATTATAAATTAAATTATAATAACGTGGATCCGATGCAATTTTATTACTTTGTGCTTTTATTATATTGACTATAGAAATTGACATATTGACATCCGACCAAACAATGACATAGCCAAATCCAGTGACTACGTATAGAAAATCTATTAGAATCAAAAAATGCATCGCAAATATGACAAGATTGTGACGTTTTGCTAGAATTTGAATTTCGAATTATGAATCCGTACTCAATTCATCGAGCAAAATTAGATTCGAAATTAGTTCGTGGTGTCAGTTCCATACGCTGGTAATAGTAATTCAATGGCCGTAACCCAAGCCGAATAGCTTATCAATATTTCATTAACAAAATAAGATATTCTTAAAATACAATTTAGGGTTTAAATTTTCCAGTGTTTATTTTAATCCTAGTATGCTATATTTTATTTATTTAGTTTATTAAGCTGTTGCACTCATAACACTTACAAAAAAAAGAATGGCTTATCGTATGGTATAAAACCGTATGGCCTACTTGACGAACGTCATGGAGACTATCTTGAGGACTGCTGTCATAATGGTTTAGAATGTTTTTAACACAAACAGTGTCATATTTTATATTCATAAAGATGAAATAAGAAACCAAAAATTTGCGCACGGGCGGGACTTGAACCAGCAACCTTTTGGCTAACCGGGCCAAACGCTCTTACCAATTGAGCTACCGTGCTGTCAGTCCGACCTGGCGCAACTTGTGGTCTCTTATGAATACGTCGTTGCGTGACGCTTAGCGCCATCTAGCCGTCTGTTTATGAAACAGATGGCCCAAGCAGTTATTCTTTACAGAATAAATTCAACTTGGAAATTGATGACGCTTCGCTATCTAATGGTTTAGAATGTTTTTAACACAAACAGTGTCATATTTTATATTCATAAAGATGAAATAAGAAACCAAAAATTTGCGCACGGGCGGGACTTGAACCAGCAACCTTTTGGCTAACCGGGCCAAACGCTCTTACCAATTGAGCTAACGTGCTGTCAGTCCGACCTGGCGAAACTTGTGGTCTCTTATGAATACGTCGTTGCGTGACGCTTAGCGCCATCTAGCCGTCTGTTTATGAAACAGATGGCCCAAGCAGTTATTCTTTACAGAATAAATTCAACTTGGAAATTGATGACGCTTCGCTATCTAATGGTTTAGAATATTTTTAACACAAACAGTGTCATATTTTATATTCATAAAGATGAAATAAGAAACCAAAAATTTGCGCACGGGCGGGACTTGAACCAGCAACCTTTTGGCTAACCGGGCCAAACGCTCTTACCAATTGAGCTACCGTGCTGTCAATCCGACCTGGCGAAACTTGTGGTCTCTTATGAATACGTCGTTGCGTGACGCTTAGCGCCATCTAGCCGTCTGTTTATGAAACAGATGGCCCAAGCAGTTATTCTTTACAGAATAAATTCAACTTGGGAATTGATGACGCTTCGCTATCTAATGGTTTAGAATGTTTTAAACACAAACAGTGTCATATTTTATATTCATAAAGATGAAATAAGAAACCAAAAATTTGCGCACGGGCGGGACTTGAACCAGCAACCTTTTGGCTAACCGGGCCAAACGCTCTTACCAATTGAGCTACCGTGCTGTCAGTCCGACCTGGCGAAACTTGTGGTCTCTTATGAATACGTCGTTGCGTGACGCTTAGCGCCATCTAGCCGTCTGTTTATGAAACAGATGGCCCAAGCAGTTATTCTTTACAGAATAAATTTAACTTGGAAATTGATGACGCTTCGCTATCTAATGGTTTAGAATGTTTTTAACACAAACAGTGTCATATTTTATATTCATAAAGATGAAATAAGAAACCAAAAATTTTGCGGACGGGCGGGACTTGAACCAGCAAGGGATTGTAATGACTGCTGTCATTACAATCCCTTGAGTCGAATCGCGAGGTACTGGATTTATGTTTTTTACATGATATATTACAAAGTAACTTGGATACACCCAAATAATAGTCGCAAGTGAACTTTAATACTCTTAAATATCGAACCAGACATACTCTGTTATTTAGTACTAGCGGTCCCCGCGACTTCGTCCGCGCGTTTTGAGTTTACTCCCTCCCCTCCCGTCGCAGCGTGATGTTTTATATCCTAAAGCCTTTCACAATAAATAAGCTGTCTAACACATAAATATTTTTTCAAATCGGTCCAGCAGTTCCTGAGATAAGCGCGTTCAACTTCAAACCAACAAACTCTTTAGCTTTATAATATAATTAGCGCAAGCGCACGTTGTACTTAAGCTGCGAACATTATTTTGGTGCAGAGTTATGTTAAAACTGTGATAGCTCCTAAGATATTTATTGGAATAAAATGATATAAAGAGCAACTTTGTACTAAATGAAATGCTCGTGATGATGAATGTATTTATTTTGATAATAATAAATACCTGTGTGTATAATACACCTCTAAAAATGGTACATTATTTTTTTACAAATTTATTAACATAAAAAAGGTTGTAGTAAGTCAACCATAAAAGATAGACTTATGCTGTCGCGGACTTTATTATAGAACTCTTAATACTGAACAATCCTGTCATACATGATTTTTGTGTAACTTTAGCGGTTTCCGCAGCGTACGCAGCGGAAGCTCTCAAAAGGAATTTATTTCTCCCGTTTTCGCAACATTTTTCATTGCTGCTGTGGTCTTGTGAGTCGTATCTTTATGTTATATAGCTTAAAGCCTTCCTCGATAAATGGACTATCCAACATAAAAATAATTTTTCAAATCGGGCCAGTAGTTTCTGAGATTAGCGCGTTCAAACAAACAAACAAACTCTACAGCTTTATAATATTAGTATAGATACCTATGAACCGGACCAACTATGCCGCTAATGCTGTCATGACACGTTTACCTTTAACTTACAACGTTAATTGGATGATCAAACGAACTTACCTTAAGTGAAGTTCGATCCAAATTGTCCTGACTTCGACGATGTTCGGAGTAAAATCAATGTTGTTACAACAGAATAAGTTGACATCTCTGTTAGTGTTTGATCATTAGAACGATCATATTAAATAACAATTTATTGTTCACGTCACCATCTTTGACATTTAGATGTATTACTATTACTAAAAAAGCATGGATTTATGATAAGTTATAACTTTCTACTATAAACAAATATTTTTACTAGGAAGAAAGAAGATATTTGTGAGTTTTTTTTTTAATGATTAACTAAAAATATATAATTTATTTATTTTAGTAATCTGAAACTGAAATAGTTTTATTTCTTATTTTTTTTGTGGCGTGTTATATAAATAACAAACAATACGGAATACGTATTGTTGAGCTGAGACGGTTTGCGAATTTTATAGTTTTACACACTGAATTTGGCACGTAAAACAAATGATAATTTTATTACGAGGAAAGCTACATACAGAAAACACTTTTTAGTAAGCGCATTATCTTTGGTAAGTTAACGGGCTGGAAGGTAAGTCTGACAAATCGTTATCTTGTCTTGCAATTTTTTAACATATTTTATAATTATAGATTCGAAATACATACATGATATTCTATTGCTTTTTAGTATGGGATATTTAGGTATTAATGTGACTGTTTTAAAGATATACGTCCGAATACCAAACATATAAATAATATTTTATACATTTAAATTTCGAATACCTGAGAAAACATTTGGTTATAAAAAGTGTTAGATGATTGATATAAAAGCAATTGATTAATTTATTTATTTTAAGGAATGAAATTCTCTTAAGATCATGAAATATTCACAGGTGTCTATCAATGCTATATGATTATTTGCTGAGTTACCAAAATAATACGAAAATTCAATGGCTTTGAAGTATTATCGTTATCAGAAATTTTAAGGCATGGATAAGTAGGTAAGTTATGATTTTTTATTTATTTATGTATAATTAAAAATTCAATAAGTATTTTGGTAACTGAAAAGTAACTATATCAATCAATATACAATATACAATCTTCTTCAGAAATGAAGAAGATTAAAAATCGGCTTCTGAGAGCTTTGTGACTTTATAAGGGCGAACGACCGCAAAGAATTTCTCCGACAGAAGTTTTGGTACTACCCGGCCCCGGCCAAATACGTTTATCTAATATTCGACTAATCGACCAGGAATGTTCGCCGAGTATTCGATAGTCGGCACATGGTGAGATTTCTCGTTGTAAATTTACTCTTAATTTTATTGCCTGGATAACTTTTAAGGATTATAGTTAATATCAATACTATCTTTCGAGTTAGTTACTATGAGTTTTTTATTTATTTAATTATTTATATATATATTTAAGTTTGACAAATATTGACTTGTTTCAATATTATGAGCAGTGTCAAAAAAAAACTGATTATGATTCAGAATTAGGGTACCTATTTGGACAAAAAATCTAAAAATAAACTGATATCGTATACCTTTGTCATATCAAGATCCCAAGGTAGACTGGTTTCACACATATTTAAAAACATTCTTATATATGGTTCATAAAAAACAAGAATTATTTCGTTTACAATAATTAATTGACTCAAATTTTAATGAATTGTCGTATCACATGACGTCCTCTGGCGTAAGAGTGGAGGGAAAGTCCTTTAAAAAAACATTTTGAAAATGATTTTTTTTTTCAACTAGGAGGCGGGCCGGACTATTGCCACTAGACCTGTTTTGTTATTAATTTTAATTCTACAATTGTTCCACCATACCTTAGTAACTGGTGAATATTAAGATGAAATGTCCTTTGAAAATTTATTAAACACAGTTTATCGAATTCTTTAAACATCAAACGATAAAGTTCATATTATAAGAATCTATTTTATTACTAATTGGAGCAACGTTTCCAAAGAATCGTTCCTTAGTAACTTAGTGGCTTTCTGGGGAAGATTGTTGTGGAGTGGATGAATGTAATTGGGTGGAAAAAACTGATGATTAGAGAATATATTTACTTGATGTAGTTTATTCTTAAATCACAGAATAAATAGTAGGAAAATTAACATGGTTCATATTTCCAATAACTCGAATTAGATAATTGTACTGCAATTTGGGTCTAATGCAGCATTGCATTTAGGATACGCCAGTTTTTTATTTTATTTTAATATATAATAATTGCCTTTTGTTAAAAAAAAATCGATAGTACTATTTGTGTAATAATGAACATGTCTTGTATTTATCACACCTTAAACGTCCCTACGTTTTACGTGTGACATGTGGCACATGGCAAATAAAAATAACCGAAGAATATTAAATAAAATAATATTATACTTGAGAAAATTAAATTGTACCAATTCATATGCTTTGTTATTGCATATCCATAAAAAACAAAAAAGGCATTATTTTCGTAAAATGGACTTGTTTCAATTTTGTAGCTACCTATTCTTACGGTATATTTAACAATGTGTTGATTAGTTCTGGTTAGTGCTATCTGCGGATACTTCATACAATATGACATTTTATTTGAATTATTCTTCGGTGGTGATCGTGGTAGCTTATGTTAAAAAAACAAGCTCATAGAAACAAAATTTAATTAATTTAAGGTGACCAAAGGTTTCCACAATCTTTGCTGGTCGGTGGCTGACTTTTCCAAAGATAAAGGACACAGTTTTCTCGACTCGAGATTAAGTACCGAACTTTGCGACGATTATATGAATGCATTCATAAAAAAGCGTATCACTGTCACAGCATATTTTTCTAAAAATTAAACTCCAAAACAATGGAATACCGCGGACACCTTAATAAACCTAATATGACGGTAGTACTATATTGATTACGGAATTTGATAAGATACATTTCAAAACAATCACGGTTTCGAACTAGTTGTTATTGCGTCGGTAAATAAAATCTTAGCTTTACCGATTTATTTACTGAGAAATTGATTAAATCTTAGTTGGATTTCAAAACTTAATATGTCAAATTTTCTACCATTCAGAATTATACATATGCCAGGTATTGAGCAAAGCTCATTCTCATTTTTATCATAGCTGTTAAAATTGAAAGCAAATAATGGGGTTTTTAAACGGACCGGTTTTTATATGGACCCAACCATATTTTGGTACGTACTGGGCAAGCTTACAGCTTGCTTGCTTGCTATTTATAATCAAAGAGCCAACCACAAGCTAAATAGTTATAGGTATAAGCAAAAAGCAGAAATTTATGTAGAAACTTGCTTTCTAAAAAAGTAAATTGTTATCTTTTTACAAAATCTATTAAATTCGATATTTTAAGTAGTGTTATTAAGCAATGTTGTGTTTACCATAGCATTGTCTAATTAGACAATTTTATAGCCATTGGCAAGAAATAAGTACTTAAAAGAGTTGTAATCAATGGCGGATATAGCTTTAACATACATAACTACATGAGCTATGGAGGGATGCCATGCTACCGATTTTAGAGCTTTGGGAAAAAAAATTGAAGCGTGTACTGCAGGTTGCAGAATACGTGTATTTATGATTAAGGTCTAGGCAGTAAAAGTGTTTTGAAATCTCTATTTGACTTTTCCGAGCAAAAATGTACAAAATAAATAAAAATTTATTCGATTTGAAATAAATCTGCCACCACTATTTTTCGGTACTTACGAAAAGGTGCTTTGTATTATTTTATTGCTATTTTTGTTTGTTAGTGTGATGGCTTACATTATGCTCCATTTTAATAATTATCAAAAGATTGGCTGAGACAAGTGTTCGGTCGTGGTTTCGCCACGAGTGGAATACGGTAGCCCGTAATAAGTACATATGTACGTACGGCTTTAAGGTGATATAATAAAGCTTTCATAAAAACACATACCTTTTTTGGTCGGATTCTGATTCCAAGTGCGAAACGTTGAAAAAACGCTGGAATTGTGACGGTAGGTCACCGTTACGAAGTAATTCGCGGCGCATCAGGGGCCGTCGCGTTCGCACAGGTAGAACATACAGGCGCTGACGCCTGTTGGGCCGGATGAGTGCGGGCGAGAGCCGCTGCTTCATACTTAGAGGCCACGATGGCGCATCGTCAGCGCTGCTTAGTATGTGGAATTATGTATGAATGTCTTTGGCTGTAATTTATTATTAGCATTAAAGCCCAATTGACTGTAAATTCACCCAACTTGTTCCTCTTTTTTCGCAATGAAAATGAGGGTAGGATATTGGAAGCAACGCATACCAAAAGTCTCAGCTGAGATCAAAAATGATCTAGATAATTAGGACTGGCTGACATCGCGTGTCAGCTCGGCCGGTATTTGCTACAGATCAATATCGCGTATTGATTCGGAGCGGAAAATGCGGACTGGCTAGCATCGCGTGCTAGCTCGGCCGCGAAGCGTAAAGCATGCATGGTGCAGCCACGCTGGGTAGTGCGTTTTACTTCACATTCACTTTATGAATAAATACGTATCACTGTAAGGTAAGTTTCGTTAAGCACGAAATAAAAACTTAACGGTTATATACTGTGGTTACTGCGTGCGTTGTAACGGCGCGCGCGCACGGACACGAATGAGCGACAGGCGGCTGGCAGTGCTGTGAGGCGTGGGAGGGAGTGAGGTTTTCTACTTTCTCTTTCTTGCGCTAAACCTGTGTGCGAGTGAATAGACGCGTAGCAGGGCATACTACATGGTCAATTAAATCTCAGAGTCGAAGGCAGGACAATTATAAAAACATATATTCAATATGAGCAAAAACGCATTAAAGACACGACTGCGATTTGAAATTATAAATAAATATCTTTTGGACATTCCCACACATCGCCATCTTGTCCCAAAATAAGCAACTCAAAGCTTGTGTTATGGGTGCCAGACAACGGATATAATACTTAAACACTTTTTTGTTTGTAAATACATACATGATGTACATAGAATTATGTCAAAGTAATGCCCGTAGAAGTTAAACAAACAAATGAATCGTTTATTTCTTCACTTATGGTCATGTAGTTTATCCTTTATGCGAAAGTCATGTATCAAATTGTATGATTTCAATCTCATATTTAATTATCACGAGGCCGATTCTTTCGTAAGCCATGTGTGATAGTTGTTTAAAGACTGCGTATTATTATTATTTTTAAGAGGGATTCAAGTCAACGATCTGGTACTACATCCGACGGCTCGACGATGTGTCGGCTCTAATTATTGTACTCTTAGTTAAATTACAAAATTACAATGTACGATTTGTTCAAATAACCAGTGATAGAACTATGTTATTGGTTTAAGTGATTTATTTATTTTACCTATATGTGTCAATTAAACTGTAAAAATGCTGTGGAGATTTTCTAAATAAATAAAAATAAAATAAAATAAAAATTAATGGTTCTGAGTCGCCCTGCTGAAGTCGGTAAAATGCAGAAATATCTGATTCATAAAACTAAAATCATACATTGCCATGCGTTTAATTTTTTCGTAAGAGTTTTATTTGTTGATATCATCCCTTAACCAGAAATCATCCCTAATCAGAAAAGTATGAAAACTGATACATAGAATACACAAAGTAAAATAACGGACATTACTTAAAGTGTTTTATTGACTTTTAAATATTCACAATTAAACACAATACATCACACTTCTAATTCGCTGAAGAAGATATCATGCTTACCTAGACATTACAGAAGGCAAAAATTTCCTTTTTGTTCTAAGCATTTTAATTTGTTAATATTTCAACGCTAAACACTATGGTTGCAAGAAATGAACCGAAGCCGAGAATAGTGAAATGCACTCTTAAATCACCCAATGCAATTGTCCTAAATGGTTTTGATTTCTTTTGTAACATCGATTTGCTGTAAATATTAAAGGTATCTAGATGCCGTTTCAATAGACCGGCTTCAAAAAATCGATGTGCGAGTTTCTGAATTTTATCTCTCATAGGAAAACCTCTGGTGAAGTATATTACTAACATATAGTCATCTGTATAATCTGCAATATCCACCTTTCGATTCCCATCATTATCAATGTATTTATATTCTTCAGTTAAATAGCTATCTTTGGTTGCAATTGTGTACAAATTTGGATTTGTAGCTACCCTTTCCAATCCTCGACCTGGTATAATGCAATCACTAAATTGGTTTTCGGGTAAAGTTAAGTTAAGGAATCGGAAATAAAGTACTTGGCTCTCACTCAGACATGGTCGTAGTTGTATCTCAATCAGGTTGAAATCTAAAAAGCCTTTGAATCCCTTTGTTTTGGTAGACATCAAGCTAAACAAGCACGTGGTGTAAAAATTGCTTACAAAAAAAGTCATCAAAATCCAACTTGCCAAAATGATTCGTATCTTCTTCTTCGTTAAAACAGCCAAACTGCCATTACCCATGAAGAAAAATGCATACAATTGAAACAAAATGTCAGTGTAATTCATTGGTTTTCTCGGCGATGAATTCAAAAGAAAGAAGCATAAAAGTGTAACCAAGAAGTAGCAAATAAAAATTAGTATCCAAGTGATTCCATCAAATACGTTAAAGTATTTTTCCAAATAAGAGATAGCCTTAGCAAGAGAAAAAATACAATATTTGGCATATACTCCTCCCCACGCAAAATCAAATACTTCAAAGCGGTTTTTCACTAATGGTACTCCACCAAATACGACATCAGCTTCACCAGTTTGGAGATAACGTAAAACACCATTTGAAGAATGGTTGGGTAGCACTAGACCTGCAGATATTTCATCAGTGTACATGTATTGAAGAGTCACTCCTTCAATTTCTGCCATGCTGTCGAAAAAATATTGCTCTGAACCCTTTATATGTCTTCCGTTTACGGTATAGTTGCTTGACTCAAAAATCACTGAGGGTAATTGTTCTAATAAGGCCACTGTTAGAGTACAGTTTCTCATTCCATCTATAAACTTGTTTGGAAAACAATCTTGGGAATCAGTTAAGTTTTTGCAGTTACCGAGAAGTCTTACTTCACCAATCGTTTTCCCGCAATTTTTGTTGTTATAAGGAAAATATGTGTAAAGAAAAGTATTTTTTTCACTGACTAAAGTCACCACGTTAAATGCATTGTAACGGAGAAGAATTTCAAAAATACACTCTACTTTATTTTTAGTGATTTTTTCAACAACAATGATCATCTTCGCTCTTGGATTCCAGAAATTGAATTTTGTAACATGCGCCATGATTTTTCGAAGTCCGGTTAAGTCTGTGGACAATATTATGTAATATTTCGCCCAATGGAGAAAACTCGCTCTGTTTGTCGATGCTATGACCATATTGTAGCACAATTTGTTATTGATGTTATTTGTCAAGTAACGCATATCCGTCCTGTAGTTTAGCACATGCACCAACGTATTACAGGGAATATATTTTCTTACTATTCTAATAACGCACTTTAATGATTGAACAAGTTGGCTGCTCGGTCCCATATTTGAAATATTGTCTACTAATGATGTATAAGTATGCATAGGGCATAAGGTTATTATCAAACAGAAGAGTATAACGCCCTTTAATACCATCACCAACGGATCCATTTTCTCAAATGAAGGGTATAGTGCTTTTTGCTATTAATCTAAAGGCAGTTCGATGACTTATGGTTTTCCTTGATATATCATTTCGTAGTAGGTAAGCAATAAAGGCAATGATTTAAGAACAAACATTCGAAAAATTGCTTACTAATTGCTCTAGGAAAAAATACCTACTAATACTATCAAATATTGTTTACTAAAGCAGTGTGTAGTGTAAGTATTTCTTGTAGAACATACCAAATCTTAATTTATGTAGTGCTGTTTTGTTTTGTTTATCATTTATTTTTATGCACTCTATTAAAAATAATTTCAGCTAAGAAAGTTATGGTTGATAAAATTGAACCAAAAAAAAGTACCCCAAAATGCACTCGAAAATCTCCTAAAATAAAAGGTTGAGCCATATTTTTCTTGCGATGATCGACTGTTGCTCGAGAGGGGTTCAGCAGCTTGCGATAATAATCCACTAACCCATTCTCGTACAAGCGTTGTGCAAACTTTTGCAATTCGTCCTTTAAGGGAAACCCTCTACTCAAATAAAAACCAAGAACAATGTCACTAGAAAAATCCCAAACGTCTAGCTTGCGGTTGCCTTCATTATCAATAAAATGTTTTTGTCTATCTTCATACGATTCCTTTAGCTGGACTGTGTACAAATCGTGACTATCGGTGACTGTTTTGAATGCACCATCGATTGATTGGCACTCTGGAATATCCAAACTTTTTGGAAGTTGTTCGTTGTAAGCGTAAAAGAAAAATGTTGCAATAGCGGTGCTGATGCACGGCCTGTAGGGTATGCTGCTGAGATCCTCCGGTTCTATTTCCCTTTTGCGTTGCACGTGACCAGTAATCAAACTATACATATCAGAATTGTAGAAACTACTGATGAAGAATGTAAACCAAATCCAAAATGCTGACACTGTTCTCAATCTCCCTGTTCTCGAATACGGTTCAGTGCCATTCCCAAAATAGAAAAATCCCCATAACTTCACAATCAAGTATGTGTGGCTGTGAGGTATTTTTGGCGAAAAATTAAGCAAAAATATGCATATTATAATCATGAATACATACAATGAAAGAATGATAGACCACGTTTCAGAATCAAACTCCGTGTAAACCTTTTTCCACATTTCTTTTCCCAGGGCTGGAGTGAAAAGTTTCAGAGAAGCAATTTTGAATCCACAAATAAAATCAAAGACGTCTGCTATATTCTTTATGATCACCGTTGAGCCTAGGGCTATATCAGCCGCATTACTATCCAATTCATTTAACAAACCTGTGGCAGTACGATTCGGTAAGACAACGCCGTAATCCACTTGTGTTTCGAGCACTGCATATTCTATAGAGTAGTGGGAAAAGCTGGCAAAGGTATCCAAAATATATTGCTCCAAAATAGGCTCCTTATTGGAAGAAATATCGCTATGTGAATATCTTACCACTTTTAATTTGCAATTTCTTAGACCAGCGGTAGTGTTACTGGGAAAGTACAGATTTGGATTTATTTCGCTACAGTTACCGATATTTTTTATATCTTCGATGTACCTTCCACAGTTGCCATCGTGAAATGGGCGATATGTGCGAACTTGGGTTTTCTGGTTTGTGTTGTCTATGAATACAACATTATACATTCTGAATGTTAAAAAGGCTTGGAACAATTTTTGGATTTCACGGTCGTTGATGGTATTTGTTGATATAATGAAGTGTGCTCTCGGGTTCCAAAACATTTCATTTTTTAATTGTTCTAAGCCTTCATCGAGTTCAATGTAGTCTTCAGTTATTAAAATGTAGATATCATTCCATACGGTCCAATTTTTGCTTGCGAACGTTCTCAGGTTTACAGTGTAGCAACTTTCTTTATTAATTGCTTCTATTATTTTATTGACATCACTTCTTAAATAAGCAAAAGTTATGGTTGCTTCACAGGGGAAATCTTGTTTTATTATTCGTGTTACACATTCATCCAAAATACAATTTTCACTTATGTTTTCTAATAAACTAGAGTTGTTTTCAAACCCCTCATTGAGTGGTGCAAAAACCACAATAAAATAAGTAAAATACGTATAAATAAGCTTATATTTCCACCAGACATATTTCTTCGGGAACATTTTGTCGAATGACCGTGCTCCGGTTACTATATGCTAATTAGCGTTACAGTGCAATATAAAAACTGATAAGATTTTGTAACGATAAGGAATAATAACTGCTGTGGATGATTTATTGCTTTGTTAGACTTATTACTAACGTAGAAATTATTAAGGTTGTAAACGATGAAGTCATTAGTGATTCTGTGCATAAATAAGGGCCTCGGCTTCTCAAGTCCTAAATTACGTCATACTGATGACTGACGTTCGATAAAAACAAAATTTTATTTAGATAGTTGCTACAAGAAGAGGCTTTATAAATATTTAAAAATACCTAGTGCCTTATTCTTTGGATGGAAGATTGTAAGCCTACCTAGAATTTTCAAGAAAGTTTTCTTCAATAACTCATCTTCAAGTGAAACAAAAACTTGAAAGTTCAAACATCGAAACGTTTATTCATATCACAGCACAGAGTCAGGTTGGAGTGTTTAAATCTTAGACAGCCACAATAGGGGCTGCAGGGGCGGCTACGTATGGAGCTGCAACGTACGGCGACGCGGCGACGTATGCTGCAGGCGCCGCAACGTACGCAGCAGCTAAGCCGTTGTGGAAGCGGTGGTAATATTGCGAGCTGGTAGCCGTGACGACCGGCGCTGGCGCAGCGATTAGCGGCGCACTCACCACTAGGGGTTTGGCGGCCGAGACGGCGATGAGGGCGGCTACGAGTATGATCTTAAATAAAAATAATAAGTTTATGGTGTGATAAAAACGAGTCAAATTTTCAGCACTGTAACTTCTGTAGCCAGCCAGGTTCTACAGCTTGGAGTCGCAGAACAAAGTTTAAAATGTATTGTTAGTATTATAAAATTATATTTTTCTCTCTGACTTAAATAATTCAAGACTTTATTCATTAAAAAACGAGTGAGTTAGTTAAGAGTAGGAGTAAGTCTAGTTTAGTACACAAATTTATTATCCGTTTTGAATTGGGGTACTTACTATTTTGAACATTTTGCTGGTTGTGTACTGTCTTGGTTCAAGCACAGGACTCGTGCCATCGACTGATGCAACTGGACATTTTATAGTAGCAAACGGTCAAGTGGCGCAATTCTGCTCCGTAGTCAGCGCGTCTCTGACATTGGTGAGACGTGAGGCGTGATGGAAATCAGAAGGTGTATTCTGTAAGTCACGGCCTGTGTTTGGGATCTAGGCATCACGCTTGCACATATTGTTATACCCACGTGAGTAAAAAAGAGAGTAGAGTTGAAATTAACGTAGACTAGTCCCTCGGACGCATGCATTTCTTAGGGATAATCGCGATTACGTTTTTGGATCCGAGAAAAACGAAGGTTAAGTTTCGTTTGTTCAATCTGATCACATTGCCTGTGTTATACTTGTGAATGTGCAATAGTTTTAATTTGAACATCCACTTAAAAAGCAAGCACTTAGGCTATGCAAATTTTACTACCTAAATGATGAAGTTGACTAAGTTTAGACTTATCATATACGTATGTCAGATACGTACTTACTTGATGGGGCTCTGCTGTTAGATATACGTCTGTTGTTTGCTTGCTTATTTATTCCGCTTCAAATTTATCATATATATAGCGCGAAGAACTGATGGCCGTTGGGGCAGGAAAGTTCTAGATTGGAGACCCTTCGACCATAGACGCAGCGTGGGACGTCCACCAACAAGGTGGACAGACGACCTTATAAAGATCGCAGGATCAAACTGGATGCAGACCGCTAGTGATCGGTCGCTGTGGAAAGCCGTGGGGGAGGCCTATGTTCAGCAGTGGACGTCCTTTGACTGATAATGATGATGAAATTTATCATGTCTGTTCGTAATTATAATGCAACTGGTTCTCTCCATAACTTTGCGATGTAACAAACACCCTTAAACTGACCTTTCTAAGTCCGCGTCTTTCTGCCGACCAAATAACTCCAGGTAGCCGTAAATTCTCGTTAACGTCACCATAGTTTTGGTGTTCTTTTCCTCTTGTCAAAACTGAGCCCAATTAATTCCTCTGGGCACTCCCGATTCGTCGTCAATCTAAAGGTATGCGGTGGCAAGAATAGGGAACGCCCTCGAAAGATAGGCGAGGTATTCGGACTTTTTCGTCCTGTGACTCATTTGAGTAAGGTTTTTGATTGTGGGAAATGTGTTTATTAGGAGACTTTGTTGTGATTTCCTTCGTCATACAAGCTTTTTTGTAAAAAGGGTTTATGTTTTGTGTAATATTATAAAGGTAAGTGTTATCTAGGAATATATATGAATATGTTACTTTCTATGATTTTGTTATTGTGAGAATCTATATTAAAGAAAAGTCAAAAAAGAATGTGTGCAAACCTATAACTACCTACTATAGGTAAATATTTAATCCTCAAAACCGTCAGCAATTTATAATAACTCTAGGTACAACAGCTATTAGGTAAGCTAAAGAAGATTAGTAGAACATTTCGGCAAAATTTTAGTATAACACTCCACAACTCATTCCGTTTAAAAAGGTGCAGATGAATTTTTCAGAACGGCTAAAAGCTTTCAGAAACTATTCAAACTTTTTAATCATAGCCATTAGATTTAGATAGTAAGCCAGCATTGCTTATTTATTTTTATTATAGTACCTACCTCCTTAGTTATTTGTTTTACCAATTAAAAAAATCGGCCAAGCGCGAGTCGGACTCGCACTTGGCCTTGGACTTTGACTGAATAAGAGATCTACTTACTTTACTACTTCCACTTAGCCAAAATACCACAATATTTTGTTGACAGCAAATATAACTTTGTTTTTTATAGTATTTGTACGAATAACAAAGCTATGTTCGCGGTTATCGAAAAGTGCTCTATCTCAAATCTTCAAGCTCGATCACGTTCAAACTTTCGTTGAAAGTCTTTGTCAAGATTAACATCATGTTATTTTTAAAAACAAAATTTACACTCGCTTAGTTTTAAAGTTAGATGGGAGGGGGGACGCCTATTTTACCACTTTGGAAACGTTAGAATTTTAGAGTAAATATTTCTAGGTTCTTCGATGTCATTATAAGACATATCTAAACAAGTTAGACAAAAAAACATAGGTTTTAGTTTCATGTATGAGAGAGCCCCTCTTAAATATCATTATTTTTTGTATTAGCAGACGGACAGACTTGACGAAAAAATAAGGGTTCCGTTTTTTGCCATTCGTTTACGGAACCCTAAAAAGGAGGTAAATTGTTTGGTAATTTTATAATAATTGAGTGGGTTGATCTATTGAGGCTTTCAACACGTGCTTGGAACTTCCAAGCACGAGTGTAAAATTTCGTGAGTGTATGTATGTATGTTTGTATATTTGTCCACGGATTTCTCGAAAACGAGATGATTCTTTTTTTTCTATTACAATCAGATTATTCCAACTTAGTGTGTTTTATCTTAATCGTTACAGAAATTTTTGAGGTTGGGTAATAAATTAAATTAAAATGCTTACGTATACCATCAGTCTTCGCATATCATGCACCGACTCCAAAATAATCCGAAGAGAGATTAAGATATAATTATTTATATTATTCTTTTAAGCTTTTTTAACAGATTTTTCAATACGGTTTAATTTTATAAATATTTATTATAGATAGTTTATTAGTGTCATCTATACTAGTGACCACTAGGTGTTTCATTTGTTTCTTCATTTGAATATGCTCTTTTCATGAATAGATTTAATTGTTTTTTAAGAGTAACATTTCAAAGTGAAATTTCAGTTTTTCAGCCGTACTGAAAAAAAATCCTCGACTACCCTGTGTCCTTTTTTTTAAAGATATTGTACGCTTAGCCGATACATATCCGCGAAAAACACATTTGCACCCCTGATATCCAAGGAAGGCAAACTTAATACTTAGGTATTT
Organism: Pyrausta purpuralis; assembly: GCA_963924145.1. Lineage (NCBI taxonomy): Eukaryota > Metazoa > Arthropoda > Insecta > Lepidoptera > Crambidae > Pyrausta > Pyrausta purpuralis. The sequence goes on along the minus strand of OZ001649.1, from coordinate 6,143,404 downwards.
CTTATACCGAACCGAGGTATAAAGGTACTTATTCAGTCAATAAATCGACATAATAAGATAGGTAATTGAGTAACGAGTTTTAATTCACTTTTTAAACCTATCCGAGTCCTATACCACGCCGATATCATACCTTCTCGTACCTCTCCATAATGATTGCTAATACCATGTAAATTTTATGTTGTTCGTTTTATGTCTTTATAATCCCGCGGGTTTGCGTCGCCCTCTGTGGTTGGCTGGCATCTAAATTGGCGGCTGGATCAAAGCAATCAACTTTTGAATTATTCTATGAATTTATTTGTTTGTTTGTGGATAGTTGCAGTAAAAGTTTCATTCCACAAACAGTAACATCGGAGCAGAAAATATTTTGAATGTTTGCTTCAGCTACACTTACTAAAACTCATGTCGTATTCTTTGATCTCTAGATATGAGATCAAAGAATACGACATGGTAGCATTATTATTCTTTATTAAATAGAATATGTTTCTATTTAATAAAGAATATTAATGCTACGATATTTAAATTTTATTTTATTTTTCTTTAAAGAAAGTATTTGAACGCCTGGCGGTTTAATTTCAAGTCTGTGTAATTTTGCCTTCAATAAATCCAAAGGAATAGTGTGGTGAGCAGGTTTACTTAGAGTGTAGGAAGAATAGAAAGGAGAATCTCACATTTTTATATAAATCGATGTTTAAAGTAGTGTAAACTATTGAATGAATTAGACGTTCATAAGTAGCATTTTGGGTCCTAAATTGAATGACTGATTTGTGAGTTTGACTTTGAATAAGTGATAACTACATAATACAAATGCCTATAAAACTCATTTACAAAGGTTGTCTGGAAGAGATCACTTATAGCGATAAGACTGCCCAAATTGTACATTTCCTTAAAACGAATTTGTAAATCAATTTATCTTATGTGCAACAAAGAGTTATCTATTTATCTACAAATTGTTTAGCAAATCATGCCATCCAGTTTTTATAAATGGTTTGTAAAGTTCTGAATGAAATAAATTTACACCTTATCGCATGCACATGAAATCGTAACTTGAAAACTTTCAGATATTGGGTAGATTGAGGCTAAGTTGATTGCACCTACTCCCTAACTATAACTTTAGGTGTATTATTTCGTATGTACAGTGTAACACATTATTTATAGAGCTTCTAGCTTTGGTGATCATCTTGGCATCGTCTTTATAAGTAGTAATGAACAACCACAGTTTTACATCTATTAAGTGTCGATTTTATCAATTTCAGATAAGAAATTTACGTCGATTAAAATACAAAATGCCTAATTTGAATACGTCACCTATTTAATCAGCATTCATTTATGTCAATGTCATTCTAAAATCGGTCGTTTAATACATCAGTCGGATGAGTCTTATCTGACGATAGTAAAATCGGCCCTATGAATACTCATTCAATGCCAGCACTGACGCCTGCACAGTGGAGCGTATTTATTCTGCGAGGAAGTTAAGTTGGATTTAATCCGACGTCCTCGGGGTTCGTTTCATTACTCTATCCAGGAGAACAGGAGATTACCTGAGAACACTAAGAAGGCGTATTAGCTAGTAAAACTTACCGGTCGATTTACAGTGCTTGTTTCTTTAAAACGTTAATAGAGTTGTTACTTATTATAATAGAATTTGTTAGACAAACATTTTGCGTTGGTACCTATTGATTGTCGATTTACATTCGTGCACCTGCCAATAGCAAATTTGTTGACTTCGTAAACAAATATGGATCCCATCATATTCTGAAGCACAAGAAATGAATTTTTTTATATTTTTTGCCTCCATAAATTAAATGTTCGGATTTTCTGCTGAATAAAATATCCTATAAACTAATTGAATAGTAAAAATAATTGTTATATTTCAAGTGTTATTAAAAAAGGTTTTATATCTATAAATACACGAAATCACGAATTTTTTTATAGCATTTTTGAGCGCCCATCTGGTTATTCGACGAATAAAACTGTGTCTATGTAAATCTGGTGCAAAACTAGGCCAAATTAACTAAAACTAATTATTTAATTGAATTTTATCACACTTACCTACTAACCTTAGTCATAGTTCCAAACTTTCCATATTCATATTACGCAACAAGGGCTCGTCAACAAATTTTCCATTATTCCATTACAGCTAGTCTAGTTATTTCATCGCAAAGTCAATTATTTTGAGCAGAATCCAATTCTTCCCAACTTTCTTTATTACCTGTATCTAAAGTAGCATGGAGCACTGGGATAGATCAGTCTGTGAGACAAAGCCCTCTCATTAGGTATTTTGTACTTTATCAATACTTACAAAAGAAAAAAAATTCAATTTTCGGTTTCGGAAATGTAATTTCGTGGAAAAATCTTACTCTACTCTGATTTTTTAATGAAATAGACCAAAATGACATTTGGTGGGATGCAACTTTTTCGTATTTTAAAAGTAGTGTTGCTCCGAAATGATCGAAAAGTTCAATTTATAATTAATCGTTGTTCTTAATTGGTTTTAATAGTCGTATTTTGAATTTTATTGCGCAAAAGTTCAAAAGCTATCTATAAAAGTAAAATCAGTTTGAAGGTTTTGTTCAAGCAAATACCTTCATTATTTCTCATAAATTATTTAAAAGTCAAAATAGGTAAAATCATACAAGAATATTAGTATTACAAGGGAAAGTACCTAGATTTGTTCACTCTTAACATAAACTTTTCTGCTTTATGTATTACGTTTTATATAGCTTTAGGTAACGTTTTACATGTATTTATTTCAAAATAAGCAAAATCACATTATTGAAAATTCATATCACAAGTTCAATTAATCACGTGCAATTAATTGTTACAACACTACTGGTATGACGCTGGCAACATTTTCAAAAATAGAAATTTCGATTGAAGCTGTCATTTGGGTCTATATCTAATAAAAAATCAGAGTATAGCCTTTAATACGTAGGTTATAAACCCGGCTATAGCCAAATAAAAAAAATACTCGTATAAAAATTATAGTAACAATAAACAAAATAAAAAGTATAAAAGTTACTGTTAAATGAACTATGTTACAAACTTGATATGAGAAATAACAGTTAGCAGCTTCGTAATACCGATACATGCTTCAAAAAAATGCCGGAGAATGAAAGAGGAAATTCACACTGTAAGCTATCTCATTCAATGCAGTGAACATTCAACAACCGCATCCTGGGAGATTAGCGCCTGGATCAAGTGCCCTACCTTGCAAATCGATGTCAATTTCATATCACCTATCTACAGCGTTATAGGCGCGAAATTTTTAATCAATGATTCTACAAAGTATAAGTATAAAAATGTATATTACCTTAACCTAGTCGTAGTGCTCTAAACTGCTTTAACTCAGAGATATCGTTATCCAAAGTGTCAATCCCAAATCAATGTATATCAAAATCGCTAACTCGCTGTGTAGTGACAACTTGTAAGGGCTGATTTTTCAATAGTCAGATAAGTTTATAATATTCGTCGAACAAAATACAATATGGCTAATTTGAAAACGTCACCTAATTGTCAGCAATCATAGGTACCTGTCATTTTCTAAAATCTGTCGCTTTATAATTTATCAGTCTGATAAGTTTTATCTGACCATTGAAAAATCGGCCCTAAATACAATATCATTGAGTGACAACGTCAATTTCTATGACTGGACTCAATTTTTTGCAATACATTGTTGGTTTAATTTCTTTTGTTAGAAAATAGCGACAAATGTACTTTTTATTATTATAAAATAAAATCTTTTAGAATTGATTACTGGATACTCAAAGTGCCTATATATTTTTTTCTCTTTTTACAGGCCACATCCTGTATACTTAAGCTTTGCAACATTTTATAACTGTTAAGTATCGGGGTTTTTTCCTGTGCGTTACTGCTTTGATAAAGAATATAATATCGTTGCGTTACTGACATGAATGATGACAGAGATGTTTGCTATAATATGTCGAAAAAGCGACTAAAAAGTTTGACTGGTAGAGACTGCTTTTGGCATTAAGTCCGCATTTTGAACACGTACATTTGTGCAATAAAGTTTTTAAAATAAATAATTAATAAACATCGGCTATATTATTTGGTAGACCATTTCAGGAGGCCGATTCTCGCGGCAATCGATATTTTTCGTGTGGTAATTCGATTGCGAGTTTAACCTATTTACCAAAAAAAACAATTAAAATATCTACACGTAGATTGGAATCTAAACAGGTATAACAAAGAAATCGTGACCCTGACTAATCAACAACTTTTCTTACTTCGACAAAGAATTATTCGATCGGTAAACTTTTTGCGAAAATCTCTAAGATTTTCGCTCGCAAATCAAACAACAATGACACGAAATATAAAAGCTAGTAATCAAAGATAGGCACCTTATGATACTGCGTATTCTTCCAATAGCTTTATAAATTACCATCTTTTACCACTCCATGTCATTTCAACTTCCAGACATCAGAAAAACTCCACAAGCAAGAGGCAGGTCCATTAACTTAGCTCTATCAATCCGCGGACGCAGAGCACTGAAAGATGTTGGGCTCGAAGACCACATGATCAAGCAACATGGTATTCCGATGGTGGGCAGGATGATCCATAGACTTGTGGCTCTACTTACGACATACCTTACGACTCGAGGACCAATCAGGTTAGGAAATGTTATGTTTTCTTCATATCTGACCATTGCTGATTATATTTTTACATTGAGCCTTCTATGTAAGACTGTGCCTAAAAATCCTTTCGCTTTTACTCCTGAATCTAAGCCACGAGCCAGCCTTCCCTTATCCAGTGTGAACAGAAGCGATCGATATTTTATATATTTTTTTATTTTACGAACACTATTATGTTTACTCTATATATGATTTTAATGTCACATTTCTTTGGTTACTTTCCTATACTTTAGGGAGTATAATGGTGACTTAAAAAAACTGTTTTATATTTTAAACTCGAACACGATTAGATTCAAGGAAACAAAATTACTTTAATTTTACAGTGCATTTACTCGGTGGGGCGAAATTATCTTAACTGCTTGCTTTTAAAAGGTATTTACCTGGGTGAAATTCATTGTGTATATTGCTCTTAAAGTGTTATTACTACATGCCTGGACATATGGTTATTGAATCAATATTAATGACTTTTAACCATTACTTGAGCTACTATCGATAACGAAACTGGCCCTGAATGAAACACCATTTTATTTGTTATAATAATTTTAACTTGATAATATTAAGTTTTAAGCATATAAGCAATAAATCAGATATATAAATTGAACTTGTACAAAGCAACTTTGGCTGTGACAGATGAGGAATCGAACCCCGTGTCTTACGCTTTCCGGACGTATGCGTATACCACTCGGCTATCGTCACATTAGCAAGTCTGTTGAGCGCTTACTCTTACGCGTAAATAAATAACTTAAAAAAAATATTATTGCTTATATGCTTACTGGGAATTTTTTTGCGGGCAAAGTTATATCCAGTCCAATTTTATTTGGAAGTTAAATATTGTAAATAATCGTGACATTCTTTTTTAATGATATGATTAATTTTAACGTAAGAAAATTACAAAACTCACAACTTGCATGCGTAATTCATTGTTTTATACTGAGATCTTATTAAATCAAATCGTTTATTAATTTTATTCACTGATATTACTTTAAAATTTATGAAAATATTGGTTACATCATTGGACTAGCCGAGAAAAACGGAGTACTAGGTATTAGGAGTATTAGGTATGTGCGCTCGGTAATTTTGCTATGCATTACTTTGATATTTTTTGTCGCGCTTTTGAGGAAAAAATACAGCACACTGTTGATGTATGTTTTCATTTTTTGTACCAAAATTGTTTATGTAAAATTTGTTTCAACACTTAACATAATTGGATGGGCAAAATGTCATTTAAAGTGCATTTAAAAATATCCAAAAGACAATAGTTAAAGCTTATTTTTTATAAAGGAAATTTCAAGAAACACGATTTTAAGAAAAAAAACAAGTAGCATTTTTTATGGAATTTTATGGAGGCAGTTTAAAAGTTGAAACATTTTTATCATTCCATACTTTTAGTCCATATCTTAAAAAGTACTGATTTTTACTATATTTACACTGGTACCTAAGGCCCAGTTGACTGGTTGATAGTTATAGCCAAAGTCGATACCAGCCGATGAATATTTACGATTGTGTATGTAATTAAATTTAATGACCATTTTTAGGTACTCTTTCTTCAAAACACATGCAACCGTAAATATTCAACCGCTGGTAACGACATTTTACCATTACTATCGATGAAGAAATTGGGCCTTCGTCGAAATGTATTAACCACCATTTACAAATATCAAACATACACTTGCAAAATTTAACAAACAAGTTTGGACGCTTCAATAGAACATAATACAAAACTATTATCCAATTAAAACTATGTTAAAAATATTAAGGTTGAATTGAAAACCTAATTTTTTTGGAGTCGGTTCATAACTTGACTGAGTAAAACTATAAGTAGATAAATCTTATTGGCTTTCATTGTGAAGAAGGTCTCGTGCCACTAGTACTCATAGTTTTCCTTGAATAATCTTGAAATTAAACCTTCAAACTCTCTCCTTTTCCCGGCTCAAGGAAAACGGTCTGAGACTATTGATATGTTAACCTCCTAACTAATCCAATAAATTTTGTGAATTTACATTTGTGTTCCAAGCGTATTTTCTTTTTTTCTTCCTTGGCCTTTATGAGTACAATGAAGTTAATGTTTGTAGTGTTTCTAACTCTATCAAATATTTCAGCACTATCACTAAAGAAGAAATCCATGTAAATGCGGATTTAGTAATCGGCGCGGATGGGGCATTTTCAGCAGTCCGCAAAGCTATGATGAAGCAACCACTCTTCGATTACAGTCAGAAATACATTGAACATGGATATTTGGAACTCTGCATACCACCCATTGAGGCGGGAGGCGTAAGTTATCTTAGCTATCAGACAACATTTACTTGACAATCTGGTTATTAATATTTTTAATTTTATTAACATGAATCTCGATAGTAAGGCAAATCAACGACGCAATGACTCCAATGATCAATACAAAAAAATGATTAGAAATATCTGACAGAGTAACATTCTTAAACGTTTTTGGATGTATCATAACGGCCGCTCGGGTTTTTAAAACAATGAAATTCTTGTAACGCTGCAACAAACCACTTTCGAACACACGTTGAGAGTGCTTCTGAAATTTGTCCGTCAAAGGAAAACCCCTAGACAGGTATAAAGTAAAAGTGTTGTCTGCTGAAAACTTCCAAGAATCTAATTTTCTGTTGCCATCGCTGTCAATATATCTGTCTTCTCTTAGTTCGTAACTGTAAGTCATCTCAACAGCGTATAAATCTTTTCTATTTGCCACAGCGTCTAACGATGACTCCACACCGTGACATTCGGGCAAAGGAGCGTTTTCAGGAAATTCGTAACGAAACGCGTAAATAAAGTAGGTTCGAATGCCATCACTAATGCAAGGTCTTAACGGTTTCAGAGACTGTAAATTTTCCGGTGTTAATAACTCCTGAGATTGTTTTACTTGTCCAGTCACCAAACTGTACAAAGCAGTAGTGTAGAAATTGCTAATTAAAAATGTAAACCAAATCCAACATGTTAATATTGCCCTCAACCTTTTCACTTTCAATAGACTTGCGCTACTATTTCCTATGTAGAAAAATCCCCACAGTTTTAGTAACAACCCTGAATGTTTATCATATAACTTTGGTGCTAATTTTAGAAGAGCTGTGCATATTATAACTATTATAACAAAATATACAAAAAGCAATATCCAGGTGTCTTTATCAAATTCTTTGTATACTTTTCCCCAAATAGGATTGTTGAAGGCTGGAGTGTAAACGTCCAAGGTGGCAAAATTAAAGCCGTAGACGTAGTCAAATATATCAGCACGATTTTTGATCAAGACGAATCCACTGGCAGCAATGTCTGCTTCATTATTTTGGAGAGATGCTAGTAGTCCAGTTGATGTGTGATTTGGTAACACGATTCCGAAGCTAATGTTGGATATTTTAAATTCTAAATGTACGCCTTCAACGTCAGCAATAGTTTTTAACAAATAATGCTCTAAGCCCCAGACTTTGTCGTTCTCGTTCGAACTTACAATAATATTAGGAATATCTTCACTAACCAAAACCCTTGCTGAACAATTTTTGAACGGGTTGCTTTGTGCTTCTGGAAAAAAATCTTTGATGTTTTCAGAATGTTCACATTTTGAAAGTAACTTTGCATCATCAAACCGTTTACCACAGTATCCATTTTCAAATGGATAGTAATTGTAAATAGCAGCGTCATTATTAACATTTTCAGTATTGGAAATAATTATGACATTATAAACTCTGTATTTCAGAAATAATTTAAACACTTCGTTGATTCCACTGGTTGTTAAATTGTTTATATGAACGATAATATTAGAATTCGGCTCCCAAAATGTTTCTAACGTTATTTGAGCCAAACCAGCGGCTAACTCGTCGATGTTTCCAGTGAGCATGATAAATGCATCTGCACCCATGAGCCAGTTCTTACTGTCAAAGGACCTGATTACAACACCGTAGCTTTCGAAGCTATTTACCTCTTCAATCAAATAGTTGACGTCCGCATTTGAATAAACAATCGATACCGCAGAATATGACGATATCATTTGCTTTTGAATTATTTTTAATATGCACTTTATCGCAGCACTTTTTCCTTGTCCGTTCATATTTGAAGAAAAATAACCATAAGTTAAATCATTACTTTTGAGACACTCAGTAGTTTTAAGACAAAATAGCGTAAGGTAAATTACAACACCTTTCACGTACATATTCAGCTAAATTGAGTGACTTTGAAATATATACGAAAGTTTTTTTCTGTTATTTTTAAATGGGGTCAAACAGGCAGTTAATATGATTCACATTTAGTGGTGATTTACAACCGTTTAATATCATGGAGTTGACATTAATGGTTGTGAATTTCATTTTTAAATTATAGTAGGGCGATGTGAAACGTGTAGATGATTGATAGTTTCAGATGCCGGCCAATTATTTGCACATTTGGCCACGTGGTACGTTCATGATGATCGCCCTTCCTATCCAAGACTGTTCCTGGACCGTGACTTTGTTCATGCCTTTTGAGAATTTCAAGACTTTGGATACAGAAGAAAAGCTGATAGCGTTCTTTGAGGAGTACTTTCCGGATTCGATACCTTTGATCGGTAGGAAGAAACTCATTGAAGATTTCTTTGGCGGATCTCCTTCGCCTTTAGTCGCAGTAAAGGTATTTTTTCAGATGAGTTTTTGATGATGTCTTTTTAATAAAGTATAGTATATCTTATTTACAAACATATTTACAAGAATAAGTTTAATGTTACTTTTATCCAGCTCATTTGCTGTACAATACTTTACTCAAACATTTGAGTGTTGATAGCGATACGTAACTTGAGCTACGTACTATCGATGATCGAACTAAGTGATCATACTCTTTGCAGTGTCGTCCTTATAACGTTGATGATAAGGCTCTCATAATTGGAGATGCTGCTCACGCTGTCGTTCCTTTCTACGGTCAAGGCATGAACGCTGGTTTCGAAGACTGCACACTTCTAGATGAACTCTTTCAGAAGCACAACGGTAACTTAGCTGATATCCTAAATGAGTTTTCCAACACCAGATGGCAGGATACCTATGCGATTAGTGATCTAGCGATGTACAATTACATAGAGGTACTAAGGTTTTTGATATACTGTTTGACCATGATTATTTTCATTTCAAAATAGAGTTGCGCTTTTGTTTAAAGGGTGTTTATGTATCATCTTTTATTCCGTTTATATTTGATATGTTTTGCATTTTATCTGCGGATTTTTAAATGTTTTTTTTCTTTATTCTATTCGTATTTTTCAGATGAGGGATTTAGTAACACGTCCTTCGTATCGTCTTCGAAAGGCGTTTGACGACTTGATGTTCTGGAGTTTCCCCAATCTTTGGGTGCCCCTGTATAACTCCGTCACCTTTACCACGATGCCATACAGCCAATGCGTGGAGAACCGTCGATGGCAAAATAAGGTAGGTTTGAATATTACATCCACCGATCTTCAATGGATAAACTCTAGTGCTCTAACCCATTCTTGTTTGGGAATTAAAAGGTTTTTAATATGAGCGAAAATATTGTATAACTTGCCTGCGCTATAGCGCTCTATTGGTAGATCTTAGTTTGAGTGTTCTTTCAAAACCGGCCAAAGTTAGTTAACACCCTGCATGTATTACATATTTGCTGTAGTTATATTTCCGTAATTTTACCTCCATTAGTTTCCGCTCGATAGAAATAAATAGTAATAGGTACCTACGCGATCCCCAAAGGGACTTATAAGCGAAAGTGAATGAAGGTTACTGTGCTAGCAGTAAAAATAATTTGTTCGCGTTTAAGTTAAATTATGGTTGCTAACAAATTTATGTTTTACGGCTCGTGATGACAGGTTTATGCTTGATACCGCTAAATGGTAAATAGTGCAACGTGTTCTCCAAAGTATTTTTTTTATTTTATTTTTATTTATAAGGATAACCAGGGTTTACAAGTGAACAATAAGCTACACATTATACAATATTTAAACCACTTATTGGTAATCACAAATAGTAATAACTTAATGAAAACGAACGCACAAATCGAACACAATCCAAGGTACACTAAAACAAAATAGTAATATTATGCCTTATTAAAGGAATAAGAATTTTAGGTAGCTTAAGTAGTAAAAAATAATAAAAAAACTTATTACAATGCCATAATTATGCAATTGCTAAGCGCTAATCGATGAAAAAAGTTCACTTAACAGCCGCCTTACCGCTGTAACACTGGTATTAAATATGTCAATGCCGGTATCTTTGACAACCTTATTTAAATCGCTGCAAGCGCGCCAAATGTAACTATTTCGCCTGTAATTTGAATGCACTGTTGGTACATGAAGCGGATCACTTTGTCGAAGTACTCTTTTAGGGGCATGAAAATTTAATTTAGATAAAAGTTCGGAACAATCTATGTCAGCTGAAATAATCTTGAGTAGATATATTATATCCGCAATATCACGTCATGTGGCCAATGGGAGCATGTGGTGTTTCCTGCACAGATCTCTATAAATGCTAGAACTATAGTAATCTCGAGTACGGTAACAAACAAACTTAATAAATTTTAAGTATAAAGCAGACAGCTTTACTGTTTGTAGTGATGGTTAGTGGTTCACACTTTTGATTTACAAGTGGGTCTTAAAAAAATCGGTAAGAGCTTTGAAGAAGATGCCCTCACGCAATTTAGTACCATTTGTTACACTTCAGAGCTGTTTTTGTTAAAATAGCACTTATTATAACGTTCATCGTACTCCACCGTCATACGGCCACGTTCACGTCTAAATTCAGCAGCCTAAAATTTTACTGTTGTAAATGATGGCACAGAATCCCTGTACACAGAGTCCAACTATCTTGGATTTTCGTAGGCGTTTACTTTTCAAACACAAACATGTTATGAAAGTTAAATGATAAAAAAGAAGCTAGATTTTTAAATTTTTTGCAAAATATTCACGTCGACTCACTTGAACGAATGTCAAATAAAAACTCCTCCCAAAGCAGCTCAAAGATACATTTATAGCTCTAAGATAAATACATTTCATTCTTTTTTTGACAAGTGCCGCTAAATCTTGAAGTTGAGGTCGGTAACTTTTCCTGACCGCCTGTGTTCGTGATAAATCTTAAGTGACAGTATGCCACCGTATTTTTTTTCACGAGTAATAAGTCATTTAATATGTCAGTGTACTTTTGTATTGACACAAAAGAAGTGACGATGATAGGCGGTTTAAGACTATCGTGTGCAGGCGAAGCAATTGGCGGCATTGCCTATATTTGCGATCGAAATATGCTTGCAGGGGATAACGTTTTTCAACCCGTAAACCCTTATGGAATGAAACAAATTTGATATCATTCGTTTTCATACATCCTAAAGTAAACTTGTACGCCTTCGTTCTTTTTAAATTAAGACTTAATTGTTTTAATAGGAACGAAATACTGAAGAGTCTTTTTCCTCAAAATGAGCAGATGGAGCCATATCAGGTGTATACGGTGCTTGGTCGAGAACTTTTGTTGAATTTTTCGCTAAAAACTCTTTCACTGTAATGGCTGTGTGTGATGGTGCATTATCATGGTGCAGCATCCACGAGTTGTGTTGCCACGAATCTGGACGTTTTCGGCGGATACTCTCACGCAAACGCTTCAGGACGGCTAAATAATATTCTTTATTTACTGTTTCTCCCTCTGGAAGGAATTCGGAGTGAACCACACCACGGTAGTCAAAAAAACTGTCAGCACCACCTTGATTTTGGAGCGAATTTGCCGCGGCTTTTTGGGTTTTGGCTCCTTTTCGAGACGCCATTCTGAAGACTCTTGGCTTGTTTGCATGTTGTACTCATAAACCCATGTCTCGTTGCCAGTTATTATACGTGTCATAAAGGTAGGATCCGTAGAAGCTCAGGAAACCAAGTCTTCAGCAACATGCTTTCGCTGCGCTTTTTGAACAAAATTAAGCTCTTTTGGAACTTGTATAGCGGTGACGCGTTTCATGCCTAAAATGTCAATGAGAATGTTGTCGACGGACTTAAAAGATATGTACACCTCACTAGCCAACTCTCTCAGACTCATACGTCGATTTACGAGCACTAGCTTCTTGATTCGAAAAAGATAGAACGACCTATAACGCTGGTCTTTTTATTGACGTATAAATGTTGATTTTTTGACGACCCGTCTGGTGTAGTGGTCAAGAAATCGCCTACTACGCAGCGGGTTGCGGGTTCGATCCCCGCACAATACAAACATTTGTGTGCATGAACATGTCTATTTGTATTGGTCTGGGTGTTTTCTATGTATATCATGAATGTATTTACAACAAAAAGTATTTAAGTATTATATCCGTTGTCTGGCACCCACCATAACACAAGCTTTGAGTAGCTTACTTTGGGACTAGATGGCGATGTAATGTACCTAGGCAATTCTCTGCACGCCGTTCCGCCTGCACACGATAGTCTTTAAATATCTCTTTAATCTGTGCGTGTCCTAATTTTAATGGAGTGGGGTAAACTTGGCATAAACCTATTTCACTAATTATTCCATTTTTGTTACAGTCTTATCTCAAAATGAATTTGTTTGTTTCAGGTTTTATTAACGATTATTATCTTGATGGTGTTTATTATGGTATTCTATGCATTTAAATAAACATGCGTCATTAACGGTAAGATTTTAACTCAATAAATATGTCCCGAAATAAATTATATGTCAATACATCATCGAATTTTCTTATGTTATACATAAAAGAAAGGTATGAAATTTACTTTATTTATAGGAAACCCAATGATGAGACAGTAATAATGACGAATGTTCTTGTAATGACATACCTACATTATTTGAGTGTTTGTTGTAGTAATTATACAGAAGTATGAACTAGATTCGGGTATCGAACTGACATAGGTGATTCCTCATAAAAGTGTCTAATGTATTTATTCTACTCACTGTCTTTTTGAATATATATTTCTTTTCTAGATAAAATTAAACACGTATTTACTCATACAATTGTCATTTATTTATTTCTCAGGATAATTACCTAGCTTGATAAAATAGCTAAGCTTATTCTTTGAATTATTATTTTTATTGCAATCATAGAAAACTCTAAGAAGAGATAACGAGAAAAGCTCATTTAATTTAATCATCATCTTCATCATCATCATTATCAGCCAATGGACGTCCACTGCTGAACATAGGCCTCCCCCACGGCTTTCCACAGCGACCGATCACTAGCGGTCTGCATCCAGTTTGATCCTGCGATCTTTACAAGGTCGTCTGTCCACCTTGTTGGTGGACGTCCTACGCTGCATCTCTGGTCGGTTTAATTTAATACACACTTTAAATATAATGTAAACTTTCATATACGTTTTACATCACACACACATAATTAAAGGGTGTCGCTTGAAATAGGATCAAAAAATTTAATGTTTTAATTCAGAGAAATGGTAAATCCAAAGTTAGAATCCCTAAGTAAGGTATATCATAATCGCTAACTCCTAGAACGGCTTAAATGATAAATAAATAAATATTGGACACCAATCACATACATTGCTCTGATCCCAAAGTAAATGACCAATGGTCTTGTGTTATGGAAATCAGGCACAACAAATAAAAGCTAACGTCAAGTTTTATGTTTTAAGGCTAGACACATTTGTTTGCAATACATTTAAATATGTCCTAATTTTTTGACTATACTTGACGACCTCCGTGGTGGAGTGGCTAAGCACTTGGGTTTTAAGGTGTCACCGCTCCGAGGTCCCGGTTTCTATTCCCGGTCAGGTCAATGTAGAAATCATAATTTTCTATATTGTCTCGGGTCTGGGTGTTGTGTTACCACTGTTGTGCCTAATTTCCATAACACAAGTGAATAGGCTACTTACTTTGGGGTCAGAATAATGTATGTGATTCGTGTCCAATACTTATAAATTTATTGATTTTGATTTTTTTACTGGATAATAAAAGGGGTCTATATTATGATTTTTTGCTCCTATAACAAGCTTCACCTGTATATATTGAACATATTATGGCTGCTATTGGCGAAATCACACGAAAGTAAAATGTGCTCACTTTGTTATGGCCCTTGTACTACACAGAAACAGAGAATAATGATGACTATTTTTAAATTACGAATAAGTGGCCAGCCACCAAATGTGATTTCGGAAACTACAGTAGATAAATAACTGAAGTCAAGGCTATATGGTTTATACCTTGGGTAAATGTGTTCTGTGGTTTAACCCTTTGCATTTTCCAATATAAACGGAAAGAAGAGAACCGAAAAATAAAGAATTTTAGTCTATCTTATACAAAAAAACAAAGCATAAATTCATGACAAGTTTTGTTTTGTTTTCGGGAACGTTTAATACTAATATCGCTAATATAAATGAGTTTGAAAACTCATAAATTATAAGATTAAACAAGAACCCGCAACCTTTGGCCAGTTAGCCAGTAGTAGCGGCGGGTTCAAATCCTGTCCGTGTGTAAGTTTACGGTTTCTTATTTAATCTTAAAAGAATTAAAAACACTGTGAGTTTCAAATATTCATAATCTTACTCAAAAATAAAATGTTATACAACATTAAATTACTGTAGTTATTTCCCAAAATTTAAATAAGTTTCAATTCATCATTATGTCAGTACACTTCAAACTCGGTAGGGAAAATTATTGCGTTGCTTTTACTTTTAACTAACGTAAATATCAACTTGATCTTATTCCAAACATTTTATTTCAGTTAATATTTCAATGATAAACACGGTGGCAGCAAGAAATGAACCGAGGCCTAGAATACTAAAATGGACTCTCAAATCGGCCAAAGCAATTGCTCTGAATGGTTTGGATTTTCTTTGTAACATAGATTTGCTGTGAATATTGAAAGTCTCCAAATGCCGTTTCAGTAGACCGCCTTCAAAAAAATGCCATGCGTGTTTTTCAATTTTATCTCTTAAAGGGAATCCTCTAGTGAGGTAAATAACTATCATCACATTTTCTGTAAAATCCCTTATATTCATCTTTCGATTCCCATCATCATCAATATATTTATATTCATTTGTCGTGTAACTATCTTTCAGAGCAATTGTGTACAAATTTGAATTAGTAGCTACTCTATCCAATCCTCGACCTGGGATAACACAATCACTGAATTGATTTTCGGGTACTGTTATGTTAATGTATCTAAAATAATGAACTTGACCCTCTTGAAGACAGGGTCTTTGGGACACCTCACTTAAGTTTAAACTCACAAAGCCATTAGATTCTTTTGTCTTGGTAGATATCAAACTGAACAAGCGTGTGGTGTACAAATTGCTTACAAAAAAAGTCATCAATATCCAGCTTGTCAATATGATTCGTATATTCTTTTTAGCTAACAAACCTAGATAGCCATTACTATTGAAGAAAAAACCGTACAATTGAAACAAAACCTTTACGTAATTCATTGGTGTGGTTGGAGATAAATTTAAAAGAAACACGCATAAAATTGTCACCAGAAAGTAGCATATAAGAAGAAGTAACCAAGTTTTGCGATCGAATACCTTATAGTATTTCTCCCAATAGGAGACTGGCTTAACTGAAGTAAACAAACAGTATTTGGCATGATGTGCTCCCCACGCGTAGTCAAACACGTCGATGCGGTTTTTGGATAAAGGTATAGCACCAAATGCAACATCAGCTTTGCCAGTTTGGAGATAACGCAACGCTCCGTATGAAGATCCGTTGGGTAGCACTAGGCCTGGAGATATTTCATGGGTATTTATGTATCGAAGGGTCACCCCCTCAATTTCTGCTATGCTGTCGAAAAAATATTGCTCTGTCCCTTTTATATACCTTTCGTTATTTGTTCGGTTGCTCGATTCTAAAATCACTAAGGGGAATAGTTCTAACAAGGCTACTGTAACAGTACAGTTTCTCATTCCATCGATAAACTTGTTCGGAAAACAATCTCGTGAATCAGCAAAGTTTTTGCAGTTTCCGAGAAGTCTTACTTCACCGATCGTTTTTCCGCAATTCCTATTGTTATATGGAAAATATGTATAAACAGAAGTAACTTCTCCACTGACTAAAGCAACTACGTTAAACACAGAGTAATTGAAAAGTATTTCGAAAATATGGTCCACTTCATTTTTAGTGATTTCTTCAACAAAAACAATCATTTTCGCTCTTGGATTCCAGAACTCGTACTTTGTAACATGCGCCATGATTTTTCGAAGTCCGGTTAAGTCTGTTGACATTATTATGTAATGTTTCGCCCAATGGAGAAAACTCACTCTATTTGTCGATGCTATGACCACATTGTAGCACAATTTGATGTTGATGTTATTTGTCAAGTAACGCATATCCGTTCTGTAGTTTAGCACATGCACCAACGTATTACACGGAATATATTTGGTTACAATTTTTAATACGCATTTTAGTGTTTCGATAATTTGGTTGTTAGGTCCTATGTTATTGAAGGTATTATTTAGTAACAGTGTACTAGTTTGAGTAGGATACACGTTTATAGTTAAACAGAAGATAATAACACCCTTAAACACCGTCTCCAACGAACCCATTTTCTCAAATGAGAAGCTTAGTACTTTTGTGTATTAATCTTTTAGACAGTACAATTACTTATATTTCTTTGTGATAAATCGATGTGTCATGTAAAAGGCAAACAATTTAGGACAATACCTTTGTCTCATTTCGTTTTATAAATAGCTTGCAAGGTACCTATTCATTTGAAAAATGAAGCACTAATACTTCTAATAGACATGTTAAGAAGGTAGTAGAAAGTTCTTAGTTCATACGGAGTAGAGGAAGCCTTACTTGCTAAACCTAGCAAGTTTATTAAAAATAGTGATTGTCGGTTGATAAGACAGAGTTAATTTTGCGTCACTTTTCCCGTATATGTGTTTTTGTATAATAATCATAATAATGATCAAAACAAACTATTGTAGGTATTGGTATTTCATATTTTTGTAACGACCTGTCTAGCATTGCTTACGTGGGATATTACATAAATTTGTAAATAAATAAATTTACCTAAGGTTTTTTTTTAGTTTTCAGCCGAAATCACAGATAATATACATATATTTATGATCTTAACAGATAATATACCATTACCTATTTGTGATTTTGACTGGCTTATAAAGAAGGGCAGTTTCACTTTGTTCATGGTGTTTTCCGTCTTAAGCCTACACGCCTAAATGAGTTGAATTGCCCTTATGCCTTTTTGCCACACATTTAAAAAACACTTTAATCTGTCTCATATCGATGGCTAAGGCTAAGAACTCACGGCGCGGTTGTCTCCCCGCCCGCCGCGGCTGCTGGAGAAAGCGGTTTTATTTCAAAGCTCACAATACCGCAGGTTTTTGCGGCTCAAACTTAATTCAACTAAACACGTGACGACGCGGTTTTCACCTGCGGCCGCTGCGGTGTCGGAAGGAATGAACCAGTAATGACGAAAATGATTAATGTTACTTATATTTTTATTTATAATGAATACTAAACAAATTCAAGTACATAACTCGTGGGATGAGTTATAAATAGATATAAATATTATATATAACATTAGAAAGTATAACCTCCTTTTTAAGGATGTTGTACAGTTGTATTATGTATGTACAGTCGCCAGCACATCAGATTACCCACTTTTGCTGCAAACTAGCCCTTATTACAACGGCATAAGACACCGCAGTGTTTACTTTGACGTGCTGTTGTCCGTTCATTGAACATTGCAAGTGCACCGTACTAGATCTGTTGGTGAGTGTTTCAGTTAATACTATCATCGCTAAACAACACCCATGAAAGTCTGTAACTGATACATGTGATACAAAAAGTTCAATAACGAATATTTCCTGAAACAGGTTATGTGCACGGTATTCGCATCAACACACATCACAATTCTTGTTCGCTTAACGGGCTGATTTTTCAATAGACAGATAAAAATTTTCGTCGAACCAAATTCAATATGGCTTATTTGAAAACGTAACCTAATTGTCAGCAATCATACGTAGGTAACTGTTTTTTTAAATCTGTAACTATATAATGTAACTATTGATTACAGGCTGAGTCAATGATCCGACGATCTTTTCCTTCGATGTGTAGACTGTAGATTCCAAATAAAACACTTCTTCTTGAGATCGGTGACCGTGAGAGCGCGTACGATCTGGCCAACTCACGGCCCTATATTTATTCAAAAATACACTGTTGACTTATTGACTAATACAGATTAGTTACAAACAAGGACGGACACAAAACAAACATCTGTGTATTCATTCTAACGCTTCCTACAGCCACCCTCCGACATCGAGATATGGAGGGAGAAAACCGATGTTGTTGTACCTATCTCCTTCTTACATTTTTGTAACCTACCTACATTAATCGTCATAAAATGCCCACCCGAGACAATCGACTCTATGGGTTTCCTACGTACGAATTTTCTGTCCCCCATATCGCACTTTCTGAGGGTATCAGAAAGTGCGATATGGGGGACAGAAAATTCGAGGGCTTTACCGGCCTCGCTCCACCTGAGCGAGACAGCCTCCCTGGGTCTCCCTCGCCCCTGTACTAAACTACCTAAATAGTTCTTAATATTTCCTAGCTAGTTAATTGTTACCCTACCTGCCTACTAATTTGCAAGTGGGAATTCCTAACTAACTGGTTTCTTATCTATACTAATATTATAAAGCTGAAGAGTTTGTTTGTTTGTTTGTTTGTTTGTTTGTTTGTTTGTTTGTTTGTTTGAACGCGCTAATCTCAGAAACTACTGGCCCGATTTGAAAAATTATTTTTATGTTGGATAGTCCATTTATCGAAGAAAACTTTAAGCTATATAACATAAAGATACGACTCACAAGACCACAGCAGCAATGAAAAATGTTGCGAAAACGGGAGAAAGATATTCCTTTTGAGAGCTTCCGCTGCGTACGCTGCGGAAACCGCTAAAGTTACACAAAAATCATGTATGAAAAGATTGTTCAGCATTAAGAGTTCTATAATAAAGTCCGCGACAGCATATGTCTGTCTTTTATGGTTGACTTACTACAACCTTTTTTATGTTAATAAATTTGTAAAAAAATAATGCATCATTTTTAGAGGTGTATTATACACACAGGTATTTATTCTTATCAAAATAAATACATTCATCATTACGAGCATTTCATTTAGAACAAAGTTGCCCTTTATATCATTTGATTCCAATAAATATCTTAGGAGCTATCATAGTTTTAACATAACTCCGCACCAAAATAATGTTCGCAGCTTAAGTACAACGTGCGCTTGCGCTAATTATATTATAAAGCTGAGTTTGTTGGTTTGAACGCGCTTATCTCAGGAAGTGCTAAACCGATTTGAAAAAATATTTCTGTGTTAGATAGCTTATTTATTGAGAAAGGCTTTAGGATATAAAACTTCACGCTGCGACGGGAGGGGAGGGCGCAAACTCAAAACGCGCGGACGAAGTCGCGGGGGACCGCTAGTTATTGAAATAAAACGAGCCTTAAGCTAAATACAAAGCCTTCACGCTATGGCCCTAACAGAAAATCATATTTATTTTCATGAAAAATCCTTATAAATAAACATAATTAAACTTATTACTAATACATGATTGGGTGTCCGTAACAGTCTCCCCCCGGTGAAGCGTTGCGAAGTGCGAACTTCTTCTTATTTCACCGCCTTTTAAAGTGTGTAAGTTTTATACATAAATATAAAAAAAAATTAAAATATAAAAAGCTTATTCGAAGTGGTCTCCATTGGCTGCAATACAGTCCTTTAAACGTTGATGTCAGTTATCAATAGAAGCACGCACTCTTTCCATGCGAAAATTCTTCACTGCCAATGCCAATCGTATGGATTGTTTTAGGGACTCCAAATTATCATGGCGTTTAGAGCAAGCCGTACTCTGTAAAACTGATCATAAATTAAAATCCAGCGGATTAAGATCGGGACTTGACGACGGCCAGTCTTCAGCTCTGATGAAGTCTGAAACGTTCGCTTCTAACCAAGACTACGTGGACCGAGCTTTATGACCCGGCGCCGAGTCTTGTAGGAAAGACCATGCTTGGTTATTGAACATGGTGTTGTTAAGGGACTTAACTACCTACTCAAGAATGTTATCTTGATACACTTGTGCCGATGTTTTAATACCTTTTTCATAAAAAAATATGGCTCAGTCTTTCCTTCATAGCTAACACCTCACCAAAGCATCACTGAAGTCGAGTAATGCCCACGTTGCACTCTGCCGACTAATTGGGAAGCTTCCCTAGAGGTTTGAGCATAAATACGGTCATTTTGTTTGTTAAAATGTTGCTCATTTGTAAAGATTTTCTCATCCGTAAACAAAAAATTTCTGTGACCTCCCTTTACGTACCGCTTCAGTAGTTTTTTTCGATTTTACCACCCTATTCTTTTTTAAATTATCAGTTAAAAAATGACCAGTGCGTCTCTTATGCACGTTCTAAGTCATCTTTTAAAATAGGCGACATTGTTCTGGGTGCTATCTTGATCTCCCGAGATAAAATCTTTTGCTTTCGGACAGGTTTTCTGCGAATTCCTTCCCTTACTGCTTTGACCATCTTTTTCGAACGAACACTACGTGACGGCCAGATCTTTTTGTATAACAAATAGAGCAGGTCTCATTGTACCTATTGATAGCCCGGTACACAAAAATTTGACTAATAATACCAAGCGTATGGAGAGTTTTAAAAATTGCATTTGACTCCATACCGACTTTGTGTAATGCAATCACAGCGATTCGGTTCTCTTTATCACACCACTCCATTTTAATATCGCAAAATATTATAAAATGTATTGGAGCCAAAATTAGAAAACACAATGAGCAATCGTATAAAAATGACAGATTCCAAATTCAAATGATCAAAAATCAAAAATCTTTCTTTTTTTTTAATTGTAACAGTACGTATTTATGGCCAGACTGTGTATATACACGGCTCTCGTAGTAAAACATGTGAATAACGCTCCTCACCGCTTTTCGTGACGACGGCCCACAGTTACGATCATGGGACCAAAGAAATCTAGACCACAGTTAGAGAATGGTCTGGTGAAAGCCTCTACTTGAGCGCGTGGCAAGACCCCAGGCAAAGGTGTCACAGGTCTCGCCTTTCTCATTCGACAAAAGGCGCACTAATAGGCCACGGCGCGAACGGTAGGTCGCAATCGCGGTATCCAGTATCTCTGTCGTACATCGTTGACGACGCGTTCATTGTGCGAGTGATTGGCGCGACGGTGTTCCTTACAGCACAACAACCGTGCGTACGGGTCGCTGCCGTCCAACATTACGTGCGTACTATCGGGGGCAGACACACCCGCTGCCCTCGTCCTTCCTCTTGCCCGCAACACGCCTTCCTCGTCCATGAATGGATCAAGTCTTCTGATGCGACTCCCTGCCTTTAAGTTTTGACCTCTTTCTATGCGCTCTATGTCTTCTCGAAATGAGTCTGCCTGCGCTCGCCTCATCAGCCATCTTTCCGCTCCTTCTATGTGTTCTTTGGTCAAAACAGTTGCGCGTTTGCGACATTTATCTATAAATAGAAGCACATACGCCATCGCCCTTACTAGGCGCTCGTAGTTCGAGAAACGCCCGGCGTCTGGCACGCTCCATTTGTCCTCTGTCGCGACGCTACATACAGTCTCCTCGCTGCTCTCTGTGCAGCCTGCTTAAGACGGCCATGTTTTCTCTGGTTCATATAAAAACGATGGCCCAGTAAACCATCTGTCTTCATATGATTTCATTTCTGTGATGACTCTAGTCGCGTCGTCCGCTACGTTGTCTTGCGTCAGCACCCACCGCCACTGATCGGGCCTTGAAAACTCGCATATCTCTCAAGCGGTGCGCTACGTTTGGCGTGTAACGCACTCTATCGTTCCCAATCCAGTGTAGAACGGTCGTAGAGTCTGTCCAGTATGTAACTCTATCGGACTGCCGCCTGTGCTCCTCCATTACTGCCGACGCAAGTCTCGTTCCGATAAGACACACCTGTAACTCTAGACGTGGTATCGTCTTCGTATTCATCGGGGCTACACTTGCCTTTGCTGCCGCTAATACCACAAGACGTGATCCATCCTCGTACTCTACAAGCCAATAGACTGCTGTCGCGTAAGTAGCCTCGCTAGCGTCGCAGTACACGTGCAGCTGCTTTCCAGTCACTCCCCCCGTCAAAGTGTAGAGGCGGGATAGACGCAGACTGCTAAGTGTCTCTACGTTCCGCAGCCAAACGCTGAATTCCTGCGCTATTTTTTCAGGTTGGCACACTCCGTTGCTTTTGGCCGCGGCGTCAAAAACTAGTCTAATCTTCTGTGGCTTGTTAACATTTACCACGGCAAAGTGTGGTAAATACCAGAGACGCGGGCTCTGTGTGTCGGCTTCTCGGCATTCCTCTGCGTAGCCTTTTATTTATTTATTTTCTCAACATACTCTCGATCTGGGCTGTGTAGTTTGCTTTGAAGTCTTCTGATGCATCCATCTTTTTTTCTATTGACGTGAGCTTCCGCCTAGCAGCGTCGTAGCTCGGCGGCATAACTGTCTTAACCTTGCGCCACGGCTATCTAACTTCATATCGCTGATCAACACATCTTACTGTTGACTCAAAGGCTTCTAAGGCGCTCACATCATCAGGGTTCTCGTGTTCCTTCTTCAGAATGCCCATTGAATCGATGTCAAAGTATGACTTCACCATGTTGTGTAATTTTGTGTCAGGTTGCGTAGACCGAGCTCTCCCATGATCGTCGACGAACAACATCGTATCTCTCTCCCTTATGACGCGGGATGGCCCTAGACCATGTATCACCCACTCCAGTCTGGTGAGCGATGCTGCTGGCTCGTGGCGTTTGTCTGTCAACAGCTTCCTGCTTTCTATCAGATGCCAGTTATCCGCGCCTATGAGGACACGCGGCTTGGCGTTTACATAACACACGTCACTCTCGTTCAGGTTACGCATGTGTCCATACTCTAAACAGCTCCGACCCACCGTTTGAGTATTCAAGCGGAGATTCTTCATCGTTCTCGCTTTCACCAAATATTTCTCGTTGTTACTGGCGATCATTTGAAGCTCCACTTCTCTGCTTGTTTGTGGTACGCTCTGTGTATTCACACTGCATATGTGTAAGTCTCGAAGCGGGCCTTCTGCACCGAAGTATTCCGTCAAGTCCTGATCGATCAACGTAACCGTAACCCCTTCGTCAAGTAGAGCGTGTGTTTACTCTACCCCGTGGCCCCTCAATGACGATCGGACATACCTTCAACAACACCTTGGATGCCCCCACAGTATGGCTAACTGAGGCTACCACTTCTTGGTTGTGTTGACTTTCGCTGTTTTCACGCTCTGTGTGTAACAGCCTGTGATGACGTCGGTTACAGCCATTTTCATTACACATCGGCTTTACATTTGATTCGCCTGTGCTTATTGTTCAAGCATAGAAAGCATATCTTTTCTTCTTTCAACCAATCCCATCTTAGCTTTATTGTTATGGTTTTAAACTTCGTGCACTTTGATACTTCGTGGTCCCCGCCGCAGCATAAACACGTCTTATCTTGTGCCGTCGTACCTAGCCTTTTCCTCGACTGTGGCGTACACACCAGTGTTTCGCTTCTTTGAGTCAGCCTTCTGCTTAGCTTGCACTTCTATCTTCGCTGCACTGTTGCTAGGTTGCGATACGTATGTGAATCGAATCGCTTTATTCGCTTCCTCCATCAAAAACTGCGATAATGTCACAATCTCTGGCTCCGTGTAGCTTGCGTACCGGGCAGCGTACTCGCACCATCTTGTTTTCAAGTGTGGGCTCAGCTTATCGACCACTTCTCGGGTCATCAACAGATTTCTGAGGCAGCTTTTATTATCTATGGAGTCCAGTGTGTACGCGATATTCTGTACCTTAATCGCGAACGAATTCAGTTCACTGGCTGTCGTTCCAACTCGCGGCAGGTTATTGAGGTCGTCCAGTGCCCGATCAATGATCACTTCTGGAATTCCATAACATTGTTCTAGCGTTCGCATGATCTTGTCCGGACCGGTGTCACGGTATAACAACGCCGCTACTGCCTCCTTGGCTTCTCCTTTTAAACAATTCCTCAATCTAGCCAGGTTCTCGGATTTACTGAAAATGCATGATCGCGTTGAATCTTCCATTGCAGCTTTAAATGGTAACCAGTCGTTCGTGTTTCCATTGAAAATCAGTAACTCAATAGCTTGACGTTGGGCCGGTCGTTTCGACATTATCCTCTCCAATGTGTAAGCAAGTCGTTCCGCCCCGTCAGCATTCTCTTAGGGTCTCGCTGTACAATCATTGTTTGACTCGATCTGTAGCTGCACATCTTGTTGCATGTTGTTTACATCTTCATTTATTTGTATGCTCGGCGAATTCAAATGTCGGTTTCTATCCACCTCTATATAACGCGCATTTTTTTCCTTGCGTCGCGTAAACAAATGTCTATTTCTTTCATTCCTCTCTTCACGGAGGGTAGGAATGCTGCAAGACAGACGCTGTGGGTAG
The DNA here is from genome assembly GCA_963924145.1 of Pyrausta purpuralis. Lineage (NCBI taxonomy): Eukaryota > Metazoa > Arthropoda > Insecta > Lepidoptera > Crambidae > Pyrausta > Pyrausta purpuralis. The sequence goes on along the minus strand of OZ001649.1, from coordinate 6,118,353 downwards.
TTGCGTGTTTACATCTTGACGCCGGGTCTGGGCTTGATCCAACCAGTCATCTACCCTCGCTAGGGTCTCACCGGCGGGTAGGCTCTCACGGTCATCTTCATCTGTTGTATCCATTATCGTAGCGATCTCAAATTCTAATTTCTTTTGAATTAGATTCTTCTCAATAGCCGCCAACTGCTCGGCAGCTCTCAACTCGGCTTGCTTTAAACGAGCGGCGACGCTTGACCTGGTCGACGACGGCGGCGGCCTTATCCTAGGCGCGTCGGCGTAAGCGTCGTGACGTCTTTCTGCCAACGTTTCTATTCGTCCGCCTTCTGCGGGTAGTTCAGTCTGTCGTAACGTACTCGCGGTGGCTTGCACAGACGGTGATGCGGTGGCTCTTCGAAGTTGCGTTGTCTCTCACGGTCATCTTCATCTGTTGTATCCATTATCGTAGCGATCTCAAATTCTAATCTCTTTTGAATTAGATTCTTCTCAATAGTCGCCAACTGCTCGGCTGCTCTCAACTCGGCTTGCTTAAAACGAGCGGCGACGCTTGACCTGGTCGACGACGGCGGCAGTCTTATCCTAGGCGCGTCGGCGTTAGCGTCGTGACGTCTCTCTGCTGCCGTTTCCATTCGTCCGCCTACTGCGGGTAGTTCAGTCTGTCGTAACGTACTCGCGGTGGCTTGCACATACTGTGATGTGGTGGCTCTTCGAAGCTGCGTTGTCTGTAGTCTTCAGCTTTCATTTTCCCAGCTTGGCTGCGCGTAGTCGGCATCTTTTTACTTGCTGCCCCTACTCCTATCAATTCCAAACAGGTACACTACCAAGGGGAGCCTGTCTGGGGATGGATGCTCGTGCAGGATCGGAAGGGATGTACCGCCGGCAGAGAGTGTACGCATCCGTGGGATGCTCAGATCTGGCTGGAATGTCCAGAACCCTCCGCACTGCCTACAGTCCGCCCCCCACGCTTATGTACACCGTACCGGCGCCGGTTGGACTTGTACACAATCGCTCTCGCGATATGTGGCAGCTCGCCCGAAAACTGCACTAAACTCGAGACAAACACCGTTTGGCACCGTTAGGTGGTGAATACCCGAGCCACGGAACACTCATGTAAATGTGATCGTGTCTCCACAGGAGTATAGGCCGATTCGCGGCTCCTGATTACACTGTGCTTCGGCGTAGATCCCTCGGCGTATGTGCTAACCTAAGCACAAGTCGATGCCGCGTTGCTGATTCCTTCTTATACGGATCGCAACGGACCAGACGATATTGACTATTGGGTGTTTTCTATGTATATCATGTATTTATTTACAAACAAAAAGTATTTAAGTATTATATCCGTTGTCTGGCACCCATAACACAAGCTTTGAGTAGCTTACTTTGGGGCTAGATGGCGATGTGTGGGAATGTCCAAAGGATACTTATTTATTTATTGACTACAGGCTGAGTCAATGATCCGACGATCTTTTTCTTTGACGAGTAGACTGTACATTTCAAATAAAACACTTCTTCTTGAGATTGGTGACCGTGATAGCGCGTACGATCTGGCCCACTCACGGCCCTATATTTATTCAAAAATACACTGTTGACTTATCGACTAATACAGATTAGTTACAAACAATTAATATTCCCTAGCTAGTTAATTGTTACCCTACCTGCCTACTAATTTGCAAGTAGGAATTCCTAACTAACTGGTTTCTTATTATTGAAATAAAACGAGCCCTAAGCTAAATACAATGCTTACACGCTATGGCCCTAACAGAAAAACATATTTTTTTTTAATCAAAAATCCTTATAAATAAGCAAAATTAAACTTATTACTACCATATGATTGGGTGTCCGTAACAGTAACAGTCTGATAAGTTTTATCTAACCATTGAAACATCGGCCTTAAGTAGACATAATGCTTTCACATTACAGGAGGCTATTTTGGCTAAGAATTTACTTTTTATTCTAGGCCTTTTCTTTTCGTTAGTATTTCAATGATGAATATTATAGTTGCAAGAAATGAACCGAAGCCCAGAATAATAAAATGCACTCTCAAATCGCCCAAAGCAATCGCCCTGAATGGTTTTGATTTCTTTTGTAACATCGCTTTGCTGTAAATATTAAACGTCTCTAGATGCCGTTTCAATAGACCGCCTTCAAAAAACCGTTGGGCGAGTGTCTGAATTTTTTCTCGCATAGGAAAACCTCTGGTAAAGTATATCACTAACATATAGTCTTCTGAATAATCTGCAATATCCACCTTCCGATTCCCATCATTATCAATGTATCTATATTCTTCAGTCAAATAACTATCTTTGGTTGCAACTGTGTACAAATTTGGATTTGAAGCTACCCTTTCTAATCCTCGACCTGGTATAATGCAATCGCTAAATTCGTTTTCGGGTATAGTTAACTTAAGGAATCGGAAATAAATCATTTGGCTCTCACTCAGACATGGTTTTAACGGCATCTCACTCAAGTTGAAATGGAAAAATCCTTTCGATCCCGTTGTCTTGGTAGATATCAAACTAAACAAGCACGTGGTGTAAAAATTGCTTACAAAAAATGACATCAAAATCCAACTTGCCAAAATGTTTCGTATTTTCTTATTAGCTAAAACAGCTAAGCTACTATTACCCATGAAGAAAAAACCGTACAATTGAAACAGAATGTCAATATAAATCATTGGTTTTCTCGGCGATGAATTCGAAACAAAGACGCATAAAAGTATAACCATGATATAGCAAATAAAAATTAGTATCCAAGTGATTCCATCGAATACCTTAAAGTATTTCTCCCAATAAGAGATTGGCTTAACAGAAGAAAAAATACAATATTTGGCATATACTCCTCCCCATGCAAAGTCAAACACATCAACTCGGTTTTTCACCAAAGGTATACCACCAAATACGACATCAGCTTCACCAGTTTGGAGATAACGTAGTAAGCCGTATAAAGAACGGTTCGGTAACACCAGACCTGGGGACGTTTCATTAGTGTTTATGTATCGAAGATTTACTCCTTCAATTTCTGCCATGCTGTCGAAAAAATACTGCTCTGACCCCTTTATATATTTCCCGTTTATGGTATGGTTGCTTGACTCAAAAATCACTGTGGGAAATTGTTCTAATAAGGCCACTGTTAGAGTACAGTTTTTCATTCCATCTTTAAACTTGTTTGGAAAACAATCTTGGGAATCAGTCAAGTTTTTGCAGTTACCGAGAAGTCTTACTTCACCGATCGTTTTTCCACATTTATTATTATTATAAGGAAAATATGTGTAAAGAAAAGTAACTTTTTCACTGACTAAAGTCACCACGTTAAATGCATTGTGATTAAAAAGTATTTCAAAAATATACCGCACTTCATTTTTGGTGATTTCTTGAACAAAAACAACAATTTTCGCTCTTGGATTCCACGACTCGTATTTTGTAACATGCGTCATGATTTTTCGAAGTCCGGTTAAATCTGTAGACAATAATATGTAATGTTTCGCCCAATGGAGAAAACTTATTCTGTTTGCCGTTGATATGACCATATTATAGCACAGTTTGTTGTTGATGTTATTTGTCAAGTAACGCATATCCGTCCTGTAGTTTAGCACATGCACCATTGTATTACACGGAATATATTTCGTTGCGATTCTTATAACGCACTTTAGGGATTGAACAAGTTGGTTGTTAGGTACCATGTTTGGTGTATTATTTACAAAAAATGTATTAGTATGCGTAGGACACAAGTTTATCGTCAAACAGAAGATAATAACGCCCTTGAATACCGTCACCGGCGGAACCATTTTCTCAAATGGAGAGTATAGTGCGTTGGACTATCAATCTTTGAGACAGTACATTTACCCATAATTTTGGTGATAAATCGATGTATGATATGGTGAGCAAACAGTTATGGTTGCTCCTTATATTTTACGTAAATTAATGTGGAGGAAGTTACGGTTATTACCTGGTGTATTCCGTCTTAAGCCACTGCTACATTGGTTCTACGCCTGGTTATACTGAAATATGAGAGGGAAGGAATTGAGATTACTCTTGTGTATTAATTAATGCCACATACTGAGTACTTTAATAAATAAATAAATGTTTATTTATCGGACAACGTGAATTCATTTAGTATTAGTAAGAGAATTACAGAAAACTTATTAACTAGTGTTAGTATCTATTTAATATCTTATCTCTTAAAGCGATTGAGTGATTTTACACCAATGCTTGACCAGTGGACAGTCCCCACTGTCGGCGATGACCTTTAGGAAACTGTTGCGGCTGCCGCGTACGCGCCGCAAAAGAGAGCTGGCTTTTTTGCTCAGTTTGGCCGGGAAACTGTCGACTCCAGCGCACGTGAACATACTCGAGGCACTGCAGTAACGCGGCAGCCCCAACAGTGCCCTGAAGGCATTATTATACTGTACGCGCAGCGCGCCATACGACCTCTGGCTATAGTTGACCCACAAACCTCCCGCGTACATAAAAGTGCAGTAAGCTTTGAAAAGCGTTATCTTTACCGAGGGTAAGCAGCGATAAAATCTGCGAGCCAACATGTTCGCCCTAATCGATAGCGCCTTGCGCTCTCTCTCCATATCAGCATCGTCTTTTAGATCATCTGTTACAATGTGACCCAAGTACCTAAATTGACGTACTCTAGCAAGCGGCGAACCATACAGTCTGATTGGGGGAACGCACTCAGAAAGTCTGTTACGCGACTTGAAAATAACGATTTCACTCTTCTTGCTATTGTACACCAGACCATGAGCGTCAGCATACTCTACACAAAAAGCCAACATCCTTCTAATGGCATTGACAGAGGGGGCCAGTAGCACCATATCGTCCGCGTAGCTGATATTATTAACGCACACGCCACCTATGTGGCATCCTATTTTAAGGCTACTTAGCTCCTCTATCAATGCATTTACGTTGAGGTTGAAAAGCTTGGGCGAGCTTAAGCCCCCCTGCCTTACCCCGCATTCCAACCTATACGCTTCCGAATACACATTTGCCCACCTTACGGTATTCAATTGGTTGCTATATCAAAACGAACAAGGATATTAATTCCGGTGGCATACCCACTTGCTCAAGCTTTTTCCACAGGATGCTGTACGCGACCAGGTCGAAAGCCCTCGACAGGACCAGGAAACAGGCATACACGGGAGTATTCCTGTCCGTGTAGTACTTGACCGCATGCTTTAATCCCCGAATTGCACTTTCCGTGGAGAGATGTGACCTGAACCCAAATTGTAGGTCATGTATATTTAATTTGGAATCCAATCGTAAGCTCAGCATACTATCAAACACCTTCGCTACAACTGTTGCCAGTGAGATAGGTCAATAGTTCGACCTGCTTGCCACATCACCTGTTTTATTCTTAATAATAGGTACTACGACTGTTTTCATTAGATCCTGTGGTAGATATGAATGCGCTAAGTACAGATTTGACAGTAAAGTAAGAACTCTAGGAAGATGTAACCCAGCATACTGAAGGTGCTCGATGCTGAGATTGTCGTGGCCAGGTGATTTGCCTTTTGTCATTGACTGCACTATTTTATGTATAGTTTTACTATTCACCAGCGCATTAATATGTTTGACCACGGTCTCAGCATCGGGCACATCCACCCCCTTTTGCAGTGGTGACTTAACTGTAAAGTGATCCCTAAAAAGGTCAGCTATCGCTTTAGGCTCACTAACACCATCCAATTTCTTTGTAGCTTTCCAGAACCGTTTGAAATCCCTTCTACCGTGGTGGGTTGCCAAGGCATCCATTTTCATTTGATGTTGATGATTTTGACACCATTTCAGCCTTCCCTTAAACATTTTACGGCTGGCCACCATTTCATCATACAACGTACCAGATTTAGGCTTCCCATACCAGACCCACATAAGAAACTTAGACCGGGCTTCTCTGTGTGCGCTTCTCACATGAGTATTCCACTCTCTAAGCTTGTTTGGCCTACGAGTATTATGTGTACGTTTCACATCATATAAGATATAATAGCCGCTTGAGATAATATGGATACGACGCGATTGTACAAGTTGTCTATTATACTCCTATGACTTTCGACATATTTCTCGGCAACAGTTCCGAAACTCAACGGGGAAGTCCACATCTTTCGGTTGGTCATTACAATGCTTAATACCGGGCCAATCAATTTCCAAGTTGAATTTATTCTGTAAAGAATAACTGCTTGGGCCATCTGTTTCATAAACAGACGGCTAGATGGCGCTAAGCGTCACGCAATTGACGTTTTCATAGGAAACCACAAATTTCGCCGGGTCGGACTGACAGCACGGTAGCTCAATTGGTAAGAGCGTTCGGCCCGGTATGCCAAAAGGTTGCTGGTTCAAGTCCCGCCCGTGCGCAAATTTTTGGTTTCTTAGTTCATCTTTATGAATATAAAATATGACACTGTAAGTGTTAAAAAACATTCTAAAGCATTAGATAGCGAAGCGACATCAATTTCCAAGTTGAATTTATTCTGTAAAGAATAACTGCTTGGGCCATCTGTTTCATAAACAGACGGCTAGATGGCGCTAAGCGTCACGCAATTGACGTTTTCATAGGAAACTACAAATTTCGCAGGATCGGACTGACAGCACGGTAGCTCAATTGGTAAGAGCGTTTGGCCCGGTATGCCAAAAGGTTGCTGGTTCAAGTCCCGCCCGTGCGCAAATTTTTGGTTTCTTATTTCATCTTTATCATAGCATCATATTACCACGGTGTGGCGAGTAAGGACCACACCTTCAGGAGGAGGAGAAATTAATTCTCGAGGGTGAAGATGGGAGAATTCGGAGTACTTTCTTAGCGGGGGCTGTACCGGTGCGGCGGTCCACAGTAATATATTCTACCATACGACAAATTAAAACACACTTAGGTGGGCACTTACCAAAACTCTGGTGTAGAGAAGCAGCGATGCACCGCGCGGTGAATTGATTGGTGAGGTGTAATAATGAAATCTGGTGCAGCAAATCAGTTGTACACGTATTTTATATTACTGATCATGTAATTTTATATGGTGAAAATTTTGAAGAGCTTTTTGAAGGGTGACAATTACTGAAGACTGAAGAATTTGTTTTTAGAAATATACTTATTCAAAATTATGCCGATTTAGCGCCCTCTATGTATTTTAAGGACACTAGAATCAGATGATAAGGCAGTGCCCGTAGTGCGTGTCTTGGATGGCAGATGTCGCTAGTAAAATACATTAAAATAGACCACGCACAACCATAACACTCCCGGCCTTGGAAGTTCCAAGAACTTTCAAAGAAAAAAAAGAAGAAAGGGTAAGAAAAAAATAGGATAGAAAGAAAAGTAATTAAACCATTAAATGGAATATAAACTTAAAGGGCGATATAGCGCAAACTAAGTATTGCTTGATATTATTCAAGACAGAAAAGAACAAAAAAAATACAAAATATATTTAAAGAAGGATAAATTATTGAGTTGGTATAGGGTAAAGTCTAACGACAGGTCGTTTAAAGGTGCTAGTCGGTGTTTTTACTAATGCCACCCTAACCACACCATCAGTGCCAGGATAAACCTCTTTAATAATTCCCATTGGACAGTGTAAAGGTGGGATATTGTCTTGATCCACCAGAACTACTGTTCCAACTTTGACTGGATTGTCAGGTGTACACCACTTTTGTCTGGTTTGCAGAGTATGCAAATATTCAATTCTCCATTTTCTCCAATATGACTGTACCAAAGCGTCAAGCATCTTTTTACGATCAGTCAGAGATATGCGTTCACTGGATATGTCTGACATAGGTAGATATTGCAGTGGTGTAGACATTAAAAAATGAGCTGGTGTTAATGTTTCAGGATAGGGGTCGGATGACAGCAAACACAGAGGTCGTGAATTTAATAAGCACTCAATTTGTGACACTACTGTCAAAAGCTCTTCATAAGTGAGAAGTTGTGAACCTATCACCCTGTATAAATGTCTTTTTATAGTTTTAATATTTGATTCCCATATTCCACCGAAATGAGGGGAACGGGGTGGAATTGTCAACCACACAGTACGACGGCGAGCTAACTCATTGTTGGGAAATCAACAAATTATACATTTCATCTAGTTTTGCTTTCGCGCCTACAAAATTAGTACCGTTGTCCGAGCACATACATGACACCGGATCTCTACAAGAAATAAATCTTTTGAAGGCCGCAAGAAAAGCGTCGGTGGATAAGTCACTAACAAGCTGTATGTTAATGGCTTTAGTGTTCAAACAAATAAATAAACAAATAAAAGCTATCTGAGCGTGTTGTCCACGTTGACGAGCTAAAGTTATTTTTATTGGACCGGCGTGGTCTACCCCGGTGTAAACAAATGCTTTGGATTCACAAATACGATATGATGGTAAATCAGTCATCTTCGGCGTAGGGTGAGTAGGGGATAAACGAAAACAAACGTTGCACATGCGAACACGTTTACGAATGATATTTCTGGCTGAAATAATCCAGAAACGCTGTCGTATAATTGACATGAGTAAACCAGCACCTGTATGTAGATTGGTTTTGTGAAAATGATCAATTAAAAGATCAATAGTGTGATCACGTTAAGGTAACAAGGCAGGGTGTTTACATTCAAAGGGCAAGTCAGATTTAGTCAACCTGCCCTCAATACGAAGAATACCTTCTTCGTCAATGAAGGGGCATAGGTGTTTGTATTGCTACGAAGGCAATTCTTTTTTATTTAAGCGATCAATCTCGGCTTGAAAATACACAGACTGAATCGAACGAACGAACGAATATTTTTCTGCAGTATTCAAATCACATGCTGTGATACAACCAGAGGTAGTCAATATTTTTATGAAGCGAAGAACGTACACTACAACGCGAAGAAGTTTGTTCCACGAGGAACAACGATTGGAACAATCATACAGAATGGGTGAAATATTTTGAATCGTTGTAGTCAGAGTGTTATTCGTAGTTTTCAACTCAGGAAGTTGTTCACATTTAGAAGGAAGGAACTGCTGCATGGGCCATTCGTTAATCGGCAAGCACATCCATGACGGACCTTTCCACCAATTGAAAGGGAAACAAGCCTCTGGACAGACAATCGCTAGGATTGTCGGTTCCCACCACATGAAAAATGTTGCATGGGTCCAAATTTTCTTGAAATTGTGAAACACGATTACTCACAAATATTGACCATCTGTGTGGTGAAGAATGAACCCACGAAAGGGCTTTGGTGGAATCAGAGAATGTATAAATACCCGCAATAGGTACACGATCCTTGTAATAGTCAACAACAGTCTTTACAAGTCGCGACATCAAAACAGCCGCACATAGCTCCAGGCGGGCAAGAGTGGTGATTTTAACCGGAGAAACTTTGGACTTGGAACAAAGAAGTTTCACAGTGACATTTACAAACGTGTCTGTTATGTGAAAATATATCACACATCCACAAGCTTTAAGACTTGCGTCACAAAAAGCAACCAAATTTACTGTGGAAGACTTGAAAACGCCTATGTGACGAGGGATTTTCATTTTAGAAAGAAGAGGTAGCTCTTCTACAAGCGCTGAAAAACCCTTAATAATGACTTCAGAGTGCTCATCGTCCCAATCGACTTTGCTAGTCCAAAGATCCTTTATGAGTAACTTGGCAAACACTATTATAGGTGACACAAAGCCAAGACCATCAAAGAGTCGTGCCACGAAAGACAGTATGGTGCGTTTTGTACATTTACCTTCTACAATAGAAGTAGTAAACGAAAATATGTCTTCATCAGAGCACCACGAGAGACCTAAAATCTTGATATTAGCGCTCCCACTCTCAGAAAAGTTTATTGAAGCCCGATGTGAGGCAGGTATGCTATCAAGAACCTTAGGGGAGTTACTTGCCCATTTCACCATGTCAAAGCTTCCACGCTTGAACATGCCAATAATCTGCCCAGAAAGCTTGATAGCGCTTTCGTTATAAGGGACCGATGTTACTAGGTCATCCATATACAAATTAGAGCAAGCTATTTTGGCAGCATCCGGAAAAAAGTGTTCTTCGTCACTGGCTAACTGGCGTACAGTACGCATTGCAACAAAGGGACTGGATTTCAGTCCAAAAGGAAAACGAGTGAACTGAAAGGTGCGTATTTTTAACCGACTTCAAAAAAGGAGGAGGTTATCAATTCGACTGTATGTTTTTTTTTGTATGTTTGTTACCTCATATCTCAGTCGTTTGTCGACCGAATCGAAAAAATTTTTCGCGTACTTAGAGGGTGTAACTTGTAGTTGGTCCCATTTTTTCCATTTTGGGATCTGATGATGGGGTCTTGGTGTAATCGAGGGAAACCCTCAAATCTTAAAGGCACGTATAGTGTTTTATTAGAATCTTAATGTTGACGTGTTGTTACGTCTGATAGTTAACATCTTGTGGGGCTGAGCTGATGGTGGAACTCCTTAACGCTTAGGAGTTCAGTAATTATAATGACGGAACTTATGATAAGTAATTTGTAGCTTCTTAAAAAAATAGAATCATAAGGTGCAACTCCCCCCTCCCCTCTTATGTAATCACTAAAAATGAAGAAATAAAATAAACTTTAAAAAAAAGTAAAAACCGACTTCAAACCAAAATGCACTAAAAAGTCTTAAATAAACTCTTCACCATTGAAAGGAAAGGAATCCGTTTTAGACAAACAATTTCTTTTTGGAGTCGGTGCTGTGATAGTTGGTCAAAGTGATGGCACCGACTCCATCAAATGATAAGGCAGTGCCCGTAGTGCGTGCCTTGGATGGCAGATGTCGCTAGTGAAATATATTAAAATAGACCACGCACAACCATACTATTATTAATAATTGTATTAATAGGTACATGAAAAATATATGTAATTCTAGTTAACTATGTGGGTATGCAATCAGTTTGATTGATTTGAATAAAAATTATCTCGTGGATACGCGATAGCGCTTAGACGTCTCCAATCTTTAAATAAATGTATTAAAAATTAGAGTAGGACAACAATTAGTGAATCACGGTCATCAGCAAGAGATAACATCATCACCTCAGCTACGATCGAAGTGCAAGCGCATCAAGGATCCGCCCCCTGTCTATGCGTGGGGTTAGGCCCCGCCCACTGGATTACTCATTATTTTTGTCGCAAGATAGCGGAAGCATCTATTTAGGCCTAAATGCATCGAACTCCGCCGTCGGCAAAGGAAACAAAAATGTACGGTTCGGAATCGAACATACATGAGATGAAAGATCAAACAGAGTGTCTCGCCAACTGGGTTAATCCTAGAAAAAAACGCATGATAGATGATACAGATAGCGGGAATTCCTCCGACCCGCAGGTGTCCACCTTGCAAAAATCATCGTGCTGCTCTGAAAACACAATAAGCATCATCAAAGAAGTTATGGATTCCTTTCGCGAAGAAATGAAAATCATGATGTTAACTCTAACAGATATTAAAAAACATCAGGAGGAACGATTTACAAGTTTCCAACGAGACATAACTGAGATTAAAACTACAATCGATAAAATGCAGAAAACTAATGAGGAGCTTGATCAGTCTGTGGACTATCTTGGCAAGAAATGTTCTGAATTTGAAGACACAAATCGCGAGGTGGCAAACACAATTAAAGCGCAGAATAACAAAATAAATGATTTAGAACAGAAAAACTTTTATCTAGATAAATGTAATAAAGCGCTAGAGGAGCGTGTGTGTGCTTTGGAACAAAGGGAGCTGGACTGCAATGTGGAATTAATAAATGTACAGGCAGTAGAAGGTATGAATGCCATACAGACAGCAAAATCCGTAGCAGTGACATTAAAGTTAAATCCCGAGAAAATCAAAAACGCCTGGAGAGTAGGAAAGGGAAAGCCCGGCACAGACATTAAACCACTAATCATAACTCTTCAAACTCGAGAAGATAGAACTGATTGGCTGGGTTGCAGAAAGAACGCTATCACTAATGATGCAATCTTCAATAACGGAAATAACACAAGAATATATATTAACGAAAACGTGACCCAACACACTTTATTCGCCGCTTATTATTCGCCGTTTATTCTGGGAAACAAAGACAGAACTAAAAGATCTATACAAATACATATGGATACAAAATGCCAGGGTATTGATAAGGAAAAGCGAAACAGACAAAAAAATATATCAAATACGCAGTGTGAATGATATAAAAACCGTGCTGAACTGTAAGGAGTAGTCAATTATCGTCACTTGGATACATACTTAATATTACAGTATAATAAAACACTAAAATGACGTCAAACTTTGACCCACAACCACAATATCAAGAAATAATATATGAACGTTACACACAAATAAATAAATGGCAAAGCGATATGATAAAAAGTAAAGAATCGATTCAGGTAATACATATCAACTTATGTTCGCTGAGAAAACATTTTTATGAGCTATTAGCACTTATAGAGAAATGCCTTAATAAGATCGACATAATCTGCCTTACTGAAGTGAATGTAAAAGAGGAAGAAATATGTCTATATCACATTAAAGGCTTCAATTTATACTCAAATACCAGAGAAAACTCAAGAGGAGGAGGTATAGTGCTTTATTTCCACGATAACATCACTTTCAGGGATTACAAAACAAGTACAAAACACTGCGAGATAATGCACGGCAATCTTCGGACAGGAAAATATGAATCAGATATAATAGTATGTTACAGGCCGCCGAAAAGAAACAAACAGCTGTTCATAAAAGAAATACAACAGATCGTGCGACGTGTGCCAAGAAACAAGGACATATTTATGATAGGAGATTATAATATTAATATTCTAGGAAATAAACTGGAGAGCGTAGCAAACCGGTTTCTTAACGCGTTATCAACAGAGGGACTACAGTGTGGCATTCAGGACGTGACACGCGAGGCCGTGGTGGACGGACGACTGACAATAAGCTGCATCGACCATGTATTTATTAGAACTGATAAAGCTAGTGCGGTGCAAACGTATGTACTCCAAACTAAACTGGCGGATCATTTCCTTACGGGACTTACAGTGACTATTGGGAGGCAAGTACAGCAAAATATGTGTAAAAGTGGTTTTGATAACAAAATTATTAAGCAAAAGTTAAGTGAACAACAATGGAGTGATCTGCAAAAAATTGATAACCCTATTATATTATACGACGCAATAAAGTCTATCTTCTGTTGTATTCATGATTCCGCGCGGTTAAGTATTCGACCAAAAAAGAGAGAAAACCAACCTTGGGTAAGTCAATCACTGATTAATATGATGGAAGCGAAGGATAATTTGTTTAGGAAGTGGAAATCAGATCCTAGTAATAATAACTTGAGACTAGAATACACTAAATATAGAAATAAAGTACAAAAATTAATAATTAAATCTAAAAATAGTTATAAGAAGAAAGAGATAGCTGATTGTAAAGGAGACATGCGTAAGATTTGGCATAAAATTAATGAATGGACTGGAAAAAATAAATAATCAGTTGATACCGTAATCGAAAGGTATATTCAAAATGATCGACCAATGAAAGTTATATGCCAAAAGTTCTGTGAAACTTTTATTGATGAGATCGATAATATTAAACATAAATGTAATCAGACTTTTCTAAATAGAAAAGAATATATAAGGGAATGCTGTGTGAGTTTTAGATATAATATGGTATCAACTGAAGATGTAGTGAAAATAATAGATAAACTAAATTGCAGCAAGGCACCTGGAACGGATCAAATTAGGGTTAGGGATATAAAATCAGTTAAGAAAAATATTAGCCCGGTCATAGCAAACTTCATAAATATGTGCTTCAAAAAAGGTATGTATCCAGATGAATTGAAAAAAGCAATCATCAGGCCTATTCACAAACAAGGATCACATCAAGAATACACGAATTACAGACCTATAGCAATACTCAATGTTATAAACAAAATTACAGAAAAGCTAATAGTAAAGCAGTTGTCAATTTTTTTAGAAACAAACAACATTCTCTCGGATGTCCAATACGGGTTTAGACCCAAACGGAGTACAGACATGGTACTATCTAAATTTACAGATAACGTAAACAACGCACTCAATGACCAAAAATTAGTAATGACTATCTTTATCGACTTCAAGAAAGCTTTCGATACTTTGGACCACGATGCCTTGCTGCAATCTATGAATGAATGTGGGATTCGGGGTCCTGCAAATTTATGGTTCCAAAACTACTTAAAAAACAGGACACTAGAGGTAAACATTAGCGGAACGAGCAGTAACGTAGGCTTAATAAAGTACGGAGTCCCAACCGGTTCTGTGTTCGGGCCGGTTGGCTATATAATTCATGTAAACAGCATGCACAATGTGATAAAATCAAGCAGGACTTATATGTACGCTGATGACACCTGCCTAATGTATTGTGATAAAGATCCGCTTAATATCCAAAAGGCAATGCAAAAAGATCTAGATAACATTGTCATGTGGGCTCATGACAATGGTATAATCATAAATATAAGCAAGACAAAATGTATGCTGATATCGTCACCGTACAATCACCAGAGACCAGAGGCAGGCGAGTATTGTTATTACGGGACATACCTACGACTGTTTGCACGGTAACGGTATAGCCAGCTGTAGATGTGCGGAACTAGAACAGGTGCGATGTTACAAGTATTTAGGGCTATTAATAAATAACAAATTCTCATGGAACTTGCATGTCGAACAAATTTGTAAAAAGCTACGCAGTGTTTTGGGTAAAATGTATCACTTGAAGTATAAGACAAATAGAGGTATATTACGTATGATATACCATGCGCTAGCGGATTCAACGATAGGGTACGGGTTGGGTAGCTACGGACTCACGTTCCCGGTGCATATAAATAAAATTAAAAATATTCAAATTAGGTTACTTAAAATTTTGGCTAGTAATAAAGATAAGAACGCGTGTAATAAGGAATACGAAAAGCTATTTAAATTATGTAAAATTATACCGATAGATAAAAAAGTTAAAATTTCCATATTAACAGAACAATTTAATAATTCTGAGCACAAAAAGGAACGGGAGTATAACTACCCAACGCGTCAATCAAAAATAAAAAAATACATTGTACCAAGATTTAATAACTACTTTGGTAAGCGGACAAGAAGGTGGATTGTGCCGACGATACTTAATGAGTTACCTACAGATTTGCTCGCAGAGGTCATCTCAAAGAATCACCTTAAAAATATATTAAAAAAACACTACCTGTCAACGTGTCCATGACAAATCCGGAACTTGTTTACTTTTGCTTACCATTGTTATGTTTTTATTAGTTATTTAAAGTCCCAGATAGATAATTTTTATTTTTATCTTATTTTATTTTTTGTTGTTTTATAAGGAATTCACCCCTGCGCTCTGTTGTAAAACTAATATGTTTCAGAAATTAAGGCATATGGCCGGTAGCTGTAGATATAAACATGTATAAATATAATATAATATATAAGATGGGTGGGATATATATACAACAAAATATATAGTTTTATAATTATATATTTAAGATAGTAATTGGCTGTCTATGGTTACTTAGTTTATATAATATAGTTAATTACCTACTACGATTGTATACTAACCAATAAGATTGTGATAAGATTATGATTATAAAGTAAGACGAGAACTACTGCCGACAAACTGTTATGCAGTTTGGCAGATGTAAAGAATCGCAAACTCTGTAATTACTATGGAAATAAATAAATTAAAAAAAAAACGTCACTATTTATTGCACCTGTATATCGTAAAGAAAATCTAATTACCGAAGAAAATACTTCCGTGACTTAAAATGAACGCCGACGTGTATACGAGCAACAGAATCTAAATCTCAAAAGGCGCTAGAGAAGACAACAGCACGTCAAGGTTAACACTGCGGTATCTTATTGAGTTGTAATAAGGGATAGTTTGCAACAAAAGTGGATAACCTGATGTGCTGGCCACTGTACATCAGTTTGGTGCAGACTGGACTGTCCATACATTCTCGTCATTAAGATCGCCTTGAATTTTATAATACCTCTTCGACATTAGGGTAACTTTGACATGTAACTTACATTTATGAATATGTAGTTCGATAACATTATTAGGTATATTGTTGAAAAAAATTACACAATTTCCCAAGAATGAATTCATTGTTTTGGCTAACCTGAGGCTTGGAATGACAAGTTTGTTTTTATTTGATGTGTTATACGAATGATTATCACTTTTTTCACGAAAAGAGCTAAATTTTTGCGTACATACATGATAATATCAAATATGTATTGAGAAGTGACAGTGAGGTTGTTAATTCCCTAAAAGAATTCTCTCAGGGATCCGCAGGGAATAAGTTTGTAAATGGCACAAATGGCTCTTTTCTGTAAAATAAAGACGGTATCGTTGTCCGCAGCAGAACCCCACAAGAGAAGACCATAAGACATTATTCTATGTAAGTAACTAAGATACACAAGCCTTGCTGTTTCAACATCAGTCAAATGTCTAATTTTTCTAACTGCAAAGACTGCTGAAGCGAGTCTCCCAGCCAGAGCGTCAACATGTGGTCCCCACTGCAATTTCGAATCCAATGTAATGCCCAGAAAAACAGTGGAGTTTGATAGATCATATTTTTCACCGTTGAGTCGAATTTCTGTGTAAGCTTGATTCACGTTAAGCATGGTGACTTTAATACATTCAGGCTTATTAACCGACTTTAAAAAAAAAGTAGGTTATCAATTCGACTGTATGTTTTTTTTTGTATCTATGTTACCTCATATCTTAGTTATTTGTCGACCGATTCGAAATAATTTTCGCTTACTTAGACGGTATACCTTCTAGTTGGTCCCATTATTGAAAATTCGGGATCTGATGATGGGATCTTGGTGTAATCGAGGGAAACCTTTAAATTTTAAAGGCACGTATAGTGTTTTTTTACTAGAATCTCAATGTTGACGTGTTGTTACGTCTGATAGTCAACATCTTGTGGAGCTGAGCTGATGGTGAAACTCCTTAACTCTAAGGAGTTTAGTAATTGTAATGACAGAACTTATAATAGGTAATTAGTAGACGACCCGTCTGGTGTAGTGGTCGAGAAATCGCCTACTACGCAGCGGGTGCGGATTCGATCCCCGCACAATACAAACATTTTGTGTGCATGAACATGTCTGTTTGTATTGGTCTGGGTGTTTTCTATGTATATCATGTATGTATTTACAAACAAAAAGTATTGAAGTATTATATCCGTTGTCTGGCACCCATAACACAAGCTTTGAGTAGCTTACTTTGGGACTAGATGGCGATGTGTGGGAATGTCCAAAGGATAAAAAAATAAAATAAAAATAGGTAATTTGTACCTTCTTAAAGAACAGAGTCATAAGGTGCAAGTCCCCCCCCCCCCTCTCCTGTAATCACTTAAAATATAGAAATAAAATTAACCAAAATGCACTAAAAAATCTTAAATAAACTCTGGACCCTTGAAAGGAAGCCATTTTAGGCAAACAATTTCTTTTTGGAGTCGGTGCTGTGATAGATGATGCTTGATGGTCAAAGTGATGGCACCGACTCCAACAAGAAATTGTATACCTAAAATCGGTTCCTTTCCTTTCGAGGGTCACCTTTTATCACCAAGAGATGGTGCCGGCGTAACTTAGGGAAATAACTTTTCAAACTTTATTTAGGTGCTATACCAGCGGGATATTATACAACAACGTAAATAATCAAAAAAACAAAGCTTTCCAAGGTTAAGTAAAACATAGCTTTTAAAATATCTAAAATAGGAATAAATAGGTATCTAAATTAATCTTCAAGCATTTTAAAATGTTTACTTTATGTGTCATCAGTAATTAGGAATAAACGTTCCTAAAAATTACCCCAACTCCATTTATTGAATGAGTAGGGAAAACTAGAGTTGTCAAATGTATCCTACCATACTTTGGTAGGCAACATTATATTATTATGCAACTATTGCTTGGTAGATTTCACTTCATTGTATTATGAATTATTCTAGTGGGAAATAAATGTTTTTGCATCTGAATTTCAAATAAATCGTAGTCTTTTTACGAGAATAGTAATTACTATTTATTTTTGCAGCTGCACGAGGCTGCGCCTCTGCCCTCTTTAACCCGCCTGCCAAGCGTGGCGAGTGTTGGCAAAACCCCTCAATTGGAAGTACACACAAAACCAGGCCCCCAGTCTCCGGTAGCCCAGCTATTCCTGACTTTGGTAGCGGTCACGGTAACGGCGGGACAGGGGGTGCTAAGAATCTCCGGAAGCGATCGCGCTGCCATTTCCGATGACAACTGGCCCTAGTAACGTATAACACGTGTATCTACACTGAGGACAGATGAGAAGTTGCTCAAACTGGAGGATGAAATGAGCAGATTACACTGAGAAATAATGGATTTATCAGAAGTCCGTAGAGAGGGCGAGGACACGATAATTCTGCAGTCGGGCAACCTGCTGTACTACCGGAAAGGTAACCAACAAAAGTCCCAAGGTGGTGTCGGGTTTCTCGTTCACAAGTCCCTCGTCAACAATATCGAAACCATCGAGAGTGTGTCGAGCAGGGTGATATACCTTATCCTCAGAATATCCAACAGGTATTCGCTGAAGGTCATACAGGTATACGCACCGACCTCGAAACACCCGGATGAAGAGGTGGAGGAAATTTATGAGGACGTAAGTAGAGCCATACATACTTTCAATAGTAGATTGTTATACAAGGGAAGAAAGTGACCCATTTCACTCGAGAAGTTCTTGGCGCTCGAACGGTGTGAGAGCGCTTTTAATTCGAGAGTGAAATGAGTGCTTTCACCCGAGTTATACATACTATTTTTCATTTCGACTGTAAGGAAAATGAATAAATTTAATTAGATATTATGTTGTTTGGCGAGAGATGAAATCTCAAGTTTTTACATCACATATCAGTTTGTTTACTGTCGTTATACATAAAACACAGGATTAGAAGGACAGTAAAGGCACAGAAGACAACAGAATACTACATAAAACGCGGACGATATCAAATATTTCAAATCATTGTTAAAAATATCGATCGATTTTTCTCACAGACAATAATAATAGGAGAAGAACATAACCTTGCGAAAACATGGTTACTTGTCACCAAAACTACCACAGATTATGTCAAATTTCAGGTTCAATTTTGCCTCATGAGATAGCGCTATGAATGACAGCTTAAGGTGGGAGTTAGTAAGAACATTAATGAACAAAAAATGGCGGCAAGTCGCCTCCGCCTACTTAATAATCTATGCAATAATCGACCAAACTAAAAAAAATATCGTCAAAGACAAACAAAATGTAACAATTTAAAATATAAAAAAATGACACTATGTATGGTGGGTAATCGAAGTATATTTGTAGATTTTAAATTGTAAAAAATTAGACCTATCGTACATTTTTCAAATCAGTGACCATAATAAACACGCTTTTAATGTTTAGCTAATCTTAAAAATATGAAAAGTTTGTTTATTTTAATAAAATAATGTGTCTCAATTACCTTTGGCTCCATGTCTGATCGTAGCAATAGAAACTAAATAACTTTCCACCCTAGGGATGGAAAAGCTATTTTCCACCCGTCTATCTTCATATGAAAGTTAACGGGCAACGGAACGCCAGCCAGGGGACAGAGGCTGGCCGACTTTCTGGAGAAGGAAGGACTCTTTGCGATGAACCCTTTCTTCCAGAAGTCGCTTCAAAGGAAGTGGACCTGGTTGAGTCCCGATGGCCTCACGAGAAACGAGATTGACATCATCATGACCTCCAAGAGACGGTTATTCAGTGAAGTCTCCGTGATCAACAGGGTGAAAACTGGTAGCGATCACCGAATGGTTCGAGGCACATTGAATGATAATGTCAAATTGGAAAGGTCCCGCCTGATGAAGTCAACGCTCCGACTGACTCGTGCTGGTGCGAAAATCTACATTGCATAGTTTTTTCAGAGAGACAGACACATAGACTTGACGAAACTATAAGGGTTCGTTGGTCCATTTTTTGCCATTCGGCTAGGGAACCCTAAAAAACTATAAGACCCTTCACACATTGCAACTTTTAGCAGCGATGCAGTCACGATGCTAACGTGCATTAGCATCGATACAGTAGCGATGTAGAAGCTGGAAATTGCCAAGTTATGTACTGAATTTTGGCGAATGCATCGGTACGCGCGTTAGAATCGATGCCGTCGCGCTTCTGCATCGATGCTAAATTAAATCTGTTCATTGCGTGAGTCGTCATGCTGTAGCCCGTTTTCAAAGTCGCAGTGTGTAAAGGGTCTAGGATTTAAATAATATTGGCATAGATAAATATTCTACGTTGCTATACATTTTATAAAAAAATATTTTTGAATATTATTTATTTAATGACTTTATTCTACAAATCATATTGTACAAAGGTGGGCTTAATGCTAAAAGCATTATCTGCCAGCAAACCTTTAGGTCATTCTGTTCTGTCTTATAAAAAAATGAGTAATTATACTCATTTTCGTCATTACTTTGGCTAACTGCGACCCGCTTTATAGTACAGTAACCGGATAAAGTGATTAATTTATCATATTGTCTAGTCAATTTTGCTGTATATAATGACCAGTATTAGGGATAATATCTATTTAATCACTTTGACTGCAACATATATACAACATTTAAATAAAAACCGGCCAAGTGCGAGTCGAACTCGCACACTTAGGGTTCAGAGCCAACTTTAACTGAATGCGAGATCCACCCACTTCCACTTAGCCAAAATACCAAAATATTTTGTTGACAACAAATATAACTTTGTTTTTGTATAATATTTGTATGAATATCAAAGTTATGTTTGCGGCAATTGACAATGTGCTCTATCTTAAAAACTACTAGTTCGATCTCGTTCAAACCAATTTTCGTTGAAGGTTTTTGTCAAGATCTATGTTATCATGTTTTTTTTTTCAAAATTATAAATTAAATTATAATAACGTGGATCCGATGCAATTTTATTACTTTGTGCTTTTATTTTATTGACTATAGAAATTGACATATTGACATCCGACCAAACAATGACAGAGCCAAATCCAGTGACTACGTATAGAAAATCTATTAGAATCAAAAAATGCATCGCAAATATGACAAGATTGTGACGTTTTGCTAGAATTTGAATTTCGAATTATGAATCCGTACTCAATTCATCGAGCACGAAATTAGTTCGTGGTGTCAGTTCCGTACGCTGGTAATAGTAATTCAATGGCCGTAACCCAAGCCGAATAGCTTATCAATATTTCATTAACAAAATAAGATATTCTTAAAATACAATTTAGGGTTTAAATGTTCCATTGTTTATTTTAATCCTAGTATGCTATATTTTATTTATCTAGCTGTTGCACTCATAACACTTACAAAAAAAGAATGGCTTATCGTATGGTATAAAACCGTATGGCCTACTTGACGAACATGGAGACTATCTTGAGGACTGCTGTCATTACAATCCCTTGAGTCGAAACGCGAGGTACTGGATTTATGTTTTTTACATGATATATTACAAAGTAACTTGGATACACCCAAATAATTGTCGCAAGTGAACTTTAATACTCTTAAATATCGAACCAGACATACTCTGTTATTTAGTACTAGCGGTCCCCGCGACTTCGTCCGCGCGTTTTGAGTTTACTCCCTCCCCTCCCGTCGCAGCGTGATGTTTTATATCCTAAAGCCTTTCACAATAAATAAGCTGTCTAACACATACATATTTTTTCAAATCGGTCCAGCAGTTCCTGAGATAAGCGCGTTCAACTTCAAACCAACAAACTCTTTAGCTTTATAATATAATTAGCGCAAGCGCACGTTGTACTTAAGCTGCGAACATTATTTTGGTGCAGAGTTATGTTAAAACTGTGATAGCTCCTAAGATATTTATTGGAATAAAATGATATAAAGGGCAACTTTGTTCTAAATGAAATGCTCGTGATGATGAATGTATTTATTTTGATAATAATAAATACCTGTGTGTATAATACACCTCTAAAAATGATACATTATTTTTTTACAAATTTATTAACATAAAAAAGTTGTAGTAAGTCAACCATAAAAGATAGACTTATGCTGTCGCGGACTTTATTATAGAACTCTTAATGTTGAACAATCCTGTCATACATGATTTTTGTGTAACTTTAGCGGTTTCCGCAGCGTACGCAGCGGAAGCTCTCAAAAGGAATTTCTTTCTCCCGTTTTCGCAACATTTTCATTGCTGCTGTGGTCTTGTGAGTCGTATCTTTATGTTATATAGCTTAAAGCCTTCCTTGATAAATGGACTATCCAACATAAAAATAATTTTTCAAATCGGGCCAGTAGTTTCTGAGATTAGCGCGTTCAAACAAACAAACAAACTCTACAGCTTTATAATATTAGTATAGATACCTATGAACCGGACCAACTATGCCGCTAATGCTGTCATGACACGTATACCTTTAACTTACAACGTTAATTATAAAAACATATATTCAATATGAGCAAAAACGCATTAAAGACACGACTGCGATTTGAAATTATAAATAAATATCTTTTGGACATTCCCACACATCGCCATCTTGTCCCAAAATAAGCAACACAAAGCTTGTGTTATGGGTGCCAGACAACGGATATAATACTTAAACACTTTTTTGTTTGTAAATACATACATGATATACATAGAATTATGTCAAAGTATAATGCCCGTAGAAGTTAAACAAACAAATGAATCGTTTATTTCTTCACTTATGGTCATGTAGTTTATCCTTTATGCGAAAGTCATGTATCAAATTGTATGATTTCAATCCTATATTTAATTATCACGAGGCCGATTCTTTCGTAAGCCATGTGTGATAGTTCTTTAAAGACTGCGTATTATTATTATTTTTAAGAGGGATTCAAGTCAACGATCTGGTACTACATCCGACGGCTCGACGATGTGTCGACTCTAATTATTACTCTTAGTTAAATTACAAAATTACAATGTAGGATTTGTTCAAATAACCAGTGATAGAACTATGTTATTGGTTTAAGTGATTTATTTATTGTACCTATATGTGTCAATTAAACTCTAAAAATGCTGTAGAGTTTCTAAATAAATAAAAATAAAATAAAATAAAAATTAATGGTTCTGAGTCGCCCTGCTGAAGTCGGTAAAATGCAGAAATATCTGATTCATAAAACTAAAATCATACATTGCCATGCGTTTAATTTTTTCGTAACAGTTTTATTTGTTGATATCATCCCTTAACCAGAAATCATCCCTAATCAGAAAAGTATGAAAACTGATACATAGAATACACAAAGTAAAATAACGGACATTACTTAAAGTGTTTTATTAACTTTTAAATATTCACAATTAAACACAATACATCACACTTCTAATTCGCTGAAGAAGATATCATGCTTACCTAGACATTACAGAAGGCAAAAATTTCCTTTTTGTTCTAAGCATTTTAATTTGTTAATATTTCAATGCTAAACACTATGGTTGCAAGAAATGAACCGTAGCCGAGAATAGTGAAATGCACTCTTAAATCACCCAATGCAATTGTCCTAAATGGTTTTGATTTCTTTTGTAACATCGATTTGCTGTAAATATTAAAGGTATCTAGATGCCGTTTCAATAGACCGGCTTCAAAAAATCGATGTGCGAGTTTCTGAATTTTATCTCTCATAGGAAAACCTCTGGTAAAGTATATTACTAACATATAGTCATCTGTATAATCTGCAATATCCACCTTTCGATTCCCATCATTATCAATGTATTTATATTCTTCAGTTAAATAGCTATCTTTGGTTGCAATTGTGTACAAATTTGGATTTGTAGCTACCCTTTCCAATCCTCGACCTGGTATATTGCAATCACTAAATTGGTTTTCGGGTAAAGTTAAGTTAAGGAATCGGAAATAAAGTACTTGGCTCTCACTCAGACATGGTCGTAATGGTATATCAATCAGGTTGAAATCTAAAAAGCCTTTAAATCCCTTTGTATTGGTAGACATCAAGCTAAACAAGCACGTCGTGTAAAAATTGCTTACAAAAAAAGTCATCAAAATCCAACTTGCCAAAATGATTCGTATCTTCTTCTTCGTTAAAACAGCCAAACTGCCATTACCCATGAAGAAAAATCCATACAATTGATACAAAATGTCAATGTAATTCATTGGTTTTCTCGGCGATGAATTCAAAAGAAAGAAGCATAAAAGTGTAACCAAGAAGTAGCACATAAAAATTAGTATCCAAGTGATTCCATCAAATACGTTTAAGTATTTCTCCCAATAAGAGATAGGCTTAGCAGAAGAAAAAATACAATATTTGGCATATACTCCTCCCCACGCAAAGTCAAATACTTCAAAGCGGTTTTTCACTAAAGGTACTCCACCAAATACGACATCAGCTTCACCAGTTTGGAGATAACGTAAAACACCATTTGAAGAACGGTTGGGTAGCACTAGACCTGCAGATATTTCATCAGTGTATATGTATTGAAGAGTCACTCCTTCAATTTCTGCCATGCTGTCGAAAAAATATTGCTCTGAACCCTTTATATGTCTTCCGTTTACGGTATAGTTGCTTGACTCAAAAATCACTGAGGGAAATTGTTCTAATAAGGCCACTGTTAGAGTACAGTTTCTCATTCCATCTATAAACTTGTTTGGAAAACAATCTTGGGAATCAGTTAAGTTTTTGCAGTTACCGAGAAGTCTTACTTCACCAATCGTTTTCCCGCATTTTTTTTTGTTATAAGGAAAATATGTGTAAAGAAAAGTATTTTTTTCACTGACTAAAGTCACCACGTTAAATGCATTGTAACGGAGAAGAATTTCAAAAATACACTCTACTTTATTTTTAGTGTTTTTTTCAACAACAATAATCATCTTCGCTCTTGGATTCCAGAAATGAAATTTTGTAACATGCGCCATGATTTTTCGAAGTCCGGTTAAGTCTGTTGACAATATTATGTAATATTTCGCCCAATGGAGAAAACTCGCTCTGTTTGTCGATGCTATGACCATATTGTAGCACAATTTGTTATTGATGTTATTTGTCAAGTAACGCATATCCGTCTTGTAGTTTAGCACATGCACCAACGTATTACAGGGAATATTTTTTTTTACTATTCTAATAACGCACTTTAATGATTGAACAAGTTGGCTGCTCGATCCCATATTTGAAGTATTATCTACTAATGATGTATAAGTATGCATAGGGCATAAGGTTATTATCAAACAGAAGAGTATAACGCCCTTTAATACCGTCACCAACGGAACCATTTTCTCAAATGAAGGGTATAGTGCTTTTTGCTATTAATCTAAAAGACAGTTCGATGACTTATGGTTTTCCTTGATATATCATTTCGTAGTAGGTAAGCAATAAAGGTAATGATTTAAGAACAAACATTCGAAAGATTGCTTACTAATTGCCCTAGGAAAAAATACCTACTAATACTATCAAATATTGTTTACTAAAGCAGTGTATAGTGTAAGTATTTCTTGTAGAACCAAATCTTCATTTATGTAGTACTGTTTTGTTTTTTTATCATTTATTTTTATGCACTCTATTAAAAATAATTTCAGCTAAGAAAGTTATGGTTGATAAAATTGAACCAAAAAAAAGTACACCAAAATGCACTCGAAAATCTCCTAAAATAAAAGGTTGAGCCATATTTTTCTTGCGATGATCGACTGTTGCTCGGGAGGGGTTCAGCAGCTTGCGATAATAATCCACTAACCCATTCTCGTACAAGCGTTGTGCAAACTTTTGCAATTCGTCCTTTAAGGGAAACCCTCTACTCAAATAAAAACCAAGAACAATGTCACTGGAAAAATCCCAAACGTCTAGCTTGCGGTTGCCTTCATTATCAATAAAATGTTTTTGTCTATCTTCATACGATTCCTTCAGCTGGACTGTGTACAAATCGTGACTATTGGCGACTGATTTGAATGCACCATCGATCGATTGGCACTCTGGAATATCCAAACTTTTTGGAAGTTGTTCGTTGTAAGCGTAAAAGAAAAATGTTGCAATAACGGTGCTGATGCACGGCCTGTAGGGTATGCTGCTGAGATCCTCCGGTTCTATTTCTCTTTTGCGTTGCACGTGACCAGTAATCAAACTATACATATCAGAATTGTAGAAACTACTGATGAAGAATGTAAACCAAATCCAAAATGCTGACACTGATCTCAATCTTCCTGTTCTCGAATACGGTTCAGTGCCATTCCCAAAATAGAAAAATCCCCATAACTTCACTATCAAGTATGTGTGGCTATGGGGTATTTTTGGCGAAAAATTAAGCAACAATATGCATATTATAATCATGAATACATACAATGAAAGAATGATTGACCACGTTTCAGAATCAAACTCCGTGTAAACCTTTTTCCACATTTCCTTTCCCAAGGCTGAAGTGAAAAGTTTGAGAGAAGCAATTTTGAATCCACAAATAAAATCAAAGACGTCTGCTATATTCTTTATGATCACCGTTGAGCCTAGGGCTATATCAGCCGAATTACTATCCAATTCACTTAACAAACCCGTGGCAGTACGATTCGGTAAGACCACGCCGTAATCCACTTGTGTTTCGAGCACTGTATATTCTATAGAGTAGTGGGAAAAGCTGGCAAAGGTATCCAAAATATATTGCTCGAAAATAGGCTCCTTATTGGAAGAAATATCGCTATGTGAATATCTTACCACTTTTAATTTGCAATTTCTTAGACCAGCGGTAGTGTTACTGGGAAAGTACTGATTTCGATTTATTTCGCTACTGTTACCGATATTTTTTATATCTTCGATGTACCTTCCACAGTTGCCATCGTGAAATGGGCGATATGTGCGAACTTGGGTTTTCTGGTTTGTGTTGTCTATGAATACAACATTATACATTCTGAATGTTAAAAAGGCTTGGAACAATTTTTGGATTTCACGGTCGTTGATGGTATTTGTTGATATAATGAAGTGTGCTCTCGGGTTCCAAAACATTTCATTTTTTAATTGTTCTAAGCCTTCATCGAGTTCAATGTAGTCTTCAGTTATTAAAATGTAGATATCATTCCATACGGTCCAATTTTTGCTTTCGAAAGTTCTTAGGTTTACAGTGTAGCAACTATCTTTATTAATTGCTTCTATTATTTTATTGACATCACTTCTTAAATAAGCAAAAGTTATGGTTGCTTCACAGGGGAAATCTTGTTTTATTATTCGTGTTACACATTCATCCAAAATACAATTTTCACTTATGTTTTCTAATAAACTAGAGTTGTTTTCTAACCCCTCATTGAGTGGTGCAAAAACCACAATAAAATAAGAAAAATACGTATAAATAAGCTTATATTTCCACCAGACATATTTCTTCGGGAACATTTTGTCGAATGACCGTGCTCCGGTTACTATATGCTAATTAGCGTTACAGTGCAATAAAAAAACTGATAAGATTTTGTAACGATAAGGAATAATAACTGCTGTGGACGATTTATTGCTTTGTTAGACTTATTACTAACGTAGAAATTATTAAGGTTGTAAACGATGAAGTCATTAGTGATTCTGTGCATAAATAAGGGCCTCGGCTTCTCCAGTCCTAAATTACGTCATACTGATGACTGACGTTCGATAAAAACAAAATTTTATTTAGATAGTTGCTACAAGAAGAGGCTTTATAAATATTTAAAAATACCTAGTACCTTATTCATTGGATGGAAGATTGTAAGCCTACCTAAAATTTTCAAGAAAATTTTCTTCAATAACTCATCTTCAAGTGAAACAAAAACTTGAGAGTTCAAACATCGAAACGTTTATTCATATCACAGCACAGCGTCAGGTTGGAGTGTTTAAATCTTAGACAGCCACAATAGGGGCTGCAGGGGCGGCAACGTATGGAGCTGCAACGTACGGCGACGCGGCAACGTACGGCGACGCGGCGACGTATGCTGCAGGTGCAGCAACGTACGCAGCAGCTAAGCCGTTGTAAAAGCGGTGGTAATATTGCGAGCTGGTTGCCGTGACGACCGGCGCTGGCGCAGCGATTAGCGGCGCACTCACCACTAGGGGTTTGGCGGCCGAGACGGCGATGAGGGCGGCTACGAGTATGATCTAAAATAAAAATAATAAGTTTATGGTGTGATAAAAACGATTCAAATTTTCAGCACTGAAACTTCTGTAGCCAGCCAGGATCTACAGCTTGGAGTCGCAGAATAAAGTTTTAAATGTATTTTAAGTATTATAAAATTATTATTTTCTTTCTGACTAAAATAATTCTAGACTTTATTCATTAAAAAACGAGAGAGTTAGTTAAGAGTAGGAGTAAGTCTAGTTTAGTACACAAATTTATTATCCGTTTTGAATTGGGTTACTTACTATTTTGAACATTTTGCTGGTTGTGTACTGTCTTGGTTCAAGCACAGGACTCGTGCCATCGACTGATGCAACTGGACATTTTATAGTAGCAAACGGTCAAGTGGCGCAATTCTGCTCCGTAGTCAGCGCGTCTCCGACATTGGTGAGACGTGAGGCGTGATGGGAATCAGAAGGTGTATTCTGTAAGTTACGGCCTGTGTTTGGGCTCTAGGCATCACGCTTGCACATATTGTTGTAACCACATGAGTAAAAAAGAGAGTAGAGTTGAAATTAACGCAGACTAGTCCCTCGGACGCATGCATTTCTTAGGGATAATCACGATTACGTTTTTGGATCCGAGAAAAACGAAGGTTAAGTTTCGTTTGTTCAATCTGATCACATTGCCTGTGTTATACTTGTGAATGTGCAATAGTTTTGAACAAAATTTGAACATCCACTTAAAAAGCACTTAGGCTATGCAAATTTTACTACCTAAATGATGAAGTTGACTAAGATTAGACTAATCATATACGTATGTCAGATACGTACTTACTTGATGGGGCTCTGCTGTTAGATATACGTCTGTTGTTTGCTTGCTTATTTATTCCGCTTCAAATTTATCATATATATAGCGCGAAGAACTGATGGCCGTTGGGGCAGGAAAGTTCTAGATTGGAGACCCTTCGACCAGAGACGCAGCGTGGGACGTCCATCAACAAGATGGACAGACGACCTTATAAAGATCTCAGGATCAAACTGGATGCAGACCGCTAGTGATCGGTCGCTGTGGAAAGCCGTGTGGGAGGCCTATGTTCAGCAGTGGACGTCCTTTGGCTGATAATGATGATGAAATTTATCATGTCTGTTCGTAATTATAATGCAACTGGTTCTCTTCATAACTTTGCGATGTAAAAAACACCCTTATTAACTGACCTTTATAAGTCCGCGTCTTTCTGCCGACCAAATAACTCCAGTAGCCGTAAATTCTCATTAACGTCACCATAGTTTTGGTGTTCTTTTCTTCTTGTCAAACGGAGCCCAATTAATTCCTCTGAGCACTCCCGATTCGTCGTCAATCTAAAGGTATGCGGTGGCAAGAAAAGGGAACGCCCTCGAAAGATAGGCGAGGTATTCGGTCTTTTTCGTCCTGTGACTCATTCGAGTTAGGTTTTTGACTGTGGGAAATGTGTTTATTAGAAGACTTTGTTGTGATTTTCTTCGTCATACAAGTTTTTTCTGTAAAATGCTTTTAATGTTTTGTGTAATATTATAAAGGTAAGTGTTATCCAGGAATTGAGATCAAAATGTTACTTGATTACTATGGTTTTGTTATGTCAGTACCTATATTGAAGAAAAGTCAAAAAGGAAAGTGTGCAAGTGCAAACCTAAAACTACCGTAGGTAAATATTCAATCCTCAAAACCGACACGAATTTTTAATAACTCTAGGTACAACAGCTAATAGGTAAGCTAAAGAAGATTAGTAGAGCATTTCGGCAAAATTTTAGTACAACACTCCACAACTCATTCCGTTTAAAAAGGTGCAGACGAATTTTTCAGAACGGCTAAAAGCTTTCAGAAACTATTTAAACTTTTTAATCATATCCATTAGATTAAGAAGATAAGTCAGCATTGCTTTTTAGGGTTCCGTAGCCGAATGGCAAAAAACGGATCCCTTATAGTTTCGTCAAGTCTGGAAGTAAAAGGATCTCTTATTCAGTTAAAATGGGGACGGAACCCTCGGTGGGCGAGTTAGACTCGCACTTAGCCGGTTTTTGGAACTTCCAAGCACGTGTTGGAACTTGGAAGAATCAATAGATCACCCCGCTCAAATATTATAAAATTCTAGTGATACACACGTACATATTGGTCGAATTAATTACCTTAGGGTTCCGTAGCCGAATGGAAAAATACGGAGCTCTTATAGTTTCGTCAAGTCTGTCTGTCTGTCCGTCCGTATGTCACAGCCACTTTATTCTGTAACTATAAGCATCACACTGTTAAAATTTGGAAGGAAGATGTATCCTGTTAACCGCTTTACGTTTCTTATACGCAAATTAAAAAATAATGATATTTAAGAGGGGCTCCCATACATGAAACTTAAACCGAAAAAATCATATTGACAAACCCTTGTGTGTGTGTCAATGGATAGGTCTTTCAAAATGACATGGAGGTTTCTAAAACCATTTTCCTTTAAAGTTTTACGTTTTATAGGTAGAAACAAAGCTGAAACATAATATTTTTCACATAAATAACAGTACTTATCACCATAGAACAAATTTTATATATACAGGATAAAATAAAATCGTTATAACTCCATTTTAGTAAGTGGGGTCTTTTCACAAGACCCACCTTCTAAAAACTAGTCGGAACACCCAACTTTTTGATATGTATGGATTGCTTATTTTACTGTCTAAACGTTAAAAGACTTCCCAGTATTCAATTGTCCACACCACATAGCTAAATCATCGATTTAAAATCGACTACTCAACAATCCTGATATATGGAGAGTAATTCGTGACGTACAGAGAACCCGATATGGGGACAGTAAGACGCTACGAGATGTGACAGTCGGTGGAAGTATTTGGTAAGATCTACATTGCGTATTTTTTTTAATTTACACTCGCTTAGTTTAGAAGTTAGATGGGGGGGGGGGGGACGGCCATTTTACCACTTTGGAAGCGTATAGCTATGAAATGTTAGACTTTAAAAGAAAATGGTTTTAGAACCTCTGTCATTTTAAGAGACCTATACATGGACACCCCACACCCATAGGTTTGAATTAAAAATATTTTTTCGGTTATAGTTTCTTGTATGGGAGCCGGGCCCCCTTAAATATCATATTTTTTATTTTTTGTATAAGAATCGTAAAGCGGTTAACAGGATACACCTTCCTACCAAATTTCAACTGTGTGATGCTATATATTACATATGTTTGTATATTTGTCGACGGATGTCATGGGTAATAAATAAAATAAAAAAAGCTTACGTTCACCATCAGTCTCCGCACATTTCGCACCGACTTTGGAAATTATGTTTCTATCTAATAAAGAATAATAATGCTACGATGTTTGAATTTTATTTTATTTTTCTTTAAAGAAAGTATTTGAACGCCTGGCGGTTTAATTTCTAGTCTGTGTGATTTTGCCTTATGTTAATCCAAAGGAATAGCGTGGTGGGCAATTTACTTAGAGTGTAGGTAGAATAGAAAGGAGAATCTCACATTTTTATATAAATCGATGTTTAAAGTACTGTAAACTATTGAATAAATAATGATTTGTGAGTTTGACTTTGAATAAGTGATAACTACATAATACAAATGCCTATAAAACTCTTTTACCCAAAGGTTCGCAAGAGGTCCCTTATAGCGATAAGACCGCCCAAATTGAACATTTCCTTAAAACAAATTTGTAAATCAATTTATCTTATGTGCAACGAAGAGTTATCTATCTAACTACAAATTGTTTAGCAAATCATGCCATTCAGTTTTTATAAATGGTATGTAAAGTTCTGAATGAAATAAATTTACACCTTATCGCATTCACATGAAATCGTAACTGGAAATCTTTCAGATATGGGTAGAGTGAGGCTAAGTTAATTGCACCTTCTCCCTAACTATAACTTTAGGTATATTATTTCGATGTATAGTGTAACACATTATTTGTAGAGCTTCTGGTTGTGAAAATCACCTTCGCATAATTGTCTTTAGAAGAAGTAATGTACTACCACAGTTCTACAGTTCAGTTTCACAGTTCTATTAAGCGTCGATTTTACCAACATCAGCTAAGGAGTAAACGTTGAATAAAATACAATACGCCTAATTGACGACCACCCGACCCGTCTGGTGTAGTGGTCGAGAAATCGCCTACTACGCAGCGGGTTGCGGGTTTGATCCCCGCACAATACAAACATTTGTGTGCATGAACATGTCTGTTTGTATTGGTCTGGGTGTTTTCTATGTAGTTATGCAGCCAGTCCCCGGCTCTATAATGCTGACTTCGTGTTAAGTACTAGAACTCACGGGCGGGTGACGCTAACGCAGCTTTTTATTGTTTAGGCTAGAGCTGGCGCCGCGCATCCGTTGTAGCGATAAGGAACGTAGCTTTAGGACCTGAATTTTATTAGATTGAATGTCTTTATCATTTATAATATTTGACTGCCTGGATTTGTTCTTTTGTTCACTAGCCGAATTTGAGAGAGTGACACTACACATAATCTGTTACCATAAGTGAATATTAGGATTTTATTTATTGTGGCAATTAATGATATGTATTTTTTTAATTATTTTTATTTTATTGTGCTTAAAAATATCTTATTTCCGCATCTATCGAATTGGATTAGTCTGTAAGGGTAGATGTATGAAGAAAATAAATAAACTAAATAAACTAAACCTATGTAATAGAATTAAGTCAGTCTGTATTAAAGCATCGAGCTGAAAACACTCTCATTTTGTTATTTTTAAAAACCTTCGGTCGCCTCCTCGAGATTTAACTGGCGCAGCCGGTAGGATTGCCGGCTGTTACCAGACGCGATTCGCGAAAAGTTTACCTAAATCGATAACTATCGTGTGAAAACGTCTTGGGAATTCGCAGAATAAACGCCAAAATCGCGGAAAAACTGTGAAAACGTCGCCTAAATTCGGCAAATTTCGAATTGTGACTATTCTGGACAATCGCGAGTGGTACAGTTGCACGTTCTAACGCGCGTAAAGGCAATCCTCGAACCAAATAAATAAGTTAACTGTGGGCGCCGAAAGTTCCTGTCTACGATAGCAGCTCTACGAGAAGGCATGGGATTGAGCGGACTGTAAGTGAACCTTTTTACCTTTCCTGACTTTTCCCGGCTATTTCCCGTGGTTGTTAACGTAGTACTTTATTTTATTTCGTAACTTTTAAACTAAAATCGTTGAAAGTTATTTGACTCCTGCACAAAAATTGGCAGATTTAGACATAAGAATTAATTAAGTTGTTTTTATATAAGTTTTAAGTTTTAATATAATTAAATAAATAAAAATGGCACAAGCAAATGAAACCATTCAAATAATACCTAGAGATTTTATAGAGTTGATCCCAAAATTTGACGGCGATCAAAGTATATTGAATTTATTCTTAAAAAAGTGTGAATATATTATAAGAAATTTTAATGGAGCAAATAATGCAGTACAGACAACGTATCTTTTTCATTGTGTTAGTAGCAGACTGAGCGGTAGAGCAGCGGCTCTACTTAGCGAGCGCGACGACATAACTACATGGGGACAATTAAAGACCCTTTTTATACACCATTTTGCAGACCCTAGATCAGAGGAGTGCGTGGCAATTGAGTTAGAAAATCTAAAAATTAAATCGGGCGAAACTTATTTACAGTTTTGTGTAAGAATACAGCAAATGCGTAGCGCTCTCTGCTCTAAGGTTAACTTACTCACCGATGCGGACATGAAAG
Organism: Pyrausta purpuralis; assembly: GCA_963924145.1. Taxonomy (NCBI): domain Eukaryota; kingdom Metazoa; phylum Arthropoda; class Insecta; order Lepidoptera; family Crambidae; genus Pyrausta; species Pyrausta purpuralis. Next base: position 6,084,717 of record OZ001649.1, on the reverse strand, counting down.
CTGCAAAAACAATCATTTACAATAATATGTGTCTTAATGTGTTTTTATATAACTTACCAGAGGACTTGATAAGAATAGTAAGATTGAAAAATTGCACAACTTTGGAAAATGCACTGAGCGTCGTCATGGAAGAGGTTAATTTTCAAACGCAATATAATGCGAAAAATAAAAATAAATCAAATTCCGTAAAACCATTCCAGCATTTTGGAAATAACAAAGGATTTAGAACTCAACCAGTATTTAGGCCTAATTTTTCCCCAAATAATTTTGGCATTCCTGGTAACCAACATTTTAGACCAGCAAACCCGTTTCAGAAGCAGAATAATTTCAGACCCGGATTTAAATTCGGAATACCAAATCACGGATTCTCACAGCCTCCCGGAAACTTCAAATTCGGTTTACCTAATCAAAGAGGTTTTGCACCAAATGCGAATCATCATCAGAATAATTTTAAATTTGGTATACCTCAACAAGGTCAGTTCAGACCTCAACCCCAATTTAGTAATTCACATTTTAGACCAAATCCGCAATTCAAGTTTGGTTTGCCACCACAAAATCAGCAATTTAAATTTGGGCTACCACCTCAAGGCCGACCACAACATAATCCACCAAATTTCCAGGACAGTGACGTTTCTATGCGCACTGCTCGCCCTGCAAATCAAAACATGATTACACACGTACCCGATGCCGAGAGCAACGATTTATTTTACTCATATGAGGAAAATGATCCGTATTACCCAGGACCCCAAGGTCAGGAATACTTACCTGACTGTGCCAATTATTACGAACCGAACGTCTATTTTTCCGATGAAAATAACTATGAAATTTTTTATGCAGAAAATGCGGAACCCGCAGTTTGTGAAACTAAAAATTCCCAAGTAAGCGTAAATTTTCACACACTAGCCTCGGACACAAACCATCAGAAATGATACAACTAAATTATAACGGTGTAAATAAACTGCCTCACATATTTTTACCTGAAATGAATGCACGTCTAATGATCGATACCGGAAGTACTAGAAGTTTTATTAGTCCTATCAAAGCTAAAAGCTAATCAGTTCTTTTCCAGTTTTAAACATTACGAACCATTTGAGGTTATCAGTACGCACGCGCGCAGTACACACGACGAAGTCATTTACATACCCCTGCCAAAAACACTTAAAAGTATGAGCAAACACAAATTTTACGTCTATAACGTTGACGGGCGATATGATGGGTTAATTGGCTCCGATTTACTGAAAATGTTAGATGCTACAATTGACATGAAAAATCAAATTTTACGAACAAGAAATACGGAAATACCAATAGTTTACACCCCCGCGTTGGAAGTTACATTAGAACCTCGCACTGAAACGCGTGTTAAAATACCCACGGATTTGAGTAATGGTGAAGCGATTATTGATTTTCAAGATTTCGGAAACGGCGTACGTATGCCCAGTGCTATAGTTACATGTATAGATTCCTTTGCAACAACCGTTATTCAGAACGCCTCACAAAACAGTATGACTATAACTTTCACCGGACCATTCACCACAACGAAATTTAATAATAATAGATGCGAAATCAATTTTACCAATAGCGATCAACTTAATCAATACGAAATCGATGAATTGTTAAAAGAAAATTTATGTAAATAACGCTTCGATCATACAAATTTCGAAGAACGCGAAGCAATACAAAAGCTGTGCTTTGAATATAGGGATATATTCTACTGCGATAAACTGCCCCTGACTTTCAGTAATCAGGTAAAACATCAGATACGAACCAAAAACGAAGATCCAATTTTCATAAGACCATATCGACTTCCACCATCACAAAACGAGGAAGTAAACAGACAAACTGAAAAACTTTTAAAAGATAACGTGATACAAGAGTCATTCTCACCATGGAGTGCCCCTGTGCATCTCGTTCCTAAAAAAATAGACGCGTCAGGCGAGCCCAAATATCGCATGGTAATAGATTACAGACGTCGTAACGAAATAACAACTGACGATAAGTACCCCTTGCCAAATATCAATGATCTTTTTGATAAATTGGGAAAGTCTACTTACTTTAGTACACTAGACCTTGCAAGTGGGTACCATCAAAAAGAGGTGGAAGAGCAGGATAGAACCAAAACAGCGTTCTCTACCCCATCAGGACACTTTGAATTTACCCACATGCCGTTTGGGCTGAAAACCGCCCCGGCAACTTTTCAACGGGCAATGGATAATGTGCTCAGAGGCCTGCAGGGAATCCATTGCCTCATTTACCTCCATGACATAATAATTTACTCAAATAGCTTACAGGAACACGTAGATAAACTGAGGAAAGTTTTCGAACGATTAAGACAAACCAACTTTAAGGTAACCTTGGACAAGTGTGAGTTTCTCCGCAAGGAAGTGCTCTACCTTGGACACAAAATTACGAAAAATGGGTTAGAACCAAATGATGACAAAGTTAAGGCCGTTTTAGATTTCCCACTACCCCGAACGCCTACGGAAGTTAAAAGTTTTCTCGGATTGATTGGTTACTATAGGAATTTTATTAGGGATTTTTCCAAGATTACTCAACCGCTTACAAACTGTCTAAAAAAGAAAAACAAAGTAGAAATTACACCCGCTTATATTGAAGTATTTGAAAAATGCAAGGAGCTTCTTGTGAACGCTCCAATACTCCAATTTTCCGACTTTTCCAAGCCATTCGTACTCACAACGGACGCCTCTAACTACGCCTTAGGAGCTGTGCTTTCTCAAGGAGTAGTAGGCAACGATAAGCCCATAGCATATGCAAGTCGTACTTTAAACGATGCGGAAACACGGTACAGTACAACTGAAAAAGAGTTGTTAGCTATTGTGTGGGCCGTGAAACATTTTCGTCCATATCTGTATGGGCGCAAATTTACGATTTTTACTGACCACCGCCCTTTGGCGTGGCTAAACTCTCTCAAAGGACCCGGAAGTAAACTCACTAGATGGAAGTTAAGATTATCCGAATTCGATTTTGACATTATTTACAAAAAGGGTAAACAAAACAGTAACGCGGATGCCCTTTCACGCATAAAATTGAATGTACTTACCAACGAAAATGATGATATTTCTATGCAGGGAAATGTCGGCGAGACCGAAAGTTCCCACAGACCAATAGTAGCCAAAAAAAAAAAAATTTAAAATAAAAAGTGGGTAGAGTAAAGACATATCTTATTTTTGCTCCTCATATTTAATATTCAAAACAGATTCATAAGTACATTAAATCACAACAAACACAAGTGCAAGTGAAGTGCAAACATAACACACATTATCACTTCCAAAATATATCGCCGCGACAGTGTATTTTCCGCTGTTTAAATGCCGCGCTTGGATGACGTCTGCGACCGTAGATGCTGCAGTGGCTGCAGGCAGGAAATAGACCACCGTCGGTTCCTCACTTGCAGTCTATGCCAGATGCACTACGAGCTGGAGTGCGCGGGTGTGTCGGAACAGCGCTTCTACAACACCTTAACGGGAGATCACAGGGCCGCCTGGAGTTGCGTTACATGCAAGAGTAAGCGGCCCAAGGGTGACAACACTAACACCCCAGTGCGTGCTGCGGACGTCGGACGTGAAGACGGAGTTACCCTGCGACGCGGGGCATCCAGGCCGGTAGAGATGGACGCGTCTATGCTCGATGACACTGCACTCAATATGTCCGTTGAGCTAACCGACTTTCAGCTGTTCGTGGTGGAAATGCGCCAACTCAGGGAAGAGATGCGAGCGGAGGCGAAAGCGACCCAGTCCAGGATCGATGCTCTTCGCGATGATGTGCTAGCGCTCTCCGGCAGGGTCGTCCGCTGCGAGGCACGTTTAAGTGACGTCGAGGAGCGTGTCCGTGCAATCGAAATGGCCGCCAGCACCGCCGGCGTCGCCGTCGGGGCGCGCATCGACGCCGTAGAATACAGGCTGGACGCCGCGGACCGGCGCCGAGCGGAGGCCGACCCGGACGCCGAGGCGGGCGTCGTCGCGGGGCTGGAGCGGACCGTCGCGGAGCTCAAGCTCGAGCTCAACGACCGGGAGCAGGAGGCGCTGCTGTCCGACTTCGAGATCGGCCAGCTCCCGGAGCAGAAGGGGGAGAGCGTCATGCACGCCGTGCTGGTGCTGGCCGGGCGCCTGGGCGTGCCGCTGGAGGAGCGCGACGTGGTGTTCGCGGAGCGCGTGGGCGCGCCCCCGGCGGAGGCTGGCGGGGCTCGCGCGCGCCGCGTCGTGGTGCGCCTGGCGCGCCGCCAGCTGCGCGACAAGCTGCTGCGCGCCGCGCGCGTGCGCCGCGGCCTGACGGCGGAGGGCGGAGGCAGAGTCTTCGTCAACGAGCGCCTGACGTGCTCCAACCGTCAGCTTTTTCACCGGGTGCGTGAGGAGGGCCGACGGCTGCACTTGGACGCGACGTACACTTGGACGCGACGGGGCCGCATTTATGCCCGCAAGGGTGACGGGGCGCAGGTCTACCAGATCCGGACGACAGGTGACCTCAAGCGGGTTTTCTCCACCGTGCTTTAGTGCTGACACGGCGAAACCAGGCACTGTAACAGGACAATGCTTAAGTAAAGAACGTAAGGTAAAAGCAAAATGTAATATTGTTGTATTCAAAAGAGAAGGTCTGTTACCTTTTTTCTTACTGTCTGTTGTATGTAATTTAGAAATGAAATTTTTGAATCGCATTATTGATGCTGCTAAGTGGTCGCCTTTGTTTCAATCTGTGTGTCATGCCAACCTAAAAATAGAAAGAACACATATTATTATTATTTTTCTGGTAGTGTTGATAATAATTAATAGCAAATATTTAATTTACCCTATATTTTATATTATTTTTCCTCAAATCCATTTAATTGATAACAACATTGCAAATCTAATTAATATTAATCTGTTAATGTCATTTATTTATTGTATTATCAACTTGATCAATAACAGTATATACTATTGGTTTTTATATAACTCACCTATGACACAGGCGGCAGGTTAAAAAACCTTGTAGTTGGACTATTCAATGCGGGTTCTCCGGGGACGAAACATGAGGAGCTCCTGGTGGCGGTAGAGGAAGAGGATCCGGATATACTAGCTATAAATGAAACATGGATGGAGGACCAGGACGACTGCCGTGCTCCCAGGCTACCAGGATATCAACTTAAACACATACCTAGACCTAGTTGCATACCTAAGGATCGTGGGGGGGGTGTCGGCTTCTACATTCACAGAGGTGCTAATGCTCGAATATGCCAGCACCCCAACACTGAGGCTGCAGTGCAACAAATGTGGATCTCCCTACGTGTGCAAAACAGAGTGGTTATTGTGGGAACGGCTTACAAACCTCCATGGCAGAATGTGGGGGTCTTTCTCGATGCAGTCACTGAATCTGTGATATCTTTTGGGGGGGCTGATGGTATCATACTTGTAGGAGATTTCAACATTGACCAGCTGGTGGAGAGTTGCCCTAAGTACAGAGCGTTTACTCAGTTCACGCAAACACTGAATTTGGTACAACTGGTAAAGGAGCCAACTCATTTTACTGACCACAGCAGCACTCTGATAGATGTGGTGTGTACCGATGTACCAGCTACTCGGGTAGCAGTACGGTATTCCCCAGACATGGGAGCACATGCCATGATACTGGCACAGTTCAAACTTAAAAAGATAAAAGCTAGCCCAAGATGGGTAACGTACAGACCCCTAAAGAACATACTCTTAGATCAGTTTGACAAAGACCTCTCTGCAATCGATTGGAACTTCTTCGAGAGACCACACGGAGTGGGCATCAATAATCTTGTCAATGCCTTCACATTGTGCGTCCGGGGATTGTTTGATTTGCATGCTCCCACAAAAACTAGAAAATTCATAAATCCTCCACACCCTTGGATCACGGGCACTATTAAGAAAATGATGCGTATTAGGGACAGATATTTCAACCAATTCAAACAATATGGCACCGCATCTCTCAAAGACAGGTACACGATAATGAAACACATAGTACGGGAGGCTATAGAGAGGGAGAAGGTTAGTTTCTTCGAAATACACATAAATAATCACCTTAAAGAGCCAAAAAGATTATGGAAAAATCTCAAGACTTCAATACTTCCTGATAAAAAGATACCTTTGGAACTACCACCACATTTCACTGATCCTAACCTCATAAATGCACACTTTCTGGACGCACCTGGCTGTGAAAATGTCACTTTATCACAACTCACTTATTATGAATTACATAGGTTTAGTGATCAGGCTATATTTTCTCTTCAAGCCGTAAACAGTGACCATTAACCTACTTCGCTCAAATGCTCAGGGGATTGATGAGATCTCTTTGGATATGCTCTTGTTGACGCTGCCGCATTCACTGGATGCTATCACCTCCATGGTAAATCAATCTTTGGTGGAACATAAATTCCCCGACAGTTGGAAGGTAGCAGTAGTCAGGCCACTACCAAAGACCAGTCCACCGGAGGTATTGCAAGATCTTCGCCCTATTAGTATCCTACCCTGCTTATCAAAAGTGCTCGAGAGAATAGTATGTGACCAGTTGACAAAATACTTAGAGGACAATGACATGCTGCCTCAACATCAATCTGGATTCCGTAGGGGCCATGGAACGGGAACTGCACTCGCAAAGGTGGTGGATGACTTGCTGTCTGCACAGGATCGGGGGGATGTGACACTCCTCCTCCTACTAGACTATTCACGGGCCTTCGACTCTATCAGTATCCCTCTGTTGCTCTCAAAGCTAACTTACTATGGACTTAATTCCGGAGCCATAAGGTGGTTCCATAGCTACCTATATCAGCGACAGCAGTATGTGGAGATAATTGGAGCAAATGGTGTCACAGTGCATTCAGCACCACAAGTGGTGAGTAGGGGTCCCCCAGGGCTCAATTTTGGGCCCAATTCTCTTTATCCTGTACAGTGCTGACATCATTAATTGCATCACTGGCTGTAGCTACCATCTTTATGCAGATGATCTGCAATTGTACTACTCATTTGACCCTGAGCAGTGTAGAAGCGCAGTGACGACAGTAAACAATGAGCTGGAGAGGATAAGCAAGTGGAGTAACAGTAACTGCCTCATGCTAAACCCAAAAAAGTCCAAATTTTTAATAATAGAAACACCTAAAAACATCCAAAAGTTACACATGAATATAATAAATATAACCATAAATGGAGATCCAGTGGAAAGGGTTGACAGAGCAAGAAACCTGGGCCTGCTTTTTGATAGTAATTTAAGATTTGAAAGTCATATCGCAGAATGCACGAGAAACTGTTTTTATCGACTCAAGCTATTATACAAAATAAGACCATATCTGAGCGAGGCAATCAGAAAAGCACTCTGTGAGTCACTTGTACTATCAAAGCTTAATTATTGCGATACGGTGTATGGTCCCTGTCTGCTGGCGAGGTCGGAAAAGCTTATTCAGCGAGTGCAAAATGCATGCGTGCGCTTCTGCTATCATATCCCGCCTCGAACTCACGTCTCTCCATACATTAGTGCTGCGAGCATGCTGCGAATGGAGGCTCGTAGGAAACTGCACTTGGCAAGCCTAATGTTTGAAGTCATTAAGACAAAGAGACCACGCTACTTACATGAGAACTTGACGTGGGCACGGGGTGGGAATGGGCATGGAAGGAGTGTGCTAGCGTATTCCTGACCCCAAGACATCGCACAGTTGCATTCCGCGGCTCCTTCAAATTCGCTGCGACACGGTGTTGGAACTCGCTGCCCCCGCCGTTGCGCGCCCTGGAAGTAAAATCAACGTTTAAATCAAAACTTAAACAGCACTTACTACATAATCAATGTGAAGACGAAAAGCACAGGTTAACTTACCAACGGGGTATGCGCGTCAAACTAGGGGGTCGCAAACCCAGACACAGGTAATTACATGCCGTGGGTTCAGGGTTCTTCTTCGTAATTTAACTGTCCGCGTATGCACGCATAGTTATCGTGCATGGCGGTGATGCGTGGAGTCGCAGTCTTTTGCATTGACCAGTTCCGGATGATACGATCATTTCTTTTGTGTAATATTTTGTAGTTAATGCCAACGTGTCCGACAAAACGTGTTTGCTATTCTTGTACGTGGCTGGGTGGCGTAGCGTTATTATCGGTTTCACTCGTATGTCGTCGGAATGCGCATGATGGCCGACCGCCACAGATTATAAAAACATTGTCTATGGCCGCCGCAATAAAGTCAAACCAAATTTTTTTATTTTATTTTATATTTTATATTATTTAATACACATCGATAATATTATTATTTATTTATAATCAAATGTTGTGTTACTTTTATTTTATTGTTAATTTTGTGATATTTCAAATTATTACCACCCACTAAGGCACCCGCTGAAAATCAGCGTCGTGGTATGCGTCCCGCTGCCACGACTTATGCTGAGCGGGTGCCTTTTTGACTCAAGTCGCCTGTTTTTGTATTATTAATATAATTGATGTAATTTTATTTGAGTCAAATAAATGCATTTTCTTTCTATCTTTCAATAGTAATATCAGATTCATCTGAAGCCTCAGATGTTCCGGCACCATTAGATCTTGAATCAACTTACCCAGTTCGTTCTCCCTCATCAAGTACAATCACTGCCCCTTCATTACCCGAAACGGCACATTCAGCCGAAGATATTGAGACAAGCGGTATACCAATCCTAGATGAAGCCGTAGATACAAAGCCAAACCAAATTCTCGTATTTACCTGGTTCAGAAATGAACTAACTGTAAAAAACTTAAGTCGCGATAAACAAAAGGTCTTAGAAGTTCACTTACCTGTAGATAACCCGGAATTAGTAAAAAGGTTCCTCCTGGAGTATATAAAACCTAAAACCAAATATTTCTTCTATTTTGAAGACCAGACACACCGCAATCAGTTTACAGATGCTGCAATCAAGTTATTTAAAAAGGATACAGTTCAATGCTATGAGTGCACCAAACGAGTTGTGTTTGTTGAAGATGAGAATGAACAACGCGAAATTATACTCAAATATCATAACGGTCCGACTTCCCACCGCGGTATTAAGGAAACCCTTTTAAAGCTAAAACGAACTTATTTTTGGAATAACATGTATTTAACAGTCGCCTCTGTTATCAATTCCTGTGAAACCTGTAAAACACAAAAGTATGACCGGAAACCCCTTAAACCGAAATTACAGTTGACACAAACACAAACTAGACCTTTTGTCGAAATTTTCATGGACTTATTTTCTGTAGAAGGAAAATATTTCCTTACTATCATTGATTCATTCAGTATGTTAGGACAAGCAATTGATTAATCGCTCTACACCTGAAGTAGTCCGCGCACTAATTAAATTCTTTTCATTTTATGGCGTGCCAAATAGAATCAGTGCCGACCCCGGTACCGAATTTAATAACAATTTACTTAAGGAAATTTTAAATTTTTATAAAATAGACCTTCACATCGGTACCCCGCACAATCCAAACTCTATGGGTTTAATAGAGCGTTTTCACTCAACTATTTTAGAAATTTACCGTATCGCTAAATATGAACGCAAAATAACAGACGCTGCTAATGTAATGACGTATGCGGTAATGCCTTACAATCAAACGATCCATTCCGCAACCGGCCTTACGCCATTTGAAGCTGTCTTTGGACATACCGATTCGAACAGTACTTTTAATGTGGAGTTTAATAAAAACTATACCCAACAGTTAATTAGTGACCATGTAAAGCGCACAAAATACCTTTATAAATTCCTAACGGATAAATTAATAAATTATAAGGAAAAGGTTGTAGAAAAACGTGGTGGTGAGACGTCGTTTGATTTACAAGAAGGAGATACGATATTTGAAAAAAGGCGTAAACACAAGGAGAAGCAAGGATAAGCCTCGCTTCCAAAAAGCGCAAGTTTCAGGTGAAATAGATAAAAACATATGTCCTGTTACGTTAAAAAACCGCGGAACTAAAGTGCCTATTAAGGACATTAAACGACCTTCACAGGTACCTCGCCCTCGCGGTGCTGACGGTCAGCAGGACCCAGGCCCTTCAACTTCAAAGGATTGACAAAAATCCTGGAGTACTGCTGATGAAACAAGGCCAAGCTAGTTTAAGTTACGATAAATGGACTAATATTAAGGTTTTAAATGTAAGCACTATACAAGAGGAATTAGAATTTAATATAAATCGATATGCAAATTTAAATCTACACATAAAAATATATTTAAATAATAAGATCCCGAACTTTCAATTACTTAATGTAAAAGCGCAAACTGACTACGTCATGAACTCTACAATTGAAAAATTAAAACAATTAGTGCCATCCATAAGAGTTAAACGTGGGGTTCTAAATCCTCTTGGATCTATAATTAAAATAATTACCGGAAACCTGGACTATGAAGACGCTATCAGGTATGAAAAGTTAATTTCCTCTCTAAAAACACGCCAAGACACATTAATGAAAAAGGTGACACTTTTATCTGAAATATCAAATAATCTGGTTAAAATAACTAACACTACCCATCATAATTTTGTACATATTGATAAGGAATTATGGGAATTAAGGAAACTAATTAACCAGACAAAAGCTAATTTAACAATTCAGAATTTTATTAACATTTACAATCTATTTTTACATAATTTTCAGTTATTGTATACTCATCTAGACGAAATCGAAACGTGTATTACATTTAGTCAATTAAAAACGTTACACCATTCACTTGTAAACCCCGATGAGCTAATAAAACTGTTAAAGGAAATATAAAAATCTAATAAGCTTGTGTATCCAGTAAATTATGATAATTTGGTTAAAATAGAACATTGTATAGAATTAAAAGCCTATTCGTCAGGAAGTCAAATAACATTCATTTTAGATATACCCATTATCAAAAATGGCATATACATATATTATAAAGCAATTCCTATACCCATAACGGATTCCCTTAACCGAACTAAAATAGTGATTCCTAAATATCCTTATCTCCTGGTAAAGGGTTCCGACATGGTCTCGCTCTCCCAGCCTTGCCACGAACTCCACGAGGCGGCGTACTTATGTTATGAAGACGAGTCACAGATACCTTTAGTGGACAACTGTATAACTGCGTTATAATAGTGGAAATTAACACAGCAAAAATAGAGTCAGTTGGAAAACAACGATGGATTCTTTACAGCAAAGCCGGAAATATATTAAAAAAATATGTAATGACGAAATAACGAAAGAAAATTTAAAAGGCACCTCCTTACTCTTGACGATCAATGTGATGTGAAAATAGGCGAAATTACCCTAAAATCGCATCACCTTACTGCAAGCTCTACGAACTCTCTGAAGATACCGATAATTAATTTACCGGAAATAACACCTACGGGGCAACAAGACGTACAACGAGAACCTATAAATTTGGACACCAGCGATTTGACAAATCTTCAACATCTGAACAACCTATTGAAAATTAGTGAAAGTGAAGTGAAATACGAAAAAGTCATTAATGTGAAAAGTGTAAGCGTCGCTACCATAGTGTTATATTTTATCCTAATTTTAGTAATTTGCCTTTATGTAATGTACAAATATAATCTTTTTAAAATATTATATCGAAATAATCAGAGTAATAGAAATTCCACAGATAATTTCGAATCTGAGGGGGGAAGAGTTATGCAGCCAGTCCCCGGCTCTATAATGCTGACTTCGTGTTAAGTACTAGAACTCACGGGCGGGCGACGCTAACGCAGCTTTTTATTGCTAGAGCTGGCGCCGCGCATCCGTTGTAGCGATAAGGAACGTAGCTTTAGGACCTATGTAATAGAATTAAGTCAGTCTGTATTAAAGCATCGAGCTGAAAACACTCTCATTTTGTTATTTTTAAAAACCTTCGGTCGCCTCCTCGAGATTTAACTATGTACATCATGTATGTATTTACAAACAAAAAGTATTTAAGTATTATATCCGTTGTCTGGCCATAACATCCACCCATAACACAACCTTTGAGTAGCTTACTTTGGGACTAGATGGCGATGTGTAGGAATGTCCAAAGGATATTTATTATTATTATTATTTGAAAACATCACCTATTTGTCAGCATTCATTTATGTCAATGTCATTCTAAAATCGGTCGTTTAATACATCAGTCGGATGAGTCTTATCTGACGTTAGTAAAATCGGCCCTATGAATACTCATTCAATGCCAGCAGTGACGCCTGCACTGTGGCGCGTATTTATTCTGCGAGGAAGTTAAGTTGGATTTATTCCGACGTCCTCGGGGTTCGTTTCATTACTCTATCCAGGAGAACAGGAGATTACCTGAGAACACTAAGAAGGTGTATTAGCTAGTAAAACTTACCGGTCGATTTACAGTGCTTGTTTCTTTAAAACGTTAAGAGAGTTGTTACTTATTATTATGGATTTTGTTAGACATACATTTTGCGTTGGTACCTATTGATTGTCGATTTATTTTCGTGCACCTGCCAAAAGCAAATTTGTTGACTTCGTAAACAGTATGGATCCCATCACATTCTGAAGCACAAGAAATGTATTTTTTTTATATTTTTTGCCTCCGTGAATTAAATGTTCAGATTTTCTGCTGAATAAAATATTCTATAAACTAATTGAATAGTAAAAATAATTGTTATATTTCAAGTGTTATTAAAAAGGTTTTCTATCTATAAATACACGAAATCACGAATTTTGTTATAGCATTTTTGAGCGCCCATCTGGTTATTCGACGAATAAAACTGTGTCTATGTAACTCTGGTGCAAAACTAGGCCCAATTAACTAAAATTAATTATTAAATTGAATTTTATCACACTTACCTACTACTAACCTTAGTCATAGTTCCAAACTTTCCATATTCATATTACGCAACAAGGTCTCGTCAACAAATTTTCCATTATTCCATTACAGCTAGTCTAGTTATTTCATCGTAATGTCCTTCATTTTGAGCAGAATCCAATTCTCCCCAACTTTCTTTATTACCTGTATCTAAAGAAGCATGGAGCACTGGGATAGATGTCTGTGAGACAAAGCCCTCTCATTAGGTATTTTGTACTTTATCAATACTTACAAATTTAATTTCGTGGGAAAATCTTACTCTACTCTGATTTTTAATGAAATAGACCAAAATGACATTTGGTGGGATGCCACTTATTCGTATTTTAAAAGTAGTGTTGCTCCGAAATAATCGAAAAGTTCAATTTATAATTAATCGTTGTTCTTATTCGGTTTTAATAGCTGTATTTTGAATTTTTAGTGCGCAAAAGTTCAAAAGCTATCTATAAAAATTAAATCAGTGTGAAGGTCATGTTCAAGCAAATACCTTCATTATTTCTCATAAATTATTTAAAAGTCAAAAAAGGTAAAATCATACAAGAATATTAGTATTACAAGGGTAAGTACCTAGATTTGTTCACTCTTTACATAAACTTTTATAATTTGTGAAGTTGCTTCTACAAAATTCTTAGGATTAATAATAGACGAAAAACTTAATTGGAAGGCACACATTGAAATATTGACCAGAAAACTTAGCTCATCAGCATTTGCTTTGCTCAAACTTTCATCTGTGCTGAACATGGATGCCCTACTTATGGCATACCACGGTATTGTGGCAGCCCATCTCCGATATGGAGTCATATTCTGGGGCAACTCAACAGACAAGACTGTAGCTTTTAGAGCACAAAAAAGATGCGTAAGGGCTATGTTTGGGGTCGATCCTGCTGATAGTTGCAAGCCTTACTTCAAAAGGTACAGAATTCTTACACTACCATCCTTATACATACTGGAGATAGCAATGTTCGCAAAAACAAATCCAGCATTATTTAAAAAATGACAGATGCTAATGATCGTTCTCGACGAGACAATAGACTGGTTGTTCGCAGTTCAAACACAGCACTTATGCACAACAGTGTTTTTTGCATGGTACCCATCATATGCAATAAAATCCCAAAATATATAAGAGAACTGAATACAAATCAATTTAAATGTAAAATGACAGATATTCTAATAGAAAAATGTTACTATAGTATTATTGAATTTATTATTGACAAGTTGTAATAATGTGCGATTTTTGACATTTTAATATAATTGACTAACTATTAACTTTATTTTGGAATATGTAATTAATTTGATTATTTGAATAATTATATCTGTAAAATGAATTAATATTAATTGTTCTATTGCATGATTATGTGAAAATTTGCATACCATATTATTGGTAGAATACACTGGACTTATTTTTTTAATTTTTAATTTAAGATCTTTGTAACTGTATTCTCGCAAATAAAGACTTACTTACTTACTTACTTACTAACTATGTATTACGTTTTATATAGCTTTAGGTAACGTTTTACATGTATTTAATTAAAAATAAGCAAGATCACATTATTGAAAATTCATATCACAAGTTCAATTAATCGCGTGCTATTAATTGTTACAACACTACTGGTACGACGCTGGCAACATTTTTAAAAATAGAAAGTTCGATTGAAGCTGTCATTTGGGTCCCTCTAATAAAAAATCAGAGTATAGCCTTTTAACCCACTTGAGCCTGAAACTTTTTACTTGCTTAGATGTTAATGATCAACTATCGGAAAAGCGGAAAATGGGCATCCTTTTAAACGGACGCTAGCTTTATATACTACCATGAAATAATAACATTTTTTATTAGATTTAGGGGGTAAATAACATGCAAAACAACATTTTATGCTAAAAGATTAAAAAAAAAAAATGTCTAATGGATACTTAAACTATTTTTTTATACAAAATACAGTAATTATTAATCGAGAGTATGATAATTTTCGAAGCAATGTTTAGGGCATTTCTACAGAAGCGACTGATTGACCGACTGGAGCAAAAAACCTACCTTTAAAATTGAATAACGTGTCTGAAAAAAATCACATGTATTTATACAACTCTTGGCCTGATGGAGAGCATATCAAGAAGACCACCAGGTTGTACATACGGTCTAAAAAAATCGGAAAGTTCAAAAACGGGCAGAATTTGGCCTAAAATGGAGTGTCCGGTTTCCAGAATTTACTCGTTTTCGTTTTATAACTTTTAAAATAATAAGTTGCTGATCATTATTCCTACATTCCTATAACAGGGAATAAATAATGAAGCCATATACGTGCTTGCATAAATCGTGAATCCTTTAATTTGAATACAGTGACACATTTAAATTTTGTCCGAGGCTTGTGCCTCAATTCGGTGAAATTTACTTTTAGGTACCTGTAGCACTAACTATGCATAATAGAAACGCGCACTTCTTGTTCCCGTCATCTGACAGTTGCGCCCGAGCAAACGAACAGTGTAAACGGGAGATCTGTAGCACTCAGGAGCAATTTTCAAAGGTACGAAATCGTTCGGTGTTTTTGGTACAGGGTAATATCTCAAATCGGTGTGCCACCTCGATTATGTATCTAAAGTATTTTATGAGATTTGTGCTAAAACTATTGAATGTTTAACAGCTTTCTATCGTTAGGTTTAGTAGAAATTACTGTAACTCATAACATTTTTGGGTAATTTGATGTATTGTGTTATTTTCTCAATTCCATGGATCTCAATTCCGTGGAAAATGGTGCACCGAATTGAGAAAACTTACACCGAATTGAGGTTTTACTTTTATATTATTAATTTAGCTAATTGTTGTTGTTGATTATTGTTGTTTATCGAGAAAAACAACAGCACATTCATTGCTATAACTCACCTTTTAATACATTGGGTATGGCCAATTACAGATATCCCTATAAATTATCAGTAAGTTAGTACAAAAATACTCAAGTGACTTAAAATTGACAAATTAACAATTCAACAATAACATATTACGAACGTACCTAACATATTTAATTTCCTATTTTATGTGATCAATTGTATTTAAATATTAAATTATTACAAAATATTTTATGTGATTAATTGAATTTAAATATTAAATGTAACAAAATATTATGAAGACATAATTTACTAACAAACAAATAAATATTAAATGTAACAAAATATTATGAAGACATAATTTACTAACAAACATGCTGCACCACGTTGCTAGTTATGGAACCCCCTCGCCCTTCTGTCTTAGATTAGGGTTGCCTCAGCATATTTAAGGGCAAGCTCATGTATTTTATTATCGACTTAGCCGTTTCAGCCTCAACGGGCCGTGCCTGTATTTAGAATTAGTTAGCCAGTAATAAATAATCTTCGAATCGGTGCAGACATTACTCGCATTTTAATTTTAATTAATTTAGTTAGTTTTTAAAAACTCCCCAACCGGCTCCCGATACGTAACTGGCGCAGCCGGATCAGATTTTTTAAGGAGTTTCCGCGTTTTCCCTGTGTGGCTAAATTTACAATTAAGGGAGATTGAAACAGCTCTAGCCTTAAGTAAATTGTCAGTTTTACATCAATCCATAGTTAATTCGAAAGAATTACTAAATCATTTATAATCGATAGCTCAATTTGCAAATCTTATGTATTTACCTAACGAGGTATTAAATTAGAGGTTTTTTTTTTAATTAGAGGAAACAATGTATGTCAAATCATACGTTAAGAAAGACAAGATAACATTTATAATGGAGATACTAATAACTGATTATCATACTTATAGTTATTATAAGATCTATTCCTTACCAATATTCCACGAGTCACAAAACATCACAATATCAATCTTTCCTGAATTTCCTTACCTATTGGCGAGAAAGTCTAACTACTTACAAATTTCCAAGTCCTGCCGCGCGCTCGCTGCTGGCGACCACTTTTTATGTACGACAGACAACCAAGCTGTCTACCATGAACCTACCTGTGTGGAGCAGCTTATGGACTTTGACAATACTCTCACACATTGTCACCAGCATCAAATTCAAATCGAAGAAGTAAGAATCCAGAGGGTTAATACCAACAATTGGATCTTGTATATTCGAAGACCAACAACGAAAACTAGTCTGTGTGATAACCACGACCAAAACAGTAAGCAGCCTATTTTTGGGACTTACCTCGTTACTATTGATGAACCCTGCAACCTAGAAGTCCTTGGACTCAAAATCAATCACCATATCTACGAGTCGCTAGATACCGCGAAACCGATCCCGATTATAAACTTACCTGTGATGCATGGTCATGGTTGGAGTTAAGTTAAGTGAATTAAGTTAAGTTTGAGTTAAATTGTTTGAGTTTAAAAAACAAGACTGATTATTAGTTATATCGAAAAATAAACATGTTGATCAGTTTTTTTTATTATCAACATTACAAAGAATTATTGATATGGATAGGCACATAAACTATTAAACCGATAGACCAGCAGTCAGTTAACATAACGCTTTAGTATTTTTTTTATTTTGATCATTCAAATACATTATATATACATAATAGAATGCAATACAATACAATACATTAGATAATGTTGCATCTATTCTCAATTGGGTGATTCATTTTCTCAATTCGGTGCATCGTTTTCTCAAATCGGTGCTTTCTCAATTCGGAGCCTAACTTTTCTCATAGATCAATCAACAAAATTTAGGCAAATCGTTATTCTATGTTTCAGGATGGAGTAAACTTCATTTTTTATTATTTAAACTACTACAAAATCCAAATTAAAAATCAACCACCGAATTGAGAAAAAAAGTGCCCTTCTGTAGAAATGTCCTTTAGGATGCAATGTAATTTCACACTTCTTGCAAAAAAAATGGGCTTTTTTGTGGCACATGGTACATCTTAATTGGTTGTCCCTATATTTAATAATGTGTCCTATGTCGTCATACCTCGAAATTTCCCGAAAATTTTGAGAAGTGCGAACAGCCTTCCGATTCACACTTTTTTATATGTTTCAAGTTTATCTGTTGCAATACTTCTTCTAAACTGTAAATGATCGTATTCCCCATCATTTTTTTTGTACAACTGCCAAGCATTATGGACTGTCATATCTAAATATATAAGTGTAGTTCACAATCATTTAAATAACGTCATCATCAAATAAACAATTGAAATAGTACATAGGGTCTTTATTCAATATAGCTCCCTGTACTTCTTGCCATACTTTAGTTGCAGGTTGTATATCTCGTGCAATCCATTTATACCGCTTATTTTTCGGCACAACTATTGCTTGGCAGCCCGAGGAAGATGGCACTGGAGAAGACACATTTTGGGAAGAATTTATCGGGGAAGTACTGATCTCATCTTCTTGAAGTCTCCTTCGTTTAGCAAACGCAGCTAATGTAAGCTCATCGTCACTGTCACTATCACTAGATAACTCACAAAAATGAACCTCTGCTGGTACTAGTAGCTGTAATCCTGGCAAGTTGTGCATCAAGACTATATTTTCATCATCAGAATCCTCATCTGTTACTTCAGCGTTACTGTTTTCTGGTGGTAAAATAGTAATAAACTCAGGTATAGGTTGGTCATCATCTTTTTCTAATTCCTCGATAATTTCATTGAGTGTCAAGCTTCTGAATCAACAATATAAATATAATTTTGTTGTTCATTTACTTGCATTGGTAGTATATAAGCCTATGGGTTGTTATAAAGGACACCAAGAATATGCAGTATAACAATATGTGTAACTTGAAATATAAAAATTTATACATTTTCAATTATTGTTTATATCCTTATCTATCATATATTAACATAGTTTTAGTATTATAGTAACTATATATGTATATAAACTAACCTCGAATAAATCATGATATATTCCTCAAAGTTCTACGTATAAATTTATCACACCAAACTAAAGTAATGCACTTACAATAGTACTGAACGTAATGACACTCAAGTTGTTTAAATCATTGGATAGCATATTTTTTTTTTGTAATAATACCCTCATTGTTCTGTAGATTTTTATTTATGTGAATTTCTTTAAAAAGTATGCTGGCCTCAAGTGGGTACGTAGGTAATAAACCCGGCCATAGCCAAATAACAAAAATACTCATATAAAAAGTAAAGTAACAATAAACAAAATAAAAAGTATGAAAGTTACTGTTAAATGAACTATGTTACAAACTTGATATGCGAAATAACGGTTAGCAGCTTTGTAATACCGATACATGCTACAAAAACATGCCGGAGAACGAAAGCGGAAATTCACACTGTAAGCTATCTCATTCAATGCAGTGAACATTTAACAACCGCATCCTGGGAGATTAGCGCCTGGATCAAGTGCCATACCTTGCAATTGATGTCAATTTCATATCATCTATCTACAGCGTTATAGGCGCGAAATTTTTAATCAACGATTCTACAAAGTATAAGTATAAAAATGTATATTACCTTAACCTAGTCGTAGTGCTCTAAACTGCTTTAACTCAGAGATATCGTTATCCAAAGCGTCAATCCAAAATCAATGTATATATATCAAAATCGCTAACTCGCTGTGTAGTGACAACTTCTAAATACAATATATTGAGTGACAACGTCAATTTCTATGACTGGACTCAATTTGTTTTGGTTTAATTTCTTTTGTTAGAAAATAGCGACAAATGTACTTTTCATTATTATAAAATAAAATCTTTTAGAATTGATTACTGGATACTCAAAGTGCCTATATTTTTTTTCTCTCTTATCACAGGCCACATCCTGTATACTTACGCTTTGCAAAATTATATAACAGTTAAGTATCGGGGTTTTTTCCACTGCGTTACTGCTTTGATAAAGAATATAACATCATTGCGTTACTGACATGAATGATGACAGAGATGTTTGCTATAATATGTCGAAAAAGCGACCAAAAGGTTTGACTGGTAGAGACTGCTTTTGGCATTAAGCCCGCATTTGAACACGTACATTTGTGCAATAAAGTTTTTAAAATAAATAATTAATAAACATCGGCTATAATATTACTTGGTAGACCATTTCAGGAGGCCGATTCTCGCGGCAATCGAATTTTTTCGTGTGGTAATTCGATTGCGAGTTTAATCTATTTACCAAAAAAACAGTTAAAATATTTACACGTAGATCGAAATCTAAATAGGTACATAGAAATCGTGACCCTGACTAATCAACAACTTTTTTTTCTTCGACAAAGAATTATTCGATCGGTAAACTTTTTTTTCGTCACAGATTTTCGCTCGCAAATCAAACAACAATGACACGAAATATAAAAGCTAGTATTCAAAGACAGGCACCTTATGAGACTGCGTATTCTTCCAATAGCTTTATAAATTACCATCCCTTACCACTCCATGTAATTTCAACTTCCAGACATCAGAAAAACTCCTCAAGCAAGGTCCATTAACTTAGCTCTATCAATCCGTGGACGAAGAGCACTGAAAGATGTTGGACTCGAAGACCACATGATCAAGCAACATGGTATTCCGATGGTGGGCAGGATGATCCATAGACTTGATGGCTCTACTTACGACATACCTTACGACTCGAGGACCAATCAGGTTAGGAAATGTTATGTTTTCTTCATATCTGGCCATTGCTGATTATATTTTTAAATTGAGCCTTCTATGTAAGACTTTGCCTAAAAATCCTTTCGCTTTTACTCCTGAATCTAAGCCATGAGCCAGCCTTCCCGTATCCAGTGTGAACAGAAGCGATCGATATTTTATATATGTTTTTATTTTACCAGCACTGTTATGTTTACTCTATATATGATTTTAATGTCACATTTCTTTAGTTACTTTCCTATACTTTAGGGAGTATAATGGTGACTTAAAAAAACTGTTTTATATTTTAAACTCGAACACGATTAGATTCAATGAAACAAAATTACTTTAATTTTACAGTGCATTTACTCGGTGGGGCGAAATTATCTTAACAGCTTGCTTTTAAAAGGTAAGTTACTCGTATAATTCTTATTCCTATTTTCTTATGTAACAGTATCTCTACATTTAAAACTAATTTGGGTATCATAGGAAGTGTTATAATAAATCTTTATCGTCTAGCTAGATCAAAAAATACTTCCTTTACTAGATACATTTATTCGTCTTTAAAATTTAGTTATAAGCTTCACGCAGATAAGATGTACGTGAAGTTACTTGCTTATAATTATAAAGTACCATAAGTTATATCTTATGGCTCGAAGCCCATTATCGCTAATGTCGAGTGCACAGGTACAATGTATTCATAAACATGACAAATATGAGTAAATATCAAATTAATTTAGTGATGTAATACCAATTAATATTGTCTTATTGCAGAGTCAGAAAGTTATCACAACGTTGAGAGGAATTTCAATCACAAACTTGTAGAAGCGAACTTGAAAAAGGGCTCTTTATCGTTTCTTAAGTAAGTATAAGATAAGTGTCATTTTGAGTGTACAAAACTAGGTGTTAAATATATTTAAGTTAAATAAATATGATGATAATGAAGATAATACGCATTATATTTATACTAATGTTATAAATCTAAAGAGTTTGTATGTTTGTTATGTGAAAGCGCTTATCTCAGGAACTACTGAGCCGATTTGCGTTGTGCGTTATAATGGATAGCTTATTTATCATAAAAGCCGGCCAAGTGCGAGGCAGACTCGTACACTAAGGGTTCTGTGCCAACTTAAACTGTTTTAAAGATCCACTTCCACTTAGCCAAAATACCACAATATTTTGTTGACAGTAAATATAACTTTGTTTTTCATAGTATTTGTATGAAAAACAAAGTTATGTTTGCGGTTATTGCAAATGCTCTATCTCTAAAAACTACTAGATCGACTTTAAGAGTTATAGTTTTAAAGGAACCCCACTAGGGTATAGGATTTGACCCCCTCATATAGGGCATTTACCTGGGTGAAATTCATTGTGTATATTGCTCTTAAAGTGTTATTACTGCATGCCTGGACATATGGTTATTGAATCAATATTAATGACTTTTAACCATTACTTGAGCTACTATCGATAACGAAACTGGCCCTGAATGAAACACCATTTTATTTGTTATAATAATTTTAACTTAATGGTATTAAGTTTTAAACATATAATAAATTGAACTTGTACAAAGCAAGTTTGGCTGTGATAGATGAGGAATCGAACCCTGTGTCTTGCGCTATCCGGGCGTATGCCTATATTTATATATTTTGTTTTTGGATATGTCAAAGGCTTTTGATTTGATTTGATTTGGTAAATCACAGCATCATGCTCCAGAAACTAGAAGGAATAGGAGTAAGAGGCCTACCTCTCCAGTGGTTTGAATCATACCTCAAAAATAGGCAGCAGTCTGTTAAAATAACGAAAACAAACAAAGTCTATTTAAAGAAATCATATAACTCAAAATATCTTACAAATAAATTCGGAGTGCCACAGGGAAGTGTGCTTGGGCCTCTTTTATTCATTATTTATATTAAAGACATAGTAAACGTTACACGACATAGGACTATACTATTTGCAGATGACATTTCTATTATTGTTACAAATGACTTAAAAGACGGTATGACGAAGCATGAAGCGGAAATTAATAATACACTAATTGACATTATTGAATGGCTTGATGATAATAATCTTAAAATTAATTTAATTAAGACAAATTTTATTCAATTTAATAATTTAAGGCAATGTAATTTAAATATTTCATATAGGGATACTTGCATAAATCAAGCTGACTTTGTTAAATTTCTAGGGATAAATGTAGATAAGAGTATAAATTGAAAATTACAGGTTGAATCGGTATGTAACAAAATTATTCGCTTCGTGTACGTCCTAAAAAGTCTACGCCACATAACAGATCGGAGTACAATCCTTACAGCTTATCATGCTTATGTCACTTCCATTTTGCGCTACGGGTTGATACTCTGGGGAAATAGTGTAGATGTACATAAAGCATTTGTGACACAAAAAAATGTGTTCGAGCAATATTTGGTATACCACCATACCAAACATTTAGACCTCTCTTTAAAGAGCTTAAGCTGTTAACATTGCCAGGTCTTTACATATTTGAAAGTTGTAAATTTGTTCAAAATAATCTTGGTTTATTTTGTAAAGCTCGAGATGTCTATCCTCGAAATAAGAGAAATCCCGATCGACTTGTGTTGCATTTTTCTCCCAGAACTGCACTTTATATGAAAAATTGTTTAAATATGTGTATAAAAATCTACAATAAAATACCAGAAAATATTAAAACACTGGGCCCAATATTATTTAAAAAGAAATTGTTTGAATGGCTTTTAGAATGTAATTTTTATAGTGTTAAGGAATTGACTGAATAATGTGACTTTAATGATGCAATTCAAAATAATATAATAATAATCTATAAAATAATATTAATAATAATGTTATCTATCTACTTATAATTTTTACATGCCATACAATGGCGAGACATGTCGATTATTTATTCTCATAATGTATCCATCTTATGTACCATGTCTCAAAGTAAATAAATGATTTGATTTGATTTGATTTGATTTGATATACCACTCGGCTACCGTCACATTAGCAAGTCTGTTGAGCGCTTACTCTTACGCGTAAATAAATAACTTAAAAGAAACATTATTGCTTATATGCTTACTGGGAAAAATTTTGCGGGCAAAGTTATATCCAGTCCAATTTTATTTGGAAGTTAAATATTGTAAATAATCGTGACATTCCTTTTTAATGATATGATTAATTTTAACGTAAGAAAATTACAAAACCCACAACTTGCATGCGTAATTCATTGTTTTATACTGAGATGTTATTAAATCAAATAGTTAATAATTTTATTCACTGATATTACTTTTAAATTTATGAAAATATTGGTTACATTATTGGACTAGCCGAGAAAAACGGAGTTTAGGAGTATTAGGTATGTGCGCTCGGTAATTTTGCGGTACATTACTTTGACATTTTTTGTCGCGCTTTTGAGGAAAAAATACAGCACACTGTTGATGTATGTTTTCATTTTTTGTACAAAAATTGTTTATGTAAAATTTGTTTCAACACTAAACATAATTGGATGGGCAAAATGTCATTTAAAGTGCATTTAAAAATATCCAATAGACAATAGTTAAAGCTTATTTTTTATAAAGGAAATTTCAAGAAACACTATTTCAAGAAAAAAAAAAACAAGTAGCATTTTTTATGGAATTTTATGGAGGCAGTTTAAAAGTTGAAACATTTTTATCATTCTATACTTTTAGTCCATATCTTTAAAAGTACTGATTTTTACTATATTTACACTGTTACCTAAGGCCCAGTTGACTGGTTGATAGTTATAGCTAAAGTCGATACCAGCCGTTGAATTTTTACGATTGTGTATGTAATTTAATTTAATGACCATTTTTAGGTACTCTTTCTTCAAAACACATGCAACCGTAAATATTCAACCGCTGGTAACGACATTTTACCATTACTATCGATGAAGAAATTATGCCTTCGTCGAAATGTATTAACCACCATTTACAAATATCAAACATACACTTGCAAAATTTAACAAACAAGTTTGGACGCTTCAATAGAACATAATACAAAACTATTATCCAATTACAACTATGTTAAAAATATTAAGGTCGAATTGAAAACCTAATTTTTTTGGAGTCGGTTCATAACTTGACTGAGTAAAACTATAAGTAGATAAATCTTATTGGCTTTCATTGTGAAGAAGGTCTCGTGCCACTAGTACTCATAGTTTTCCTTGAATAATCTTTAAATAAAACCTTCAAACTCTCTCCTTTTCCCGGCTCAAGGGAAACGGGCTGAGACTATTGATATGTTAACCTCCTAACTAATCCAATCAATTTTGTGAATTTACATTTGTGTTCCAAGCGTATTTTCTTTATTTCTTCCTTGGCCTTTATGAGTACAATGAAGTTAATGTTTGTAGTGTTTCTAACTCTATCAAATATTTCAGCACTATCACGAAAGAAGAAATCAATGTAAATGCGGATTTAGTAATCGGCGCGGATGGGGCATTTTCAGCAGTCCGCAAAGCTATGATGAAGCAACCACTCTTCGATTACAGTCAGAAATACATTGAACATGGATATTTGGAACTCTGCATAGCACCCAGTGAGGCGGGAGGCGTAAGTTATCTTAGCTATCAGACAACATTTACATGACAATCTGGTTATTAATATTTTTAATTTTATTAACATGAATCTCGATAATAAGGCAAATCAACGACGCAATGAATCCAACGACCAATACAAAAAAATGATTAGAAATATCTGACAGAGTAACATTCTTAAACGTTTTTGGATGTATCATAACGGCCGCCCGGGTTTTTAAAACAATGAAATTCTTGTAACGCTGCAACAAACCACTTTCGAACACACGTTGAGAGTGCTTCTGAAATTTGTCCGTCAAAGGAAAACCCCTAGACAGGTATAAAGTAAAAGTGTTGTCTGCTGAAAACTTCCAAGAATCTAATTTTCTGTTGCCATCGCTGTCAATATATCTGTCTTCTCTTAGTTCGTAACTGTAAGTCATCTCAACAGCGTATAAATCTTTTCTATTTGCCACAGCGTCTAACGATGACTCCACACCGTGACATTCGGGCAAAGGAGCGTTTTCAGGAAATTCGTAACGAAACGCGTAAATAAAGTAGGTTCGAATGCCATCACTAATGCAAGGTCTTAACGGTTTCAGAGACTGTAAATTTTCCGGTGTTAATAACTCCTGAGATTGTTTTACTTGTCCAGTCACCAAACTGTACAAAGCAGTAGTGTAGAAATTGCTAATTAAAAATGTAAACCAAATCCAACATGTTAATATTGCCCTCAACCTTTTCACTTTCAATAGACTTGCGCTACTATTTCCTATGTAGAAAAATCCCCACAGTTTTAGTAACAACCCTGAATGTTTATCATATAACTTTGGTGCTAATTTTAGAAGAGCTGTGCATATTATAACTATTATAACAAAATATACAAAAAGCAATATCCAGGTGTCTTTATCAAATTCTTTGTATACTTTTCCCCAAATAGGATTGTTGAAGGCTGGAGTGTAAACGTCCAAGGTGGCAAAATTAAAGCCGTAGACGTAGTCAAATATATCAGCACGATTTTTGATCAAGACGAATCCACTGGCAGCAATGTCTGCTTCATTATTTTGGAGAGATGCTAGTAGTCCAGTTGATGTGTGATTTGGTAACACGATTCCGAAGCTAATGTTGGATATTTTAAATTCTAAATGTACGCCTTCAACGTCAGCAATTGTTTTTAACAAATAATGCTCTAAGCCCCAGACTTTGTCGTCCTCGTTCGAACTTACAATAATATTAGGAATATCTTCACTAACCAAAACCCTTGCTGAGCAATTTTTGAACGGGTTGCTTTGTGCTTTTAGAAAAAAATCTTTGATGTTTTCAGAATGTTCACATTTTGAAAGTAACTTTGCATCATCAAACCGTTTACCACAGTATCCATTTTCAAATGGATAGTAATTGTAAATATCAGCGTCATTATTATTTTCAGTGTTGGAAATAATAATGACATTATAAACTCTGTGTTTCAGAAATAATTGAAACACTTCGTTGATTCCACTGGTCGTTAAATTGTTTACATGAACGATAATATTAGAATTTGGCTCCCAAAATGTTTCCAACGTTATTTGAGCCAAACCAGCGGCTAACTCGTCGATGTTTCCAGTGAGCATGATAAATGCATCTGCACCCATGAGCCAGTTCTTACTGTCAAAGGACCTGATTACAACACCGTAGCTTTCGAAGCTATTTACCTCTTCAATCAAATAGTTGACGTCCGCATTTGAATAAACAATCGATACCGCAGAATATGACGATATCATTTGCTTTTGAATTATTTTTAATATGCACTTTATCGCAGCACTTTTTCCTTGTCCGTTCATATTTGAAGAAAAATAACCATAAGTTAAATCATTACTTTTTAGACACTCAGTAGTTTTAAGACAAAATAGCGTAAGGTAAATTACAACACCTTTCACGTACATATTCAGCTAAATTGAGTGACTTTGAAATATATACGAAAGTTTTTTCTGTTTTTTTTAAATGGGGTCAAACAGGCAGTTCATATGATTCACATTTAGTGGTGATTTACAACCGTTTAATATCCTGGAGTTGACATTAATGGTTGTGAATTTCATTTTTGAATTATAGTAGGGCGATGTGAAACGTGTGGATGATTGATAGTTTCAGATGCCGGCCAATTATTTGCACATTTGGCCACGCGGTACGTTCATGATGATCGCCCTTCCTAACCAAGACTGTTCCTGGACCGTGACTTTGTTCATGCCTTTTGAGAATTTCAAGACTTTGGATACAGAAGAAAAGCTGATAGCGTTCTTTGAGGAGTACTTTCCGGATTCGATACCGTTGATCGGTAGGAAAAAACTCATTGAAGATTTCTTTGGCGGATCTCCTTCGCCTTTGGTCGCAGTAAAGGTATTTTTTCAGATGATTTATTGATGATGTCTTTTTAATGCTTCAACACCCGAGCGGTTGCAGGCAACCGCATAACAATAGAATTTGCATTTTGTCTCGTTCACATACGCTTGAGGGATTAATAAAGTATAGTATATCTTATTTACAAGCATGTTTACAAGAATAAGTTCAATGTTACTTTTATCCAGCTCATTTGCTGTCCAATACTTTACTCAAACATTTGAGTGTTGATAGCGATACGTAACTTGAGCTACGTACTATCGATGATCGAACTAAGTGATCATACTCTTTGCAGTGTCGTCCTTATAACGTTGATGATAAGGCTCTCATAATTGGAGATGCTGCTCACGCTGTCGTTCCTTTCTACGGTCAAGGCATGAACGCTGGTTTCGAAGACTGCACACTTCTAGATGAACTCTTTCAGAAGCACAACGATAACTTAGCTGATATCCTAAATGAGTTTTCCAACACCAGATGGCAGGATATCTATGCGATTAGTGATCTAGCGATGTACAATTACATAGAGGTACTAAGGTTTATGATATACTGTTTGATCATGATTATCTTCATTTTAAAATAGAGTTGCGCTTTTGTTTAAAGGGTGTTTATGTATCATCTTTTATTCCGTTTATATTTGATATGTTTTGCATTTTATCCGCGGATTTTTCAAATGTTTTTTTTCTTTATTCTATTCATATTTTTCAGATGAGGGATTTAGTAACACGTCCTTCGTATCGTCTTCGAAAGGCGTTTGACGACCTGATGTTCTGGAGTTTCCCCAATTTTTGGGTGCCCCTGTATAACTCCGTCACTTTTACCACGATGCCATACAGCCAATGCGTGGAGAACCGTCGATGGCAAAATAAGGTAGGTTTCAATATTATATCCACCGATCTTCAATGGATAAACTCTAGTGCTCTAACCCATTCTTGTTTGGGAATTAAAAGGTTTTTAATATGAGCGAAAATATTGTATAACTTGCCTGCGCTATAGCGCTCTATTGGTAGATTTTAGTTTGAGTGTTCTTTCAAAACCAGCCAGAGTTAGTTTACACCCTGCATGTATTACATATTTGATGTAGTTATATTTCCGTAATTTTACCTCCATTAGTTTCCGCTCGATAGAAATAAATAGTAATATTATAAGCGAAAGTGAGTGAAGGTTACTTTGCTAGCAGTAAAAATAATTTGTACGCGTTTAAGTTAAATTATGGTTGCTAACAAATTTATGTTTTTTATGTTTTACGGCTCGTGATGACAGGTTTATGCTTGAAACCCCTAAATGATAAATAGTGCAACGTGTTCTTCAAAGTAAAGGGCGCTATTGTTGGGGAAAAATGAAATGCTCACTGTTTGTAGTGATGGTTAGTGGTTCACACTTTTGATTTACAAGTGGGTCTTAAAAAAATCGGTAAGAGCTTTGAATAAGATCACGCAATTTATTACCATTTGGTACACTTCAGAGCTGTTTTTGTTAAAATAGCACTTATTTTAACGTTCATCGTACTCCACTGTCATACGGCCACGTTCACGTCTAAACTGTTGTAAATGATGGCACAGAATCCCTGTACACAGAGTAAAACTATCTGTGATTTTCGTTGACGTTTATTTTCAAAAACAAACATGTTATGAAAATTAAATGATAAAAAAGAAGCTAGATTTTTAAAATTTTTGCAAAATATTCACGTCGACTCACTTGAGCGAATGTCAAATAAAAACCCCTCCCCAAGCAGCCAAAAGATACATTAATAGCTCTAAGATAAATACATTTCATTATTTTTTTGACAAGTGCCGCTAAATCTTGAAGTTGGGGTTGGTAACTTTTCAGACCGCCTGTGTACGTGATAAATCTTTAGTGACAGTATGCCACCCATTCACTGTTTTTTTTTTTCACTAGTAATAAGTCATTTAATATGTCAGTGTACTTTTGTATTGACACAAAAGAAGTGACGATGATAGGCGGTTTAAGACTATCGTGTGCAGGCGAAGCAATTGGCGGAATTGCCTATAGTTAGGGAGGCGAGGTAGCTAAATGGCGTAATTCAACGGCGCCGTCGAGACCTATCAAAATCGAAAGATAAAATAATTTCGAAAAGAAAAGCTCGTATGGTAAAAACCATTTTAGCGGTGGGTTTGGCGTGTACGGTTTTTCAAAAATGTAAAAAAAAAATAGTTACTTGGGCATTCTCGAGCGCGTCAGATATTCATACTACGTATGCTCCAAGTGCCTCTGATAACAACGGTATAAAGTTGAAATTTATAAAATTATTTTGCTTTAATGTTTCCGCTAAGCGACGCCGGCGCAGGCAACTAACAATACAAACCGTCACCGCGTTTAGTATTAGTTCAGGCAAATGCAGGATGCACCACCCGCCCTCCCTCAATACGCATGCGGCACAGCTGATGCAATTATTAGTACCCAACACCAACGTGCAAAATACCTCGACGCGTTTCGCCACTACACGTGGCATCCTCAGGAGATGTTGTCGCCTCGGCGGAGCACGGACGACTGAACTGTGTCGGCTGGCGAACAGGCCTTTTATACTTTCCGTCCACTAATGAGGTGACGTAATCGTTGTAACGGAAATTTGAAAATTAAGTTAATCCGTTGGTAGTTGACGGTTATTATTAATACATTGTTGATTTGAAAATATATTTAGAAGTGCAGAGGCGGTATAACTGACCTGTTCGTTCAACAATGTAAGCGTATTATCTTTATTATGTTTTATTATTTCTAATTGTTCCAAAACGGATAGTTTCAAGCCTTTTTCACAAGTATGAAGAACAGAAAATGTATGATTATCAGGAATACTATGTCCTGAATCTAAAAGATGTTTGGCGAAATGAGACCTCTCAGGATGGTTGTTTCGGTAAGCGGAAATATGTTCTTTATAACGTGTGTTGAAGCTCGGCCGTAGCTTAAATTTAAATTAGAAATAGAACAAAACGATAGTATTAACTTTTTAGATTTAACTATAACAAGGGTGCAGGGTAAACATGAATTTCAAATATATCGAAAACCAACACATACTGACACTGTCATTCATGCATCATCTTGTCATTTTGTATTGTTAGTTGCCTGCGCCGGCGTCGCTTAGCGGAAATTTAAAGCAAAATAATTTTATAAATTTCAACTTAATAATGGATTTCCGCAAAGTAACGCCTGATTCCATTAATTAACAACGGTATACTAATCTGCTGGTTTGCGTGGTGGGGGTAGGCATATAAAGTAGTCAAAAATGCAAAAAAAATTATTACTCGAGCGCGTCAGATTTTCGGAAGGGGTGTTAAGTAGGCCCCAAGGAAGCTCCCTTTAAAAAAACTGACGATTTCGGCGTGACCATAAGTTACGATGAATTTTTGAAAATGCAAAAAAAAAAGTTGTTTTGAAATACTCGAGCGCGTCAGATTTTCATAGGGGAGGTTTATCTCGGTATCCTAAAAGCATATTTTCTTAATCTGACAAAAATGTTGGTGGGTTCTCTTAATCTGACCGAAAAGGTTTTTTGGTTTCTTTTAATTTCCTTACTTCTTTCTTTTTAATAATTCTTCACTTCGTTTTGCTTACGGTACGTCCAAAAAACAATTTGAGGATCAACAGGCTATTGAATAATATACATACATGAAACTGTACATGTTAATAATACTTTTGTATACAGATACGCGTAACTTTTTCTGAGTCCACGAAAATTGTCGAGAAGCTTTAGAAAAAAAATTTGAGATATAATAAAAGTAACATAATTTAATCATCGTTATTTCATATCAATTTTTTGTTAACACCCTCAGTTTTCAAGATATACTCAAAAAACCGGGAGTTTGAATTTTTATGATGCTTCAAGTCAAAAAGTTTTAACTTTGGACAAAAATGTAAACCCTTTTTTGAGACCTTTTTTGTGTAAAATAAAATTACCTTTTTGTTTATTTAAACTTTTTTTTGTAAAATGTATCGTTCACGACTTATATGCCGAAGATGGAAGGAAGATGAAATGACTCCTCCACACTTCCGGTCATGCGGAAACCGGCAGATTTTGTATTTTTAGTACGTTTTAAATTATATTCTTCAAAATAAAAAATAAAAAAATCGCGCTCGAGAATGCCGGATTAACGTTTTTTTTTACAAGTTCGCGACCCTATAACTCGGCGGCGTCAAGGACTTATCGTCAGATTAGTTAAATTTAGTCTTAAAACACTAAAATCAACCCCCAATATCTTAATCTGACGCGCTCGAGTATTTCAGACTATCGTTTTTTTTTACTAATCTTATCGTCTATCCTAGGCGCGCGTCACTACATATAGAGCTAAATACTTTACAAGGTTGTTCTATTAGGTCCAAGGTATCTCTCATATCTTAAACTGCCACGCTCGAGTATTACCGAAAATTCTTCTCCCTAACTACTATATTTGCGATCGAAATATGCTTGCAGGGGATAACGTTTTCCAACCCGTAAACCCTTATGGAATGAAACAAATTTGATATCATTCGTTTTCATACATCCTAAAGTAAACTTGTACGTCTTCGTTATTTTTAAATTAAGACTTGATTGTTTTAATAGGAACGATTGGGTTTCGGCTCGTTTTCAAGACGCCATTCTGAAGACTGTTGGCTTGTTTGCATGTTGTACTCATAAACCCACGTCTCGTTGCCAGTTATTATACGTGTCATAAAGGTCGGATCCGTAGAAGCTCAGGAAACCAAGTCTTCAGCGACATGCTTTCGCTGCGCTTTTTGAACAAAATTAAGCTCTTTTGGAACTTGTAGAGCGGTGACGCGTTTCATGCCTAAAATGTCCATGAGAATTTTGTGGACGGACTTAAAAGATATGTTCACCTCACTAGCCAACTCTCTCAGACTCATACGTCGACTTACGAGCACTAGCTTCTTGATTCGAAAAATTTAGAACGACCTCTAACGCTGGTCTTTTTATTGACATATAAATGTTGATTTTTTGACAACCCGTCTGGTGTAGTGGTCGAGAAATCGCCTACTACGCAGCGGGTTGCGGGTTCGATCCCCGCACAATACAAACATTTGTGTGCATGAACATGTCTGTTTGTATTGGTCTGGGTGTTTTCTATGTATACCATGTATGTATTTTTTACAAACAAAAAGTATTTAAGTATGATATCCGTTGTCTGGCACCCATAATACAAGCTTTGAGTAGCTTACTTTGGGACTAGATGGCGATGTAATGTAGGCAATTCTCTGCACGCCGTTCCGCCTGCACACGAGTCTTTAAATTTCTGTGCGTGTCCAAATTTTAATGGAGTGGGGTAAACTTGGCATAAACCTATTTCACTAATTATTACATTTTTTTTACAGTCTTATCTCAAAATGAATTTGTTTGTTTCAGGTTTTATTAACGATTATTATCTTGATGGTGTTTATTATGGTATTCTATGCATTTAAATAAACATGCGTCATTAACGGTAAGATTTTAACTCAATAAATATGTCCTGAAATAAATTATATGTCAATACATCATCGAATTTTCTTATGTTATACATAAAAGAAAGGTATGAAATTTACTTTATTTATAGGAAACCCAATGATGAGACAGTAGTGATGACGAATGTTCTAGTAATGACATACCTACATTATTTGAGTGTTAGTTGTAGTAATTATACAGAAGTATGAACTAGATTCGGGTATCGAACTGACATAGGTGATTCCTCATAAAAGTGTCCTATGTATTTATTCTACTCACTGTCTTTTTGAATATATATAGCTTTTCTAGATAAAATTAAACACGTATTTACTCATACAATTGTCATTTATTTATTTCTCAGGATAATTACCTAGCTTGATAAAATAGCTAAGCTCATTCTTTGAATTATTATTTTTATTGCAATCATAGAAAACTCTAAGAAGAGATAACGAGAAAAGCTCATTTAATTTAATACACACTATAAATATAATGTAAACTTTCATATACGTTTTACATCACCCACACATAATTAAAGGGTGTCGCTTGTAATAGGATCAAAAAATTTAATGTTTTAATTCAGAGAAATGGTAAATCCAAAGTTAGAATCCCTAAATAAGGTATATCATAATCGCTAACTCCTAGAACGGCTTAAATGATAAATAAATAAATATTGGACACCAATCACATACATTGCTCTGATCCCAAAGTAAATGACCAATGCGCTTGTGTTATGGAAATCAGGCACAACAAATAAAAGCTAACGTCAAGTTTTATGTTTTAAGGCAAGACACATTTGTTTGCAATACATTTAAATATGTCCTAATTTTTTGACTATACTTGACGACCTCCGTGGTGGAGTGGCTAAGCACTCGGGTTTTAAGGCGTCACCGCTCCGAGGTCCCGGTTTCTATTCCCGGTCAGGTCAATGTAGAAATCATAATTTTCTATATTGTCTCGGGTCTGGGTGTTGTGTTACCACTGTTGTGTCTAATTTCCATAACACAAGTGAATAGGCTACTTACTTTGGGGTCAGAATAATGTATGTGATTTGAGTCCAATACTTATAAATTTATTGATTTTGATTTTTTTACTGGATAATAAAAGGGGTATATAATATTATGATTTTTTGCTCCTATAACAAGCTTCACCTGTATATATTGAACGTATTATGGCCGCTATTGGCGAAATCACACAAAAGTAAAATGTGCTCACCTTGTTATGGCCCTTGTACTACACAGAAACATTCAGATTCATTATAACTAAGTATAGCTAGTAAGTATAGTTCTCTGATTTTTTAATAAGATAGACCATAGTGCTCCAATCGCACTTTTTCTTTTTTAATGTTGCAAGCGTAGTGCAATGATGTTGTGACAATTCTATTATTTGCGATTAATTGATCTTGATGAGTTTTCAATTCTAATAATGCTTATTTACTTAGATGAATTATGCTCGTTCATGTACAACGTTGCATAGAACTAAAACAAACGTAATACAGAAAACAGTTGTTCTAAGGAGTAAAAAATCAAAGTCATTTCCCTTGCAATACCAATCTTATTGTATGATTTTTGAAACCCGTTTTGATGTTACCTTATATAAATAATCTATAATTGATAGTGATGATATTTGTAAGAAACATGATTTTTGACAGATGAAACCTTTTAAAGATTATTGTAAATAACTTTTGTAGTTATAATTCAAACAAATAGTACTTTTGCACGAAACAAAATAACAAAAACAACGATTGAATAAATTGCATTTTTCGATTATTTCGAATTATTATGAAGAACACTATTTTTGATTGATCTTGTGAAACAAGATGTGTGTGTAAGGGGTAGATGATTCAGTGACGGGTGATAGAATAGTGTGGAAGAGGCAATCATACTGCGCCGACCACAAATCAACTGAGAACAGGGCAAGAGAATAATGATGACTATTTTTAAATTACGAATAAGTGGCCAGCCACCAAATGTGATTTCGGAACTACAGTAGATAAATAACTGAAGTCAAGGCTATATGGTTTATACCTTGGGTAAATATGTTCTGTGGTTTAACCCTTTGCATTTTCCAATATAAACGGAAAGAAGAGAACCGAAAAATAAAGAATTTTAGTCTATCTTATACAAAAAAACAAAGCATAAATTCATGACAAGTTTTGTTTTGTTTTCGGGAACGTTTAATACTAATATCGCTAATATAAATGAGTTTGAAAACTCATAAATTATAAGATTAAACAAGAACCCGCAACCTCTGGCCAGTTAGCCAGTCGTAGCGGCGGGTTCAAATCCTGTCCGTGTGTAAGTTTACGGTTTCTCATTTAATCTTAAAAGAATTAAAAACCATGAGTGTCCAATATTCATAATCTTACTCAAAAATAAAATGTTATACAACATTAAATTACTGTAGTTATTTCCCAAAATTTAAATAAGTTTCAATTCATCATTATGTCAGTACACTTCAAACTCGGTAGGGAAAATTATTGCGTTGCTTTTACTTTTAACTAACGTAAATATCAACTTGATCTTATTCCAAACATTTTATTTCAGTTAATATTTCAATGATAAACACGGTGGCAGCAAGAAATGAACCGAGGCCTAGAATACTAAAATGGACTCTCAAATCGGCCAAAGCAATTGCTCTGAATGGTTTGGATTTTCTTTGTAACATAGATTTGCTGTAAATATTGAAAGTCTCCAAATGCCGTTTCAGTAGACCGCCTTCAAAAAAATGCCATGCGTGTTTCTCAATTTTATCTCTTAAAGGGAATCCTCTAGTGAGGTAAATAACTATCATCACATTTTCTGTAAAATCCCTTATATTCATCTTTCGATTCCCATCATCATCAATATATTTATATTCATTTGTCGTGTAACTATCTTTCAGAGCAATTGTGTACAAATTTGAATTAGTAGCTACTCTATCCAATCCTCGACCTGGGATAACACAATCACTGAATTGATTTTCGGGTACTGTTATGTTAATGTATCTAAAATAATGAACTTGACCCTCTTGAAGACAGGCTCTTTGGGGCACCTCACTTAAGTTTAAGCTTACAAAGCCATTAGATTCTTTTGTCTTGGTAGATATCAAACTGAACAAGCGTGTGGTGTACAAATTGCTTACAAAAAAAGTCATCAATATCCAGCTTGTCAATATGATTCGTATATTCTTTTTAGCTAACAAACCTAGATAGCCATTACCATTGAAGAAAAAACCGTACAATTGAAACAAAACCTTTACGTAATTCATTGGTGTGGTCGGAGATAAATTTAAAAGAAACACGCATAAAATTGTCACCAGAAAGTAGCATATAAGAAGAAGTAACCAAGTTTTGCGATCGAATACCTTATAGTATTTCTCCCAATAGGAGACTGGCTTAACTGTAGTAAACAAACAGTATTTGGCATGATGTGCTCCCCACGCGTAGTCAAACACGTCGATGCGGTTTTTGGATAAAGGTATAGCACCAAATGCAACATCAGCTTTGCCAGTTTGGAGATAACGCAACGCTCCGTATGAAGATCCGTTGGGTAGCACTAGGCCTGGAGATATTTCATGGGTATTTATGTATCGAAGGGTCACCCCCTCAATTTCTGCTATGCTGTCGAAAAAATATTGCTCTGTCCCTTTTATATACCTTTCGTTATTTGTTCGGTTGCTCGATTCTAAAATCACTAAGGGGAATAGTTCTAACAAGGCTACTGTAACAGTACAGTTTCTCATTCCATCGATAAACTTGTTCGGAAAACAATCTCGTGAATCAGCAAAGTTTTTGCAGTTTCCGAGAAGTCTTACTTCACCGATCGTTTTTCCGCAATTCCTATTGTTATATGGAAAATATGTATAAACAGAAGTAACTTCTCCACTGACTAAAGCAACTACGTTAAACACAGAGTAATTGAAAAGTATTTCGAAAATATGGTCCACTTCATTTTTAGTGATTTCTTCAACAAAAACAATCATTTTCGCTCTTGGATTCCAGAACTCGTATTTTGTAACATGCGCCATGATTTTTCGAAGTCCGGTTAAGTCTGTTGACAATATTATGTAATGTTTCGCCCAATGGAGAACACTCACTCTATTTGTTGATGCTATGACCACATTGTAGCACAATTTGATGTTGATGTTATTTGTCAAGTAACGCATATCCGTCCTGTAGTTTAGCACATGCACCAACGTATTACACGGAATATATTTGGTTACAATTT
This sequence comes from Pyrausta purpuralis, assembly GCA_963924145.1. Taxonomy (NCBI): domain Eukaryota; kingdom Metazoa; phylum Arthropoda; class Insecta; order Lepidoptera; family Crambidae; genus Pyrausta; species Pyrausta purpuralis. The sequence goes on along the minus strand of OZ001649.1, from coordinate 6,047,907 downwards.
TTAATACGCATTTTAGTGTTTCGATAATTTGGTTGTTAGGTCCTATGTTATTGAAGGTATTATTTAGTAACAGTGTACTAGTTTGAGTAGGATACACGTTTATAGTTAAACAGAAGATAATAACACCCTTAAACACCGTCTCCAACGAACCCATTTTCTCAAATGAGAAGCTTAGTACTTTTGTGTATTAATCTTTTAGACAGTACAATTACTTATATTTCTTTGTGATAAATCGATGTGTGATGTAAAAGGCAAACAATTTAGGACAATACCCTTGTCTCATTTCGTTTTTAAAATAGCTTGCAAGGTACCTATTCATTTGAAAAATGAAGCACTAATTACTTCTAATAAAAAATGTTAAGAAGGTAGTAGAAAGTTTTTAGTTCATACGGAGTAGAGGAAACCTTACTTGCTAAACCTAGCAAGTTTATTAAAAACAGAGATTGTCGGTTGATAAGACAGAGTTAATTTTGCGTCACTTTTCCCGTATATGTGTTTTCGTATAATAATGATAATAATGATCAAAACAAACAATTGTATTGGTATTTCATATTTTTGTAACAACCTGTCTAGCATTGCTTACGTGGGATATTACATAAATTTGTAAATAAATAAATTAATAACTAAACCTAAGGTTTATTTTAGTTTTTAGCCAAAATCACAGATAATATACTATTATTTATGATAGCCTACACGGCTAAATGAGCTGAATTGCCCTTTTGCCTTTTTGCCACACATTTTAAAAACACTTTAATTTGTCTCATATCGATGGCTAAGGCTAAAAACTCACGGCGCGGTTGTCTCCCCCGCCCGCCGCGGCTGCTGAAGAAAGCGGTTTTATTTCAAAGCTCACAATACCGCAGGTTTTTGCGGCTCAAGCTTATTTCAACTAAACACGTGACGACGCGGTTTTCACCTGCGGCCGCTGCAGCTGCGGTGTCGGAAAGAATGAACGAGTAATGACGAAAATTATTAAATGTTACTTATATTTTTATTTAAACTGAATACAAAACAAATTCAAGTACATAACTCGTGGGATGAGTTATAAATAGATATAAATATTATATTATATAATATTAGAAAATATAACCTCCTTTTTAAGGATGTTGTACAGTTGTATTATGTATGTACAGTCGCCAGCACATCAGGTTACCCACTTTTGCTGCAAATTACCCCTTATTACAACGGCATAAGACACCGCAGTGTTGACCTTAACGTGCTGTTGTCCATTCATTGAACATTGCAAGTGCACCGTACTAGATCTGTTGGTGGGTGTTTCAGTTAATACTATCATCGCTAAACAACACCCATGAAAGTCTGTAACTGATACATGATATACAAAAAGTTCAATAACGAATATTTCCTGAAACAGGTTATGTGCACGGTATTCGCATCAACACACATCACAATTCTTGTTCGCTTAACGGGCTGATTTTTCAATAGACAGATAAAAAATATTCGTCGAACCAAATACAATATGGCTAATTTGAAAACGTAACCTAATTGTCAGCAATCATACGTAGGTAACTGTTTTTTTAAATCTGTAACTATATAATGTAACTATTGACTACAGGCTGAGTCAATGATCCGACGATCTTTTCCTTCGATGTGTAGACTGGAGATTCCAAATAAAACACTTCTTCTTGAGATCGGTGACCGTGAGAGCGCGTACGATCTGGCCAACTCACGGCCCTATATTTATTTAAAAATACACTGTTGACTTATTGACTAATACAGATTAGTTACAAACAGGGACGGACACAAAACAAACATCTGTGTATTCATTCTAACGCTTCCTACAGCCACCCTCCGACATCGAGATATGGAGGGAGAAAACCGATGTTGTTGTACCTATCTCCTTCTTACATTTTTGTAACCTACCTACATTAATCGTCATAAAATGCCCACCCGCGACAATCGACTCTATGAGTTTCCTACGTACGAATTTTCTGACCCCCATATCGCACTTTCTGAGGGTATCAGAAAGTGCGATATGGGGGACAGAAAATTCGAGGGCTTTACCGGCCTCGCTCCACTTGAGCGAGACAGCCTCCCTGGGTCTCCCTCGCCCCTGTACTAAACTACCTACATATTTCTTAATATTTCCTAGCTAGTTAATTGTTACCCTACCTGCCTACTAATTTGCAAGTGGGAATTCCTAACTAACTGGTTTCTTATTATTGAAATAAAACGAGCCTTAAGCTAAATACAATGCTTACACGCTATGGCCCTAACAGAAAATCATATTTATTTTCATGAAAAATCCTTATAAATAAACATAATTAAACTTATTACTAATACATGATTGGGTGTCCGTAACAGTCTCCCCCCGGTGAAGCGTTGCGAAGTGCGAACTTCTTCTTATTTCACCGCCTTTTAAAGTGTGTTAGTTTTATACATAAATATAAAACAATTTAAAATATAAAAAGCTTATTCGAAGTGGTCTCCATTGGCTGCAATACAGTCCTTTAAACGTCGATGTCAGTTATTAATAGAAGCACGCACTCTTTCCATGCGAAAATTCTTCACTGCCAATGCCAATCGTATGGATTGTTTTAGGGACTCCAAATTATCATGGCGTTTAGAGCAAGCCGTACTCTCTAAAACTGATCATAAATTAAAATCCAGCGGATTAAGATTGGGACTAGACGACGGCCAGTCTTCAGCTCTGATGAAGTCTGAAACGTTCGCTTCTAACCAAGACTACGTGGACCGAGCTTTATGACCCGGCGCCGAGTCTTGTTGGAAAGACCATGCTTGGTTATTGAACATGGTGTTGTTAAGGGACTTAACTACCTACTCAAGAATGTTATCTTGATACACTTGTGCCGATGTTTTAATACCTTTTTCATAAAAAAAATGCCCACGTTGCACTCTGCCGACTAATTGGGAAGCTTTCCTAGAGGTTTGAGCATAAATACGGTCATTTTGTTTGTTAAAATGTTACTCAATTTTAAAGATTTTCTCATCCGTAAACAAAAATTTTCTGTGACCTCCCTTTACGTACCGCTTCAGTAGTTTTTTCGATTTTACCACCCTATTCTTTTTTAAATTATCAGTTAAAAAATGACCAGTGCGTCTCTTATAGGCTGCACGTTCTAAGTCATCTTTTAAAATACGCGACATTGTTCTGGGTGCTATCTTGATCTCCCGAGATAAAATCGTTTGCTTTCGGACAGGTTTTCTGCGAATTCCTTCCCTTACTGCTTTGACCATCTTTTTCGAACGAACACTACGTGGACGGCCAGATCTTTTTGTATAACAAATAGAGCAGGTCTCATTGTACCTATTGATAGCCCGGTACACAAAAATTTGACTAATAATACCAAGCGTATGGAGAGTTTTAAAAATTGCATTTGACTCCATACCGACTTTGTGTAATGCAATCACAGCGATTCGGTTCTTTTTATCACACCACTCCATTTTAATATCGCAAAATATTATAAAATGTATTGGAGCCAAAATTAGAAAACACAATGAGCAATCGTATAAAAATGACAGATTCCAAATTCAAATGATCAAAAATCAAAAATCTTTCTTATTTTTAATTGTAACAGTAGGTATTTATGGCCAGACTGTGTATATACACGGCTCTCGTAGTAAAACATGTAAATAACGCTCCTCACCGCTTTTCGTGACGACGGCCCACAGTTATGATCATGGGACCAAAGAAATCTAGACCACAGCTAGAGAATGGTCTGGTGTAAGCCTCTACTTGAGCGCGTGGCAAGACCCCAGGCAAAGGTGTCACAGGTCTCGCATTTCTCATTCGACAAAAGGCGCACTAATAGGCCACGGCGCGAACGGTAGGTCGCAATCGCGGTATCCAGTATCTCTGTCGTACATCGTTGACGACGCGTTCATTGTGCGAGTGATTGGCGCGACGGTGTTCCTTACAGCACAACAACCGTGCGTACGGGTCGCTGCCGTCCAACATTACGTGCGTACTATCGGGGGCTGACACACCCGCTGCCCTCGTCCTTCCTCTTGCCCGCAACACGCCTTCCTCGTCCATGAATGGATCAAGTCTTCTGATGCGACTCCCTGCCTTTAAGTTTTGACCTCTTTCTAGGCGCTCTATGTCTTCTCGAAATGAGTCTGCCTGCGCTCGCCTCATCAGCCATCTTTCCGCTCTTTCTATGTGTTCTTTGGTCAAAACAGTTGCGCGTTTACGACATTTATCTATAAATAGAAGCACATACGCCATCGCCCTTACTAGGCGCTCGTAGTTCGAGAAACGCCCGGCGTCTGGCACGCTCCATTTGTCCTCTGTCGCGACGCTACATACAGTCTCCTCGCTGCTCTCTGTGCAGCCTGCTTAAGACGGCCATGTTTTCTCTGGTTCATATAAAAACGATGGCCCAGTAAACCATCTGTCTTCATATGATTTCATTTCTGTGATGACTCTAGTCGCGTCGTCCGCTACGTTGTCTTGCGTCGGCACCCACCGCCACTGATCGGGCCTTGAAAACTCGCATATCTCTCAAGCGGTGCGCTACGTATGGCGTGTAACGCACTCTATCGTTCCCAATCCAGTGTAGAACGGTCGTAGAGTCTGTCCAGTATGTAACTCTATCGAACTGCCGCCTGTGCTCCTCCATTACTGCCGACGCAAGTCTCGTTCCGATAAGACACACCTGTAACTCTAGACGTGGTATCGTCTTCGTATTCATCGGGGCTACACTTGCCTATGCTGCCGCTAATACCACAAGACGTGATCCATCCTCGTACTCTACAAGCCAAAAGACTGCTGTCGCGTAAGTAGCCTCGCTAGCGTCGCAGTACACGTGCAGCTGCTTTCCAGTCACTCCCCCCGTCAAAGTGTAGAGGCGGGATAGACGCAGACTGCTAAGTGTCTCTACGTTCCGCAGCCAAACGCTGAATTCCTGCGCTATTTTTTCAGGTTGGCACACTCCGTTGCTTTTGGCCGCGGCGTCAAAAACTAGTCTAATCTTCTGTGGCTTGTTAACATTTACCACGGCAAAGTGTGGTAAATACCAGAGACGCGGGCTCTGTGTGTCGGCTTCTCGGCATTCCTCTGCGTAGCTTTTTCTCAACATACTCTCGATCTGGGCTGTGTACTTTGCTTTGAAGTCTTCTGATGCGTCCATCTTTTTTTCTATTGACGTGAGCTTCCGCCTAGCAGCGTCGTAGCTCGGCGGCATAACTGTCTTAACCTTGCGCCACGGCTATCTAACTTCATATCGCTGATCGACACATCTTACTGTTGACTCAACGGCTTCTAAGGCGCTCACATCATCAGGGTTCTCGTGTTCCTTCTTCAGAATGCCCATTGAATCGATGTCAAAGTATGACTTCACCATGTTGCGTAATTTTGTGTCAGGTTGTGTAGACCGAGCTCTCCCATGATCGTCGACGAACAACATCGTATCTCTCTCCCTTATGACTCGGGACGGCCCTAGACCATGTATCACCCACCCCAGTCTGGTGAGCGATGCTGCTGGCTCGTGGCGTTTGTCTGTCAACAGCTTCCTGCTTTCTATCAGATGCCAGTTATCCGCGCCTATGAGGACCCGCGGCTTGGCGTTTACATAACACACGTCACTCTCGTTCAGGTTACGCATGTGTCCATACTCTAAACAGCTCCGACCCACCGTTTGAGTATTCAAGCGGAGATTCTTCATCGTTCTCGCTTTCACCAAATATTTCTCGTTGTTACTGGCGATCATTTGAAGCTCCACTTCTCTGCTTGTGTGTGGTACGCTCTGTGTATTCACACTGCATATGTGTAAGTCTCGAAGCGGGCCTTCTGCACCGAAGTATTCCGTCAAGTCCTGATCGATCAACGTAACCGTAACCCCTTCGTCAAGTAGAGCGTGTGTTTACTCTACCCCGTGGCCCCTCAATGACGATCGGACATACCTTCAACAACACCTTGGATGCCCCCACAGTATGGCTAACTGAGGCTACCACTTCTTTGTTGTGTTGACTTTCGCTGTTTTCACGCTCTGTGTGTAACAGCCTGTGATGACGTCGGTTACAGCCATTTTCATTACACATCGGCTTTACATTTGATTCGCCTGTGCTTATTTTTCAAGCATAGAAAGCATATCTTTTCTTCTTTCAACCAATCCCATCTTTGCTTTATTGTCATGGTTTTAAACTTCGTGCACTTTGATTCTTCGTGGTCCCCGCCGCAGCATAAACACGTCTTATCTTGTGCCGTCGTACCTAGCCTTTTCCTCGACTGTGGCGTACACACCAGTGTTTCGCTTCTTTGAGTTAGCCTTCTGCTTAGCTTGCACTTCTTTCTTCGCTGCACTGTTGCTAGGTTGCGACACGTATGTGAATCGAATCGCTTTATTCGCTTCCTCCATCAAAAACTGCGATAATGTCACAATCTCTGGCTCCGTGTAGCTTGCGTACCGGGCAGCGTAGTCGCACCATCTTGTTTTCAAGTGTGGGCTCAGCTTATCGACCACTTCTCGGGTCATCAACAGATTTCTGAGGCAGCTTTTATTATCTATGGAGTCCAGTGTGTACGCGATATTCTGTACCTTAATCGCGAACGAATTCAGTTCACTGGCTGTCGTTCCAACTCGCGGCAGGTTATTGAGGTCGTCCAGTGCCCGATCAATGATCACTTCTGGAATTCCATAACATTGTTCTAGCGTTCGCATGATCTTGTCCGGACCGGTGTCACGGTATAACAACGCCGCTACTGCCTCCTTGGCTTCTCCTTTTAAACAATTCCTCAATCTAGCCAGGTTCTCGGATTTACTGAAGATGCATGATCGCGTTGAATCATCCATTGCAGCTTTAAATGGTAACCAGTCGTTCGTGTTTCCATTGAAAATCGGTAACTCAATAGCTTGAGGTTGGGCCGGTCGTTTCGAGATAATCCTCTCCAATGTGTAAGCAAGTCGTTCCGCCCCGTCAGCATTTTCTTGGGGTCTCGCTGTACAATCATTGTTTGACTCGATCTGTAGCTGCACATCTTGTTGCATGTTGTTTACATCTTCATTTAATTGTATGCTCGGCGAATTCAAATGTCGGTTTCTATCCACCTCTATATAACGCGCATTTTTTTCCTTGCGTCGCGTAAACAAATGTCTATTTCTTTCATTCCTCTCTTCACGGAGGGTAGGAATGCTGCAAGACAGACGCTGTGGGAAGTTGCGTGTTTACATCTTGACGCCGGGTCTGGGCTTGATCCGACCAGTCATCTACCCTCGCTAGGGTCTCACCGGCGGGTAGGCTCTCACGGTCATCTTCATCTGTTGTATCCATTATCGTAGCGATCTCAAATTCTAATTTCTTTTGAATTAGATTCTTCTCAATAGCCGCCAACTGCTCGGCAGCTCTCAACTCGGCTTGCTTTGAACGAGCGGCGACGCTTGACCTGGTCGACGACGGCGGCGGCCTTATCCTAGGCGCGTCGGCGTTAGCGTCGTGACGTCTTTCTGCCAACGTTTCTATTCGTCCGCCTTCTGCGGGTAGTTCAGTCTGTCGTAACGAACTCGCGGTGGCTTGCACAGACGGTGATGCGGTGGCTCTTCGAAGTTGCGTTGTCTCTCACGGTCATCTTCATCTGTTGTATCCATTATCGTAGCGATCTCAAATTCTAATCTCTTTTGAATTAGATTCTTCTCAATAGCCGCCAACTGCTCGGCTGCTCTCAACTCGGCTTGCTTAAAACGAGCGGCGACGCTTGACCTGGTCGACGACGGCGGCAGTATTATCCTAGGCGCGTCGGCGTTAGCGTCGTGACGTCTCTCTGCTGTTGTAACGTACTCGCGGTGGCTTGCACAGACTGTGATGTGGTGGCTCTTCGAAGCTGCGTTGTTTGTAGTCTTCAGCTTTCATTTTCCCAGCTTGGCTGCGCGTAGTCGGCATCTTTTTACTTGCTGCCCCTACTCCTATCAATTCCAAACAGGTACACTACCAAGGGGAGCCTGTCTGGGGATGGATGCTCGTGCAGGATCGGAAGGGAGGTACCGCCGGCAGAGAGTGTACGCGTCCGTGGGATGCTCAGTTCTGGCTAGAATTATATTATATACGTGGTTTGTAGAATATTATTGCTACTAATGAAACAAGATGTACACTCAATCGCCTTTATTTCCGAAGTGACAAGCCATAATACAATGACAGACGTTATTTGATTTTGTGGGTATAAAAAGCTAGAATTACCCTCAAAAATACATACATAACACCCCCCTTGTGAACTTATACATAATTGATAATTTAAGAACGACTTACATAATCTAGTTTTATAGTTTTACAATCGAATATACTATGTACAGGCGTAATCAAACCTTTACTTATATAAAGTGAAATATAAATAATACTAAGTATCAATAAGGCTACCCAGAACAGATTAACCCCTACCTTAATTATAACAAACGCTGTACTTAAAACTAACGTTACATACTAAAAAGTTTCCGATTTATGTAGTTAAATAATCAATCTCAAAACCAAATCTCAATGGTGGTTTTCTAACGCGTTTTGAGTTAACTGGGCTGGCTGGTGGCAGTGCCGGTGCCCCGGACACAGCCGCCGGAGCCTGCGCGGCGTCCGCGGGCCCTGGGCAGTCTGCTGGCGACTGGCGCGCCGGCGGAGCCCCGGGTAACGGAGACTGAGGGAAAGTATCACCTGGTCGTGTGACGGTGGGGGCCAAGGATGATGGAACAGAATATGGAACATGAATAAATCTTTTCTTTAATTGATTAATATGCCTATTACTCGTGTTACCGTCTTCCCTTCTTACCTCATAGTTTCTTGTACCTTTTTCTTTTTCGACTATACCCGGAATCCATCTTTCCCTCCCGTTAAATTCTTGTATCCACACTGGATCTCCTTGTTTAATCTGTTCTCTATGATTTCCCCCTGCTTGTTCAATCTATTTCCTTTGAGATCTGTGTACCCTCTCCTCCACAGCGTTCGTGTTCCTTAATAGATCTAATCGTGAGCGAAGAGGTCGTTTTTGTAAGAGCATTGCTGGACTTTCTCCGGTCGTGGCTTGCTCACAGTTTCGATAATTTAACAAAAATGTTTGTAAAGCCATCTCTAAATCTTGATTTTCTCTGATAGCTTTCTTAATGGCTCTTTTGCATAGTTTTACGGCGCCTTCAGCAGCCCCGTTTGACGCTGGGTGGTATGGTGCAGTAAAAATGTGTTTTATACCATTCAATCTATTGAAGTTATCTAATTCTTGACTGGTAAATGGCGGTCCGTTGTCTGATACGATTTCTTTTGGTAACCCAAATCTTGCAACAGCCGTGATCAAAGTTCTAAGAGAAACCTCTTAGAACTTTGATCACGGCTGTTGCAGTTGTCCTATGCATTAAAAATGCCTCTATCCACTTTGTCGTCGAATCTATGATAACAAAAAAAGTCTTACCTTCATATGGCCCTAAAAAATCAATATGTAGTCTACTCCAAGGTTCTTTATAATATGGCCATGGTTGATAGTGTGATCTTGGTGGCGCTATCGCTTCCATTGCACAAATTACACAATCTCTACTTAATTTCTCTATATCCTGATCTATTCTAGGCCACCAAACAAATCCTCTAGCGATACTTTTAATTTTTACCATTCCTTGGTGACTAGCATGATTCCTTTAGGATCTCTGACTGCAACCGTTTGGGGATGATAATGCGATATCCCCACATCACACATCCGCCTTCTATATAAGGTTACCTCGTTTTAAGTGATAATATTTTAACAGAGCATCAAACAATAACATAGAAAGAGTAATTATTTTTTTTGAAAACTGGCCCGTTTACGTTTTTATTTTTCCTAACAAAAAAAATATTATTTTTTAAGAGCAGCCTGTTCCGCGACATCGCCTTTCGTCTCTTACATAAGTACTACATTGAGCGAAAACTAGACAGACGTATGGGCCTGAGTGTGACGGAAGATGGACTAGCTAAGCGAGAACGAGACAGACGCGTGGGCGTGAGCGTGACAGAAGATGCCTATCTCATTCATGCGGCGTGCCGATGCGCGGTACTCGGGCGGTAGGGGTAGGGGGGCGCCGCTGCGCGCCTATTTATTTGGTCCTACATCATAATAATAATAAAGGTAACTACCTACTGCATTCGATTACCTATTATTACGAAACTCTAATATGAAAAAAACATTATCAACGTGTATGTGCCCATTTATGTGAGGCCTAAAACAGCTGGGTAGGTATGATTCTCTGAAACAGAAACTCAACTTAGGTAGGTATGTGTTCATTAATCGTAGGCCTAAAACCCTAACAGCTGGGTATGTATGATAAACTAAGATAGAAACTCAACTTAGGTACCTATGAGTTTATCGCAAGCTTAAAACATGAATAGCTGGGCAGGTATGATAAACTAAAACTACCTAATTGTGTTGCGTTCCTTTTGTTTATTTAATAATAACAAAGAGACAAAGTTTATGTGAAAGTAAACTTCCTAATTGAGTTGTGTTACCTCTGTTTATTTATTAATAATAAGACAAATCTTATGTGAAAGTAAACTTTAAAAAGAATACCTATTCAAATTTTCAATCTTACTAAATTTAACTTAGACAGATGTTGTAGTTACCTACCTACCTACCTAATGAGTACCTCTTGATTCAGTAGATGGATATGCACTCAAAATTGCGTGAGTAAATTTAACACAGTTTTGTTTTAAATTTCGTTTATTAGGTACCGTAAATTAACATAACAAACGCGAACACATCTTTGAAAAATACGTACATTTTTATTATTTTTTACTTTTAAATATCACACTTGCTCAGTTTTTGTACAGATATGTGGATACAAGTCTTATTTCACAATAAAATAAATTAAAACTAGGATTTCTGCATTGGTTTACAAATACGTTTTCTTTATTAGCAGCGATAAGTTAACATTTGAAAACAATGACGTCAAAGATTTGCAGTAAAACAGGTTACTATTTATACGGTAACATCTTATTTTACAACTAGCGGTCCCCCGCGACTTCGTCCGCGCGTTTTAAGTTTGCTCCCTCCCCTCCCGTCGCAGCGTGATGTTTTATACCCTAAAGCCTTTCTCGATAAATAAGCTATCTAACACAGAAATATTTTTTCTAATCGGTTCAGCAGTTCCTGAGATAAGCGCGTTCAAACCAACACTCTTCAGCTTTATAATATAATTAGCGCAAGCGCACGTTGTACTTAAGCTGCGAACATTATTTTGGTGCGGAGTTATGTTAAAACTGTGATAGCTCCTAATATATTTATTGGAATCAAGTGATATAAAGGGCAACTTTGTTCTAAATGAAATGCTCGTGATGATGAATGTATTTATTTTGATAAGAATAAATACCTGTGTGTATAATACACCTCTAAAAATGATGCATTATTATTTTACAAATTTATTAACATAAAAAAGGTTGTAGTAAGTCAACCATAAAAGATAGACTTATGTTGTCGCTTACTTTATTATAGAACTCTTAATGCTGAACAATCTTGTTATACATGATTTTTGTTTAACTTTAGCGGTTTCCGCAGCGTACGCAGCGGAAGCTCTCAAAAGGAATATCTTTCTCCCGTTTTCGCAACATTTTTCATTGCTGCTGTGGTCTTGTGAGTCGTATCTTTATGTTATATAGCTTAAAGCCTTCCTTGATTAATGGACTATCCAACATAAAAATATTTTTTCAAATCGGGCCAGTAGTTTCTGAGATTAGCGCGTTCAAACAAACAAACAAACAAACAAACAAACAAACTCTTCAGCTTTATAATATTAGTATAGATTGCCAATTGAGGCGATACCTCCTAACCTTATTATTATGCAAACTGGGCCTCTATTTTTGAATCACTCGCTTGAATATGGCGTGTGAGTTTTGTTTGAAAACAAATTAAAAATCAATAAAAATCACGCAAAATTTTGGCGTTGGTACTCACAAAATTCATTAATCATTTTTGCAAATCACTTCCACGTGAGATTAAACTAATTTTCATAGGAAAATCGGACATTAAACAATGAATATCACACGCCATCTTGACGCGAGTGATTCAAAAATAAGGGCCCTGAAGCGAGCACGAGACAATCTAGCTATCACAATCACGAGCACTGCTTTTTTTTCACTAGCCATCACGGCATTCACTGTTCATTCACACACGTATGCACTGAACCTTTGCTGGAATTGGTGGCGAATAACTGCAGCATTGTGTTGTGCATGCACGTTAACCCTGCAACGTGCAATTGCGCAGTAGTCAACGGGAGGACTCGAGCTCGAGCTGCTCGATCTTCGTCGCATAGTCCGCATCAGCAGCAAAACTTGGATCCTCAAATGATAAAGGTGGAGGGCTTCGTTGTGCAGAAACCGCCATAGCAAGCGCCTGCGGTGTTTGGCTTTAGGTGCTGTACCAGATCAAGGCGCGGCGGGAAACTATGTCACCCAGCCCAGGCTCCGGAAAACGCACCGCCGCGGGTCCGCGACGCGCGCGCACACAACATACAAACGCGAATTTTTTTGGCAGACTGACTCGCGTCGCGCGACGAGCGCGACACGTGTAGGCAAGCAGGCAACATTGCGGCGACACGGCGATGGGCGGCGCGTATGACAATACCTACAAAAACCGAGAGCTCCACTCGGCAACACGCGGCACGGGGTGTTTTATTTTACTCTTTTTTCTACAAGTTTACAGGCAATTTTCTCGAAAACTAGCGTATGAAAAAAATTTTTTTTCGTACAAAATATGTTTCATTTATTTTTCTGAATCTGCCTTTAAAATATTATCACTTAAAACGAGGTAGCCTTATATACAGTTCTTGACTTCTATAAAAGTATAGTTTCAACTCGTCATCAAAACATTTGTTTGGCCAACCGCGCTTTATATTTAGTATGACTTGTCGAAGCACTGCATCACGCTCCGTGTATTTTCTTATCTCTTCGCTAGTCAGCGGCATGAAATCTTGAACGAAATTTAGATATGTATATTCTTTTCGTGGGGTTTCTTCTACCATTTCCGGTGGTAGACGTGAGAGTGCATCCGCACTGTTCTTAGAAGTTGAGACGTACTCTATATCGTATTGATATCCGGCCAAAACGATAGCCCATCGCTGCATACGTGACGCTGCCATCACTGGTATTCCTGCTTTATCTCCAAATATTGTGACTAGAGGTTTGTGATCAGTTCGTAGCACAAATCTACGGTCATATAGATATTGATGAAACTTTTTCACGCCATAAATAATAGCTAATGCCTCTTTTTCTATCTGTGAATATACCTTCTCTGCCTTGTTCAACACTCTTGAGGCATAAGCCACTGGTCGTTCGCTGCCATCTGGCATCACGTGTGCAATGACGGCGCCCAGTCCGACGCTGCTGGCGTCTGTTGTCAGTACCAGCGGCCGCTCCGGCGCGTAGTGTACTAATACTTTACTGGAACTAAGTAATTGTTTCACTGTATTAAAAGCCAACTCACACTCTTCCGACCACTTAAAGGTAACATCTTTTTTTAATAACTCGTACAAGGGTGACAATATTGTGCTTATGTTTTTGATAAACTTTGCATAGTACATGGTCATTCCTATAAATGATCGTAGTTCTGAAACTGTCTTTGGAGTTGTGACTTGCAAAATATCTTTTATTTTATCCGGGCACGTCTGCACACCATCTCGGTTAACTACATATCCTAAATAAGTAATAGAATCGGCCAAAAATGAACACTTCTCTTTTTTTATCTTTAATCCATATTTTTCTAATCTCTCAAATACTGTACATAGATTTTTTATATGTTCCTGGTCATTGGTACCAGAAATCACCACGTCATCAAGGAACACTCCAACTCGTGGTAGGTCTGCAAACATCTGTTCTAAAATCCTTTGGAAAATCCCTGGACTCGAAGATATTCCATACACTAGTCTATTAAATTTGAATAAGCCTTTATGGGTCGTAATAACCGTGTATTTTGATGTCTCATCCAAAACCAATTGAGCATACGCTTGTGACAAATCTATTTTAGTATATCGTTGCCCCCGTGTAATCTGGTAAAAAGATCTACCACACGAGGTAAGGGAAAACGGTCCACGTCTAAATGTTTATTAAGAGTTATTTTATAGTCACCGCATATCCGAATCGTTCCATCCGCCTTGACCACCGGCACGATAGGCGTGGCCCAGTCCGAAGTCTCGACTGGCGTGATGATACCTTCCCGCTGCAGCCGCTCCAGCTCCCGCTCCACCGGCGCGCGCAGCGCATACGCCAGCGGGCGCGCGCGCAGGAACACCGGCCGCGCGTCCGGCCGCACCCGCAGTGACACCTGCCCGCCATTGTATGTGCCGAGCCCCTCAGCGAATACTTCTTTAAACCTGGAACTGAATTCCGATATGTTAAAGGTCTGACTTGTTTTGATCAAATTTAATTCGAATTGATTGTCCATTCCTAACTCAACAAGCCATTGTCGACCCAACAAATTAGTTTTCCCATTGTTGATTACATATAAATCTAATGATTTTGCTATGTTTTTATATTTAACCAGTCGTCTTATTTTACCTATCGTATCCACTGTCTCGCCTGTGTAATATCTCAAACGTAAGTTACTGGGCAACAATTCGCAATCTTTAAAAACATTCTCATAACACTCTGAACTTATGCAAGAAATCGTACTGCCAGTGTCAATTTCCATATTTATTTTTTTATTATTTACATTCATTAATACCAGGTATGGTTTATATTTGTTAAGCGTATTTTCTTTTAAAAATGAAAGATTTACCTCTAAGTCGTCTTCCTCCTGTTCCTCTATTCCACTCACCCTCTCACCGCTATTGTGAGTAACGTAATAGGTAGTCAATCTTGGGCACATTTTTTTAAGATGACCATCTTGATTACAAACACGGCACACATAATGTTTAAATTTGCATGTTTCCGTCGGGTGACTGCGCCCACATACCATGCACTGCCCTCTTAATTGGCCTTGACCTACATTCGTTCGCCTCTTTTCATAATCAGCTGTGTTCGCACTGCCACCGTTTGCTCGCTGCAGTTCCGACCCAGCTCGGTTATTTTCGCCGTAGTTCGTTGCTGTTCGGGGTCGGTCGTTCCGTCTCGAGGTTAATCGGCTGTCATTGCTGAATCGTCTCTCTCGCTCCAGTTTCGCTGTCCTGTTCTCGCCTCTAACCGCGAAACACGAACTAGCCGTGACGTCACCGCTCGGCCTGCGCCCGCGATCTTCCACCGCCGCTGAATTTTTTTCTGCCGCCTCCATCATGATTGCTAAATTCTTTGCTTTCTCCAATTTCAGGTCGACTTCGGTAAATAAACGTAGACGTATGCTATCACTGTACAACCCGCACACAAATTGGTCTCGAATACTGTCTTCCAGCCAGGTCCCAAAGTCACAGAACCGACTTAATCTCTTTAAATCCGCCAAATAATCTGCTATAGACTCGTTCCTTGACTGCTTCCTCTGTCGAAATTTATAGCGTTCAGCTAAAACACTTGGTTTAGGTTGTAAATGTCCTGATAACAATGACTCAATCTCAGAATATTTCATCGTGGCTGGTTTATTTGGTGTGCACAAGGTTACTAATAGTTCATAGCATTCTGTTCCCATTAAGGTAATTAATAATGGTACTTTTCTTTCTTCAGCTACATCATTTACTAGGAAATATTGTTCCAACCTGTCTATGTACGTCGTCCACCAGCCGTTACGAATATCAAACGCCTCCATTTTGCCGAGTGACATTTTCGTTTCCCACTGATATGCCGCTTAACACTTTGATCCGAGTTGCACACTATTTGCTTTGATTCGATATCGTGACTCGTCGCCAGTTATTATAAACGTGGTTTGTAGAATATTATTGCTACTAATGAAACAAGATGTACACTCAATCGCCTTTATTTCCGAAGTGACAAGCCATAATACAATGACTGACGTTATTTGATTTTGTGGGTATAAAAACCTAGAATTACCCTCAAAAATACATACATAACAGTCCAGAACCCTCCGCACTGCCTACAGTCCGCCCCCCACGCTTATGTACACCATACTGGCGCCGGTTGGACTTGTACACAATCGCTCTCGCGATATGTGGCAGCTCGCCCGAAAACTGCACCGCCTGTGAATCGGCGTTAAACTCGAGACAAACACCGTTTGGCACCGTTAGGTGGTGAATACCCGAGCCACGGAACACCCGTGTAAATGTGATCGTGTCTCCACAGGAGTATAGGCCGATTCGCGGCTCCTGATTACACTGTGCTTCGGCGTAGATCCCTCGGCGTATGTGCTAACCTAAGCACAAGTCGATGCCGCGTTGCTGATTCCTTCTTATACGGATCGCAACGGACCAGACGATATTGACTATTGGGTGTTTTCTATGTATATCATGTATTTATTTACAAACAAAAAGTATTATATCCGTTGTCTGGCACCCATAACACAAGCTTTGATTAGCTTACTTTGGGGCTAGATGGCGATGTGTGGGAATGTCCAAAGGATACTTATTTATTTATTGACTACAGGCTGAGTCAATGATCCGACGATCTTTTTCTTTGACGAGTAGACTGTACATTTCAAATAAAACACTTCTTCTTGAGATTGGTGACCGTAATAGCGCGTACGATCTGGCCCACTCACGGCCCTATATTTATTCAAAAATACACTGTTGACTTATCGACTAATACAGATTAGTTACAAACAATTAATATTTCCTAGCTAGTTAATTGTTACCCTACCTGCCTACTAATTTGCAAGTAGGAATTCCTAACAGGTTTCTTATTATTGAAATAAAACGAGCCCTAAGCTAAATACAATGCTTACACGCTATGGCCCTAACAGAAAAACATATTTGTTTTTAATCAAAAATCCTTATAAATAAGCAAAATTAAACTTATTACTACCACATGATTGGATGTCCGTAACAGTAACAGTCTGATAAGTTTTATCTGACCATTGAAACATCGGCCTTAAGTAGACATAATGCTTTCACATTACAGGAGGCTATTTTGGCTAATAATTTACTTTTTATTCTTGGCCTTTTCTTTTCGTTAGTATTTCAATGATGAATATTATAGTTGCAAGAAATGAACCGAAGCCCAGAATAATAAAATGCACTCTCAAATCGCCCAAAGCAATAGCCCTGAATGGTTTTGATTTCTTTTGTAACATCGCTTTGCTGTAAATATTAAACGTCTCAAGATGCCGTTTCAATAGACCGCCTTCAAAAAACCGTTGTGCGAGTGTCTGAATTTTTTCTCGCATAGGAAAACCTTTGGTGAAATAAATCACTAACATATAGTCTTCTGAATAATCTGCAATATCCACCTTCCGATTCCCATCATTATCAATGTATTTATATTCTTCAGCCAAATAACTATCTTTGGTTGCAACTGTGTACAAATTTGGATTTGAAGCTACCCTTTCTAATCCTCGACCTGGTATAATGCAATCGCTAAATTCGTTTTCGGGTATAGTTAACTTAAGGAATCGGAAATAAATCATTTGGCTCTCACTCAGACATGGTTTTAACGGCATCTCACTCAAGTTGAAATGGAAAAATCCTTTCGATCCCGTTGTCTTGGTAGATATCAAACTAAACAAGCACGTGGTGTAAAAATTGCTTACAAAAAATGTCATCAAAATCCAACTTGCCAAAATGATTCGTATTTTCTTATTAGCTAAAACAGCTAAGCTACTATTACCCATGAAGAAAAAACCGTACAATTGAAACAGAATGTCAATATAAATCATTGGTTTTCTCGGCGATGAATTCGAAAGAAAGACGCATAAAAGTATAACCATGATATAGCAAATAAAAATTAGTATCCAAGTGATTCCATCGAATACCTTAAAGTATTTCTCCCAATAAGAGATTGGCTTAACAGAAGAAAAAATACAATATTTGGCATATACTCCTCCCCATGCAAAGTCAAACACATCAACTCGGTTTTTCACCAAAGGTATACCACCAAATACGACATCAGCTTCACCAGTTTGGAGATAACGTAGTAAGCCGTATAAAGAACGGTTCGGTAACACCAGACCTGGGGACGTTTCATTAGTGTTTATGTATCGAAGATTCACTCCTTCAATTTCTGCCATGCTGTCGAAAAAATACTGCTCTGACCCTTTTATATATTTCCCGTTTACGGTATGGTTGCTTGACTCAAAAATCACTGTGGGAAATTGTTCTAATAAGGCCACTGTTAGAGTACAGTTTTTCATTCCATCTTTAAACTTGTTTCGAAAACAATCTTGGGAATCAGTCAAGTTTTTGCAGTTCCCGAGAAGTCTTACTTCACCGATCGTTTTTCCACATTTATTATTATTATAAGGAAAATATGTGTAAAGAAAAGTAACTTTTTCACTGACTAAAGTCACCACGTTAAATGCATTGTGATTAAAAAGTATTTCAAAAATATACCGCACTTCATTTTTGGTGATTTCTTGAACAAAAACAACAATTTTCGCTCTTGGATTCCACGACTCGTATTTTGTAACATGCGTCATGATTTTTCGAAGTCCGGTTAAATCTGTAGACAATATTATGTAATGTTTCGCCCAATGGAGAAAACTTATTCTGTTTGCCGTTGATATGACCATATTATAGCACAGTTTGTTGTTGATGTTATTTGTCAAGTAACGCATATCCGTCCTGTAGTTTAGCACATGTACCATTGTATTACACGGAATATATTTCGTTGCGATTCTTATAACGCACTTTAGGGATTGAACAAGTTGGTTGTTAGGTACCATGTTTGGTGTATTATTTACAAAAAATGTATTAGTATGCGTAGGACACAAGTTTATCGTCAAACAGAAGATAATAACGCCCTTGAATACCGTCACCGGCGGAACCATTTTCTCAAATGGAGAGTATAGTGCGTTGGGCTATCAATCTTTGAGACAGTACATTTACCCATAATTTTGGTGATAAATCGATGTATAATATGGTTAGCAAACAGTTATGGTTGCTCCTTATAATTTACGTAAATTAATGTGGAGGAAGTTGCGGTTATTACCTGGTGTATTCCGTCTTAAGCCACTGCTGCATTGGTTCTACGCCTGGTTATACTGAAATATGAAAGGGAAGGAATTGAGATTACTCTTGTGTATTAATTAATGCCACATACTGAGTACTTTAATAAATAAATTAATGTTTATTTATCGGACAACGTGAATTCATTTAGTATTAGTAAGAGAATTACAGAAAACTTATTAACTAGTGTTAGTATCTATTTAATATCTTATCTCTTAAAGCGATTGAGTGATTTTACACCAATGCTTGACCAGTGGACAGTCCCCACTGTCGACGATGACCTTTAGGAAACTGTTGCGGCTGCCGCGTACGCGCCGAGAGCTGGCTTTTTTGCTCAGTTTGGCCGGGAAACTGTCGACTCCAGCGCACGTGAACATACTCGAGGCACTGCAGTAACGAGGCAGCCCCAACAGTGCCCTGAAGGCATTATTATACTGTACGCGCAGCGCGCCATACGACCTCTGGCTATAAATGACCCGCAGACCTCCCGCGTACATAAAAGAGCAGTAAGCTTTGAAAAGCGTTATCTTTACCGAGGGTAAGCAGCGATAAAATCTGCGAGCCAACATGTTCGCCCTAATCGATAGCGCCCTGCGCTCTCTCTCCATATCAGCATCGTCTTTTAGATCATCTGTTACAATGTGACCCAAGTACCTAAATTGACGTACTCTAGCAAGCGGCGAACCATACAGCCTGATTGGGGGAACGCACTCAGAAAGTCTGTTACGCGACTTGAAAATAACGATTTCACTCTTCTTGCTATTGTAAACCAGACCATGAGCGTCAGCATACTCTACACAAAAAGCCAACATCCTTCTAATGGCATTGACAGAGGGGGCCAGTAGCACCATATCGTCCGCGTAGCTGATATTATTAACGCACACGCCACCTATGTGGCATTCTATTTTAAGGCTACTTAGCCCCTCTACCAATGCATTTACGTTGAGGTTGAAAAGCTTGGGCGAGCTTAAGCCCCCCTGCCTTACCCCGCTTTCCAACCTATATATAACCTTACGGTATTCAATTGGTTGCTATATCAAAACGAACAAGGATATTATTTCCGGTGGCATACCCACTTGCTCAAGTTTTTTCCACAGGATGCTGTACGCGACCAGGTCGAAAGCCCTCGACAGGTTCAGGAAACAGGCATACACGGGAGTATTCCTGTCCGTGTAGTACTTGACCGCATGCTTTTATCCCCGAATTGCACTTTCCGTGGAGAGATGTGACTTGAACCCAAATTGTAGGTCATGTATATTTAATTCTGAATCCAATCGTAAGCTCAGCACACTATCAAACACCTTCGCTACAACTGTTGCCAATGAGATAGGTCAATAGTTCGACCTGCTTGCCACATCACCTGTTTTATTCTTAATAATAGGTACTACGACTGTTTTCATTAGATCCTGTGGTAGATATGAATGCGCTAGGTACAGATTTGACAGTAAAGTAAGAACTCTAGGAAGATGTAACCCAGCATACTGAAGGTGCTCGATGCTGAGATTGTCGTGGCCAGGTGATTTGCCTTTTGTCATTGACTGCACTATTTTATGTATAGTTTTACTATTCACCAGCGCATTAATATGTTTGACCACGGTCTCAGCATCGGGCACATCCACCCCCTTTTGCAGTGGTGACTTAACTGTAAAGGGGATCACCCCTAAAAAGGTCAGCTATCGCTTTAGGCTCACTAACACCATCCATGATAGAAGGCTAACCCGGCTTAGAACTCAATTTGTTTGTAGCTTTCCAGAACCGTTTGAAATCCCCTCTACCGTGGTGGGTTGCCAAGGCATCCATTTTCATTTGATGTTGATGATTTTGACACCATTTCAGCCTTCCCTTAAACATTTTACGGCTGGCCACCATTTCATCATACAACGTACCAGATTTAGGCTTCCCATACCAGACCCACATAAGAAACTTAGACCGGGCTTCTCTGTGTGCGCTACTCACATGAGTATTCCACTCTCTAAGCTTGTTTGGCCTACGGGTATTATGTGTACGTTGCACAACATATAAGATATAATAGCCGCTTGAGATAATATGGATACGACGCGATTGTACAAGTATGACTTTCGTCACGACATATTTCTCGGCAACAGTTCCAAAACTCAACGGGGAAGTCCACATCTTTCAGTTGGTCATTACAATGCTTAGTACCGGGCCAATCAATTTCCAAGTTGAATTTATTCTGTAAAGAATAAGTACTTGGGCCATCTGTTTCATAAACAGACGGCTAGATGGCGCTAAGCGTCACGCAATTGACGTTTTCATAGGAAACCACAAATTTCGCAGGGTCGGACTGACAGCACGGTAGCTTAATTGGTAAGAGCGTTTGGCCCGGTTTGCCAAAAGGTTGCTGGTTCAATTCCCGCCCGTGCGCAAATTTTTGGTTTCTTATTTCATCTTTATCATAGCATCATATTACCACGGTGTGGCCAGTAAGGACACCTTCAGGAGGAGGAGAAATTAATTCTCGAGGGTGAAGTTGGGAGAATTCGGAGAACTTCCTTAGCAGGGGCTGTACCGGTGCGGCGGTCCACAGTAATATATTCTACCATACGACAAATTAAAACACACTTAGGTGGGCACTTACCAAAACTCTGGTGTAGAGAAGCAGCGATGCACCGCGCGGTGAATTGATTGGTGAGGTGTAATAATGAAATCTGGTGCAGCAAATCAGTTGTACACATATTTTATATTACTGATCATGTAATTTTATATGGTGAAAATTTTGAAGAGCATTTTGAAGGGTGACAATTACTGAAGACTGAAGAATTTGTTTTTAGAAATATACTTATTTCAAAATTATGACGATTTAGAGCCCTCTATGTATTTTAAGGGACACTAGAATCAGATGATAAGGCAGTGCCCGTAGTGCGTGCCTTGGATGGCAGATGTCGCTAGTAAAATACATTAAAATAGACCACGCACAACCATAACACTCCCGGCCTTGGAAGTTCCAAGAACTTTCAAAGAAAAAAAAGAAGAAAGGGATGGAAGAAGGGAAATAGGATAGAAAGAAAAGTAATTAAACCATTAAATGGAATATAAACTTAAAGGGCGATATAGCGCAAACTAAGTATTGCTTGATATTATTCAAGACAGAAAAGAACAAAAAAAATACAAAATGTATTTAAAGAAGGATATATTATTGAGTTGGTATAGGGTAAAGTCTAACGACAGGTCGTTTAAAGGTGCTAGTCGGTGTTTTTACTAATGCCACCCTAACCACACCATCAGTGCCAGGATAAACCTCTTTAATAATTCCCATTGGCCAGTGTAAAGGTGGGATATTGTCTTGATCCACCAGAACTACTGTTTCAACTTTGACTGGATTGTCAGGTGTACACCACTTTTGTCTGGTTTGCAGAGTATGCAAATATTCAATTCTCCATTTTCTCCAATATGACTGTACCAAAGCGTCAAGCATATTTTTACGATCAGTCAGAGATATGCGTTCACTGGATATGTCTGACATAGGTAGATATTGCATTGGTGTAGACATTAAAAAATGAGCTGGTGTTAATGTTTCAGGATAGGGGTCGGATGACAGCAAACACAGAGGTCGTGAATTTAATAAGCACTCAATTTGTGACACTACTGTCAAAAGCTCTTCATAAGTGAGAAGTTGTGAACCTATCACCCTGTATAAATGTATTTTTATACTTTTAATATTTGATTCCCATATTCCACCGAAATGAGGGGAACGGGGTGGAATTGTCAACCACACAGTACGACGGCGAGCTAACTCATTGTTGGGAAATCAACAAATTATACATTTCATCTAGTTTTGCTTTCGCGCCTACAAAATTAGTACCGTTGTCCGAGCACATACATGACACCGGATCTCTACAAGAAATAAATCTTTTGAAGGCCGCGAGAAAAGCGTCGGTGGATAAGTCACTAACAAGCTGTATGTTAATGGCTTTAGTGTTCAAACAAATAAATAAACAAATAAAAGCTATCTGAGCGTGTTGTCCACGTTGACGAGCTAAAGTTATTTTTATTGGACCGGCGTAGTCTACCCCGGTGTGAACAAATGCTTTGGATTTACAAATACGATATGATGGTAAATCAGTCATCTTCGGCGTAGGGTGAGTAGGGGATAAACGAAAACAAACGTTGCACATGCGAACACGTTTACGAATGATATTTCTGGCTGAAATAATCCAGAAACGCTGTCGTATAATTGACATGAGTAAACCAGCACCTGTATGTAGGTTGGTTTTGTGAAAATGATCAATTAAAAGATCAATAGTGTGATCACGTTAAGGTAACAAGGCAGGGTGTTTACATTCAAAGGGCAAGTCAGATTTAGTCAACCTGCCCTCAATACGAAGAATACCTTCTTCGTCAATGAAGGGGCATAGGTGTTTGTATTGCTTCGAAGGCAATTCTTTTTTATTTAAGCGATCAATCTCGGCTTGAAAATACACAGACTGAATCGAACGAATTATATATTTTTCTGCAGTATTCAAATCACATGCTGTGATACAACCAGAGGTATTCAAAATTTTTGTGAAGCGAAGAACGTACACTACAACGCGAAGAAGTTTGTTCCACGAGGAACAACGTTTGTAACAATCATACAGAATGGGTGAAATATTTTGAACCGTTGTAGTCAGAGTGTTATTCGTAGTTTTCAACTCAGGAAGTTGTTTACATTAAGAAGGAAGGAACTGCTGCATGGGCCATTCGTTAATCGGCAAGCACATCCATGACGGACCATTCCACCAATTGAGAGGGTAACAAGCCTCTGGACAGACAATCGCTAGGATTGTCGGTTCCCACGACATGAAAAATGTTGCATGGGTCCAAATTTTCTTGAAATTGTGAAACACGATTACTCACAAATATTGACCATCTGTGTGGTGAACAATGAACCCACGAAAGGGCTTTGGTGGAATCAGAGAATGTATAAATACCCGCAATAGGTACACGATCCTTGTAATAGTCAACAACAGTCTTTACAAGTCGCGACATCAAAACAGCCGCACATAGCTCCAGGCGGGCAAGAGTGGTGATTTTTACCGGAGAAACTTTGGACTTGGAACAAAGAAGTTTCACAGTGACATTTACAAACGTGTCTGTTATGTGAAAATATATCACACATCCACAAGCTTTAAGACTTGCGTCACAAAAAGCAACCAAATTTACTGTGGAAGACTTGAAAACGCCTATGTGACGAGGGATTTTCATTTTAGAAAGAAGAGGTAGCTCTTGTACAAGCGCTGAAAAACCCTTAATAATGACTTCAGAGTGCTCATCGTCCCAATCGACTTTGCTAGTCCAAAGATCCTTTATGAGTAACTTGGCAAACACTATTATAGGTGACACAAAGCCATGACCATCAAAGAGTCGTGCCACGAAAGACAGTATGGTGCGTTTTGTACATTTACCTTCTACAATAGAAGTAGTAAACGAAAATATGTCTTCATCAAAGCACCACGAGAGACCTAAAATCTTGATATCAGCGCTCCCACTCTCAGAAACGTTTATTGAAGCCCGATGTGAGGCAGGTATGCTATCAAGAACCTTAGGGGAGTTACTTGCCCATTTCACCATGTCAAAGCTTCCACGCTTGAACATGCCAATAATCTGCCCAGAAAGCTTGATAGCGCTTTCGTTATCAGGGACCGATGTTACTAGGTCATCCATATACAAATTAGAGCAAGCTATTTTGGCAGCATCCGGAAAAAAGTGTTCTTCGTCACTGGCTAACTGGCGTACAGTACGCATTGCAACAAAGGGACTGGATTTCAGTCCAAAAGGAAAACGAGTGAACTGAAAGGTGCGTATTTTTAACCGACTTCAAAAAAGGAGGAGGTTATCACATGTACCATTGTATGACATCAATTTCCAAGTTGAATTTATTCTGTAAAGAATAACTGCTTGGGACATCTGTTTCATAAACAGACGGCTAGATGGCGCTAAGCGTCACGCAATTGACGTTTTCATAGGAAACCACAAATTTCGCAGGGTCGGACTGACAGCACGGTAGCTTAATTGGTAAGAGCGTTTGGCCCGGTTTGCCAAAAGGTTGCTGGTTCAATTCCCGCCCGTGCGCAAATTTTTGGTTTCTTATTTCATCTTTATCATAGCATCATATTACCACGGTGTGGCCAGTAAGGACACCTTCAGGAGGAGGAGAAATTAATTCTCGAGGGTGAAGTTGGGAGAATTCGGAGAACTTCCTTAGCAGGGGCTGTACCGGTGCGGCGGTCCACAGTAATATATTCTACCATACGACAAATTAAAACACACTTAGGTGGGCACTTACCAAAACTCTGGTGTAGAGAAGCAGCGATGCACCGCGCGGTGAATTGATTGGTGAGGTGTAATAATGAAATCTGGTGCAGCAAATCAGTTGTACACATATTTTATATTACTGATCATGTAATTTTATATGGTGAAAATTTTGAAGAGCATTTTGAAGGGTGACAATTACTGAAGACTGAAGAATTTGTTTTTAGAAATATACTTATTTCAAAATTATGACGATTTAGAGCCCTCTATGTATTTTAAGGGACACTAGAATCAGATGATAAGGCAGTGCCCGTAGTGCGTGCCTTGGATGGCAGATGTCGCTAGTAAAATGCATTAAAATAGACCACGCACAACCATAACACTCCCGGCCTTGGAAGTTCCAAGAACTTTCAAAGAAAAAAAAGAAGAAAGGGATGGAAGAAGGGAAATAGGATAGAAAGAAAAGTAATTAAACCATTAAATGGAATATAAACTTAAAGGGCGATATAGCGCAAACTAAGTATTGCTTGATATTATTCAAGACAGAAAAGAACAAAAAAAAATACAAAATGTATTTAAAGAAGGATATATTATTGAGTTGGTATAGGGTAAAGTCTAACGACAGGTCGTTTAAAGGTGCTAGTCGGTGTTTTTACTAATGCCACCCTAACCACACCATCAGTGCCAGGATAAACCTCTTTAATAATTCCCATTGGCCAGTGTAAAGGTGGGATATTGTCTTGATCCACCAGAACTACTGTTTCAACTTTGACTGGATTGTCAGGTGTACACCACTTTTGTCTGGTTTGCAGAGTATGCAAATATTCAATTCTCCATTTTCTCCAATATGACTGTACCAAAGCGTCAAGCATCTTTTTACGATCAGTCAGAGATATGCGTTCACTGGATATGTCTGACATAGGTAGATATTGCAGTGGTGTAGACATTAAAAAATGAGCTGGTGTTAATGTTTCAGGATAGGGGTCGGATGACAGCAAACACAGAGGTCGTGAATTTAATAAGCACTCAATTTGTGACACTACTGTCAAAAGCTCTTCATAAGTGAGAAGTTGTGAACCTATCACCCTGTATAAATGTATTTTTATACTTTTAATATTTGATTCCCATATTCCACCGAAATGAGGGGAACGGGGTGGAATTGTCAACCACACAGTACGACGGCGAGCTAACTCATTGTTGGGAAATCAACAAATTATACATTTCATCTAGTTTTGCTTTCGCGCCTACAAAATTAGTACCGTTGTCCGAGCACATACATGACACCGGATCTCTACAAGAAATAAATCTTTTGAAGGCCGCGAGAAAAGCGTCGGTGGATAAGTCACTAACAAGCTGTATGTTAATGGCTTTAGTGTTCAAACAAATAAATAAACAAATAAAAGCTATCTGAGCGTGTTGTCCACGTTGACGAGCTAAAGTTATTTTTATTGGACCGGCGTAGTCTACCCCGGTGTGAACAAATGCTTTGGATTCACAAATACGATATGATGGTAAATCAGTCATCTTCGGCGTAGGGTGAGTAGGGGATAAACGAAAACAAACGTTTCACATGCGAACACGTTTACGAATGATATTTCTGGCTGAAATAATCCAGAAACGCTGTCGTATAATTGACATGAGTAAACCAGCACCTGTATGTAGGTTGGTTTTGTGAAAATGATCAATTAAAAGATCAATAGTGTGATCACGTTAAGGTAACAAGGCAGGGTGTTTACATTCAAAGGGCAAGTCAGATTTAGTCAACCTGCCCTCAATACGAAGAATACCTTCTTCGTCAATGAAGGGGCATAGGTGTTTGTATTGCTTCGAAGGCAATTCTTTTTTATTTAAGCGATCAATCTCGGCTTGAAAATACACAGACTGAATCGAACGAATTATATATTTTTCTGCAGTATTCAAATCACATGCTGTGATACAACCAGAGGTAGTCAATATTTTTGTGAAGCGAAGAACGTACACTACAACGCGAAGAAGTTTGTTCCACGAGGAACAACGTTTGGAACAATCATACAGAATGGGTGAAATATTTTGAACCGTTGTAGTCAGAGTGTTATTCGTAGTTTTAACTCAGGAAGTTGTTCACATTTAGAAGGAAGGAACTGCTGCATGGGCCATTCGTTAATCGGCAAGCACATCCATGACGGACCATTCCACCAATTGAGAGGGTAACAACCCTCTGGACAGACAATCGCTAGGATTGTCGGTTCCCACGACATGAAAAATGTTGCATGGGTCCAAATTTTCTTGAAATTGTGAAACACGATTACTCACAAATGTTGACCATCTGTGTGGTGAAGAATGAACCCACGAAAGGGCTTTGGTGGAATCAGAGAATGTATAAATACCCGCAATAGGTACACGATCCTTGTAATAGTCAACAACAGTCTTTACAAGTCGCGACATCAAAACAGCCGCACATAGCTCCAGGCGGGCAAGAGTGGTGATTTTTACCGGAGAAACTTTGGACTTGGAACAAAGAAGTTTCACAGTGACATTTACAAACGTGTCTGTTATGTGAAAATATATCACACATCCACAAGCTTTAAGACTTGCGTCACAAAAAGCAACCAAATTTACTGTGGAAGACTTGAAAACGCCTATGTGACGAGGGATTTTCATTTTAGAAAGAAGAGGTAGCTCTTGTACAAGCGCTGAAAAACCCTTAATAATGACTTCAGAGTGCTCATCGTCCCAATCGACTTTGCTAGTCCAAAGATCCTTTATGAGTAACTTGGCAAACACTATTATAGGTGACACAAAGCCATGACCATCAAAGAGTCGTGCCACGAAAGACAGTATGGTGCGTTTTGTACATTTACCTTCTACAATAGAAGTAGTAAACGAAAATATGTCTTCATCAAAGCACCACGAGAGACCTAAAATCTTGATATCAGCGCTCCCACTCTCAGAAACGTTTATTGAAGCCCGATGTGAGGCAGGTATGCTATCAAGAACCTTAGGGGAGTTACTTGCCCATTTCACCATGTCAAAGCTTCCACGCTTGAACATGCCAATAATCTGCCCAGAAAGCTTGATAGCGCTTTCGTTATCAGGGACCGATGTTACTAGGTCATCCATATACAAATTAGAGCAAGCTATTTTGGCAGCATCCGGAAAAAAGTGTTCTTCGTCACTGGCTAACTGGCGTACAGTACGCATTGCAACAAAGGGACTGGATTTCAGTCCAAAAGGAAAACGAGTGAACTGAAAGGTGCGTATTTTTAACCGACTTCAAAAAAGGAGGAGGTTATCACATGTACCATTGTATGACATCAATTTCCAAGTTGAATTTATTCTGTAAAGAATAACTGCTTGGGACATCTGTTTCATAAACAGACGGCTAGATGGCGCTAAGCGTCACGCAATTGACGTTTTCATAGGAAACCACAAATTTCGCAGGGTCGGACTGGTTGCTGGTTCAATTCCCGCCCGTGCGCAAATTTTTGGTTTCTTATTTCATCTTTATCATAGCATCATATTACCACGGTGTGGCCAGTAAGGACACCTTCAGGAGGAGGAGAAATTAATTCTCGAGGGTGAAGTTGGGAGAATTCGGAGAACTTCCTTAGCAGGGGCTGTACCGGTGCGGCGGTCCACAGTAATATATTCTACCATACGACAAATTAAAACACACTTAGGTGGGCACTTACCAAAACTCTGGTGTAGAGAAGCAGCGATGCACCGCGCGGTGAATTGATTGGTGAGGTGTAATAATGAAATCTGGTGCAGCAAATCAGTTGTACACATATTTTATATTACTGATCATGTAATTTTATATGGTGAAAATTTTGAAGAGCATTTTGAAGGGTGACAATTACTGAAGACTGAAGAATTTGTTTTTAGAAATATACTTATTTCAAAATTATGACGATTTAGAGCCCTCTATGTATTTTAAGGGACACTAGAATCAGATGATAAGGCAGTGCCCGTAGTGCGTGCCTTGGATGGCAGATGTCGCTAGTAAAATACATTAAAATAGACCACGCACAACCATAACACTCCCGGCCTTGGAAGTTCCAAGAACTTTCAAAGAAAAAAAAGAAGAAAGGGATGGAAGAAGGGAAATAGGATAGAAAGAAAAGTAATTAAACCATTAAATGGAATATAAACTTAAAGGGCGATATAGCGCAAACTAAGTATTGCTTGATATTATTCAAGACAGAAAAGAACAAAAAAAATACAAAATGTATTTAAAGAAGGATATATTATTGAGTTGGTATAGGGTAAAGTCTAACGACAGGTCGTTTAAAGGTGCTAGTCGGTGTCTTTACTAATGCCACCCTAACCACACCATCAGTGCCAGGATAAACCTCTTTAATAATTCCCATTGGCCAGTGTAAAGGTGGGATATTGTCTTGATCCACCAGAACTACTGTTTCAACTTTGACTGGATTGTCAGGTGTACACCACTTTTGTCTGGTTTGCAGAGTATGCAAATATTCAATTCTCCATTTTCTCCAATATGACTGTACCAAAGCGTCAAGCATCTTTTTACGATCAGTCAGAGATATGCGTTCACTGGATATGTCTGACATAGGTAGATATTGCAGTGGTGTAGACATTAAAAAATGAGCTGGTGTTAATGTTTCAGGATAGGGGTCGGATGACAGCAAACACAGAGGTCGTGAATTTAATAAGCACTCAATTTGTGACACTACTGTCAAAAGCTCTTCATAAGTGAGAAGTTGTGAACCTATCACCCTGTATAAATGTATTTTTATACTTTTAATATTTGATTCCCATATTCCACCGAAATGAGGGGAACGGGGTGGAATTGTCAACCACACAGTACGACGGCGAGCTAACTCATTGTTGGGAAATCAACAAATTATACATTTCATCTAGTTTTGCTTTCGCGCCTACAAAATTAGTACCGTTGTCCGAGCACATACATGACACCGGATCTCTACAAGAAATAAATCTTTTGAAGGCCGCGAGAAAAGCGTCGGTGGATAAGTCACTGACAAGCTGTATGTTAATGGCTTTAGTGTTCAAACAAATAAATAAACAAATAAAAGCTATCTGAGCGTGTTGTCCACGTTGACGAGCTAAAGTTATTTTTATTGGACCGGCGTAGTCTACCCCGGTGTGAACAAATGCTTTGGATTCACAAATACGATATGATGGTAAATCAGTCATCTTCGGCGTAGGGTGAGTAGGGGATAAACGAAAACAAACGTTTCACATGCGAACACGTTTACGAATGATATTTCTGGCTGAAATAATCCAGAAACGCTGTCGTATAATTGACATGAGTAAACCAGCACCTGTATGTAGGTTGGTTTTGTGAAAATGATCAATTAAAAGATCAATAGTGTGATCACGTTAAGGTAACAAGGCAGGGTGTTTACATTCAAAGGGCAAGTCAGATTTAGTCAACCTGCCCTCAATACGAAGAATACCTTCTTCGTCAATGAAGGGGCATAGGTGTTTGTATTGCTTCGAAGGCAATTCTTTTTTATTTAAGCGATCAATCTCGGCTTGAAAATACACAGACTGAATCGAACGAATTATATATTTTTCTGCAGTATTCAAATCACATGCTGTGATACAACCAGAGGTAGTCAATATTTTTGTGAAGCGAAGAACGTACACTACAACGCGAAGAAGTTTGTTCCACGAGGAACAACGTTTGGAACAATCATACAGAATGGGTGAAATATTTTGAACCGTTGTAGTCAGAGTGTTATTCGTAGTTTTCAACTCAGGAAGTTGTTCACATTTAGAAGGAAGGAACTGCTGCATGGGCCATTCGTTAATCGGCAAGCACATCCATGACGGACCATTCCACCAATTGAGAGGGTAACAACCCTCTGGACAGACAATCGCTAGGATTGTCGGTTCCCACGACATGAAAAATGTTGCATGGGTCCAAATTTTCTTGAAATTGTGAAACACGATTACTCACAAATGTTGACCATCTGTGTGGTGAAGAATGAACCCACGAAAGGGCTTTGGTGGAATCAGAGAATGTATAAATACCCGCAATAGGTACACGATCCTTGTAATAGTCAACAACAGTCTTTACAAGTCGCGACATCAAAACAGCCGCACATAGCTCCAGGCGGGCAAGAGTGGTGATTTTAACCGGAGAAACTTTGGACTTGGAACAAAGAAGTTTCACAGTGACATTTACAAACGTGTCTGTTATGTGAAAATATATCACACATCCACAAGCTTTAAGACTTGCGTCACAAAAAGCAACCAAATTTACTGTGGAAGACTTGAAAACGCCTATGTGACGAGGGATTTTCATTTTAGAAAGAAGAGGTAGCTCTTGTACAAGCGCTGAAAAACCCTTAATAATGACTTCAGAGTGCTCATCGTCCCAATCGACTTTGCTAGTCCAAAGATCCTTTATGAGTAACTTGGCAAACACTATTATAGGTGACACAAAGCCAAGACCATCAAAGAGTCGTGCCACGAAAGACAGTATGGTGCGTTTTGTACATTTACCTTCTACAATAGAAGTAGTAAACGAAAATATGTCTTCATCAGAGCACCACGAGAGACTTAAAATCTTGATATCAGCGCTCCAACTCTCAGAAAAGTTTATTGAAGCCCGATGTGAGGCAGGTATGCTATCAAGAACCTTAGGGGAGTTACTTGCCCATTTCACCATGTCAAAGCTTCCACGCTTGAACATGCCAATAATCTGCCCAGAAAGCTTGATAGCGCTTTCGTTATCAGGGACCGATGTTACTAGGTCATCCATATACAAATTAGAGCAAGCTATTTTGGCAGCATCCGGAAAAAAGTGTTCTTCGTCACTGGCTAACTGGCGTACAGTACGCATTGCAACAAAGGGACTGGATTTCAGTCCAAAAGGAAAACGAGTGAACTGAAAGGTGCGTATTTTTAACCGACTTCAAAAAAGGAGGAGGTTATCAATTCGACTGTATGTTTTTTTTTTGTATGTTTGTTACCTCATATCTCAGTCGTTTGTCGACCGAATCGAAAAAATTTTTCGCGTACTTAGAGGGTGTAACTTGTAGTTGGTCCCATTTTTTCCATTTTGGGATCTGATGATGGGATCTTGGTGTAATCGAGGGAAACCCTCAAATTTTAAAGGCACGTATAGTGTTTCTTTATAAGAATCTTAATGTTGACGTGTTGTTACGTCTGATAGTTAACATCTTGTGGGGCTGAGCTGATGGTGGAACTCCTTAACGCTTAGGATTTCAGTAATTATAATGACGGAACTTATGATAAGTAATTTGTAGCTTCTTAAAAAAATAGAATCATAAGGTGCAACTCCCCCCTCCCCTCTTATGTAATCACTAAAAATGAAGAAATAAAATAAACTTTAAAAAAAGTAAAAACCGACTTCAAACCAAAATGCACTAAAAAGTCTTAAATAAACTCTTCACCATTGAAAGGAAAGGAATCCGTTTTAGACAAACAATTTCTTTTTGGAGTCGGTGCTGTGATAGTTGATGCTTGATGGTCAAAGTGATGGCACCGACTCCAAAAAGAAATTGTTTGTCTAAAACGGATTCCTTTCCTTTCAATGGTGAAGAGTTTATTAAAGACTTTTTAGTGCATTTTGGTTTGAAGTCGGTTTTTACTTTTTTTAAAAGTTTATTTTCATTTTCATTGAAACGAAATAAAATTTTCAAATATTTGCGGTGACATTCTGGTACACCAACTTGCAAATACATCTGTTTGATGTCTGCAGT
This sequence comes from Pyrausta purpuralis, assembly GCA_963924145.1. Lineage (NCBI taxonomy): Eukaryota > Metazoa > Arthropoda > Insecta > Lepidoptera > Crambidae > Pyrausta > Pyrausta purpuralis. Next base: position 6,015,011 of record OZ001649.1, on the reverse strand, counting down.
CAGAGCAACTGGATACAAACGAAAGTCTAATAAAAGGAGAAAAGGGTCTGCCTGCAGATTAGGCCCTGTGTGCAGAATATCATTCAAAGACAAGCCAGAGTGCGTTTTAGCACTGGCATCAAGGACAACCCCTAATTTTGTGGTTGCTCTATCCTGTTTGATAACAGCGTGGTGCGGTATGAAGTAACCTCCTTTAATATTTTCTGAAGATTGAACTTCCGATAAATAGCCATTATCAATATAGTCAGCGATGACTTTGTTATAATCTTCACGAACTTGGGGGCTGTGATTAAGCTTACGTTCGAGAGCAAGAAATCGACGGTGCGCAACTGCACGAGATTAATAAACTGATTTTCACAATCAGCTTCGTTAGGTGAAAGAAAACGTTTTGTCGGAATTTCCTCTAATTCCCAAAATTTATGAAGACAAGACTCTAACCCACTCAATGTGACTGCGTGAAAGGCGGCGGATTGGTCAAAATCAACAATTGACGAAGGAACATCACCCATGATAATATACTCAAAGGTAGTCAAAAAAGCTGGTGGGGCTGCAGTGCCAGAATTGTAACGATCACCTAGGTAGATGTATGGAAATAATTGAGCACCAATGACCATGTCAATATTTCCAGGAATATTCCAAGTCAGGTCCGCTAAAGGTACCTTCTGAAGAAAATCAAAATCGCGACTATTAATTTCTGCGGAAGGTAATTTGTCTGTAATACAATCTACAACTAACGCTTGAATGTTGTATTTGTGCGCTGAAACGCGAGACTCAATTGTCATAGAAATATAACCCAGTATAGGACGAGCCGACATACCGACTCCTTTGAGAGACAGCGGTATAAAGCGGTATTACAGGCAAATTCAATAAATCGCAGCACTGTTTAGTAATTAAATTATTTTGTGACCCATTGTCTAACAAAACACGAATAACCTTGCGATCATTATTATTGTTAATTGCATAAATTTGCGCGGTCGACAAAAGTATCGTAGTACGCGAAGTATTGCGTGAAATCATAGTAGCGGGCGAAACATTAGAGTCTCCGGTCACAGGTGGGGCGGTGGCGGCCGCAGCGGGCGAGCGCGACTCGTGAGCGGGGTGCATTAAAACGGGAGCGGGTGTAGTGGTCGATGGAAAAGCGACCTTGTTTTCATGAGAATAAGATTTCTTTGGGGAAAACTGCGAAGTGAAATATTATTTGACATAGTATTTTTATTGTAATGTAATAATGTATGGTTTTGTTTTTGGCAATGATTACACACGTGACGCAAAATACAATTTGAAAGTAATTGAGTGGAACTCAAAGAATTCACACAAGCATTTTTTGATTTAATAAAATCATAGCGCGCTTGGGGCGAAGGGAGCTTAGTGCAAGTAAATATTGTGTGCTCATTATTATTGCATATTAAACAAGGTGCTGCTGACTTATTGGAATTATTTTCAGTAAGAAATGTGCGCGAACTGCGACTATCATATTTACGGGGATTATTATTTGACGTTGATTGTCTGCTTTGAGGTGAAGAATAATTATTATTGGTGAAATCTAATATTTTTACTTGATCTTGAATAAACGAAATAAATTCTTTGCAAGAAGGGACAACATTACGAACGGACAATTCAAAGGATTGTGCACTTTGTACATCCACCCGTTTAAGAGCGAAATACAAAAATATGAAATCAGCGAGATCTGGGATGTTATATTGCTTTAGAGCAGCAATTGAGGCAGAAAATCTTTCAATAAATGTGCCTAGTGACGCTGAGGAGTGAGCACAATTCTCAGAATCAAAGATATTATTTAAATAAAACGTACCTAGTGCACGCTTGTCTTGGTATTTTTTGACCAAACTATCCCAAATATTTTTATAAGTCTCGCCTGTAGAAACTATTCCAGCTACAATTTTTAAGGCATCATGAGACAATTTTCCAATCAAATATTGAATTCTCTGCAAATCAGACAGTTTTGGATTATGGTGAATATTAGTTTTGAAAGACTCGTAAAAAGTAGGCCAGTTATCAGTTTTACCGTCGAAACTTGGGATCTCAATTGGTGGCAATTTCACAATATGCTGAGGTGCTTTATACGCTGACGCTAAAGGTGATATGGTAGCTTTATCAATTTTATTTCTGATGTGTTTAATCTTGCTATACATGTCATCAAAATCCGTCAAGCACTGAAATTCAGGGACATACTTTTCAACGTGAGCTAAATTCATCTGGTTAATTTGATCAACCAGAGCTGAAAATTCCTCCCGCATTTCGCTGATAGTTTCTGAATCAGCCATGAAACTTTCGGTAGAACGAAGCTCAACGTCTGCTGAAATATTCACCTTTTTAGACTGGTCGTTTAACTTATGAAGTCTTTGGAAAATAGCTTCCCTTTTCGACAGAAGTAGGGTCAATTTATTAGTATCTATATTTATCTTTCAAAATGAAAAAAAAAACCGGTGCGACTAAATATGGTGGGGACAAGGGAAAAAAAAAATACGTAAAATTACACTGGTGAAAAATACTGATATGAATCAGGCTCTAAAGGACCAAAAAAGAATGGTGTGGTGTGTAAAGACCACACCTTCAGGAGGAGGAGAAATTAATTCTAGAGGGTGAAGATGGGAGAATTCGGAGTACTTCCTTAGCGGGGGCTGTACAGGTGCGGCGGTCCACAGTAATATATTCTACCATACGACAAATTAAAACACACTAGGTGGGTACTTACCAGAACTCCGGTGAAGAGAAGCAGCGATGCATCGCGCAGTGAATTGATTGGTAAGGTGTAATAATGAAATCTGGTGCAGCAAATCAGTTGTACACGTATTTTATATCACTGATCATGTAATTTTATATGGTGAAAATTTTAAAGAGCTTTTTGAAGGGTGACAATTACCGAAGACTGAAGAATTTGTTTTTTAGGAATGTACTTATTTTGAAATTATGACGATTTAGAGCCCTCTATGTATTTTAAGGGACACTAGAATCAAATGATAAGGCAGTGCCCGTAGTGCGTGCCCTGGATGGCAGATGTCGCTAGTGAAATACATTAAAATAGACCACGCACAACCATACTATTATTAATAATTGTATTAATAGGTACATCTATACTAATATTATATAGCTGAAGAGTTTGTTTGTTTGTTTGTTTGTTTGTTTGTTTGTTTGTTTGTTTGAACGCGCTAATCTCAAAAACTACTGGCCCGATTTGAAAAATTATTTTTACGTTGGATAGTCCATTTATCGAGGAAGGCTTTAGGCTATATAACATAAAGATACGACTCATAAGACCACAGCAGAAATGAAAAATGTTGCGAAAACGGGAGAAAGATATTCCTTTTGAGAGCTTCCGCTGCGTACGCTGCGGAAACCGCTAAAGTTACACAAAAATCATGTATGACAAGATTGTTCAGCATTAAGAGTTCTTTAATAAAATCCGCGACAGCATAAGTCTATCTTTTATGGTTGACTTACTACAACCTATTTTATGTTAATAAATTTGTAAAAAAAATAATGCATTATTTTTAGAGGTGTATTATACACACAGGTATTATTTATTATCAAAATATATACATTCATCATCAACAACATTTCATTTAGAACAAAGTTGCCCTTTATATCATTTAAATTCAATAAATATCTTAGGAGCTATCACAGTTTTAACATAACTCCGTACCGAAATAATGTTCGCAGCTAAAGTACGACGTGCGCTTGCGCTAATAATATTGTTTGTTTGAACGCGCTTCTCTCAGGAACTGCTGGACCGATTTGAAAAAATATTTCTGTTTTGGATAACTTATTTATCGAGAAAGGCTTTAAGGTATAAAACATCACGCTGCGACGGGAGGGGAGGGGGCAAACTCTAAACGCGCGGACGAAGTCGCGGGGGACCGCTAGTGAAAAATATATGTAATTCTAGTTAAGTATGTGGGTATGCAATCAGTTTGATTGATTTGAATAAAAATTAACACGTCACTATTTATTGTACCTGTATATCGTTAAGAAAATCTAATTACCGAAGAAAATACTTCCGTGACTTAAAATGAACGCCGACGTGTATACGAGCAACAGAATCAAACTGCCTTACCACAAATAATTAAACTAGGTTTGGACAACTGTTTAAATATGATACGGCTAGTTTAAAAACAACGTCACTCAAGTCAAATGACATAAGGGTGACATACATTACACTTTAGCCGCATAACATTTAAACAGTAGTTTAAACCTTGTTTATTTATTTGTTTTAAAGCCGTAAATCTCAAAAGGCGCTAGAGAAGACAACAGCACGTCAAGGTTAACACTGCGGTATCTAATTGAGTTGTAATAAGGGATAGTTTGCAACAAAAGTGGATAACCTGATGTGCTGGCCACTGTACATCAGTTTGGTGCAGACTGGACTGTCCATACATTCTCGTCATTAAGATCGCCTTGAATTTTATAATACAAGGGGGACATTAGGGTAACTTTGACATGTAACTTAAATTTATGAATAGGTAGTTCGATAACATTATTAGGTATATTATTGAAAAAAAATACACAATTTCCCAAGAATGAATTCATTGTTTTGGCTAACCTGAGGTTTGGAATGACAAGTTTGTTTTTATTTGATGTGTTATACGAATGAATATCACTTTTTTCACGAAAAGAGCTAAATTTTTGCGTACATACATGATAATATCAAATATGTATTGAGAAGCGACAGTGAGGTTGTTAATTTCCTAAAAGAATTCTCTCAGGGATCCGCAGGGAATAAGTTTGTAAATGGCACAAATGGCTCTTTTCTGTAAAATAAAGACGGTATCGATGTCCGCAGCAGAACCCCACAAGAGAAGACCATAAGACATTATTCTATGTAAGTAACTAAGATACACAAGCCTTGCTGTTTCAACATCAGTCAAATGTCTAATTTTTCTAACTGCAAAGACTGCTGAAGCGAGTCTCCCAGCCAGAGCGTCAACATGTGGTCCCCACTGCAATTTCGAATCCAATGTAATGCCCAGAAAAACAGTGGAGTTTGAAAGATCATATTTTTCACCATTGAGTCGAATTTCTGTGTAAGCTTGATTCACGTTAAGCATGGTGACTTTAATACATTCAGTCTTATTAACCGACTTTAAAAAAAGAGTAGGTTATCAATTCGACTGTATGTTTTTTTTTTTTGTATCTATGTTACCTCATATCTTAGTCATTTGTCGACCGATTCGAAATAATTTTCGCTTACCTAGACGATATACCTTCTAGTTGGTCCCATTATTGATAATTCGGGATCTGATGATGAGATCTTGGTGTAATCGAGGGAAACCTTTAAATTTTAAAGGCACGTATAGTGTTTTTTTACTAGAATCTCAATGTTGACGTGTTGTTACGTCTGATAGTCAACATCTTGTGGAGCTGAGCTGATGGTGGAACTCCTTAACTCTAAGGAGTTTAGTAATTGTAATGACAGAACTTATAATAGGTAATTAGTAGACGACCCGTCTGGTGTAGTAGTCGAGAAATCGCCTACTACGCAGCGGGTGCGGATTCGATCCCCGCACAATACAAACATTTTGTGTGCATGAACATGTCTGTTTGTATTGGTCTGGGTGTTTTCTATGTATATCATGTATGTATTTACAAACAAAAAGTATTTAAGTATTATATCCGTTGTCTGGCACCCATAACACAAGCTTTGAGTAGCTTACTTTGGGACTAGATGGCGATGTGTGGGAATGTCCAAAATAAAAATAGGTAATTTGTACCTTCTTAAAGAACAGAGTCATAAGGTGCAAGTCCCCCCCCCCCCTCTCCTGTAATCACTTAAAATATAGAAATAAAATTAACTTTAAATAAAGTAAAAACAGTGATCGAAACCAAAATGCACTAAAAAATCTTAAATAAACTCTGGACCCTTGAAAGGAAGCCATTTTAGGCAAACAATTTCTTTTTGGAGTCGGTGCTGTGATAGATGATGCTTGATGGTCAAAGTGATGGCACCGACTCCAACAAGAAATTGTATGCCTAAAATCGGTTCCTTTCCTTTCAAGGGTCACCTTTTATCACCAAGAGATGGTGCCGGCGTAACTTAGGGAAATAACTTTTCAAACTTTATTTAGGTGCTATACCAGCGGGATATTATACAACAACGTAAATAATCAAAAAAACAAAGCTTTCCAAGGTTAAGTAAAACATGGCTTTTAAAATAACTAAAATAGGAATAAATAGGTATCTAAATTAATCTTCAAGCATTTTAAAATATTTACTTTATGTGTCATCAGTAATTAGGAATAAGCGTTCTAAAAAATTACCCCAACTCCATTTAGTGAGAAATTATTGAATGAGTAGGGAAAACTAGAGTTGTCAAATGTATCCTACCATACTTTGGTAGGAAACATTATATTATTATGCCACTATTGCTTGGTAGATTTCACTTCATTGTATTATGAATTATTCTAGTGGGAAATAAATGTTTTTGCATCTAAATTTCAAATAAATCGTAGTCTTTTTACGAAAATAGTAATTACTATTTATATTTGCAGCTGCACGAGGCTGCGCCTCTGCCCTCTTTAACCCGCCTGCCAAGCGTGGCGAGTGTTGGCAAAACCCCTCAATTGGAAGTACACACAAAACCAGGCCCCCAGTCTCCGGTAGCCCAGCTATTCCTGACTTTGGTAGCGGTCACGGTAACGGCGGGACAGTGGGTGCTAAGAATCCCCGGAAGCGATCGCGCTGCCATTCCCGACGACAACTGGCCCTAGTAACGTATAACACGTGTATCTACACTGAGGACATATGAGAAGTTGCTCAAACTGGAGGATGAAATGAGCAGATTACACTGAGAAATAATGGGTTTATCAGAAGTCCGTAGAGAGGGCGAGGACACGATAATTCTGCAGTCGGGCAACCTGCTGTACTACCGGGAAGGTAACCAACAAAAGTCCCAAGGTGGTGTCGGGTTTCTCGTTCACAAGTCCCTCGTCAACAATATCGAAACCATCGAGAGTGTGTCGAGCAGGGTGATATACCTTATCCTCAGAATATCCAACAGGTATTCGCTGAAGGTCATACAGGTATACGCACCGACCTCGAAACACCCGGATGAAGAGGTGGAGGAAATTTATGAGGACGTAAGTAGAGCCATACATACTTTCAATAGTAGATTGTTATACAAGGGAAGAAAGTGACCCATTTCACTCGAGAAGTTCTTGGCGCTCGAACGGTGTGAGAGCGCTTTTAATTCGAGAGTGAAATGGGTGCTTTCACCCGAGTTATACATACTATTTTTCATTTCGACTGTAAGGAAAACAAATAAATTTAATTAGATATTATGTTGTTTGGCGAGAGATGAAATCTCAAGTTTTTACATCACATATCAGTTTGTTTACTGTCGTTATACATAAAACACAGGATTAGAAGGACAGTAAAGGCACAGAAGACAACAGAATACTACATAAAACGCGGACGATATCAAATATTACAAATTGTACGGGCAAGGCCATCGTACATTCAACTTTATTTTGCGCTTACGTTGCGCCCTACTTTAGGCGCGCGATCGCTTGTATAATATTTTTATTTTAATTAGCTAGTACGTCAATAACTTTCTTACTATACACAACTCAAGGAAAGATTTGCCACCATAACTTTAACTGTAACTTTAACTACTTTATTAAACATAACCTTTCTTAACTACGGTGATCTTTTCTATTGTGCGTGCTCATCAACTTCAACTCAACTCAACCTATAGTGTATGTAACCATACATTACTTCGAGCCGGATAAACGGGATCAACACCAAGCTCTTCATCTGCCACCGTCAACTACGTGCCAGATCGACGAGCTAACTGGATTCAACGAGTCAACTAATCGAAGGCTAACTAACTTCTACGAAAACTATCAGCATGCTGGAACTACAACAACAGTGCTTCAACAACATCAAAACTCTTTGTTCTAACTACAAGAAAGATAGTCGAACTAGAAAAAACGAAGACTATTTAATTAAACGACTGGAGTCACTCGAAGCTCAATGGAACGACTTCGAAGTACGGCACCAACAGTTACTTGAAACTTATGAAGACAAAACTATCAATTACTTCACTGAGAACATCTATGAAAACACCAAACAACTTTATGAAGCTACGAAGAACGACATGCAAGGACTTTTGCGACAACTACGTGATAAAAAACCTGTGGAATTCGACCTAACTGGAATGCTGGAGGACATCGCAACGAGTGAGTCTTCCTCAACTAATTCACTACTGGAAAAACAACTGTGCAACCTCAAGGCCCTCGACCGTGCTATGTCGAAGATAAACCTCAACACCATTCGTGAAAAGTGGGAACTACAAGATCATCTCTCTTCATTAAAGGCTAAGTGGGATGACGTTGATAAACTACACTGGGAGTTAGAAGCCAAACTCAAAGGTTCTAACACCAAGTACTACGAAATGTTCAACAGCATGGAGGACAGGTATGATGATATGAAGCGTAACTTAAACTCCAAGATTTGGTCAACTGTGCATTATGAAACATCCGCACCAAAGGTAGAGATACCTGAGTTTACTGGCAACTACACTCAATGGATCTCTTTCAAAGACCTCTTCGTGGAGACCATCCACAACAACCCTATGATCAACAAGGCACAGAAAATGCAGCATCTCAAATCTAAGCTGAGAGGTGAAGCTGAACGGCTAGTGCAGCATCTTAGCATCGGTGCCGATAACTACAATTCGTGCTGGGACATCCTAACTCAACGATACGAAAACCGACGCCTACAATTTACATCATTCATTAACACCATGCTCAACCTGCCAACCATACAACAGGCCGATAACTACAACCTTAAGAAGATGCACGACGTCATTACTGAATGTTTGAATGGACTTGCGAACATCGGTATTGACACCGCCACTTGGGACCCACTCATCGTGCATCTAATGTCGCAGAAACTTGACAGAACTACCTACACTGAGTATATGAAAGAATTACAAGATCATAGAGATCTACAAGTCTTGAGCGATTTCTTATATTTCCTCGAGAGCAAATTCATGGCATATGAAACTATGAAAAACTTGAAGAAAGAAACTCCCACATCTGCAAGCCAAAGGCCCAATTACTCCAAACCAAAACCATTTTCTATGAAGAATTATTACGAAACAAAGAAAACCTATCACACTACCTACGGTCACTGCCCTAACTGCAACGGAAATCACGTGCTGATGAAATGTCCAAAGTTCGTAAACATGAACGCTACGCAGCGGAATAACACTGTTGCAAAACTGCACGTGTGCGAAAACTGCCTTTTTAGCCACGGAAACGACAAATGCACTTCGTCGAAAACATGCAAAGAATGCAATATGAAGCACCACACATTATTGCACAACACTACAAAGAAAACAACATTTGGAACCAAACTGAACGAAACTAATTTAAGTTCACGACCTTCAACTTCTACGCAACCATCATCCAATCATCTATCTATCGACGAGCTGGAAATCTTACTACCAACCGTACAACTGCTAGTAAAGACTGGAAACGGAACTTATGTAAAACTTCGAGCTTTACTAGACCAAGGTTCTCAAGTTAACCTTATAAACGAGAGGGCTGCTCAACTACTACGCCTACCCAGGGAAAAACTGAACGCAACTATAACTGGAGTAGGAACTGTCTCTGGAGACTGCAGAGGCTGCCTTCAACTAACTTGCAAGTCAATCATCTCTGACTACTCATTTGAAACTAGAGTTCTCATAATGAAGAAGCTTACTAACAACTTACCTAACTCATCGTTTGAACGAGCTAACTGGCCGCACCTCAAGGACATAGAGCTAGCAGATCCAGACTTTCACATGTCACGCCCTATTGACCTACTTTTGGGGGCTGACGTGTACTCAGACATCTTACTAGATGGAGTACGAAAGGGAAACCAACAATCTCCAATTGCACAACAAACACAACTGGGGTGGATACTGTGCGGCAAACTGAACATAAACTCGACCTTGGCCTGCCATGTTACACTTATTGATCTCAACGAAATCTCTAAGTACTGGGAGAGAGAAGACATTGTTCAAAACGAAAACGACTTGTCAGAGATAGATTACTGCGAAAAACATTACTCTACAACTGTTCAACGTGCAACCAACGGAAGATACATCGTAAAGATGCCTTTCTGTGCTAACTATGAAGAAAAACTGGGAAACTCGAGATCTACTGCCGTATCTCAATTCCTTCAACTTGAAAAACGCCTTGAGAGAAATAACAAACTTGCATTGATGTACCGAGACTTTATCGAAGAATACTTAAAACTAGGCCACATGAAACCGGCGTCTCCGATTGCTACCTACGTACCTCAATGTTATTTACCTCATCACGGCGTGCTACGCGAACAATCAACTACAACTAAATTGAGAGTAGTTTTTAACGCTTCTCAGAAAACTACTAGCGGCCTTAGTCTCAACCAACTCCAAGAGAAGGGCCCTAACCTACAAAAAGACATCCAAGCTCTCATTATCAAGTGGAGATCGTACCAATACGCATACACAGCCGATATTGAGAAAATGTATCGCTGCATCGAGGTCACCCAAAGTCATCAAAAACTGCAGAAAATCATCTGGCGAAACTCACCCTCTGAACTACTTCAAGAATACGAGCTCGGCACTGTAACATATGGAATGAAATGTGCTCCATGGCTGGCGATGAGAACTCTGAAGCAGCTGGCGATGGATGACGGTGCAAAATACCCGGAAGCCGCCCAAAAAACTTCAAGATGAATTCTACGTGGATGACCTTGTAAGCGGTCATAACTCAATAAGTGCAGCCATCGAACTACAAACATCACTAATAGAGCTATTACGAGGCGGGGGCATGAATCTGCGAAAATGGTCAGCAAATGATGCCGCTCTACTTCAAAACTTGCCGAAACATCAAATCTCCACTAACAACAACTTTGACTTCAAACATGAAGAATCGATGAAAACACTTGGCCTTGGATGGAATCCTAACAGTGACTCATTTTCAATCAACAGGGAACTAGATGACAAACCCAACTCAAAACTAACTAAGAGAGTACTACTATCCGAGATCTCAAAACTTTACGACCCACTAGGCTGGTTGTCGCCCGTCACCATTACTGCAAAACTAATCTTTCAGCGTGTGTGGACGGCCAAGGTCGAATGGGATGAAAATGTACCGACTGATATCGAAAAAGACTGGCTGAAGCTAAAAAACGAGCTTTCACTAGTGAAAGATATTAAACTCTCAAGATGGCTCGGTGGACAACAGTCAAACATCGAACTGCTTGGATTCTGTGACGCAAGCGAGAAGGCCTACGCGTGCGTCATCTACAGCTACGTCACTAAAAAAGACAACCCGCCTGCTATAAACTTACTCGCAGCCAAGACTAGGGTTGCCCCGCTGACACAAAAAACAACATTGCCTAGAATGGAATTATGTGGCGCACTATTACTCTCACAACTGATTGAGAAAACTAAACAAGCTTTCAAAGGATATGATCTCAGGGTACGAGCATGGTGTGACTCACAAATCGTGCTCGCTTGGCTACAAGGAGATGTTACTAAGTGGGAGCGATACGTGGCCAACAGGGTTGCAAAAATCAAACAAGTAATTCCATCAGAAAACTGGAAGTATATTTCGTCAGAACAAAACCCAGCTGACTGCGCTACGCGAGGTCTCGACCCCAGCAAACTCGTCAACCTCAGCTTATGGTGGCAAGGTCCAGAGTTCCTGAAAACATTAGCTGAAAACAAAGATAACAAGAACTTAACGTGTTTATACGCAACTAATCTCGAACTAAAAACCAAGAAGGTCGAAGCCCTAACTAGGTCAAATGAAAGCAACTTTATTAACGACTTATTAAATAAATGCAGTTCATTAACACGTGTAACAAGAATCACGGCATGGATACTGCGCTTTATTGCAAATATGCGTGGCAGCAAAAAACACGATACCGCATACCTCACTTCTGCGGAAATAACAACTGCAAAACAACAACTTATAAAATTCATTCAAAGAACAGAATTCGCTGACGAATATAAACAATTGAAGAAGAAAGTAACTATTTCAACTAAAAGCGTGATCTACAAACTCAACCCTTATCTAGACGAGAAAGGGATGATGCGAGTCGGCGGTCGCATTAACAACTCTTACCTGTCATTTGAGGCGAAACACCCCTGCATCATACCTCGACAGGGGCGCTTTACTCAACTACTCATCGAGCAAGCTCACTCTGCAACACTCCACGGTGGTGCCAGGCTTACATTAGCCTACATACGACAGCGATATTGGATCATCGGAGGAAATAGAGCTGTCAAGGCAAAACTTCGACTCTGTGTGCGGTGTCATCGTCACAAAGCCACTGAAAATCAACAGATTATGGCTGACCTACCTCAACAAAGAATTCCATCTCGACCATTCACACATACAGGAGTCGATTTTACCGGCCACGTGGAGGTCAAGCTCAACGAAGGGCGCGGGGTCAAAACTTCAAAAGGGTACATCGCTATTTTTGTATGCATGGCGACCAAAGCTGTGCATATAGAACTTGTATCTGATCTCAGCACGGAAACTTTCATCGCTGCCTTCCAGAGGATGTGTGCTCGTCGCGGAACCCCTAAGCACGTTTACTCCGACTGCGGAACAAACTTCATCGGGGCTTCAAAAATGTTACGCAACGAATTCGAAGAGTTCAAACAACAACTTTCACCTGAATTTTACGACCACATTGAAAACTTGGAGGTGGTGTGGCACTTCAACGCCCCCGGGTGGCCAACCGCTGGCGGTCTGTGGGAGGCTGCCGTTAAGTCGATGAAGTACCATCTACGTCGTGTATTGGGAGATCAAAAATTAACTTACGAAGAGTTCCAGACATTACTAACACAAATTGAAGCCTGCATGAACTCAAGACCTCTGTGCCCTCTAACTGAAGATCTGGACGAATTCTACAACTACTTAACGCCAGGTCACTTTTTAGTGGGAGGGCCGGTGATGTCACTGCCGATATCTGATTACAGCGACGACAAACACATTAACTTACGCCGACGATGGCAACTAACTGAGAATATGCTGCAACAGTTTTGGAAGAACTGGTCTAATGAATACCTAACTCAACTACAAGGCCGCACTAAATGGAACAAACCAACTAAAAATATCCAAAAAGATGATATCGTGCTGATCAAGGACAACAACATGCCGCCAGGAAAATGGGCCATGGGTCGTGTGCTCGAAACTCATCCTGGCACCGACGGTTATGTGCGAGTTACAACCTTGAAAACGCAAACTGGCATAATCAAGCGACCTGTAACGAAACTGTCACCGCTTCCACTTCAAACTGAAAACTGTGAAGAATCATCTACTTTGAAAACATCTAAAGAACATCAGCAAGATACATCTACGAAGCGATCAATGAGACCGAAGAAAACAAAGATGTATTCTTCATTATTCACAATGCTACTTGCATTGTTTACTTTTATATCTGCATCATATGGAGCTGTGACGTCAGGCGCTCACATTACGGCGCTTGAACTTGATCGACCCATATATTATGACACCGTTGGCAAACTGCAAATGATTCATGATGAATGGACACTTCTTATGTATTATAACCTAACTAACTACTGGACTGGAATAAAACGAATCGAAAACTATCTTCAAGATCTCAACGAGCTATGTGATCAGACAGATCCTAGATATTGTAAAACAACATTATCTCAACTGACACACGAGAAAGAAATACTTAACTACTACAACATGATTTTACTGACTCCAAACAAACATCTGTATGAGCGAAGAAAATGAGGTTTTGCCGTCATCAATTTCAAGCCATGACATACATCAGTACTCTATTTGCTACTCTCTCCTTGGTATTGCTGTAATCATCACTATATGGCTTGTTAAGAAACGATTAAGCCATTACTGCTCTATCAAAAGGTCGAAGACTGAAGTCCCCGAAACTATTGAACTAGAAGAAATGAAGAATCACTCCAGAGAAGCACCACGCCAGGCGCCCACGGCGCAGCCGCGCGCGCCGTCACGCACGCAGCGCCCTACCACGCAAGCGAACGACAACCTAACTTTCAGTTTCGACGACTAACGTTTACAATTCTTTGCTTTGTACTGGCATTTCTTTATCTTGATCTTATAACAAGTAGTTATTTAATTTTAACTCTATTTTTATATTTTTTCTTTTCTTCCTTTTGAGTCGCCAATATGTACGGGCAAGGCCATCGTACATTCAACTTTATTTTGCGCTTACGTTGCGCCCTACTTTAGGCGCGCAATCGCTTGTATAATATTTTTATTTTAATTAGCTAGTACGTCAATAACTTTCTTACTATACACAACTCAAGGAAAGATTTGCCACCATAACTTTAACTGTAACTTTAACTACTTTATAAAACATAACCTTTCTTAACTACGGTGATCTTTTCTATTGTGCGTGCTCATCAACTTCAACTCAACTCAACCTATAGTGTATGTAACCATACACAAATCATTGTTAAAAATATCGATCGATTTTTCTCACAGACAATAATAATAGGAGAAGAACGCAACCTTGCGAAAACATGGTTACTTGTCACCAAAACTACCACAGATTATGTCAAATTCCAGGTTCAATTTTGCCTCATGAGATAGCGCTATGAATGACAGCTAAAGGTGGGAGTTAGTAAGAACATTAATGAACAAAAAATGGCGGCAAGTCGCCTCCGCCTACTTAATAATCTATGCAATAATCGACCAAACTAAAAAAAATATCGTCAAAGACAAACAAAATGTAACAATTTAAAATATAAAAAAAAACACACTATGTATGGTGGGTAATCGAAGTATATTTGTAGATTTTAAATTGTAAAAAATTAGACCTATCGTACATTTTTCAAATCAGTGACCATAATAAACACGCTTTTAATGTTTAGCTAATCTTAAAAATATGAAAAGTTTGTTTATTTTAATAAAATAATGTGTCTCAATTACCTTTGGCTCCATGTCTGATCGTAGCAATAGAAACTAAATAACTTTCCACCCTAGGGATGGAAAAGCTATTTTCCACCCGTCTATCTTCATATGAAAGTTAACGGGCAACGGAACGCCAGCCAGGGGACAGAGGCTGGCCGACTTTCTGGAGAAGGAAGGACTCTTTGCGATGAACCCTTTTTTCCAGAAGTCGCTTCAAAGGAAGTGGAACTGGTTGAGTCCCGATGGCCTCACGAGAAACGAGATTGACATCATCATGACCTCCAAGAGACGGTTAGTCAGTGAAGTCTCCGTGATCAACAGGGTGAAAACTGGTAGCGATCACCGAATGGTTCGAGGCACATTGAATGATAATGTCAAATTGGAAAGGTCCCGCCTGATGAAGTCAACGCTCCGACTGACTCGTGCTCGTGCGAAAATCTACATTGCAGAGTTTTTTCAGCTACAAAACTATAAGACCCTTCACACACTGCAACTTTTAGCAGCGATGCAGTCACGATGCTAACGCGCATTAGCAGCGATGTAGAAGCTGGAAATTGCCAAATAATGTACTGAATTTTGGCGAATGCATCGGTACTAACGCGCGTTAGCATCGATGCCGTCGCGCTTCTGCATCGATGCTAAATTAAATCTGTTCATTGCGTGAGTCGTGATGCTGTAGCCCGTTTTCGAAACGCGCGAATGCATCGATGCTCAAAGTCGCAGTGTGTAAAGGGTCTAGGGTTTAAATAATATTGGCATAGATGAATATTCTACGTTGCTATACATTTTATAAAAAAATATTTTTGAATATTATTTATTTAATGACTTCATTCTACAAATCATATTGTACAAAGGTGGGCTTAATGCTAAAAGCATTATCTGCCAGCAAACCTTTAGGTCATTCTATTCTGTCTTATAAAAAAATGAGTAATTATACTCATTTTCGTCATTACTTTGGCTAACTGCGACCCGCTATAAGGTACAGTAACCGGATAAAGTGATTAATTTATCATGTTGTCTAGTCAATTTTGCTGTATATAATGACCAGTATTAGGGATAATATCTATTTAATCACTTTGACTGCAACATATATACAACATTTAAATAAAAACCGGCCAAGTGCGAGTCGGACTCGCCTACTTAGGGTTCAGAGCCAACTTTAACTGAATGCGAGATCCACTCACTTCCACTTAGCCAAAATACCAAAATATTTTGTTGACAGCAAATATAACTTTGTTTTTTTTATAATATTTGTATGAATATCAAAGTTATGTTTGCGGCAATTGACAATGTGCTCTATCTTAAAAACTACTAGTTCGATCTCGTTCAAACCAATTTTCGTTGAAGGTCTTTGTCAAGATCTATGTTATCATGTTTTTTCTTTTCAAAATTATAAATTAAATTATAATAACGTGGATTTATCCGATGCAATTTTATTACTTTGTGCTTTTATTATATTGACTATAGAAATTGACATATTGTCATCCGACCTAACAATGACATAGCCAAATCCAGTGACTACGTATAGAAAAGCCCAAAGAACCAAAAAATGCATCGCAAATATGACAAGATTGTGACGTTTTGCTTGGAATTTGAATTTCGAATTATGAATCCGTACTCAATTCATCGAGCACGAAATTAGTTCGTGGTGTCAGTTCCATACGCTGGTAATACTAATTCAATGGCCGTAACCCAAGCCGAATAGCTTATCAATATTTCATTAACAAAATAAGATATTCTTAAAATACAATTTAGGTTTTAAGAGTTCCAGTGTTTATTTTAATCCTAGTATGCTATATTTTATTTATTTAGTTTATTAAGCTGTTGCACTCATAACACTTACAAAAAAAAGAATGGCTTATCGTATGGTATAAAACCGTAAGGCCTACTTGACAAACGTCATGGAGACTATCTTGAGGACTGCTGTCATTACAATATCTTATCCCTTGAGTCGAAACGCGAGGTACTGGATTTATGTTTTTTACATGATATATTACAAAGTAACTTGGATACACCCAAATAATTGTCGCAAGTGAACTTTAATACTCTTAAATATCGAACCAGACATACTTCGTTATTTAGTATACCTATGAACCGGACCAACTATGCCGCTAATGCTGTCATGACACGTTTACCTTTAACTTACAACGTTAATTATAAAAACATATATTCAATATGAGCAAAAACGCATTAAAGACACGACTGCGATTTGAAATTATAAATAAATATCTTTCGGACATTCCCACACATCGCCATCTTGTCCCAAAATAAGCAACTCAAAGCTTGTGTTATGGGTGCCAGACAGCGGATATAATACTTAAACACTTTTTTGTTTGTAAATACATACATGATATATATAGAATTATGTGAAAGTATAATGCCCGTAGAAGTTAAACAAACAAATGAATCGTTTATTTCTTCACTTATGGTCATGTAGTTTATCCTTTATGCGAAAGTCATGTATCAAATTGTATGATTTCAATCCCATATTTAATTATCACGAGGCCGATTCTTTCGTAAGCCATTTGGATAGTTGTTTAAAGACTGCGTATTATTATTATTTTTAAGAGGGATTCAAGTCAACGATCTGGTACTACATCCGACGGCTCGACGATGTGTCGGCTCTAATTATTTTACTCTTAGTTAAATTACAAAATTACAATGTACGATTTGTTCAAATAACCAGTGATAGAACTATGTTATTGGTTTAAGTGATTTATCCTATATGTGTCAATTAAACTGTAAAAATGCTGTAGAGTTTCTAAATAAATAAAAATAAAATAAAATAAAAAATAATGGTTCTGAGTCGCCCTGCTGAAGTCGGTAAAATGCAGAAATATCTGATTCATAAAACTAAAATCATACATTGCCATGCGTTTAATTTTTTCGTAAGAGTTTTATTTGTTGATATCATCCCTAAACCAGAAATCATCCCTAATCAGAAAAGTCCGAAAACTGATACATAGAATACACAAAGTAAAATAACGGACATTACTTGAAGTGTTTTATTGACTTTTAAATATTCACAATTGCACACAATACATCACACTTCTAATTCGCTGAAGAAGATATCATGCTTACCTAGACATTACAGAAGGCAAAAATTTCCTTTTTGTTCTGAGCGTTTTAATTTGTTAATATTTCAATGCTAAACACTATGGTTGCAAGAAATGAACCGAAGCCGAGAATAATGAAATGCACTCTCAAATCGCCCAATGCAATTGTCCTAAATGGTTTTGATTTCTTTTGTAACATCGATTTGCTGTAAATATTAAAGGTATCTAGATGCCGTTTCAATAGACCGGCTTCAAAAAATCGATGTGCGAGTTTCTGAATTTTATCTCTCATAGGAAAACCTCTGGTAAAGTATATCACTAACATATAGTCATCTGTATAATCTGCAATATCCACCTTTCGATTCCCATCATTATCAATGTATTTATATTCTTCAGCTATCTTTGGTTGCAATGGTGTACAAATTTGGATTTGTAGCTACCCTTTCCAATCCTCGACCTGGTATAATGCAATCACTAAATTGGTTTTCGGGTAAAGTTAAGTTAAGGAATCGGAAATAAAGTACTTGGCTCTCACTCAGACATGGTCGTAGTGGTATCTCAATCAGGTTGAAATCTAAAAAGCCTTTGAATCCCTTTGTTTTGGTAGACATCAAGCTAAACAAGCACGTGGTGTAAAAATTGCTTACAAAAAAAGTCATCAAAATCCAACTTGCCAAAATGATTCGTATCTTCTTCTTAATCTACTAATGATGTATAAGTATGCATAGGGCATAAGGTTATTATCAAACAGAAGAGTATAACGCCCTTTAATACCGTCACCAACGGAACCATTTTCTCAAATGAAGGGTATAGTGCTTTTTGCTATTAATCTAAAAGACAGTTCGATGACTTATGGTTTTCCTTGATATATCATTTCGTAGTAGGTAAGCTATAAAGGTAATGATTTAAGAACAAACATTCGAAAAATTGCTTACTAATTGCTCTAGGAAAAAATACCTACTAATACTATCAAATATTGTTTACTAAAGCAGTGTGTAGTGTAAGTATTTCTTGTAGAACATACCAAATCTTAATTTATGTAGTGCTGTTTTGTTTTGATTATCATTTATTTTTATGCACTCTATTAAAAATAATTTCAGCTAAGAAAGTTATGGTTGATAAAATTGAACCAAACAAAAGTACCCCAAAATGCACTCGATAATCTCCTAAAATAAAAGGTTGAGCCATATTTTTCTTGCGATGATCGACTGTCGCTCGAGAGGGGTTCAGCAGCTTGCGATAATAATCCACTAACCCATTCTCGTACAAGCGTTGTGCAAACTTTTGCAATTCGTCCTTTAAGGGAAACCCTCTACTCAAATAAAAACCAAGAACAATGTCACTAGAAAAATCCCAAACGTCTAGCTTGCGGTTGCCTTCATTATCAATAAAATGTTTTTGTCTACCTTCATACGATTCCTTTAGCTGGACTGTGTACAAATCGTGACTATCGGCGACTGTTTTGAATCCACCATCGATCGATTGGCACTCTGGAATATCCAAACTTTTTGGAAGTTGTTCGTTGTAAGCGTAAAAGAAAAATGTTGCAATAGCGGTGCTGATGCACGGCCTGTAGGGTATGCTGCTGAGATCCTCCGGTTCTATTTCTCTTTTGCGTTGCACGTGACCAGTAATCAAACTATACATATCAGAATTGTAGAAACTACTGATGAAGAATGTAAACCAAATCCAAAATGCTGACACTGTTCTCAATCTCCCTGTTCTCGAATACGGTTCAGTGCCATTCCCAAAATAGAAAAATCCCCATAACTTCACTATCAAGTATGTGTGGCTGTGAGGTATTTTTGGCGAAAAATTAAGCAAAAATATGCATATTATAATCATGAATACATACAATGAAAGAATGATTGACCACGTTTCAGAATCAAACTCCGTGTAAACCTTTTTCCACATTTCTTTTCCCAGGGCTGGAGTGAAAAGTTTCAGAGAAGCAATTTTGAATCCGCAAATAAAATCAAAGACGTCTGCTATATTCTTTATGATCACCGTTGAGCCTAGGGCTATATCAGCCGCATTACTATCCAATTCATTTAACAAACCTGTGGCAGTACGATTCGGTAAGGCAACGCCGTAATCCACTTGTGTTTCGAGCACTGCATATTCTATAGAGTAGTGGGAAAAGCTGGCAAAGGTATCCAAAATATATTGCTCCAAAATAGGCTCCTTATTGGAAGAAATATCGCTATGTGAATATCTTACCACTTTTAATTTGCAATTTCTTAGACCAGCAGTAGTGTTACTGGGAAAGTACTGATTTGGATTTATTTCGCTACAGTTACCGATATTTTTTATATATTCGATGTACCTTCCACAGTTGCCATCGTGAAATGGGCGATATGTGCGAACTTGGGTTTTCTGGTTTGTGTTGTCTATGAATACAACTTTATACATTCTGAATGTTAAAAAGGTTTGGAACAATTTTTGGATTTCAAAGTCGTTGATGGTATTTGTTGATATAATGAAGTGTGCTCTCGGGTTCCAAAACATTTCATTTTTTAATTGTTCTAAGCCTTCATCGAGTTCAATGTAGTCTTCAGTTATTAAAATGTAGATATCATTCCATACGGTCCAATTTTTGCTTGCGAACGTTCTCAGGTTTACAGTGTAGCAACTTTCTTTATTAATTGCTTCTATTATTTTATTGACATCACTTCTTAAATAAGCAAAAGTTATGGTTGCTTCACAGGGGAAATCTTGTTTTATTATTCGTGTTACACATTCATCCAAAACACAATTTTCACTTATGTTTTCTAATAAACTAGAGTTGTTTTCAAACCCCTCATTGAGTGGTGCAAAAACCACAATAAAATAAGTAAAATACGTATAAATAAGCTTATATTTCCACCAGACATATTTCTTCGGGAACATTTTGTCGAATGACCGTGCTCCGGTTACTATATGCTAATTAGCGTTACAGTGCAATAAAAAAACTGATAAGATTTTGTAACGATAAGGAATAATAACTGCTGTGGATGATTTATTGCTTTGTTAGACTTATTAGTAACGTAGAAATTATTAAGGTTGTAAACGATGAAGTCATTAGTGATTCTGTGCATAAATAAGGGCCTCGGCTTCTTCAGTCCTAAATTACGTCATACTGATGACTGACATTCGATAAAAACAAAATTTTATTTAGATAGTTGCTACAAAAAGAGGCTTTATAAATATTTAAAAATACCTAGTGCCTTATTCTTTGGATGGAAGATTGTAAGCCTACCTAGAATTTTCAAGAAAGTTTTCTTCAATAACTCATCTTCAAGTGAAACAAAAACTTGAAAGTTCAAACATCGAAACGTTTATTCATATCACAGCACAGCGTCAGGTTGGAGTGTTTAAGTCTTAGACAGCCACAATAGGGGCTGCAGGGGCGGCTACGTATGGAGCTGCAACGTACGGCGACGCGGCAACGTACGGCGACGCGGCGACGTATGCTGCAGGTGCAACAACGTACGCAGCAGCTAAGCCGTTGTGAAAGCGGTGGTAATATTGCGAGCTGGTAGCCGTGACGACCGGCGCTGGCGCAGCGATTAGCGGCGCACTCACCACTAGGGGTTTGGCGGCCGAGACGGCGATGAGGGCGGCTACGAGAATGATCTAAAATAAAAATAATAAGTTTATGGTGTGATGAAAACGATTCAAATTTTCAGCACTGTAACTTCTGTAGCCAGCCAGGTTCTACAGCTTGGAGTCGCAGAACAAAGTTTAAAATGTATTGTTAGTATTATAAAATTAAATTTTTCTCTCTGACTTAAATAATTCAAGACTTTATTCATTAAAAAACGAGAGAGTTAGTTAAGAGTAGGAGTAAGTCTAGTTTAGTACACAAATTTATTATCCGTTTTGAATTGGGGTACTTACTATTTTGAACATTTTGCTGGTTGTGTACTGTCTTGGTTCAAGCACAGGACTCGTGCCATCGACTGATGCAACTGGACATTTTATAGTAGCAAACGGTCAAGTGGCGCAATTCTGCTCCGTAGTCAGCGCGTCTCTGACATTGGTGAGACGTGAGGCGTGATGGAAATCAGAAGGTGTATTCTGTAAGTCACGGCCTGTGTTTGGGATCTAGGCATCACGCTTGCACATATTGTTATACCCACATGAGTAAAAAAGAGAGTAGAGTTGAAATTAACGCAGACTAGTCCCTCGGACGCATGCATTTCTTAGGGATAATCGCGATTACGTTTTTGGATCCGAGAAAAACGAAGGTTAAGTTTCGTTTGTTCAATCTGATTACATTGCCTGTGTTATACTTGTGAATGTGCAATAGTTTTAATTTGAACATTCACTTAAAAAACAAGCACTTAGGCTATGCAAATTTTACTACCTAAATGATGAAGTTGACTAAGTTTAGACTAATCATATACGTATGTCAGATACGTACTTACTTGATGGGGCTCTGCTGTTAGGTATATGTCTGTTGTTTGCTTGCTTATTTATCCCGCTTCAAATGTATCATATATATAGCGCGAAGAACTGATGGCCGTTGGGGCAGGAAAGTTCTAGATTGGAGACCCTTCGACCAGAGACGCAGCGTGGGACGTCCACCAACAAGATGGACAGACGACCTTATAAAGATCGCAGGATCAAACTGGATGCAGACCGCTAGTGATCGGTCGCTGTGGAAAGCCGTGGGGGAGGCCTATGTTCAGCAGTGGACGTTCTTTGGCTGATAATGATGATGAAATTTATCATGTCTGTTCGTAATTATAATGCAACTGGTTCTCTCCATAACTTTGCGATGTAACAAACACCCTTATTAACTGACCTTTCTAAGTCCGCGTCTTTCTGCCGACCAAATAACTCCAGGTAGCCGTAAATTCTCATTAACGTCACCATAGTTTTGGTGTTCTTTTCCTCTTGTCAAACTGAGCCCAATTAATTCCTCTGGGCACTCCCGATTCGTCGTCAATCTAAAGGTATGCGGTGGCAAGAATAGGGAACGCCCTCGAAAGATAGGCGAGGTATTTGGACTTTTTCGTCCTGTGACTCATTTGAGTAAGGTTTTTGACTGTGGGAAATGTGTTTATTAGGAGACTTTGTTGTGATTTCCTTCGTCATACAAGCTTTTTTGTAAAAAGGGTTTATGTTTTGTGTAATATTATAAAGGTAAGTGTTATCTAGGAATAGATATGAATATGTTACTTTCTATGATTTTGTTATTGTGAGAATCTATATTAAAGAAAAGTCAAAAAAGAATGTGTGCAAACCTACAACTACCTACTATAGGTAAATATTGAATCCTCAAAACCGTCAGCAATTTATAATGACTCTAGGTACAACAGCTATTAGGTAAGCTAAAGAAGATTAGTAGAACATTTCGGCAAAATTTTAGTATAACACTCCACAACTCATTCCGTTTAAAAAGGTGCAGATGATTTTTTCAGAACAGTTAAAAGCTTTCAGAAACTATTCAAACTTTTTAATCATATCCATTAGATTTAGATAGTAAGCCAGCATTGCTTATTTATTTTTATTATAGTACCTACCTCCTTAGTTATTTGTTTTACCAATTAAAAAAATCGGCTAAGCGCGAGTCGGACTCGCACTTGGCCTTGACTTTGACTGAATAAGAAGAGATCTACTTACTTTACTTCTTCCACTTAGCCAAAATACCACAATATTTTGTTGACAGCAAATATAACTTTGTTTTTCATAGTATTTGTAGGAATAACAAAGTTATGTTCGCGGTTATCGAAAAGTGCTCTATCTCAAATCTTCAAGCTCGATCACGTTCAAACTTTCGTTGAAAGTCTTTGTCAATATTAACATCATGTTATTTTTAAAAACAAAATTTACACTCGCTTAGTTTTAAAGTTAGATGGGAGGGGGGACGCCTATTTTACCACTTTGGAAACGTTAGAATTTTAGAGTAAATATTTCTAGGTTCTTCGATGTCATTATAAGACATATCTAAACAAGTTAGACAAAAAAACATAGGTTTTAGTTTCATGTATGAGAGAGCCCCTCTTAAATATCATTATTTTTTTGTATCAGCAGACGGACAGACTTGACGAAAAAATAAGGGTTCCGTGTTTTGCCATTCGTTTACGGAACTCTAAAAAGGAGGTAAGTTGTTTGGTAATTTTATAATAATTGAGTGGGGTGATCTATTGAGGCTTTCAACACGTGCTTGAAACTTCCAAGCACGAGTGTAAAATTTCGTGAGTGTATGTTTGTATGTTTGTATATTTGTCCACGGATTTCTCGAAAACGAGATGAATCTTTTTTTTCTAGTACAATCAGATTATTCCAACTTAGTGTGTTTTATCTTAGTCGTTACAGAAGTTTTTGAGATTTGGGTAATAAATTAAATTAAAATGCTTACGTATTCCATTAGTCTCCGCATATCATGCACCGACTCCAAAATAATCCGAAGAGAGATTAAGATATTATTATTTATATTATTATTATTATATTAAGCTTTTTTAACAGAATTTTCAATACGGTAATACATCTATACTGACCACTAGGTGTTTCATTTGTTTCTTCATTTAAATATGCTCTTTTCATGAATAGATTTAATTGTTTTTTAAGAGTAACATTTCAAAGTGAAATTTCTGTTTTTCAGCCCTACTAAAAAAATCTTCGATTACCCTGTGTCCTTTTTTTTTAAAGATATTGTACGCTTAGCCGATACATATCCGCGAAAACCACATTTGCACCCCTGATATCCACGGAAGGCAAACTTAATACTTAGGTATTTCTTATACCGAACCGAGGTATAAAGGTACTTATTCAGTCAATAAATCGACATAATTAGATAGGTAATTGAGTAACGAGTTTCAATTCACTTTTTAAACTTATCCGAGTCATTTACCACGCCGATATCATACCTTCTCGTACCTCTCCATAATGATTGCTAATACCATGTAAATTTTATGTTGTTCGTTTTATGTCTTTACAATCCCGCGGGTTTGCGTCGCCCTCTGTGGTTGGCTGGCATCTTAATTGGCGGCTGGATCAAAGCAATCAACTTTTGAATTATTCTATGAATTTATTTGTTTGTTTGTGGATAGTTGCAGTAAAAGTTTCATTCCACAAACAGTAACATTGGAGCAAAAAATATTTTGAATGTTTGCTTCAGCTACACTTACTAAAACTCATGTTGTATTCTTTGATCTCTAATATGTTTCTATTTAATAAAGAATAATAATGCTACGATATTTGAATTTTATTTTATTTTTCTTTAAAGAAAGTATTTGAACGCCTGGCGGTTTAATTTCAAGTCTATGTAATTTTGCCTTCAATAAATCCAAAGGAATAGTGTGGTGAGCAGGTTTACTTAGAGTGTAGGAAGAATAGAAAGGAGAATCTCACATTTTTATATAAATCGATGTTTAAAGTAGTGTAAACTATTGAATAAATTAGACGTTCATAAGTAGCATTTTGGGTCCTAAATTGAATGACTGATTTGTGAGTTTGACTTTGAATAAGTGATAACTACATAATACAAATGCCTATAAAACTTATTTACAAAGGTTGTCTGGAAGAGATCGCTTATAGCGATAAGACCGCCCAAATTGTACATTTCCCTAAAACGAATTTGTAAATCAATTTATCTTATGTGCAACAAAGAGTTATCTATCTATCTACAAATTGTTTAGCAAATCATGCCATCCAGTTTTTATAAATGGTTTGTAAAGTTCTGAATGAAATAAATTTACACCTTATCGCATGCACATGAAATCGTAACTGGAAAACTTTCAGATATTGGGTAGATTGAGGCTAAGTTGATTGCACCTACTCCCTAACTATAACTTTAGGTGTATTATTTCGTATGTATAGTGTAGATTATAGAGCTTCTAGCTGTGGTGATCATCTTGGCATCGTCTTTATAAGTAGTAATGAACTACCACAGTTCTACATCTATTAAGTGTCGATTTTATCAATTTCAGATAAGAAATTTACGTCGATTAAAATACAAAATGCCTAATTTGAATACGTCACCTATTTATCAGCATTCATTTATGTCAATGTCATTCTAAAATCGGTCGTTTAATACATCAGTCGGATGAGTCTTATCTGACGATAGTAAAATCGGCCCTATGAATACTCATTCAATGCCAGCACTGACGCCTGCACAGTGGAGCGTATTTATTTTTAAGTTGGATTTAATCCGACGTCCTCGGGGTTCGTTTCATTACTCTATCCAGGAGAACAGGAGATTACCTGAGAACACTAAGAAGGTGTATTAGCTAGTAAAACTTACCGGTCGATTTAAAGTGCTTGTTTCTTTAAAACGTTAAGAGAGTTGTTACTTATTATAATAGAATTTGTTAGACATACATTTTGCGTTGGTACCTATTGATTGTCGAATTATTTCTGTGCACCTGCCAATAGCAAATTTGTTGACTTCGTAAACAATATGGATCCCATCACATTCTAAAGCACAAGAAATGTATTTTTTTTTATATTTTTTGCCTCCATGAATTAAATGTTCAGATTTTCTGCTGAATAAAATATCCTAAAAACTAAATGAATAGTAAAAATAATTGTTATATTTCAAGTGCTATTAAAAAAGGTTTTCTATCTATAAATACATGAAATCACGAATTTTGTTATAGCATTTTTGAGCGCTCATCTGGTTATTCGACGAATAAAACTGTGTCTATGTAGGTAACTCTAGTGCAAAACTAGGCCCAATTAACTAAAACTAATTCATCATTATCCTCATTATCAGCCAAAGGACGTCCACTGCTGAACATAGGCCTCCCCCACGGCTTTCCACAGCGACCGATCACTAGCGGTCTGCATCCAGTTTGATCCTGCGATCTTTATAAGGTCGTCTGTCCATCTTGTTGGTGGACGTCCCACGCTGCGTCTCTGGTCGAAGGGTCTCCAATCTAGAACTTTCCTGCCCCAACGGCCATCAGTTCTTCGCGCTATGTGCCCTGCCCATTGCCACTTGAGCTTACTGATTCTCAAGGCTATGTCCGTTACCTTAGTTCTTCTACGTATCTCCTCATTTCTGATTCGATCCCGTAGAGAAACACCCAGCATAGCCCTTTCCATCGCTCGTTGTGTGATTTTGAGCTTCATTATAAGGCCCATAGTAAGAGACCATGTTTCGGATCCGTATGTCATCACTGGTAACACACACTGGTTGAAGACTTTCGTCTTCAGACATTGAGGTAGATGAGATGAGAAGACACTCTTGCGTAATTTCCCGAACGCTGCCCAGCCGAGTTGGGCTCGTCGATTTATTTATTTATTTATATTCGGTATACAGACAGGATACAGTCATCACATACTATAATTATTACAATACACAAAAAAGACTGGACCGTAGCCCATAAATAGTATACACAACATGTTTGGTAACTGCTAATGTATGCTACTAGGACATTAAATCTTATACGTGTTAAAAAATAAATTTACAAAAAAGGAAGAAAAAATTAAAGTGAATTAACTTAAAATTGTTGCATTTCCTTGTTACAGCGAGAACACTTCTGCCTTAAGAGTGTTGGATATGGCTTTTTTATAATGAGAGAAGTTACTATCGAAAATATCTATGTCTTTGCTACTGCGGGACAGCTCGTTATACTTACGGCACATTCTGACTATTGGGTTGTAATACGACGTGTTATTCCTGTACACCTGTATGTCAAATATGTTGGGATTGCGAGATCTATGACGAATATTAACGTTGAGAGCCGAGAGAAGACCTGGAGTATCGACTGTAGAGTGGAGAATTTTATGAAGGTACAGAAGGTCGTATCTTTTTCGTCGAGTTTTAAGGGGCAAGACGTCGAATTTAGTTAGTCGCTCGCCATAGTTATTAAGGGAGCGACCGTAGTGGTATTTACGGGATAAATATCGCAAGCATCTCCTCTGAATCCTCTCCAGGTTATCTGCATGTTTTATGTAGAAAGGCGACCAAATTGGACAGCAATACTCCAAAATGCTTCTGACAAAGCTATAGAAAAGGCAAAGAGCACTCTTAGGTTTTTTAAAATCTTTAGTGGTTCTCATGATGAAACCAAGTAACCTGTTTCCCTTTTTCATGATTTGATCATAATGCGGACGAAAGGTTAGTTGCTCATCAAGTAGGACCCCCAAATCTCTAACTGTTTCCTTTCTGCATAATGGTTTATCTTGAGTGTTGTATGTGTAAGTAAGTTTGATTTTTTTAGTAGTGAAAGAAACAGCACAGCACTTATCAACGTTTAGGGACATTTTATTGACTGAACACCATTCGACCACAACGTTCAAATCTCTTTGGAGTGCCAAACACTGACTGACATCATCGACTTTCGTAAAGATCTTCAAGTCATCGGCATACAAGAGAGCCTGTGACGAAAGCCGGTTAGGTAAATCGTTGATAAATACAATAAAAAAGAGCGGACCCAGATGAGAACCCTGCGGAACTCCAGATGTCGCTGATATGGGCGCAGATGTGAATCCCTTAACAGCGACAAGTTGAGTACGGTTCTCCAAATATGACATTATCCATCTTAAGAGGCATCCATGGATTCCATAATGCGCAAGTTTCAAGCAGAGTAATGAGTGATCAACCTTATCAAATGCTTTGCTAAAGTCGAGATAAATGGCATCCGTTTGACCTCTCGCAGCAAATACTTGACAAAGGTAGTTTTTAAATTCCAGTAAATTACTTAATGTAGATTTTTTCTTTACAAAGCCATGTTGTTTGTCACTTATGTATCTGATCAAATAATTATAGAGAGGAGAATATACCAAGGATTCGAAAATTTTCGCCATACAGGACAGGATACTAATTGGTCGATAGTTTACACATAATGTTTTGTCACCCGCTTTGAAGATGGGTATAATATTTGCGACCTTCCAACAAGAGGGGAAGACACCTGATTCAATGGAACAATTGAAAATAACTGCTAAGGGAAGGGATAGTTCCTCAGCACAGTGTTTTATAAATATGGGAGGGATCCCATCAGGGCTTTACCTCTTTCTCGAAGTTGGACCTACCCAATTGGATCACTTGTCCCAGGTAGACGTACTTGTCGACAACTTCGAGAGTTGAGTTCCCAATGGATACTGGAGTGGGTACAACAAGGGAACTCGACATAATTTTCGTCTTCCCCATGTTCATTTTAAGACAGACTTGTTGGGAGACTCGGTCGAGGTCTTCGAGCATAGTGCCAAGATCGTCCAGCGTCTTTGCCACAACGACTATATCATCGGCAAATCGGAGGTGTGTGATGAATTCGCCATTAATATTGATGCCGATTCCTTCCCATTCCAGAAGCTTGAAAGCGTCTTCCAATGCCGCAGTGAACAGTTTCGGAGATATCACATCTCCCTGTCTCACACCTCTCCGCCGTGGAATCGCCCTCGTGTTCTGCTTCTGTACTCGGACCGACATGGTGGCGTTGTTGTAAAGGCACCTTAACACCTCTATATACCTATAGTCTATGTGGCACCGCTGCAGAGACTGAAGCACCGCCCAAGTTTCGATCGAATCAAAGGCCTTCTCATAGTCCACAAACGCTAAGCATAGAGGCATATTATACTCCTCGGACTTCTGTATAATTTGTCTAAGCGTATGGATGTGGTCTATGGTACTGTAGCCTTTTCGGAAACCGGCTTGTTGAGGCTGGAAGTCATCAAGCCTACGTGCGAGACGATTCGTGATGACCCTTGAAAACAGCTTGTAGACATGGCTCAGGAGTGAGATGGGTCTATAGTTCTTCAATAAGGTTTTGTCTCCTTTTTTGAAGAACAACACCACCACACTCCTGTTCCACGCCTCGGGCGTGATGCCCTCCAGCAACACAGAATTAAAGAGTCTCTGAAGGACTTTTAGTACCGGTGTTCCACCCGCCTTCAGAAGCTCTGCTGTGATTCCGTCCTCGCCAGGTGCCTTGTTGTTTTTGAGCTGTTTAAGGGCCATCCTAATCTCGTAGAGGCTAATGTCTACAGCGTTATAGGCGCGAAATTTTCAATCAATGATTCTACAAAGTATACCTATAAAAATGTATATTACCTTAACCTAGTCGTAGTGCTCTAAACTGCTTTAACTCAGAGATATCGGTATCCAAAGTGTCAATCCCAAATCAATGTATATATATCAAAATCGCTAACTCGCTGTGTAGTGACAACTTCTAAATACAATATCATTGAGTGACAACGTCAATTTCTATGACTGGATTTTTTTGCAATACATTGCTGGTTTAATTTCTTTTGTTAGAAAATAGCGACAAATGTACTTTTCATTATTATAAGAAAAAAACTTTTAGAATTGATTACTGGATACTCAAAGAGCCTATATTTTTTTTCTTTCTTATCACAGGCCACATCCTGTATTCTTAAGCTTTGCAAAATTTTATAACTGTTAAGTATCGGGGTTTTTTCCACTGCGTTACTGCTATGATAAAGAATATAATATCATTGCGTTACTGACATGAATGATGACAGAGATGTTTGCTATAATATGTCGAAAAAGCGACCAAAAAGTTTGACTGGTAGAGACTGCTTTTGGCATTAAGCCCGAATTTGAATACGTACATTTGTGCAATAAAGTTTTTAAAATAAATAATTAATAAACATCGGCTATAATATTATTTGGTAGACCATTTCAGGAGGCCGATTCTCGCGGCAATTAATTTTTTTCGTGTGGTAATTCGATTGCGAGTTTAACCTATTTACCAAAAAAAAAACAATTACAATATCTACTCGTAGATCGGAATCTAAATAGGTACATAGAAATCGTGACCCTGACTAATCAACAACTTTTTTTCTTCGACAAAGAATTATTCGATCGGTAAACTTTTTTTGCGTTACAGATTTTCGCTCGCAAATCAAACAACAATGACACGAAATATAAAAGCTAGTATTCAAAGATAGGCACCTTATGAGACTGCTTACCATCCCTTACCACCCACTTTCAACTTCCAGACGTCAGAAAAACTCCTCAAGCAAGAGGCAGGTCCATTAACTTAGCTCTATCAATCCGTGGACGAAGAGCACTGAAAGATGTTGGACTCAAAGATCACATGATCAAGCAACATGGTATTCCGATGGTGGGCAGGATGATCCATAG
Source organism: Pyrausta purpuralis (assembly GCA_963924145.1). Lineage (NCBI taxonomy): Eukaryota > Metazoa > Arthropoda > Insecta > Lepidoptera > Crambidae > Pyrausta > Pyrausta purpuralis. Next base: position 5,983,986 of record OZ001649.1, on the reverse strand, counting down.
ACTTGATGGCTCTACTTACGACATACCTTACGACTCGAGGACCAATCAGGTTAGGAAATGCTATGTTTTCTTCATATCTGACCATTGCTGATAATATTTTTACATTGAGCCTTCTATGTAAGACTTTGCTTGAAAATCCATTCGCTTTTACTCCTGAATCTAAGCCATGAGCCAGCCTTCCTGTATCCAGTGTGAACAGAAGCGATTGATATTTTATATATATTTTTTTATTTGGCGAACACTGTTATGTTTACTCTAAATATGATTTTAATGTCACATTTCATTGGTTACTTTCCTATACTTTGGGGAGTATAATGGTGACTTAAAAAAACTGTTTTATATTTTAAACACGAACACGATTAGCTTCAATGAAACGAAATTACTTTAATTTTACAGTGCATTTACTCGGTGGGGCGAAATTATCTTAACAGCTTGCTTTTAAAAGGTAAGTTACTCGTATAATTCTTATTCCTATTTTCATATGTAACAGTATCTCTACATTTAGAATTAATTTGGGTATCATAGGAAGTGTTATAATAAATCTTTATCGTCTAGATCAAAAAATACTTTCTTTACTTGATACATTTGTTCGTCTTTCAAATTTAGTTATGAGCTTCACGCAGATAAGATGTACGTGAACGTACTTGCTTATAATTATAAAGTAAGTACCTTAAGTTATATCTTATGGCTCGAAACCCATTATCGCTAATGTCGAGTGCACAGGTACAATGTATTCATAAACATGACAAATATGAGTAAATATCCAATTAATTTAGTGATATAATACCAATAAATATTGTCTTATTGCAGAGTCAGAAAGTTATCACAACGTTGAGAGGAATTTCAATCACAAACTTGTAGAAGCGAACTTGAAAAAGGGCTCTTTATCGTTTCTTAAGTAAGTATAAGATAAGTGTCATTTTGAATGTACAAAACTAGGTGTTAAATGTATTTAAGTTAAATAAAAATGATGATAATGAAGATCACTCGTATTATATCTATACTAATGTTATAAATCTAAAGAGTATGTATGGTTGTTGTTTGAAAGCGCTTATCTCAAGAACTACTGAACCGATTTGCGTTGTGCGTTATATTGGATAGCTTATTTATCATAAAAACCGGCCAAGTGCGAGGCAGACTCGTACACTAAGGGTTCTGTGCCAACTTAAACTGTTTTAAAGATCCACTTCCACTTAGCCAAAATACCACAATATTTTGTTGACAGTAAATATAACTTTGTTTTTCATAGTATTTGTATGAAAAACAAAGTTATGTTTGCGGTTATTGCAAATGCTCTATCTCTAAAAACTACTAGATCGACTTTAAGAGTTATAGTTTTAAAGGAACCCCACTAGGGTTTAGGATTTGACCCCCTCATATAGGGCATTTACCTGGGTGAAATTCATTGTGTATATTGCTCTTAAAGTGTCATTACTACATGCCTGGACATATGGTTATTGAATCAATATTAATGACTTTTAACCATTACTTGAGCTACTATCGATAACGAAACTGGCCCTGAATGAAACACCATTTTATTTGTTATAATAATTTTAACTTAATGGTATTAAGTTTTAAACATATAATAAATTGAACTTGTACAAAGCAAGTTTGGCTGTGATAGATGAGGAATCGAACCCTGTGTCTTGCGCTATCCGGGTGTATGCCTATATTTATATATTTTGTTTTTGGATATGTCAAAGGCTTTTGATTTGATTTGATTTGGTAAATCACAGCATCATGCTCCAGAAACTAGAAGGAATAGGAGTAAGAGGCCTACCTCTCCAGTGGTTTGAATCATACCTCAAAAATAGGCAGCAGTCTGTTAAAATAACGAAAACAAACAAAAACTATTTAAAGAAATCATATAACTCAAAATATCTTACAAATAAATTCGGAGTGCCACAGGGAAGTGTGCTTGGGCCTCTTTTATTCATTATTTATATTAAAGACATAGTAAACGTTACACGACATAGGACTATACTATTTGCAGATGACATTTCTATTATTGTTACAAATGACTTAAAAGACGGTATGACGAAGCACGAAGCGGTAATTAATAATACACTAATTGACATTATTGAATGGCTTGATGATAATAATCTTAAAATTAATTTAATTAAGACAAATTTTATTCAATTTAATAATTTAAGGCAATGTAATTTAAATATTTCATATAGGGATACTTGCATAAATCAAGCTGACTTTGTTAAATTTCTAGGGATAAATGTAGATAAGAGTATCAATTGAAAATTACAGGTTGAATCGGTATGTAACAAAATTATTCGCTTCGTGTACGTCCTAAAAAGTCTACGCCACATAACAGATCGGAGTACAATCCTTACAGCTTATCATGCTTATGTCACTTCTATTTTGCGCTACGGGTTGATACTCTGGGGAAATAGTGTAGATGTACATAAAGCATTTGTGACACAAAAAAAATGTGTTCGAGCAATATTTGGTATACCACCATACCAAACATTTAGACCTCTCTTTAAAGAGCTTAAGCTGTTAACATTGCCAGGTCTTTACATATTTGAAAGTTGTAAATTTGTTCAAAATAATCTTGGTTTATTTTGTAAAGCTCGAGATGTCTATCCTCGAAATAAGAGAAATCCCGATCGTCTTGTGTTGCATTTTTCTCCCAGAACTGCACTTTATATGAAAAATTGTTTAAATATGTGTATAAAAATCTACAATAAAATACCAGAAAATATTAAAACACTGGGCCCAATATTATTTAAAAAGAAATTGTTTGAATGGCTTTTAGAATGTAATTTTGATAGTGTTAAGGAATTGACTGAATAATGTGACTTTAATGATGCAATTCAAAATAATATAATAATAATCTATAAAATAATATTAATAATAATGTTATCTATCTACTTATAATTTTTACATGCCATACAATGGCGAGACATGTCGATTATTTATTCTCATAATGTATCCATCTTATGTACTGTGTCTCAAAGTAAATAAATGATTTGATTTGATTTGATTTGATATACCACTCGGCTACCGTCACATTAGCAAGTCTGTTGAGCGCTTACTCTTGCGCGTAAATAAATAACTTAAAAGAAACATTATTGCTTATATGCTTACTGGGAAAAATTTTGCGGGAAAAGTTATATCCAGTCCAATTTTATTTGGAAGTTAAATATTGTAAATAATCGTGACATTCCTTTTTAATGATATGATTAATTTTAACGTAAGAAAATTACAAAACCCACAACTTGCATGCGTAATTCATTGTTTTATACTGAGATGTTATTAAATCAAATAGTTTATTAATTTTATTCACTGATATTACTTTAAAATTTATGAAAATATTGGTTACATTATTGGACTAGCCGAGAAAAACGGAGTTTAGGAGTATTAGGTATGTGCGCTCGGTAATTTTGCGGTACATTACTTTGACATTTTTTGTCGCGCTTTTGAGAAAAAAATACAGCACACTGTTGATGTATGTTTTCATTTTTTGTACAAAAATTGTTTATGTAAAATTTGTTTCAACACTAAACATAATTGGATGGGCAAAATGTCATTTAAAGTGCATTTAAAAATATCCAATAGACAATAGTTAAAGCTTATTTTTTATAAAGGAAATTTCAAGAAACACTATTTCAAGAAAAAAAAAACAAGTAGAATTTTTTTTGGAATTTTATGGAGGCAGTTTAAAAGTTGAAACATTTTTATCATTCTATACTTTTAGTCCATATCTTTAAAAGTACTGATTTTTACTATATTTACACTGGTACCTAAGGCCCAGTTGACTGGTTGATAGTTATAGCTAAAGTCGATACCAGCCGTTGAATATTTACGATTGTGTATGTAATTAAATTTAATGACCATTTTTAGGTACTCTTTCTTCAAAACACATGCAACCGTAAATATTCAACCGCTGGTAACGACATTTTACCATTACTATCGATGAAGAAATTGGGCCTTCGTCGAAATGTATTAACCACCATTTACAAATATCAAACATACACTTGCAAAATTTAACAAACAAGTTTGGACGCTTCAATAGAACATAATACAAAACTATTATCCAATTACAACTATGTTAAAAATATTAAGGTCGAATTGAAAACCTAATTTTTTTGGAGTCGGTTCATAACTTGACTGAGTAAAACTATAAGTAGATAAATCTTATTGGCTTTCATTGTGAAGAAGGTCTCGTGCCACTAGTACTCATAGTTTTCCTTGAATAATCTTGAAATAAAACCTTCAAACTCTCTCCTTTTCCCGGCTCAAGGGAAACGGGCTGAGACTATTGATATGTTAACCTCCTAACTAATCCAATCAATTTTGTGAATTTACATTTGTGTTCCAAGCGTATTTTCTTTATTTCTTCCTTGGCCTTTATGAGTACAATGAAGTTAATGTTTGTAGTGTTTCTAACTCTATCAAATATTTCAGCACTATCACGAAAGAAGAAATCAATGTAAATGCGGATTTAGTAATCGGCGCGGATGGGGCATTTTCAGCAGTCCGCAAAGCTATGATGAAGCAACCTCTCTTCGATTACAGTCAGAAATACATTGAACATGGATATTTGGAACTCTGCATACCACCCAGTGAGGCGGGAGGCGTAAGTTATCTTAGCTATCAGACAACATTTACATGACAATCTGGTTATTAATATTTTTAATTTTATTAACATGAATCTCGATAATAAGGCAAATCAACGACGCAATGAATCCAATGACCAATACAAAAAAATGATTAGAAATATCTGACAGAGTAACATTCTTAAACGTTTTTGGATGTATCATAACGGCCGCCCGGGTTTTTAAAACAATGAAATTCTTGTAACGCTGCAACAAACCACTTTCGAACACACGTTGAGAGTGCTTCTGAAATTTGTCCGTCAAAGGAAAACCCCTAGACAGGTATAAAGTAAAAGTGTTGTCTGCTGAAAACTTCCAAGAATCTAATTTTCTGTTGCCATCGCTGTCAATATATCTGTCTTCTCTTAGTTCGTAACTGTAAGTCATCTCAACAGCGTATAAATCTTTTCTATTTGCCACAGCGTCTAACGATGACTCCACACCGTGACATTCGGGCAAAGGAGCGTTTTCAGGAAATTCGTAACGAAACGCGTAAATAAAGTAGGTTCGAATGCCATCACTAATGCAAGGTCTTAACGGTTTCAGAGACTGTAAATTTTCCGGTGTTAATAACTCCTGAGATTGTTTTACTTGTCCAGTCACCAAACTGTACAAAGCAGTAGTGTAGAAATTGCTAATTAAAAATGTAAACCAAATCCAACATGTTAATATTGCCCTCAACCTTTTCACTTTCAAAAGACTTGCGCTACTATTTCCTATGTAGAAAAATCCCCACAGTTTTAGTAACAACCCTGAATGTTTATCATATAACTTTGGTGCTAATTTTAGAAGAGCTGTGCATATTATAACTATTATAACAAAATATACAAAAAGCAATATCCAGGTGTCTTTATCAAATTCTTTGTATACTTTTCCCCAAATAGGATTGTTGAAGGCTGGAGTGTAAACGACCCAGGTGGCAAAATTAAAGCCGTAGACGTAGTCAAATATATCAGCACGATTTTTGATCAAGACGAATCCACTGGCAGCAATGTCTGCTTCATTATTTTGGAAAGATGCTAGTAGTCCAGTTGATGTGTGATTTGGTAACACGATTCCGAAGCTAATGTTGGATATTTTAAATTCTAAATGTACGCCTTCAACGTCAGCAATAGTTTTTAACAAATAATGCTCTAAGCCCCAGACTTTGTCGTCCTCGTTCGAACTTACAATAATATTAGGAATATCTTCACTAACCAAAACCCTTGCTGAGCAATTTTTGAACGGGTTGCTTTGTGCTTTTGGAAAAAAATCTTTGATGTTTTCAGAATGTTCACATTTTGAAAGTAACTTTGCATCATCAAACCGTTTACCACAGTATCCATTTTCAAATGGATAGTAATTGTAAATATCAGCGTCATTATTATTTTCAGTGTTGGAAATAATTATGACATTATAAACTCTGTATTTCAGAAATAATTTAAACACTTCGTTGATTCCGCTGGTCGTTAAATTGTTTACATGAACGATAATATTAGAATTTGGCTCCCAAAATGTTTCTAACGTTATTTGAGCCAAACCAGCGGCTAACTCGTCGATGTTTCCAGTGAGCATGATAAATGCATCTGCACCCATGAGCCAGTTCTTACTGTCAAAGGACCTGATTACAACACCGTAGCTTTCGAAGCTATTTACCTCTTCAATCAAATAGTTGACGTCCGCATTTGAATAAACAATCGATACCGCAGAATATGACGATATCATTTGCTTTTGAATTATTTTTAATATGCACTTTATCGCAGCACTTTTTCCTTGTCCGTTCATATTTGAAGAAAAATAACCATAAGTTAAATCATTACTTTTTAGACACTCAGTAGTTTTAAGACAAAATAGCGTAAGGTAAATTACAACACCTTTCACGTACATATTCAGCGAAATTGAGTGACTTTGAAATATATACGAAAGTTTTTTCTGTTATTTTTAAATGGGGTCAAACAGGCAGTTAATATGATTCACATTTAGTGGTGATTTACAACCGTTTAATATCCTGGAGTTGACATTAATGGTTGTGAATTTCATTTTTGAATTATAGTAGGGCGATGTGAAACGTGTGGATGATTGATAGTTTCAGATGCCGGCCAATTATTTGCACATTTGGCCACGCGGTACGTTCATGATGATCGCCCTTCCTAACCAAGACTGTTCCAGGACCGTGACTTTGTTCATGCCTTTTGAGAATTTCAAGACTTTGGATACAGAAGAAAAGCTGATAGCGTTCTTTGAGGAGTACTTTCCGGATTCGATACCGTTGATCGGTAGGAAGAAACTCATTGAAGATTTCTTTGGCGGATCTCCTTCGCCTTTGGTCGCATTTGGTACCACGTAAAGGTATTTTTTCAGATGATTTATTGATGATGTCTTTTTAATGCTTCAACACCCGAGCGGTTGCAGGCAACCGCATAACAATAGAATTTGCATTTTGTCTCGTTCACATACGCTTGAGGGATTAATAAAGTATAGTATATCTTATTTACAAGCATGTTTACAAGAATAAGTTCAATATTACTTTTATCCAGCTCATTTGCTGTCCAATACTGGTTGGGCGTGGTATGTCCCAACACCCTTACTTCACTCTATATCTTTCATGAATTTCTTTCTTTAATAATCTCTTGCTATTATAGCACATTTATTTATATCCTTCAAAATAATTCCTTATAAATATTACTGGAAATTGCTTGGTTCATGCTCCTTGACGATCGGTGAAGGTTTCGTCTGATCCTGCAAGGCTAGCATAATGCCACCTCTTTAGTGTGGCATAGACAAGCTCATAAAAACATTGACTTGTGTCAGATAAAAAAGAGACGTATATAATTATTATTTTTCGGTTCTGTGTTTTTACTAAAAGAATACATTGCAGTTCGATAATTGCTATCGTGTCTGTAAAAGGGAACTTTAATAAGTGCGCAGCATCATATACAGCTTCGTGGTGCTATTATAGCATTGCAAAGGTGCGGCCAGGGGACGACGGGACTGGAGCTGATTTTTAAGGTAAGTGGGCCATTCAGTTTCCTGTAATATAAGGAATTATTCCTATGTTTTCCTGACGTCTTCTTCTCTTTTATCTTGTTCATCTTATTTTATCTCTTTTTTCTTTACGTATTTAAGTTCCCGCATGGAGTCGGCTATTTACACGCCGCTTCATTCCCCCATTGGTCCTTCGATATTCGGATGCTATCAGCATCATATCCTAATTTGATTTTTTTTAATTCCCAAATTTATATTTCAAATAATAATATTGGATTTTCGCAGAGCAAAGTAATAACGAGTAACGTCATAACGCAATTTTGGCAGTTGTCAATAATTTTTATTGAATTAAATTTTTTCTCACGAAAATAATATTTTTTCGTACTTTCTTCATTTTATTGTAAATATTACTTTAAAATGTCTAAAGCTAGTGAAATTGATTCACTTAAAGACGCAGAGGATACAATTGACTCTAAATTTATCCTTCTGTCGGCAAAAAAGGAACGCATATTTTCGCGTATGAATGAATTATTCAATCTTTCTGCAAATATCTCTAGTTTTGATTCTAGAAGTAATGAATTTTTCATGGCAAGATCCGAACTGATTGATCAAATGCGTTGTCAGTTCGAATCTATTATAGACGAGTTAAATGATCACCAATTATCCCAAGATTCGTCTTTTAAACCTGATTACCAACCTTTGGATGCCTTTGATGATCTGCATCTTATAGTGAAACGCACCCGAAATAATATTCTTCAGGCTTCGCGTCTAGATAATTCACCACGAAAAGAATCTTCAAATCTTAATGCTTCGACTAGAATTCATTTGCCCCCGATTGAATTGCCAAGTTTTGACGGGAAAACAGAGAATTGGCCTAAGTTTTATGAAAGTTTCAAATCGAACATTCATAATAACAATGATCTGACTGACTCGCAGCGCGTTCAGTATCTAGTAGGTAAACTAACACATGACGCTCTCAAAGTCACGGCAGGTATTGTACCCACCGGCGACACATATAATGTCATCTGGGGTAGCTTGGTGAAGAGATACCAAGATAAGCGGGCACTAGGCACGCATTATTTGAATAATATTTTAGAGTCCAAAACTTCTTCGAACTCTGCTAACAGCCTAGATACGTTCATATGCATGTATACGTCGTCTGTTGCTGCATTGAAGCAGTTAGGTATTGATGATTTAACTGATTTTATATTGTTTCATTGCGCATTTCGGAAAATTGATTTCCGGACAATTCAAGATTTTGAATTAACTGTTCGTGACAAAGAAATTCCATCCTATCAAGATTTTGTGTCATTTGTGCAGGATCGTGTAAAAATCTTACACCGTTGTTCAGACAGCAACTTGACTCGGACATCGAGCAGTGGCGCGAGCGTGACTGCAAGTAAGCCGTCCGCTGCACCACAGTTGTCTCGTTCTCAGACATACAAATCCTTCGTCGCGAGTAATGCTTCGATCCCTTTGTCGACGAAGTCGTGTGACTTTTGTAATAAATCTGATCATGCCATTACGTCTTGCTCTGAATTCAAAAATATGTCATCTCCACGCGAACGTTTTGATTTCATTAAGTCCAAACACGGTTGTGTCAACTGTTTGAGTTCATCGCACACAGTTACGTCTTGCAAATCGACGCATCTCTGCAATGTATGTCAGAGAAAACACCACACATTCTTACACTTTGATGAAGATCGTAAAGTTATTGGATCTGACAATTGCACAAATAATGTGACACATGTACTGACCAGTGAGGCGTCAGAGACTTCGCATGCCGTACAGTCGCACGTAAATACGAATGCCTTCGTTGTTAAAGGTTGCACGGCTGATAGCCGTCCGTGCGTAGGTACATCACTACATGATATCACTAAGTCGGTTGATGCTTCGTATACATTGAGTGCTGAAGTAAAACCTATTTCCTCCATCTTGTTATCAACTGCACAAGTTTATGCAAAGTGTCAAAATGGTAATAAGAAAATAATAAGATGCCTTCTTGATAACGGCTCCCAAAATAATTTAATAACTGCAGATTGTTGCAAGGCTCTTAACCTTACAATCATTCCATTGAGTAATTCTTTTGTCAAGGGAATTGGTTCCGTGTCTCGGCCGATATTAGGCTACGTGAATTTGGACATTGAATCTCGTGTTTATACTCATAATAAATACGTTATACATGCACTGGTCGTTGATTGTATTACGGATCAGTTACCTACGCACTATATAACCAAGGGTGACGTAGGCTATTTGAATGAATTGCCATTGGCTGATTTAACTTGGAATATACCCGGAAATGTAGATGTTGTACTAGGTGCAGATCTTTTCCCCTTTATTTATTTTGGTAACAAGGTCGAATCGGGTGGTTATGCACCTCCCGCTGTTTCGACTGCTCTTGGGTTTGTTCTAATGGGTGGTTACCTTAATAATAAAGTTCCGAATATGTCCACTTTGTCGTTTTCGGCACTGGCTTTAAATGATTTCGCTGGTGAAATACTTGTTAATCAATGCTTAAGTTTAGAAGAGATTGAACGCAATAACTTATCCGCGTCAAATGTGTCTCGTAAATATGATGATATGCATTTCGTAGCTTTTCCCTTTTCGGATGAATCCTGCGAGCTAAGGGACTCTCGCAATTCTGTTCAACGGCGTTCCTTGGCTCTAGAGCGTATTCGACAAACCATCTCAGGAAATAATCATCAGGAGGAAACTGTTTCCGTGATGGGTGAGAACGTCGATACAGGGTGTCTATCTGAAATAACCGATGATACTAATGATGACGAATACTACATTCCTAATCACGACGTCGCTCATTTATTCAAGTCAATGCCGCGATTCGAGCTGGACGTACATGCTCATACAGGGTTGTCATTAAATGACGTTTTACATACTGGCCAGAATTTACAGGCCCATTTGTTTTTACTTTTATTTGAGTTACCGTTAATGGTATTTTTCGTTTATCGCGTTAACATTCCAGAACTTAAGGCACATATTTTAAAACTCACTAACGTAACTTTATATAAAGAATCATCCTTCTTACATAATTTAACTCTTCGTGTCCCTTCTTGGGTAAATATTTTGGGCATAATTATAGTGATTCTTCTTCGTTCGACTCATCGTAAAGTTGACGTAAAGCAAGAAACCATTGGGTGTTTAACCATTGCCGAACGTTGTTTGGTTCGTGCTGTACATTTTCTGATGTCGTTCCCGTTGCAGTACTTACCTGCCGCGGACTTGTTTGAAACTGTCAATTTTGTTCAATATCGAAGATTGTTTTATAAGATGTTCCAATTGTATTGGCAGAAATGGCTGCTGAAAATCCTGCATACGCTGCAAGTTAGACAGAAATGGGCTGCGTTTGGTCGTCCAATAGGGTTCGGAACTCTCGTATTTATTGTACAGGATAATTTTCTTCTATTCTAATGGTTGTTAGGTGTGATTATTCAAAAGCATCTCGAGTCTGATAATACTGTAAGCGTCGTAAATTAAAATAATATTTACTATTGTTATTAACGTTTTGAAGGTTTGAAAATTAAATTACAACATAATTTCGATACCATCTACAGTTTAATGAAAATTGTAAATTCATAACTTTTTTATCTCTATTTTGTTAATCAGTTTATAAATTGAACCTATCTACGACTTTTTGTAAGTTCTGCGAACTTCCAAGGCGGGGAGTATGGTTGGGCGTGGTATGTCCCAACACCCTTACTTCACTCTATATCTTTCATGAATTTCTTTCTTTAATAATCTCTTGCTATTATAGCACATTTATTTATATCCTTCAAAATAATTCCTTATAAATATTACTGGAAATTGCTTGGTTCATGCTCCTTGACGATCGGTGAAGGTTTCGTCTGATCCTGCAAGGCTAGCATAATGCCACCTCTTTAGTGTGGCATAGACAAGCTCATAAAAACATTGACTTGTGTCAGATAAAAAAGAGACGTATATAATTATTATTTTTCGGTTCTGTGTTTTTACTAAAAGAATACATTGCAGTTCGATAATTGCTATCGTGTCTGTAAAAGGGAACTTTAATAAGTGCGCAGCATCATATACAGCTTCGTGGTGCTATTATAGCATTGCAAAGGTGCGGCCAGGGGACGACGGGACTGGAGCTGATTTTTAAGGTAAGTGGGCCATTCAGTTTCCTGTAATATAAGGAATTATTCCTATGTTTTCCTGACGTCTTCTTCTCTTTTATCTTGTTCATCTTATTTTATCTCTTTTTTCTTTACGTATTTAAGTTCCCGCATGGAGTCGGCTATTTACACGCCGCTTCATTCCCCCAAATACTTTACTCAAACATTTGAGTGTTGATAGCGATACGTAACTTGAGCTACGTACTATCGATGATCGAACTAAGTGATCATACTCTTTTCAGTGTCGTCCTTATAACGTTGATGATAAGGCTCTCATAATTGGAGATGCTGCTCACGCTGTCGTTCCTTTCTACGGTCAAGGCATGAACGCTGGTTTCGAAGACTGCACACTTCTAGATGAACTCTTTCAGAAGCACAACGATAACTTAGCTGATATCCTAAATGAGTTTTCCAACACCAGATGGCAGGATACCTATGCGATTAGTGATCTAGCGATGTACAATTACATAGAGGTACTAAGGTTTATGATATACTGTTTGATCATGATTATCTTCATTTTAAAATAGAGTTGCGCTTTTGTTTAAAGGGTGTTTATGTATCATCTTTTATTCCGTTTATATTTGATATGTTTTGCATTTTATCTGCGGATTTTTCAAATGTTTTTTTTCTTTATTCTATTCATATTTTTCAGATGAGGGATTTAGTAACACGTCCTTCGTATCGTCTTCGAAAGGCGTTTGACGACCTGATGTTCTGGAGTTTCCCCAATTTTTGGGTGCCCCTGTATAACTCCGTCACTTTTACCACGATGCCATACAGCCAATGCGTGGAGAACCGTCGATGGCAAAATAAGGTAGGTTTCAATATTATATCCACCGATCTTCAATGGATAAACTCTAGTGCTCTAACCCATTCTTGTTTGGGAATTAAAAGGTTTTTAATATGAGCGAAAATATTGTATAACTTGCCTGCGCTATAGCGCTCTATTGGTAGATTTTAGTTTGAGTGTTCTTTCAAAACCAGCCAGAGTTAGTTTACACCCTGCATGTATTACATATTTGCTGTAGTTATATTTCCGTAATTTTACCTCCATTAGTTTCCGCTCGATAGAAATAAATAGTAATATTATAAGCGAAAGTGAGTGAAGGTTACTTTGCTAGCAGTAAAAATAATTTGTACGCGTTTAAGTTAAATTATGGTTGCTAACAAATTTATGTTTTTTATGTTTTACGGCTCGTGATGACAGGTTTATGCTTGAAACCCCTAAATGATAAATAGTGCAACGTGTTCTTCAAAGTAAAGGGCGCTATTGTTGGGGAAAAATGAAATGCTCACTGTTTGTAGTGATGGTTAGTGGTTCACACTTTTGATTTACAAGGGGTCTTAAAAAAATCGGTAAGAGCTTTGAATAAGATCACGCAATTTATTACCATTTGGTACACTTCAGAGCTGTTTTTGTTAAAATAGCACTTATTTTAACGTTCATCGTACACCACTGTCATACGGCCACGTTCACGTCTAAACTGTTGTAAATGATGGCACAGAATCCCTGTACACAGAGTAAAACTATCTGTGATTTTCGTTGGCGTTTATTTTCAAAAACAAACATGTTATGAAAATTAAATGATAAAAAGCAAAATATTCACGTCGACTCACTTGAGCGAATGTCAAATTAAAACCCCTCCCCAAGCAGCCAAAAGATACATTAATAGCTCTAAGATATATACATTTCATTATTTTTTTGACAAGTGCCGCTAAATCTTGAAGTTGAGGTTGGTAACTTTTCAGACCGCCTGTGTACGTGATAAATCTTTAGTGACAGTATGCCACCCATTCACTGTTTTTTTTTTCACTAGTAATAAGTCATTTAATATGTCAGTGTACTTTTGTATTGACACAAAAGAAGTGACGATGATAGGCGGTTTAAGACTATCGTATGCAGGCGAAGCAATTGGCGGAATTGCCTATAGTTAGGGAGGCGAGGTAGCTAAATGGCGTAATTCAACGGCGCCGTCGAGACCTATCAAAATCGAAAGATAAAATAAGTTCGAAAAGAAAAGCTCGTATGGTAAAAACCATTTTAGCGGTGGGTTTTTCAAAAATGTAAAAAAAAATAGTTACTTGGGCATTCTCGAGCGCGTCAGATATTCATACTACGTATGCCCCAAGTGCCTCTGATAACAACGGTATACTAATCTGCCGGTTTGCGTGGTGGGGGTAGGCATATAAAGTAGTCAAAAATGCAAAAAAAATAATTACTCGAGCGCGTCAGATTTTCGGAAGGGGTGTTAAGTAGGCCCCAAGGAAGCTCCCTTTAAAAAAACTGACGATTTCGGCGTGACCATAAGTTACGATGAATTTTTGAAAATGCAAAAAAAAAAAGTTGTTTTGAAATACTCGAGCGCGTCAGATTTTCATAGGGGAGGTTTATCTTGGTATCCTGAAAGCATATTTTCTTAATCTGACAAAAATGTTGGTGGGTTCTCTTAATCTGACCGAAAAGGTTTTTTGGTTTCTTTTAATTTCCTTACTTCTTTCTTTTTAATAATTCTTCACTTCGTTTTGCTTACGGTACGTCCAAAAAACAATTTGAGGATCAACAGGCTATTGAATAATATACATACATGAAACTGTACATGTTAATAATACTTTTGTATACAGATACGCGTAACTTTTTCTGAGTCCACGAAAATTGTCGAGAAGCTTTAGAAAAAAAAATTGAGATATAATAAAAGTAACATAATTTAATCATCGTTATTTCATATCAATTTTTTTTAACACCCTCAGTTTTCAAGATATACTCAAAAAACCGGGAGTTTGAATTTTTATGATGCTTCAAGTCAAAAAGTTTTAACTTTGGACAAAAATGTAAACCCTTTTTTGAGACCTTTTTTGTGTAAAATAAAATTACCTTTTTGTTTATTTAAACTTTTTTTTGTAAAATGTATCGTTCACGACTTATATGCCGCAACGCGTTTTTCGGAAGACGAAATAGCTCCCCAACTAGCAAAAACATGTCGTAAGCACGTTTCTCTTGCAGCAATCAGTCGTAAGATGGATCTTTAAAATGTCGTATGAAAGCTCTATGCACGTTCTCTCAACGCGATTTGGGCGCACTTCTCTCAGCTTTAAATGCTGTAAACATCGTAAGATTATCATCGCAATAGCTAAATAATCGAAAGAATATCGAGTATTCGCAACGCGAATGTTATAAAGTGCCATGAAAGCCATCAGTATGCTTTTATTCCACACTTTAGCTTTCCTCAAGTCGAGAAATGCTCTTTCATTCGATTTATTTGTCGTATTAAAGCTGTGTGGTTGCAATCACTCGACTCTTTGATTGTGTGAATGCAACCAAGCTGCTCTCATACAACGTGTCTTATTTCTTAACCAAAATGGTGTTTAATATTGTTGGTGTTGGTGAAAAGAAAAAAGAAAATAAATGTGTAACTGTTTTTTCACAAATGCCATATAGTTTTTTATCCATCTAAATAGGTTACGCGTATGACCATTTAAAATTTGCTTTTTCATATGCGAAATTAACTTTATCGTATATATTGTTTACATTATTGATAATATTTCCATGGGCCACAAGATTTCTTAGTTATTAACGATTTAAAAATAATATTAATTTAATAATTAAAATGATTTCGCCATTAATACACACAATTGCCATTACAGAGCATAATCACTCGACTTTTAGTCATAAAATAGCAATCCGGTTGCCATTTTACAACTAATCAGGGCGCCATTGTAGTTAGTTTAGGGTTCCTCACTGCAAATGGGTACTCCAGAAAAACGAAAAATTTGTCTATCAAATTAACCTAGAACATCTATCGTTAACTATATTTTTATTGAATTGAGTTTTAGTATGATAGGTCAGTGTATTTATTACAGTTCATAAATAATAATAGTTCATAATATTTAACAATGACGTTTTTTTTAGAGGTGACAACTAAATGGTAGTCTTCTTAGATACAGATAAATTCATAACAAAAGACGACTTAAGGCAGCTAAGCAAGTCGAAATGGCCTTGGAAGAAAACACATTTTTTAATAATGCAGAAATGTTACGCATGTCGCACTGTTATTGATAACAGCACTGGATCAAAACCAATTCACTTTGTATTGTCTGATGTAAGAATTAAATTATTACTGCGCTCATCGTTTTCAAATTAGGCCTGTCACTGTCATTACTATCTAAATCCGAACCATGATAAGTGGAGCTATTTTCGGAAGGAGAAATAGTAGACGGTTCACATATGTCACTAGAAGCATGATTCATATTTTCTGCGGAACCCTCCCTGACATTTTTTGGTCCCTCTTCACCCGTATTGAAATCCGATGCTGACGCAGATAATTTTAATCTTGAATACATGTTGTTTTCTTTTCGCCGGAATCCTCCACTCAATTAAACACACAATTAAACACATTTATCTCAACTTTAATCAACGATGCCCGACAAAATGGCGTTTGCAGTGCTGTAAAAGATTTTGTTCAATTTTCATACAACTATTACGCTGTATGATGGCTTCCAAATAATGTTAATAGAATCTTTGTAGCTATGATAGTTCAGTTTACAGCGTTTTCTCAACTAATATTTTCAAATCGAGAGAAAGCCTCTCAATTAACAATCATATGACAGTATGTGCTATGAAAGTAACCGTGATGCTATTTAGTTGAATGAACCGCTTTTATTCCACAATAATGCTGTAATAATGATATATCGAAAGATAGTGGTATAAAAGCAAATTTAATGACGAAGTAGCAATTCAGTCGCTTTCATAAAGCTATCATAAGACTTACAGTTGTATGAAGGCTGTGAGAGATATCTTTATACAGTTATCGAGTAAACGTGATATGAATTCGTCGAGTCAACGTTTACTCAGCATATTTAAAGAACCAAAAAGCGTTGAATGCCAAAATATCTAGAAAGCTACTTTTATACGGCTTTTTGACAAATTGCGAGCTTTCATACGAGTGTCTTTCGATCTATAGTCGTAAAAACGTAATCTCATTACGTCTTTTTGCTAGTTGGGTCCTCTACACTTCCGGTCATGCGGAAACCGGCAGATTTTGTATTTTTAGTACGTTTTAGATTATATTCTTCCAAATAAAAATAAAAAAATCGCGCTCGAGAATGCCGGATTAACGTTTTTTTTTACAAGTTCGCGACCCTATAACTCGGCGGCGTCAAGGACTTATCGTCAGATTAGTTAAATTTAGTCTTAAAACACTAAAATCAACCCCCAATATCTTAATCTGACGCGCTCGAGTATTTCAGACTATCGTTTTTTTTTACTAATCTTATCGTCTATCCTAGGCGCGCGTCACTACATATAGAGCTAAATACTTTACAAGGTTTTTCTATTAGGTCCAAGGTATCTCTCATATCTTAAACTGCCACGCTCGAGTATTACCGAAAATTCTTCTCCCTAACTACTATATTTGCGATCGAAATATGCTTGCAGGGGATAACGTTTTCCAACCCGTAAACCCTTATGGAATGAAACAAATTTGATATCGTTCGTTTTCATACAACCTAAAGTAAACTTGTACGTCTTCGTTATTTTTAAATTAAGACTTGATTGTTTTAATAGGAACGATTGGGTTTCGGCTCGTTTTCAAGACGCCATTCTGAAGACTGTTGGCTTGTTTGCATGTTGTACTCATAAACCCACGTCTCGTTGCCAGTTATTATACGTGTCATAAAGGTCGGATCCGTAGAAGCTCAGGAAACCAAGTCTTCAGCGACATGCTTTCGCTGCGCTTTTTGAACAAAATTAAGCTCTTTTGGAACTTGTAGAGCGGTGACGCGTTTCATGCCTAAAATGTCCATGAGAATTTTGTGGACGGACTTAAAAGATATGTTCACCTCACTAGCCAACTCTCTCAGACTCATACGTCGATTTACGAGCCTAGTGCTCGTAAATCGACGTATGAGTCTTCTTACGATGAGTCTTCTTTCGACGTAGTCTTCTTGATTCGAAAAATTTAGAACGACCTCTAACGCTGGTCTTTTTATTGACATACTAGCGGTCCCCCGCGACTTCGTCCGCGCGTTTTGAGTTTGCTCCCTCCCCTCCCGTCGCAGCGTCATGTTTTATATCCTAAAGCCTTTCTCGATAAATAAGCTATCCATCACAGAAATATTTTTTCAAATCGGTCCAGCAGTTCCTGAGATAAGCGCATTCAAACAAACAAACTCTTCAGCTTTATAATATATTTAGCGCAAGCGCACGTTGTACTTAAGCTGCGAACATTATTTTGGTGCGGAGTTATGTTAAAAGTGTGATAGCTCCTAAGATATTTATTGAAATCAAATGATATAAAGGGCAACTCGGTTCGAAATGAAATGTTCGTGATGATGAATGTATTTATTTTGATAAGAATAAATACCTGTGTGTATAATACACCTCTAAAAATAATGCATTATTTTTTTACAAATTTATTAACATAAAAAAGGTTGTAGTAAGTCAACCATAAAAGATAGACATATGCTGTCGCGGACTTTATTATAGAACTCTTAATGCTGAACAATCCTGTCATACATGATTTTTGTGTAACTTAAGCGGTTTCCGCAGCGTACGCAGCGGAAGCTCTCAAAAGGAATATCTTTCTCCCGTTTTCGCAACATTTTTCATTGCTGCTGTGGTCTTATGAGTCGTATCTTTATGTTATATAGCCTAAAGCCTTCCTCAATAAATGGACTATCCAACGTAAAAAAAAAATTTCAAATCGGGCCAGTAGTTTTTGAGATTAGCGCGTTCAAACAAACAAACAAACAAACAAACAAACAAACAAACAAACAAACAAACTCTTCAGCTTTATAATATTAGTATAGATAAATGTTGATTTTTTGACGACCCGTCTGGTGTAGTGGTCGAGAAATCGCCTACTACGCAGCGGGTTGCGGGTTCGATCCCCGCACAATACAAACATTTGTGTGCATGAACATGTCTGTTTGTATTGGTCTGGGTGTTTTCTATGTATACCATGTATGTATTTTTTACAAACAAAAAGTATTTAAGTATTATATCCGTTGTCTGGCACCCATAATACAAGCTTTGAGTAGCTTACTTTGGGACCAGATGGCGATGTAATGTAGGCAATTCTCTGCACGCCGTTCCGCCTGCACACGAGTCTTTAAATTTCTCTTTTAGCTGTGCGTGTCCAAATTTTAATGAAGTGGGGTAAACTTGGCATAAACCTATTTCACTAATTATTCCATTTTTTTTACAGTCTTATCTCAAAATGAATTTGTTTGTTTCAGGTTTTATTAACGATTATTATCTTGATGGTGTTTATTATGGTATTCTATGCATTTAAATAAACATGCGTCATTAACGGTAAGATTTTAACTCAATAAATATGTCCTGAAATAAATTATATGTCAATACATCATCGAATTTTCTTATGTTATACATAAAAGAAAGGTATGAAATTTACTTTATTTATAGGAAACCCAATGATGAGACAGTAATGATGACGAATGTTCTAGTAATGACATACCTACATTATTTGAGTGTTTGTTGTAGTAATTATACAGAAGTATGAACTAGATTCGGGTATCGAACTGACATAGGTGATTCCTCATAAAAGTGTCGTATGTATTTATTCTACTCACTGTCTTTTTTAATATATATTTCTTTTCTAGATAAAATTAAACACGTATTTACTCATACAATTGTCATTTATTTATTTCTCAGGATAATTACCTAGCTTGATAAAATAGCTAAGCTCATTCTTTGAATTATTATTTTTATTGCAATCATAGAAAACTCTAAGAAGAGATAACGAGAAAAGCTCATTTAATTTAATACACACTTTAAATATAATGTAAACTTTCATATACGTTATACATCACCCACACATAATTAAAGGGTGTCGCTTGTAATAGGATCAAAAAATTTAATGTTTTAATTCAGAGAAATGGTAAATCCAAAGTTAGAATCCCTAAATAAGGTATATCATAATCGCTAACTCCTAGAACGGCTTAAATGATAAATAAATAAATATTGGACACCAATCACATACATTGCTCTGATCCCAAAGTAAATGACCAATGCGCTTGTGTTATGGAAATCAGGCACAACAAATAAAAGCTAACGTCAAGTTTTATGTTCTAAGGCTAGACACATTTGTTTGCAATACATTGCTACATTACATTAATTTGTTTTATCTGTAATTATGCATTTTGATTTTAATTTTTATGATTGTATTTATTAATATATATACGAATATATGTATGTTTCATATAATATATTATAAATAAAAAATTGTCTTAATTTATTATGCACATAATACCCCTTCCTATAAGCTCATTATTTCTTTACCCGAAGGTTGTCTGGAAGAGATCGCTTATAGCGATAAGACCGCCTAAATTGTACATTTTCTTGAAATTAATTTGTTATTTACCTTTCTGGTGTGCAATAAAGAGTTATCTATCTATCTATCTATCTATTGCTGGTTCGATTATTTTGTGTTAAAAATATTAATTAAGTATTTTTTGACTATACTTGACGACCTCCGTGGTGGAGTGGCTAAGCACTCGGGTTTTAAGGCGTCACCGCTCCGAGGTCCCGGTTTCTATTCCCGGTCAGGTCAATGTAGAAATCATAATTTTCTATATTGTCTCGGGTCTAGGTGTTGTGTTTCCACTGTTGTGTCTAATTTCCATAACACAAGTGAATAGGCTACTTACTTTGGGGTCAGAATAATGTATGTGATTTGTGTCCAATACTTATAAATTTATTGATTTTGATTTTTTTACTGGATAATAAAAGGGGTATATAATACTAGCGGTCCCCCGCGACTTCGTCCGCGCGTTTTGAGTTTGCTCCCTCCCCTCCCGTCGCAGCGTGATGTTTTATATCCTAAAGCCTTTCTCAATAAATAAGCTATCTAACACAGTAATATTTTTTCAAATCGGTTCAGCAGTTCCTGAGATAAGCGCGTTCAAACCAACAAACTCTTCAGCTTTATAATATAAACTAGCGGTCCCCCGCGACTTCGTCCGCGCGTTTTGAGTTTGCTCCCTCCCCTCCCGTCGCAGCGTCATGTTTTATATCCTAAAGCCTTTCTCGATAAATAAGCTATCCAACACAGAAATACCTTTTCAAATCGGTCCAGCAGTTCCTGAGATAAGCGCATTCAAACAAACAAACTCTTCAGCTTAGCTTATATTAGCGCAAGCGCACGTTGTACTTAAGCTGCGAACATTATTTTGGTGCGGAGTTATGTTAAAACTGTGATAGCTCCTAAGATATTTATTGGAATCAAATGATACAAAGGGCAACCTGGTTCTAAATGAAATGCTCGTGATGATGAATGTATTTATTTTGATAAGAATAAATACCTGTGTGTATAATACACCTCTAAAAATAATGCATTATTTTTTTTACAAATTTATGAACATAAAAAAGGTTGTAGTAAGTCAACCATAAAAGATAGACATATGCTGTCGCGGACTTTATTATAGAACTCTTAATGTTGAACAATCCTGTCATACATGATTTTTGTGTAACTTAAGCGGTTTCCGCAGCGTATGCAGCGGAAGCTCTCAAAAGGAATATCTTTCTCCCGTTTTCGCAACATTTTTCATTGCTGCTGTGGTCTTACGAGTCGTATCTTTATGTTATATAGCCTAAAGCCTTCCTCGATAAATGGACTATCCAACGTAAAAATATTTTTTCAAATCGGGCCAGTAGTTTTTGAGATTAGCGCGTTCAAACAAACAAACAAACAAACAAACTCTTCAGGTTTATAATATTAGTATAGATTAGCGCAAGCGCACGTTGTACTTAAGTTGCGGAAATTATTTTGGTGCGGAGTTATGTTAAAACTGTGATAGCTCCTAAGATATTTATTGGAATCAAATGATATAAAGGGCAACTTTGTTCTAAATGAAATGCTCGTGATAATGAATCTATTTATTTTGATAAACATAAATACTTGTGTGTATAATACACCTCTAAAAATGATGCATTATTTTTTTACAAATTTATTAACATAAAAAAGGTTGTAGTAAGTCAACCATAAAAGATAGACTTATGCTGTCGCGGACTTTATTATAGAACTCTTAATGCTGAACAATCTTGTCATACATGATTTTTGTGTAACTTTAGCGGTTTCCGCAGCGTACGCAGCGGAAGCTCTCAAAAGGAATATCTTTCTCCCGTTTTCGCAACATTTTTCATTGCTGCTGTGGTATTGTGAGTCGTATCTTTATGTTATATAGCTTAAAGCCTTCCTCGATAAATGGACTATCTAACATAAATATATTTTTTCAAATCGGGCCAGTAGTTTCTGAGATTAGCGCGTTCAAACAAACAAACAAACAAACAAACAAACTCTTCAGCTTTATAATATTAGTATAGATTATGATTTTTTGCTCCTATAACAAGCTTCACCTGTATATATTGAACGTATTATGGCCGCTATTGGCGAAATCACACAAAAGTAAAATGTGCTTACCTTGTTATGGCCCTTGTACTACACAGAAACATTCAGATTCATTATAACTAAGTATAGTTAGTAAGTATAGTTCTCTGATTTTTTAATAAGATAGACCATAGTGCTCCAATCGCACTTTTTCTTTTTTAATGTTGCAAGCGTAGTGCAATGATGTTGTGACAATTCTATTATTTGCGATTAATTGATCTTGATGAGTTTTCAATTCTAATAATGCTTATTTACTTAGATGAATTATGCTCGTTCATGTACAACGTTGCATAGAACTAAAACAAACGTAATACAGAAAACAGTTGTTCTAAGGAGTAAAAAATCAAAGTCATTTCCCTTGCAATACCTATCTTACTGTATGATTTTTGAAACCCCTTTTGATGTTACCTTATATAAATAATCTATAATTGATAGTGATGATATTTGTAAGAAACATGATTTTTGGCAGATGAAACCTTTTAAAGATTATTGTAAATAACTTTTGTAGTTATAATTCAAACAAATAGTACTTTTGCACGAAACAAAATAACAAAAACAACGATTGAATAAATTGCATTTTTCGATTATTTCGAATTATTATGAAGAACACTATTTTTGATTGATCTTGTGAAACAAGATGTGTGTGTAAGGGGTGGATGATTCAGTGACGGGTGATAGAATAGTGTGGAAGAGGCAATCATACTGCGCCGACCTCAAATCAATTGAGAACAGGGCAAGAGAATAATGATGACTATTTTTAAATTACGAATAAGTGGCCAGCCACCAAATGTGATTTCGGAACAACAGTATATAAATAACTGAAGTCAAGGCTATACGGTTTATACCTTGGGTAAATGTGTTCTGTGGTTTAACCCTTTGCATTTTCCAATATAAATGGAAAGAAGAGAACCCAAAAATAAAGCATTTTAGTCTATCTTATAAAAAAAAACAAAGCTTAAATTCATGACAAGTTTTGTTTTGTTTTCGGGAACGTTTAATACTAATATCGCTAATATAAATGAGTTTGAAAACTCATAAATTATAAGATTAAACAAGAACCCGCAACCTTTGGCCAGTTAGCCAGTAGTAGCGGCGGGTTCAAATCCTGTCCGTGTGTAAGTTTACGGTTTCTTATTTAATCTTAAAAGAATTAAAAACACTGTGAGTTTCAAATATTCATAATCTTACTCAAAAATAAAATGTTATACAACATTAAATTACTGTAGTTATTTCCCAAAATTTAAATAAGTTTCAATTCATCATTATGTCAGTACACTTCAAACTCGGTAGGGAAAATTATTGCGTTGCTTTTACTTTTAACTAACGTAAATATCAACTTGATCTTATTCCAAACATTTTATTTCAGTTAATATTTCAATGATAAACACGGTGGCAGCAAGAAATGAACCGAGGCCTAGAATACTAAAATGGACTCTCAAATCGGCCAAAGCAATTGCTCTGAATGGTTTGGATTTTCTTTGTAACATAGATTTGCTGTAAATATTGAAAGTCTCCAAATGCCGTTTCAGTAGACCGCCTTCAAAAAAATGCCATGCGTGTTTCTCAATTTTATCTCTTAAAGGGAATCCTCTAGTGAGGTAAATAACTATCATCACATTTTCTGTAAAATCCCTTATATTCATCTTTCGATTCCCATCATCATCAATATATTTATATTCATTTGTCGTGTAACTATCTTTCAGAGCAATTGTGTACAAATTTGAATTAGTAGCTACTCTATCCAATCCTCGACCTGGGATAACACAATCACTGAATTGATTTTCGGGTACTGTTATGTTAATGTATCTAAAATAATGAACTTGACCCTCTTGAAGACAGGGTCTTTGGGACACCTCACTTAAGTTTAAACTCACAAAGCCATTAGATTCTTTTGTCTTGGTAGATATCAAACTGAACAAGCGTGTGGTGTACAAATTGCTTACAAAAAAAGTCATCAATATCCAGCTTATCAATATGATTCGTATATTCTTTTTAGCTAACAAACCTAGATAGCCATTACCATTGAAGAAAAAACCGTACAATTGAAACAAAACCTTTACGTAATTCATTGGTGTGGTCGGAGATAAATTTAAAAGAAACACGCATAAAATTGTCACCAGAAAGTAGCATATAAGAAGAAGTAACCAAGTTTTGCGATCGAATACCTTATAGTATTTCTCCCAATAGGAGACTGGCTTAACTGAAGTAAACAAACAGTATTTGGCATGATGTGCTCCCCACGCGTAGTCA
The DNA here is from genome assembly GCA_963924145.1 of Pyrausta purpuralis. NCBI lineage: Eukaryota > Metazoa > Arthropoda > Insecta > Lepidoptera > Crambidae > Pyrausta > Pyrausta purpuralis. The sequence continues at coordinate 5,959,608 of OZ001649.1, read as the reverse complement.
AACACGTCGATGCGGTTTTTGGATAAAGGTATAGCACCAAATGCAACATCAGCTTTGCCAGTTTGGAGATAACGCAACGCTCCGTATGAAGATCCGTTGGGTAGCACTAGGCCTGGAGATATTTCATGGGTATTTATGTATCGAAGGGTCACCCCCTCAATTTCTGCTATGCTGTCGAAAAAATATTGCTCTGTCCCTTTTATATACCTTTCGTTATTTGTTCGGTTGCTCGATTCTAAAATCACTAAGGGGAATAGTTCTAACAAGGCTACTGTAACAGTACAGTTTCTCATTCCATCGATAAACTTGTTCGGAAAACAATCTCGTGAATCAGCAAAGTTTTTGCAGTTTCCGAGAAGTCTTACTTCACCGATCGTTTTTCCGCAATTCCTATTGTTATATGGAAAATATGTATAAACAGAAGTAACTTCTCCACTGACTAAAGCAACTACGTTAAACACAGAGTAATTGAAAAGTATTTCGAAAATATGGTCCACTTCATTTTTAGTGATTTCTTCAACAAAAACAATCATTTTCGCTCTTGGATTCCAGAACTCGTATTTTGTAACATGCGCCATGATTTTTCGAAGTCCGGTTAAGTCTGTTGACAATATTATGTAATGTTTCGCCCAATGGAGAAAACTCACTCTATTTGTTGATGCTATGACCACATTGTAGCACAATTTGATGTTGATGTTATTTGTCAAGTAACGCATATCCGTCCTGTAGTTTAGCACATGCACCAACGTATTACACGGAATATATTTGGTTATAATTTTTAATACGCATTTTAGTGTTTCGATAATTTGGTTGTTAGGTCCTATGTTATTGAAGGTATTATTTAGTAACAGTGTACTAGTTTGAGTAGGATACACGTTTATAGTTAAGGACATTTCTACAGAAGGGCACTTTTTTTCTCAATTCGGTGGTTGATTTTTAATTTGGATTTTGTAGTAGTTAAAATAATAAAAATTGAAGTTTACTCCATCCTGAAACATAAAATAACGATTTGCCTAAATTTTGTTGATTGATCTATGAGAAAAGTTAGGCTCCGAATTGAGAAAGCACCGAATTGAGAATAGATGCAACATTATAAAATGTACTGTATTGTATTGCATTCTATTGTGTATATATAATGTATTTGAATGATCAAAATAAAAAAATACCTAAAGGGTTATGTTAACTGACTGCTGGTCTATCGGTTTAATAGTTTATGTCACTATCTATATCAATATTTTTTTGTAATATTAATAATAAAAAAAAACCGATCAACATGTTTATTTTTCTATCTATTCTATGTATAACTAATATACTCAAACAATTTAAACATTAAAATTTTCAAAGAGGATAATACAATACAATTATTATCGATATATTTATATCTTTATTGTTTATATATATAAATATTTATATTGTCTTTTTATCTTTATTGTCTTTATTGTATATATTTATATATTATTCTTATTCTTTATAGCTTTACTTAATTGAAGCGCTAAAGGAATCATTCTGCTAACTGAACGAAAGTTCAAATTCACCACATGATAGAAGCTTATTACGTATCGGGAGCCGGGTGGGGAGTTTTTAAAAACTAACTAAATTAATTAAAATTAAAATCGAGTAATGTCTGCACCGATTCGAAGATGAATTATTACTGGCCAACTTATTCTAAATACAGGCACGGGCCGTTGAGGCTGAAACGGCTAAGTCGATAATAAAATACATGAGCTTGCCCTTAAATATGCTGAGGCAACCCTAATCTAAGACAGAAGGGAGAGGGGGTTCCATAACTCCTCCCTCCCTAATAGTGAAATTATCAGAACGATCATTTTCAACATCTTTCCGATCAATTCGTAAAATTTTTAATAACCTTTTACGCAACACATATAAAGGGAATACAATTAAACATATTACAACTAAACATAATATGACAAAATAATTTAAATTAACACTGAAGTTCATGTCTTTTTTATCACTCAAAACACTTTCCACTTCCGCACTGTGCTTTAGAGCATATGACATATATTTTATTTCATCCAGGTTAACTCCAACCATGTTTAGTGCGTGTGTGCTTGATAAATTCGTATGACCGTGCATCACAGGTAAGTTTATGATGGGGATCGGTTTCGCGGTATCTAGCGACTCGTAGATATGGTGATTGATTTTGTGTCCAAGGACTTCTAGGTTGCAGGGTTCATCAATAGTAACGAGGTAAGTCCCAAAAATAGGCTGCTTACTGTTCTAGTCGTGGTTATCACACAGACTAGTTATCGTTGTTGGTCTTCGACTATACAAGATCCAATTGTTGGTATTAACCCTCTGGATTCTTACTTCTTCGATTTGAATTTGATGCTGGTGACAATGTGTGAGAGTATTGTCAAACTCCATAAGCTGCTCCGCACAGGTAGGTTCATGGTAGACAGCTTGGTTGTCTGTCGTACATAAGAAGTGGTCGCCAGCAGCGAGCGCGTGGCATGGCTTGGAAATTGGTAAGTAATTAGACTTTCTCGCCAATAGGTAAGGAAATTCAGGAAAGATTGATATTGTGATGTTTTGGGACTCGTAGAATATTGGTAAGGAATAAATCTTATAATAACTATAAGTATGATTATCAGTTATTTTATCAGATTATATAAATACATAAGATTTGCAAATTGAGCTATCGATTTTAAATGATTTAGTAATTCTTTCGAATTAACTATGGATTGATGTAAAACTGATAAATTTACTTAAGGCTAGAGCTGTTTCAATTTCCCTTAATTGTGAATTTAGACACACAGGAAAAACGCGGAAACTCCTTGAAAAATCCGATCCGGCTGTGCTAGTTACGTATCGGGAGCCGGGTGGGGAGTTTTAAAAAACTAACTAAATTAATTAAAATTAAAATGCGAGTAATGTCTGCACCGATTTGAAGATGATTTATTACTGGCTAACTAATTCTAAATACAGGCACGGGCCGTTGAGACAGAAGGGCGAGGGGGTTCCATAACCAGCTACTTGGTGCAGCATGTTTGTTAGTAAATTATGTCTTCATAATATTTTGTTACATTTAATATTTAAAGTCAATTAATCACATGAAATATTTTAAGACACTTGTTAGTATTTTTGTACGAACTTACTGATAATTTATAGGGAGATCTGTAATTGGCCATACCCAATGTATTCAAACGTGAGTTATAGCAATGAATGTGCTCTTGATTTTCTCGATAAACAACAATAATCAACAACAACAACAATTAGCTAAATTAATAATATAAAAGTAAAACCTCAATTCGGTGTAAGTTTTCTCAATTCGGTGCACCATTTTCCACGGAATTGAGATCCATGGAATTGAGAAAATAACACAATACATCAAATTACCCAAAAATGTTATGAGTTACAGTAATTTCTACTAAACCTAACGATAGAAAGCTTTTAAACACTCAATAGTTTTAGCACAAATCTTATAAAATACTTTAGATACATAATCGAGGTGGCACACCGATTTGAGAAATTACCCTGTACCAAAAACACCGAACGATTTCGTACCTTTGAAAATTGCTCCTGAGTGCTACAGATCTCCCGTTTACACTGTTCGTCCGCTCGGGCGCAACTGTCAGATGACGGGAACAAGTAGTGCGCGTTCCTATTATGCATAGTTAGTGCTACAGGTACATAAAAGTAAATTTCACCGAATTGAGGCACAAGCCTCGGACAAAATTTAAATGTGTCACTGTATTCAAATTAAAGGATTCACGATATATGTAAGCACGTATATGGCTTCATCATTTATTCCTTGTTATAGGAATGTAGGAATAATAATCAGCAACTTATTATTTTAAAAGTTATAAAACGAAAACGAGTAAATTCTGGAAACCGGACACTCCATTTTAGGCCAAATTCTGCCCGTTTTTGAACATTCCGATTTTTTTTAGACCGTATGTACAACCTGGTAGTCTTCCTGATATGCTCTCCATCAGGCCAAGAGTTGTATAAATACGTGTGATTTTTTTCAGACACGTTATTCAATTTTAAAGGTAGGTTTTTTGCTCCAGTCGGTCAATCAGTCACTTCTGTAGAAATGCCCTTAAACAGAAGATAATAACACCCTTAAACACCGTCTCCAACGAACCCATTTTCTCAAATGAGAAGCTTAGTACTTTTGTGTATTAATCTTTTAGACAGTACAATTACTTATATTTCTTTGTGATAAATCGATGTGTGATGTAAAAGGCAAACAATTTAGGACAATACCCTCAGTGTCTCATTTCGTTTTTAAAATAGCTTGCAAGGTACCTATTCATTTGAAAAATGAAGCACTAATACTTCTAATAAAAAATGTTAAAGAAGGTAGTAGAAAGTTTTTAGTTCATACGGAGTAGAGGAAACCTTACTTGCTAAACCTAGCAAGTTTATTAAAAACAGAGATTGTCGGTTGATAAGACAGAGTTAATTTTGCGTCACTTTTCCCGTATATGTGTTTTCGTATAATAATGATAATAATGATCAAAACAAACAATTGTATTGGTATTTCATATTTTTGTAACAACCTGTCTAGCATTGCTTACGTGGGATATTACATAAATTTGTAAATAAATAAATTAATAACTAAACCTAAGGTTTATTTTAGTTTTTATCCAAAATCACAGATAATATACTATTATTTATGATAGCCTACACGGCTAAATGAGCTGAATTGCCCTTTTGCCTTTTTGCCACACATTTTAAAAACACTTTAATTTGTCTCATATCGATGGCTAAGGCTGAAAACTCACGGCGCGGTTGTCTCCCCCGCCCGCCGCGGCTGCTGAAGAAAGCGGTTTTATTTCAAAGCTCACAATACCGCAGGTTTTTGCGGCTCAAGCTTATTTCAACTAAACGCGTGACGACGCGGTTTTCACCTGCGGCCGCTGCAGCTGCGGTGTCGGAAAGAATGAACCAGTAATGACGAAAATGATTAATGTTACTTATATTTTTATTTAAAATGAATACAAAACAAATTCAAGTACATAACTCGTGGGATGAGTTATAAATAGATATAAATATTATATATAACATTAGAAAGTATAACCTCCTTTTTAAGGATGTTGTACAGTTGTATTATGTATGTACAGTCGCCAGCACATCAGGTTACCCACTTTTGCTGCAAACTAGCCCTTATTACAACGGCATAAGACACCGCAGTGTTTACCTTGACGTGCTGTTGTCCATTCATTGACCATTGCAAGTGCACCGTACTAGATCTGTTGGTGAGTGTTTCAGTTATACTATCATCGCTAAACAACACCCATGAAAGTCTGTAACTGATACATGTTATACAAAAAGTTCAATAACGAATATTTTCTGAAACAGGTTATGTGCACGGTATTCGCATTAACACACATCACAATTCTTGTTCGCTTAAAGGGCTGATTTTTCAATAGACAGATAAAAAAATATTCGTCGAACCAAATACAATATGGCTAATTTGAAAACGTAACCTAATTGTCAGCAATCATACGTAGGTAACTGTTTTTTTTAAATCTGTAACTATATAATGTAACTATTGACTACAGGCTGAGTCAATGATCCGACGATCTTTTCCTTCGATGTGTAGACTGTAGATTCCAAATAAAACACTTCTTCTTGAGATCGGTGACCGTGAGAGCGCGTACGATCTGGCTAACTCACGGCCCTATATTTATTCAAAAATACACTGTTGACTTATTGACTAATACAGATTAGTTACAAACAAGGACGGACACAAAACAAACATCTGTGTATTCATTCTAACGCTTCCTACAGCCACCCTCCGACATCGAGATATGGAGGGAGAAAACCGATGTTGTTGTACCTATCTCCTTCTTACATTTTTGTAACCTACCTACATTAATCGTCATAAAATGCCCACCCGCGACAATCGACTCTATGGGTTTCCTACGTACGAATTTTCTGTCCCCCATATCGCACTTTCTGAGGGTATCAGAAAGTGCGATATGGGGGACAGAAAATTCGAGGGCCTTACCGGCCTCGCTCCACCTGAGCGAGACAGCCTCCCTGGATCTCCCTCGCCCCTGTACTAAACTACCTACATATTTCTTAATATTTCCTAGCTAGTTAATTGTTACCCTACCTGCCTACTAATTTGCAAGTGGGAATTCCTAACTAACTGGTTTCTTATTTTTGAAATAAAACGAGCCTTAAGCTAAATACAATGCTTACACGCTATGGCCCTAACAGAAAATCATATTTATTTTCATGAAAAATCCTTATAAATAAACATAATTAAACTTATTACTAATACATGATTGGGTGTCCGTAACAGTCTCCCCCCGGTGAAGCGTTGCGAAGTGCGAACTTCTTCTTATTTCACCGCCTTTTAAAGTGTGTTAGTTTTATACATAAATATAAAACAATTTAAAATATAAAAAGCTTATTCGAAGTGGTCTCCATTGGCTGCAATACAGTCCTTTAAACGTTGATGTCAGTTATCAATAGAAGCACGCACTCTTTCCATGCGAAAATTCTTCACTGCCAATGCCAATCGTATGGATTGTTTTAGGGACTCCAAATTATCATGGCGTTTAGAGCAAGCCGTACTCTCTAAAACTGATCATAAATTAAAATCCAGCGGATTAAGATCGGGACTAGACGACGGCCAGTCTTCAGCTCTGATGAAGTCTGAAACGTTCGCTTCTAACCAAGACTACGTGGACCGAGCTTTATGACCCGGCGCCGAGTCTTGTTGGAAAGACCATGCTTGGTTATTGAACATGGTGTTGTTAAGGGACTTAACTACCAACTCAAGAATGTTATCTTGATACACTTGTGCCGATGTTTTAATACCTTTTTCATAAAAAATATGGCTCAGTCACTCCTTCATAGCTAACACCTCACCAAAGCATCACTGAAGTCGGGTAATGCCCACGTTGCACTCTGCCGACTAATTGGGAAGCTTCCCTAGAGGTTTGAGCATAAATACGGTCATTTTGTTTGTTAAAATGTTGCTCAATTGTAAAGATTTTCTCATCCGTAAACAAAAATTTTTTGTGACCTCCCTTTACGTACCGCTTCAGTAGTTTTTTCGATTTTACCACCCTATTCTTTTTTAAATTATCAGTTAAAAAATGACCAGTGCGTCTCTTAGAGGCTGCACGTTCTAAGTCATCTTTTAAAATACGCGACATTGTTTTGGGTGCTATCTTGATCTCCCTCTTTTGCTTTCGGACAGGTTTTCTGCGAATTCCTTCCCTTACTGCTTTGACCATCTTTTTCGAACGAACACTACGTGGACGGCCAGATCTTTTTGTATAACAAATAGAGCAGGTCTCATTGTACCTATTGATAGCCTGGTACACAAAAATTGGACTAATAATACCAAGCGTATGGAGAGTTTTAAAAATTGCATTTGACTCCATACCGAATTTGTGTAATGCAATCACAGCGATTCGGTTCTCTTTATCACACCACTCCATTTTAATATCGCAAAATATTATAAAATGTATTGGAGCCAAAATTAGAAAACACAATGAGCAATCGTATAAAAATGACAGATTCCAAATTCAAATGATCAAAAATCAAAAATCTTTCTTATTTTTAATTGTTACAGTATTTATGGCCAGACTGTGTTTATACACGGATCTCGTAGTAAGACATGTGAATAACGCTCCTCACCGCTTTTCGTGACGACGGCCCACAGTTACGATCATGGGACCAAAGAAATCTAGACCACAGTTAGAGAATGGTCTGGTGAAAGCCTCTACTTGAGCGCGTGGCAATACCCCAGGCAAAGGTGTCACAGGTCTCGCCTTTCTCATTCGACAAAAGGCGCACTAATAGGCCACGGCGCGAACGGTAGGTCGCAATCGCGGTATCCAGTATCTCTGTCGTACATCGTTGACGACGCGTTCATTGTGCGAGTGATTGGCGCGACGGTGTTCCTTACAGCACAACAACCGTGCGTACGGGTCGCTGCCGTCCAACATTACGTGCGTACTATCGGGGGCAGACACACCCGCTGCCCTCGTCCTTCCTCTTGCCCGCAACACGCCTTCCTCGTCCATGAATGGATCAAGTCTTCTGATGCGACTCCCTGCCTTTAAGTTTTGACCTCTTTCTAGGCGCTCTATGTCTTCTCGAAATGAGTCTGCCTGCGCTCGCCTCATCAGCCATCTTTCCGCTCTTTCTATGTGTTCTTTGGTCAAAACAGTTGCGCGTTTACGACATTTATCTATAAATAGAAGCACATACGCCATCGCCCTTACTAGGCGCTCGTAGTTCGAGAAACGCCCGGCGTCTGGCACGCTCCATTTGTCCTCTGTCGCGACGCTACATACAGTCTCCTCGCTGCTCTCTGTGCAGCCTGCTTAAGACGGCCATGTTTTCTCTGGTTCATATAAAAACGATGGCCCAGTAAACCATCTGTCTTCATATGATTTCATTTCTGTGATGACTCTAGTCGCGTCGTCCGCTACGTTGTCTTGCGTCGGCACCCACCGCCACTGATCGGGCCTTGAAAACTCGCATATCTCTCAAGCGGTGCGCTACGTATGGCGTGTAACGCACTCTATCGTTCCCAATCCAGTGTAGAACGGTCGTAGAGTCTGTCCAGTATGTAACTCTATCGAACTGCCGCCTGTGCTCCTCCATTACTGCTGACGCAAGTCTCGTTCCGATAAGACACACCTGTAACTCTAGACGTGGTATCGTCTTCGTATTCATCGGGGCTACACTTGCCTTTGCTGCCGCTAATACCACAAGACGTGATCCATCCTCGTACTCTACAAGCCAATAGACTGCTGTCGCGTAAGTAGCCTCGCTAGCGTCGCAGTACACGTGCAGCTGCTTTCCAGTCACTCCCCCCGTCAAAGTGTAGAGGCGGGATAGACGCAGACTGCTAAGTGTCTCTACGTTTCGCAGCCAAACGCTGAATTCCTGCGCTATTTTTTCAGGTTGGCACACTCCGTTGCTTTTGGCCGCGGCGTCAAAAACTAGTCTAATCTTCTGTGGCTTGTTAACATTTACCACGGCAAAGTGTGGTAAATACCAGAGACGCGGGCTCTGTGTGTCGCCTTCTCGGCATTCCTCTGCGTAGCCTTTTCTCAACATACTCTCGATCTGGGCTGTGTACTTTGCTTTGAAGTCTTCTGATGCGTCCATCTTTTTTTCTATTGACGTGAGCTTCCGCCTAGCAGCGTCGTAGCTCGGCGGCATAACTGTCTTAACCTTGCGCCACGGCTATCTAACTTCATATCGCTGATCGACACATCTTACTGTTGACTCAAAGGCTTCTAAGGCGCTCACATCATCAGGGTTCTCGTGTTCCTTCTTCAGAATGCCCATTGAATCGATGTCAAAGTATGACTTCACCATGTTGTGTAATTTTGTGTCAGGTTGCGTAGACCGAGCTCTCCCATGATCGTCGACGAACAACATCGTATCTCTCTCCCTTATGACTCGGGACGGCGCTAGACCATGTATTACCCACCCCAGTCTGGTGAGCGATGCTGCTGGCTCGTGGCGTTTGTCTGTCAACAGCTTCCTGCTTTCTATCAGATGCCAGTTATCCGCGCCTATGAGGACACGCGGCTTGGCGTTTACATAACACACGTCACTCTCGTTCAGGTTACGCATGTGTCCATACTCTAAACAGCTCCGACCCACCGTTTGAGTATTCAAGCGGAGATTCTTCATCGTTCTCGCTTTCACCAAATATTTCTCGTTGTTACTGGCGATCATTTGAAGCTCCACTTCTCTGCTTGTGTGTGGTACGCTCTGTGTATTCACACTGCATATGTGTAAGTCTCGAAGCGGGCCTTCTGCACCGAAGTATTCCGTCAAGTCCTGATCGATCAACGTAACCGTAACCCCTTCGTCAAGTAGAGCGTGTGTTTACTCTACCCCGTGGCCCCTCAATGACGATCGGACATACCTTCAACAACACCTTGGATGCTCCCACAGTATGGCTAACTGAGGCTACCACTTCTTGGTTGTGTTGACTTTCGCTGTTTTCACGCTCTGTGTGTAACAGCCTGTGATGACGTCGGTTACAGCCATTTTCATTACAGATCGGCTTTACATTTGATTCGCCTGTGCTTATTGTTCAAGCATAGAAAGCATATCTTTTCTTCTTTCAACCAATCCCATCTTTGCTTTACTGTCATGGTTTTAAACTTCGTGCACTTTGATACTTCGTGGTCCCCGCCGCAGCATAAACACGTCTTATCTTGTGCCGTCGTACCTAGCCTTTTCCTCGACTGTGGCGTACACACCAGTGTTTCGCTTCTTTGAGTTAGCCTTCTGCTTAGCTTGCACTTCTTTCTTCGCTGCACTGTTGCTAGGTTGCGACACGTATGTGAATCGAATCGCTTTATTCGCTTCCTCCATCAAAAACTGCGATAATGTCACAATCTCTGGCTCCGTGTAGCTTGCGTACCGGGCAGCGTACTCGCACCATCTTGTTTTCAAGTGTGGGCTCAGCTTATCGACCACTTCTCGGGTCATCAACAGATTTCTGAGGCAGCTTTTATTATCTATGGAGTCCAGTGTGTACGCGATATTCTGTACCTTAATCGCGAACGAATTCAGTTCACTGGCTGTCGTTCCAACTCGCGGCAGGTTATTGAGGTCGTCCAGTGCCCGATCAATGATCACTTCTGGAATTCCATAACATTGTTCTAGCGTTCGCATGATCTTGTCCGGATCGGTGTCACGGTATAACAACGCCGCTACTGCCTCCTTGGCTTCTCCTTTTAAACAATTCCTCAATCTAGCCAGGTTCTGGGATTTACTGAAGATGCATGATCGCGTTGAATCTTCCATTGCAGCTTTAATTGGTAACCAGTCGTTCGTGTTTCCATTGAAAATCAGTAACTCAATAGCTTGACGTTGGGCCGGTCGTTTCGACATTATCCTCTCCAATGTGTAAGCAAGTCGTTCCGCCCCGTCAGCATTCTCTTGGGGTCTGTCTGGTCTTGATCTGTAGCTGCACATCTTGTTGCATGTTGTTTACATCTTCATTAAATTGTATGCTCGGCGAATTCAAATGTCGGTTTCTATCCACCTCTATATAACGTGCATTTTTTTCCTTGCGTCGCGTAAACAAATGTCTATTTCTTTCATTCCTCTCTTCACGGAGGGTAGGAATGCTGCAAGACAGACGCTGTGGGTAGTTGCGTGTTTACATCTTGACGCCGGGTCTGGGCTTGATCCGACCAGTCATCTACCCTCGCTAGGGTCTCACCGGCGGGTAGGCTCTCACGGTCATCTTCATCTGTTGTATCCATTATCGTAGCGATCTCAAATTCTAATTTCTTTTGAATTAGATTCTTCTCAATAGCCGCCAACTGCTCGGCAGCTCTCAACTCGGCTTGCTTTAAACGAGCGGCGACGCTTGACCTGGTCGACGACGGCGGCGGCCTTATCCTAGGCGCGTCGGCGTTAGCGTCGTGACGTCTTTCTGCCAACGTTTCTATTCGTCCGCCTTCTGCGGGTAGTTCAGTCTGTCGTAATGTACTCGCGGTGGCTTGCACAGACGGTGATGCGGTGGCTCTTCGAAGTTGCGTTGTCTCTCACGGTCATCTTCATCTGTTGTATCCATTATCGTAGCGATCTCAAATTCTAATCTCTTTTGAATTAGATTCTTCTCAATAGCCGCCAACTGCTCGGCTGCTCTCAACTCGGCTTGCTTAAAACGAGCGGCGACGCTTGACCAGGTCGACGACGGCGGCAGTATTATCCTAGGCGCGTCGGCGTTAGCGTCGTGACGTCTCTCTGCTGCCGTTTCCATTCGTCCGCCTACTGCGGGTAGTTCAGTCTGTCGTAACGTACTCGCGGTGGCTTGCACAGACTGTGATGTGGTGGCTCTTCGAAGCTGCGTTGTCTGTAGTCTTCAGCTTTCATTTTCCCAGCTTGGCTGCGCGTAGTCGGCATCTTTTTACTTGCTACCCCTACTCCTATCAATTCCAAACAGGTACACTACCAAGGGGAGCCTGTCTGGGGATGGATGCTCGTGCAGGATCGGAAGGGAGGTACCGCCGGCAGAGAGTGTACGCGTCCGTGGCATGCTCAGTTCTGGCTGGAATATCCAGAACCCTCCGCACTGCCTACAGTCCGGCCCCCCGGCTTATGTACACCGTACCGGCGCCGGTTGGACTTGTACACAATCGCTCTCGCGATATGTGGCAGCTCGCCCGAAAACTGCACCGCCTGTGAATCGGCGTTAAACTCGAGACAAACACCGTTTGGCACCGTTAGGTGGTGAATACCCGAGCCACGGAACACCCGTGTAAATGTGATCGTGTCTCCACAGGAGTATAGGCCGATTCGCGGCTCCTGATTACACTGTGCTTCGGCGTAGATCCCTCGGCGTATGTGCTAACCTAAGCACAAGTCGATGCCGCGTTGCTGATTCCTTCTTATACGGATCGCAACGGACCAGACGATATTGATTATTGGGTGTTTTCTATGTATATCATGTATTTATTTACAAACAAAAAGTATTTAAGTATTATATCCGTTGTCTGGCACCCATAACAGCTTGTGTTATCATGTATGTATGTATATCATTACAAACAAAAAGTATTTAAGTATTATATCCGTTGTCTGGCACCCATAACACAAGCTTTGATTAGCTTACTTTGGGGCTAGATGGCGATGTGTGGGAATGTCCAAAGGATACTTATTTATTTATTGACTACAGGCTGAGTCAATGATCCGACGATCTTTTTCTTTGACGAGTAGACTGTACATTTCAAATAAAACACTTCTTCTTGAGATTGGTGACCGTGATAGCGCGTACGATCTGGCCCACTCACGGCCCTATATTAATTCAAAAATACACTGTTGACATATCGACTAATACAGATTAGTTACAAACAATTAATATTTCCTAGCTAGTTAATTGTTACCCTACCTGCCTACTAATTTGCAAGTAGGAATTCCTAACTAACAGGTTTCTTATTATTGAAATAAAACGAGCCCTAAGCTAAATACAATGCTTACACGCTATGGCCCTAACAGAAAAACATATTTTTTTTTATCAAAAATCCTTATAAATAAGCAAAATTAAACTTATTACTACCACATGATTGGGTGTCCGTAACAGTAACAGTCTGATAAGTTTTATCTGACCATTGAAACATCGGCCTAAAGTAGACATAATGCTTTCACATTACAGGAGGCTATTTTGGCTAATAATTTACTTTTTATTCTAGGCCTTTTCTTTTCGTTAGTATTTCAATGATGAATATTATAGTTGCAAGAAATGAACCGAAGCCCAGAATAATAAAATGCACTCTCAAATCGCCCAAAGCAATTGCCCTGAATGGTTTTGATTTCTTTTGTAACATCGCTTTGCTGTAAATATTAAACGTCTCTAGATGCCGTTTCAATAGACCGCCTTCAAAAAACCGTTGTGCGTGTGTCTGAATTTTTTCTCGCATAGGAAAACCTTTGGTGAAATAAATCACTAACATATAGTCTTCTGAATAATCTGCAATATCCACCTTCCGATTCCCATCATTATCAATGTATTTATATTCTTCAGCCAAATAACTATCTTTGGTTGCAACTGTGTACAAATTTGGATTTGAAGCTACCCTTTCTAATCCTCGACCTGGTATAATGCAATCGCTAAATTCGTTTTCGGGTATAGTTAACTTAAGGAATCGGAAATAAATCATTTGGCTCTCACTCAGACATGGTTTTAACGGCATCTCACTCAAGTTGAAATGGAAAAATCCTTTCGATCCCGTTGTCTTGGTAGATATCAAACTAAACAAGCACGTGGTGTAAAAATTGCTTACAAAAAATGTCATCAAAATCCAACTTGCCAAAATGATTCGTATTTTCTTATTAGCTAAAACAGCTAAGCTACTATTACCCATGAAGAAAAAACCGTACAATTGAAACAGAATGTCAATATAAATCATTGGTTTTCTCGGCGATGAATTCGAAAGAAAGACACATAAAAGTATAACCATGATATAGCAAATAAAAATTAGTATCCAAGTGATTCCATCGAATACCTTAAAGTATTTCTCCCAATAAGAGATTGGCTTAACAGAAGAAAAAATACAATATTTGGCATATACTCCTCCCCATGCAAAGTCAAACACATCAACTCGGTTTTTCACCAAAGGTATACCACCAAATACGACATCAGCTTCACCAGTTTGGAGATAACGTAGTAAGCCGTATAAAGAACGGTTCGGTAACACCAGACCTGGGGACGTTTCATTAGTGTTTATGTATCGAAGATTCACTCCTTCAATTTCTGCCATGCTGTCGAAAATCTGGACGTTTTCGGCGGATACTCTCACGCAAACGCTTCAGGACGGCTAAATAATATTCTTTATTTACTGTTTCTCCCTCTGGAAGGAATTCGGAGTGAACCACACCACGGTAGTCAAAAAAACTATCAGCACCACCTTGATTTTTGAGCGAATTTGCTGAGGCTTTTTGGGTTTTGGCTCCTTTTCGAGACGCCATTCTGAAGACTCTTGGCTTGTTTGCATGTTGTACTCATAAACCCATGTCTCGTTGCCAGTTATTATACGTGTCATAAAGGTAGGATCCGTAGAAGCTCAGGAAACCAAGTCTTCAGCGACATGCTTCCGCTGCGCTTTTTGAACAAAATTAAGCTCTTTTGGAACTTGTATAGCGGTGACGCGTTTCATGCCTAAAATGTCAATGAGAATGTTGTGGACGGACTTAAAAGATATGTTCACCTCACTAGCCAACTCTCTCAGACTCAAACGTCGATTTACGAGCACTAGCTTCTTGATTCGAAAAAGATAGAACGACCTATAACGCTGGTCTTTTTATTGACGTATAAATGTTGATTTTTTGACGACCAGTCTGGTGTAGTGGTCGAGAAATCGCCTACTACGCAGCGGGTTGCAGGTTCGATCCTCGCACAATACAAACATTTGTGTGCATGAACATGTCTGTTTGTATTGATCTGGGTGTTTTCTATGTATATCATGTATGTATTTACAAACAAAAAGTATTTAAGTATTACATCCGTTGTCTGGCACCCACCATAACACAAGCTTTGAGTAGCTTACTTTGGGACTAGATGGCGATGTAATGTAGGCAATTCTCTGCACGCCGTTCCGCCTGCACACGATAGTCTTTAAATATCTCTTTAATCTGTGCGTGTCCTAATTTTAATGGAGTGGGGTAAACTTGGCATAAACCTATTTCACTAATTATTCCATTTTTTTTACAGTCTTATCTCAAAATGAATTTGTTTGTTTCAGGTTTTATTAACGATTATTATCTTGATGGTGTTTATTATGGTATGCTATGCATTAAAATAAACATGCGTCATTAACGGTAAGATTTTAACTCAATAAATATGTCCTGAAATAAATTATATGTCAATACATCATCGAATTTTCTTATGTTATACATAAAAGAAAGGTATGAAATTTACTTTATTTATAGGAAACCCAATGATGAGACAGTAATGATGACGAATGTTCTTGTAATGACATACCTACATTATTTGAGTGTTTGTTGTAGTAATTATACAGAAGTATGAACTAGATTCGGGTATCGAACTGACATAGGTGATTCATCATAAAAGTGTCTAATGTATTTATTCTACTCACTGTCTTTTTGAATATATATTTCTTTTCTAGATAAAATTAAACACGTATTTACTCATACAATTGTCATTTATTTATTTCTTAGGATAATTACCTAGCTTGATAAAATAGCTAAGCTTATTCTTTGAATTATTATTTTTATTGCAATCATAGAAAACTCTAAGAAGAGATAACGAGAAAAGCTCATTTAATTTAATCATCATCTTCATCATCATCATTATCAGCCAATGGACGTCCACTGCTGAACATAGGCCTCCCCCACGGCTTTCCACAGCGACCGATCACTATCGGTCTGCATCCAGTTTGATCCTGCGATCTTTATAAGGTCGTCTGTCCACCTTGTTGGTGGACGTCCTACGCTGCATCTCTGGTCGATTTAATTTAATACACACTTTAAATATAATGTAAACTTTCATATACGTTTTACATCACACACACATAATTAAAGGGTGTCGCTTGTAATAGGATCAAAAAATTTAATGTTTTAATTCAGAGAAATGGTAAATCCAAAGTTAGAATCCCTAAGTAAGGTATATCATAATCGCTAACTCCTAGAA
Source organism: Pyrausta purpuralis (assembly GCA_963924145.1). Taxonomy (NCBI): domain Eukaryota; kingdom Metazoa; phylum Arthropoda; class Insecta; order Lepidoptera; family Crambidae; genus Pyrausta; species Pyrausta purpuralis. Next base: position 5,943,482 of record OZ001649.1, on the reverse strand, counting down.
CGGCTTAAATGATAAATAAATAAATATTGGACACCAATCACATACATTGCTCTGATCCCAAAGTAAATGACCAATGCTCTTGTGTTATGGAAATCAGGCACAACAAATAAAAGCTAACGTCAAGTTTTATGTTTTAAGGCTAGACACATTTGTTTGCAATACATTTAAATATGTCCTAATTTTTTGACTATACTTGACGACCTCCGTGGTGGAGTGGCTAAGCACTTGGGTTTTAAGGCGTCACCGCTCCGAGGTCCCGGTTTCTATTCCCGGTCAGGTCAATGTAGAAATCATAATTTTCTATATTGTCTCGGGTCTGGGTGTTGTGTTACCACTGTTGTGTCTAATTACCATAACACAAGTGAATAGGCTACTTACTTTGGGGTCAGAATAATGTATGTGATTCGTGTCCAATAGGTACTTATAAATTTATTGATTTTGATTTTTTTACTGGATAATAAAAGGGGTCTATATTATGATTTTTTGCTCCTATAACAAGCTTCACCTGTATATATTGAACATATTATGGCTGCTATTGGCGAAATCACACGAAAGTAAAATGTGCTCACTTTGTTATGGCCCTTGTACTACACAGAAACAGAGCTTAAAGCTCTTAAAAAAAAAAAGCTTAAATTCATGACAAGTTTTTTTTTTTCGGGAACGTTTAATACTAATATCGCTAATGTAAATGAGTTTGAAAACTCATAAATTATAAGATTAAACAAGAACCCGCAACCTTTGGCCAGTTAGCCAGTAGTAGCGGCGGGTTCAAATCCTGTCCGTGTGTAAGTTTACGGTTTCTTATTTAATCTTAAAAGAATTAAAAACACTGTGAGTTTCAAATATTCATAATCTTACTCAAAAATAAAATGTTATACAACATTAAATTACTGTAGTTATTTCCCAAAATTTAAATAAGTTTCAATTCATCATTATGTCAGTACACTTCAAACTCGGTAGGGAAAATTATTGCGTTGCTTTTACTTTTAACTAACGTAAATATCAACTTGATCTTATTCCAAACATTTTATTTCAGTTAATATTTCAATGATAAACACGGTGGCAGCAAGAAATGAACCGAGGCCTAGAATACTAAAATGGACTCTCAAATCGGCCAAAGCAATTGCTCTGAATGGTTTGGATTTTCTTTGTAACATAGATTTGCTGTAAATATTGAAAGTCTCCAAATGCCGTTTCAGTAGACCGCCTTCAAAAAAATGCCATGCGTGTTTCTCAATTTTATCTCTTAAAGGGAATCCTCTAGTGAGGTAAATAACTATCATCACATTTTCTGTAAAATCCCTTATATTCATCTTTCGATTCCCATCATCATCAATATATTTATATTCATTTGTCGTGTAACTATCTTTCAGAGCAATTGTGTACAAATTTGAATTAGTAGCTACTCTATCCAATCCTCGACCTGGGATAACACAATCACTGAATTGATTTTCGGGTACTGTTATGTTAATGTATCTAAAATAATGAACTTGACCCTCTTGAAGACAGGGTCTTTGGGACACCTCACTTAAGTTTAAACTCACAAAGCCATTAGATTCTTTTGTCTTGGTAGATATCAAACTGAACAAGCGTGTGGTGTACAAATTGCTTACAAAAAAAGTCATCAATATCCAGCTTATCAATATGATTCGTATATTCTTTTTAGCTAACAAACCTAGATAGCCATTACCATTGAAGAAAAAACCGTACAATTGAAACAAAACCTTTACGTAATTCATTGGTGTGGTCGGAGATAAATTTAAAAGAAACACGCATAAAATTGTCACCAGAAAGTAGCATATAAGAAGAAGTAACCAAGTTTTGCGATCGAATACCTTATAGTATTTCTCCCAATAGGAGACTGGCTTAACTGAAGTAAACAAACAGTATTTGGCATGATGTGCTCCCCACGCGTAGTCAAACACGTCGATGCGGTTTTTGGATAAAGGTATAGCACCAAATGCAACATCAGCTTTGCCAGTTTGGAGATAACGCAACGCTCCGTATGAAGATCCGTTGGGTAGCACTAGGCCTGGAGATATTTCATGGGTATTTATGTATCGAAGGGTCACCCCCTCAATTTCTGCTATGCTGTCGAAAAAATATTGCTCTGTCCCTTTTATATACCTTTCGTTATTTGTTCGGTTGCTCGATTCTAAAATCACTAAGGGGAATAGTTCTAACAAGGCTACTGTAACAGTACAGTTTCTCATTCCATCGATAAACTTGTTCGGAAAACAATCTCGTGAATCAGCAAAGTTTTTGCAGTTTCCGAGAAGTCTTACTTCACCGATCGTTTTTCCGCAATTCCTATTGTTATATGGAAAATATGTATAAACAGAAGTAACTTCTCCACTGACTAAAGCAACTACGTTAAACACAGAGTAATTGAAAAGTATTTCGAAAATATGGTCCACTTCATTTTTAGTGATTTCTTCAACAAAAACAATCATTTTCGCTCTTGGATTCCAGAACTCGTATTTTGTAACATGCGCCATGATTTTTCGAGGTCCGGTTAAGTCTGTTGACAATATTATGTAATATTTCGCCCAATGGAGAAAACTCACTCTATTTGTTGATGCTATGACCACATTGTAGCACAATTTGATGTTGATGTTATTTGTCAAGTAACGCATATCCGTCCTGTAGTTTAGCACATGCACCAACGTATTACACGGAATATATTTGGTTACAATTTTTAATACGCATTTAAGTGTTTCGATAATTTGGTTGTTAGGTCCTATGTTATTGAAGGTATTATTTAGTAACAGTGTACTAGTTTGAGTAGGATACACGTTTATAGTTAAACAGAAGATAATAACACCCTTAAACACCGTCTCCAACGAACCCATTTTATCAAATGAGAAGCTTAGTACTTTTGTGTATTAATCTTTTAGACAGTACAATTACTTATATTTCTTTGTGATAAATCGATGTGTGATGTAAAAGGCAAACAATTTAGGACAATACCCTTGTCTCATTTCGTTTTTAAAATAGCTTGCAAGGTACCTATTCATTTGAAAAATGAAGCACTAATACTTCTAATAAAAAATGTTAAGAAGGTAGTAGAAAGTTTTTAGTTCATACGGAGTAGAGGAAGCCTTACTTGCTAAACCTAGCAAGTTTATTAAAAACGGAGATTGTTCGTTGATAAGACAGAGTTAATTTTGCGTCACTTTTCCCGTATATGTGTTTTCGTATAATAATGATAATAATGATAAAAACAAACAATTGTTTTGGTATTTCATATTTTTGTAACAACCTGTCTAGCATTGCTTACGTGGGATATTACATAAATTTGTAAATAAATAAATTAATAACTAAACCTAAGGTTTATTTTAGTTTTTAGCCAAAATCACAGATAATATACTATTATTTATGATAGCCTACACGGCTAAATGAGCTGAATTGCCCTTTTGCCTTTTTGCCACACATTTTAAAAACACTTTAATTTGTCTCATATCGATGGCTAAGGCTAAAAACTCACGGCGCGGTTGTCTCTTCCGCCCGCCGCGGCTGCTGAAGAAAGCGGTTTTATTTCAAAGCTCACAATACCGCAGGTTTTTGCGGCTCAAGCTTATTTCAACTAAACGCGTGACGACGCGGTTTTCACCTGCGGCCGCTGCAGCTGCGGTGTCGGAAAGAATGAACGAGTAATGACGAAAATGATTAAATGTTACTTATATTTTTATTTAAACTGAATACAAAACAAATTCAAGTACATAACTCGTGGGATGAGTTATAAATAGATATAAATATTATATTATATAACATTAGAAAATATAACCTCCTTTTTAAGGATTTTGTACAGTTGTATTATGTATGTACAGTCGCCAGCACATCAGGTTACACACGGCACGGCATAAGACACCGCAGTGTTTACCTTAACGTGCTGTTGTCCGTTCATTGAACATTGCAAGTGCACCGTACTAGATCTGTTGGTGAGTGTTTCAGTTAATACTATCATCGCTAAACAACACCCATGAAAGTCTGTAACTGATACATGATATACAAAAAGTTCAATAACGAATATTTCCTGAAACAGGTTATGTGCACGGTATTCGCATTAACACACATCACAATTCTTGTTCGCTTAACGGGCTGATTTTTCAATAGACAGATAAAAAATATTCGTCGAACCAAATACAATATGGCTAATTTGAAAACGTAACCTAATTGTCAGCAATCATACGTAGGTAACCGTTTTTTTAAATCTGTAACTATATAATGTAACTATTGACTACAGGCTGAGTCAATGATCCGACGATCTTTTCCTTCGATGTGTAGACTGTAGATTCCAAATAAAACACTTCTTCTTGAGATCGGTGACCGTGAGAGCGCGTACGATCTGGCCAACTCACGGCCCTATATTTATTCAAAAATACACTGTTGACTTATTGACTAATACAGATTAGTTACAAACAAGGACGGACACAAAACAAACATCTTTGTATTCATTCTAACGCTTCCTACAGCCACCCTCCGACATCGAGATATGGAGGGAGAAAACCGATGTTGTTGTACCTATCTCCTTCTTACATTTTTGTAACCTACCTACATTAATCGTCATAAAATGCCCACCCGCGACAATCGACTCTATGGGTTTCCTACGTACGAATTTTCTGTCCCCCATATCGCACTTTCTGAGGGTATCAGAAAGTGCGATATGGGGGACAGAAAATTCGAGGGCTTTACCGGCCTCGCTCCACCTGAGCGAGACAGCCTCCCTGGGTCTCCCTCGCCCCTGTACTAAACTACCTACATATTTCTTAATATTTCCTAGCTAGTTAATTGTTACCCTACCTGCCTACTAATTTGCAAGTGGGAATTCCTAACTAACTGGTTTCTTATTATTGAAATAAAACGAGCCTTAAGCTAAATACAATGCTTACACGCTATGGCCCTAACAGAAAATTATATTTATTTTCATGAACAATCTTTATAAATAAACATAATTAAACTTATTACTAATACATGATTGGGTGTCCGTAACAGTCTCCCCACGGTGAAGCGTTGCGAAGTGCGAACTTCTTCTTATTTCACCGCCTTTTAAAGTGTGTTAGTTTTATACATAAATATAAAACAATTTAAAATATAAAAAGCTTATTCGAAGTGGTCTCCATTGGCTGCAATACAGTCCTTTAAACGTTGATATCAGTTATCAATAGAAGCACGCACTCTTTCCATGCGAAAATTCTTCACTGCCAATGCCAATCGAATGGATTGTTTTAGGGACTCCAAATTATCATGACGTTTAGAGCAAGCCGTACTCTCTAAAACTGATCATAAATTAAAATCCAGCGGATTAAGATTGGGACTAGACGACGGCCAGTCTTCAGCTCTGATGAAGTCTGAAACGTTCGCTTCTAACCAAGACTACGTGGACCGAGCTTTATGACCCGGCGCCGAGTCTTGTTGGAAAGACCATGCTTGGTTATTGAACATGGTGTTGTTAAGGGACTTAACTACCTACTCAAGAATGTTATCTTGATACACTTGTGCCGATGTTTTAATACCTTTTTCATAAAAAAAATGCCCACGTTGCACTCTGCCGACTAATTGGGAAGCTTCCCTAGAGGTTTGAGCATAAATACGGTCATTTTGTTTGTTAAAATGTTGCTCAATTGTAAAGATTTTCTCATCCGTAAACAAAAAAATTCTGTGACCTCCCTTTACGTACCGCTTCAGTAGTTTTTTCGATTTTACCACCCTATTCTTTTTAAATTATCAGTTAAAAATGACCAGTGCGTCTCTTATAGGCTGCACGTTCTAAGTCATCTTTTAAAATACGCGACATTGTTCTGGGTGCTATCTTGATCTCCCGAGATAAAATCTTTTGCTTTCGGACAGGTTTTCTGCGAATTCCTTCCCTTACTGCTTTGACCATCTTTTTCGAACGAACACTACGTGGACGGCCAGATCTTTTTGTATAACAAATAGAGCAGGTCTCATTGTACCTATTGATAGCCCGGTACACAAAAATTTGACTAATAATACCAAGCGTATGGAGAGTTTTAAAAATTGCATTTGACTCCATACCGACTTTGTGTAATGCAATCACAGCGATTCGGTTCTCTTTATCACACCACTCCATTTTAATATCGCAAAATATTATAAAATGTATTGGAGCCAAAATTAGAAAACACAATGAGCAATCGTATAAAAATGACAGATTCCAAATTCAAATGATCAAAAATCAAAAATCTTTCTTATTTTTAATTGTAACAGTAGGTATTTATGGCCAGACTGTGTATATACACGGCTCTCGTAGTAAAACATGTGAATAACGCTCCTCACCGCTTTTCGTGACGACGGCCCACAGTTACGATCATGGGACCAAAGAAATCTAGACCACAGTTAGAGAATGGTCTGGTGAAAGCCTCTACTTGAGCGCGTGGCAAGACCCCAGGCAAAGGTGTCACAGGTCTCGCCTTTCTCATTCGACAAAAGGCGCACTAATAGGCCACGGCGCGAACGGTAGGTCGCAATCGCGGTATCCAGTATCTCTGTCGTACATCGTTGACGACGCGTTCATTGTGCGAGTGATTGGCGCGACGGTGTTCCTTACAGCACAACAACCGTGCGTACGGGTCGCTGCCGTCCAACATTACGTGCGTACTATCGGGGGCAGACACACCCGCTGCCCTCGTCCTTCCTCTTGCCCGCAACACGCCTTCCTCGTCCATGAATGGATCAAGTCTTCTGATGCGACTCCCTGCCTTTAAGTTTTGACCTCTTTCTAGGCGCTCTATGTCTTCTCGAAATGAGTCTGCCTGCGCTCGCCTCATTTCTATGTGTTCTTTGGTCAAAACAGTTGCGCGTTTACGACATTTATCTATAAATAGAAGCACATACGCCATCGCCCTTACTAGGCGCTCGTAGTTCGAGAAACGCCCGGCGTCTGGCACGCTCCATTTGTCCTCTGTCGCGACGCTACATACAGTCTCCTCGCTGCTCTCTGTGCAGCCTGCTTAAGACGGCCATGTTTTCTCTGGTTCATATAAAAACGATGGCCCAGTAAACCATCTGTCTTCATATGATTTCATTTCTGTGATGACTCTAGTCGCGTCGTCCGCTACGTTGTCTTGCGTCGGCACCCACCGCCACTGATCGGGCCTTGAAAACTCGCATATCTCTCAAGCGGTGCGCTACGTATGGCGTGTAACGCACTCTATCGTTCCCAATCCAGTGTAGAACGGTCGTAGAGTCTGTCCAGTATGTAACTCTATCGGACTGCCGCCTGTGCTCCTCCATTTCTGCCGACGCAAGTCTCGTTCCGATAAGACACACCTGTAACTCTAGACGTGGTATCGTCTTCGTATTCATCGGGGCTACACTTGCCTTTGCTGCCGCTAATACCACAAGACGTGATCCATCCTCGTACTCTACAAGCCAATAGACTGCTGTCGCGTAAGTAGCCTCGCTAGCGTCGCAGTACACGTGCAGCTGCTTTCCAGTCACTCCCCCCGTCAAAGTGTAGAGGCGGGATAGACGCAGACTGCTAAGTGTCTCTACGTTCCGCAGCCAAACGCTGAATTCCTGCGCTATTTTTTCAGGTTGGCACACTCCGTTGCTTTTGGCCGCGGCGTCAAAAACTAGTCTAATCTTCTGTGGCTTGTTAACATTTACCACGGCAAAGTGTGGTAAATACCAGAGACGCGGGCTCTGTGTGTCGGCTTCTCGGCATTCCTCTGCGTAGCCTTTTCTCAACATACTCTCGATCTGGGCTGTGTACTTTGCTTTGAAGTCTTCTGCGTCCATCTTTTTTTCTATTGACGTGAGCTTCCGCCTAGCAGCGTCGTAGCTCGGCGGCATAACTGTCTTAACCTTGCGCCACGGCTATCTAACTTCATATCGCTGATCGACACATCTTACTGTTGACTCAAAGGCTTCTAAGGCGCTCACATCATCAGAGTTCTCGTGTTCCTTCTTCAGAATGCCCATTGAATCGATGTCAAAGTATGACTTCACCATGTTGTGTAATTTTGTGTCAGGTTGCGTAGACCGAGCTCTCCCATGATCGTCGACGAACAACATCGTATCTCTCTCCTTTATGACTCGGGACGGCCCTAGACCATGTATCACCCACCCCAGTCTGGTGAGCGATGCTGCTGGCTCGTGGCGTTTGTCTGTCAACAGCTTCCTGCTTTCTATCAGATGCCAGTTATCCGCGCCTATGAGGACACACGGCTTGGCGTTTACATAACACACGTCACTCTCGTTCAGGTTACGCATGTGTCCATACTCTAAACAGCTCCGACCCACCGTTTGAGTATTCAAGCGGAGATTCTTCATCGTTCTCGCTTTCATCAAATATTTCTCGTTGTTACTGGCGATCATTTGAAGCTCCACTTCTCTGCTTGTGTGTGGTACGCTCTGTGTATTCACACTGCATATGTGTAAGTCTCGAAGCGGGCCTTCTGCACCGAAGTATTCCGTCAAGTCCTGATCGATCAACGTAACCGTAACCCCTTCGTCAAGTAGAGCGTGTGTTTACTCTACCCCGTGGCCCCTCAATGACGATCGGACATACCTTCAACAACACCTTGGATGCCCCCACAGTATGGCTAACTGAGGCTACCACTTCTTGGTTGTGTTGACTTTCGCTGTTTTCACGCTCTGTGTGTAATAGCCTGTGATGACGTCGGTTACAGCCATTTTCATTACACATCGGCTTTACATTTGATTCGCCTGTGCTTATTGTTCAAGCATAGAAAGCATATCTTTTCTTCTTTCAACCAATCCCATCTTTGCTTTATTGTCATGGTTTTAAACTTCGTGCACTTTGATACTTCGTGGTCCCCGCCGCAGCATAAACACGTCTTATCTTGTGCCGTCGTACCTAGCCTTTTCCTCGACTGTGGCGTACACACCAGTGTTTCGCTTCTTTGAGTTAGCCTTCTGCTTAGCTTGCACTTCTTTCTTCGCTGCACTGTTGCTAGGTTGCGACACGTATGTGAATCGAATCGCTTTATTCGCTTCCTCCATCAAAAACTGCGATAATGTCACAATCTCTGGCTCCGTGTAGCTTGCGTACCGGGCAGCGTAGTCGCACCATCTTGTTTTCAAGTGTGGGCTCAGCTTATCGACCACTTCTCGGGTCATCAACAGATTTCTGAGGCAGCTTTTATTATCTATGGAGTCCAGTGTGTACGCGATATTCTGTACCTTAATCGCGAACGAATTCAGTTCACTGGCTGTCGTTCCAACTCGCGGCAGGTTATTGAGGTCGTCCAGTGCCCGATCAATGATCACTTCTGGAATTCCATAACATTGTTCTAGCGTTCGCATGATCTTTTCCGGACCGGTGTCACGGTATAACAACGCCGCTACTGCCTCCTTGGCTTCTCCTTTTAAACAATTCCTCAATCTAGCCAGGTTCTCGGATTTACTGAAGATGCATGATCGCGGTGAATCTTCCATTGCAGCTTTAAATGGTAACCAGTCGTTCGTGTTTCCATTGAAAATCAGTAACTCAATAGCTTGACGTTGGGCCGGTCGTTTCGACATTATCCTCTCCAATGTGTAAGCAAGTCGTTCCGCCCCGTCAGCATTCTCTTGGGGTCTCGCTGTACAATCATTGTTTGACTCGATCTGTAGCTGCACATCTTGTTGCATGTTGTTTACATCTTCATTTATTTGTATGCTCGGCGAATTAAAATGTCGGTTTCTATCCACCTCTATATAACGCGCATTTTTTTCCTTGCGTCGCGTAAACAAATGTCTATTTCTTTCATTCCTCTCTTCACGGAGGGTAGGAATGCTGCAAGACAGACGCTGTGGGTAGTTGCGTGTTTACATCTTGACGCCGGGTCTGGGCTTGATCCGACCAGTCATCTACCCTCGCTAGGGTCTCACCGGCGGGTAGGCTCTCACGGTCATCTTCATCTGTTGTATCCATTATCGTAGCGATCTCAAATTCTATTTTTTTTTGAATTAGATTCTTCTCAATAGCCGCCAACTGCTCGGCAGCTCTCAACTCGGCTTGCTTTAAACGAGCGGCGACGCTTGACCTGGTCGACGACGGCGGCGGCCTTATCCTAGGCGCGTCGGCGTTAGCGTCGTGACGTCTTTCTGCCAACGTTTCTATTCGTCCGCCTTCTGCGGGTAGTTCAGTCTGTCGTAAAGTACTCGCGGTGGCTTGCACAGACGGTGATGCGGTGGCTCTTCGAAGTTGCGTTGTCTCTCACGGTCATCTTCATCTGTTGTATCCATTATCGTAGCGATCTCAAATTCTAATCTCTTTTGAATTAGATTCTTCTCAATAACCGCCAACTGCTCGGCTGCTCTCAACTCGGCTTGCTTAAAACGAGCGGCGACGCTTGACCTGGTCGACGACGGCGGCAGTATTATCCTAGGCGCGTCGGCGTTAGCGTCGTGACGTCTCTCTGCTGCCGTTTCCATTCGTCCGCCTACTGCGGGTAGTTCAGTCTGTCGTAACGTACTCGCGGTGGCTTGCACAGACTGTGATGTGGTGGCTCTTCGAAGCTGCGTTGTCTGTAGTCTTCAGCTTTCATTTTCCCAGCTTGGCTGCGCGTAGTCGGCATCTTTTTACTTGCTGCCCCTACTCCTATCAATTCCAAACAGGTACACTACCAAGGGGAGCCTGTCTGGGGATGGATGCTCGTGCAGGATCGGAAGGGAGGTACCGCCGGCAGAGAGTGTACGCGTCCGTGGGATGCTCAGTTCTGGCTGGAATGTCCAGAACCCTCCGCACTGCCTACAGTCCGCCCCCCACGCTTATGTACACCGTACTGGCGCCGGTTGGACTTGTACACAATCGCTCTCGCGATATGTGGCAGCTCGCCCGAAAACTGCACCGCCTGTGAATCGGCGTTAAACTCGAGACAAACACCGTTTGGCACCGTTAGGTGGTGAATACCCGAGCCACGGAACACCCGTGTAAATGTGATCGTGTCTCCACAGGAGTATAGGCCGATTCGCGGCTCCTGATTACACTGTGCTTCGGCGTAGATCCCTCGGCGTATGTGCTAACCTAAGCACAAGTCGATGCCGCGTTGCTGATTCCTTCTTATACGGATCGCAACGGACCAGACGATATTGACTATTGGGTGTTTTCTATGTATATCATGTATTTATTTACAAACAAAAAGTATTTAAGTATTATATCCGTTGTCTGGCACCCATAACACAAGCTTTGATTAGCTTACTTTGGGGCTAGATGGCGATGTGTGGGAATGTCCAAAGGATACTTATTTATTTATTGACTACAGGCTGAGTCAATGATCCGACGATCTTTTTCTTTGACGAGTAGACTGTACATTTCAAATAAAACACTTCTTCTTGAGATTGGTGACCGTGATAGCGCGTACGATCTGGCCTTCACGGCCCTATATTTATTCAAAAATACACTGTTGACTTATCGACTAATACAGATTAGTTACAAACAATTAATATTTCCTAGCTAGTTAATTGTTACCCTACCTGCCTACTAATATGCAAGTAGGAATTCCTAACTAACTGGTTTCTTATTATTGAAATAAAACGAGCCCTAAGCTAAATACAATGCTTACACGCTATGGCCCTAACAGAAAAACATATTTTTTTTTATCAAAAATCCTTATAAATAAGCAAAATTAAACTTATTACTACCACATGATTGGGTGTCCGTAACAGTAACAGTCTGATAAGTTTTATCTGACCATTGAAACATCGGCCTTAAGTAGACATAATGCTTTCACATTACAGGAGGCTATTTTGGCTAATAATTTACTTTTTATTCTAGGCCTTTTCTTTTCGTTAGTATTTCAATGATGAATATTATAGTTGCAAGAAATGAAGTGTGCGTTACTGGGGCGGCATGTCGACTCGAATCGAGATTAGAATATATAGAAAATTTAGAGCCCTATATCCCATAAATGTGCCCCAAAAATCAAATCAGTGCCCATTAAGGTCTCCGAGTTATTTTAGAAAATAAGATGCCGCTGGAGTAACGTCTGAAAACGTTACTGCAACGGCGTGCTTTTTACCTATTGGCCCTAGCCAAATTTAAAGTAGCCTGAAGGGTAGCTTATATATTATTATGTGCCCTCTCTTGGCCGAGTAGCGGCATTTGTGCCCTTTGTGGATTTGATGTAATTGCAAATGCCGCTGGAGTAACGTTTGGCGGAGTTCCATATCTGCGGAACGGCTTGACGAACAGATATGATTTTTTGTCAGCTAGTTTTCTTGTTATTTGTGCCTTAAGTACCCCAGAATTTTTTCCAAAAAAATGCACGGTTAATAAATAGGACGCGTTTCTCTGAAAATCGAAAATAGCCTCTAGTTCTTAAACTACATAAAATGTTGTGCTGTAATTGCAGTGCCCTATGTCTTTTAGGCATATGGATGATCTGACAAAATTTCAAAACCCTAAGTCTAATATTCGTCAAAATAAATGTTTTTTTCTGTGAAAGTGGTTTTGCTTATTTCAGACCTAAAAAAAGAGCATTGTGAACAAGATAATAACAAAACATGATTTGCTCATAAATAGAGCCCATATTCAAATAAAGGCACACAGAATTTCAGCTTTCTACACCTTATTTATAATAACCCTGAAATATATAAAACAATGTAACGAGAATTATTTAAAAACTATCCGACCAAATGCGAAAGGTAGTTAAAAAGCGGACGTTGGAAACATTCACCTTACCTCCTTAATTTGTCTAATAGATTTCTTTTATGTCTGTACAATGGTGCGGAAAAGCTGTTTTGATAATTTTAATTTTTTTGCTATAATCAGTTAATATTCAATTTCTTACTGTTAGACTGCACTCAGTAAGGGTTTCCATCGTCATGACCGAGAGTATATACAGGGTGACTTTGTTATCAGTACCCAAATTTTGTGTAAAGACTCCACTGATGAATATGAACAAGTTTTACTATGGGGGCAATAGTGAAATCGAGAAAAAAAAACAGCTGTTCCATACATTTCGACCGCGCGCCAATTGAACTTTTGTATGGAATATTATTTTTTTTCATTGGATTTTTTTTTCTTGATTTCACTATTGCCCCCATAGTAAAAGTTGTTCATATTCATCAGTGGAGTCTTCACACAAAATTTCGGTAGTGATAACAAAGTCACCCTGTATTACAAAATAAAAACAAAAATATATATTTCATAAATAAAATAATAAGAATATTATAATTGTAACAAATAAAATAAAAAAAACAGTAGGCTGATAGGTAGTAAGTATAAATAAACTTAATAAATACATATTACTTATAAACGGGTCTTTTAATTGTGTTATGAGTTTCAATTTAAAAGTTTTTATGACTTTCCTAAACTTTATTATAAAAATAGATGGGTATTTTAGAACTGATTCCCATAAAATTACTTTATGAGAAAAAAACGTTTGTAACGAATCGTCGTTGTAAGAAAAAAAAATATAATTCTTATAGCGCAGCAATACGGTCTGTATTTAAATGTGCGGCAGATCCTGTTGCTGTTGGTGTGCTAGCGTGTAAGAGGAAGCCGAGGCGTGCCTACTCTAGTCGACTGCATAACAGTCGAAACAATGCAATCTGAACCTTATTAGTAAATACAATAGTAATATTTGTGTGCACATAGATGGTGCGCATACATAGGCAAGTAAAAGTAACAATTTGTTCACTCTTTGTTATACCCGGCAGCCGGCTTGTTTATAACAAAGCTACATTACATCAAGACGGACGGAATCAGGCATGATGATTAATTAATGTATGAATAGTTCAATGATTTTTGTGTTGTTGTGTGTGAGTGCACGAGTCTTTAATGTGCTTATGTCGTTGCAAATGGGCCACGACCCACGGCTAGAACACGTTTGCAACACAGTGTGGGAATAGGTAATTTGTATATGATGAGTTACCTACTTTAACAATTTCACACCAAAACTTGTTTCCGTGACTGTACCTGTTATCGAAAATGACAAGGCTACCAATTTGAGAATGCTGACTTGAAGTACTGAATGGCCGCTTTTTAACTACCTTTCGCATTTGGTCGGATAGTTTTTAAATAATTCTCGTTACATTGTTTTATATATTTCAGGGTTATTATAAGGTGTAGAAAGCTGAAATTCTGTGTGTCTTTATTTGAATATGGGCTCTATTTATGGGCAAATCATGTTTTGTTATTATCTTGTTCACAATGCTCTTTTTTTAGGTCTGAAATAAGCAAAACCACTTTCACAGAAAAAAAACAGTTATTTCGACGAATATTAGACTTAGGGTTTTGAAATTTTGTCAGATCATCCATATGCCTAAAAGGCATAGGGCACTGCAATTACAGCACACCATTTTATGTAGTTTAAGAACTAGAGGCTATTTTCGTTTTTCAGAGAAACGCGTCCTATTTATAAACCGTGCATTTTTTTGGAAAAAATTCTGGGGCACTTAAGGCACAAATAACAACAAACTAGCTGACAAAAAATCATATCTGTTCGTCCAGCCGTTCCGCAGATATGGAACTCCGCCAAACGTTACTCCAGCGGCATTTGCAATTACATCAAATCCACAAAGGGCACAAATGCCGCTACTCGGCCAAGAGAGGGCACATATATAAGCTACCCTTCAGGCTACTTTAAATTTGGCTAGGGCCAATAGGTAAAAAGCATGCCGCTGCAGTAACGTTTTCAGACGTTACTCCAGCGGCATCTTATTTTCTAAAATAACTCGGAGACCTTAATGGGCACTGATTTGATTTTTGGGGCACATTTATGGGATATGGGGCTCTAAATTTTCTATATATTCTCATCTCGATTCGAGTCGACATGCCGCCCCAGTAACGCACACAGAAATGAACCGAAGCCCAGAATAATAAAATGCACTCTCAAATCGCCCAAAGCAATTGCCCTGAATGGTTTTGATTTCTTTTGTAACATCGCTTTGCTGTAAATATTAAACGTCTCTAGATGCCGTTTCAATAGACCGCCTTCAAAAAACCGTTGTGCGAGTGTCTGAATTTTTTCTCGCATAGGAAAACCTTTGGTGAAATAAATCACTAACATATAGTCTTCTGAATAATCTGCAATATCCACCTTCCGATTCCCATCATTATCAATGTATTTATATTCTTCAGCCAAATAACTATCTTTGGTTGCAACTGTGTACAAATTTGGTTTTGAAGCTACCCTTTCTAATCCTCGACCTGGTATAATGCAATCGCTAAATTCGTTTTCGGGTATAGTTAACTTAAGGAATCGGAAATAAATCATTTGGCTCTCACTCAGACATGGTTTTAACGGCATCTCACTCAAGTTGAAATGGAAAAATCCTTTCGATCCCGTTGTCTTGGTAGATATCAAACTAAACAAGCACGTGGTGTAAAAATTGCTTACAAAAAATGTCATCAAAATCCAACTTGCCAAAATGATTCGTATTTTCTTATTAGCTAAAACAGCTAAGCTACTATTACCCATGAAGAAAAAACCGTACAATTGAAACAGAATGTCAATATAAATCATTGGTTTTCTCGGCGATGAATTCGAAAGAAAGACGCATAAAAGTATAACCATGATATAGCAAATAAAAATTAGTATCCAAGTGATTCCATCGAATACCTTAAAGTATTTCTCCCAATAAGAGATTGGCTTAACAGAAGAAAAAATACAATATTTGGCATATACTCCTCCCCATGCAAAGTCAAACACATCAACTCGGTTTTTCACCAAAGGTATACCACCAAATACGACATCAGCTTCACCAGTTTGGAGATAACGTAGTAAGCCGTATAAAGAACGGTTCGGTAACACCAGACCTGGGGACGTTTCATTAGTGTTTATGTATCGAAGATTCACTCCTTCAATTTCTGCCATGCTGTCGAAAAAATACTGCTCTGACCCCTTTATATATTTCCCGTTTACGGTATGGTTGCTTGACTCAAAAATCACTGTGGGAAATTGTTCTAATAAGGCCACTGTTAGAGTACAGTTTTTCATTCCATCTTTAAACTTGTTTGGAAAACAATCTTGGGAATCAGTCAAGTTTTTGCAGTTACCGAGAAGTCTTACTTCACCGATCGTTTTTCCACATTTATTATTATTATAAGGAAAATATGTGTAAAGAAAAGTAACTTTTTCACTGACTAAAGTCACCACGTTAAATGCATTGTGATTAAAAAGTATTTCAAAAATATACCGCACTTCATTTTTGGTGATTTCTTGAACAAAAACAACAATTTTCGCTCTTGGATTCCACGACTCGTATTTTGTAACATGCGTCATGATTTTTCGAAGTCCGGTTAAATCTGTAGACAATATTATGTAATGTTTCGCCCAATGGAGAAAACTTATTCTGTTTGCCGTTGATATGACCATATTATAGCACAGTTTGTTGTTGATGTTATTTGTCAAGTAACGCATATCCGTCCTGTAGTTTAGCACATGCACCATTGTATTACACGGAATATATTTCGTTGCGATTCTTATAACGCACTTTAGGGATTGAACAAGTTGGTTGTTAGGTACCATGTTTGGTGTATTTTTTACAAAAAATGTATTAGTATGCGTAGGACACAAGTTTATCGTCAAACAGAAGATAATAACGCCCTTGAATACCGTCACCGGCGGAACCATTTTCTCAAATGGAGAGTATAGTGCGTTGGGCTATCAATCTTTGAGACAGTACATTTACCCATAATTTTGGTGATAAATCGATGTATAATATGGTGAGCAAACAGTTACAGTAACTCCTTATATTTTACGTAAATTAATGTGGAGGAAGTTGTGGTTATTACCTGATGTATTCCGTCTTAAGCCACTGCTGCATTGGTTCTACGCCTGGTTATACTGAAATATGAGAGGGAAGGAATTGAGATTACTCTTGTGTATTAATTAATGCCACATACTGAGTACTTTAATAAATAAATTAATGTTTATTTATCGGACAACGTGAATTCATTTAGTATTAGTAAGAGAATTACAGAAAACTTATTAACTAGTGTTAGTATCTATTTAATATCTTATCTCTTAAAGCGATTGAGTGATTTTACACCAATGCTTGACCAGTGGACAGTCCCCACTGTCGGCGATGACCTTTAGGAAACTGTTGCGGCTGCCGCGTACGCGCCGCAAAAGAGAGCTGGCTTTTTTGCTCAGTTTGGCCGGGAAACTGTCGACTCCAGCGCACGTGAACATACTCGAGGCACTGCAGTAACGAGGCAGCCCCAACAGTGCCCTGAAGGCATTATTATACTGTACGCGCAGCGCGCCATACGACCTCTGGCTATAAATGACCCGCAGACCTCCCGCGTACATAAAAGTGCAGTAAGCTTTGAAAAGCGTTATCTTTACCGAGGGTAAGCAGCGATAAAATCTGCGAGCCAACATGTTCGCCCTAATCGATAGCGCCCTGCGCTCTCTCTCCATATCAGCATCGTCTTTTAGATCATCTGTTACAATGTGACCCAAGTACCTAAATTGACGTACTCTAGCAAGCGGCGAACCATACAGCCTGATTGGGGGAACGCACTCAGAAAGTCTGTTACGCGACTTGAAAATAACGATTTCACTCTTCTTGCTTTTGTACACCAGACCATGAGCGTCAGCATACTCTACACAAAAAGCCAACATCCTTCTAATGGCATTGACAGAGGGGGCCAGTAGCACCATATCGTCCGCGTAGCTGATATTATTAACGCACACGCCACCTATGTGGCATCCTATTTTAAGGCTACTTAGCCCCTCTATCAATGCATTTACGTTGAGGTTGAAAAGCTTGGGCGAGCTTAAGCCCCCCTGCCTTACCCCGCTTTCCAACCTATACGCTTCCGAATACACATTTGCCCACCTTACGGTATTCAATTGGTTGCTATATCAAAACGAACAAGGATATTATTTCCGGTGGTATACCCACTTGCTCAAGCTTTTTCCACAGGATGCTGTACGCGACCAGGTCGAAAGCCCTCGACAGGTTCAGGAAACAGGCATACACGGGAGTATGCCTGTCCGTGTAGTACTTGACCGCATGCTTTAATCCCCGAATTGCACTTTCCGTGGAAAGATGTGACCTGAACCCAAATTGTAGGTCATGTATATTTAATTTGGAATCCAATCGTAAGCTCAGCACACTATCAAACACCTTCGCTACAACTGTTGCCAATGAGATAGGTCAATAGTTCGACCTGCTTGCCACATCACCTGTTTTATTCTTAATAATAGGTACTACGACTGTTTTCATTAGATCCTGTGGTAGATATGAATGCGCTAGGTACAGATTTGACAGTAAAGTAAGAACTCTAGGAAGATGTAACCCAGCATACTGAAGGTGCTCGATGCTGAGATTGTCGTGGCCAGGTGATTTGCCTTTTGTCATTGACTGCACTATTTTATGTATAGTTTTACTATTCACCAGCGCATTAATATGTTTGACCACGGTCTCAGCATCGGGCACATCCACCCCCTTTTGCAGTGGTGACTTAACTGTAAAGTGATCCCTAAAAAGGTCAGCTATCGCTTTAGGCTCACTACTTGGATGAATTAACCACTGGATATGAAACGCAAGAGCGAATGTATGAAAACATCATTAGCCAATTTCTGCGGGGCGGGGGGAGCTTGTTGTGTCAATTTTTGACATTTAGTGCATGTAAGTGTCGATATTTTTTTATCGATATGTGCGGAATGAATGAATGAACGAATCTTTTGTAAAAAGACATATTTTTATCACTAAAACAATAAATTACATTATGGACACGTTAATGCACAAACCATCGAATGAACAACTGAAACATAGAACGTTTATATGAACGGTCTGGCAAGTAACACTCACTAGAACTTCCTAAGACGTTGTGAAACCGCCCATAAGTACATACAGCCCAGCACCATTTAAATCCAAATAAATAATTAAGCAGTAAATTTTTGCGTTGGCATTAAATCACACTGGTGTTAAATGGATACCACATATTCGGTGATGTTTTGTGGGGATCCATTTTGTCTCCCTTCGCACTTTATTGGATACACAAGAAATCTGAAATTATATTTTAAAGAAGTATTGTCATAAAATATGAAGTTTCAAATTTTAAAGCAAACTGTTGTATTTTTAAGATTACCTTAATCTACTCTCGAGTGAAACTTTTTACAAATTTATCATTTTATTTTAAAAGAATTTATATTAAAAATTTAATAAATGTTTATCGATACGATTTATCGACTATTGTCAAGCACAATTAAAATTAAACTGACAAGAGAACGAATGATAAACATACGACAATCCTACCGTATGAAGTATACGTTATCTTGTTGATTTTGTAGTAACTGACCACCACTTTTTTAAATGGCAATGTAACTTTTCTCTTGGAAAACACATTTTACCATTTTCATGAAAAATATCAGCTTTTTTGGAATAAAACGTTACTTACGAATGAAAATGAATATTTTTTGTCTTGCCGCTATAATTTTTACACAAAAATAAGCCACATTTACCCATTTTTTCCGTCAATGTTTCTCACTGAGCTCCATCACCGTACTGACAAGACGTCATCTGTAAGTGAGGCCAAAAAGCCCGCTTCGTGGCTAAGGGGGCACAAGCGAAATTGCCCGTCATTGCGCGTCCAGTGGTTTATTCGTCCAAGGCTCACTAACACCATCCATGATAGAAGGCTAACCCGGCTTAGAACTCAATTTGTTTGTAGCTTTCCAGAACCGTTTGAAATCCCCTCTACCGTGGTGGGTTGCCAAGGCATCCATTTTCATTTGATGTTGATGATTTTGACACCATTTCAGCCTTCCCTTAAACATTTTACGGCTGGCCACCATTTCATCATACAACGTACCAGATTTAGGCTTCCCATACCAGACCCACATAAGAAACTTAGACCGGGCTTCTCTGTGTGCGCTACTCACATGAGAATTCCACTCTCTAAGCTTGTTTGGCCTACGGGTATTATGTGTACGTTGCACAACATAAAAGATATAATAGCCGCTTGAGATAATATGGATACGACGCGATTGTACAAGTTGTCAATTATACTCCTATGACTTTCGTCACGACATATTTCTCGGCAACAGTTCCGAAACTCAACGGGGAAGTCCACATCTTTCGGTTGGTCATTACAATGCTTAGTACCGGGCCAATCAAATTCCAAGTTGAATTTATTCTGTAAAGAATAAGTACTTGGGCCATCTGTTTCATAAACAGACGGCTAGATGGCGCTAAGCGTCACGCAATTGACGTTTTCATAGGAAACCACAAATTTCGCAGGGTCGGACTGACAGCACGGTAGCTCAATTGGTAAGAGCGTTTGGCCTGGTATGCCAAAAGGTTGCTGGTTCAAGTCCCGCCCGTGCGCAAATTTTTGGTTTCTTATTTCATCTTTATGAATATAAAATATGACACTGTAAGTGTTAAAAAACATTCTAAAGCATTAGATAGCGAAGCGACATCAATTTCCAAGTTGAATTTATTCTGTAAAGAATAACTGCTTGGGCCATCTGTTTCATAAACAGACGGCTAGATGGCGCTAAGCGTCACGCAATTGACGTTTTCATAGGAAACCACAAATTTCGCAGGGTCGGACTGACAGCACGGTAGCTCAATTGGTAAGAGCGTTTGGCCCGGTATGCCAAAAGGTTGCTGGTTCAAGTCCCGCCCGTGCGCAAATTTTTGGTTTCTTATTTCATCTTTATCATAGCATCATATTACCACGGTGTGGCGAGTAAGGACCACACCTTCAGGAGGAGGAGAAATTAATTCTCGAGGGTGAAGTTGGGAGAATTCGGAGTACTTCCTTAGCGGGGGCTGTACCGGTGCGGCGGTCCACAGTAATATATTCTACCATACGAAAAATTAAAACACAATTAGGTGGGCACTTACCAAAACTCTGGTGTAGAGAAGCAGCGATGCACCGCGCGGTGAATTGATTGGTGAGGTGTAATAATGAAATCTGGTGCAGCAAATCAGTTGTACACATACTCGTCTTTTATATTACTGATCATGTAATTTTATATGGTGAAAATTTTTTTTTGTGTGGTGAAGAATTTGTTTTTAGAAATATACTTATTTCAAAATTATGACGATTTAGAGCCCTGTATGTATTTTAAGGGACACTAGAATCAGATGATAAGGCAGTGTCCGTAGTGCGTGCCTTGGATGGCAGATGTCGCTAGTAAAATACATTAAAATGGACCACGCACAACCATAACACTCCCGGCCTTGGAAGTTCCAAGAACTTTCAAAGAAAAAAAAGAAGAAAGGGTAAGAAAAAAATAGGATAGAAAGAAAAGTAATTAAACCATTAAATGGAATATAAACTTAAAGGGCGATATAGCGCAAACTAAGTATTGCTTGATATTATTCAAGACAGAAAAGAACAAAAAAAAAATACAAAATATATTTAAAGAAGGATATATTATTGAGTTGGTATAGGGTAAAGTCTAACGACAGGTCGTTTAAAGGTGCTAGTCGGTGTTTTTACTAATGCCACCCTAACCACACCATCAGTGCCAGGATAAACCTCTTTAATAATTCCCATTGGCCAGTGTAAAGGTGGGATATTGTCTTGATCCACCAGAACTACTGTTCCAACTTTGACTGGATTGTCAGGTGTACACCACTTTTGTCTGGTTTGCAGAGTATGCAAATATTCAATTCTCCATTTTCTCCAATATGACTGTACCAAAGCGTCAAGCATCTTTTTACGATCAGTCAGAGATATGCGTTCACTGGATATGTCTGACATAGGTAGATATTGCAGTGGTGTAGACATTAAAAAATGAGCTGGTGTTAATGTTTCAGGTTAGGGGTCGGATGACAGCAAACACAGAGGTCGTGAATTTAATAAGCACTCAATTTGTGACACTACTGTCAAAAGCTCTTCATAAGAGAGAAGTTGTGAACCTATCACCCTGTATAAATGTCTTTTTATACTTTTAATATTTGATTCCCATATTCCACCGAAATGAGGGGAACGGGGTGGAATTGTCAACCACACAGTACGACGGCGAGCTAACTCATTGTTGGGAAATCAACAAATTATACATTTCATCTAGTTTTGCTTTCGCGCCTACAAAATTAGTACCGTTGTCCGAGCACATACACGACACCGGATCTCTACAAGAAATAAATCTTTTGAAGGCCGCGAGAAAAGCGTCGGTGGATAAGTCACTAACAAGCTGTATGTTAATGGCTTTAGTGTTCAAACAAATAAATAAACAAATAAAAGCTATCTGAGCGTGTTGTCCACGTTGACGAGCTAAAGTTATTTTTATTGGACCGGCGTAGTCTACCCCGGTGTGAACAAATGCTTTGGATTCACAAATACGAAATGATGGTAAATCAGTCATCTTCAGCGTAGGGTGAGTAGGGGATAAACGAAAACAAACGTTGCACATGCGAACACGTTTACGAATGACATTTCTGGCTGAAATAATCCAGAAACGCTGTCGTATAATTGACATGAGTAAACCAGCACCTGTATGTAGGTTGGTTTTGTGAAAATGATCAATTAAAAGATCAATAGTGTGATCACGTTAAGGTAACAAGGCAGGGTGTTTACATTCAAAGGGCAAGTCAGATTTAGTCAACCTGCCCTCAATACGAAGAATACCTTCTTCGTCAATGAAGGGGCATAGGTGTTTGTATTGCTTCGAAGGCAATTCTTTTTTATTTTAGCGATCAATCTCGGCTTGAAAATACACAGACTGAATCGAACGAATTATATATTTTTCTGCAGTATTCAAATCACATGCTGTGATACAACCAGAGGTAGTCAATATTTTTGTGAAGCGAAGAACGTACACTACAACGCGAAGAAGTTTGTTCCACGAGGAACAACGTTTGGAACAATCATACAGAATGGGTGAAATATTTTGAACCGTTGTAGTCAGAGTGTTATTCGTAGTTTTCAACTCAGGAAGTTGTTCACATTTAGAAGGAAGGAACTGCTGCATGGGCCATTCGTTAATCGGCAAGCACATCCATGACGGACCATTCCACCAATTGAGAGGGTAACAAGCCTCTGGACAGACAATCGCTAGGATTGTCGGTTCCCACGACATGAAAAATGTTGCATGGGTCCAAATTTAACTGATTAAACTCTCTGCATTACCAGGTGGTTGACTGGTAGAGAATGCCACTAGGCATTAATGCGGACTTAAGTCCGCCAATTGTACAACTTACAGTGCAATAAAGTTTAAATAAATAAATAAATTTTCTTGAAATTGTGAAACACGATTACTCACAAATATTGACCATCTGTGTGGTGAAGAATGAACCCACGAAAGGGCTTTGGTGGAATCAGAGAATGTATGAATACCCGCAATAGGTACACGATCCTTGTAATAGTCAACAACAGTCTTTACAAGTCGCGACATCAAAACAGCCGCACATAGCTCCAGGCGGGCAAGAGTGGTGATTTTAACCGGAGAAACTTTGGACTTGGAACAAAGAAGTTTCACAGTGACATTTACAAACGTGTCTGTTATGTGAAAATATATCACACATCCACAAGCTTTAAGACTTGCGTCACAAAAAGCAACCAAATTTACTGTGGAAGACTTGAAAACGCCTATGTGACGAGGGATTTTCATTTTAGAAAGAAGAGGTAGCTCTTGTACAAGCGCTGAAAAACCCTTAATAATGACTTCAGAGTGCTCATCGTCCCAATCGACTTTGCTAGTCCAAAGATCCTTTATGAGTAACTTGGCAAACACTATTATAGGTGACACAAAGCCAAGACCATCAAAGAGTCGTGCCACGAAAGACAGTATGGTGCGTTTTGTACATTTACCTTCTACAATAGAAGTAGTAAACGAAAATATGTCTTCATCAGAGCACCACGAGAGACCTAAAATCTTGATATCAGCGCTCCCACTCTCAGAAAAGTTTATTGAAGCCCGATGTGAGGCAGGTATGCTATCAAGAACCTTAGGGGAGTTACTTGCCCATTTCACCATGTCAAAGCTTCCACGCTTGAACATGCCAATAATCTGCCCAGAAAGCTTGATAGCGCTTTCGTTATCAGGGACCGATGTTACTAGGTCATCCATATACAAATTAGAGCAAGCTATTTTGGCAGCATCCGGAAAAAAGTGTTCTTCGTCACTGGCTAACTGGCGTACAGTACGCATTGCAACAAAGGGACTGGATTTCAGTCCTAAAGGAAAACGAGTGAACTGAAAGGTGCGTATTTTTAACCGACTTCAAAAAAGGAGGAGGTTATCAATTCGACTGTATGTTTTTTTTGTATGTTTGTTACCTCATATCTCAGTCGTTTGTCGACCGAATCGAAAAAATTTTTCGCGTACTTAGAGGGTGTAACTTGTAGTTGGTCCCATTTTTTCCATTTTGGGATCTGATGATGGGATCTTGGTGTAATCGAGGGAAACCCTCAAATTTTAAAGGCACGTATAGTGTTTCTTTATTAGAATCTTAATGTTGACGTATTGTTACGTCTGATAGTTAACATCTTGTGGGGCTGAGCTGATGGTAGAACTCCTTAACGCTTAGGAGTTCAGTAATTATAATGACGGAACTTATGATAAGTAATTTGTAGCTTCTTAAAAAAATAGAATCATCAGGTGCGATTCCCCCCTCCCCTCTTATGTAATCACTAAAAATGAAGAAATAAAATAAACTTTAAAAAAAGTAAAAACCGACTTCAAACCAAAATGCACTAAAAAGTCTTAAATAAACTCTTCACCATTGAAAGGAAAGGAATCCGTTTTAGACAAACAATTTCTTTTTGGAGTCGGTGCTGTGATAGTTGATGCTTGATGGTCAAAGTGATGGCACCGACTCCAAAAAGAAATTGTTTGTCTAAAACGGATTCCTTTCCTTTCAATGGTGAAGAGTTTATCTAAGACTTTTTAGTGCATTTCGGTTTGAAGTCGGTTTTTACTTTTTTTAAAAGTTTATTTTCATTTTCATTGAAACGAAATAAAATTTTCAAATATTTGCGGTGACATTCTGGTACACCAACTTGCAAATACATCTGTTTGATGTCTGCAGTCAGAGCAACTGGATACAAACGAAAGTCTAATAAAAGGAGAAAAGGGTCTGCCTGCAGATTAGGCCCTGTGTGCAGAATATCATTCAAAGACAAGCCAGAGTGCGTTTTAGCACTGGCATCAAGGACAACCCCTAATTTTGTGGTTGCTCTATCCTGTTTGATAACAGCGTGGTGCGGTATGAAGTAACCTCCTTCAATATTTTCTGAAGATTGAACTTCCGATAAATAGCCATTATCAATATAGTCAGCGATGACTTTGTTATAATCTTCACGAACTTGGGGGCTGTGATTAAGCTTACGTTCGAGAGCAAGAAATCGACGGTGCGCAACTGCACGAGATTAGTAAACTGATTTTCACAATCAGCTTCGTTAGGTGAATGAAAACGTTTTGTCGGAATTTCCTCTAATTCCCAAAATTTATGAAGACAAGACTCTAACCCACTCAATGTGACTGCGTGAAAGGCGGCGGATGGGTTAAAATCAACAATTGACGAAGGAACATCACCCATGATAATATACCCAAAGGTAGTCAAAAAAGCTGGTGGGGCTGCAGTGCCAGAACTGTAACGATCACCTAAGTAGATGTATGGAAATAATTGAGCACCAATGACCATGTCAATATTTCCAGGAATATTCCAAGTCAGGTCCGCTAAAGGTACCTTCTGAAGAAAATCAAAATCGCGACTATTAATTTCTGCGGAAGGTAATTTGTCTGTAATACAATCTACAACCAACGCTTGAATGTTGTATTTGTGCGCTGAAACGCGAGACTCATCATCATCATCATCATAATCAGCCAAAAGACGTCCACTGCTGAACATAGGCCTCCCCCACGGCTTTCCACAGCGACCGATCACTAGCGGTCTGCATCCAGTTTGATCCTGCGATCTTTTTAAGGTCGTCTGTCCATCTTGTTGGTGGACGTCCTACGCTGCGTCTTTGGTCGAAGGGTCTCCAATCTAGAACTTTCCTGCCCCAACGGCCATCAGTTCTTCGCGCTATGTGCCCTGCCCACTGCCACTTAAGCTTACTGATTCTCAAGGCTATGTCCGTTACCTTGGTTCTTCTACGTATCTCTTCGTTTCTGATTCGATCTCGTAGAGAAACACCGAGCATAGCCCGCTCCATCGCTCGTTGTGTAATTTTGAGCTTCATTATAAGGCCCATAGTAAGAGACCACGTTTCGGATCCGTATGTCATCACTGGTAACACACACTGATTGAAGACTTTCGTCTTCAGACACTGAGGTAATTGAGACGAGAAGACGCTCTTGCGCAGTTTCCCGAACGCTGCCCAGCCGAGTTGGATTCGTCGATTGACCTCTTTCTCGAAGTTGGACCTACCCAATTGGATCACTTGTCCCAGGTAGACGTACTCGTCGACAACTTCGAGAGTTGAGTTCCCAATGGATACTGGAGTGGGTACAACAAGGGAACTCGACATAATTTTCGTCTTCTCCATGTTCATTTTGAGACCCACTTGTTGGGATACTCGGTCGAGGTCTTCGAGCATAGTGCCTAGATCATCCAGCGTCTTTGCCACAACGACTATATCATCGGCAAACCGAAGGTGTGTTATGTATTCGCCATTGACGGAGATGCCGAATCCTTCCCATTCCAGGAGCTTGAAGGCGTCTTCCAATGCCGCTGTAAACAGTTTCGGAGATATAACATCGCCCTGTCTTACACCTCTTCGCAATGGAATCGCCCTCGTATTCTGTTCCTGTACTCGGACCGACATGGTGGCGTTGTTATATAGACACTTTAACACCTCTATATACCTATAGTCTATGTGACACCGCTGAAGAGACCGAAGCACCGCCCAAGTTTCGATCGAATCAAAGGCCTTCTCATAGTCCACAAAAGCTAAACATAGAGGCATATTATACTCCTCGGACTTCTGTATAATTTGCCTTAGCGTATGAATGTGGTCTATGGTACTGTAGCCTTTTCGGAATCCGGCTTGTTCGGGAGGCTGGAAGTCATCAAACCTACGTGCGAGACGATTCGTGATGACCCTTGAGAACAGCTTGTAGACATGGCTCAGGAGTGAGATGGGTCTATAGTTCTTCAATAAGGTTTTGTCTCCTTTTTTGAAAAACAACACCACCACACTCCTGTTCCATGCCTCAGGCGTGATGCCCTCTAGCAGAACGGAATTAAAGAGTCTCTGAAGGACTTTAAGTACCGGTGTTCCACCCGCTTTCAGGAGCTCTGCTGTGATTCCGTCCTCGCCAGGTGCCTTATTGTTTTTAAGCTGTTTCAGGGCCATCCTAATCTCGTAGAGGCTGATGTCCGGGATGTCTTCAGTGTAGTGTCGGGTCAGGATAGCTCGTGGGTCTCCGGTCGAGCTATCAACGGGTTTGGCTACTGAGGTGTACAACTGTCCATAAAACCTTTCGATCTCCCTCAAAACCTCTGCTTTCGTCGACGCTACACTGCCGTCCTCCGTCTTAAGCTTCGTCAACAGGCTTTGCCCAATAGACATGTCCCTTGCAAACACTTTGGAGCCTTGGTTTCGCTCTATTGTTTCTTTAACACTAGTCGTGTTAAAGGAACGAATGTCATGTCGCAGAGATTTCATTATTCGTCTATTAAGCTGCCTGTAGGTTTGAGCATTAACGGAGGTCTGCAGTGCCATAGATCGACGTTCTGCCATAAGGTCGAGAGTGTGGACCGAGAGTTTTTGAGGTCTATTTTTACGGCCAGGTCTAAAAAACTTAGATCCGACCGTTTGGACAGTTTCCACAAACCCGTTGTTTATTTCGTCCACTGATACGCAATTCTCTAGGCAATCAAAGCGGTTTGACAACTCGAGTTGAAAGCTCTCGGGATTTTGGATATGGGCACGAGTAGGTCGGAGCGTGGACTTCATCAAGCGGGACCTTTCCAATTTGACATTTATATTCAATATGCCTCGGACCATACGGTGATCACTACCGGTTTTTACCCTGTTGATCACGGAGACATCATTGAATAACCGTCTCTTGGTGGTCATGATGAAGTCTATCTCATTTCTCGTCTTGCCATCCGGACTCAGCCAGGTCCATTTCCTTTGAGGCGGCTTCTGGAAGAAAGAGTTCATCGCAAAGAGTCCCTCCTTCTCCAGAAAGTCGGCCAGCCTATTTCCCCTGGCGTTCCTTTGACCATATCCAAAAGGTCCCACTTTCAACTCATCCTCGCCTCGCTTGCCGAGTTTTGCGTTGAAGTCCCCCATAACAACAGTGAAATAGGTTTTGGAAGTGTGTATGGCTCTACTTACGTCCTCATACATTTCCTCCACCTCTTCATCCGGGTGTTTCGAGGTCGGTGCATATACCTGTATGACCTTCAGCGAATACCTTTCGGTTATTCTGAGTATAAGGTATATCACCCTGTTCGACACACTCTCGATGGTTACGATGTTGTTTACGAGGGACCTGTGGACAAGAAACCCAACACCACCTTGGGACTTTTGGTCACCCTCCCGGTAGAAGAGCAGGTTGCCAGACTTCAGAGTTATCGTGTCCTCGCCCTCTCTACGGACTTCTGATAAACCCACAATGTCCCAATGTAACCTGCTCAATTCTTCCTCCAGCTCGAGCAACTTCTCGTCTGTCCTCAGTGTGCACGCGTTATAAGTTACCAGGGCCAGTTGTCGTTGGGGGTGGTAGCGAGATCGCCTCCGGGGATTCTTAGCACCCCCTGCCCCGCCGTTACCGTGACCGCTACCGGAATCAGGAATAGCGGGGCTGCCGGAGACTGGGGGCCTGGTTTTTTTGTGTACTAACATATGAGGGGGGTATTTGCCAGTACTCGCCACGCTTGGCAGGCGGGTTGGCGAGCGCAGAGGCGCAGCCCCTTGCAGCTGTGACGCTGCTGCCCGTCACAGCTCAACATTTTACTGCGCCTTTTGTTGGATGGTTATCCCGCCATCGGTCGGTCGCCAGAGCCTCGTCTGTTGAAACAGGACGCACCGCGTGAAGGTGAGGTTGGCTTGGAGCTTTGGGTCTTGGTTAAGCTCCCTTACGTCCCGAGACTCAATTGTCATAGAAATATAACCCAGTATAGGACGAGCCGACATACCGACTCCTTTGAGAGACAGCGGTATAAAGCGGTATTACAGGCAAATTCAATAAATCGCAGCACTGTTTAGTAATTAAATTATTTTGTGACCCATTGTCTAACAAAACACGAATAACCTTGCGATCATTATTATTGTTAGTTGCATAAATTTGCGCGGTCGACAAAAGTATCGTAGTACGCGAAGTATTGCGTGAAATCATAGTAGCGGGCGAAACATTAGAGTCTCCGGTCACAGGTGGGGCGGTGGCGGCCGCAGCGGGCGAGCGCGACTCGTGAGCGGGGTGCATTAAAACGGGAGCGGGTGTAGTGGTCGATGGAAAAGCGACATTGTTTTCATGAGAATAAGATTTCTTTGGGGAAAATTGCGAAGTGAAATATTATTTGACATAGTATTTTTATTGAAATGTAATAGTGTATGGTTTTGTTTTTGGCAATGATTACACACGTGACGCGAAAAACAATTTGAAAGTAATTGAGTGGAACTCAAAGAATTCACACAAGCATTTTTTGATTTAATAAAATCATAGCGCGCTTGGGGCGAAGGGAGCTTAGTGCAAGTAAATATTGTGTGCTCATTATTATTGCATATTAAACAAGGTGCTGCTGACTTATTGGAATTATTTTCAGTAAGAAATGTGCGCGAACTGCGACTATCATATTTACGGGGATTATTATTTGACGTTGATTGTCTGCTTTGAGGTGAAGAATAATTATTATTGGTGAAATCTAATATTTTTACTTGATCTTGAATAAACGAAATAAATTCTTTGCAAGAAGGGACAACATTACGAACGGACAATTCAAAGGATTGTGCACTTTGTACATCCACCCGTTTAAGAGCGAAATACAAAAATATGAAATCAGCGAGATCTGGGATGTTATATTGCTTTAGAGCAGCAATTGAGGCAGAAAATCTTTCAATAAATGTGCCTAGTGACGCTGAGGAGTGAGCACAATTCTCAGAATCAAAGATATTATTTAAATAAAACGTACCTAGTGCACGCTTGTCTTGGTATTTTTTGACCAAACTATCCCAAATATTTTTATAAGTCTCGCCTGTAGAAACTATTCCAGCTACAATTTTTAAGGCATCATGAGACAATTTTCCAATCAAATATTGAATTCTCTGCAAATCAGACAGTTTTGGATTATGGTGAATATTAGTTTTGAAAGACTCGTAAAAAGTAGGCCAGTTATCAGTTTTACCGTCGAAACTTGGGATCTCAATTGGTGGCAATTTCACAATATGCTGAGGTGCTTTATACGCTGACGCTAAAGGTGATATGGTAGCTTTATCAATTTTATTTCTGATGTGTTTAATCTTGCTATACATGTCATCAAAATCCGTCAAGCACTGAAATTCAGGGACATACTTTTCAACGTGAGCTAAATTCATCTGGTTAATTTGATCAACCAGAGCTGAAAATTCCTCCCGCATTTCGCTGATAGTTTCTGAATCAGCCATGAAACTTTGGGTGGAACGAAGCTCAACGTCTGCTGAAATATTCACCTTTTTAGACTGGTCGTTTAACTTATGAAGTCTTTGGAAAATAGCTTCCCTTTTCGACAGAAGTAGGGTCAATTTATTAGTATCTATATTTATCTTTCAAAATGAAAAAAAAAAACCGGTGCGACTAAATATGGTGGGGACAAGGGAAAAAAAAATACGTAAAATTACACTGGTGAAAAATACTGATATGAATCAGGCTCTAAAGGACCAAAAAAAAATGGTGTGGTGTGTAAAGACCACACCTTCAGGAGGAGGAGAAATTAATTCTAGAGGGTGAAGATAGGAGAATTCGGAGTACTTCCTTAGCGGGGGCTGTACAGGTGCGGCGGTCCACAGTAATATATTCTACCATACGACAAATTAAAACACACTAGGTGGGTACTTACCAGAACTCCGGTGAAGAGAAGCAGCGATGCATCGCGCAGTGAATTGATTGGTAAGGTGTAATAATGAAATCTGGTGCAGCAAATCAGTTGTACACGTATTTTATATCACTGATCATGTAATTTTATATGGTGAAAATTTTAAAGAGCTTTTTGAAGGGTGACAATTACTGAAGACTGAAGAATTTGTTTTTTAGGAATGTACTTATTTTGAAATTATGACGATTTAGAGCCCTCTATGTATTTTAAGGGACACTAGAATCAAATGATAAGGCAGTGCCCGTAGTGCGTGCCTTGGATGGCAGATGTCGCTAGTGAAATACATTAAAATAGACCACGCACAACCATACTATTATTAATAATTGTATTAATAGGTACATGAAAAATATATGTAATTCTAGTTAAGTATGTGGGTATGCAATCAGTTTGATTGATTTGAATAAAAATTAACACGTCACTATTTATTGTACACACGGCAGCACGTCAGACTACTACACTTTGACCTTGAGCGCTTTGAAAGTTGAACGGAGAGAATCGTGCGAAAGAGACAAATATCCTATTTCAGTCCTACTTCATATGAGTTGTGCAGTCGTGCTGCATGCCTTGCGCCGCGGGCTCGCTTCTCATGTGATTTTGGCGGGAAGGATGGTGCGATTTATTGAAATGCAAACAAGCGGTTGCGTATTTCTTTACTTTTCGTTTTTTTTATGATATA
The DNA here is from genome assembly GCA_963924145.1 of Pyrausta purpuralis. Taxonomy (NCBI): domain Eukaryota; kingdom Metazoa; phylum Arthropoda; class Insecta; order Lepidoptera; family Crambidae; genus Pyrausta; species Pyrausta purpuralis. The sequence goes on along the minus strand of OZ001649.1, from coordinate 5,911,891 downwards.
GGAGCAGTTTTGCAGATTATATATTTATTACTTTTAGTGCCTGTATAACCGGTTCCTGTTAAAGTTCCATATAGCTATCTGGAACCACTGAAACAAGCCCTTAGAATACTTTTTGAGATTTATCTCATTTAAACTCTTTACGCCCTCGTTACACTTTCAAAGAATGCTTTGGCCCCCCTTTTATTAATTACTATTGGTTACGTCGCCCGTTTTTAAAACAAATATTTATAAAAGTATCGTGAGAAGTAAAATAGCGCTTATGCACTCAAAATGCACATTACTTTTTTAACTGTCTTTTGATATATTGTTTGAACCGTTTAGCCTTAGGTAAAGCATTTCAAGCATAATGTAGATAATACCCGCTTGATATGCGAAGTGTGGGTTCAGTTCCAGTCTTGGACAGAAACAATTTATTCCAAGCGTGTGCAATAAGTGCAATGAACTAATGAATGACTGACTTATTATAACGCTGTAACATTACCTTTTGTTCTGCATTAGCGGCAGGTTTACCACAAACCATAACAAAATAGTGAAGCTGAAGGGCAAATCACAACTGATAATCCTCACTGATCAGATTGACGAGTTCAGAAGGCACTTAGCCTATCAGTTCGCGGTCATGCAGCCATGAGGTTAGTCTAGTAGTATTATATTATCTGGGGTCTTAAGTTAGGCTAAGAGCGCACATTTGGCGAGACGCGACAAAGAGAACGAAAAGATAACAATTGAAACTAAACCCTAACTTAATTACATACAGTTGAAATAGCAAACGGCTCGCTCGCAAGGACATCCCGATGCCACAAGAGCCGCCGCGCGACTCTCACGACTACTCCTACTAGCTTCAACCGTATATCATTACTTTAAGGTTTACTTTAAATTGTTATCTTCTCAATTTTTTCGCCGCGTCTCGCCAGCTGCGCGCAAAGCTAAGTTAACTTGTTTGCGACTGCTTCACGTTCGCACGACCGTGCCGAAAACTAGTGAGCCAAGAGTTGAACCCAACAAACGATAAAGTAATCAAATCCTAGTCTGAGAATTGAGTCCAATTGAGCTCACGGCATCCAAATTTGGTGAGTCCGATCGCATGAGCTTATATTGATTATTTCGGATATTTAATATCTATATCGGGTAGCTAATATTGATTATTTGGGATATTATAAAGAAGATATTAGATAGTATTGAAGGTCACAGAACGAACGATCGATTGGGTGACGATTTGACGAGTTTTGAAACGCAATAGGAGAATCCGAGGCATGATAATGGCTCATAAAAAAGTTACTTTTATAATTCTGATATAAATAACAAAGTATAAACTAGCTATTGATTAGAAAAAATAGTAACAACATAATAAGTGAAAAATATTTATTTATTAATTAATAACTTATAACAGCATAATAAATTATTTATACCAAGATATTTATAAAAACGGCAGTTAAAAAATGAAAGAGAATTACATACTCCATCATAAAATTTGCAAAATTCGATTAAATTTGTAACAAAATGAATACATATAGAAACAGAAAAACAAGCTCACCTAAAGAATTACAATATTTATTTTATAATAAAAACTCTCGATGATATCTTTATTCATGATTGATTGATGATTATAAAAATTTGCAAAAACAATAATATCTCAAAAACTTTTTTAAAATAGATGTAATTTTTAATAACATTTTATGAAAAAAAGATAACTTCTTGATAACATTATTGACAATAACATTTGTAAGAATAAAAAAACATATAAAACTTCTCTACGCTCGTTCATTATGGTTATGCCATCATGAAACAAGAGGCAAGAATATTTTTTTTGCTCAAATTATTATAACTTTGATTGGGAGTTCTAAAGTTACTTTTTTAAATTATTACCAACCTAAAAATAAATCTTATTAAACAATTCAAACCTAACCATCTTAGGACCAGAACTACCATTTATTTATATTTTTTTACCTTTTTGTGTGTCCAACTGGTGATTGGACAAGATTACCAAGATTTACAGACAGAAGAACGAAAATTATTATTATGACAGTAGTAACAAGCAATATGGCTGAAATTCAATGTCAAATTCATCATGGTTTGTAGGTAATAATGAACATGTTGATTCAACATGTTGATGCTGATATTACTATTGACATAGATACCTACAATTAAAGCCATCTTATCGCTAGGAGCGTTCTCTTCCAGACAACAACTAGGTGGAGAAAAAAGGTCACAAATAACACAAAATTACCTACGTTAAAGTCATTATTTTTGTAAATGCGTTTACAAAAGGCGTTTTACCAAGTTCTAACTTAATGTTATCATACCACAGCTTCGGATCTTTTTTGGGCTACCACTGAGAAGATGGAGCGGAACAAACGCAGACTTTATTATCTTGCCACTTTTTCAAGATTTACAATAAGTTTAATATAATTATGTCTTTGTGAGAGCCGAACATTAATTTGTTTGCTCACCATTAATATGAACCCAGGACTACTTTTCTCGTCGACAAATATAACAATGTTATTCTCCCAATCAAAATTATAAATTTCTAAGCAAAAACTAACTCTTCCCTCTTTGTGATGAGCATTTAGTTCTATTTTCTTGTCTGGCCGGCAGCACTTCTTCCCCGCTTCCTTCAGTCTCCTCCTGACTGTATCCAAGGAAATCTAAAACAAAAAAAAAAACAAGTTTTGGTTCCTTTTAGGACATGATAGTGTGAACCAACGCTATACTGCTGCAACTGTAAAAGCTTGAATGGCCGCAGCTGTACAGGCCCTGATCACACTTTACCTTAGCAAACCAAATGAACACTATGTTTTTTTGATATTTTAGAGACTTATTTTTACTTTTATTGTTATGATAGTGAATTATATTATAATATAAATTTATTCATAACAACCACTGAGATATCGGGCGGATATGGAAAATAAATAAAAACTTCATTACTATAAATTGCACTTGCACAGCCAAAGTTGCTTTTTACAAGTGCAATTTATATTATTAAGTTTGTATAGTGACAAAACATTATAAAAACAAAAAAAATATAACTTTATCACTCTTTTTCCCCTATTAAGGAGGGACCTAACTAATAAATATAACTTGTGACTCGATTAAATTAAAAGCAAAATATTTTTTTGAAATAACTCTAGCAGGGGTAGTCAATAAATTATTATAGAGTATGCATTGGGCGAAGGATTGCCTTTGCAAATTTTCCATCAATTCTTTTTTATAGTCGGTCTACTTCCTGAGAGTTTGAAACAATCAAATAAGTAAGTATTTAAGCAAACTAAATGCCAGTGTTTTAAAATATGCTACATATTTTTTCATTCTATTTCTATAGATAAATCTAGGATTGATGCAATAAACTTACATTGTAAGTAGAAGAAGTAGCTCTCGTACTGGGGAAGGGATCAGCGGAGTGTGCCGCGTCCTCCTCTGCCGTCTTGGCTCTCTCATAGCGCTGGCGGTGGTGGGCTTCGATGGTCCCTGACTCTTACCACCGCCGCAACCAGAAATAAACAGTTTTTCGCTAAAACAAAACGTCAAACTTAGTTTATTTGCTATTTTAAAAGTTATTAGTAAAACCATCTCAAAACTAAAAACAAAAATGGCATCGATGACGTTGGTCGTGAGTAAAAGTTAATAACATTTTAAAATATTGTTGATCGTTTATATATATATATATCTACATTTTTCAAGAAAAATATGATACCTAGCTAAGTAAATGACACATCGCTCAGGTATCAAATGGCCGCCGGCGGTCGCGTAGGTAAACAAACAAGATAATAACAACAGATTGTTGTTAAACACATCCGTAAGATTCATCCATTTTATTTTGTAATGTGATATTTAAATTGAATCGTTATCTGACAGTCAAACACTCGTAATAAAATCAAATAATGAATTGAGTCTTTTGTTATTATTGTTACGTTTATTTATGAAAATTTTAAAACTCAACTTTAGTTAGCTAAAAGTGCTTCGAAACAGTGAGTAAACATGAAAACAAGTAAAGTGTTTGGGAAACTGTTTGTGTGTCTATAAGTTCGAATGAAATTAATCCTTCCTAAATCTTTAAAACAAACAAAAATCTCATTTCAGTAACTAATTTGAGGTTTTAATTGATGTGAGGAAAATCATAGCTAGGTTATTCTGTTGTTTTTGTTTACACTTTCAAAAATATCGAAAAAGTAAATAAATAAATAACTTACCGTTTCTCCAGTCTGATCACAAATGTCTTTCACACGTAACACGCAATTATTCGCTCCCTCTCTACTTGGGATAGCGAAGGCGCCATATATTTATACACTTTCTTTTTGGTAATTAACCACTCACTTGCTTTTGGATTTTAAAAATGGTGGCCTATATTGCTCTGTCATTTGGTGCAAATATCCGCGAGATGCCGAGTTTTATTAAAAAAATCATAACTTGGCTTCTTGTAGACCAATTGTTATGGTTTTTTTTACACATAAAAGCCAATTAAACAAATAATCTAATCTTGTTACTTATTTTATGGATTGCTTTATTGAAAATAATTTATAAAAAATGCGTAAAACTGACACACTGATAAAATTGAAGACTTCAACCAGAAATGTATTTTTAGAAAAAAATCTTAAGCGATAACCCCATTTTTGTTTGTATTTAAAAAAAAGTAGATTAGTTTTGCTTTCATTTGATGCCAAATACTGTATAAGTGTTGATATAAAATTGTATAGAAAACTAGCGCACGACAGGGCTAAATTGTTTCTTTGATTCGTGATTTATTTGTGGCTAATTTAGAAAGTCAAGAACCAAAATATAGTTCTAATTAAAACAAGCAACTAATAATCATAAATTAGAATGGATATATTTTGCAATAATCACGTAAATTACGGTTCTATGAGTCTAGATAACAAAAATTATGTACGTACCACCGAATTTTTAGTTTTCACCCCGACTAAAAACACTTAAAACCACAATATCACACGACACAAACACATTATAAATCACAGTCTGTACCTAGGAAAACACAATTACACAAAGTAAACCATTATTACATACAATCATACTGATTTTATGGTAAATAAACAAAGCCGTTACGCAAAAAACTTAGCACGTGCTACGTCACCGGGTCAACTGCCGACAGCCGCTTCAAAACAAACATGGCGGCTCGTTAGGGTCGGAACACAACGGGCGCAGTCAGGTCGATGCAGAATTTTAGAATAAAGAATATCTCTTTTCTTAAAATGAGTTAAAACTTGTATCTATATTTGTATGCAGGTTTAATACGCATGTACTGTATATAATATTAAGATCTTGTAACCGTATTATGCGAATAAATGAATTTGTATTTTGTATTTGTATGTTTGTATATATTCCTTATTATGTTTTTATTTATTCCAGAGTTCCTAGAGCCACCTTCCGCTTTATCATCAGACCCGCCCCATGGTACCTACCATATCATTGTATTGTCGGTCAAGTCAAAAACCTGCATACATATGCAAAATTTCAGCTCGATCAGTTGGTGATAAATCTGCTTCAAAATTGAGTTACAAGATTTCACCCAGACAAACACATACATTAGTTATTACATACATTGCAAGTTAATAGAAAGCTAGTAAAAAAACAAAAAACCGGGATTAGTCTGACACCATTGTTAACACATTAGTAGGAACAAATCAAAAAATGTACCAAACGCGATCGCAGGGCGTCTGGTGTGCTCCATGCCTTACAACGTCAAAACGAGTAGTTGCCTAAATTGATTTTGGTAGCTACGGCTACCACCATCCCGTACCCGTACTTACATGAACCGTCACTTGTTTAATTCGCTAATCCTGTGTAAATAAGTTATAGATGTTACTGATTTTATATATATTTATGAAACTTAATACTTAAACTAATTTAATCACTAGAAAATTACGAGAAATATTCTTTTTTCTTCAAAATCTTGGCCATTTTAATCGGAAGTCACCGAAAAAATCTCTGTCTTAACTACTTTGAAGTGAGATTGTAATTCATAATTATAAATTGGGACTGAAATATAGCTATAATCTGATAGTTGGATAAACACACAATCGTTTGATGTATACTTTTAGTAGTAAAATATAAATTTGAATACTTACGGCATTTTTAAAACACTGTGCACTTTTACGCAACTTCACTTTTTCATAACGTCAAGAACGACAGCTATTTAAAAATATTTTTGTTCTATCATGTTGGCTGCCAATTTTTTTCTGTGTTGCCATCTTATTTGGGTATATTTAGGACATAGTTTAAACGGCTCAGAAAGTGCCCTTCACAGATTAAAAATCAAAAATTGTAAAATGGTCGTGTGGTAGCTCTGGCTACCGGAAGCAATTTGTAGGTTATCGAAGTTGGTAGCTCTAGTTACCGAAAGCAAGTGAGTGGTTAACAACATGCAAACAATAGCAGTAATGCCGAAAACGTGACTGAGGAGCTCGGGTCCGGTGGCAGACTGGCGGCGGCGCAGGGAGGCGTGGCCAACCCCGAGTATTTTGTCTCTATTGGCCGTTAGCTTTGAGTCTAATCGCACATTGGCAAATTTTGATAAAATAGACAACTTCACCAATAATATCAAGGATACTTTCTTTCTAACACTCCATACTGCGTCGTAGTTATAGATATGTATAATGGGTAGCATGACGTGCTGCCGTGTGTACCTGTATATCGTTAAGAAAATCTAATTACCGAAGAAAATACTTCCGTGACTTAAAATGAACGCCGACGTGTATACGAGCAACAGAATCAAACTGCCTTACCACAAATAATTAAACTAGGTTTGGACAACTGTTTAAATATGATACGGCTAGTTTAAAAACAACGTCACTCAAGTCAAATGACATAAGGGTGACATACATTACACTTTAGCCGCATAACATTTAAACAGTAGTTTAAACCTTGTTTATTTATTTGTGGTAAAGCCGTAAATCTCAAAAGGCGCTAGAGAAGACAACAGCACGTCAAGGTTAACACTGCGGTATCTTATTGAGTTGTAATAAGGGATAGTTTGCAACAAAAGTGGATAACCTGATGTGCTGGCCACTGTACATCAGTTTGGTGCAGACTGGACTGTCCATACATTCTCGTCATTAAGATCGCCTTGAATTTTATAATACAAGGGGGACATTAGGGTAACTTTGACATGTAACTTAAATTTATGAATAGGTAGTTCGATAACATTATTAGGTATATTATTGAAAAAATTTACACAATTTCCCAAGAATGAATTCATTTTTTTGGCTAACCTGAGGTTTGGAATGACAAGTTTGTTTTTATTTGATGTGTTATACGAATGAATATCACTTTTTTCACGAAAAGAGCTAAATTTTTGCGTACATACATGATAATATCAAATATGTATTGAGAAGCGACAGTGAGGTTGTTAATTTCCTAAAAGAATTCTCTCAGGGATCCGCAGGGAATAAGTTTGTAAATGGCACAAATGGCTCTTTTCTGTAAAATAAAGACGGTATCGATGTCCGCAGCAGAACCCCACAAGAGAAGACCATAAGACATTATTCTATGTAAGTAACTAAGATACACAAGCTTTGCTGTTTCAACATCAGTCAAATGTCTAATTTTTCTAACTGCAAAGACTGCTGAAGCGAGTCTCCCAGCCAGAGCGTCAACATGTAGTCCCCACTGCAATTTCGAATCCAATGTAATGCCCAGAAAAACAGTGGAGTTTGATAGATCATATTTTTCACCGTTGAGTCGAATTTCTGTGTAAGCTTGATTCACGTTAAGCATGGTGACTTTAATACATTCAGTCTTATTAACCGACTTTAAAAAAAGAGTAGGTTATCAATTCGACTGTATGTTTTTTTTTGGATCTATGTTACCTCATATCTTAGTCATTTGTCGACCGATTCGAAATAATTTTCGCTTACCTAGACGGTATACCTTCTAGTTGGTCCCATTATTGATAATTCGGGATCTGATGATGGGATCTTGGTGTAATCGAGGGAAACCTTTAAATTTTAAAGGCACGTATAGTGTTTTTTTACTAGAATCTCAATGTTGACGTGTTGTTACGTCTGATAGTCAACATCTTGTGGAATTGAGCTGATGGTGGAACTTCTTAACTCTAAGGAGTTTAGTAATTGTAATGACAGAACTTATAATAGGTAATTAGTAGACGACCCGTCTGGTGTAGTAGTCGAGAAATCGCCTACTACGCAGCGGGTGCGGATTCGATCCCCGCACAATACAAACATTTTGTGTGCATGAACATGTCTGTTTGTATTGGTCTGGGTGTTTTCTATGTATATCATGTACGTATTTACAAACAAAAAGTATTTAAGTATAATATCCGTTGTCTGGCACCCATAACACAAGCTTTGAGTAGCTTACTTTGGGACTAGATGGCGATGTGTGGGAATGTCCAAAGGATAAAAAAATAAAATAAAAATAGGTAATTTGTACCTTCTTAAAGAACAGAGTCATAAGGTGCAAGTCCCCCCCCCCCCTCTCCTGTAATCACTTAAAATATAGAAATAAAATTAACTTTAAATAAAGTAAAAACAGTGATCGAAACCAAAATGCACTAAAAAATCTTAAATAAACTCTGGACCCTTGAAAGGAAGCCATTTTAGGCAAACAATTTCTTTTTGGAGTCGGTGCTGTGATAGATGATGCTTGATGGTCAAAGTGATGGCACCGACTCCAACAAGAAATTGTATGCCTAAAATCGGTTCCTTTCCTTTCAAGGGTCACCTTTTATCACCAAGAGGTGGTGCCGGCGTAACTTAGGGAAATAACTTTTCAAACTTTATTTAGGTGCTATACCAGCGGGATATTATACAACAACGTAAATAATCAAAAAAACAAAGCTTTCCAAGGTAAAGTAAAACATGGCTTTAAAAATAACTAAAATAGGAATAAATAGGTATCTAAATTAATCTTCAAGCATTTTAAAATGTTTACTTTATGTGTCATCAGTAATTAGGAATAAGCGTTCTTAAAAATTACCCCAACTCCATTTAGTGAGAAATTATTGAATGAGTAGGGAAAACTTTGGTAGGAAACATTATATTATTATGCTACTATTGCTTGGTAGATTTTACTTCATTGTATTATGAATTATTCTAGTGGGAAATAAATGTTTTTGCATCTGAATTTCAAATAAATCGTAGTCTTTTTACGAAAATAGTAATTACTATTTATTTTTGCAGCTGCACGAGGCTGCGCCTCTGCCCTCTTTAACCCGCCTGCCAAGCGTGGCGAGTGTTGGCAAAACCCCTCAAATGGAAGTACACAAAACCAGGCCCCCAGTCTCCGGTAGCCCAGCTATTCCTGACTTTGGTAGCGGTCACGGTAACGGCGGGACAGGGGGTGCTAAGAATCCCCGAAAGAGATCGCGCTGCCATTCCCGACGACAACTGGCCCTGGTAACGTATAACACGTGTATCTACACTGAGGACAGATGAGAAGTTGCTCAAACTGGAGGATGAAATGAGCAGATTACACTGAGAAATAATGGGTTTATCAGAAGTCCGTAGAGAGGGCGAGGACACGATAATTCTGCAGTCGGGCAACCTGCTGTACTACCGGGAAGGTAACCAACAAAAGTCCCAAGGTGGTGTCGGGTTTCTCGTTCACAAGTCCCTCGTCAACAATATCGAAACCATCGAGAGTGTGTCGAGCAGGGTGATATACCTTATCCTCAGAATATCCAACAGGTATTCGCTGAAGGTCATACAGGTATACGCACCGACCTCGAAACACCCGGATGAAGAGGTGGAGGAAATTTATGAGGACGTAAGTAGAGCCATACATACTTTCAATAGTAGATTGTTATACAAGGGAAGAAAGTGACCCATTTCACTCGAGAAGTTCTTGGCGCTCGAACGGTGTGAGAGCGCTTATAATTCGAGAGTGAAATGGGTGCTTTCACCCGAGTTATACATACTATTTTTCATTTCGACTGTAAGGAAAATAAATAAATTTAATTAGATATTATGTTGTTTGGCGAGAGATGAAATCTCAAGTTTTTACATCACATATCAGTTTGTTTACTGTCGTTATACATAAAACACAGGATTAAAAGGACAGTAAAGGCACGGAAGACAACAGAATACTACATAAAACGCGGACGATATCAAATATTTCAAATCATTGTTAAAAATATCGATCGATTTTTTCTCACAGACAATAATAATAGGAGAAGAACGCAACCTTGCGAAAACAAGGTTACTTGTCACCAAAACTACCACAGATTATGTCAAATTCCAGGTTCAATTTTGCCTCATGAGATAGCGCTATGAATGACAGCTAAAGGTGGGAGTGAGTAAGAACATGATATCAATACGGCACCTCATGAGTAGTCGGTTTGGTCGCTGTGTTGGAGCCTTAGTGTAAGCACGTGCTTTAAAGGTTGTCGAGTTATTTGTGTTCTGTTTAGTGGCTTTTCCTTTGTGTACTAATCCATTTTGTGTATATCGTTACTGGCAACAGGTAAGAGTCATGACTCCTTCACCCCCTGATCCTCCGGACCCCCCAGACATAGATATAGCCCCTCGGGCTACACTTACCACCCAGGATGATACTAATTTGTCACCTCCCTTATTCTCTCAACCCGGCACCAAACGCCGAATGGGTCCTGAGTATGACTCGGAACCAGCGAAGAGAGCCGTCATTGACTCGTCATTGAGTAACCTAGACATTTTCACCCATCCATCTTTGGTAATATCCCCCAAATCATACAGCCCCGAAGACAACAGACCATTCATAATTCATGTCTCCCGAATGGAATCAGAATCTTCATCTTCTACTTACATTCATCCAATGAGGTTCGGTCAATACTCTATAAAAACGAAGTAAGCGGTATTGTAAAAGACGGAATCAAGAAAATTGGTAGAAACCGGGTGTCAATCGAGCTTAAAACCGCAGCAGATGCAAACAACCTCCTAAACAATGATCTGCTAACCTCCCATCAGTACATTCCAACCATTCCCTCATTCAATATTACTCGTATGGGCCTAGTCAAGGGTATTCCTGTTGACTGGTCAATGAGCGACCTGGCAGAGTCCATTGAGACCCCAGAGGGTTGCGGTATCCTCCTAAAAACTAGGCGTCTTAACAGGAAAGTGATCGTAGATGGCAAAGCATCATGAACCCCAACTCAAGCCGTAGTGTTGACCTTTAAAGGACAAGTTCTCCCCACACGGATTTACTGCTGCCATACGTCTTTACCAGTGGACACTTATCAACTCCCGTCAATCCAATGCCTCAACTGTTGTCGATTTGGACACGTGAAGGCACAGTGTAGATCTAAACCTCGTTGCTTCCGCTGTACTCAACCCCACCCCAGCTCAAACTGTGAAGTTAGTGAGAGCAATGCAACTTGCATTCTCTGTTTAGGATCCCACTCGGCTCTCAGTAAATCCTGCCCTCAACATTCGAGACAAAAATCCATTAAAATTCTCATGGCTCAGGAAAACATCCCCTATTCAGAGGCCTCCACCCAGTTCCCAACAGTGCGCAAATCCTATGCAGATACTGCTAAAACTCCTGTCTCTCAGCCATTGTTCACTCCCCAATCAATTACCTCAAAAACATTTTCCCCGTCAAACTCGTACCGAAAGACAATCACACGCCCTTCTCGTCCCCCAACTCCCTTAACCAAAGGGTACGACAAACAGGCCCACCAGACAATTATAGGCAATTGTCCATCATCCCTCCCCAACGGTTGTGCTCTGGGGAATAATAACAATAATGATAACGATGATGAAGAAAAAAACACAATGCCATCCTCAACTGAAAACCTCCTAGATTACCTTCTTTCTATGTTACTTTGTTTACTATCATCTCATGCCAACTCCCTACCGAAAACCTAAAAAACTTACCCAAATCGGCAATCTAGCTAACCCTCATGGCTCCTACGGCAGTTCTGCAATGGAACTGTAAAAGCATCCGTAGGAGAAAACATGAAGTGTCTCATATAATAAGAAAACACTCTCCATCTATCCTTGCCGTCTCGGAGACTTGGTTGGTTCCGGACTCACATTTTAGGGTTCCGGGCTTTTCGTGTCTTCGAGACGACAGGGATGATGGCTATGCAGGATGCGCCTTAATGGTAAGGCGCACTTCTTCTTTTTCCCAACTTCCTCTTCCTCCTCATAGTCAGAACATAAATGTTGTGGCTATTCGAGCGCATAACATTTCCTTTTTATCTATACTAATATTATAAAGCTGAAGAGTTTGTTTGTTTGTTTGTTTGTTTGAACGCGCTAATCTCAAAAACTACTGGCCCGATTTGAAAAAATTTTTTTACGTTGGATAGTCCATTTATCGAGGAAGGCTTTAGGCTATATAACATAAAAATACGACTCATAAGACCACAGCAGAAATGAAAAATGTTGCGAAAACGGGAGAAAGATATTCCTTTTGAGAGCTTCCGCTGCATACGCTGCGGAAACCGCTCAAGTTACATAAAAATCATGTATGAGAGGATTGTTCAGCATTAAGAGTTCTATAATAAAGTCTATAACAGCATATGTCTATCTTTTATGGTTGACTTACTACAACCTTTTTTATGTTAATAAATTTGTAAAAAAATAATGCATCATTTTTAGAGGTGTATTATACACACAGGTATTTATGGTTATCAAAATAAATAGATTCATTATCACGAACATTTCATTTAGAACAAAGTTTCCCTTTATATCATTTGATTCCTATAAATATCTTAGGAGCTATCACAGTTTTAACATAACTCCGCACCAAAATAATGTTCGCAGCTTAAGTACAACGTGCGCTTGCGCTAATATATTATAAAGCTGAGGAGTTTGTTTGTTTGAACGCGCTTATCTCAGGAACTGCTGGACCGATTTGAAAAAATATTTCTGAAAGAAAGAAAGAAAGAAAGAAAAAGTATTTATTGGAAGGACATCACAAACACACACATACACAAGATTATACATAACTAACAAAAAAAGAAAACTAAAGACAAAAAGCAAAAATGAGAGGAAAAATAATATACGATGTATATGTACTACGATGCATAAAAGTATCCATGCCAGCCAATCAGTGCATGCTGCAGTGTGTGTGTGTGTGTGTGTGTGTGTGTGTGTGTGTGTGTGTGTGTGTGTGTGTGTGTGCGTGTGTGTGTCTATGACGCCTATACCCAAGAGGACCTCACTCAGCATAAGCCAGGTCTCCTGGAGAACCTGACGCTGGTTTTCAGTGGGCCCCTACTGAGTGAAGCACACAGAAGTTGGCGCCAACAGTGCGTTTATAAACTACTTAAATTAATATAAAAGTAAAATAAGTTTATGCATATACTACATAAAGATTATAATAAAAGAAAATTAAGTAATGTATTAATGGGAGCTGCAACAACAACATTGCTTGAGTATCCTCGTGAGTCATCATCATGGTCATAGCGAGCGCGGGCACTGCGCACGGCGTACCTACCTACCATTCCGCTAGATTAAACGATACAATGACATATGCTTAAAAGAAAGTGACTTGGACCGTAAAATAATAACAATAATAATCTTAATATAAAAATTCAGAGTCATATTAAAATGTTAATAGTAAATGTCAGTCAACGTACATATTACGAATATGATCAATCCATAAAAAGAAAAAAAACGAAACTTTGTGACGTGAGTAGTCGACTGGGATCGACTCGTCCTTCCGCCGCGCCCAGAGTTGCAAAAAATGTGAATATGTTCGTGTTTTGTCGTTCACCTTAACTACTCCTGTTGTCTGGAACCTGTTGGTAAGTTATTAAGGAGTATTCTTTTGTTCATTTAGTACATATTCTTTATACGACTTTTTAAACGTAAAAATTGATTTTTCCAGACACCGTAATGGAGGTGGAAGATCATTCCAGCACTTGGACGCGGCAAACTTGAAGCAGCCTTTAAATGCTACAGTTCGATGAGGTGGCAGGACCAGGGAAAAGCTGAAGCGACGAGTTTTGTGAGACTGCACATTGCGCCGCCACTCCAGCCTTTCCACCAGATAAATTGGAAAGTTATTTTTTATTATGCCGAACAATAACGTACCGTAATGTAATTTTCTGCGAGAATTCATTTTTAATATATTGGCACCGTTTATGTATGGGGTTACGTGTGAACGAGGCGGTATTTCAAAGCAGTACCTAGCACATGCATTCTGCACCCGTTGAATGGCATATTGAGTTTTGACCAGCAACCGCGGACCATAAACAACATCCATATAATTAAATCTAGACAGCACTAGCGAGTCACATAGCATAATGCGGTTTTGCAGACTTAAGTACTTTCTTATTTGGTACAAAACCTTCAACCTATAAAAACAGCTGCCAATAATAGTATTAATATGTGTTTCAAAACGTAGATTCTCATCCATGATAAGCCCTAAATTTCTAGCTTCGGATACACGTTGCACAGGTTGACCCTCAATCGCTACATTAACCCCTTCTCCAGAAATTTTCTTGACCTGATCCCTTGAGCCTAAGATGAGATATTTGGATTTGCTCCCATTGAGGACCAAAGAGTTAGCTTTCGCCCACTTTGCTATACGGTCCAGGTCTTCATTTAGACTTTGAGTTGCTGTTGCTGTATTCTGGGGTTTATGTGAGATATAGACCTGTAAATCATCGGCGTACATGTGATATTTACAGTTAAGAATATGTGCTGTCACATCCGCACTGTATATTGTAAACAATATAGGCCCCAAAATTGAGCCTTGAGGAACACCTCTGCTCACTGGTCTGGATTCTGATAATTTGACATTCCCCCCTTCATCCCTTATCTCGACTCTTTGCTTCCTGTGCTTAAAATAACTATGAAACCACTTTATTGCGTGCGCACTAAAACCATAATAAGCAAGTTTAGATAGCAATGTCGGTACATCCATACAATCAAAAGCCCTGGAGAAGTCAAGAAGTGCAAGCAGAGTACCTTCACCATTATCTTGAGCTGTAAGAATGTCATCTATAACACATAGCAAGGATGTTGATGTGCTGTGTGATTTCCTAAATCCCGATTGCTTTTGCGGTAGAATGCTGCTGTTTTCTAAATAAACTTTAAGTTGATCAGCTACTATACGCTCCAGGACCTTCGACAAGCACGGTAAGATGCTCACCGGACGCAGGTCAGCTAGCGATGAAGGCAGATTTTTCTTAGGTATCGGTTTTATTAGTGCCTCCTGCCACACTTCAGGATAAGACCCAGAAAGTATAGACATATTCATTATTGCCGTTATCGCAGACAGCGAATGTGGCAAGGTCATCATCAGCATATCCAAAGATATACCATCCAGTCCAGTGGCATTTGATTTTAGGCTCTGCAGAATTTTTAAAACCTTATCCTCCCCTACAGTTTGAATATTAAATGAATCAGCAACACTACGATGGTATTCAAAGTAAGTTAAATTAGATATACTAACGTTCTGACTTGCCGGTATATTTAGGAAGTTCTCATTGATCTTGTTTGGGTCAGTAAACATGTGTCCCGGTAGTTCCGGCTTGGCTTTTATACGCACATGCTGCTTTATATGAGTCCAGATGGTACGGGGGTCTTGAGACTTTTTATTTACATATTGATCAAAGTAAGCCTGCTTTTCTCTAAATAAAGCTTGATCAACGCAACGCTTAAGGTCTTTATAGAACTCTTTGTGTGCTATTACCCCAGACTTACGAGCCCTGACATAAGCTTCGTCCCTTTTTTTCATTAACAGCCGTATATTATACGTAACCCATGGGTACTGACGGTCCCTAACATATTTAGTTATTAAAGGAGCGTGAATATCAAATACACCTAGAACGTAACTGTTAAATAATGATACCATATCATCTATATCCGTAAGCCTATCAAAGCAACGCCAGTCTACTAGCCCCTCAATGTGAGCTTGAAATAACTTTTCATCAATGCTCCTTAATGATCGGCTTATCACTTTCGTTGGAGTCAGTTTATACTTAGGAATGTTCACACTACACACTATGAACGCATGCCGACTAAGATTGTGTACATAATCGACGACCACTGTGCAACCTTGTAAGTCCGTGCAAATTAAATCTAGCATTTTTTCACTGTGCGATGTGAAGTGTGTCGGTGTATCCACGTATTGAGCGAGTCTATATTGCAATAAAAAATCATTTAGTCTCTTTATATGATCGCTAGTGGTTAAGTTAAAATCGCCTGACAAGAACACATTATCGCACCAAGCAAATGCCTCTAATGACGCAGATAGTGCCTGGAAAAACAAGTCAACATTCAACCACTGCGGCCTGTAGGCAGTACCTATTGCTATCTTTCTTCCTCCTGCCGTAATGCATAGCCACATCTGCTCAAGATTGTCTGCGGGAGGATAAGCAAGGGTTCGCGCAGATAATCCATTGCGAACGTAATAGCCTACCCCACCACCGCGCCCGCGCACACTGCGCGACCGAGAGACGTGCCGCAGTCTATAGCCGGGAACGGCGGGAGCCCGACCCTCCTCGCCCTCATGCAACCACGTTTCGTTAATCGCGAGAATATCGACATCGTGTCGCGTAACCGCAGCAATAAGCTCATCATGTCGCGTACCGAGTGAACCCTTATTAAGGAGTCCTAACTTCATTTTCGTACGTTTAGCTACGCCTTTGCTTATGCTTGTAGTTGTGGATGAAAACAATATAATATTGAAGTTGCTCACTCTGTACTAGAATAAAACAATGCTGGCATGTGGTAAGCTCGCAAGTAGGCCTGTGGCTTGTGGCTATTATGCTAAAATAAATCATTGCTGTATGCTGACCCAATTCTTTCGTTTTGACGAGTAAATAGTGCTCGAAAATGTGTTGTGCTGTGTTTAATAGGTATAAAAAATAATACTTGTGAGCTAAATACATACTAGTATAATGATAAAATATATAAAATAAAATTCTATAATCGTGAGATTTTGACACAAAGCTGCAACATTGATCTGCTTGGCTGGCATTAGACAAAAATAGGACATTTAGAAGTACCAAACATAGTAAACAAAACCTTGTATTAGACATTAACATTACTCTAGTCTTTGTGGCCAAACTACCTCGCGGCCAAAAACCCTTTGCAGGTCATCGTTGCTTCGGATACGTATAGCTAACGCTCCGTGGTCTTGACGTACATACACTCGACCTTCGCGAGTCCAGACGAAGCGCCAGCTCAGCTTCCTTGCACCTTCCCTGGCTTGGTTGAATAGCTGCCGGTTAGTCCTTGTCAGCCTCTCGTTTACATAGACCGGTCGCGGTTCGGTGCGCAGTCCCAGTCCCTCCGTGCTGAGGCCCAGGCGGACCCTGGCCGCCTTGATAAGCTGGTCTCGTATAGAGCGACGTGCTAGCCTTACTGTTATGGCGCGTGGTCTTGGAGCTTCAGCTGATGTTAACTTCCGTACTCCCACACGCTTACAGCTGACAATATCCATGTCGTTCAAAGGGACTCCTAATTTTGTCCCACACGCAAGAACTAGATGCTGAACACTTTCATTCTCTTCTTCTGGAATGCCAGCGATGTCAACATCGTTTAGAAGCAGCTCCTGGTCCCTCTCTTCTAAATCCAGTCTAAGTTGCTTGACAGTTGCCTGCAGTGCCTTGTTAGCTTTTTCCTCGTCGTGAGTGTTATTACTAACCAGCTTTTCTATGTTTTCCACCCTTTTCTCCAGCTTGCAAAGTCTTTCCTCCATCATATTCATCGTGGACCGTAAGCCAGCTACCTCTTCTCGCCATGCCCTGCATTCCCCAACTGCCAGCTTGACCTCCTCACGGAAGTTTCTAAGGTCTTGATACAGATCAGGCATCTCTATGGTAGTGTCAGTTGCCGTGATACTACTCTTGGACTCGTCTGCCATGGATGTGTCCATGATGACATAGGCCGTGCTTGCTTCCTTAACTGGTGTGCAGTCCGCATTACTTCTAGGCCTCCTGGCTTTGCAGTCGGGACACTGCCAACTGGCAGGCACCAATGCTCCTGAAGGGATATTTACACACCCTTTGTGGCACGTAGCGCTGCATTTACCGCAGGTCACTGCCTCAGCTGCTGCCAAAAATCTCCCACAAGCGTTACATTTCGGTGCCATTATATTCAATTTAATTTTATTGCAAATTTCACAAAAGTATATTTGTATTTTATTTTGCACTAACTTGTGGGTAGATTTGTGAACACCGAAATAAATTCACTCAGTTTCAGCCACTTAATCCTTGTTTGTATTTATTTCAATTACCACTTCACATTAAGTGCACATCATACAAGCGAACCAGAACGAGGGAAACAAATTAATACAGGTAAGTCCAGTGTTATTAATATTATTCGCGCAACGATAGCGTAACGTAAGTGTCAGCGACAACGTCCGTGACGTCACTCGACATTTCTGTGTTGGATAGCTTATTTATCGAGAAAGGCTTTAGGATATAAAACATGACACTGCGACGGGAGGGGAGGGAGCAAACTCAAAACGCGCGGACGAAGTCGCGGGGGACCGCTAGTCTGTATATATCCCCAGACCTAACAATACAGTTCTTTCTGAACTCCGGACTATAATTTCCTCTCTGCCTCCTCCTTTTCTAGTCATGGGTGACCTTAACTGTCACCACACTTCCTGGGGATGTCATCTCACAGACCCTCCAGGCTCGTCTCTCCTTGGGCTTCTAGATGACTATAACCTTTGCCTTCTTAATGATGGATCAATAACTAGGAGATGCTCCCTATCCCAAAATCCTGTCTCAGCAGTTGACGTTACATTTTGTTCCCCAATTTTGTCTTCTATGGTTTCCTGGAGTGTCCTTAATAGCACTTTTGGCAGCGACCACTTCCCTATCTTAATTTCATTTTCAAACCCTTCTCCTGCCTCTAACCCTCCTGCTCCCTTACTCAAATATAAATTAAACCAAGCCGATTGGTCGGCCTTTTCCACTGCAGTTGATGAGAAATTAGAATCACTTCCAACCGTAAATTCCATCAACTCATCCTCCTGCTACTCCGAGTTTGTAGGGGTTCTGACCTCTGCTGCTGATGCTTCCATACCAGTTAAAAAACTCCGTTGGAAAATTCCCTCACCTCCCTGGTGGGACGCTGAATGGCCGCGATTCGCAAGCGTAAGGAAGCAGAAAAGGCTTACAACCGTTCAATGACGCTTGACAACTATTTAATATACAAGCGTACAGCTGCCCAGACCCAAAAAATTCTATCGCAGAAAAAAAAATATAGGGTGGATAAAGTTTTGTGAAAATATGTCTCCCAGAACCCCTTCATCAGTGGTTTGGCAACAAATTAAACGCTTTAGACAATCTGTAAATTTTGTGAATATCTCGGCCAACGATCCATCGATCTGGTTTCCAGATTTTATAAATAAATTAGCCCCTCCTTTCGTACCATTCATCGATAGTTTCCCGTCCAATTTAAATTCTTATTTCGTTTCCAATAATACTTTAGACAAACCCTTCTCTATAGACGAGCTCCTATTTGTCCTTGGCGGTCTCGCTGACTCTTCTCCAGGTATAGACGGAGTTGCATACTCATTCCTATGCAGATCCTCTATGAGGGCAAAGACTTCTCCACTTAGTTAATTGTTTCTTTGACAGCGGATCTTTACCAGAAACTTGGAAGCAACAAATCGTTATCCCAATTCTTAAACCAGGCAAAAATCCATTGGACCACAACTCCTACAGACCGATTGCACTCTCTTCTGTGTTACTAAAAGTCACTGAACACTTGATCAAAAATCGTCTGGAATGGTTTGTGGAATCTAAAAACATCATTGCTAGTTCTCAGTTTGGTTTTAGAAAAGGCTACAGCACCCTAGATAGCCTGAGTCTCTTAACTACAGAAATTCGCCTGGCCTTCAAAAATAAAGAGTTCCTTGTGGGTGCCTTCTTAGATGTCTCTGCAGCTTACGATAACGTGCTCCTCCCAGTACTCAGAGAAAAACTTCTACAGCTGAGTATCTCGCCGAAGATGGTCCGTTTTATCTGTAACGCATTGATATCTAGATCAATTGTTATCAAATTTCAAGATTTCCTATCTCCCTCCAGCCTCGTTTGGAAAGGATTACCCCAAAGCTCTGTACTCAGTCCCCTGCTCTACAGCATATACACTTCAGATCTTGAAAAAACGGTCCTGCCCTTTGCTAACATCCTCCAGTTCGCTGACGACTTAGCTCTTTACGTTAATGCTAAATCGATCCCTGACGCATCTTCTCGTTTGAACTCTGCATTATCCTACTTGAGCAATTGGCTTGAAGACCATGGCCTGAGTCTCTCAACGCAGAAGTGCTCTACGGTAGTTTTCACCAAGAATCGTAATTTTCCCGACCCCGACCTACATCTGAATGGTGAGCTTATTCCACAAAAAAAAACAGGTGAAGTTTCTGGGTTTGATCCTAGACAGTAAACTATCCGGTTCTCCCCACTTCGATTACGTGGTCGACAAAGCGGAAAAAGGAGTTAACATCCTCCGCTCTCTCTCTGGTGTCCGATGGGGCGCACACCCTTACTCACAAAAACTTTTATACAACGCAATTGTTCGGAGCCACTTAGACTACGCCTCATTTCTTTTGGATCCATGTAATAAAGCTGCCCTAGATAAACTTAAGAAGGTACAATCCAAATGTCTTCGCATAATATTAGGAGCCATGAAATCATCTCCTATAAACGGTCTACAGATCGAGTGTGTAGAACCTCCTCTATATTTGCGAAGACAATACCTTAGCGACAGGTTCCTTTCCAAAATCCTTCAAAACTCGTCTCACCCTCTCTTAGCTAAACTCCAAACCTTATCTGAGGCCTTTAATCCTGCTTATAAACTCCCTTGTATCTTGCACTCATTTCAAAAATTTTCACGTCTTCCTGCTCCAATAGAAAAATTCTCTATAAATCCTCTCTTCTTAACCAACTTTGAGTCGTAAACTTTTAAACCAAATGTAATTTTGACCCTGGGTATCCAAAAACACTCTCCATCAGCTCCTCAAGACTTCTTAGACTTACTTTCCAAACGCTGGCCGGGCTGGAACTACTTTTACACTGATGCCTCTAAACAATCGGATGGAGGTTGCGTAGGCTCCGCTGTATGGTTCCCTGTGTACAAAATTGCTTTACTATTCAAATGCCCACCTTCTACTTCCATTTTCACTGGGGAATCTCTAGCGATTCTCCAAGCTATCTCATATATAGAATCCCATAGTCTCAATAACTCAATCATCTTTACCGACTCTTTAAGTTGTCTTCAAGCTATAATTTCTAACCCTTTTAAAACCAAAATAAAATTCCCATATATCCTCCAAATTCGAGAAAACCTCTTTGTCTGCAAACAAAAAAACCTAAATGTAACACTGGCCTGGATCCCTAGTCATAGCGGCATCCCGGGCAATGAAACAGTGGACTCATTTGCTAAAAACGCAATTACCACTGGTACCTTAGATCACTATAAAAACTTTTCCCACGACATCACCAGTTTAGCTCGCACTCACCTCTACATTTCTTGGAACACCGATTGGAGGAACTCTAGATTGATGGCAGGCACATACTATTCCCATAACCAACAGGAAATTCCCCATAGACCTTGGTTCTTCCGCCATCCCAATATTCCTAAATCTGTAGTTTCCACAATCTGTAGACTCCGTTTAGGACATGCATGCACCCCTGTCCATTTTGCCAAAATAAGAGTTAAGGACAGCTCTCTTTGCGAATGTGGTCTGGACAAAGGCTCCGTGGACCATATATTTTTCAATTGTCCCATAGTTGGCGCTTTATTGTATGATATTTTACCTAATTACATTCCCCGCCCCTGAAACTTTAAATCTCTTCTCGGCCTAGTCTCTCCTTTCATTGAAATACTTTCTAAATTTATCTCGCGTAACAAAATTAAACTTTAAACTTTCTATTTTACCCTATTCTTATCTGCATATATTAGTAGTGTACTCTGTGTTCTTCCTCCATATTCCTGCTTTCTTGTATATAAATTGTACCTACCTATGCCATTCGTATTATGTATCTCGCTTAAATTCATTTTAAATATATTCATTGTGATGTCCTATATATTAAATGTGACTTTTTTAGATTTTACTAACAACACAGAACCACATTGGCTCATTCCCCACAACAGTGCATAACAACTATACTCACGCGACACTGGCGAATGTGGCAACACAGATTAGCCATTAAAAGAGAAGAAGAAGAAGAAGAACATTAATGAACAAAAAATGGCGGCAAGTCGCCTCCGCCTACTTAATAATCTATGCAATAATCGACCAAACTAAAAAAAATGTCGTCAAAGACAAACAAAATGTAACAATTTAAAATATATAAAAAATTGACACTATGTATGGCGGGTAATCGAAGTATATTTGTAGATTTTAAATTGTAAAAAATTAGACCTATCGTACATTTTTCAAATCAGTGACCATAATAAACACGCTTTTAATGTTTAGCTAATCTTAAAAAATATGAAAGTTTGTTTATTTTAATAAAATAATGTGTCTCAATTACCTTTGGCTCCATGTCTGATCGTAGCAATAGAAACTAAATAACTTTCCACCCTAGGGATGGAAAAGCTATTTTCCACCCGTCTATCTTCATATGTAAGTTAACGGGCAACGGAACGCCAGCCAGGGGACAGAGGCTGGCCGACTTTCTGGAGAAGGAAGGACTCTTTGCGATGAACCCTTTCTTCCAGAAGTCGCTTAAAAGGAAGTGGACCTGGTTGAGTCCCGATGGCCTCACGAGAAACGAGATTGACATCATCATGACCTCCAAGAGACGGTTATTCAGTGAAGTCTCCGTGATCAACAGGGTGAAAACTGGTAGCAATCACCGAATGGTTCGAGGCACATTGAATGATAATGTCAAATTGGAAAGGTTCCGCCTGATGAAGTCAACGCTCCGACTGACTCGTAATGGTGCGAAAATCTACATTGCATAGTTTTTTCAGAGAGACAGACACATAGACTTGACGAAACTATAGGGGTTCGTTGGTCCATTTTTTGCCATTCGGCTAGGGAACCCTAAAAAACTATAAGACCCTTCACACATTGCAACTTTTAGCAGCGATGCAGTCACGATGCTAACGTGCATTAGCATCGATACAGTAGCGATGTAGAAGCTGGAAATTGCCAAGTTATGTACTGAATTTTGGCGAATGCATCGGTACTAACGCGCGTTAGAATCGATGCCGTCGCGCTTCTGCATCGATGCTAAATTAAATCTGTTCATTGCGTGAGTCGTCATGCTGTAGCCCGTTTTCGAAACGCGCGCCTGCATCGATGCTCAAAGTCGCAGTGTGTAAAGGGTCTAGGATTTAAATAATATTGGCATAGATAAATATTCTACGTTGCTATACATTTTATAAAAAAGTATTTTTGAATATTATTTATTTAATGACTTCATTCTACAAATCATATTGTACAAAGGTGGGCTTAATGCTAAAAGCATTATCTGCCAGCAAACCTTTAGGTCATTCTGTTCTGTCTTATATAAAAATGAGTAATTATACTTATTTTCGTCATTACTTTGGCTAACTGCGACCCGCTTTATAGTACAGTAACCGGATAAAGTGATTAATTTATCATATTGTCTAGTCAATTTTGCTGTATATAATGACCAGTTATTAGGGATAATATCTATTTAATCACTCTGACTGCAACATATATACAACATTTAAATAAAAACCGGCCAAGTGCGAGTCGGACTCGCACACTTAGGGTTCAGAGCCAACTTTAACTGAATGCGAGATCCACTCACTTCCACTTAGCCAAAATACCAAAATATTTTGTTGACAACAAATATAACTTTGTTTTTGTATAATATTTGTATGAATATCAAAGTTATGTTTGCGGCAATTGACAATGTGCTCTATCTTAAAAACTACTAGTTCGATCTCGTTCAAACCAATTTTCGTTGAAGGTTTTTGTCAAGATCTATGTTATCATGTTTTTTTTTCTTCAAAATTATAAATTAAATTATAATAACGTGGATCCGATGCAATTTTACTACTTTGTGTCGCAAATATGACAAGATTGTGACGTTTTGCTAGAATTTGAATTTCGAATTATGAATCCGTACTCAATTCATCGAGCACGAAATAAGTTCGTGGTGTCAGTTCCATACGCTGGTTATAGTAATTCAATGGCCGTAACCCAAGCCGAATAGCTTATCAATATTTCATTAACAAAATAAGATATTCTTAAAATACAATTTAGGGTTTAAATGTTCCAGTGTTTATTTTAATCCTAGTATGCTATATTTTATTTATTTAGTTTATTAAGTTGTTGCACTCATAACACTTACAAAAAAAAGAATGGCTTATCGTATGGTATAAAACCGTATGGCCTACTTGACGAACGTCATGGAGACTATCTTGAGGACTGCTGTCATTACAATCCCTTGAGTCGAAACGCGAGGTACTGGATTTATGTTTTTTACATGATATATTACAAAGTAACTTGGATACACCCAAATAATTGTCGCAAGTGAACTTTAATACTCTTAAATATCGAACCAGACATACTCTGTTATTTAGTACTAGCGGTCCCCGCGACTTCGTCCGCGCGTTTTGAGTTTACTCCCTCCCCTCCCGACGCAGCGTGATGTTTTATATCCTAAAGCTTTTCACAATAAATAAGCTGTCTAACACATAAATATTTTTTCAAATCGGTCCAGCAGTTCCTGAGATAAGCGCGTTCAACTTCAAACCAACAAACTCTTTAGCTTTATAATATAACTAGCGGTCCCCCGCGACTTCGTCCGCGCGTTTTGAGTTTGCTCCCTCCCCTCCCGTCGCAGCGTGATGTGTTATTTCCTAAAGCCTTTCTCAATAAATAAGCTATCTAATACAGAAATATTTTTTCAAATCGGTTCAGCAGTTCCTGAGATAAGCGCGTTCAAACCAACAAACTCTTCAGCTTTATAATATAGATTAGCGCAAGCGCACGTTGTACTTAAGCTGCGAACATTATTTTGGTGCGGAGTTTTGTTAAAACTGT
Organism: Pyrausta purpuralis; assembly: GCA_963924145.1. NCBI lineage: Eukaryota > Metazoa > Arthropoda > Insecta > Lepidoptera > Crambidae > Pyrausta > Pyrausta purpuralis. The sequence continues at coordinate 5,886,997 of OZ001649.1, read as the reverse complement.
GACAGCTCCTAAGATATTTATTGAAATCAAATGATATAAAGGGCAACTTGGTTCCAAATGAAATGCTCGTGATGATGAATGTATTTATTGTCATAAGAATAAATACCTGTGTGTATTACACGTCTAAAAATAATGCATCATTTTTTTACAAATTTATTAACATTAAAAAGGTTGTAGTAAGTCAACCATAAAAGATAGACATATGCTGTCGCGGACTTTATTATAGAACTCTTAATGCTGAACAATCCTGTCATACATGATTTTTGTGTAGCTTAAGCGGTTTCCGCAGCGTATGCAGCGGAAGCTCTCAAAAGGAATATCTTTCTGCCGTTTTCGCAACATTTTTCATTTCTGCTGTGGTCTTATGAGTCGTATCTTTATGTTATATAGCCTAAAGCCTTCCTCGATAAATGGACTATCCAACGTAAAAAATTTTTTTCAAATCGGGCCAGTAGTTTTTGAGATTAGCGCGTTCAAACAAACAAACAAACTCTTCAGCTTTATAATATTAGTATAGATTAGCGCAAGCGCACGTTGTACTTAAGCTGCGAACATTATTTTGGTGCAGAGATATGTTAAAACTGTGATAGCTCCTAAGATATTTATTGGAATAAAATGATATAAGGGCAACTTTGTTCTAAATGAAATGCTCGTGATGATGAATGTATTTATTTTGATAATAATAAATACCTGTGTGTATAATACACCTCTAAAAATGATACATTATTTTTTTACAAATTTATTAACATAAAAAAGGTTGTAGTAAGTCAACCATAAAAGATAGACTTATGCTGTCGCGGACTTTATTATAGAACTCTTAATACTGAACAATCCTGTCATACGTGATTTTTGTGTAACTTTAGCGGTTTCCGCAGCGTACGCAGCGGAAGCTCTCAAAAGGAATTTCTTTCTCCCGTTTTCGCAACATTTTTCATTGCTGCTGTGGTCTTGTGAGTCGTATCTTTATGTTATATAGCTTAAAGCCTTCCTTTATAAATGGACTATCCAACATAAAAATATTTTTTCAAATCGGGCCAGTAGTTTCTGAGATTAGCGCGTTCAAACATACAAACAAACAAACTCTTCAGCTTTATAATATTAGTATAGATATCTATGAACCGGACCAACTATGCCGCTAATGCTGTCATGACACGTTTACCTTTAACTTACAACGTTAATTATAAAAACATATATTCAATATGAGCAAAAACGCATTAAAGACACGACTGCGATTTGAAATAATAAATAAATATCTTTTGGACATTCCCACACATCGCCATCTTGTCCCAAAATAAGCAACTCAAAGCTTGTGTTATAGGTGCCAGACAACGGATATAATACTTAAACACTTTTTTGTTTGTAAATACATACATGATATATATAGAATTATGTCAAAGTATAATGCCCGTAGAAGTTAAACAAACAAATGAATCATTTATTTCTTCACTTATGGTCATGTAGTTTATCCTTTATGCGAAAGTCATGTATCAAATTGTATGATTTCAATCCCATATTTAATTATCACGAGGCCGATTCTTTCGTAAGCCATGTGTGATAGTTGTTTAAAGACTGCGTATTATTATTATATTTAAGAGGGATTCAAGTCAACGATCTGGTACTACATCCGACGGCTCGACGATGTGTCGGCTCTAATTATTTTACTCTTAGTTAAATTACAAAATTACAATGTACGATTTGTTCAAATAACCAGTGATAGAACTATGTTATTGGTTTAAGTGATTTATTTATTGTACCTATATGTTTCAATTAAACTGTAAAAATGCTGTAGAGTTTCTAAATAAATAAAAATAAAATAAAATAAAAAATAATGGTTCTGAGTCGCCATGCTGAAGTCGGTAAAATGCAGAAATATCTGATTCATAAAACTAAAATCATACATTGCCATGCGTTTAATTTTTTCGTAAGAGTTTTATTTGTTGATATCATCCCTAAACAAGAAATCATCCCTAATCAGAAAAGTCCGAAAACTGATACATAGAATACACAAAGTAAAATAACGGACATTACTTAAAGTGTTTTATTGACTTTTAAATATTCACAATTAAACACAATACATCACACTTCTAATTCGCTGAAGAAGATATCATGCTTACCTAGACATTACAGAAGGCAAAAATTTCCTTTTTGTTCTAAGCATTTTAATTTGTTAATATTTCAATGCTAAACACTATGGTTGCAAGAAATGAACCGAAGCCGAGAATAGTGAAATGCACTCTTAAATCACCCAATGCAATTGTCCTAAATGGTTTTGATTTCTTTTGTAACATCGATTTGCTGTAAATATTAAAGGTATCTAGATGCCGTTTCAATAGACCGGCTTCAAAAAATCGATGTGCTAGTTTCTGAATTTTATCTCTCATAGGAAAACCTCTGGTAAAGTATATCACTAACATATAGTCATCTGTATAATCTGCAATATCCACCTTTCGATTCCCATCATTATCAATGTATTTATATTCTTCAGTTAAATAGCTATCTTTGGTTGCAATTGTGTACAAATTTGGATTTGTAGCTACCCTTTCCAATCCTCGACCTGGTATAATGCAATCACTAAATTGGTTTTCGGGTAAAGTTAAGTTAAGGAATCGGAAATAAAGTACTTGGCTCTCACTCAGACATGGTCGTAGTTGTATCTCAATCAGGTTGAAATCTAAAAAGCCTTTGAATCCCTTTGTTTTGGTAGACATCAAGCTAAACAAGCACGTGGTGTAAAAATTGCTTACAAAAAAAGTCATCAAAATCCAACTTGCCAAAATGATTCGTATCTTCTTCTTCGTTAAAACAGCCAAACTGCCATTACCCATGAAGAAAAATGCATACAATTGAAACAAAATGTAATTCATTGGTTTTCTCGGCGATGAATTCAAAAGAAAGAAGCATAAAAGTGTAACCAAGAAGTAGCAAATAAAAAATAGTATCCAAGTGATTCCATCAAATACGTTAAAGTATTTCTCCCAATAAGAGATAGCCTTAGCAGAAGAAAAAATACAATATTTGGCATATACTCCTCCCCACGCAAAGTCAAATACTTCAAAGCGGTTTTTCACTAATGGTACTCCGCCAAATACGACATCAGCTTCACCAGTTTGGAGATAACGTAAAACACCATTTGAAGAATGGTTGGGTAGCACTAGACCTGCAGATATTTCATCAGTGTACATGTATTGAAGAGTCACTCCTTCAATTTCTGCCATGCTGTCGAAAAAATATTGCTCTGAACCCTTTATATGTCTTCCGTTTACGGTATAGTTGCTTGACTCAAAAATCACTGAGGGAAATTGTTCTAATAAGGCCACTGTTAGAGTACAGTTTCTCATTCCATCTATAAACTTGTTTGGAAAACAATCTTGGGAATCAGTTAAGTTTTTGCAGTTACCGAGAAGTCTTACTTCACCAATCGTTTTCCCGCAATTTTTGTTGTTATAAGGAAAATATGTGTAAAGAAAAGTATTTTTTTCACTGACTAAAGTCACCACGTTAAATGCATTGTAACGGAGAAGAATTTCAAAAATACACTCTACTTTATTTTTAGTGATTTTTTCAACAACAATGATCATCTTCGCTCTTGGATTCCAGAAATGGAATTTTGTAACATGCGCCATGATTTTTCGAAGTCCGGTTAAGTCTGTTGACAATATTATGTAATATTTCGCCCAATGGAGAAAACTCGCTCTGTTTGTCGATGCTATGACCATATTTTAGCACAATTTGTTATTGATGTTATTTGTCAAGTAACGCATATCCGTCCTGTAGTTTAGCACATGCACCAACGTATTACAGGGAATATATTTCCTTACTATTCTAATAACGCACTTTAATGATTGAACAAGTTGGCTGCTCGGTCCCATATTTGAAGTATTGTCTACTAATGATGTATAAGTATGCATAAGGTTATTATCAAACAGAAGAGTATAACGCCCTTTAATACCATCACCAACGGAACCATTTTCTCAAATGAAGGGTATAGTGCTTTTTGCTATTAATCTAAAAGACAGTTCGATGACTTATGGTTTTCCTTGATATATCATTTCGTAGTAGGTAAGCAATAAAGGTAATGATTTAAGAACAAACATTCGAAAAATTGCTTACTAATTGCTCTAGGAAAAAATACCTACTAATACTATCAAATATTGTTTACTAAAGCAGTGTGTAGTGTAAGTATTTCTTGTAGAACATACCAAATCTTAATTTATGTAGTGCTGTTTTGTTTTGTTTATCATTTATTTTTATGCACTCTATTAAAAATAATTTCAGCTAAGAAAGTTATGGTTGATAAAATTGAACCAAAAAAAAGTACCCCAAAATGCACTCGAAAATCTCCTAAAATAAAAGGTTGAGCCATATTTTTCTTGCGATGATCGACTGTTGCTCGAGAGGGGTTCAGCAGCTTGCGATAATAATCCACTAACCCATTCTCGTACAAGCGTTGTGCAAACTTTTGCAATTCGTCCTTTAAGGGAAACCCTCTACTCAAATAAAAACCAAGAACAATGTCACTAGAAAAATCCCAAACGTCTAGCTTGCGGTTGCCTTCATTATCAATAAAATGTTTTTGTCTATCTTCATACGATTCCTTTAGCTGGACTGTGTACAAATCGTGACTATCGGCGACTGTTTTGAATGCACCATCGATTGATTGGCACTCTGGAATATCCAAACTTTTTGGAAGTTGTTCGTTGTAAGCGTAAAAGAAAAATGTTGCAATAGCGGTGCTGATGCACGGCCTGTAGGGTATGCTGCTGAGATCCTCCGGTTCTATTTCTCTTTTGCGTTGCACGTGACCAGTAATCAAACTATACATATCAGAATTGTAGAAACTACTGATGAAGAATGTAAACCAAATCCAAAATGCTGACACTGTTCTCAATCTCCCTGTTCTCGAATACGGTTCAGTGCCATTCCCAAAATAAAAAAATCCCCATAACTTCACTATCAAGTATGTGTGGCTGTGAGGTATTTTTGGCGAAAAATTAAGCAAAAATATGCATATTATAATCATGAATACATACAATGAAAGAATGATAGACCACGTTTCAGAATCAAACTCCGTGTAAACCTTTTTCCACATTTCTTTTCCCAGGGCTGGAGTGAAAAGTTTCAGAGAAGCAATTTTGAATCCACAAATAAAATCAAAGACGTCTGCTATATTCTTTATGATCACCGTTGAGCCTAGGGCTATATCAGCCGCATTACTATCCAATTCATTTAACAAACCTGTGGCAGTACGATTCGGTAAGACAACGCCGTAATCCACTTGTGTTTCGAGCACTGCATATTCTATAGAGTAGTGGGAAAAGCTGGCAAAGGTATCCAAAATATATTGCTCCAAAATAGGCTCCTTATTGGAAGAAATATCGCTATGTGAATATCTTACCACTTTTAATTTGCAATTTCTTAGACCAGCGGTAGTGTTACTGGGAAAGTACTGATTTGGATTTATTTCGCTACAGTTACCGATATTTTTTATATCTTCGATGTACCTTCCACAGTTGCCATCGTGAAATGGGCGATATATGCGAACTTGGGTTTTCTGGTTTGTGTTGTCTATGAATACAACTTTATACATTCTGAATGTTAAAAAGGTTTGGAACAATTTTTGGATTTCACGGTCGTTGATGGTATTTGTTGATATAATGAAGTGTGCTCTCGGGTTCCAAAACATTTCATTTTTTAATTGTTCTAAGCCTTCATCGAGTTCAATGTAGTCTTCAGTTATTAAAATGTAGATATCATTCCATACGGTCCAATTTTTGCTTGCGAACGTTCTCAGGTTTACAGTGTAGCAACTTTCTTTATTAATTGCTTCTATTATTTTATTGACATCACTTCTTAAATAAGCAAAAGTTATGGTTGCTTCACAGGGGAAATCTTGTTTTATTATTCGTGTTACACATTCATCCAAAATACAATTTTCACTTATGTTTTCTAATAAACTAGAGTTGTTTTCAAACCCCTCATTGAGTGGTGCAAAAACCACAATAAAATAAGTAAAATACGTATAAATAAGCTTATATTTCCACCAGACATATTTCTTCGGGAACATTTTGTCGAATGACTGTGCTCCGGTTACTATATGCTAATTAGCGTTACAGTGCAATAAAAAAACTGATAAGATTTTGTAACGATAAGGAATAATAACTGCTGTGGATGATTTATTGCTATGTTAGACTTATTACTAACGTAGAAATTATTAAGGTTGTAAACGATGAAGTCATTAGTGATTCTGTGCATAAATAAGGGCCTCGGCTTCTCCAGTCCTAAATTACGTCATACTGATGACTGACGTTCGATGAAAACAAAATTTTATTTAGATAGTTGCTACAAGAAGAGGCTTTATAAATATTTAAAAATACCTAGTACCTTATTCATTGGATGGAAGATTGTAAGCCTACCTAAAATTTTCAAGAAAATTTTCTTCAATAACTCATCTTCAAGTGAAACAAAAACTTGAGAGTTCAAACATCGAAACGTTTATTCATATCACAGCACAGCGTCAGGTTGGAGTGTTTAAATCTTAGACAGCCACAATAGGGGCTGCAGGGGCGGCTACGTATGGAGCTGCAACGTACGGCGACGCGGCAACGTACGGCGACGCGGCGACGTATGCTGCAGGTGCAGCAACGTACGCAGCAGCTAAGCCGTTGTGAAAGCGGTGGTAATATTGCGAGCTGGTTGCCGTGACGACCGGCGCTGGCGCAGCGATTAGCGGCGCACTCACCACTAGGGGTTTGGCGGCCGAGACGGCGATGAGGGCGGCTACGAGTATGATCTAAAATAAAAATAATAAGTTTATGGTGTGATAAAAACGATTCAAATTTTCAGCACTGTAACTTCTGTAGCCAGCCAGGATCTACAGCTTGGAGTCGCAGAACAAAGTTTAAAATGTATTGTTAGTATTATAAAATTATATTTTTCTCTCTGACTTAAATAATTCTAGACTTTATTCATTAAAAAACGAGAGAGTTAGTTAAGAGTAGGAGTAAGTCTAGTTTAGTACACAAATTTATTATCCGTTTTGAATTGGGGTACTTACTATTTTGAACATTTTGCTGGTTGTGTACTGTCTTGGTTCAAGCACAGGACTCGTGCCATCGACTGATGCAACTGGACATTTTATAGTAGCAAACGGTCAAGTGGCGCAATTCTGCTCCGTAGTCAGCGCGTCTCTGACATTGGTGAGACGTGAGGCGTGATGGAAATCAGAAGGTGGATTCTGTAAGTCACGGCCTGTGTTTGGGATCTAGGCATCACGCTTGCACATATTGTTATACCCACATGAGTAAAAAAGAGAGTAGAGTTGAAATTAACGCAGACTAGTCCCTCGGACGCATGCATTTCTTAGGGATATCGCGATTACGTTTTAGGATCCGAGAAAAACGAAGGTTAAGTTTCGTTTGCTCAATCTGATCACATTGCCTGTGTTATACTTGTGAATGTGCAATAGTTTTAATTTGAACATTCACTTAAAAAACAAGCACTTAGGCTATGCAAATTTTACTACCTAAATGATGAAGTTGACTAAGTTTAGACTAATCATATACGTATGTCAGATACGTACTTACTTGATGGGGCTCTGCTGTTAGATAGACGTCTGTTGTTTGCTTGCTTATTTATCCCGCTTCAAATGTATCATATATATAGCGCGAAGAACTGATGGCCGTTGGGGCAGGAAAGTTCTAGATTGGAGACCCTTCGACCAGAGATGCAGCGTGGGACGTCCACCAACAAGATGGACAGACGACCTTATAAAGATCGCAGGATCAAACTGGATGCAGACCGCTAGTGATCGGTCGCTGTGGAAAGCCGTGGGGGAGGCCTATGTTCAGCAGTGGACGTCCTTTGCCTGATAATGATGATGATGATGATGAAATTTATCATGTCTGTTCGTTATTATAATGCAACTGGTTCTCTCCATAACTTTGCGATGTAACAAACACCCTTATTAACTGACCTTTCTAAGTCCGCGTCTTTCTGCCGACCAAATAACTCCAGGTAGCCGTAAATTCTCGTTAATTAACGTCACCATAGTTTTGGTGTTCTTTTCCTCTTGTCAAACTGAGCCCAATTAATTCCTCTGGGCACTCCCGATTCGTCGTCAATCTAAAGGTATGCGGTGGCAAGAATAGGGAACGCCCTCGAAAGATAGGCGAGGTATTCGGACTTTTTGGTCCTGTGACTCATTTGAGTAAGGTTTTTGACTGTGGGAAATGTGTTTATTAGAAGACTTTGTTGTGATTTCCTTCGTCATACAAGCTTTTCTGTAAAAAGGGTTTATGTTTTGTGTAATATTATAAAGGTAAGTGTTATCTAGGAATAGATATGAATATGTTACTTTCTATGATTTTGTTATTGTGAGAATCTATATTAAAGAAAAGTCAAAAAAGAATGTGTGCAAACCTACAACTACCTACTATAGGTAAATATTTAATCCTCAAAACCGTCAGCAATTTATAATAACTCTAGGTACAACAGCTATTAGGTAAGCTAAAGAAGATTAGTAGAACATTTCGGCAAAATTTTAGTATAACACTCCACAACTCATTCCGTTTAAAAAGGTGCAGATGAATTTTTCAGAACGGCTAAAAGCTTTCAGAAACTATTCAAACTTTTTAATCATATCCATTAGATTTAGATAGTAAGCCAGCATTGCTTATTTATTTTTATTATAGTACCTACCTCCATAGTTATTTGTTTTACCAATAAAAAAAATCGGCCAAGCGCGAGTCGGACTCGCACTTAGCCGTACTGAAAAAAAATCCTTGACTACGCTGTGTCCTTTTTTTTTAAAGATATTATACGCTTAGCCGATACATATCCGCGAAAAACACATTTGCACCCTGATATCCACGGAAGGCAAACTTAATACTTAGGTATTTCTTATACCGAACCGAGGTATAAAGGTACTTATTCAGTCAATAAATCGACATAATTAGATAGGTAATCGAGTAACGAGTTTTTATTCACTTTTTAAACCTATCCGAGTCCTTTACCACGCCGATATCATACCTTCTCGTACTTCTCCATAATGATTGCTAATACCATGTCCATTTTATGTTGTTCGTTTTATGTCTTTATAATCCCGCGGGTTTGCGTCGCCCTCTGTGGTTGGCTGGCATCTTAATTGGCGGCTGGATCAAAGCAATCAACTTTTGAATTATTCTATGAATTTATTTGTTTGTTTGTGGATAGTTGCAGTAAAAGTTTCATTCCACAAACAGTAACATCGGAGCAGAAAATATTTTGAATGTTTGCTTCAGCTACACTTACTAAAACTCATGTCGTATTCTTTGATCTCTAATATGTTTCTATTTAATAAAGAATAATAATGCTACGATATTTGAATTTTATTTTATTTTTCTTTAAAGAAAGTATTTGAACGCCTGGCGGTTTAATTTCAAGTCTATGTAATTTTGCCTTCAATAAATCCAAAGGAATAGTGTGGTGAGCAGGTTTACTTAGAGTGTAGGAAGAATAGAAAGGAGAATCTCACATTTTTATATAACCTCCTAAGGCCCCGCGTACATTGTAATGTACATATTCGAAGCAGAGCTTCAGGCCCAGCTGAATATAGTGTGGGAAGAACTAAGCGCCCATTGTACATTCTAATGTACAAATGTATTTATGTGCCTCAGGCCCAAGCAATAATTATATTTTTTTTTTAGAAAAACACATTTCAGATTTTTTAAAGTATTTTTTAGATAATGTATGGTCAAAATAGAGACAGTGCGGTAAATTTGAATGCGATAGATTTTGTTCCTTTAAATGTACAATGGGCCTTTACAAAATGAAATATCTTGGGAAAGGCAGAAATTTTGGGACATGTTATCAGCGATGATGGCCACTTATTCTCCCAGTATATTAGCAATTGCGTAGGTATAGTTTATTCAAGACTATATAGGTAATACCCAAGTAAACATAGGCATCTTGTTTGGTCAGATTTAGAGAACGTCCTGTTTTTTCAAAAGCCTCATCATCCAGTATAGTGTTTGAATCATCTTCGTTTTCTCCTTCTGCTTTGTCTTGTCTTCTCCTTTGTCCGATACTCCTTCCTCTCCCCCTTACTCTTCCCGTATTTAAACCCCTCTGTCTGCTTCTTCCTTGTCTCTGAATTGTTCTCCGAGTGCCTCTTCCACGACCACGTCTTGAAATAACTGTATCAAGTTCATCTTCGCTTTCAGAGCTATCGCTATTACAATCTAAGGTAGGTGACCTTTGCACTGAAACATACTCGTACGCTGGATCCCCTAATTTATCCGAAGGGACAGTCTTCAATGTCGGAAACATAAAAACAATTTTCGATCTCGCGGTCTCCAAGACCAAGAATAAAAAAAATAAACTCAGATACGCTCAACGTACATTAAAATGTACATTTTTTTATTAAGGCAAATATAAAAAAAACTACTTATGATCTCTTCAAAATAACAACAGTTTGCTGTAAATTACTAAAAACTCATTAAATCAAGATAGAATTTAATTAGAAGCAACTCAAGATTTACGTGAAAATAATTGATTAAACTTAGACCTTATGCTCGTGATCGCCATTTTCACTACAACTGCAATATTTTGACAGATACCTTATGGACTACGGACCTTTGTCATTGGTAAATTGAATGTACCAATCAGAATAAAGCATTTTTAAATACGTCGGCAGGCGGCAACTCAACGACAATTTAAATTATGCGCTAGAATATATTTTGGTAATTGTAATGTACAATGAGCGTTTACGTTATCTTATGAACAATCTCTCTGGGCCTGAAGCATTTTTAATATTATGTACATTAAAATTAACAATGGGCTGTAAGTTAACAAGATGTTTTTTAATGCTGGGCCTTAGGAGGATAAATCGATGTTTAAAGTAGTGTAAACTATTGAATAAATTAGACGTTCATAAGTAACATTTTGGGTCCTAAATTGAATGACTGATTTGTGAGTTTGACTTTGAATAAGTGATAACTACATAATACAAATGCCTATAAAACTCATTTACAAAGGTTGTATGGAAGAGATCACTTATAGCGATAAGACCGCCCAAATTGTACATTTCCCTTAAACGAATTTGTAAATCAATTTATCTTATGTGCAACAAAGAGTTATCTATCTATCTACAAATTGTTTAGCAAATCATGCCATCCAGTTTTTATAAATGGTATGTAAAGTTCTGAATGAAATAAATTTACACCTTTTCGCATGCACATGAAATCGTAACTGGAAAACTTTCAGATATTGGGTAGATTGAGGCTAAGTTGATTGCACCTACTCCCTAACTATAACTTTAGGTGTATTATTTCGTATGTATAGTGTAACACAATATTTATAGAGCTTCTAGCTGTGGTGATCATCTTGGCATCGTCTTTATAAGTAGTTATGAACTACCACAGTTCTACATCTATTAAGTGTCGATTTTATCAATTTCAGATAAGAAATTTACGTCGATTAAAATACAAAATGCCCACTTTGAATACGTCACCTATTTAATCAGCATTCATTTATGTCAATGTCATTTTATAATCGATCATTTAATACTTCAGTCGGATGAGTCTTATCTGACGTTAGTAAAATCGATCCTATGAATTCTCATTCAATGCCAGCACTGACGCCTGCACAGTGGAGTGTATTTATTCTGCGAGGAAGTTAAGTTGGATTTGATCCGACGTCCTCGGGGTTCGTTTCATTACTCTATCCAGGAGAACAGGAGATTACCTGAGAACACTAAGAAGGTGTATTAGCTAGTAAAACTTACCGGTCGATTTACAGTGCTTGTTTCTTTAAAACGTTAATAGAGTTGTTACCTTTTATTATAGAATTTGTTAGACATACATTTTGCGTTGGTATGGATTGTCGATTTATTTTTGTGCACCTACCAATAGCAATTTTGTTGACTCGTAAACAATATGGATACGATCACATTCTAAAGCACAAGAAATGTTTTTTTTTACATTTTCTCTCCATAAATTAAATGTTCAGATTCTCTGCTGAATAAAGTATCCTATAAAGTTATTCAGCTATATTTTTTAAAAATTGTTAAAATAATTGTAATTTTTCAAGCTTTATTAATAGGAACATTTACCACATCTAATTCAACTTTTAAACTTCTTTTAAATATAATCAACAATATTTTTCACAGTGAAAATAAACTTTCTGCAAGTACTAGTTTTCTTCGTAACAATTTTGGCATACAACAATCATATGGTCATTGCACACATGTTTATGGCACTTAGAGCATCCAGACTTTGTTTTTCTATGCTTGGTTTTTGGACAAATATGACACCTTTTGTATGACTGCGATTTTCCTGTTCCAGAAACAGATTCTTAGTCCTCAATGTCATGACGCCTTTTTAGTCGTTCTTGCAGCGGTCTGGGTAATGTGGGTATGCCTGCTCTTGATATTTGGTGAGGTTTGACTAAATCGACAGCCAGTTGCTTCAAAAATACTCTTCGGTGTATATTGGAGTCAATTTTAGCCTTATAAATTACATAGGAATTGATACCAGTAATATTGAAAAGATGAAAAAATATCACCATCGGCCATCTTTTGGTACGTCTTTCTACATTATAATTGGACTACATTTGATCATTTGTATCTACTCCTCATTAAGTTTTATTGTAATAATGAATTTTAAACATTAAACGTCTAATTTGTGAAAAAACAATGTTTTAGAAAAGAAAAAAGAAAATTAATACACCCGCAATTTGGACCACGCAAACAGTCACCTGGGGTGTCGAGCACCCCAAACGTGCTCCCCGAGCCAAACCGAACACAATCGAGCGCCGCTCGCAACTGAGTTGTGTACTTGACACTTATTTACGAAGCTACCTAAAACAACAGCGCGCTTAATTCAAATGTATAAATGTAAGGAGCCTGGAAACCTGCTTTGGGGTGCAAAACACCCCACGCGACCAATTAAGGGTTAAGTTAACTTTATCACACTTATCTACTAGTCATAATTCCAATCTTTCCATAATTATATTACGCAACAAGCGCTCGTCAACAAAAAAAAAAACATTACTCCATTACAGCTAGTCTAGTTATTTCATCGTAAAGTCCGTCATTTTGAGCAGAATCTAATTCTCCCTAACTTTCTTAATTACCTGTATCTAAAGTAGATTATTATAAGAAGATTATAGCATTGAGCACTGGGATAGATCAGTCTGTCAGATAAAGTTCTCTCATTAGGTATTTTGTACGTAGTCAATACTTACAAAAGAAAAAGAAACAAATACAATTTCGTCCGAAAATTTAATTTCGTGGAAAAATCTTACTATACTCTGCTTTTTAATGAAATATACCAAGATGGCATTTGGTGGGGCGTATTTTAAAAATAGTGTTGTTCCTAAATAATTGAAAAGTTCAATTCATAATCAATTGTTGTTCTTAATTGATTTTAATAGTTGTATTTTGTATTTGTATTGCGCAAAAGTTCAACAGCTATCTATAAAAATAAAATCAGTTTGAAGGTCATGTTTATCTTCATTATTTCTCATAAATTATTTAAAAGTGAAAATATGATTTTACCATACAAGAATATTAGTATTACAGGGGAAAGTACCTAGATTTTTTCACTCTTTACATAAACTTTTATGTTTTATGTATTACGTTTTTTATAGCTTTAGGTAACGTTATCCATGTATTCATTTAGTAATAAGCAAAATCACATTATTAAAAATCCATATCACAAGATTAATTAATCACGTGCAATTGAATTGTTACAACACTACTGGTACGACGCGGGCAACATTTAAAAATAGAAAGTTCGATTGAAGCTGTCATTAGATAGACCCACTATCTAATAAAAAATCAGAGTATAGCTTAATACGAAGTTTAATACGAAGAGTTAAATACGAAGGTGATAAACCCGACCATAGCCAAATAACAAAAATAAAGTAAAGTAACAAAATAAAAAGTCTGAAGTTACTGTTAAATGAATTATGTTACAAACTTGATATGCGAAATAACAGTTAGCAGCTTCGTAATAACGATACATGCTACACAAACATGCCAGAGAATGAAAGCGGAAAATCGCACTGTAAGCTATCTCATTCAATGCAGTAATTATGCAGTGTACATTTGCCAAGCGCATCCTGCGGAGATTAGCGACTGGATCAAGTGCCCCACCTTGCAAAACGACGTCAATTTCATATCACCCACCTACAGCGTAATAGAAGCGAAATTTTTAATCAATGATTCTACAAAGTATACGTATAAAAACATATACCTTGACCTAGCCTCTAGTACTCTAAAATGCTTTAACTCAGAGATCCTAAGTTACAATCCCAAATCAATGTGTATCAAAATCGCTAACTCGCTGTGTAGTGACAACGTCATTTTCTATGACTGGACACAATTTTTTTGCAATATATTGCTGGTTTAATTTCTTTTGTTAGAAAATAACAATAAATGTGTTTATCATTATTATAAAATAAAACCATTTAGAATTGATTACTGGATACTCAAAGGGCCTATATTTAAATTTTTTGCTCTTATAACAGGCCACATCCTGTATACGTTAGCTTTGCAAAATTTAATAACTGTTAAGTATCGGGGTTTTTTCCTAGCGTCACTGCTCAGATAAAGAATATAATATCATTGTGTTACTGACATGAATGATGACAAGGAGCTTTGTTATAATATGTCGAAATAGCGACCAAAAAGTTTGACTGGGAGAGACTGCTTTGGCTTTAAGTTCATATTTTGTACTCGTACATTTGTGCAATAAAGTTTTTAAAATAAATAATTAATAAACACCGGCTATAATCTTATATAGTAGACCATTTCGGAACTTGATTGCCGACCGAGATGGATTTACTTGGCAGGTGGATTTCACAGACATTCTTATTGATTCTGTTATGCTGAAGCTGTAACCTGATTTAATCGGGAATGTAAAATTTAATTTTAAGTTACCAGCGTCAATAAATAAGTTTATGCTCATTATAAACCGATTGTACCAACCATAAAAGAGTTTATAAGCCATTACTGGGAAGATGGCGATCTGTTTATGATTTACGGCTCTCTTTGATGAGTAGCGTAGCAATCCAATTAAATGAGAATTGACCATATTTCGATGCGTCATGTATTTTTATTATGTTTTTTTTTTAACAATTGCTGGTTTGTGATTAGATAAGTTCCAGCGAAACCAACTTACCTATAAAAATTTGTTTCAGTTACCAACAGTGAGTCACATCAATTCATTAGTTAGTATGTATCTACTAATACTGCTGATATTAGCTTATCATCAGCTTTAGAGACAGTTATAAATAAAATAAAAATAAGCCCCACACAACACACTAATCTGGTTTTGAAGTAAGGAATTTTCTTCCTTGTGGTACGAAGTACCAGACAACGATTTAACGGGACATCTCTCATAAATACTTAAATACATAACAAACATCCATGACTTAGGTTCAAATGTTCGTGCTTATCACACAAACATTGGCCCTTGCGGGATTCAAACCCGCGACCGCTGGCTCAGTAGTCAGAAGCATTGCCATTGCACGAAATATGTCGTCGGTAGATATTATAATACCCATATAGGTTTTAATGTCAAATTCTTATTGGCCTTTCTTTTACATGCTCTATATGTATTATGAACCTTTTTAGTCACAGATACTCGTATTGTTTTTAATTTTTTTTCGGAGTCAAGTTTCTTGTGTTGTAGACTTGTTGATAGTACGAACTTGTAGTAGAATTAAAAATAGATCTAATGGAGTATCGATGCAATTAGCTGCGCAGTAGTGACCGCAACCGATGCGCTTTTTAGGGTTCCGTAGCCGAATGACAAAAAACGGAACCCTTATAGTTTCGTCAAGTCTGTCTGTCTGTCCGTCCGTATGTCACAGCCACTTTATTCTGAAACTATGAGCATCACACTGTTGAAATTTGGTAAGAAGATGTATCCTGTTAACCGCTTTACGATTCTGATACAAAAAATAATAATAATGATATTCTTCTTCTTATCGTGTCGATGGTAAACCGACTTAAATTTTTTGTGCCTGGGCGACGCAAATTGCCTTGTCGTTAGCACACATAAGGTCTTCTAGCAAGCACGAATCAGGGCACGCAGGACAAGACAGTAAATGGGACATGTTTTGTGGAGTGAACCCGCAAACACAGGACAGATCTGTTCCGTCGGAAAATCCCCACTTGTACATGGAGTCCTTGCATCTACCTACTTGGGTCCGGAGTCTGTTAAGGGACTTCCAGGTGGACCATGGCAATTTGTGTCCTGCAGGAGGATGTTCGGAAGGAGGAACAAAAGGAGCAGGCGGTAAGGGGCAGTTCTCCCTTAGGACACGTCTCGCAGTAGAGGGGTCGCGGTCAAGAGGGGGAACGCACTTCATGAAGCTTCTGCGGCTTTTAAGTCTTTGACTGACCGTACAGTAAGCGTGCATTGGATGAAGTGCGCTCGTCTCCTGCTTACGACGCTCCACTCCACTAGCCACTCGCATGCGAATGTCCGGAGGTGCGATACCAGCTAGTGGATACAGCATTGCTACCGGGGTGGGTTTTAGGCAACCTGTAATACTTCGGCAAGTCTCGTTTAAGGCTGTATCCACCAGCTTTGTATGAGCAGCTCGACCCCAAACTGGACATGCGTAAATGACAGGGCCAGAGCAGAGGTCCGCAAGACATCCGGTGACGCGCCCCATTTAGTGGAGGTAAGACGACGAATTAAGCTGTTGCGGGCATGAATTTTAGCCTTGGTATTCTGGCAGTGTTTTTTTATAGGTTAAAGACCTGTCCAGTGTAATACCCAAATATTTGGGGTAGTCATTGTGTGCTATAGACACTCCCTTCCAGATGATGTTTAATTTGCGCTGAGCCTCTCTATTGCGTAGGTGGAAAACCCAGGATTCGGTCTTCGTTGGGTTGGGTTTTAGTGCATTTTGTGTGTAATAATCGTCGAGAGCACTAAGGGCAGTAGTCAAGGCTGCCTTAACCTGCAAAAAGTTCTCGGCTTGTGAGGTCAGTGCTAAATCGTCGGCGTACAGGAAACGGGTTGTATCCATAGTCACTGGCTGGTCGTTAGTATAGATTTTAAACAGCAACGGCGCCAATACGCTCCCCTGTGGGAGGCTGTTTTTTTGTGTTCTTCATATACTTTTTCCTTCTAGAAGATGAACTTGGAAACGTCTGTTGTGGAGCAATTCTCTCAGGATGTGTACAAATCTACGGTCTTGAGTAATAGACTCTACCTTCCACAAAAGGCGTCTGATATTTACGGTGTCATAGGCTGCAGATAGATCTACAAACACCGTGCCTGTCACTTTATGTGTTTCAAAGCCGTCCTCTATGTGTTAGGTAAGTTTAAGAGTCTGACTGCAGCACGACTTTCCCGGACGAAATCCCGCCTGCTCGGGTATAAACTTTGGGTCTATAAAGGGGGAAAGACGAGCCAGAAGCATTCTCTCAAACAATTCATAAGTGTGGCAGAGCAAAGAGATGGGGCGATAGCTTTTAGGGTCTGACTCTGGCTTTCCTGGTTTAAGAATAGCAATAACTTTGGATTTCCGCCAGAGTGGAGGGATTTTATGTGACTCTAAACAGTTATTGAAAAGCTCAAGAAGCCAAGCCACCGTACCCGGACCAAGGCACTTAATCTGTTCGACAGACTCATCGTCAAAACCAAAGGCTTTACCAAGCTTCAAGTTACGAATTTGAGAGGAGAGGTCGTCTTACTCAAAGGGATAACTTATGTGGTTCGAGTCAATTTGATCAGTCGAAACAGAAACTTTTAATAATGATATTTAATGGGGGACTCTCATACATGGAACTAAAACCGATTTTTTTTTTGTCAAACCTATGCGTGTGGGATATCTATAAATAGGTCTTTTAAAATGACGTAAAGGTTTCTAAAACCATTTTCTTTTTAAGTCTAACGTTTGATAGATACACGCTTCCAAAGTGGTAAAATGGGCGTCCCCCCCATCTAACTAAGCGAGTGTAAATTTTGAAAAAAATATGCAATGTAAATCTTAATTAACACTTTCAACGAAGGTTTGGTAGATTTGAGATATAGCAAATTTTCAACAACCGCAAACATAACTTAGTTCTTCATACAAACACTATGTAAAACAAAGTTATATTTGCCGTCAACAAAATATTGTGGTATTTTAGCTAAGTGGAAGTAAGTTGATTCCTTAATTCAACTGAAATTGGCGCCCTCAGTGCGCGAGTCCGACTTGCACTTAGCCGGTTTTTTGCGACAGCTGCGTCCGTGCAGGTCTTGATTGAGTTTTGTAACTGGTTGTGATTGTTTTTGTCGTTTTGTAGAACTGATATATTCATATTCATATTCATTTATTCACTTCATAATATAACATTACAGCGTTTGGTTTTGCAAACTACTGTCTTATTTTTGAACTAGACTAAACTATTACAATGCACATACTCTAGTTAAGGATTGCAGGGTAAAATTTAAGCAATCGCGCCGTCAGCTACCTCTATTATCTATACTAAACCTTAGTGTTATACTACTTGGGAATTAACTCTACATCGAAATATTACCTTGAGTGATGTTTGTAGGTTACTTACGTAACGTAATTATCCAGACAATATAATGACTACACAATTCAATGATAGAATCCAGTGACAGAACTATAATACTATAGTATAGATAATGACATCCACGAGGCGAAGGCGCGCGCCGAGATTTGTTCAAATCGTTTAAAGTACGTGTGAAAGCTTTGGCCAATATTTGATAATATAATAATTATTAACACTTTGAGTGCCCTAAAAATTGACGAAAATACCCAAGAAACCGCAATTTCATCGTTAAAAATATTTGCGCAATTGTTATTTTAAAAAAAACATTGACATTCGGGCTCGAGTGGTCGGCATCGCTTGAATAGTTCTCGTCACGCACTCGGGCCCGTGCCCGGCACTAAATGTTTTAAAAAAATTATATGACGTGTTACAACCCCGTGCATTCATTATTAAAAAATGAGTATTGCGTTGCGTTGCGCGCCTTCTTATATGGCACTATCTTTATGTAGTAAGGCCGACCTAATAAGAACAATACGTCTTTTTGCAATTATCCTAAGTAGTATTTTTACAGTATGTAATAGTATATATACTTAGTTAATTTTGTAGTTTACGTTAATACGCACCTACTTAAGAGACTTATGGAATATTCTAAACGAACTCTACTACGTCGCCTAGATACCTTTATTTATTTAAGAGAGATACTTTTTAATCTAGGCGACGTAGTAGAGTTCGTTTAGAATATTCCCGTAACCTCTTAAGTAGGTGCGTATTTACGTAACCTAAACCATACAAATCCGTTCCCATAGAAGTAATTAGACAAATAAGCCATGTGGTGAACCCTCGTTGACAATCAGGGCGGTGCGGCATGTGGCGTGACTACGAGCTTCGTTCATTAGTTCGTTTGTTTATTACGAGCGATAGAGTACAGGGAGTTGCTACTCTGTAAGACGTGCTTACTACTACGTATAGAGACGCTATGCCAAGCAAAAAGTGTGCGCAATGTAATGACAAGATTTTGACGTGAACTGTCAAGAGACTGATGTATTTTTGAAATTTGAATGTTAAATATGAAACTGCAGAAGTGACACAGGCTACTGGACCGGAGTGTATTTAATGAATATTATTTTATTTAAATGTTTAATAGTAACTAACATGGATTAATATTTATTTTTAAACGCTACGCTACAGCCAACGAGGGTGGTCTAAGTCGCAGGGGATCGTTAAATTATATACTATTTTTCAATTCATCTTCTTCTTTATTAATTTTTTTCACACAAAACTATTCGGGGAAACTACCGATGTAAAAACATTTTATTAGTAGTAGCACAACATCGCATTTCCTTACCTCATTTATTACCTATTTTTCCATTATATGCGAGTCAATTTTATAATCTTTGATTTTCGTGTAAGATGGCGGCAATTTCATACAACGCATTAAAAACTTTTAAAAAAATAATTAAGTAGGTTACAGTTAACATTTTATTTACTTAACGCTGAAAAGTAACGCCGGTATCTTTTTATTTCTTGTGGTTTTTATTGTTGTATATTTTTTAAACATTTTTGACGAATTAATTGACCAAATGTCATATTGCATATCGCTACGAGCAGGAGTGAGTGACTGGGATACCGCGCATGCGTTGATGTCCGGGACTATCAATTCATTTCGTACGAGGTTCCTTCGGGATGTCATTTCCATACGTAGTAGTATAGTTCAATAACTACAAAACGTGTTTTGCTTGATACGTTTTGAGAATGTGAACTAGGTAGCAGTGGATGAAAATAAACATCTATAGGATGTTATTTAAGTCGCATATTTGGAGATTATTAACAGGGCGGGTGGCATAGCATGCCTTCCAGCTACATTCATAAGGTTGTTTGTTTACATGAGCCATAGTCGACCTCTGCAGTGTAGTGGCTAAGCAAGCTGGTTTCAAGGCGTCGCAGCTTCGAGGTCCCGGGTTCGATTCCCGGTCGGGTCAACATGAAAATCAAAATTTTCTAAGTATATTGTTTCGGGTCTGGGTGTTGTGTTACCACCGTTGTGTCTGATTTCCGTAACACAAGTGCAATTAGCTACTTACTTTGGGATCAGAGCCAATGTATGTGATTGGTGTCCAATATTTTTTTATTATTTATTTATGGAACTGACTGAGTCTTACACGAATGGGTGAGCAATTAACACTAACATCTTTCCTACATTACATACAGTCCATGAAACATGTGTTTCATTAGCATTTGAAAAGGAGCGTCTAAAAGGTTACGTCTAACTCCACATCGTGTCTGCCTTCTTGCATTGTTTTGCTGCCCGTAGTGACAGCCATGCGATGGATGTTTCAATCTTTGAATTCAGAAGAGCTCCCTTTACATGTGACTATGTAGGTGAATCAAAGATCCAATCTCCCGTCTATCCCTAGATCGTATCTAGCCTTGCATTATTTCGCCGGACCGGCATCTCATGGTGAAAGTGCGCACAGCCAGCTACCACTTTCCACACTGGATCAGATAAGCCTGCAATTAGTTACATTAGTTGCAGTATACCGGCTGTTATAACGGTTTTCTATTCCCATGCATTTGTCTTTTATTTGTTGATGTTCGTTGAAATAACAATTAGAATACTTCCTTATCATTTTGTAAAATCATCAGGATCAGGTTTGATGGGCCTTCTTTGGGGAAAAGTTTATTTATTTATTTAAACTTTATTGCACTGTAAGTTGTACAATAAGCGGACTTAATGCCTAATGGCCTTCTCTAACAGTCAACCACCTAGTAATGCAGATAGTTTAATCAGTGGCGGAATATTAATAATAAGTGAGAAGAGTAGTAAAAAAAAGAAGTAAAATGCACTAACATAAACATACGTACTAATATTACACAAATATATAATAGGATACATAAGCATAAGACTAATTAACATGCAAAGAATACATATACTTAAAATACAAAATTATGAATGAAAATGACGACATCCAAAAAACACAAATAAAAATAAATGGTTGTTAATTCTGAAGTTGTCTTTAGTAGAAAAATATTCAGATGATATCAGACGTTAACCTCTTTGTACCTAGAGCCAAAACATAGAAACAACTTTTGCGAGTACTACTACATATTTTGTATCCACTAACTGTCACTAAACATGCCCACACAAAGCGTATCTAATCTAATAGACCAAACTTAAAATGCATAGTTCACTGATCGACTCAGTCGCCTCGAGGTATCATTTTGGTGAGCGTTTTAAGAGTAACATTCGCTTCTAATTGCGCCCGTGGGCGTATTAACCGAGGAAGTGTCAAAACCTATGTGTGGAGTGATGAATTAAATGCCCATAACGATTTGTTAATCGGTTAAGTTTTAAAACATTACATGCATATCATATTTATAACTATCTCGTGCGGGTAATAAGTGTAACGGATATGTACAAATATTTTTTTATGACTACAATATCATCTGTATGATCTTGATCACACTCCATAGACGGTGTCTCTATCATAATAAGTAAAAAATATATAAAAGGAAGAAGACCTAGATATCAAAATAACGTATAGTGACTTCAAAGAACATGCTACCGTTTACAACTACTCTTACATTGAAATTGAAAAACCAACACACTTGGAGAGAAATGTTTTAAATTTAACGTAAATTCATCATAGAATATCATAAAAAAATGGTATTTTTTTATTACATGGCGCTTTGTATTAAAATACCCTATTCAATCCAAAAGCTAATGCATAATTCAGCGATCATCCATGTAAGAAACTTATGTTTTGTGGCTTATGCTATAAAAGTTTGACACCTTAGGACAGTTGCCCTGCTGGGCTAATATCAAATATTTTATTCTACATTAAGACAAGCATACGCAATGGACATGTCCCCGTGGAAGTAATAATAACTAAACTGTTATTGATGAGTGGTGTTGTACAATTTTGATATAATGAAACAAACTCAGATCTCTGTATGAAAATCACATTGTGTTTTTATTCATGAACCGTGGTTCGATGGTGTGGAATACGAATACTGGGCTTTAAACTGTGTTATGGACTTTATTACTAAATGGCGCACTAAAGTGTGAAATGTGAATAAGAAAAATACCCAATTACAGTTTCGTTGCAGATGGATGGAAGTCATACAAGGTTATTTATAACAGTTTTCATATTTTATAAACTAGAATTTTGCGAAAATTTCACATAATCGCGAGAATCTGTCCTCGATGTATGAAGAAATAATTTATCACGCCTTGCCTCGTCTCGGATGCATGCAAATATCACTTGACATCGTATCCGCTACGTAAGGTAGAAAGGGGCACATAAGCACATTTTTCATATTTTTTAAAACTCAAAAATCGTTCAATTCTGTGCCCTCCATGGCGCACATTTTAATCGACATGAAGCCGTTTTGAAGAAAGGTGAACTTCCAGAAAAAAGAGAGTAATAATTTGTCTTCATTATAATTATACATATTATTATTAAAACCACTACATAGTATACAAAAAAGTTGCTTCCCGCTTTCTGCATGTACCTATGTATTCTTAAATTTTTAATACTAGGCAATGGATTTTAATGCGTTTTTTTTTGAAATATATTAAATGATTTAAGAAGAAGGTTTATATGTATAAAATATTATAGGTAAGTATAGGTTTCTAAGTGAAGTCGTAAATACATTTAATTTTTGCGCTAACGTTGCAAACGCTGGCTTAACCCTATGAGATGAAATGTACTTCAGTATTGTACACCTTAAAAAGGACTACGACGACGACTAAAAAGCTAGTTTATGACTATCTATTATGAATAACCCACAATAACCATTTTTTATTCTTTTTACGAAAAATAATGGCTTATTTACGAACCATTTTTTAGCAATGCAGCATTAATCCTTATCCAATCAAGTTTCATAATCATATTATGCATTTAATATAGATCAATATGGCCTTTTACAACATGTCATTAAAATACATATTTTCGAAGACATTACATATTTAAAATACAGCAGGGACAGCGATTGCGGCCTTACAGCGGTACAGGCCGGGTGCTTTTCACATAGCCAATTATATATTTCTCTTTCCCAAAAACTTTGAACGTTGCATAAAGACAACATTAGCAGCATCATCAGCATTGCACCCGTGCGAAGCTGGGGCGGGTCGCTAGTAATTGTATACTAGCGACCCGAAAAGTAAACAAAACTTTTAAAGTTAAATATTTCATTACTAAACTTGCTTTCATTAATTGTATTCCACTTCCTCCTTGTTAACACAAATAATCATATTGCACAAGAATATTAGTTAATTGTTATAACTATTATATTACTACCTCAGACGCAAAACTAAATTTAATATCAAACTTCTTTATCAAACGTCCCGTGTTCCAAGATAAAATTTATAAAAAAAGTAAAGTAACTGGCAAGTTAAAACTACAAGGTGGATTGAAAACTAAAAAGTAATACACAAGTTTGAGAAAGAACCATTTGGTAACCTTTACTCACGTGATTATATATCCCTTACAATATTATTTTTATTATAAATACGACGACAGATAATCTCTCTTTTTGACAACAAAACAAGCGAGCATTTTTATTTGATGTTTGTCACAGCCAGTGTTGACAATATGTAAATTGAGTTGCAGCAATGATTAACATATAGCTGCAATCAGAAATCAACATATTCAAGACTACCCTGTACTAAGGTGCCTCCTTCTCCCCTAATACCGCTGGTCCGTTAACAAATGACACTCATCTTTCACAAGCATCATTAGTTTAACTGTACCAGTATAACTTGGCCTTCTTCCCCCCTTATTCTCCTTGGCTCAAGGGTTTCTGCGAGGAAAGCTCTCTGTCCTGAAGGATCAAATAGAAACGGTCATTCTTTTGCAACAGAGTAAAAATACAAAACGTTATGTCAACTGTTCTCGGAACCCTCAAGTTGCAAACTAATGAAGGGCCGGATATGTGGAGTGTGAACTATGACCGAGACCGGCGTGAGATGATACGCATGTAAAAAAACATTTTTAATAACACTAGCTGGGCAAATTGTAAATTATTCCATAACCATGGTCAAAAGTTCATTCAGAGCTCTGGAAAATTGTGCGTAAGATACTTCGAAGTCAAATCTATGTAAAAATACACTATTGGTATAAATATTTGAATTTATTCTCAGAAGATATCACATAGAGAAAGTTGATTTTACTTATCAGCCAAAATAACCAAAAAATGCTCTCTGTGGAAAGCGAATAATCAAGAAACTGTCTTAAAAAATGCTACTATTTATTTTCTTAGAAGTTTTATTGTTTCCAAAGAAACTTACCACCGGTTATTTACAATAGTGGTCCCCCGCGACTTCGTCCGCGCGTTTTGAGTTTGCTCCTTTCCCTCCCGTCGCAGTAAAACGTACTATAGCCTTATGCCTTCCTCGATAAATAAGCTATCCAACATAAAAAGAAACTATCTAGTAATTCCTGAAATAAGAATAAAGAAACAAACTCTTCAGTTTTATAATATAAGTAAAGATTAAGTTTGTTTATCGTATTTTCTTTAAGAACCAATTAAGAATGAGCTTCCAAAAGATTCCATTTGATCTACAAATAAAATACCTACTTGGTTACTAAAAACTGCTGGAAAACTTATCGTCATAATTTTAAGTCAACATTCAGCTGCGAAAATCCAGAGTAATAATTGAAATATTTTTCTTAAGGAATAAATTTAATAAAATGTAAACTAATTCTATGGTTTCCTGGAAAACTAAAAAGAAAACTTTATTGTTTGCCGCAGAACTTTGATACCTCCCTAAAAGCACTATGTAATTTCAACAATTGGTTAAATGTTATGGACGTGGGTGCAATGTGCATTAACTTAGTTGCATAAAATATAGTGATAGTGAATCTTATTTTCCGTGCTACCTCATATGTAGCAATTTCCATCACAATTTTGGAGGGAATAAAATAAAACTGCATCGTGATTGTATGACATACAGTATTACCCACGCGTCAAGCCGACAGTAGGTAGGACAAATGTTTTGTGCAGTAGTTTTGTAAGAGTATAGAGATATAATATTTTAAAACATTTTTTTATCACTTGCTTATACCTCATTTCAAAGCTACGCCTGGGGTAGAAGTACGTTCATAGGTATTGATAAAACGCGTGTTATTTATCAATTTACTGTGTGTAAAATCCCAGTCCGACCCATTAAGGGTTATAAGGTATCGAGATTAGGTTCTATTTGTGTAATAATTTTCATAAAATATTAGAAAGAAAACCCAAGAAAAAAATTACAAAAATCACTACATTAAAAAAGCCTATATATGGTAACCCGAAGGAACCCCCCTTACAGGGCGCGCGGGAGGCGCGGAGTTATGCCAGCACTCGCAGGTAGCGCGACAAGAGTGATAACGTATTTCGAAAATTCCCCTGTTTTAGGATAAACTTGTTGACTTTGAAAATCGATAAAAAAGTAATTAATGAATAACGAATTTTTTGGTTATGTTATTAAAGCAACTTTCATAAAGTTGCTCGTCTTCTAGAATCTTTCGGGTCACAAAGGTTTTTTTTTACATATTGTGTAGTTTAAGGATAAAAATTATTAATATTGAAAGTAACGTTAAGTATCAGAATCGTTCTAAGGAATGAACGATTCTGATACCTACCTTTAAACCACGTAAATAAGTAGATAATAAATGCGTCAGAAAAAACGCTTAGGTTTGGTCGCTTCACTTACCTTTACTTTACGTAAAATCATTAAATATATTGTTATTTGAAAACTCCTCTGCATAGGTGGGATAATGCGGTGATACAGATGGTTATAATAACGAAGTCACTAAGTGGTATCAAGGGATTTTCGATAGTTCGGCCAAAAACATCACCACTAGTGAGCTGCATATTCCTTATTCACAATGCATTACGGCGAACGGCAACTAGTCGTGACGCGCTTCTGCAATACTTGCATTTTATTCATACGAATTGTAGATTTTAGGAGATATTTTGGAAACTGTTTCCTTATATCTTGCTGTAGCAGTAACTTATGCCCCATATGTCACATTATTTTGTTTCCGTGCACTTGTAGGTATATTATATTACTCAGAATGGAAGATTTGTATTAATGTAGAGTTTTTTAAAACCATCAGATCGAGATCGAGACTAATATGATTTTTAAATCATATTAGTCTCGATCTAATATGATTTTTAAATCATATTAGACTCGATCTCGAAGCACTGGTACTGGCTCCAAGTGAGTCAAAATGCAAAACAAATTAGTAAATTGATATTTTTGTTAAATACTTGTATGTCTTATTCTAGGTTCGAATTTATACCAACTAGTGCTTTCCTTGCTGATATTTGTAACAACTGAATTAAACGTGCGCAAATTCGTTCGCTGAACTGAAATAAGTTATATAGTTCAGTGGCAGTCAAAGATCTAGTTCATTAAGTTCTACTATGACAATATCATTCACTATTTCAAAACTCAATTTAATAATTGAGCTAAATGAACGTGAAGTAGTGAGTGATATTGTGATAGTAAAACTACTAAACTAGATGTGTAAAGTAGTGAGATCTATTCTTTTGTTAAATGTTAATACTTTTATAAGATTTCGGCAGTCTAGAATTACGTTTATAAAACAGCTGTCTGTAATGATAACAATAAAAAATAACTTAAAAAAAGTAAAAAAGAACGACTTTAAAACCAAAATGCACTTAAAACTATCAAATAAACTCTTGTATGTTTAAAGGAAAGGATTGCATTTTAGGCAAACAATTTTTTTTTGGAATCGGTGCTCTGATTGAGTGCATTTTGGTTTTGAAGTTGGTTTAAACTTTTTTACAGTCAATTTTATTTCTGTAGTTTTAGTGATGACATGGGGGAGGGGGAGTTCCATCATATAACTCTGTTCTTTAAGAAGCAACAACTTACCTTTCATAAGTTGTCATTATAGTCCCTGAACTCCTAAGCGTTAAGGAGTTCCACCATCAGCTCAGCTCCACACAGTGTTGACTACCAAACGAACAACACGTCAACATTAAGACTTTAGTAAAAAAAACTACACGTGCCTTTAACATTTACGGGTTTCCCTCAATTGCACCAAGATCCCATCATCAGATCCTGACTGGGCAACAGTGGGACCAACTAAAAGGTATAACTTCTAGGATGGCAGCACATCGTTCTATAAATGACTGTGGTATGAAGTAACACAGCCACAAAAAAAGAGAAAAATACATACACTCGAATTGATAACCTCCTCTTTTTTGAAGTCGTTAATAAACAAATGTTACTCTGAAAATCACCTCAAACATCAATCAATCAATACTAAATTGTAAGTCTTATTGCAAACATGTTTAAGACCACATGCTTTCGCTATCTAAATTGGCGCGAATCTCACGCGAGCCGAGCCATGCAGCTGTTTCGTTCTTGCAGTAAATAACCAATATACCCGAACGCTATACTCTAGCTACTGAGCCGTATTGAAACTCGTTCAATACGTGAAGGAACTACATTGCTGAGGTACTTCAATTAAAGCATTCATTCAGGAACTACCTAACTCTAAACTGAATAATATTCATGTTTACTACTGTTTGCTATCTGAAATATTCACCAGGAATTATATCATCCGTGTGTTATTCTGTCGGTTCAGACGGGTGAAACGGGGCATGCAGATTCAAGCCAAATGAAATTTTAGCGAACATTTTAGCAAAATTACTTTGGAGATTAAATATGGCACATGCAGATCATTGTAACGATGCAGATTTAAAATTTCATTAATTAATACGACGGAGTTATAAAAATATTATGCTAGGATTTCTGTTGAATAATAAAAACTAATGCTTGAATGCACCCACGGCATGTCGATTCTAGTATTTAGTAATGAGTTTATATCGTTCTTACATCAAGTTATCATAACAAGGATCCAGACATCTCATCATTGTTTTACTATCTCTGCCAATAGAAACCCAACTTATTTCATTTATATGTTTTATTTTATTCATTAGGTCTATCAACTACAGACAAAATAATGCTTTCGACTGAAATACAATAAATTGCTCTATACTCTATAGATATACAGGTAAAGACAACTTGTTTAAAAATATCATAAATGAGAAAATAACTTAAGTTGAAGTTAGTTTTATTATTATACGGTTTTAATTACATTGAGAAAAATAGTGAACACATGAATATTTTTTACAAGTAATAGAAGTATATAAAATGCGTACAGAGGTCAGAGAGTCAAAGTGTAAATCGAGTGTTTCGGAAAACTTATTGTAAGCAAAATTCAAAGTATTTTCTTGGTGCCACTCCGCAGGACACGACTCGGTAGTAGCTCGACTATAGTTTATTTGTGCGTCGGAATGGCGACCTACTACCTTGTCGTGTCCTGCAGAGTGGCACCAGGAAAATACTTTAAATTTTAGAATAGAATAGAATAGAATAGAAATTCATTTATTTGACACACAAGATACATTACATTAAATAAATTAAAACAAATCAAAACAACTAAAATTAAATTTAAAAAAAAAAAAACAAAAACAAAGCGCCCAGGTGTGCCACAAAGGTCCCCGCTTAGTGTATATCGTGACAGCAGATGGTAAGCATGCCACGAGACTGATTTTCAGCGGGAACCCCTGCTAGGCACTGGGTGTAAACACACACTTGGAGAAAAAAAACAATAATAATAATATAAAAAAACAACAACAACAAATAAAAAAAAGAAGAAGATTACATTACTATCATACTACATACATTCGAATTAAAACATTCATAAATTAATAAATTTACAATTATATTTCATTATTTTATTGCTTTTGTATATATTGTAATAATTTTATTTATTATATAATTTAATCATTTAAATAGAATAAATGAATAATAACCATTTACAGATTAAATATTTATGAAAGTAATAGCGCTTGCAGCGCCCTCATCTCGCCGGTCTCGTGCCGGTCGCGTGGGCGCGCGTTCCTACCCTAACAATCTGTCATCTGTCAAATAAGTAGACCCGTTCTGCAACCCACACCTACCAAAAAAAAAAGAGTGAAGGAAATTCGCCACGTTGCGCTTTGTTAAAACCACACCCCAGATTCTAATTCAATATACAGTTTGTAGCCGAGTTTAGAAATTGGATTCACGGCTGAACGAAGAAACAGAAAGGGATCTAGCCTCCTGTTTGGTGCGTGGATCTTGCCGTGCCCCCACGTACGACGCGCATACCACGTTGGTAAGTTGATGGAACTGAATCACATTTGATTTTTCGCCTCTTCTTGTTGGCTGGAAAGAAAGGCCTTTTTACATTGTAACTGAAAGGTTTTTTTCCCTTTTTGGGCGCGCACCGGAGGGGGCAAGGAGTTCCAGCACCGCGTGGCGGCAAATCGGAAAGATCCCCGGAAGGTCACTGTGCGATGTCGGGGAGTCAGAAATACAGGCGTGCACGCTCTTCTCCCCCGCTCGTTCCCACCCCATGCCCAAAGCAGCTTTTTCTCCAAATATGCAGGTTTATGGGTTTTTATTACTCCAAATAGCAAAGTTGCTAGGTGTAGTTTTCGGCGTGCTTCCATTATTAATATATTTGCTGCATTAAGATATGGCGTCACATGAGTCCGTGGTGGAATGTGAAAGCAGAATCTAGCACATGCATTTTGCACTCGCTGGATGAGCTTTGCAGACCTTGCGAGTAAGCATGGTCCATATACTGTGTCGCAGTAATTGAGTTTCGAAAGGATCAGCGATTCGCACAATGCTATTCTCAGTTTTTCGCATAAATAAGGTCTGATTTTATACAGCAGCCTCAGTCTGTAGAAACAATTCTTTACACATTCTGCAACATGGCTCTCGAATCTGAGGTTGCTGTCAAAAATCAAGCCCAGGTTCCTGGCCCTATCCACTCTTTCAATTGGTTTAGTGTTTATTGTTATTTGAATTGCAGCATTATCAAGTTTAGCCAAATTCTTAGCCGTTCCAACAACCATAACCTTTGTCTTCCTCGCGTTTAATGTAAGTGAGTTTGCAGAGCACCAGTCCACTATTCGCTGCAGCTCATCATTGATCCTGGTAACAGCGTCTTTGCATTCTGCAGGGACAAATGGCAAGTACAGTTGTATGTCATCAGCGTACATGTGGTACCTGCAATATCTGATGCATTTTGTGATGTCTGCGCTATAGATAATGTACAGGATAGGCCCCAGAATTGATCCTTGTGGCACTCCTCTGTTAACAGTTCGCTGTTTAGATCGCAGTATAGTGCCGTCAGGTCCCCTTAGCTCCACACATTGTTGTCTATCAGTCAAGTAACTGTGGAACCATTTTGCTCCGTGGGTATCTGTAAGGGTTTTTTTAATTCAAATTTGCGTAAAAATTGCGGACAGTCTGATTCCTCAAGATTCCTCAGTGTCTTGAAAACAAAAATCAAATCAAGGGCATCTCTACTTTCATTATGGTTGACATTTGACGTCCTAAACCTTTTCAGTCTTCAATGTTGAACATAGACCAGCCGTAGGTATTTAAATAAATATGTGTACTTATAAAGCTTTGCCATCTGTGGAAGCCGAATCTCGAGGCAATCGAACTTTTTCGTGTGGTAATTCGATTGCGAGCTTAACCGTTTTACCCTAAAACTCAAGTAAAATATCTACTCATAAAAAAAAATTCGCACGAAAAAAACTAAATACATAGAAATCGTGACCCTGGGAAATCAAAAGCTATCTTTTTTCCAACAAAGAAAATTCGATCGGTGAACCTTTTTCATATACGAAATCCATGAGAATTGCCCCCAATTTTGTATACTTTCTAGTTTAGTAGTACTAGTCTTGACTATTTGAAAGTACATTTACAGAATCCGTCCCACTTTTTCTGTTGGACAATCTGTAATGGAAAGACACTAACAATTTAACAAAATGGCTCTTCAACACATTAGACTAGAATTGCTAGTATAAAACAAGAGTATCCCCTAAACCCAGCTATGCGAGCTCGTCGGACTGAAGTTCCAAGATAGTAAGAAAGCAGATATTTGCTTGGACCTTTGTTCATATCGCGGCATTGCAAGCCCATTAAAATTTGGGTAGTGCCGTTTACGACCTTCTGTTCAAAGTGTATGTGATTGTTTTTATTTAGTTATAGGTTAACATTTAAAAGAACAAAGAAAATTAAAGGATAAAAGCACAATGACTTTATAAAACCTACCTATCGAAAAAGGAAACCATTTCCCTGTTTTAACTCGTTCCTATATCATACATTATATTATGTAAATCATTTTAGAGAGAGCCGCTCAGAGAGTAACACTTATTTAACTTCTTATTCTTAAGAGTTTTAAAGACTTCCTAGGGTTTTTCCTATCATTTCTTAATGCTACTGATAAATTGATTTTGAAAAACATCTCGTCAAAATATTTTTTTGTAGAAAAACCACTTCCACCTAGAATTAGCTTTGATGCGCGCCGCTAGATGGCGTTGTACTCAGTTGACTCGCACTAGCACTGTATTTTTTCGGAGAATGACTACCCTAGGCCGCAGTTCTTATATCATATATCATTGGCGAATCCCCCTGCATCGCAAGGAAGGAGCAAGCGACGTCGTAGGCGACGCCGCGGGGTAGAGGAGCAGGAGGAGGATAGGCCCCTACTACCACCGCCATTCGTGGCTGCGCCGGCACCAGTCAAAACCGCCGCCCCCAACCGGGGGCCGCAGGTTAGGCTGGATGATGCACACAAGCGGACAGAGCGTTTAGACGGCAAAGAAGAAACCACTGCAAACTGCGTGAAAATTCTTCACGCAGTCTTAGAGGCCATACAGATCGGGCAGAATCCTGTGCCGATCATTCTAAGAGGGCTGGCTGACTTCTACAGCAATGTGTAGAAATCCTTCCCTGTGAAACTCACCACCAAGCGTTCCGACGAGACCTCATCTCCGATGAAGATAGTGCTGAAGAGACCAACCCGACCATCGGCTTGCAGGCGTAAGCCTCGCCGATTGTCGATGACCCGAACACGACACCCCACCAATCCGACCACGACGCTGACTTGTAGCTGAAAAGCTCGCCAGCGCCAAACCAACCCAGGACGCGAGACGGAAACGTCTCCCCAACCCAACGACCTGTCCGTAGCCACGGACAGCGTTAGACCCTACCGAAGGGGGCCATTGCCCCGAGCGGTTTCCCCAGAGGTTGTGTGATTACCGATATTGTTATATCATACTTACCTGGCACAGGGGACACCGTGATCAATAAGGCGGTTCACCCAGGGCGAGGCCTCTCCATTGCACTGCGGTGGGGTTGACCCCTGCGATTATCCCTAATGTGGATAACTCGGGTGCGTAATTTTTGGTAGTGGGGACTGCGTACGCGCTGTCCCCCCAGAAAACCGGTATATCAACGGCTGACCCTGAAAACTATCATAGATCTAGATTGACGCCTATCCTCGTTTGTATAATCTTAATGTAGACAGCTATTTGTATCTTTAGTAGGGCAAACCAATTAAAGATAGAATGGATATAGGGAATGACCGTTAACTAGTTGCGTGTGTGACATGTTTCCACGACAATGATATAAATAATCCTCAGGGCGCCAATTCTAGTGAAATTTGCATTCGAAAATGGTACACTGATAGCATTGACTTTTTCGAAAAGAACGAAACAGATTTTCACTGTCAGAGTGGCGATTGTTCTGCATTTAGATTTCATACATGGTCATGGCCATCCATCCATGCAGATTTTTTCGATTAGATAAACGGTCAAACTCGCAATCGTTTCACAACACGAAAAAACTTATCTTGACGCGAGAATCGAGGTCCGTAGTCTTCTTGCTATAGAGGGAATAAGTCACAACTCTGGCTGAACACAGTCAGTCAATAATAATATTCGCCTTGATCGAAGGCCTTGGCTATTATATGTGGGGCTGAACTAAATGCTGAGGGAAATTGGTTAAATCTTACCGCTTTAACCGTCAGTTCAAAGGCTCCAGCAGCTTTAATTAAACCTATTGTAACGTACCATATACGAGCAATAACGGTTTAATAGCAGCAGTTATTGTTATCAGCAATTAATTGAGGGCCCGGCTGATTAATACTAACGATAATACTTATTTTATTAATGTTATACTCTTGTGCTGATTGAATGTTATTTAAGTGCGAATTTGGTTTCTGAATACTAATTCGATTAGAAGTTTGTTTCACCATCGGCAAATAAGCACTAACAAACGAATAATTTAAATATGGAACGTCATTTAATTCGTATGAAGTAATGCACACTCTAGGCTCTAAATATTTTTCTACTTCTTCGTTTTTTTAATGGTGACAAATCAGTTAAAATCATGTTAAAATAGCTGTAACATAGTAGAATCAAATAAGTACGCCATCTGAAGTCAAGTGCGAGCGATAATAGTCTAAAGTTGTAGGGCGGTCGCTTGTTCACCGCATTGGCAAGAACTGCCCAGTGCTTGGTTCTCCGGTTCATAATTAATCTACCTCCAACCGTCAATAATATTTTAAATCCGCGAAATATAAAGACAAAATTAATAAAATTTTTGCTTACTGTAATAGTATAGCACAGAAGTCTCTTGACGACGCTTAACATAAAGCTCGGTGAAGAATCATTGAAACAGGTCCAAAAATTTCGATATCTAGGGAGCACCATAACATCTAAGAGTGACCTTGATGCCGAAGTAAACAGCAGAATCGGCGCTGCAGCTGCGGCGTTAGGCAAGCTGTGCTCAAAAGTCTTCTGTTCGCATGATATTAAGCTGCCAACAAAAGTATCAGTTTACATGGCAATTGTGCTGCCGAACCTTTTATACTCCTCCGAAACGTGGTGCTTGTATCGTCACCATATACGCACATTAGACCGCTTTCACCTAAAATGCCTGCGTAAAATTCTTAATATCAAGTGGTCTAATCGCGTGCGTAATACTGAAGTACTTGACTACATTGAGGGTTACATTATGCGTCGGCAGCTTCGGTGGTGCGGTCACGTATGAAGGAGGACAGAGTGGCGAAGCGCATCTTCTACTCTGAACTTGAGGAGGGCAAGCGTAAACGCGGCGGACAACTCCTCAGGTTCAAAGACGTCCAGAAACATCATATGAAAAGATGCAACATTGAGCCATCTCAATGGGAAGGTTTGGCAGTGAATCGGCCTGAGTGGCGCAGGCGGGTTTATCAGCAAGCGACTTCGAAGAGCAGCGTCAAGTTGATCTCGACGCTAAGCGTGATGAGCTGAAAACACGCATTACTGTTGCCACACCCTATAATTATGTTAACGGCAAACTTACGTGCCCACACTGTGCACGAGAGTTTGCTGCAAAAATTGGATTTATAAGCCATCTTCGAGCGCATCAGCGCCGACTTGAATAGGAGTCGAAGTGGTCGCCAAGGCCGAAATCGGTCGGAAGGTATTATTATTAATAGTATAGCATGCACATTATCTGTGGATCTACTTTTTGACTTGTTATAATATAATACTAAAGGTTTATTTTATAATACTAACATACTGGATTATTAAGCTAAATTTACTAAAATAATAATATGTTACTTGTTAGATCATTACCATTTACGTAAGTCTGTTATAATAATTCATTCTGGATTTGTCGCTGTATTATTGAGATATCCATAGACACATCAATATGTTGAGACCTATTTGTAGCCAATTTTACGAAAAATCGATCAGACACACCAAATAATACTAGCAATACCTCTGGGCAGAGCGAGCGGGGGCGCGTGCGACGCAGCCGCGACTGTCTCATCCTTATTTTCCTTATATTTTATTAGTGTGTGCGTGCCACGACGCATACGCACACATACGGGCGCGCGCACATATAAACGAAATGCGCTTGTATGAAGTTACCGTACTTATTTGATTATACTATGGCCGTACTGAATTTCGCCAATGGCTTATGCGAGGCTTTTACACGGACGAAAAATTTATATTAAAACGAAATGAATAAAAACAAACGTCATAAAAGCATAGCACAAAATGTCAGACAGTAACAGTAGTCAAACTCGTGCATTACTCCAATTTTGACAACCACACTCACCGGTCACGCTAGGGATGTCAAATGTGGCTTATAAACAAAATAACACTATCGTCGTATCACGTATCCACTACTCGTCGCACTCACATCTACTTGTTTGATGTTTTGTTGAGAATAAAAACGAAGAACTGAAATAATGAACCAAGCAACTAAGCAAACACAATAATAAAATATAACTTTTATTTTTTATCTTTTAAACTGTTTTCTGTCTCGGTGGCGCAGCGGTAAGAGGGTCGCACTTTAAAGCGTCGGCTGCGCCAGAGGTCCTGGGTTCGATCCCCGGGTCGGAACAAAAACATATTTATATTTGACGACCCGTCTGGTGTAGTGGTCGAGAAATCGCCTACTACGCAGCGGGTGTGGGTTCGATCCCCGCACAATACAAACATTTGTGTGCATGAACATGTCTGTTTGTATTGGTCTGGGTGTTTTCTATG
Source organism: Pyrausta purpuralis (assembly GCA_963924145.1). Lineage (NCBI taxonomy): Eukaryota > Metazoa > Arthropoda > Insecta > Lepidoptera > Crambidae > Pyrausta > Pyrausta purpuralis. The sequence continues at coordinate 5,851,080 of OZ001649.1, read as the reverse complement.
TATATCATGTATGTATTTACAAAAAAAAAAGTATTTAAGTATTATATCCGTTGTCTGGCACCCATAACACAAGCTTTGAGTAGCTTACTTTGGGGCTAGATGGCGATGTGTGGGAATGTCCGAAGGATATTTATTTATTTATTTATTTATATACCTGAGTTTTTCTGTTCATACATTTTAAGGGTAGCCCGGAGTTTGGAAGTTGGCGGCGTTTCACCCCCGTGCCTCGGAAAAGCACGTAAAGCCGTTGGTCCTGCGCCTGATCTCTCTCCGGTCATGTCAAATTGCTGTCCCATCGGGTTATGAGTGATGTCACTGTCATTTTCTTAGCGCTTTTTGGATTTTGTCGGTAAAACGTGCAAAATTTTTTCACACTTAAATTTCTTGAAGTAACAGTTCATTGTGTGTGAAAACACGTAAATATAATGTCTGTAGGTGACTGTATGCATTTAAAATGGCTGATGAAAGAAGTTTAAAAACCCTTGCTTCGGATGGAGACCGAGCATTTCGAGGACAATTTTAATGAAGTACCACAACTAAAGATTCCTCTACCTTGTCTTCAGAAGACGAAGAAGAATTTATTCGCTTCTCCTCCGCCTAATAAGCGCCGCAAGCGGAGACATGCACAGCAGGACCCACTCGTCACATTCCTTGTAAATCACATAAAGTTCGATTTTCTTTTAATTTATTTTCAATATCTTTCAATAAAAATAATTAGCTGTTTTATTTAATTATATCCCAGTGTTAAACGATGAATCACCTATGTAGGTTGCGAGTTCTGCGTTTATCTTATTTTAAAATTAATGATTTCGTTGAAGAGGCATGTCAAGATTGTTTAAATAATTCGAATACCAAGGTAAAACGGGTTTTTAATACCTTTTCTAACTATTTAAATATATTACCAGTCTATTTTCAGTATTATGTGTGTAAGAAAATTCACAGCGTTATTTTAGTAAGTGCAAAGTGTGGGAAGTGGGAACTTCATTGTAAATCCACTCACGTATTACACTTAGCCCAAACACTAAATAAATTGGATCACAAGGTCGAACAATAGACACAAAACACAATTGAATGGAAACTTGATGTACAGTCAGCAGCAAAAGCTTTTATATAATTATTATAATGCAGCGAAAGTAAAAAAACTAATATTTTTATTAGAACCTTAGAAGTGCAAGTGATACAATGTTAAATAATAGGTAATTGTTAACTGAGAAATACGTGATATTTATTAAAGTGACTATAAATATATACCTTTTTTATGATTTTGAAATGTTTTGGTTTTACTCCGTTTCAATAAGTAAAAGCGTAATGTTTTATCGCCTATACCCATTGAACTAATCATATAGCCTCTCCCATTAAATAAGCTATCAAATACATGTTTTTTCTAATTAAACCAGTAGCAGGCTCTGATTTGCGCGTTTAAATAAACAAAAATCTCTCCAGCTGCATAATATTAGAATTTAGAATAAGGAGAGTATAAAGAGCTTTTGCCCGCGGTTCCTCACGCATAGACTACACATTTTCCCTTCCCCAACCTGTTTAGAAACGACGGAATAAATGAATTGAAATAATTAATGCTTATTGTTAGGTTTCATACCCCTACACCAAGCACCCGATTAGATCTCCGTTCTCTACACAACTCGACAATAAAAAATCTTAAATAACAACCTAAACTTTAGCCCGATTTGCGATCACCGAAACGTGAATGGATTGGTACCGTGATAGTTGGCTACCGACGTGATTATGTAGCCCTTTTATTTAATCGTAAAGAAATCCTCCGGCTGCAACAACAAAAGTAAAAATTAAATTACTTAGGTACATGATATTTTTTATAATCTGTGGTATAGACACTTATTTTGATAGGTATTTAGTTTGAATTTGAATCATTGTCATAATTGTACAATGTACGTTCTTACATATTAGTATTTTAATGAAGTTAAATGAGTCTGATTATAACTTACGATCTTCTGCATTTTATATTGATAGGCCATAGACAATCCAGGTGCACTGCTATGCACTGCTATACTTTGCCGTTCCTGCCTGACTAGCCTTGACTGACAGTCTTGTGCGTATTATGTCCAGATCCTTCCTTCTTCTAAGTACTTCTTAAAGTTATGTACCTACTGGAAATTAGTAGGCGCTTGTTAAATATCTTTAGTTTGCTACACTGCAGTGAATTCCGGATGTTCGGGCAATACATAATGACTATACCCCCCCTCCCCGCCCCCTTACCTAATAATCATCAGCCTAAATACTAAATTTCAAGATTCTAAGTTTGAAACTGACGGACTTTCATACAAAATTTCAACCCTCGTTTCACCCCTTTAGCTTTAGGGGGTTGAATTTTGAAAAGTCTTTTCAATATGCTGACCCTCATCATTCAAAAAACCTGTGTTTAAATTTTTGAGTGAATTCAATCAATGAATAAGAAGTTTCATTCAATTTTCAACCCTCGTTTCACCCCCTTAGGGGTTGAAATCTGAAAAATCCTTTTGTGGCGTTAACTTGCATCATTTAAGAAACCTATGTACAAATTTTTGAGTGAATCTAATCCAGAAATAATAAGTTTCATAAAACATTTCAACCCCTGTTTCACTCCCTTAGGGGATGGAATGGTTAGACGAAATTTTGAAAAACCCTTTTTTATTGAATACCTGTGCTGTAGAATATCTATGTAAAAAAATTCAAGTCTCTGGGTCCAGCGGTTTAATCTGTGGGATGATATATCACCCAGTCAGTAATTTTACACAAAACGGATTGAGTGAATCAACTTGTATTAAAAAAATGTATTAAAAAAACTTTTCTTGTTGATTGTACACTCAAGAGGCAGGGACGCGATGGCAATGGTTCGCTTTGTTCATAATATGGCCCTACGGTCAATTTACTGTAAGTCCGTATTGTAGGGTAAACTAAGATGTTATCACTAAGTATATGACTTTATAACAAATACTGGTCAAAGTATTGGACACCAATCACATACATTGCTCTGATCCCAAAGTAAGTAGCTAATGCACTTGTGTTATGGAAATCAGACACAATGATACCACAACACCCAGACCCGAGACAATATAGAAAATTGCTATTTCTACATTGACCCGACCGGGAATCGAACCTGGGACCTCGGAGCGGTGACGCCCTTGAAACCAGCGTGCTTAGCCACTACACCAAACAAACAAACGATTTAGTCGTAAATACTATTATTATTCTGAAAGTTCCTAGAAAATACGGGTAATATTTGATGTAAATACCATATAAAGGTAATGTGATAGATAGTGGTAGATACGAGTACTTACCACCCTACGAGAAATTGAACATTTAGATCAATGTGCATAATTAAGGTTCGGTGTGTCGCCACGCTAATCGCTCGAGCTCTTTAGAATAACTTTACATTTCCCATACATATGTATAGAGTTGGGATCAGAATAAAGTCCTTGTGCTATAAAGCTAAGAGTCGCAGAACAGCATGCCATTGCTTAGGTGGGTTTGTGCTTAGTTAATTTGTCATTCAGTAGGAGTACGGCTAAGAAATTGACCACGATTACGCATAGATTGTTAATTAATATTTAATTATATATAATTTGATTTACCATTGCGAATTCTGCAAAACTTATTTTTGCAAAACTGAGCTTTTTCTCAGTTTATGTACTACACAGCAACAGGACATTGGAAGAAAAAATTTGATAAAATAAAACATATTATGTCGACATGCAGATAAAGGACACACATTCGTTTCTACTTAAACAGATTCGTAATAGATGAACGTATCATGTGGACAACCTAGAGAGAATCCAAAAAATATGCTTACGATATATATCCCGCAAACACAACTTAGGACGCTCCCTACAAAACTACAGCGAACGGCTACCTATCTAAATTCGATGTTATGTCCCTTAAAACCCGACGTAAAAGGTACGACCTTTTGTATCTTCATAAAATTATCCACTCAACTATTGACGCGCCAGGTCTTTTATCGTCAATTAATATTAACACTCGACACAGACCTAGGAACCCTAATATATTTGAAATTCAAGTGTATAAAAATAACACATCCTTTTACAACCCGTTAGTTAGAATATGCCGCACGTATAACGCGTTGATCCAGGGTAGCAAAGACATGGATATTTTCAATATAAATTTCCCTACTTACAAAAAACCATCTCCAACACCCTGAAGGATGAGAGTCATACTTGGACTTGATGTCACACAGTTATAACACGCTTTGATTATTATTCGTTATTTAGATTTAAAGTATCTTATTAGCGTACAATAAAAAATCATGTTGTGTATACTATTTTGGGCAATGGTCCAGTTATGTATTTTAGTTATATTTTTATGTAGGTTAAGCATAGCCCATATCCTGTTTGTATACTTTAGTAAAAATAATAATAATAATAATGACAATCAAACAGTGGTTCCCAGGATTCATAGTTTCCTATGGGAACATCACCTTCTCACGGATATCGTCGACCTTGTCAGTCTTAGTATGGGGCTGCCACGCGCCTATATTTATGTATAACATGGTGATTAAATAAAACTGCTATAAAAAGAACATCATGTAGAGGGTTGATCCAAAACAGCGCTTGCTTTGGTAGAAATAGATGAATTTGTCGTTGTGGAATCAGTTCTTAATTTCCCTTATATAATATGTTATATTTTTTTAAATTTCCCTTGTTTTTTTTTATAATCAGGACATACATGTGGTTCAGTAACTATAAAAGTAGTTTAGATGTAAAGGATTAGGCAGATGGACAGCTTCCTCGTCAGCTCAGCCGTGCATGGCATCGATATCTAGTAACTTAATATTGACTATTTTTTTCCAATATTTCCACAGACACTGTGAGTGTTAAAAACATTCTAAACCATTAGATAGCGAAGCTTCATCAATTTCCAAGTTGAATTTATTCTGTAAAGAATAACTTATTCTTATTCTAAAGCATACGCATTGCAACAGACGGGTAGATGGCGCTAAACGTCAAGCATAATGAAGTATCCGGGTAGCCAAAAAGTTGCTGGTTCAAGTCCCGCCCGTGCGCAAATTATTGGTTTCTTATTTCATCGTTATGAAGATAGTAACTATTTTTACATTTTACAGTTACATGCAGCAGCGATGCAGAACAGCTATACCGATAGAACGTAATTTTCATATCGACGACGACGACCTCCGTGGTGCAGTAGCTAAGCACGCTGGATTTCAAGGCGTCGCCGTTCCGAGATCTCGGATTTGATTCCCGGTCGGGTGAATTCAGAAATCAGAACTTTCTATATTGTCTCGGGGCTGGGTGTTCTGGTACCACCGTACTTTCTGATTTCCATGTCACAAGTGCATAAGCTACTTACTTTGGGATCAGAGCAATGTTTGTGATCGGTGTCTAATATATATACCTAAATAGCATAGGTATGCCAATGTCCAAATGTCCCCTTCCGCATGCGAATGCGACGACTTAAAACACTTAAAATATCACCATTTTTACACTACACCACGTTAAATAGGTACTTCACGTATCTCAGAAGGGGCGCCATCCATTCATGTCCCAAATATCAGTTCCCACTTCCCACCGTTTCCTGTGGGAACGTGGGGTTGACGCCTTCCGAATCTTTACAAAAGGCCGACACGCGCCCCATTGTTCATGCTCAATACCATAATGTTTGTTTCCATTTGTATGACGAAAAGGGTCCTGTCATAAAGTCAATAGAGCAGATTTTATGAATATTATTGTCTGTATTGGTCATTGAGTATTTAAAATATGATGAGTACATTGTCAAGGCTTATACAACATATAACGATAATGGGCAAAAACTGAAAATAGGTTGATTGGAATAACTAGCAGAATCAATTGAACCACTTTTTAATATAGGTTAAAATTTTCAAAAGTATACGATACGATACGATACGAAGTACTATTCAGCCAGGATCAAAGCCTGATCAGGTAAAACCGGCACACCAAATAGCACGATTTATAGAAGGAGGGACACGCTCCGGGATGGAAGAGGAGACCTACTAACCGGAGCAGCAAGATATGCATCAAGTCTGGTCTAGGAATAAAGGGAGAAAGGCGGGTATAATAAGAGGGCTGATCGTTGATGAGGTGGGCAATCTGCCTTTGTGGATACGTGTAGGGGTTCTTCTTGATCTTTGGGTTAAAATTTTCAAAAGTTTGAATGTAAATGTTGCACCATCTTTTTATTAATAAGACAAACCATCACGTGCGTGAACCCGCCTATATACGAAATCAAGCAATTGTTAGTTTTTTATGAACGTAGATAGTTATAATAATAGTGTCAGCGCGGCGCAGTGGCTCGGTGAATACCTACCGAATCCTCTCTCGACAGAGCGTCGCACAGTAGTTCAAAACAGTAATATGTGGGACATAGGGGTTTTAACAAGTTATAGATTCATAAAGTCATTACAAATAAAACCACTGCAAATGAAACTACCTCTCTTATTCACTATCGCTAAAGTTATCCTGTAGTAAGTCTATATAAATTAATTCCATTTGATTTGGTTCGGTAGGGAGAAGCATCAGAAGTTTACTTATTTATTTTTACTTTATTGCACAGTAATAAAATTTTGTACGAAAGGTTGACTTAACGCCATATGATGTTCTCTACCAGTCATGCCTTTGGGCTAAGTAGAAATGATTATGTAAATGATTGTAAGTTCAATGATTTGAGAAGAAAGAGGCATCCTAGTCTGTTTTGCCATTCTTGGCCTTTTACTTGTTAGAACTGGATCTCATTATATAACAAAGTACCAGGTTACTTACCCCCCTACCCCTATCCATTACCTCTTTATTTGCATAATTAATATCCTAATAAAATATAAATAATAAATATCCTTTGGACATTCCCACACATCGCCATCTAGTCCCAAAGTAAGCTATTCAAAGCTTGTGTTATGGGTGCCAGACTACGGATATAATACTTAAATACTTTTTGTTTGTAAATACATACATGATATACATAGAAAACACCCAGACCAATACAAACAGACATGTTCATGCACACAAATGTTTGTATTGTGCGGGGATCGAACCCGCAACCCGCTGCGTAGTAGGCGATTTCTCGACCACTACACCAGACGGGTCATCCTAAGGACCTGACATCATTAGTACTTTAAAGTCATCCGATATACTAAGGGGACTATCCCTAAACGACGTTGTTTCAGTTTCTTAGAATATTAATTTTAATCCCATAATAGGATTAGTAAAAAAATATTTTTTTCCCGAACTAAATAGATTAGGATGTTAGTACACCATGCATTTATGCCAACTAAAGTCATTATAAGGCACGATAAAGCAGTCCCTGGGAGATATTTAGTCCTGTTGGTCTTGTTTCATGCAAGAAAGAAACACATTTTTTTATGGCCAAACTATATTTATATTAGTTATAACATAAACTGTGTTTATATGTTTATATTAGTTCTAGTGAAAATTGATATATTACATGTCTATGTTATTACGAGTGTCTGAAGAACTATCGATCGGCATCCGCAAAAATACGATTTGTCAAAAAACCTCTTATGTTCCTCATATTACTGTTTTGACCCACTGTACGTCGTCCGCAGAGTAAGAAATGATCAGAAGTGCCAGTAAAACTAAAACACTACATATAACCTTAAATAATTTTTAAATTAGGTCAATTTTATAATAAAAAAAAAACATTTGGGAAGACTGTGGTTTTGCGCATTGAACATTACACGTTGCATTATATGTGCTTTCGTGGTCTCTTGTGTCCAACATCTTAAGTGCCAAAATCACTTGCATCTAGCGTCATCTTTTCTTGGAAGTGACGCCCGTTTTTAGGCCGCGCGTGCGATTTTCGTTGAAATGTGGTTATGCGTGGAATACCTCAACCGTAGTTAGTTATAATAATGTTCAAATTATACAAAATATACCATAATCAAAATCAGAATGTTTAAAATCGAGACGAGTTTGGTCGAATAAAAATAACAGGACGATTCTAGTTTTTGGAAGCTATTTTATTAGTTGAGATGCTGTCAAAAATACAATGCAATCTCACCTCGAACTAGCTGTACCAGTGCGTTAATTCAACACTACAGTGGATACCTATTTACCCTTGGAAGATAATAAATTGGATTTCGCAATATATTTACATGCAGTAAACAATTCGAGAGAGATGGCAATCATAATCGAAACGCGAGTAACGCAACAGCCGCGGTGCATCGTTCAGTCACATTTCCCGTAATCAGATTCCACTTTAATTAAATCGCTGATTCCATGTTGGATAGTTCCCGGCGTGGATATGAAACTTTCACGGATTATTGTTTTTAGCGATCCGCTAGTATTTCTTAAATTAAACAACAACACAGGTTCTTTAATTTTATATAGAAGTTTAGTTTTTGATTCAGGATGTTTGCCTCCCATTTTTTTTTGTATATTTACCGTATGGCATGCACAACAAAAATAAGTTCGTATTAATTATTAAAATTACCTAAATTCAATAGCAATACAAGCAATAAGCTTTTCTAGCCGGTACTGTTACTATGAGTTTGCGGCGGTTTTACTCGCTAGCGATGACGAATCTTTTTGTATGGAAAATTTTAGTTTTGCAAGTGACCGCTAGAGGCGCTGTGCGCAATATTTTAAAGACTTTTTTTCGTCGTCGCTAGCGTGTAAAACCATTGTAGCGACATCTATGAGCAACCACTGTCACTACATTTACCGAAAACAAGTCTAAGGAGTTCAAACAATAATCGTATTTTATTTTTCGATCATCTTTTTGTCTTTACCAACGATTGAAGATACGCCTTCAGGGGGGTAATTCAAGCTTGTAAACTCACGGCCACATGGCCGTGAAAGGTCGCCGCGGACTGCTCACCAATAGGTCGCCTACATTTTGACATCCGCGATGGACACCGCTCCAGTGATGCGTTGTATTCACAACATCGTCGCTGCATGAAATTACAACTAGCAATGTCACGCGTTTTTACCCGCTGATGACTTTCAAGGACGCTATTACTGTCATCAATGTTTCAGCACTCGCGGATGCATAATTTTACAAGTTAATGTTTCTTAATAGGTAGAAAGTCATCATCAGCTGTATACTTATTGCGTAAAACCACAATTGTCTTTTTTATTTACAACAAACAAACGTACATACTATAAGTAAGGATGCGAAGTTTTGTCTAATGATGATGCAAAAAGTATTTTTGATGCAAAAACTTACACGTTTAGTGTAAGTTTTTGCATAACCGTGACATCAACAAAGGCGAGATAGCAAGCAAGGGCGAGGCGAGATCAAATGAAAGGTGTAAATGAACCAAAGAGCAAAAACAGACTGATAAAAATTAAATATTTTTATTGAAAAATAAGGTTTTGATCTGAATTTAAAAAAACGCGTTCTAATAACAATATCTTTAATTAAAAAATACACTATTGGTGTCTTTAATCGCCAAGTCAAACCTTCAGCCTTACTACAAATACTAATTGTTACAATGGTACATTGTTTCATGTCTTGGATTAAACAATATTCGAAATTATGTGCTAAATACTGTTTAGAAAAATAGACGGAGCTGCGATGAGGACTGTTATATCAAACTAAATGGTATGAACAGCAAACTCAATTAAAGCCTTGAAATAAACTAGGCATGTTTTATGTTTTATGTTGGCTGCATGGCTTTAGACCTGGAAACCGTAAAAAGGGAAAAATCATTTGTGCATATTTATTGTGTCCACACCACCCGGTGGTATTGTGTTGACGGCTCTGCTGCTCATACTGAGAAAAATATAATAATCTGGGGCTGCAGCGGCATTTTCTATGAAAAATAACGATACTATGGTATCTGACATTTTTGACGTTTGGACGCCGGTAATGCCGCCGGGCGATGTGGATACACCATTTGATTGACACAAATGTCTATGTCTTTTGCTTTATGGTTATGTTTTTAATTAGATTTCGCTCTCGCCCTCGCCCTAACTATCCGCCTTTGTTGATGTGACGGCTATGGTTAAGCAAAAATAAACTTTACGGTCTTAAACATTAAAATACTTTCTGTTTCTACAACCATGACGTATTTCGCCCGATTCAGAACATCGCCTGAGCTAAAATACATTCGTGAGATGTCAAATAAATTTATAAGTCTTAAGCTATTTTCAAGCTTTTTAAATATTTTTTCAGCTCTATATTCATCATTATTTCTTCAACTCTAGCCAGCAAAAGCCTGAAAACAATATATTTGATGTTACCAATCAAGTAAATGTTGCTGCGTTGCGATCGTCAAGACACTGAGGGCTGGTTTTAAGAGCATGTTGTGCTACTCGTAGGCACGCGAGCCCTGGGTTTTAACCAGAAAACGGTCTGGGCAAGGAATAATTCCATAAACTTGCCATTTATATTATGTTACGGTATTATGGTTTAGTTTAGCAAATAAGTATTTTTGATGAAATCTTGAATTAAGTACCTAATTATTGTAATAAAATAAAAGGAACGAGCATATACCAGGTCAACAGTGCAAAACAAAAACACAGCATCTGGCACGTTTAATAGACTGAATCATCCATCCATCATACCTCTAAGTGTATGTATTAAATAACAAATGCATTTGAATAAAGGACTTTATTTTATTAAAAGTTTGTTAGCAATAAACCTAAGCATTACACACTAGTGTTTTACATTCTCTCCATTTCTTGGGGTCAGTAGCAATACTGGATCTCTTCCTCAAACCTATAGGAGCTGCTCTACTTAGTTCAATCATTTAAATGAGATTTTCCCTCTAGCTCTTTTGCTCTTTACATTGGCACAAATAATCAAGTTCATCTTGGAAGTGGATAACCGATATAACAAAGTAAGAACGTGACATCTGCATATTGTGGACAAACGAAACGATATTAAGCACTGTGCTGTATTTTCTACTCTACTCCGTCTCAGTGATGCTTAGATAAAAATATAGCTTTTCATAATTTTCAACATGTCTGATGTCATCTCATAAAAATACACTATACCTACATAGAATCTGAAACAACAGCAAACGATAAAATATAGGTTATATTTCGTATGCCTCCGGAATTTTATAAAATTGATTGATTACACGTATCGCGTGCTTAGCCAAAGCATTGTTTTAGGCTAGCTAGCCTTTCTATTTAGTACCTTTGGTTAGAGTAGGACTGTAGTTTTAAAGTTGGATGAACGTATCTTCATTCTCTTTGAGAATCCGCACCACGAGGATTTCCCGTTAAAAAAAGGTCCAAGATATTGCTCCGACGTGAACTTGATACTCGCTCAGGCAGAAAATGTATATCTCGCAAAATTATGCCCCAAGATCCAGCTTAAATTACTGTGGCGGCTCTAGCTTAACGACACAGAGTACCACAAGCTTAATCGGATTCTTCAATAGCTTTATTTTTTGGTGTGAGGATTAGTTTCAACTCACGCCGTTTGAGGCGATCGGCGCTAGATTCGATGAGAGTTTGTGAATACCAATTTCTCGACCCAGGCGAAGGTCCATATATGGATCAGTGTCGAGGTTGACTTTGTGAATCAACAGGCAGCATGCGTATTGCGATGTTACTTTGACAGTTTAGCAGTTCTACTTAACGCTCAAATTAGCCATTCGTATGATATATTGTGATTTCGCATTCTACGTATCCTACCAATATTATAAACGCGAAAGTTTGTTAGGATGGATGTATGTTTGTTACATCTTCATGGAAAAACTACGGGATGGATTCTGATAAAACCTTACAATAATATAGCTTATTATATCATACATCAAAAGTGTGATTGTGTAAAGCAATCGTATTCATTTGTCAGTTCAAAACGTACGTTATGGTCTGTCAAACGCTTTGTGCTTTGCCTTTTGACAGATCATACCGTACGTTTTGAACTGTCAAATAAATACTATTGCTTCACACAATTCCACCTCAGAATAACACATAGGCTATTGTGACCGCGTGTGGAGTGCTTGAATAATAAACACGTAGTATATATCTTCAGGTTCTTCTCAAATAGATTTATTCCAACAAAATAGCACAAAGATAGGGCACAAAGTCAGAGAAAGTACAAATAGAGCGCATATTCTCGCATGACGCTCGCTTTTATATAAATCAAAACCCTGAACAACGGTAGCAAACAGTGGGGACGATATCCGTTTCCATATCTGAACATTTACTATAATATTTATTTGTAGGGATAAACAATCTGATAATTAATTATATATAATTTCATTAATTATTTAGTTATTAATCTTACTGAATTTAGTTATTCTTTTAGATTATTATATTATTTGTTACAATATTTGAAATATTGAAATAAATCTAACCTTCATTAACCAATCAGAGTCAACTTCCTTTGGCGCGAAAATTAACATTCGATACAGCAAACATAAAAGTCTCATTAGTGTCCCAATAATCTTTAAATATTCAATTTACAATAAATAAAATATAATTATAATAATTAAATCATCTCAAGATTAATCCAAGTAATTCTTATATCATATCCGAATTGAATTCAACATGGAGGACACTTCCGGCATTTCCACAATAAATGTTCATATTATGACAAATCTAGATAGGTGTATAAATTATGATGTATTGAATATATAACGAAGAGAATGTGTAATTTAGTGAATATAGTGGTGGTACATAAGTCACACACAGTGAGTATGTGGTTTAGTGCATTACAGAACGAAGTAAATATATTGGGCAGACTAGGATCGGGAATCATCTTGTAATCACTATATATTTCATATAATCATTTTTGAGATCCAACATTTACGCGGGTGAAGCCTCGGGGCACAATTAATTGATAGTATTCGTATTATTATAATATACAAGTAATAACAAATACGAGTAACTAGCGACCCGCCCCGGCTTCGCACTGTTTTAATGCAATGTTTTGTCGCAATGTTTTATACATTTAAAAAACTCAACAAACACTCTATTTAAAAAAAAAATGCATCTAAATCTGATGCGTTGATTTCAAGATTTAGGCATACATACATACAGAAAACGGGAAACGACTTTGTTTTATACTATGTAGTGATATCTTTTTGGTACAACAATACGCCCCCGTTACAATAATACGGGTTTTTAAAAAAAAACCTTCTCACGCTAGCGCCTCTCGACCAAACTGGAGTAGTGTGATGAAACTGACGAGTTTTTGCCTCCATGCTAATTAATGCTGTGGAAAATAGCAGCTACCGATCGGTAACTAGCGCATAGTATGAGTAGACTAGCTAAGAGTATGGGAACGCGGGCATTACCGGGTACACACAGTTGAGTTTGCGCGTTTGTGTTAAATGTGTAATTTATGCAGTTCTATCTTTAAATTAGTAACGACTATAAAACAAATTACTGAAATGCTTTATGCTATTGATGTTATATTTAATGACAACTAATTATTTATCTATGTTATTATGTATGCTTTTAGTAATGCTGTTTTTTCATGGTTTAGTAATAATTTGATATTTTTTTAAAAGCTTATCACTCAAAAACACATTTATTATTTATTAATAATTTTTTTCATCATAAGTGTTTACACTTTGGGTAAAAGCTTCGTCCATCTTTTCCTAACATTCCTTATGTTTTGCCATTTGCAACAAATTATAATATAATGTACCGACTAATATGTTTTTGGTATGACTTTATTTATAATTTAGTTAATCCTAATGTGCGTTTAATGTAATGTGTTCCTAAATAAATACTTCCTATATAGCAGGAACAATTATTCCTTTCAACTATGGTTCATGGTTAAAAAAGCTTAGGTTTACAAGTACTCTTTAAATCGAACTAGTTAAATATTACAAATAAAAATACACCTATTTATAACTTGAAAGCAGTGTCAATTTGTACTTAGTACCTACTTATTAGTTGTAATTCTTGCAACTAGTCTGTAATATCTATGCAAAGCTTAACCTTACATTAAGTGCTTGACCGTGACCAAATATAACACTACATCGGATAAACAGCAAAACAGCATCTTAAACGATCGTATTATGCAGACAATTTGCAAGTTATTTCAATGGTCGCTATCTGAAGTAGCAATTTAATTCTCAACAAAAAGTCCAATATAACAACGTCGTACAGAACGCAACCTGTTTATTCCCTTTTGTGCTGCTAACTTTGCCAATTCATTATCTCTCCAATAAGACTCAGTAAACATCTCTTTAGAACTCGTAAGTCGAGTGTATTAAAGTTCAAAATGTTCTCTCATTCCGTACGAGTCTATGTGTCCCTAGTATCTGCATCATCGGAATAATTCCATCCATAATATTCCTTTGTACGAAGGGTCTCTATGGTGAAAGTTATTAAGAGATAACATAGAACACAAAGGAGAATGCAGGTAAACAGGATTCGAATATTGGGTTCCAAATGAACTATATATATTTTGGTACTAAACGAAATAAACAGCGACAGCTAGAATTATCGTTTTAAAGATACGATAGGAATACAATACAGAAGTGTGTTTGTGATGTGTACGAGTATTATACTCGTAAGCTTTAGAAACAAAACTTCTCTGCATTCGGATGTCGCGCAGTAAAAGTGCATTGCATTATCTAATGAAGCGTGTAGTTCAAAAATAAACTCCTTTATCTTTTCATAATCAGTCATGGGACAGATATCATTAGATGAATGAACTTTGTTTTACCTTTGTACTATCGGTTGTGTTGTCCAAATACCTCATTACAAAGTTACCAGCCGTCAGTTTAAATTGAAACTTACGTATATTTTTTACACTGTATCGTTTTCTCTTTCTTGAATGCTTATTTACACGGCATGTTACTTATGAGATGCGTGAACGCCGACTAGAATACTAAATCTAGACCTATGTAAGTATGCGCAGGCGCAGGGCGTCGCGTGCGCAGGTCGTCAACACGAAACCAGATCGGACCAGTACCTAGATAGATACGGCAGGCCAGTGGTTCTCAACCTATTATTGTATTAACGATTCAGAGAAGGGAGCTGTGATGATATTGAAGTTCGTATATTGATAATCAGACAGGGGTCGTATAGTTCTCCGTGTCCCACAAAAAACCGGCCAAGTGCGAGTTGGACTTACCGTTGCACACCGAAGGTTTCTTGCTAATTTGAACTGAATAAGGTAATCCACTTAGCTTAAATACCACAGTATTTTGTTGACAGCAAATATACTTTTGGTTTTTAATAGTGTTCGTATGAAGAACAAAGTTATGTTTGCGGTTGCTGAAGATGTGCTGTATCTCTAAAACTACTTGTTCGAACCCGTCCAAACCTATTTTCATTAAAAGGATTTATTAAGATCTACATCATATATTTTTACAAAATTTACACTCGCTTAGTTTGAAAAGTAGAGGGAGGGGGTCGCCCATTTTACCACTTTGGAAGCGTATATCTATCAAACGTTAGACTCAAAAAGAAAATGGTTTTAGGAACCTGTATGTCATTTCATAAGACCTATCAATAGACACCCCACACGCATAGGTTTGTCATTTTTTTTTTCGGTTTTAGTTTTGAGAGGTTTTGAGAGGGGGCCCCACTCTTAATTACCATTTTTTTATACATATTTTATTTTTTGTATATGAACCGTAAAGCGGTTAACGGATACATATAGCTACCAAATTTCAACAGTGTGTTGCTTATGGTTACATAATAAAGTGGCTGTGACATACGGACGAACCGATAGACGGACAGACAGACTTGACGAAACTTTAAGAGTTCCGTTTTTTGCCATTCGGCTAAGGAATCCTTAAAATACCTCTTGGATGATTCGATCTTCTAAGATTATAATCTGCGAGAACATTTTAACGGCGCAAATGAAAATAATATGACCCTATGTTCTGTTTCTTTCATTGCTTATGATGGATGAGTTATCGATGCTTTTTTTACTCCCAGAAATCAGTGGGAAGGCAATCCGGAACGGAGCGAGATCAGGCATAGGACCTATAAGTTGGGAACCAATGAAATAAGAAACCAAAAATTTCCGCACGAGCGGGACTCGAACCAGCAACTTCTTGGCTAACCGGGCCAAACGCTCTACCATTTGATCTCTTATGGATACGTCATTACGCGTGACAGTAAGAAACCACGAATTTCGACAGCACGGTAGCTCAATTGGTAGAGGGTTTGGCCCGGTTAGACAAAAAGTTGCTGGTTTGAGTCGCGTTCGTGCGCAAATTTTTGGTTTCCTATTTCATCTGTATATGAATATAAAATATGACACTGTGAGTATTATAAACATTCTAAACAATTGGGAACCAATGCACTAGGTGCTACCCTCCTATCTTATTACACGCTCCTTACACCGTTCTAAGGCGTTTTATTGCTACAGACATGCCACAGATCTGTTTTTGCTGTAGAAAATGTTTGTTATATTCTTGGATCTGATTGAATATTCAAGCTTTTTGTGAATTGTTTGTTAAGAACTTCTGTTTGATTTGTCTTGTCATTTACTGGCTCTTGCTACTTATGAATGAAACAGTTTTAACCAGTTATCATTAAAAATGATTTTTTCGATTGGTCATGTAAGTCTTTATTGTTGAAATTTATAAAATTATTTTGCTTTAAACTTCATAGCTTTAAATGCAGGATGCACCACCCGCCCTCCCTCAATACGCATGCGGCACAGCTTCCTGCATTTGCCTGAACTAATACTAAACGCGGTGACGGTTCGTGTTGTTAGTTGCCTGCGCCGGCGTCGCTTCGCGGAAATTTAAAGCAAAATAATTTTATAAATTTCAATTTAATAATGGATTTCCGCAAAGTAACGCCTGATTCCATTAATTACTCTTTAATGAAAAAATATACAAATCCGGCAAGGTTTGAACTCGGTTTAAATATTTTGTCGTAACAAGTTAAATTATGCTAGTGCTGTGACAATTTAGGAAGTTGAGAGAGTTCAGGAAACCTGAGAACTCAAAGCAAAACCAGCAGCACTTTAAACTTTGTCTGCTGCAGTGCAGATGTTACTCAATTCCAT
Organism: Pyrausta purpuralis; assembly: GCA_963924145.1. Lineage (NCBI taxonomy): Eukaryota > Metazoa > Arthropoda > Insecta > Lepidoptera > Crambidae > Pyrausta > Pyrausta purpuralis. Next base: position 5,834,169 of record OZ001649.1, on the reverse strand, counting down.
TATTTTTACTCTACTACAGCGGAGCCTAAAAGAAAAGTAATGTTTTATTTAGAAATGCACGCCGCCGGGTGGCTTATTGAGCACCGAAATCTCTACGGTGTGCAGAAATTCAGGTTGTTCCGGATTTTCAGTAAGGATATATGCAGAAACCTCAAATTTCCTTAACTGTTTCCGGCGCTAATGAATCGTAACTATTCTTATTGTTTGCAGGGACTAAAATACTTATTTATTTATTTAAAATTTCATGAAACAAAACATAAAATTGTACATATGGCGGACCTAATGCCAAAAGCATTCTCTACCAGTCAACCATAGGTCGGAATAGTGAAAAATACAGGCGGTGCAAATAAAGTAATGACGACCTCCATGGTATAGTGGCTAAGCACGCTGGGTCTCAAGGCGTCGCCGCTCCGAGGTCCCGGGTTCGATTCTCGGTCGGGTCAATATAGAAATAAATAAAAATCTACATTATCTCGGGTCTGGGTGTTGTGGTACCAATGCTGTGTATGATTTCCATAACACAATTGCATTAGTTATTTACTTTGGGATCAGAGCAATGAATGTGATTGGTGTCCAATATTTATTATTATTTATAAAGTTATAGAGGCAATAAAAGAGAAGAGTGGAGACTAAAATAGAAGAGAGAAAAGACTTACCCAAAAAAAAAGGACTTGAATAATATTAACTATTAGTTTAAATTATGGTAAATTGCAGCAGATACTTGCAGTTTCATAATCAAAGTCCGTTTGAAATGCTTGCTTGCAGTGTATGCGAGTAATGCCAAATCATCGCCTACCGATTGTTATAACATACTTTCCTTATTATCATACTTTATCAACGTGTTCTTTTTTTCGGAAAATTTTACGAAGGTCTCTACAAAGTAAAAGATAAATTTTTCCGAAAAAAATAATTGTAAGAAGTATAATGCACGAGTAAGATTGTTTTATAAATAATAAAATCATTTTATTATTCACCAAGTTTAGTACCGGTCACTATCATTGAGGCGCTCAGTTCTAGAAGTGCTCCAAAATCCTAGTGCTGAGCGGTTTTAGCTTGCGCTGCAGAAGAAATGCACTTAGCTATTAAAATAATATTTCCGGAGTCATGCTGAAGAATGTTATTGGCTCATTCAGACTGAGAGCACTGGCCTGATTCCCTTGAGAAGGAAATAAAATTTTCTTGAACCGTTTCAAATTCTTATTCCGTAGTAAGAATTCGAATCTTGATAGGGGCTGAATTTCGCTATCGTAGATATGACTCATAGTATGATAAGCAGTATCCTACGCCAATGATTAAATAATTGTCAGATTTATTCGTAAATAAAATGAAAGGAGATATTTAATTTAATGCTAATATTTAATTCCACGTGCAAAAATTAAAGCTATTAAACAGTTACAAAATACAAGCGTTAGTCTTTCTTGGTATTTCGAATTATGTAACAATTATAAAATACATGATAATATACCGGTCATAGTACTTTGAAAGGCGATCAATCTCAAACTGTATAATTACATCAATTAATCTTTAGACTACTCGGATCGGACGGACACCACATCAAAAGTTTGAATATGTCAAGAACTATAATTATATAGCTCAAGCGTAAGCTTAAAACTGGAGTATATTATTAAAATTGTCTTCATGAAACAAATGCCACGATGACCGTTCAAAATTAATGTGACCTTCTTATGGACATTAGTAAAAGACTGACTGTATTGTATAAGAGGAGCTTATCTTATGAATCAAGTATTTTAGAAAGACACTTTATTTAAATGGGAAGTGCGCTATAGCTTAACATCCCTTGTTAACAATGTTCTATCATCTGGTTATTTATAACTGTTACATATTATTTTGATTTGTTTTTATTCTATTTACAAAACGACGAATGTGGGTTCAGAAGTCACACCACAGTTGTTGTCCAGAGCTGATATGTGCATGTACCCATCGATACCCCATTTTCTTCCCCAAGAGTTCTTGATGATCCAGAAAGTTTGGCCGTTTGCCTCTCCGTAACCGACGAGGGTGACCTCGTGATTCAAAATAGTTGGAGTGCTGTGGATTGACGATTTAGATTATGATGATATCGAATTTGTTAAAGAGGAAATATACAAAGCGTAGCTCATAAAAGGAGCAAAAATTGCCTCTATTTGAAATTAAGTGACCAAGTTATTCAATTCGAAATGGTTTTGATTTATAATTTATACAAAAATGATATTTTCTAACAAAAAAAAACGAACCAGCTATGTATTGTAAACAGCTTTGTCAAGACATTTTCATTTATTACAATGAGTGTGCTATTTTGATATTGATTCGGGATTAAAACCTTGGATTACTATATCTCTGAGTTTAAACGTTTTGATTAAAATGACCAGGTGAAAGTAACTTAGTGTACTCTGTACAATTTGTGCTCAAATTACAGGCTACATGCTGTATTTAAATATATTAACATAGTATAAGCTGCGATAGTCACAAATCGCATAATCATACGGATGTTCGAAATAGTTTTGACTTTACTATTTGGCTTTATAAAGGAAACCAAGCATTTTAGCTTTGCACTATTATGTTTCACAATTTATATTTTAAGTGCATTTTTGCGTACGTGTGTTTTAAGCGCACTAGTTTTAGAGGTATTGCAGAAAAAACGACGTGATTATATGTAAGAACTACACTTCGGCTCTAAATAATATGAATATTATATTTGACATACCATTCGGGATCGTAGAAGATGCCAGATGAATACAATTGAAAGGGTGTGTCAGCGTTGACGGAGACTGACAATGGCCCATGGTGAACTAAGGCCACCTAAAATTTACCAAAGCAGTTATAACGTTTAGTTTTTTTTAACAAAATCTTTCAAGTGTCCGTTTTAGAATACTGCACTTACTTTCAGAGCGTTGATGCTGAATGGGCTTACATCAGTATAGCCCTTAATCGGGTAGGTTTTAGTCATGTTTTCAATACGACAGAAGCCATCCTGGAAGAACACATAAAAATCCGTAAGGTGAATATTTAAATATAGACGCTTTTGGCAATACAATTTACCGTGCAGGTTTATTTTTAAATTAGAAAGTCAGACATATGGCAACGATTGCACCTGATGTTAAGTGACAATGCCTAAGATGAACCATGTCAACCTAGTAAATCTATTCACTCTCTTCTTGAATACGCCTAAATTTCATTTGCCAGGGGAAACACTTCTGCCAGCAGCGAAATCCACTCCCTAGCGTTCCCAAATGAAATATGGTATGAAATTGGTGCGACTCTACGACATAGGGGTGGAAGTCGCGCCCGTGTCTTGTGTTTTGAAAATCAAAAGGGTCTGGTGAAATTAAATGATGCAATTACTTCGCACACTCTCCCAAATATAACCAGTGAATTACCTTGTTAATGTATTGGCCGTATTCTGCTTCAGTAGGCAAGCCGTATTGCATCATCCACTCATAAGCAGCATTATCAGTGCCGCCTTCGCAACCTGATGCACCGTAACTAAAAATAAAAGGTTTTATCATTTTTTTTTTTTTTTTTTTTTCATATCTTATGTTAATTATGTTTTCTATGATCAGTAAAAAGTTAAAAAACAAACTTAACACTGCACTCTAAATACAAAGGCAACAACCACCCAAATGAAGGCACACATGTATGCTATTAATTTCTTTATTGCGAGCGATATCCACTTCTCATGAGACTCCCTTTAAATGGGGAGCCGTATTCGCAATTCTGGACAATGGCGATACTACTTGAAGTGACCACAGACATGTATTTAGAACACACTTAAAGCTTCCCATAAGCTTCAGCATATTTCTTTTATTTGGTACTTACGCCCATGCGCAGTCAACAAGCGCCTGATTGCTGAGGGTCACCAGCCTGCCTAAGGAGCGAGCGAGGGCACCTTCCATAGAAGCAGTGGTTCCAAAAGTCCAACACGAGCCACAAGTTTCTTGGTCTGTAAAGGGAATTATGGTTACCATAACTCGATACTGAAGAACACAAGTGTTTCACTTATGTCATGTAAGTCCCCTACATATCGATTTACAAAAATCCTTTTAACAACATATTTTAGATTAAACATTACATTTTTTACATGTAAATTATTTATTTTTTTCTATTTTGTCAGATATTGATTCAGTATTATTCGCGTAAATAATGTGTTACCATTCATGTAATATAAATAAATATGCGCTAGACAGTTCACTAAGTGTTTGGTATCGAAGTAACGAATTTTCTTTCTTACGTTACGAATACCAGACAACGATTATGACGGGAACGTCTTCTATAAATACATAATACATTTAAGCCCCTTGCGGGATTCAAACCCGCGACTGCATAGTAGTCCAGAGTTTACCACTACACCAAACGCGTCGTATGCCGATTTATTCCGTGTTCAAACGTATACCGATTATATAATCCACCTAACACTATCTCTCGATTCCTTAACCTTTGTAATTGAGGTTTTTGAATCATGTATCTCAAACAATTTGTTTGGAACATGCTAAATCAATGAGTTTTTAAAGGGCACTGTATAACTTTTAACCTGTAACGGTCTACAAATGCCGTTTACTTACTCTTGACAGGCGTCACGAGGCCGTACAATCTGGCATCATATTCCTTAGGTAAATCCTCGGCCAATACATCCAGCTGGGCCTTTGTATACGGGAACGGGATTGTGCCAACTTTGCCCTGAGGCCTGGCCATCAGTCCCCTGTATTTGGTGAGCTCCGCTTCAGTACGATCAGCGAATTGGTTGATTGCTAGCTTGTAGCCTAGGTTCTTGCGATTGGTTTGAGATATTAGCCTGAAAAACATAAACTGTGTTCGGTCACTAGGAATATAACTAAGGCATAATATGATCTGCCAGATTCTGCCACTAATTATGCCGTTTAATACCAAAATTAGCGGACCCAGCAAACTTTGTTTCGCCCCGGCTCCATCCTGCCTTAGCCCCGGCACCGCTGAACTGGATGTCCTTAAGTTTTGCTCCTGGTTCTAAGCTACCTCCTTACCAATTTTCAGCCAAATCTGTTTAGCCGTTTTTGTGTTAAAAATAGTGTAACTAGCACGACTTTCTATTACATAGGTATATAGATATATAATTTACTCGTATAGCATAATTTCATCATCATCATTCGAATCATCATCATCATCAATAATCAATATGTGATTCAAGAAATTATGTATTACCGAAAATATTTTTAACGTTACTCGTACCTCATGTTTTTCCTGAAGATAGTCTTTCTCATTTCATGTTCTCCTTCGAAGTATTTTTTGCCGTGCTTTGTTTTGTAACTGCAAAAATATAGATGTAATATAATTCCATATCACTGACTGTTCAATTTAAACTGACTGATAACTTAATTATTGTTGTTATCGTGATATTTTTAAGAACTTACACGTTGAATGCGTGTTCTACGTGAGCATCATTTTCAGGGTTCAGGAATAGGAGGCCTTCTGTAACTGCTTCATCCTTCATTGTGTACATTCGGGGCTTTTGACAATCTAAGAAGATTAAGGAGATTAATGTCGGGCAGACAAAATATCAGTAAAAACATAGATATGTAGGTAGAAACTCACACTCGTGCATATTAAAAACGCTGTAGTCAACCTCTGTAAGGAAATTGAAGAATTCCCATATTTCATGTTTATCAAGTGTTCCAAGCCACGTGTTGTATTCTTTCTCTTCGTACCTTAAAAATAAAAATAAATTTAACTCATCCCATATGTTTCTAATGCAATTAGTAATTACATATTAATTAAACTGACAAACAAATTTTAGAATTCATACCGCACGGCATAAAATGAAAATATATAAAATTGAAAGTATAAAAAAGGGTTTAATTTTATCCCGTTTATACGATTAAATGCAGAGATTTAAGTTTTATTTGTATTCATACTGTTCCGTGAAAAAAAAACCCGGTCGCCTTGCACATGCTAGGGTACACTCCAACCTAAAAAATCGCATTATAAGCTGCTGATTACTTTTAAAGATCTTAGTTTCTCAACATTACATTTTTGAGTAACTAGTAGAAACTATGAGAAAGATTCCGGATAAATTGGGAATATTCCCAGTAATTTACCGTGAGTAAAATACCGGAAATTGGGAATATTCCCCGCGGCCATCACTAGCCGGCGGCCATGCTGCTCATGCCGCAGCGGCTGCCGCAAGTACCGCAGCGGCTTATTCCATAGTATTTGACAGTTCATTAACATGTGCCGCCGGCAATGCAGCCGAGCGGTGTATACGGTGTGTACACTATAATATAACATCTAAACAATAGTCCAAACATTGTTAATTTATTTCTGGTGAGGGTGTGTCTCTTACCTGACTGGCACCCACGCTTCAACATCATCGTCATACAGCGCCCAAAGGGTGTACTGCTTTTCAACATTGATTTCTTTCTCTTGGTAAAAGAATTTGGTGGTTTCTTTGTCATACAAGAGGTCTTCACCTGAGTGAACATACAGTTTGAATGAGTTTCATCGGATTACAATTTGCACAAACATTATCCATTAGTAAAGTATTGATTACTCGTGTTGTAAAATTTATAGTAATCAAAGTGAGTCTATCTGACTGAGACCTCTTAGACCCTTTACACTTTTAGCAGCGATGCAGTCGCGATGCTAACATACGTTAGTATCAATGCAGTCGCCAAAATTCAGTACATAATTTGACAATTTCCAGCTTCTGCGCGCGCGACTGCATCGATGCTAAAAGTCGCAGTGTGTAAGGGGTCTTAAACTTTAACCGATGGACGGATTTAGATAAAAATTTCGATAATTTGAGTCCCGGTAAACGACAAGGGATATTTTTGATCTTGTTTTCTTTAGACTGCTTGATTAATTATGAGAAGGATATTTTTAATTAGAGAAGCCGATGTCTTGTGTGTCTAATTTGAAAGTATACTCACAAACTTCTTCGAAATCGTAATCATCGAGGTTAGGCAGAATGTCTTCTAGTTGTAGTCTATGGTACCTGTTGCCATTTATTTTGTTACACACAAGCTCTACATCTCCGTTCAAGTCGGTCTCTGGATGAATCTGTGGATATATTATTATTATTATTCATTTATTTAGACATAATTATATCATACATGAGAAGATACGTAGAAGAACTAAGGTAACGGACATAGCCTTGAGATTCAGTAAGCTCAAGTGGCAATGGGCAGGGCACATAGCGTGAAGAAGTGATGCCCGTTGGGGCAGGAAAGTTCTAGATTGGAGACCCTTCGACCAAAGACGTAGCGTAGGACGTACACCAACAAGATGCATAGACGACCTTATAAAGATCACAGAATCAAACTGGATTCAGATCGCTAGTGATCGGTCGCTGTGGAAAGCCGTGGGGGAGACCTATGTTCAGCAGTGGACGTCCTTTGACTGATAATGATGATGATGATGATGTCACACATAAATTTCGAATTGTAACATTAATTAAAATGTTTGGTGAATGTATGTGTAAGCCTGATTTGATAATGATTTTCAATGGGAGCCTTCTTGTGATTTAGTTTGTTTGAACGAGCTTTTTTAACTTAATCGATTTGAAAAAAAGAGAAAGCTTAGTCATTGGGAAAGCCTGCTAAAAAAATATGCTGCAAATGAGGGAAAGGGGTTTAATAGGTAGGACCGCTAGTTTCTAATACAAGCTTTGGGATTGGAGGTTGTAATGCATCGTAATATTTACCTCTTTTAAGATATGAGTAGTCATCACTTTCACGTAAGGGTCGGGCGGCTTTTTAGAAGTGGCTTTACAGAATTTTAACCTAGGGTTCAAATGTCTGAATGAAGTTACTTACCTCGTACTGAACGCCGAACCGTGTCTGTTTTGAGACCAAAGACTTAACTGCTCCACCGTTGTTGTCTATCCTAGATGCATTTGGAGTTCGCCTGAAATCATTTGACCATTATGCATGCGATGCAGTTTTGAAAGGTAAGCGGCTCAGCTTTACTATAAAATTAGTAATTCGGTTTGCAATTTCACATGATACTTATAATTTTATTATAATAAATAATATTATAGGCGATTCAGAACGTTCGATAAGCCATTCAGCTTGGGTTTCGACTAGATTTTCTATTCACTTTTAAAATAATGTCGCAGTTTGATCGGATGTTGATATGTCAATTTCGTAAAAAATATAATAAAGCAAGAAAATAAAATAGTTGCATCGGACAAATCCACGTTATTACAATTTGATTAATATATGAATGTTATCAAATCGTGAATCCGTAACCAAATAGATCTAAATCGAGGAGCTGTTCAATAACTGACCTGGCAGTATCCTATCCTTTTTTATAGAACTAATGTTCTAAATGATTAGGTTGAAGGAATCGTAAAAGCTTAGAATCGGATAAAGGCTGTAAGTCATCGAGGTAGACTATCAATGATATTTAAAACGTGACTTACCACATCTGATAATCTTCAGAAAACCCAGCAAGCAGGTACACACGGGTGGCCTGGAAGGAATACGTTTTCGGCCATTCCAGGGTGGGAATGTCTTCGTCATCTTCTTTTACTACTAATAAAAGAATAAAATAAATAAATTAAAAGTGAAAACTATCATGCCGAAATGTGCGAAGTTTACACTTTTTCCACTGTACTTTACAGTTGGTTGGACACCAATCACAATAAATTGCTCTAATCCCAAATTAAGTATTTAACTATACTCTGATTTTTAATAAGATAAACCCAAATGACATTGGTTTTGGTGGGTGGACAGTTTTTCGTATTTCAAAAATAGTGATATTCTAAAAATAGTAAATAATCGAAGATTTCAATTGATTTAATCGTTGTTTTTATGTCATTATATAATAATGAAATAGTTGCATTTTGAATTTGTGTTGTGCAGAAAATCTATTAGAAGAAATTAATTTAAAATTAAAATTAAAATCAGTTTAAAAACATGTTTCTTACAAATATTACCAGTATCAATTATTTATAGAAAGTGGTAAAATGTCAAATTAGGTAAAATTTATACAATAATATTGTATATAGTAAAATAAATTGCTATTGCAAGGTATTTTTTTACTCATGAGGACCACTGTTTAATATATTACATTTTGTTTATACCTTTTTGCAACGTTTTAGATGTATTATTCATCTTAATAAATGAAATCTGATCACAATCATATTTGTTCAATTAGTCGCATACTCTTTACATATTAATCGGACTGTCACAACACTATTGCACTACGCTTGTAACATTAAAAAAAAGCAAAAGTGCGATTGAAGCTGTCATTCTAGTCTATCTAGTTAGTAATCGGAGTATAATTAACTTTTGTTAAGGAAAATGGAAATCAGACACAAACGGTGGTACCAGCACACCCTAACCCTAACCAGACTAAGTAGAAAAATATGATTTTTACTGACCCGACCCGGAATCGAAGATGGCGATGCCTTGAAGCCCAGCGTAGCCACTACTAATAGTTCGGAGGTCGTCCAGAATATTGTGTGTGTACCGAATCTCACGCTAGTAGTAAGTACGTCTCATAAAGAGGTTTTAGATAAAAAGAAACGAAATACTTTTAGAAAGCTTACCAGATTTGCCTTGGGCAATAAGTCCCACGGATAAAAATAATATGCAGGATAACCACATATTTGCACACCCTCCAGTGCAATGTGGTTTTACAAACTCTATTTAAAGGAAATTCCTACTTTCATGAGTTTATATACCCATAATCAGTGTTATCACAATTTTGATAATAAATTGCAATACATGGCTTTGGTGATCATTATGAAAACCTTAGCATGGCCAAAGTTTCGTATGGACAAATAGGACACTTATGGAAAAAGTTGGTCGCAATTTAGGAACTGTTTTGTGTAATAATGACATTGAAGGTTTTACTCGGAAAGTGTATGGAAAATTTTAGTTCTGCAAGTGACCGTTAGAGGCGCTGTGCAATTTTCCATAGACTATTTTCACGTCGTCACTAGCGAGTAGTACCTTCGTTAACTCATCTTACGGTACAGTAGTATTTAACATTGATGACAGTTTATTACAATGAAAAAAATAATTAGTATGTGTTTATCATTGAGGGGGATATATTTATTACATGTTTTTTTCGTATTGAAGATAAATAATTACGGTTGTTTAGTAATTATACTATTACAAATTCTAAATTAAGTAAATGTACGTTTGTGGCATAGCCATACTATTATAATGTTTATAATGTTAAACGCGTATATTTCAAACGTTGTTAATTATCTCTCTGAAAAATAGTTGTTTTATTTTGATAAGATAAATATTATGACATCATTAATTTATAAATGATGTAGGTTACCCGCAGTATTTCAGTTTGGACGTAATGATTCAAGTAACTTGCCATAATGTTCATTTTAAGTTATGTTTGAATGAAGAGATGAACTTCATTGTTGTTTGAAAATATATGTATAAATGACTATTCAATGTATTTAAAAAAAAACTCTAAAAGGACTAAAATAACGCTAATAGGAAAAACAAACTCATTAAAAGTCGGTACATGATATGCGTATGTAAAGTGCTGCTGTCCGTTAAGGTTGACATCATGCACCGACTTCAAATTTTCCTCTTATTACCATTATTTTAGCCCTTTTAGTGTTTTAAGGCATTTAATTTTTGTGATTCATTTTTGCCGTTTCTATTAATTATTTATGTAACACCTGTTTGAACTAAAATATTAACTAAAACTTTCTCCTTAATATAACAAATACTTTTCAAAAAATCTGCATCAAAATCGGTCCAGCCAAACGCAAGATATTCGCGGATGATAATACAGGTCAAACTGAGAACCTCCTTTAAGTAAGTTAGATACACATACATACACTAAATAATGCAATGCAACCTTGAGGAACAGGACATTTAAAAAACTTCACCAGTACCTACTTGATAGTAACAACAACATAAGTTCTGTCTGAGGATAGATGTAGTTTGATTAAAACATGCTCTGTATTATAATATGACCGCCTTCATACTAATAACATGTCATGAATAATATTATTTGGTGTAAAAAACATATATTTCGGTAACGAATACTACATACTTACAATTACAAGATACAGGTAAAGTCAATTGAGTAAATAAATAAGTAAATCTAGAAACTTGATCATAATACTATTAAATCGGTTATTTCTTAATTACGAGTATCAACCCAGATTACCAAATACAGATTAAGAACGTATCCCGAAGGAAAACTTTTTTAATGCGCAAACTATGTAGAAATTATTATCTATTTAATGTGGTAAGTATATAACTTTTATTTGCGGTTCCTCATTAACTTCCTGTCTGCTGGCTATGTAATTTTAAAAATATGATGTGAATTCTAGTGATATTTTCTTCTGATTTATATTAGCTTGTCAATAAATCTCAATCGTCTGCAAAGCAATTACATAAGGGTGTTTACAAACACAGCTGGTATCTTCAAACCTTTCCCGCTGGCTTAATTAGTTGCCCCGTCGATATAAATCATTTGGTAATCGAAGATATTACCGAGCTACAGATAAACTAGTTTTAGAACACTTCCGTTGAGATCATATTTATATTCTGCTAGCGGTTCCCTCCGGCTTTGCTCGCATAAATATTGACTGTTATAAGTTTCAGTCCAGTGGCAAATCATTGTTGGTATTTCAACAGAACCAACATACTATTACCATGGATTGAAATTAATTAAAATCTGTTGAGCTGTTTTAGGTGTCTCGTTTTTACTCTCACATTAATAAGTTTATCTACATAGTGTTGCTAGTACGAGATTTTACAGATTCCATTGCAGTCTGATAAACACAGAATCCGTAAAATGGTATAAGTTTGGACCATAAAGTTAAAATTCTTGAAGGTTTGAACCGACATTTTGACAGTTTTGTGGTTAGAAGCGGGAACGATAGCGTTTTGTTATAAAAGCATTTTTACACACGAGTTTTTTATTAACAAGAGTATTTTTTTTAAATCAAACGAACTTTTTATACTTCTAGATGTCAGTACACATTTATGGGTTACATTGAGCTTTTAATATCCCCAAGAAGTTGCTATAACCAATCTGACCAATCCATTAACTTTTTCAGACCTTCATGGTGTTCGGTAGTGGCCGGTAGATCTGTTTGCGAACGAATCATGGGTTAAAAGTGACACTGATTTTTGAGTGCCCAACTTTTACTAGAGTATTCCGTTTTGACATAATTTTACCTTTAGTCGTTCTTGATAAAGTCATAAACAGTGAGAGTTGATCAATTGACTCACATGTTTCCTGTTTTAAGAGGAAATGAACTCAAGTTGTTTATTCGATCTAATTAAACCTGACGACAAAACACTTTCACGTTCTACATCAATTTGGCAAGACAAACAGGTTAATTTTATAACGTTTGCTTCATGAGCAGTAAAATAAAATATTACTTCCTCATTTAAGGTACCTACTCACTCGATTTATAGATTGATTTCATCTGTATTAGATTGCTTTGTACGTTTAATTGGAATTGGTCGTAAAATCAATTAAGTCCAGGATATAGCCAATAAAGTTTTTCGACTGGAGTACTACATAGTATTCAAATAAAACTTGTGCATCAAAGTTTTCTTCGCTTTAACATCGTCTTATATTGATTTCTTTACGAAACATACTTTTGTCGAATTCTCACTATGAAACATACTTTTGTCGAATTTAACATTATTTAAAAAACATAGAGACGCATCTATTCAAGTACCCATAAAATTAATATTTATTTTAAATAACTCTATGATGTTAGTAATTAAACGACAGACAGTTAATTGTACAGTAAGTTTTAAACAAATATTATATTAGAGGTAGTCAGTATTTATTAAATAATACAATACGGCAAAATATGGAGAAATTGTATGTCCAAAAAATGTGGAACGCTTCACGATTTTGCGTGTCATCCTTGCGCAGGGGCCATGCTAATCTTCTCTGTATCGTTCCAATTTTAGTATATGTACTGCCGAAGCAAGTACACTTAGTGTATACAAATTTTTGTATATATACTTAACTAGATCAAAAACTTACATAGCGCGATTTAGGTAGGCAATTTCTATGGATCACTCTTTGTAGCGCCATCTGTTGACTGTGATAAGCACCTTTACGTTTATTTCTGGCAACAATGCCGCGACGGTCAAGTGGTTCATGGAATTCGTTAGGTATCTATGTTTTCTTTTGTCAACCGAATATTTAATTTATTAAAGAGTAATGTATGGTAAAGTAAGTCCAAGATTATATTTCAATGATTCCTTCATACAAATATACTGATGATCTTTGCCCGCGTTGCCAGTTATCGTTTACATCTATTGTTCCGTCCGGTGCTGTCCAAGTTTCTATTAGCATTAGAAAGGTGGTTGATAGCGAGAGGTTGAGCAGCTGTTACTCTATGGAGTACGGTGCAAGGTTAAAACTTAAATGGTTTTCAGGAAAATATAAGCTAATAATAATCTTTAAATAATATATAGGTAGATAGCAGAAGAAACAAATTCTACTGTTATAATTAAATTAACTAGACAAAACGAAAACCGAAGATAGGTAAAAAGATTAAGGCAGAATGCAAGCAATTCGTAAAATTGCTTTATGCTTATCAGTTAACCACGCTTCATGCTCCCCCATTTATTCTTAATCCTAATTAAGTTTCAAATCAATGGTAAACATGTAATGCCTATTTTTGTGAAGGAAAATAAATACACTTATTTATTCATTATATCTATCAGCAACATAAACTCTACATTGAAATATTAATTAATCCCTCAAGCGTATGTGAACGAGACACAATGCAAATTCTATTGTTATGCGGTTGCCTGCAACCGCTCGGGTGTTGAGTCATTAACATATCAATATAAGTTTAAGTACTTATTATAATAATGTGGCTTTTGGTGGTAATTATTATATTTACCCAAAAATAAAGCTCTGCATAGTATTGGACGGCTTCAGCTTTGCATCTCTATCCTTTCAGGATTATTGACAGGTAATAAAATTCTTGCTGGACAGAATGTTTTTGTTTTTAACAGTAATCGAAATAATTTAGCCGGTCTCTTATGTTTAAACCACAGTCTTTAGAAGTCAGTGCGCCCTATTTAAATCAGTGCGACCGGCGACTCGGGCACGCAAATGCAAATTTTATCTTGATCGGGAGTGAAACTGTCCCGCAACATTCCTGCTTCGAGCGGGCAGCGGCCAAACTTATTGATATAGCGGCCTTTCTAAACTAAATGCCGGACTTTCTAATAGTGACTCCTGGTTTGCTAAAGTGTATAAATAAATAAATATTACAGTCCGTTTTCATCTGAACGTCGAATATTGTAAACAATCGTGACATTTCTTATTAACGAAATGATTAATTTTAAAATGAGATGAACACAAAACTCACAACTTACATGGGAATTTAATTGTTATATACTGATATCTTATTAAATCAAATAGTTTATTAATTTTATTCTCTGGGCATGAAAAACGCCGTTTAGACAAGATTACAAACTTGCTATATTGAAACCAAAATAGAAATACAGTGTTAGGTATCAGAAACCACGATAGAATACTCTATCACTCTTGCATTGTGAATATTCAGACTGAATAAAAATTTCCTAGATATCATTTTGATCAGTAACTGAAACGGAGTTCTTATCTTTGAGATTGCTCGTTACTTTAAATAAAAGTTTGGCGATTAGGATTGCATTATATCGATACACAGGTTGGTATGCAAAGGTGTGTCAAATGTGTGTGAAAAATTAGTATAGTGCATTGAAAATCGCAAACACAACGGGTCTTAATGAAAACGGTTATTATAAATATTCGCTGCTGTACATTGCGGCTGATTTGCATCGGCAAATAGCAGATATTTCACTCGTATTGACAGTACAAGTAGTATGAATCAAGAGGAATTAAAAACCACAGAAACGATTTCGTCATCGTCTCAGTCGACCTATATGAAGCGTCTTAACTAATAAGCCGTATCCAATTGAGCCCATCAGGCCAATTGCTCTTAATACAGGGATTGCTGTGAGATGGCTCATGCCCGAATGTGATGCGAAATTTTTAATTGCTAGTGGAGGGCGATGGACGAGTTTAATTGTACAATTGATTGGTACACAACTTTTGGGCACCGTTAGACTAGTGGATACAAAGATAGAGTTAATTTATTTTTGCTTGTCGAATATTAAACACAATCTTTTCATTCATTTTTCTTAAATCATTCATTTTAAAATAAGATAAACACAAAACTCATCAACTATGTGGGTAATTCATCGTTTAACACCGAGATCATTCCAAATAAAATAATAAATACATTTTATTCACTATTATTATTTTGAAAGTTCTAAAAGATTAATCGACTAGCAAAGAAAAATAGACTTTAGCACAAGTGCTATTATTCTGTTATGTAATTGTCATGTAAATCTAACTACAATACTACTGAAATACAAAATTAATAAAGCTTATCAATGCCTTTTTTATGCAAGAAATAAAGTAATACCATCCATCATATTAACTAAATATATTGAGTACAATTAACACAGCATCTAAGGTGTTGGATAGATAACGCATGTTTCATTGTATGTATCATAAAAGACTGTTTGACATTTGAAAAATAAATACCTTATGATAAAAGATATCTATGAAAAAAAGTAAAACCCGACTTCAAAACCAAAATGCACCAAAAAATCTTAAATAAACTCTTGACCTTTAGTTGAACAATGTCTTTTTGGAGTCGGTGCTCTGATAGTTGATAGTTCAGATGGAAAAAGCGATGACACCGACTCCAAAAATAAATTATTCGCCTAAAATGGATCCTTTTCTTTAAAGAGTCAATAGTTTATTTAAGACTTTTTAATGCATTTTGATTTTGAAGTTGGTTATAGGTACTTATTTTTAAGTTAATTTTAATTCCAAATTTTCAGTGATTACAGGAGGGGTTGTATCTTTTGACTGTGTTCTTAATAAGCTACAAATCATTCACAATATAACACGTTTGTGCACTTGTGTATTGTTCCGTATTATTTAAAATACTTGACCAAAGAATACAGGGACTCATTTCTAGAGAAAACCAATTATTCAAAACAGTTTTATAATTTTTGATACAAATATACTAGATCAGGATAACAATCAGCGTGATAACTGACCTATAGTAAAAAGTACGATTACACCATAATTACGAATAGCAACAATACTGTAGTACCGCTAATTATCAATTAATTTCCTCGCCATTGTCAGTGCGCGCGCAACGTGTCTATAGTGCATCGCGCAACGCTTTGTTAAAAAATACGGAGAAAAATCGGTTTATAATGCGCACGCGTCCTTTGTCAAAAGGGGGCAGTAGCGCCCTCTGCAACAGGGATGCTATCGGAAATCATTCTCACGGGTAAATCAGTGATGGTCGATTTCTTGCCAGATAAATTATAGCTCGTGCATATTTTCACCCGTAACGAATTCGACATTATTTTGTTACATTTACTCGTAGTTAAGCAATTCGCATTTAAAGATCCTTGAATAACATGATAGAGACATAGATAAGTTAAGAAAAAACTTTTAACTTCTAGTATTTAACAACTTTTTTAATTGATCACATGCTAAGTATTTGTTTCCTAAATATGAATAATAAAACTTATCTTTACGAGCAATCGAACAAACGAAAAAGACGGTTCTACCTATGAAATAATACATGCTTAATTTTAAGGCAATGTTAATTAAAATTTAATAACTTGAAGATGCTCTTTATGATGCCCATAAAAACTTAATAAAACCTGTCAAGATTATTACCATCATTCAAAATGAGATCAGTAGCAACAAGAACTCAGCAGTAATTTGTTATTATTGGATTGTAACAAGAAACGAATTATGAAATGGATTAGTACAAAAAGCGAATGAATTTCATTTTGTGATGGTTCCCTAGGTCCATACGGGTAATTTTGCTGTAAAAGTAGCTTTACGAGCTTGTTATAATTTCGTTTTCATATTTGGTGAACAGCCTTCTTGTTTAGCTGATGATAACTTATGAAAAATATACTTTTTGCTTACTTAGCAATCTCATTTGTTTCCAGAGATGATATGCATTACAAATTGAAACTCATTTGCTTTTGGGATACCCACTTATCTTTTCATTTTTTGGACTGTGTTTTGTTTCCATTATCAACGAGCAGCTATTGCTAAATCTTGTTTGCCTAAAGCTTTTTATCATTGCATATTTAATATTAATGCAATTACATACTCTTTATGAGAGAGTTAAATGAGCGATGAGAGTTTTAGTACATGTGATATAAAAAGTATCTACAGTTTATATTCTATCTATCTACTGTATCTTAGTATATTGATTTGACAGCGACCTAAAATGGTCGTCCATTTATAGAAGCAGAGGTCTGAATCGAATCCTATCGCGAATCCTAATTCAAATTCGACTGGGCCCTACTCCGTGTTTCATCAGATCATGCGGTGTAGCAAATGACCGCACATCAAACTCGTCGGTGCGGCATCTTACGCAGTTGTAATAGGGCTGAATTTGCAACAAAAATGTATAACTTGATGAGCTGGTGATTGTAAATACCTACTACTAGTGCTGGAATGAATCGGTTCGTTGGAACCAGCCGCGCTGGCGGTTCGCCAGCCGCATCTGCTAATGCCTTGGTAACGCTATCACCACACTTTGCATTCGGACTTGAGCTGAATTTTAAATGTGAGTAATTAAGAAAGGAAGCCCTGTGTAAGCCGAAACGGGAAGTGAATAGTGATGAAATTAAAAGGACGAAGAAAAATGCTTGGAGAATTTGATACGACAACCTTCGGCTAGGTACGCAGGCTCACCGCTCCTCGTATGTTTCTAAGTCATTTACAGTGACAGCTACACGACTCTGGAACTCTCTTCCCCTAGATATAAAAAAGACTGATTCGAGGTTATCCTTCAAGAATAAAGTTCGCACATTTCTGAAAGAGTGAATAATTGCATAGTAATATTATTGTTATATGTATGTATTATTGCTTTATTTATGCTTATGTACGTATAATTATATATATATATATATATATATATGTGTATATATATATATATATATATATATATATATATATATATATATATATATATATATATATATATATATATAATATGTTTATAGTTAAAGTTACTATTTAAATGTAGGTTTATCTATTTATATAATATATTATAATATGTATATTTATTATTATAGGATAATTCGATGCAGTCGCAAAATGCCAACCTTTACACAATGCGCTGCTTTTAGCATCAATACAGCCGCGAAGCAGAAGCTGGAAATTGTAGAATTATGTACTGAATTTTGGCGACTGCATCGATGCTAAATTAAATTATTCATTGCGTGAGTCGCGATGCTACAGCGTGTTTTCAAAACGCGCAACTGCATCGATGCTAAAAGTCGCAGTGTGTAAGGGGTCTTAGAGATTTGCTATTCGTTATGGCGTGAAGTGTAATGTCCTTTTTTATTTGCTTGTCAATTATTGTAAACAATCTTGACATTCATTTTTAACAACATTTTTTATTTTAAATTAAAATAAACACAAATCTCACCACCTACATAGCTAATTAATCATTGAACACTTAGATCTATTTAAATAAAAAAGTTATTTAATTTTATTGGATGATCAAACGAACTTACCTTAAGTGAAGTTCGATCCAAATTGTC
This sequence comes from Pyrausta purpuralis, assembly GCA_963924145.1. Lineage (NCBI taxonomy): Eukaryota > Metazoa > Arthropoda > Insecta > Lepidoptera > Crambidae > Pyrausta > Pyrausta purpuralis. Next base: position 5,815,579 of record OZ001649.1, on the reverse strand, counting down.
CTGACTTCGACGAAGAGATTTAATTGACCATGTAGTATGCCCTACTACGCGTCCATTCACTCGCACACAGGTTTAGCGCAAGAAAGAGAAGGTAAATGACCTCACTCCCTCCCACGCCTCACAGCACTGCCAGCCGCCTGTCGCTCATTCATTTCAGAGCAAGGAGACCGATGTATGAGATGTACAACATTGATTATACTTATTGTAATGGTGACGATTATTTTTGCATAAAAAACGTACACGGGAATTGGGAAGGGTGGGACCTTAAATCTCTTCGTCGAAGTCAGGACAATTTGGATCGAACTTCACTTAAGGTAAGTTCGTTTGATCATCCAATTGTCCTGCCTTCGACTCTGAGATTTAATTGACCATGTAGATGTTTGGAGTAAAATCAATGTTGTTACAATAGAATAAGTTGACATCTCTGATGTTAGTAGTGATTGATCATTAAAACGATCATATTAAACAACAATTCATTGTTCATGTCGCTATCTTTGACATATACATGTATCACTATTACTAAAAAACATTAGTTGTATGATAACTATGATAAGTTATAACTTTCTACTAATAAAAATATCTTTATTAGAAAGAAAGAATATATTTGTTAGTATTTTTTATTAATGATTAACTAAAAATTGATAATTTATTTATTTTAGTAATTTTAAGCTGAAATAAAGCATTTCTGTTTAATTGTAGCATGTTATAAAAATTGCAAACAATACAGAAGACGTATTGTTGGGCTGAGACGGTTTGCGAATAATATAGTTTTACACACTGAATTTGGCACGTAAAACAAATGATAATTTTATTACGAGGAAAGCCACATACAGAAAACACTTTTTGGTTAGCGCCTTATCTTTGGTAAGATAAAGGGCGTGAAGGTAATGTCGTCTGAAAAATCGTTATCTTATTCTTGCAGTATTTAGCATATTTTATAATTATAGTTTTGAAATACGTATGTACATGCTATTCTATTGCTTTTCAGTATGGGATATGTAGGTATTAATGCGACTGTTTGAAAAATATTCGATCGAATACCAAACACATAAATAATATTTTATAAATTAAAATTTCGAATACCTGAGAAAATTTATATACTTAATTTGGTTATAAAATGTGTTTATGATTTGTATAAAAGTAATTGATTAAAAGTTTCATTCTTAGGAATGTAATTATTTTAAGATCATGATTATATTCACGGGTGTCTATCAATGATATATGATTATTTGCTGTGTAAGAAAAAGAATACAATAATTCAATGGCTTTGAAATATTATCGTTATCAGAAAGTTTAAGGCATAGGTAGGTAGGTAATGATTTTTTATGTATTATTTATATTTCATTAAGTATATTAGTTTTTTTTTTCTAAATAAGATTTAAAATCGGCTTCTGGGAGCTTTATAAGGGCAAACGACCGCAAACGATTTCTCCGATATAAGTTTTGGTACCACCCGGCCCCGACCAAATACGTTTGCCTAATATTCGACTAATCGACCAGGAATGTTCGCCGAGTATTCGATAGTCGGCACATGTTCAGATTTATATATATGATGTATATGATAAATTTAATCATAATTTTATTGCCTGGGTAAATGTCTGGATTACTTTTAAGGATTACAATAAATATCAATCCTATGTTTCAGGTTGGTTGCTATGAGTTTTTTATTTATTTAACTTTATATATATTTTTAAGTTTGACAAATATTTGTAACATATTTGGCTACAGATGAGACTTGTTTTAATATTATGAGCTGTGTCAAAAAAAAAACTGATGATGACTTAGAATAAGGGTACCTATTTTGACACGAAATCCAAAAATAAACGGATATCGTATTAAAAGTACCTATGTCATATCGAGATCCCAAGGGTAAACTGGTTTTATACATATTTAAAAACATCTTTACATGTGGTTAATAAAAAACATAGATAATTTGGTTTGAAATAATTAATTGATTCAAATTTTAATAAATAGTCGAATCACATGACGTCTTACGCCAGAGCGTAAGAATTAAGGAAAAGTCCATTAAAAAAAATCATTTTCAAAATAAAATACTTTTTCTCAACCATACCACCCGACCTATTTTATTATTAATTTTTAATTTTCAATTGTTCCACCGTATGTAAGTAACTGGTGAATATCAAGACAAAATGTCCTTTGAAAAATTATTAAACACAGTATATCGAATACTATAAACATCAAACAATAAAATGCATATAATAGGTACCTATTTTATTGCTTATTAGAGCAACGTTTTCAAGGAACAGTTCCTTAATAACTTAGTGGCTTTCCGGGGAAGATTGTTGGGGAGTGGGTGGATGTAATTGATTACAAAAAACTGATGATTAGAGAATATATTTACTTGATGTACTTTATTCTTAAATCACAGAATAAATAGTAGGAAAATAAACATGGTTCATATTTCCAATAACTCGAATTAGATTATTATAGTGCAATTTGATTCTAATGCTGCATTGCATTTAGGATACGTCAGTTTTTTTAAAAATATATATATATAAATAATAATTTCCTAGCCTTTTGTTAAAAAAATATTGATAGTGATATTTTTGTAATAATGAATATGGCTTGTATTTATTTCACGTCAAACGTAGGTGTGTGTGTAAATGGCAAATAAAAATAACCGAATTATATGAAATATTGTAATAATACTTGAGAAAATAAAATTGTGTCAATTTATATGCTTTGCTTATGCATTTCCATAAAAAGCAAAAAAGGCATTATCTTCATAAAATGAGGTTGTTTCAATTTAATAGCTACATACTCTTATGGTATATCTAACAATGTGTCGATAAGTTTTGGTTTATGCTATCTGCCGCATACTTCAATACAATAGAACGTTTGATTTGAATTATTCTTAGGTGGTGCTTGAAACAAGGTCATAGAAACAAAGGTCAATTCCAGGTGACCAAAGGTTGTCACAATTTTTACTGGGCGTTGGCTGGCTTTTCCAAAGATAAAGGACACAGATCTTTATTAAGTTTTCTCGACTCGAGATTAAGTACCGAACTTTGCGACGGTTAAATGAACGTATTCATAAACAAGCATATCACTTTCACAGCATATTTTTCGAAAAACGAAATAACCTCTAAAACAATGGAATACAGCGCACCCTAATAAATCTTATATGACGGTAGTACTATATTGATTTCGGGGTTTGATAAGATGTCTCATTGGCATATTTAAAAAAAAATACGCTTTCCAGGTAGTTGTTATTGCTTCAGTAAATAAAATCTAAGCTTTACCGAATTATTTACTGAGAAGTTGATTTAATCTTAGTTGGATATAAAATAAATACGGCAAATTTCCTACCATTCAGAATCATACATTTGCCAGGTATTTAGCAAAGCTCATTCTCATTTTTATTATAGCTGTTAAAATTAAAAGCATTTAATGGAGTTTTTAAACGGACTGGTTTTTATATGGACCCAACCATATTTTGGTACGTCCTGGGCAAGCTTACAGCTTGCTTGCTTGCTAGTTATAATCAAAGAGCCAACCACAAGCTAAATAGCTATAGGTATGAGCAGAAAGCAGAATTGTATGTAGAAAAATCTTGCTTTCTTAAAAAGTACATTGTTTTCTTTTTACAAAATCTATTAAATTCAATATTTTAAGTAGTATTATTAAGCAATTTATGTTTACCATAGCATTGTCTAGTTAGACAATTTTATAGCCATTGGCAAGAAATAAGTACAAAAGAGTTGTGATCAATGGATAAGGACCCAAACCACCCGTAACTATGTTAGCTATGGTGGGATGCTATGCTACCGTTTTTAGAGCTTTGTGGAAAACATATTAGGAACGTGTACTGCAGGTTGCAGAGTACGTGTATTTATGATTAAGGTCTAAGTTGTTAAAGTGTTTTTGAGTCTCTCATGTTTACTATTCTGAGTAAAAATTTACAAAATAAATATTAATTTATTCGATTTGAAATAAATAATCTGCCAAAATTATTACTTGGTAAACCATTTTATTGCTATTTTGGTTTGTACGTGTGATAGCTCACATTATGCTCCATTTTAATATTTGCCTAAATATTGGCTGAGACAAGTGTTCGGTCGTGGTTTTGCCACGAGTGGAATACGGTAGCCCGTAATAAGTACATGTACGTACGGCCTTAAGGTGATATAACAAAGCATTCATAAGAACACATACCTTTTTTGGTCGGATTCTGATTCCGAGTGCGAGACGTTTAAAACACGCTGGAATTGTGACGGTAGATCACCGTTGCGAAGCAATTCGCGGCGCGTCATGGGCCACACACATCACAGGTATGGCCGGATGAGTGCGGGCGAGGGCCGCTGATTCATACTCAGAGGCCATAGTGGCGCATCGTCAGCGCTGCTTAATATTAATCATGAATGTCTTTGGCTGTAATTTATTATTATAGCATCAAAGAACAATTGGCTGTAACTTCAGCTAACTTGTTTCCCTTTTTTCGCAATGAAAATGAGGGTAGGATATTGGAAGCAACGCATACCAAAAGTCTCAGATAAGATCTAGAATAATCTAGATAATTAGGACTGGCTGACCTCACGTGTCAGCTCTGCCAGTATTTGCTACAGATCAATATCGCGTATTGATTCGGAGCGGAAAATGCGGACTGGCTAGCATCGCGTGCTAGCTCGGCCGCGAAGCGTAAAGCATGCATGGTGCAGCCACGCTGGGTAGTGCGTTTTACTTCACATTCACTTGTTAAATTAATAACAAAAACATTTTTGAACTAACATGTCACTACAAGATAAATTTCGTTTAGCACGAAATAAAAACTTAACGGTTATATACTGTGGTTACTGCGTGCGTTGGAACGGCGCGCGCGCACGGACACGAATGAGCGACAGGCGGCTGGCAGTGCTGTGAGGCGTGGGAGGGAGTGAGGTCATTTACCTTCTCTTTCTTGCGCTAAACCTGTGTGCGAGTGAATGGACGCGTAGTAGGGCATACTACATGGTCAATTAAATCTCAGAGTCGAAGGCAGGACAATTTACTGATATTATTTAAAAAATCGTTTACAAAATTCGACAAGTAAAGAAAAACGAACTTCAGATGTGCAAAGCTGTTTGTTGTAATAAATATTTTTTCGAACAATAAATTTCAATATTATTTAGCTCTTTACCAATAACTAATGGTTTCTTAATGGTAAGAAAATCTTTGGTCGAATTAAAAGCGTAACTTATACACTAATTAAAAATCACCACTAACGATAAGATAGTTTTGGCAAAGCCAACAAACCAGTACGACACCTCTTAATGTATTGTTCGAGTATTCAAATGAGTAAGTGACGACTATCAACTCCCAAGTCGGCTGATAGAATCAAAAGCCCTGATAATCTCAGCGGCGAAACTTTAACAATCAATTATACATTTTAGTGTTCAGATTCGCCGTTTAACAGCGACTATCAAAGCCGAAAGCAATATATTCTCATTAACGTCAGAATATATCGGCGTTTTTATTTGCCTTATCAAAATCGCAAGCCATTCATTTAATTAAGGCATTCCAAACGATGCCCCCATAGATTCTGATACTTACTGAAACATTCTCAAAATATTTGGTCGACTCCTTTTTGTCTTGCGTTTGGCGACGGCGAAAGAATTTTAATTGAGTCTGACAAGATTTGGAAAAAAAAGGAAATGTGAACTGTATTTAACGAAGTGTTATAAATTTATAATCCAAGTAAGAATCGCTGAAAATATTTGTATATTAAACAATTCTCTTTCAAATCAATTGATTTGATCTATTTACTACGTGTAGGTACGTGCACATCTAAACGGATATGACGGATATGGTTTTAAACAAATTTTTTTCATGGACTATCCTGACTTCACCCTGTCATGTTATAGTATCACGGAGCGAGTTAGAAGCAATGTACAGTGAAACCCCTGTAGTACGATTTTGTCGGGACCCAGCCAAAAACGCGTTAAATGCGGGAAACCGTTTATAAGTGTGAATCGACATTAATATGCATTTATGAACTCGTTAAAACAGAAATTGTTAATCATGAAATGAACATAAGAATACGTTACATTAAAGAATAATATTTTTAACATATAGATTAGAAATTAAAGCTCATAATATTTAAGTTTCATTTCGCACCTCAAATTGACCATAAGACAGTTATTTAGACCCTATTTTTCATAAATTATGACGAGTTTCACCCAAAAAGCGGGGAGACGAATCGTATTAAGCAGGGAACAAATGTATGAAAACATACTCCGAGTGGTAGGGACCGAACGTTAATCAACATTATATGCGGGAAATCATATTAAGCGGGGACGCACTATCGTGGTTTTACTGTATTTAGGTATGTATGGTTGTAAACAGTCGTTGCGCTTTAATTATTATCCTCGCAAGAACTAGAACTATTAATAAACTGTCTAGAAAAATACCTTACAACTTGTTGAAACTTGAAAAGAAACCCGCGCCACCGGTTTACAGACCTTCAACGTCCAATGCCTTGAAAAACGAATAAATCAATACTGTCCTAGAACTGGCAACAGAAATAAATGCATTGAATCCGTAATAGGACAAGGCTGTGTTGCATTATTGATTCCTACTATCAATGGATATTGAGAGTTACAGGGCGATTTGGGTATTGTGTTGCTGTTGAAACTTTGAAAATAGCCTACAATTTCGGCCCAGTTTTATAATTGGCTGTATCTATTTCAGCATGTGTTTATGTGCTCATTACAACGGTTTCAATGATATTATTGATGTCTGTACATATATGAATTTCATAATTCAAATATATTAATCACAACAATCCAAAGCGGCAACGCAGCCAACATCACAGCCTTCCTTCTTACTTCTTCCTTCCTACAAGGAAACGGTTTCGTTTTGGAATAGGTAGGATTTAAGTTTTTTTTATTTAATAATTATCATGGATGTCTTAGTTTAATTTTTTTTTGGTCTGATAAATGTATTCGATCAGATAACAAAAAATATTGCTATCTACTTCAGTACTCAGCCGTACTTTGATACGAAAACAGTTCAAAAGTTTCAACCGCTCTTCTAAGTAACCAACATCTGGCCTGTCTTACTCCTGATATGGCGCCTGAATATGACTTCCCACGGTCATTGATGCCATCTTTTTCTACAGCAACCCTTTTAGTCTCGTTTCAATGTTAATGGAACAGACGCGTCTTTCAGCACTCGAGCTTATCAATGGGGCGGTCTAATGACGTAAATAAGTACAGCTATACAAGGAACAGGAATTTTATTTCCAGACTTCACAACTAGAATTGTAAAATAAACAGAATGCTTTACGATGTTGCAGTGAACCGGTTGAAATGATTGTAACTCGTCTTCAAGATTTATAATTTCGTACAATGATTACTTCAAAGTTAGAAAAGGTATATATTTTTTGTGTATTACTTCAAAGTTAGAAAAGGTATATGTTTTTTGTGATTGCACAAACAAAATAGACATAAGGTATCTGAAATCTTTGAGAACAATACACACTAACAAAATACATCTAGGCGTAAAACATTGACGATGCAAGGCAAGGTGTAGTAACTTTATCATCAACAAAACAACATCCGAAATGGGCTCTTCCCGAAATGGGTTCGACAAAAAATGTGACGGGGCACAGGTGCATAAGTGTGTTCCGTAAGAGGCGACCGTACATTGTGAGTATTGTGACAATGTATAACCCCCTTCTGTTTAATACAATGAGACAAAGAAATGCTGTTAATTGCTGTTGCCTAAATCTGTTCGTGTATAGTGAATTCAAGTATACTTAAAAGGGTTGCAGTAGCAATCACAATGAACTAATTTGATTCTTATATAATTAAAAATAAACTTTAAAAAAAGTAAAAACCGACTTCAAAACCAAAATGCACTAAAAAGTCTTAAATAAACTCTTCACCATTGAAAGGAAAGGAATTCGTTTTAGGCAAACAATTTCTTTTTGGAGTCGGTGCTGTGATAGTTGATGCTTGATGGTCAAAGTGATGGCACCGACTCCAAAAAGAAATTGTTTGCTTAAAACGAATTCCTTTCCTTTCAATGGTGAAGAGTTTATTTAAGACTTTTTAGTGCATTTTGGTTTTGAAGTCGGTTTTTACTTTTTTTAAAGTTTATTTTATTTCTTCATTTTTAGTGATTAGTGGGGGGGGGGGGGGAGTTGCACCTTATGATTCTATTTTTCAAGAAGCTACAAATTACCTATCATAAGTTCCGTCATAATAATTACTGAACTCCTAAGCGTTAAGGAGTTCCACCATCAGCTCAGCCCCACAAGATGTTGACTATCAGACGTAACAACACGTCAACATTAAAATTCTAGTAAAGAAACACTATACCTGCCTTTAAAATTTGAGGGTTTCCCTCCAAAAAGAAATTGTTTGCTTAAAACGAATTCCTTTCCTTTCAATGGTGAAGAGTTTATTTAAGACTTTTTAGTGCATTTTGGTTTTGAAGTCGGTTTTTACTTTTTTTAAAGTTTATTTTATTTCTTCATTTTTAGTGATTACATAAGAGGGGGGGGGGGGGGGAGTTGCACCTTATGATTCTATTTTTCAAGAAGCTACAAATTACCTATCATAAGTTCCGTCATAATAATTACTGAACTCCTAAGCGTTAAGGAGTTCCACCATCAGCTCAGCCCCACAAGATGTTGACTATCAGACGTAACAACACGTCAACATTAAAATTCTAGTAAAGAAACACTATACCTGCCTTTAAAATTTGAGGGTTTCCCTCGATTACACCAAGATTCCATCATCAGATCACAAAATGAAAAAAATGGGACCAACTAGAAGGTACACCTACTAAGTAGGCGAAAAAATTTTTTGATTCGGTCGACAAACGACTGAGATATGAGGTAACATACATACAAAAAAAAAATAATGATAAAAAAAAAAAAAACATACAGTCGAATTGATAACCTCCTCCTTTTTTGAAGTCGGTTAAAAACCAGAAGCGTTCAAACCGATCACTGCCATAAAAAACCTTCCAAAACTTTTGATAGTAAGATCGGTTTCGTTATAGACGTGTAGGTATTATGTTGACTAACGCCCACCTAAAAGACGTGACCTTTATAAAACCCAATTTGATCTGAATATGCTTATCCATTAATATCATAAGTCCCTTATTGTCCTTAAAGTTTTGTGTAGGCATACGTCGGAGATAGACGGGTGTCTGGCACACCCACACAAAACAGGCCTAGCTTCATAAAGCGCTTCAAAGCAAAATTATGGATCCTTAGTACTTTACGCAGTTTCTTGGTGCTCAACATTCGTAAGCGCTTTACAGTGCTACCAATCGCTTACTTTGGCTGTATACATCCATTTTGTTTGAGCAGCTAAGCTCGGCATTGCATTGCCGCGCACGCAATGAAATGTTAATATTCTAAATCTTATAGTTTTAGTGTTAAAACAAATGATATTGTATATTTCTTTACGATCTTTTGGCCTAATTAAATTACATCTTTGGAGTATTGTCCTCTTGAACTTCCTATAATTTATAAGCGTAGAATCTTCAACTTTTTCTAGTTCCGAACTTCAGAAGCTAGAAGACCATTGGGTAGATATGCCATTCAGCATTGAGCTACATTTATTAATACTTACTTTCATGCGTTATCTATTAAATACCCGTCGATCCATCACTCCACAAGACTCCACATGGCTATTTACATTTGAAATAGCCCTGTTGGGTAATGTAATACCAATTAAAAATCTGATAAGCGGATCAATCTCCTCGGTCAATTTCGAATCATTTTGACACACGTGCCTAATGTATCAAAATCGTACCTATCATAGATCCGGGTCTCCGATATGTAGCGCATTGAAAGACAATCGATCTATTACGGCTTCATAATGGTGAAAGGCTATTGTTTCTGATTCGCGGCACGATATCGATATGTGTATCGATTAAGTGATCTATAATGTACAGTTATTAAGTAATTACTGTTTACTGTTACTTAACTTACTGTGGCTGTTGCTTAAGCGGTATGATAGTAAGGCTTGCAACTTTCGGCATGTATTTTTTTTATCCTGTCCATAAACTGGTGCCTCAATTTTGTTATATTTTTTTAAACTTTTAACTATTGCCCTTTATTTAGGGTATCACAAAGTAAAGTGATTATCCACCTTATGATAGTGTTTAGATGCGCAATCACTGTCACTGGACAAACGCCAAACACTTCGGTGTAATATCAGCGATCGTGGCTAAGATAATATAACATGTCGTACCTTAGAGACAAATTCTCTTATCTCCATAATTCTCATGACCGGTCCCTTCGCTCCAGTAGCTCTCTCCAACTGTTCACTCCGCGCCACTCTTCTGGCTTCATGTCCAATTCATTTACCCTCACAGCCATTTAAATTTGGAATGGCCTCCCAAAGACAATACAAGCATCAACCTCTAAATTCTCTTTCAAGAAGGCCCTCCGGGCACTTTACAAGGAAGAGATACCGAACTTGTCTCACTGACCTCTTTTTTTCTCACATGCGTACCATTAGTATTATTATTATGTGTATGTTCTATGTGTATGTTTATTATTCCATAATGATTAATTAATGTATACGGTAATTATTATGTAATAAGTGTATGGTATGTTTAGTTTTTGTAGTTTTGATCAAGCTCTCTCTTGTGCCTTTCTATCACTTCCTTCGAGCCGCCAGCATTTTCTCTGTTTAGACCTATGGTTAACTGGTAGAGAATGCTTTTAGCATTATGTCCACCATATGTACCTTCTGTTTGTGCATTAAGTGTTTAAAATAAATAAAATAAATGCCCATTTATCAAAGGGACCTCTTTACACGTATGGTTTTTGTTAATATATTACTATTAGTAAGTGTTAGAGAATATATTCCTGACTTATGTTCGTTGCTAACTCTACCATTTAAATGAAAACTTGTCTCATTGCGGTTGACACGTTCCGCTTTCATCGCAGGTCCTAATCTCGTAAGACCACAAATACTCCGATTTCACGGACAACTAATTCTCCCCTGTTTACGGTTCAACTCCATTGTGCGGAACAATGATGAGACAAAAACGTCTGGGGTAAACGCGGCTTCAAAGGCGAACGACACACCGACCGCAAAATTTTACGCTTCACGCAAGTACGCTATATGCCTGTATTATGAGCAGTATGACTCTGCAGAAAAGTTGGATTTTGAGTATCGATGGGAAACAAGTAAAACATAATACCTTTATGTAACCTACATTAATATATATCTAATTGCTACAAGAACATACATCATCAAAAAGATATTACCAAGAAAGTCAAAAGACCAGGTGACCTCTGATGCGGTGACTTTCATATGTTTACTTCGGAATTTTCTGAAAAAAATCGCCTACACTACTACAACTCCTTTAAACATCGAGTGTTAATAAGGTTTTCGCCAATTACCTATATAAATAATATTGAGTGCATTGAGTTGAGTATGCCGCAAATTTAGCCTATCTAAAACAAATTCTCTTGTTATTTGCACTAATTACTAATGATGAATAGCATTCGACATTTAAGTGTAGCCTGCCCCTTATAGCATACGCGGTTGGCGCGACAAATCGTTGGAACGAACTAGATGGTTCCTGTCATTGTGTACCGCAGAACTACCGTGAATCACTTGTAAGGGAACTCTAATAACAACACTAGAGGGTTCTCACGGTTTGCATGCCGTTTAAGTACCGTGTTTGCGAATGAGAGCTCTCTCTTCCTCGGTTGATGATTCCAAATAAAGTTATGGGTTACGATACGTTTTGGAAGAACATTATTGCTAATGCAACGGTTGATTATGGACGCAAAGTTGCCTGTCTGTCGGTCTTTTACAGACTTTATTTTGGACAGCGTGTACAAGAACTCCATGAGCTTTTCCTCCATTCGTTTTTTACCACCGTATAAACGCACCGCAGGCAACCACTCATACCGTGTAGATATTCCACTGTTGTTGTTGAACTAACCGCTTCTCGTCGTCGTTATAATGCGCACAGCCAAAGAGTAGAACTTCTTGCTCGTATCAGTGTTCCCAATGAAATATAAGCCGAAAACTTTCAAAGGCAGAGTTAACAGTATTCATCATCTTCATCTGGGTAAGCTTGCTCCATCGTCGACACAGTCTAGGCCCAAAAAAAAAACCAAATGCACTAAAAAGTTCAAATAAAAGTTTGAACTTTTTAAGGAAATGAATCCATGCTCTTTTAGAGTCCATGCTCTGATAGCTAATGCTTGAGATAGTCAAAGTGATGACACCTACTCCAAAAAAGTTACGAGTTTATTTGATACTTCTTATTGCATTTTGGTTTTGAAGTCGGTTTTTTCCTCTTTTAAGTTATTGTTATTTCTTTATTTTTAGTAATACAAGAGGGCAAAGACCTTTTGCACCTAATGACTCTGTTCTTTAAGAGGCTACAAATTACTAATCATAAGTTCTATCATTATTATCCCTGAACTCCTAAGCGTAAAGGAGTTTCACCAAAAGCTTAGCTCCATCCAATGTTGACTATCAGACGCACAACACGTCATCATTAAGATTCTAGTAAAAAAAACAAGACGTGCCTTTAAAACTCGAGGGCTTCCCTCGATTGCACCAAGATCCCATCATCAGATCCCGACTTGGCAACAATGGGACCAACTAGAAGGTATCTAGGTAGTCTAGGTAGTCAAGTTTTTATTTTCAAATCGGTTTACAAATGACTGTGATGTGAGAAAAATAAACATAGTCAAATTGATAACCACCTCCTTTTTTGAAGTCGGTTACATAAGAGATAGGTATTTACATATGGAGAAATATTATTTTCATATAGGCATTTTTTTTTAAACTGTCAGATTGATGGTAATGTCATGTATTTTGGTCATCTTAAGTTAACCATATCATCATTATCATTATCAGACGCAGAATGACCACTGCTGAACATATGTCTCCCCCAAGGTTTTCCATAGCGACAGGTTGCAAACACATTTGTAATCACAGTTCAAAAAGATAGATTAACTGCAAAATCTATCTTTATATTGATAAAATACAAGAAGATACATTTCGTTTTGCGTAAGTAAATAGAAAATTCTGTCCGCTGTAATACTGATGACATCTATTTAATATTCTTCACATGAAAGAATATTGTAAGAGTCTTATATATCGGTACAGTAAAAAGTTTATTTGTAATGCGATGCTGTGCAAGAACCTAGAGTCGTCTGAAGGGTGTTCGTCTAGACAAAGTGACTGCTAGGTCAGGGTGTATCGGCATAAATAAATTACGAATGCGCTGATTTGGGAATAAGATACCGAAGTCGGTATCGTTGATTAAATTTTATAATTTGGTTATTTTGTCTACACAATAATGTATTCAGTATCTTCGGTACTAGCGAAGATTATACTCGCTTGTGGTATAACTTTCTCTTAAGCGAGTATAATTTTCGCATGTAAACTATACTTAAAAGTATATCTACTTTTCACTACCATATGATTTTTGAATGAAATTTGGATAACACATTTCACAAACGTGATGTGTAAACCTTATTAAACAAAAAAATGGGTTTGCATTTTGGTGTGTTTTAAAATTTTAAACCAGAGCCATAAGTAACTAGAGATTGCAAAGAGTTGTTAGAGCACGTTTGATAAATCTGTTGAAACAACAGCATCGTCCGTCTATTTTTTAATCTGGAATATTACCCTTTGCAATGGTCCACCCGTGCCTACCTTGGTTTATTGCTACAGTGACCCGTTTATTTTCATCACGTACTCGACAGCACGTCACGTCACTGCCTTTCATTCGTTAAACGAAAAAGGGGAACGCCGAAATCCCGTAAGCACAGCGACAAATTTAACCTTTTCATTGTGTCATTATATTTAAATGCAGCAGGGTGTCGGCACATTTTACCAAAAAAATACGATCACCTGTCGTAAAACGTTCTGGACGAAAATAAACTGTATTGTAAAGCGGAAAAAGAACATTTTGCGAAGCAGCGTGAAGTCGCAACTTAGTTCCGCTTTAAATAGAGAGATAATTTGAAGCGCGAGCTTGAGAAAGTGAGTTTAGATCGTGACGTCTTAATGTTAAGGCGTGTTTCAGGATGTGGAGGTATGATTTTTTTGCCGGACAATGGAGTAAGTAGTTGGATTAGGGCTAGGGGAAACACAGTGTCAGCGTGCTACGTTACCGTTTTGTATTGTCCCCTGCGTCGCCACTAAAGAGCCCGGAGTCTTGAAGGCACTTGATTTTTTATGCACCGCCCTTGCTTTTGCTCCTTATTTGCACAACCTGTGGGAATACTCTGCTTGCTTGAAAATTGTGTTGGGAGTTTGGGATTGAGGGAATGCTTGTAATCTGTTTTCTGGGAGTTTGCGTTACATTACAGGTTTCAATTTACTAGGACAAAAATGTATTAATAAATTAGTTTGACCTAAACGTAAAAGATAATTTGTTCCTTATAAAACTTTTTAGGGGTTCCGTAGCCGAATGACAAAAAACGGAACCCTTATAGTTTCGTCAAGTCTGCCTGTCAGTCTGTCAGTCTATCTGTCTGTCCGTCCGTATGTCACAGACACTTTATTCTGTAACTATGGGCATCACGCTGTTGAAATTTGGTAGGAAGATGTATCCTGTTAACCGCCTTACGATTCTTATACAAAAAATTAAAAATAATGATATTTAAGGTATTATTTTTAGTGTCATACATGAAACTAAAACAGAAAAAATGATTTTTTGTCAAACCTCTGCGTGTGGGGTTTCTATAGATAGGTCTTTAAAAATTACATAGGGGTTCCTAAACCATTTTCTTTTAAGGTCTAACGGTTGATAGACAGATGCTTACAAAGTGATAAAATGAGCGTCCCTCTCCCCTCTAATTTCTAAACTAAGTGAGTATAATTAAAAATAAATAAATATGTAACGTAGAACTTGTCAGAGACTTTTAATGAAAATTAGTTTGGACGGGATTGAACTAGTAGTTTTAGAGATATAGCACATTTTCAACAACCATAAAACACAACTTTGTTCTTCATACAAATACTATGAAAAACAAAGTTATATTTGCTGTCAACAAAATATTGTGGTATTTTAGCTAAGTGGAAGTAAGAGGGTTCCCTTCAGTAAAAGTTGGCACGGAACCCGGAGTGCGTGAGTCCGACTCGCACTTTTACTCGTACTATTATATTATCTGGGCTCGTACTGAGACGGCTTTTATTAAGTTTCATCTAGCTAGGAGGTAATGTATTTCGATCACATCACGTTACCCATGTGTGGTCATGGGACATCATCACCTCGAAATCAGTCATGGTGATTATCACCGGTCACGAATTCAATAAAAACGGTCATTATGGCGACTTATCAAATCGCGTACGGGTAAGGAGTCAAGCTCATCACGGAAGTGTGGGAAAAAACTCATCGACTTTATGTCTGTAAATTGAATATACTTTGAAAATGAGTGAAAGGTATTGCGGATAATATTGTATATTCTGAATTATGTCATGAACATTGCATTACAGTAAAAAAAGGTGTTTACTGAGTGATTATCTGCAATTATTATCTACTTTTTGCTTTTTACTCCACGAATATAATGGGGTTATTTGAAATCTATCTAGCATATTAAGAACGAAACACATTTTTACATAAAATTGTAAAATAAACAGCAATTTGAGTATTTCCGCCAGTAAGTAAGACCAACCTGTGTAACTGATTCCTTTCTTTGGAAACATATTCATTGAGTACATTTTCTTCAAGTAATACTTATCACCGTTACACTCTACGAGTCTTTTATTTGCACTATTCCCAAATGACAGCCATTAACTTCTCTCCGTGATTATCTGTGCTCGTAATTATTGTTCATTTGTGATCGAATGCTCTTCTAACGCAAAAAGTCGATTGCTGATAATTATTCTTAATTGCAGTGTTGGAGCGAATCGCCACATCCGCAGTGCCTCGTGAGAAAGCTGACCGCTTTTTATTTGCCATCTGGTTTAGGAAATAATGCTAATATCCTTTTAGTATTTATTGCTCTGGAACCGAACATTGCTTTTATGCTAAATGGTATTACAACTTGAAACGCATATTCGTACAATCTTTAAATTATGGCTCTCAATCATTTAAGAATAAAGCTTTATTACTTTGATTTGTCTACACATAACACATATCTACAAGGATTTTGATTCCGTGTATGTTTACAGGTAGTTCTCCGTAAATTTTACTTTTATGACTCATGCTTCAAAATCCTTTTGCAATCATATATTGAAATCCCTGAAAAACTAGCTTTCTTTTGCGGATAAGTGTAACTATAGACTTACGAGTAAGCTAGAGAAAACGATAGTTCCTTTCTTTGGTTAAGCTTAAACATTAACTTATGATTTGTACCGTTTTCTGATCTCAAAGACAGTTTGCCTTCGGTATTTATAGTCCCATTGTCACCGGCCTAGGCCACGTGAACTGCACTTTCGATAGAGCATGTGGAATTGGAGTCGTCCTGCAAGAACTTCGTAACTTTTTGGCATATGTTGGGAATCGTTTAATAAATAATAAGATTTATACAACACAAGCCAATGTTTGGCAGCAATCAATAGACAATACAATTATTTCTGAGAGGCCAGAATAAAGACCTCAAATTCGTAGCGACGTAGTTTTACAATTACTATGCAAGATAATTAATTCATTACAAAGACATTGTTTCACCTGTTCAAAAAATGAAATTGTTTATTTTGTCTTGTACGACGAGCTCTTGAAAGGGTAACATGCATCGTTGGAGCTATTTATAAGCGGTCCGCTTAGCGTTTTTTTGCTTTGCCCCCGCGCATCGGCGTGTGCGCACCTGCGCCATGCGATCGCATGATTGGTCGGCGCTCGAGTCAATAACATCTAAGTCGGGCCACCCTTGTGTTCTTTGCCCTTATCTCGTCTCAACTTGTAATTGAGTTGTGCTGTTCTGCTGTTGTATTCCATGATGTGATGGTTTTGGGTCAGTGAACATGAGTTGGAGTAGGTACTTAGCTACCAGCAGACTGCTTTAGATTCAATTGAAGTTATAGGAAATTGTCTTACAGCAGAATGTACACATCACATAACAATATCATTTAATATTGCAAACTTATCTCGAATGTTTCATATAATGCACTCATCTTTAAGTAAAGCTATGATGATATGGCGTCTTTATTTACCTTTGTTATTTTCTGTACCCAGCGATTCTGTTATTCAATTAAACACCATTTCTTCTTCTTCCTTGCCTGCTCCCTTTACTTGGGGCTGGCCCTCCTCGTGCGATGGCACTAGGATATTTTGTTCTGGGTTGTCTGTGAATCCAGCTGTGCTTGCTCAATATCTTTATAGACGTCCTCCACGTGGTCAGTGGTTCTCCTCTATCTTTTTCCTTTCAGGAAAATGCAAAGCTTTTTTTAACAGGGTATTCGTCATCTCACCTCATCACATGTCCAAACCACCTCAATCGGCTCTCGACCATCTTTGCCGCCACTTGAAACACTATTTATCAAAGAAAATATTTGTGACATTCGTAGCCAGTCTTTGATTAAAAGATACTCTTATACAAAAAGTGACAAAGAAATGCCGCGTCAAAACATTTATTTTGCCCGATACATTAGTCTCTGGACCAATCACATCGTTTGATCTCTTAGTTCCAGTTTTGGGGTTCAACTCTAAAAGATGTTTTCCATATTTTCAGCTTTAACCTTAGCGTTACTTCGTCAACTAGAGTCGAAAATACAGTCCGCACGAATATAGTAGACCTCTAGTTACTAAAGTATGGGCGTATATTAAAAATATTGTAATTTTACGGGCGCAATGGACGCCACATACCTGCGATCGTAAGATAGTTGATAAAATGTTAATTAAAACGGTGTTATGTGGACATTGTTAACTTATCTTTTTAATTTATGGATTTGGTTAAGGTCATCTTTCAAAGGTCATTTACCATCGAAACAAATTGATTAGTCGACTTACATAGTTCTTGAAATCACATCATATATGATTGAAAAGACTAACGGCGAGTCAAATGTTGCATCTATTGTGGACAAGAAGACTTATGTGCAGCACGTCTATGGCTGTGCATGATGAGAATGACAATGATTCTGAAGATATTTTGGTGAGGACTTCTGTGATATCATACTGTGGAAAATACGACTGTCTGTGGCACCTGTCCTCTGAGATTCAAGTGGTTACGTTAGACATTCACAGATTGACAACCGCTGATAACATTTAGCTGCTACTTCGACTATAGCGGCCCATTAAACAAATGGACAGCTATGCGACGGCAAATTGATTGGTATGATAAGTCATATTAATTGTAAAAAGTTATTATTGTTATGGAACTCATGCATAACAATTGAAAGAAAATGAAGTCAGATAAAACTTGGAACTATGTAAAGAACATTCAATTCTATGCGTTCTGATTTGGCGCCCCTAATTGTGTTGCACACTATGACTCTGTTTTTAAGAAGCTACAAACTACATATCATAAGTTCTGTTATTATAATTACTGATCTTCCTAAGCGTTAAGGAGTTCCACCATCAGCAAAGAAGGTTCAAGTAAAGAACACTTTAAGTTTTATTACACCAAGATCCCATCATCAGATGCCAAATTAGCTAAAATGGGACCAATGAGAAGGTATACTCTCTGAGTAACCATTTTTTTTTTCAAATCGGTCGAGAAATGACTGAGATATGAGGTAACATAGATACAACGACCTCGGTGGTCGAGTGGCTAGCACGCTGGTTTCAAGCGTCGCCATCTCGTGAGGTTCCGGGTTCGATTCCCGGTCGGGTCAATGTAGAAAACGATCTTTTCTATATTGTCTCGGGTCTGGGTGTTGTGGTACCACCGTTGTGTCTGATTTCCATAACACAAGTGCATTGGCTACTTACTTTGGGATCAGAGCAATGTATGTGATTGGTGTCCAATATTTATTATTATACAAAAAATTAAACATACTATTTTTGAAGTTGGTTAAAATTGAGCATTTGTTTTAGTGGCTCCATATCAGTCATACGTTTTTTCAAGGGTTTATTTAAAAAATCTCACAGCTGGACAGGCAAAGTCTATAAAAGATGGTATATATTTCCTCGTAATTGTGACTTCTGCCTAACATTGTCAAATGCCATGAATCGTTTTTCACTTAACGTCTGTCGATAAACATTAAAAAACTTTGGAAATGGGCATTTCTTGGCTAGCTGCCGATTGCAGTGGCGCAGTCCTCACTGTCAAACCGATACCATCAGACAAGGAATAGGACATAAAGGGAGAAGGACCAGTAAGATCGGTGTTACCAAACGCTTTCTCATAACCCGCAGTCGTTGTCTTAAGAGAAAGATTTTCATTTTATTTTATTTTTATATGACAAGATTCATCGTATTATAGTTATCTCTATCGCTATTCTCTTCTCTTTTATTGCCTCTTTAACTTAACTTGCACCGCCTGTATATATATTTTTCTCTGTCCTGACCTATGGTTGACTGGTAGAGAATTGGCATTAAGTCCGCCATATGTACCTACAATTTTTTGTTGTGTGCATGAAGTTTTTCAATAAATAAATAAAGATTTGCCAAGAATAGAATATATATGTTTAGATATAAATTTATTTTTTAAAAAGGATGAATGTTATTAACTGAGTTTGGTAACTTATTAACTGTTTACTTCTAAGTCCTGTATAAGTGTAGCATTTGTTAAAAACTATAACTAGCCACGTGAACTACTGCCGACAAACTGTTGCACAGTTTGGCAGAAAGCTAAACATTGTAGACTTATTATTATATTATGTTAAATAAAAAAATAAAAATAAAAAAAAGAATTTCCACAATGACCTCATGCAGCAGAATAGCTATCTTTACCAGATCATATTAATTAGTATGGCTAGAGTGCAGTCTTTATGCTGAGTAAGAGCTAAAGAAGATCATAGAAAATTTACGACTGCACAAGCAAGCTTAGTACAGCCTAGGAATATGATTAGCTAACCTGAAAACTTATGCTTTTTATCTTGATTTTACCAACATCAGATAAGGAATATTCGTCGAATAAAATACGGAACCCCTAATTTAAACGTCACCTATTTATCAGGAATTATTTATGTGTATGCCATTTTAAAATTAGTCCTTTTTTATTTGTACAGTCGGATAAGTTCTATCTGACGTTGATAAAATCATTGTAAAACCCTTACGCCCTTATTCGTTATAACGCAAACAGTCTAATAAACCTGTTTTAAATATTACACTGTTTGTCACGTGCGTTTTTTGGCGCAGTCCTCATTTGACAGTAAGTGACAAAATAGTGCAAAAGCTAAAATGGGTTAATTAGACTGTATGAGTTATTATTTAGGGGGTTAGTATTCTATGATCTATTAAGTGATCGATCGAGTGTTAGACAAGATTCACTACGTTCAATATTATATTAAATTTTGACCTCATATGCTGGTTCAGCGAATGTAAAGAGCATGTACGATTCTACTGTGTCTATTTGTACTATGCCGATACCATCAAATGAAGACTATGGCATTCGAATCAGGCGAGCGTGCCCAGTAGCGGTGTACCCATCAAAGTGCATTGATAATTTAGCCTGATAACAACATGAAAGGTATTCCAAATCCAACATTCGAATGCTCTTGATTCTAAAACGATGGAAACGAAGTGGAATTTTATTGATGCAAATTAATGGTAGCCGTTATCCAGAAGTCGATTGTCAGAATCCATTTTTAACGTCTTTTGAATTCTTTTTAAGGTAGGTTTTACCTTTTTTAAGTTTTAAAAGTGTTTACTTTCTTATAAGTAGGTACCTAATAATTTGATAGGATTTCATGTTATCTATAGATATCAGTGCAAGTATTATTTGAATTAAACGAATAAAACACAGTAAGATACTGATAGATTTAAATGTAGAGATACAAGCACAGACTGCATTTATATTAAATTATATTATACCATACAAGCGCAATAAAATCGTGTAAGTGTTATTTATTTACGAAGTCTTTAAAAATAAACGTCGAGTTCACAGGTTTTTATCAGTTTTTATGTGTATTGCGTACCGATAGCTGTAAATTATCGGATCGTAAAAATCTTTTATCGCCTCTATTACTAAAAATACTTGGCAAACCGACAATTTAATCATCCACAATGCTTTTTTTCAGTTTTATTTAACGAAATATGCAAGTTCCGTTTTGCTTCCGTTATGAATGACTGAACCCTTATTAAAGGAGAGAAGATAAGATTTTGGATTGTTTTGACCCTTTATTTTTTTACTTTTGAAATTTGACACCATCTACAAATAACGCTAATGGGAACTTATTTAGATATTGTCAAAAAGGCCGTCACTAATTTCTGATTCAAACTTTAAACGTAACGTCGTTTGCCAATGTTTAGTCACTGTATCCAAATAATATAAGCCTGCGTTTCCGATCCGAAACCCCAGTCGCAACTTGGCTGACAGCAGCGATTTATGAAACTACCCACCTTCAAACAATTTCAACCAACCCAATCTATTGGTTGGGTCTTTGTCCTATTCGCAAGAAAGCGATGCAATGTTATGAATGTTAAGCTTTTGGTATCTAGTTTTAAATAATTTAAATATTAAAATTCCTAAGTACTCATCAAAGCAATTTTATTGGCTTAAGTTGGATTCAATTATAGAAGCCTTTATAATGAATATGCAAGATTTGATAGAGTTTCATGTAAACTTCTAATGAGTTGGTTGTTAACAATTATTGTTGATTTATCCCTATAAGGAATACAAAAAAAAAATTAACCCCCCCCCCTACCTAAAAGTCCGTATGTATCGTCAAACTAAAAACCCACACATGAAGTATCGATTGTTCGATGCCTGTTATCACCTTGGTGAAAGTCGGGCAGACGGACAAGACAAATCATGAAATATTCAATCGTGGCGTCGGCGCTGCTGATACGGGCTCATTGTTCCACTAGAATTCAATAAATCATTTGCGATCTTGTTTCGAGTGATGTACTGGATCATTGATCTTGTTATCGATAGTTCTGTTTATTTTTTAAGTCCAAAATTCGGATTGGTGTGTGATGTTTTTCATTATGTATATCACTAGACAACGGCAAAGCTTAGTTCTTCGCCCGTGTTTTTTTAATACGTCGTGGTTCTTAAAATTTCCTTTAAATGATCTTTAGCTAGATTTCACATAGGAATCGGTAACAATGTGCTATCTTTTATAAAAATGCTATTAATACCTATTTGTTTTCTAGTGCAATCTTTGCTCACTGTTGTATCTGTCTTTGCGTCGCTTCTAAGATCATCGATAAATACAGACCGATATATACAGTTTTATAGAGCATGCTTGAATTGTTTTATAATAGTACAATGTCATACAATACCTTGTACAATAATTTCTCATTGTTTCAATGACTCCTATTGTTTCTTGCTTATAGGATTGATAATAACTGAATATATTTATACTCGTACTCTGTTGAAAGCTATTCGATTCAATATGTTACTGGTTGTCGCTTAAGCATGGTTCGTATAATTATGGGGTTATATGCTGTAATTACAGTTATGGTTGCATTGTGGCTTTTGCTATCGATATTATCTATGGTTTCATAGCATTCTGATGGTCTCACTATGTTATTAAATAAGGTGCAATTGCTTGAATCACAAGGTAATATACAGTTTCGATTTGTGTTAGATATTTTATTAACATTGCAGGTAATCTTCAGGTCTTATGAATCATCTCAGACTCTTATAATGTAGCAAACATACGCGTAACAAGATAATTCAACGGTTTATGCTTCCTAAAACTTAACAGAGCTATCAACAAGATCTTTTCCCTCCCGTCCCGTGTATTCGCAAATGTAATCATGAGTGTTTCTCAGATAGCATCGCTTTTAAACTCGGTTCCCATATAAACTCCCACCTGACTCTTCCAATAAGCGACTCAGACCTCCGTATTATTTTATAGGCCATAAATAACTTGCAAATTGCTTTCTTAATTAGGTCCAGAACCGGCCCCACAATACCAATTTTGTGCCTTTAAAAATACGTTGAAAACATTATAAGAATTTTAATGAACGCCGTAACTTTCAATGATATCTTATAGGCGAGTGTTTTAATACAGTCTTCTTTATTAAATCGGACTGATTCAATTAATTCGTGATGGCTATAGTTACATCTTTAATTAATTATCTGGTCGAGTGACGGGCATGAGATAGTGGCTCCTCTCGTGCAACTTGAGACGACCTTTTAATCAGATGACGTTAAAACACCTCATAAAATGTTACACAACAAGAAGCTAAAAGTGATTTTCCTTGTTAAAGATAAGGAGGAGACTGATATGAACATGTTTATGACATCGTTTGGGTAGGTTATTGTGATAGAAGTTATTTGCGGATATTCTATGCTGTTAATGGGGTGATCCGAGGTGTGATCTTAAATGTAAAGTGGGTTTTTACATAATTGATCAGTTGGGAAATGTTATTCGAATCTAAATACGTTGTTTAAATATGCGACGTACTTCTTCACACAAAGGGTGGATGGAATTTTATTTTGACCAAAACATTCAGATAATTATAAACAATTTATTTGCGTAAATATTTTGTAAATACTATCCGCCCATACACTCGTAAACAGAATAAACATCTTAACTATCTGGTGCCAATTAATGTTATTTTATACCATAAACTGAACAAACGGATCCACCCACGGTGGATTCGTAGGCGTTAATTACTTTAATCTCGAACCAAGAAAATACCGTTGTACGTTTAACCACAATAGGCAACAAAACAGAAACCCTGACCATAAAAAAATATGATCCAATTTACCACGGTTAACTAAATTTAAAAAAACACCGCATAAAATCGGTGCAGCCAAACTCGAGATAATCGTATATAAATTCAAACATTTAGGTCAGACTGAAAACCACCTTTTATAAAGGCGGTTAAAAGCAATGAATCTACTAAATCAACTAAATTATCACATAAAATAGCTAGTTATTTTCATTTTGAATTTAATGACTTTTTGTGTTGACAGAAGTTCTGTCACAAAAAAGTAGTCGATGATTTTAATCGAAACTAGAGAATGAATTTTTTTTTTTAAATAAAAGAGTCGTTTTTCGGTATGTTCCATTTGGTAAACTAAGCTACGAGTTTAAGTAAGTTTTTGTTGAAGAAATGTAAACTTACTGACTATACTTTAACTGGTTTAAATTAGTCCATCAAAAAGTACGGTAGCAGTGGGCAGGATGAATAATAATATTATGATGTACATATTCTATTGATACCCATGTATTTCTATTTATTCATTTAAAAAAAAACATTTATCTACGCTACCTTCACGCTTAAATTATTTCCAATTATAGCCCAGCATTTTTAAAACAAATTTTTCTTCTTCTATCTTCTTTTTCTTGTACCACTCTTCCCACTTAATTAATATTCCGTCACTGATTAAACTCTCTGCATTACCAGGTGGTTGACTGGTAGAGAATGCTATTAGGCATTAAGTCCGCCAACTGTACAACTTACAGTGCAATAAAGTTAAAATAAATAAATAAACATATGAGCTGTTGGCTGAGAAATGGCTTGTGTACTAAGTCAGTAAGTACAAAGCAAAGGCAAGTACATACACTTGTAGCATTCATTTCACCTTTTGTCCTCTGTTATATGTGCAGTAAGTTTTCAAATGAATAAATTAAAAAAGAGGTACCTTTAAACATAAATTTTTAATAAAAAGAACGTTTTTACTAACTTTAATAAGAATATTATTAAACAAGTAAACTGTTTAAAGGTTCTTTCCAAAGCGTGATTAGATGGCCCTTATTAAAAAGGTTCCTTTGTAACTTTCCACTCTGTTACTCTTATTACGAATTAAAAGGTCAAAAATAAAGCTCGGATGTTTATAAGATAGCTGCGTTTATAACAATTCAAATTTTGTTACGAAGCATCTGTTTACAAGCAACTGTCAGAATAATTAAAAGTTGTTTACTGTGCCACTGGAGACTCTTTAGATAAACATTACAGCTACTTTTAACATAATGTTATTGTAATGATCATTTTGATCTGTACTTAAGAAATACCTATAATTGAAAGTCAAATCTTATGAAAAGTAGGTACGGCTAGTTAGTCCTCTTTTCTAGAAATTGACTTATTTAGATTTGATTAAAATTGGTTTGATTGTCGATGAGTTTACAGGTCGATCGATAAGGTTAATCTAATGATATATTTAAGGAAGTTCTGAAAGTTATTTTAAATTTAATTTAGATTTCTTATTTTTTTGTCATCTTGATGAATGATTCATCGTCGACGAACTCAGCGGTCGTCATCGCTGCTCACACAACAGGGTGTACATTATAAAGTACGTGTCTTCTAAAACCGAATCATCTTTTTGCCGGTGCACCGTTTTTGCCGGCGACAACAATGCGGCGCGTGACAGCCCGCGGACGCTCTTTGCGCCTATCTACACCAAACTACCAATGAAGGTAAAAACTACTTCACGGTACCACAAGCTAAAGTAAACCTTTGGTTTAAGAAATAAAGCCCGAACTTCAATGCCCCATCTCCGAAGAGACATCAAACTTAAATCGCCACCAACGCACACAATACAACCCTTATCATCGTCAAGTTAGATACCAATTTCCAATACGTTCGAAATTTAAGGATTTGGTTTGGCGTAACGAAATGAGCGGGCGCTTTGCTCCCAGCAATAAAACGACGAAATGGAACGGTCAATGTGTCTCGTGCCACAATTTTTGTAGCTCCGTCCTATGGGACGAACGTTTTTTGTTTATTGCGCAGCATTTTTTGAGTTTCTCGAAATCACGTATCTGGATGATTTACAACACGGCATGGGTCCCGCTGGATGAATTGAAATGCGCTGCTTTAAATCTCGCTATCGATATTGAAGAGATCTCGCAACCGAGCTATCATGTACTTCTTCAAACCGAGTGGGGACTTTTGAAATAATATTTGCTTGGGAATCTGTGAACGCTTGGCTGTGTGGGACCATAATTGACGGCGATTATTTACAATCTTTTCCAAAAAACTACTAAAATAATCTTGACCAAAACTCTATAGAAACTCGGTCCACTTTTCGCTTGCATGCGTCTTTACAAAATTCTCGGATAAAATATATAAATATTTAAAAGAATACAGAAACAAAATATTTTTGAAAAATGATTAGGGGTTTACGAAGAATTCAATGGCAGATTAGATATTTAGAGGTTATGTCTTGTGATTGCAGAATTATTGCACCTCACTTACATTCATTTTGATACATTCAGAAGGTAATTGTATATATTACTAAAGTAATTCAATACTTACTTACTTACTTACTTAGTTACCCTTAAAATACCAGTGCTATTATAATTCTAACAAGATTTTTGAAATATAAACTACAAAGAAGCAATCTGGGCCCCGCTTTGGTCAATATCATTTCATTAATTACCTTTTCAGCTCAAAGAAGTGCTAAAATGCAACGTATTCGAGCTCTTATTCAACTATCCACAAACGAGCAATTTATTTTAAAATTCTCTGTAAAAAACTTCTAACTTCTTTTTTACAGTCGCACAGTAATTAATCTCCAGAGTTTCAATTTCTAGACGCAATTTTTCTTTGGAGGGGTTTTCTTAAAATCAACTTGGTTAAAATAAAACGTTACACAAAATGGTGGTTTGGGCAAGTTAGAGGCTGCGGAGGTTAATCTTCTCCTTTAATATCATATTACAAAACGAATAACGGGTTTGTTAATAAACAGTTTAATTAAAATTTAGGTGCGTACCCATTCGCAGTATACAGCCAGGGGGATGATTGAATTTAAAAATAATGAAATGTTCAAACTGATTTATGGAATGGTGCCTTTGATTTACTCCTGGGATTATATTTAGGTCTGTTACTGAATTGGACAAAACACAATATCATAGTAAGATTTGTCTTTTGATGGTGGAATAAAGAGATAAATAATCTTTTCTAATTTCACGTTTATTGACCGACGTGATACCGAGATTTCTATGAGTTTCCTATGTTTCTATTTTCGGAACTGTTAATAGTAAATTTTAATCACGCCGTGACCATGGCACTTGCAACAGTGCAAAAACATCGAATACTCATATAATAATAAGGTACATGGTAGCGATCTCGTAGCAAACTATTTTGAAGGTATATAACGTGCCCATCTATACTAATATTATAGAGCTGAAGGTTTGTTTGTTTGAAAGCACTAATCTTAAGAACTACTAGACCAATTTGTAAAAAAAAAGTGTTGGATAGCTTATTTTATAAAATACCACTCTGCGACGGAAGTGGAGGAAGAAAACTCAAAACACGCGGACGTAGTCGCGGGGGACCGTTAGTGTTATAATAAGTATGAACCCGTTGGATTGCAAGGATCACAAGTGTTCTTATACATTTTAAGTCTGCATAAAATGCAATATTAGAATATGGAATTCTATGATTGATTCTATCGACGGAAAAGTATGTGTTTAAAAATCAAATAAAAAACTCTTTTATGGGTTTTTAATACATTTTGTTCCCCGGTGTGACCTTAGTGTGCTAATTAATTTAAAAAATGAATTAAACTTAAGTATGATAGAAGGTCATCAACCATCCTCATGCAATTTAATCCATGGAAAAACTGCACACAATACAGAAAGAAATTTTATTTTTTGAACTTAGACGAATAAATCACTGGACGCGCAATGACGTGCAATTTCGCTTGTGCCCCCTTGGCTACGAAGCAGGCTTTTTGGCCTCACTTACAGGTGACGTCTTGTCAGAACGGTGATATAGCTCAGTGAGAAACATTACCGGAAGAAATAGGTAAATGTGGCTTATTTTTCTATAAAAATTATAGTGGCAAGACAAAAAATATTTTTTTCATCCGTTCGTAACTTTCATCCCAATAAAGCTGATAATTTTCCTTGAAAATAGTGAAATGTGTTTTCCAAGAGAACACTTACATTGCCATTTAAAAAAGTGGTGGTCAGTTAATACAAAATCAACAAGATAACGTATACTTTATACGGTAGGATTGTCATACGTTCATCATTCGTTTCTTTGTCAGTTTAGTTTTAATTATGCTTGACAAATGTCGATAAATCATATCGATAAACGTACTTTAAATCAATTTTTGAAATAAAATTAAAAATCTGTAAAATGTTTCACTCGAGAGTAGATTAAGGTAATCTCAATTATACAACCGTTTGCTTTAAAATTTTAAACTTCATATTATATGACAAAACATCCTTCTAATGTAATTTTAGATTTCTTGTAGATCCATTATGTAAAATAAAGTGAGTAGAAGCCGTCCGATGAGAGGCAAAATAAAACCCCACAAAACATCACCGAATGTGTGGTATCCATTTTACACCAAACGTGACATACTGCCAACGCAAAAAATCTTCTGGTTAATTATCCGTTATGAGGATTTTAATGGTGCAAGGCTATGTGTATTTACAGGCTGTTTAAATATGTCTTAGGAAGTTCTAGTTAGTGTTACTTGCCAGACCGTTCATATAAAACGACGTTCTATGTTCTATAATGGATAGGGCTGAACGTGCCCGATGGCTCCGCACGGAGATGGCGCGCCGGCCAAACTGTCAAAAATGTCCAAGAAGAAGAAAGAAGAAGAGCTGAGTTTGACAGAGTGACATTACACTTAATATGTTACAGAATTATTTAGATTTTAATGTTGAATGACTGTAAATAATGAATTTTAGATTTGACTGGTTTATGTGCATTATTTTATATTTTTGTCTACCATAGTAATGCCATAATCGATTATCCGTCTAACAGTATGTAGGAAAAATAAAAATAAAATAAATAAAATGTTTCAATTGTTCATTTGATGGTTTGTGCATTACATGCCCATAATGTTATTTATTGTTTTGGTTATAAAACATTAATATCATTCTACAAATGATTCGTTCATTCATTCATTCTACACATATCGATAAAAAAATATCGACACTTTCATGCACTAAATGTCAATAATTGACACGACAAGTTCCCCTCGCCCCGCAGGAAATTAGCTAATGATGTTTTCATACATTCACTCTTGCGTTTGATATCCAGTGGTTAATTCATCCAAGTTTTTGAATTTCCTTTTTTTTATATGTTTTCAGTCAATAAAGTTAAGCATAGAATGACATATTTTAATTTGTGAATTTTATGAAGACTCAACTGTATACATGGCCGTTAGTTTTGTTTGTCATCTACATGCCGTAGCTCAGATAACTTAGGTATTAGTGGCATGTAACGTATATAATTTTGTCATCCGAATAATAATCTATGAAGTATTTTATCATTTCAAATTCTCACAACGCGCGTTCTTTGTCAAAAAAACACGATACCCAACTCATTATCATTACCCGACGAGATATTATAAAGCGTCCAATTTTCGCGTCAGCGCATAGAAGAAAGTTGATGGATGGCGATGAAATTGATAATTTAAATCGACAACAGAGCTCTGAAAAGTTGAAGCTTCAGAGAGCGAGCGTCTTCAAATTTGCTTTTCAATGATATAGTTCTTTCTCAGCATTTTGAACAAAGTTAGAAACAGTAGAAACTTCTAGTTACGTGTAGCTCAAAAGAACATTTATGAACTTTTTCGTAAAACCTAACCCAAAGGTTTAATTAGAAAGTTACTAATCACAATTAAATTTGATTTAGTTTCATATAAGAGATCGGAATAATTACGAGATCCTATAGAAAAAACTACATAATTAAAGATCTTCCAAAAATCGTGCAACTGAGTAAAAATCAAAGTGCAAAGTGCATAAATCCTGTCAAATGTATTGAGTTTCCGTGAACGCTGACAAATGTCTGTCAGCGTACAGATTCGAAGTCTCCTCACGTCTCTTAGCAATGACGCTTGAAACGATTTGCACGAACGTTCGCCGCCTGCAAAAACTTCTTTGGTAGTGACGTGCTTGTTGCATGTGTCAAATGATCATAGATTCGAAGTGATCTAATCTAGAAATACCTACAAATCAGTAAAAACAATAAAGCAAAAAAAAAAACTGTATGGATTTCGATGATCTGGAAATAACGATCAGTTATTTAATAAGGTGGAATAACTAATTAGTCGTCAAACAAGTATGTTTAATATATATTGTTGGAAATAAGCGATGATTAAATACGAAAACAATTAAAAGATATCAATTATATGTTTTTATTTTAACGACAACACTCCTACAACTTCATGGTAATTATCAATCGACACTAATTCATATCAGTTTTGTGAACGACTTTGATCGCAAAGTTAAGCCAATCGCAATGTAAACCGATTTGAGTTTAGCGAGGCTTACGAACCGAGTAGCGAAAATTGGGACATTTCTAAATCGGACCAACTGGCAATCCAGAAGAGCCCAATTCGAAACATCAAGTTTCATTACTAAGAGATTTTCTGGTGGGAATTCACTTTGCGTGGAGAGCTTAAGTGTGAATCGGTTTGAAACGTAAGCTACATATTTTAGATCTTAATTTATATTGCTAACATTAATGCAGCCTCGATGTTGTGAGTCTACGAAATGGCACAGAAACAAAAAATGGTAACCGGTTACTTGTTTAAAATATAAAGATAAAAATATAGGTATTCGTTTAGTTTCTTGGAAATAGAAGTATAGCTTCTCAAGTTGCTAATGAGCAAAAACCTTGTCAAATTCATCATCATCATTATCAGCAAAAGGACGTCCACTGCTGAACATAGGCCTCCCCCACGGATTTCCACAGCGACCGATCACTAGCGGTCTGCATCCAGTTTGAACCTGCGATCTTTTTAAGGTCGTCTGTCCATCTTGTTGGTGGACGTCCTACGTTGCGTCTTTGGTCGAAGGGTCTCCAATCTAGAACTTTCCTGCCCCAACGGCCATCAGTTCTTCGCGCTATGTGCCCTGCCCACTGCCACTTAAGCTTACTGATTCTCAAGGCTATGTCCGTTACCTTGGTTCTTCTACGTATCTCCTCGTTTCTGATTCGATCTTGTCAAATTAATAACAACAAAACCTCTTTAGCGATTTATGTTTACGAGAAAATGTCAAAAAAATGGCCGCCAGGCTATAACACCATATAACACAAATTATAGTAATTACGAATTAAGATCATAAAATTAATATTCCTATCGGAATAGAAGGACAAGTAAAAGCTGTCAAACGAAACCGATTTAAGATGTCAGTAACTAACATAAGTAAGTAACATTTGTAGCTTTAAATGAGATAATCTTTTGATCAGGTGATTTATAACAATGTTCCTAAGTTAAATATAGTAGTTTACTGCATGATAAACAGTCGACACAAAATATTGAACATACAGCTCTAGTGTAAAACTAAATGTTATTTTCATATACAAAATATTGTTCGATATACATTCCCTGTGTTATTCTGTCTTTATTTTTTACGTAAATTAACGTTTGTAGAATAGAATAATCAAACTGCGTACTTTAAATTTGAAGCGCATTGGTAAATATAGGTCGTATATTAAGAGGCTTCGATTTGGACTAATCTACCTGTTAAATGATTATTTGTTGGGGTTATGCCGCTGTAATGCATAACAATCAATCACTGATTAAGTCACCATGTTTCAGACGCATTATTTCTCCAAAATATACACAATTTCACTTTTAAATATAAAAAATCAAATGCACGTAATTTTCAGCGAGCTTCTGCAGGGCGGTCAACTGTTTGACATCTGACAAAAATGGTTCTGCTACCCATCTCTTTTTATCACACAGTTTGCTGCTAGTGACATCTCGCTTTTGTCGTTCTATTCCAAAGGGATAATAATTTTATGATTAAGATTACGAAGTAAGAAGGCGTGGCTTCTAGTGTTCGGTAAAAAATATCAATGAATTTGAAAAATATTATTGCGTGGTTGTCAATTGTATGAATAAAGGTGCGCTTACACGAGGGCAATAATTGCTCGGCGACACGAATGGACCGATCTGGAGCAATTAGTGGAGCAATGTGGAGCAATATGAAGCAAAATAAATAAATTGCGGCAGTTATTTCGGCAATATTGCTCGTAATTGCTCCAGATATTTCATATCGCTCAATGTCGCAGATATGAATTGACGAATATCCAATGGGCTTGGAAATTCTAGGCAATTTTTGTATGCATCTCGTTCGCACTTGTATGTTTTGCGGCTTGTCGTCTTGCTTCCGCGGGGAGAGCGAGAGGTCGGGTGGAAGTAGGATAGCGTCAAGTAATTATCTTATTCTTTACAAAATTAAAAATTGCGGTCTTGTTGCCAAAAACGATCGCACCCAGATACGCCTATTCCTTTTCTTTCTTTTTTGTTGTTGATGAATAATAAAAAAAGCGCTACAAGCCGCCGCAGCAAAAACAATGTCGTTCATAGCGAGAGAATACTGAAATGCTCGTGTAGGACAGTATTGCCTAGTTGATGAAGTTGCGCCATAGCACTCAACATTGTATTGCGCAGTGTTGATGCTTGTTGCCGTTGCCGTAAATTGCTTGATGTAGTCGTGACGTCATAGTTGACGAGTATTGACTGGAATTGAGCAATTTTAGTTGCCCGTGTAAGCGCACCTTAAGGTTTAGTTGTCATTTGGAGTATCTTTTGGCTGTAACGATACGGAAGTCTAGAAAGGCTGAGACAAAATTTGGGTTTTTGTGTATTAATTGATTGATAGAAATTTTAGAAAAAAAAACTTTAATTTCTAATTATTTATTTAAGATATAATATGTACGTAAGTAAAAAGGTTATTTGATGCAGCAGAAACTAATACGAATGGATGGGCGATAAATTCGTTTTTACGACCGTCCCTTGGAGCTTATAGATCTATTTGGATTCGATTACGAAAAACTGTAAAAGTTTGGGTCAAAACGTTTGACACCTACGATTTCGTTTTAGTTTATAGCTGAGTAGGCGTATTGCGAATAGCTACTGGCGTAGTTACGTAGGCAGAAAAGGCAATACATTACTATATTGACATGCTATTAGTAAGACTTTTGATTAAGATATCAGTACCCCAATCACGAACATTTAACGTATTCGTCACGTAAACGTAGCGAGTTTACTACGCGATTACGCGGTACAACATTAGTCGGCAGCACGAACCACTCTTGTGTCGTAAGCTCGATATCAATAACGCAGATGACGTCATTGTAACGTAAATATGGCCATAAAGATGAAATAAGAAACCAAAAATTTGCGCACGCGGCCATCTGTTTAAACAGACGGCTAGATGGCGCTAAGCGTCACGCAATTGACGTTTACATAAGAAACCACAAATTTCGCAGGGTCGGACTGACAGCACGGTAGCTCAATTGGTAAGAGCGTTTGGCCCGGTCTGCCTAAAGGTTGCTGGTTCAAGTCCCGCCCGTGCGCAAATTTTTGGTTTCTTATTTCATCTTTATGAATATAAAATATGACATTGTGAGTGTTAAAAAAAAAGCATTCTAAAGCAGTAAATATGGCCGTCGAATGACACGTCCAGAAACAAGTTAAGCGATCTATTTAATGAAAATTATTGAAATACATTATGATATTATGTAATAGAAAACGTTTACGCACAATAAATTTCAGGCATTCGTGCTGTCAAAATTAGTTTGTTTTACGTCCGATAGAGGCGCTTTCAGATTCTCACACAAATGATTATGTTACTATACGAATACTTTGACGCAGTTTATTCGTGCTAGGGGCATAGTGTAAATACGAAATTCTTACGGGAGGCATTCATAAGCAAACTCACTCTTGTATATCACTTAAACACATTTAGATCAATGTAAAATTAAAGGTTATATAATCAGCCCTGTCATGTGTATTGTCGACTTTCTCAAAGGATATCGTTAGCTCCAAAGTAATAGCATTCTTGCCATTTTCATACGCTCACAAACGTTTCACTCGATCCACCAGGTGTTGGGCAGGCATAATACTCTGGAACACCTGTACACGTCGTCAATCGATATTCAAACTCGCTTCGGCGTCTGCGATAGCAAAGTTCCTCGTTCGAACTGATCTACGTTACTGATAAGGGAACACTGCAAACACGCGAGCGACCCACAATTCTGGCAACTCGCAACGCTTCTGAAACTTTATCCTTCACAATTTAATCGAATGGAATAGCTAACGTTTTTGAATGAGCTTAAGTCTTTTGTCTTGTTGCACTTGCTTTCATGTTTATAATCATACCGTCAAAACTAGACTTTGACTAAAGAGAAATGTTGGAACACTAGCAACCCATCCTAGTATCGCTTATAGATTTTTAAAAATCACTTTGTTCTGTGATAGACAACTGCATGAAAATCCGTGAAGACGGACGCAGCGGAGGAGGCAATAATAACCATTTTTAATGTATTTTTTACTTTATTTCACTGTGAGTTGTACGATGGTCCTAATGTCTCAGGGCATTATCTACCACTGACTTCAATGTGTACCAAATCCGCCGGAAAGTTGAAAATCTTATATAGATTACTCATTAGAAGCCAATTAGAGTATGCCGTACCAGTTTGGAATCCATTTTATCAAAAATACATGATGCAATTGAAAACATACAAAAGAAATTCTTGCGATGTGTCAACTATAGGTAAATGTTCTTGCAGCTACTTGAAATATGACTCACTTTCACATAAATATAAACTATTACAACTTGATGGTAGCCGGATAATGATAGTATGACTGTATTATATGATCTTTGTCACTGTAAAAACGGTAGTAACGAACTTACAAATAGTCTACGATTATCAGTACCGAGAAAAGCTTCTCTTCGTTCCTGCCGTATAATTAAAACTTTTGCACCAACAGATTGTCGAACAAATGCGGGAAAACGATCGCCACGTAATAGATTATTCAACATATATAACGATAAATTTTATAAAACTTTAATGCACATAAGCGATTGCTGTATT
Source organism: Pyrausta purpuralis (assembly GCA_963924145.1). Classification (NCBI taxonomy): domain Eukaryota; kingdom Metazoa; phylum Arthropoda; class Insecta; order Lepidoptera; family Crambidae; genus Pyrausta; species Pyrausta purpuralis. The sequence continues at coordinate 5,780,821 of OZ001649.1, read as the reverse complement.
TGCAATTCCGTGAATGTAGAGATGTTATCAGAATCGGGGCCCACCAGAAAGCTCTGTGGTGTGGTTATCAGTCTTTGACCGCCTCGTGCAATCGAAATGCAATACCGTTAACGGTCGAGATAATGCGATTCAGTCCAGCTGGCCTTTGAGGTAAGCTTGCGTGTCTGAACATTGTAAGGGAATTTCACTTTATAAAGTCACCTCGTATTAAATAATAATATTTTAAGAGCCAATTCAGGACATTTTTTTTGTAAAAAACACTTTGGATTTTTATACGCTTGTTTTTGAAAAAAAAATGAGATGAAGGTAATAAATCCTTTCAGATTTTTTATATTTTTTTTTATTAAGTAAGTTTAAGAAAATGAGAGAGGCGAAGGCGATGACTTTAAATCTTGGCAGGGTGCTGTTTTAAAAGATGATGTTTTCTGTGTTAGAGACAATAAAAAAAGACAGTGTCATGTTTCTATGATGTTTACAAAGACACAGTTAAAATATTTTCATTTAAAAGGATTTGACTCAATATAGGACTTACTTTTTTGTTCAATATAGGTGAAGTTGGTTGTGATATACACACGTTGTCACCTAATTTAAGATGTTTTACATTAAGATTCTCATCACCTACCAAGTGTAATCTTAATCTCACTAAAACAGAGTCTCTATTTAACAAAATAATGCGTAATTTTTAGCTTGACGCAATCAAATCGTGTCAAGGCACAATGTACGAAACAAAAATCCAAGCCATCTGCCGTGGAAGGACGCGCACAAGAATGCAAATACAGGGTAGCCCAAACAAAGACGTCCAGTTTTTTTTTTTTTTTTTCATCCAGGGCTATCTTAATACACAATTTTTATGATAGCCATTTTTTTTAAGATTCCGAGTCTTTTTTTTTCAATTTATGAAACTTTTGTTAGACTGAGTTTAAGCTAATTAATAATTTTATGTAAGTAAATTAAATTTATAAAGATCAAACTGCAATAAATAAACGACTTAACAATTTAAATAGTGGAGGAATTATTGATTTGAAAATTATCATAATTTGCGAAAAAAATGAATATCTCGAAAACTACGAAATATTGGCTAACATACCTAGGGTATATCTGGATATCCCTGGATGTAAGGGTTTCAATAAAATATTTTTAACGGCACTGTTTGGGCCAACCTGTATATAGGTGCTCGCTTTGTGGTGTAGGTTCGGTTTAAAATACTGAGATTATGACCATGTGGCGTAGTATATGTTTTTCTCGCCTGTGACCTTATTTATGAGTGTCACATGCCACCGATTAACACTTGTTGTCCTCTTTTTACTGAGAATTAGACTAACTGTAAAAATATTACAATAATTTTATTTGTGTTAAAAAATCCAAAGCTGTAAACTTGGTTATTTGAGCTTCGATGGTTCTTTTTTTTGTTCTAAGAAACTGACTTTTTTATTTTCATAAATGACATTCCGGTATATTAGATAGGTCGTTTTTAGGGTTCCGTAGCCGAATGGCAAAAAACGGAAACCTTATAGTTTCGTCAAGTCTGTCTGTCTGTCTGTCCGTCCATATGTCACATCCACTTTATTCAGTAACTTTTAGCATCACACTGTTGAAATTCGGTAAGATGATGTATCATGTTAACCGCTTTACAATTGAAACAAAAACCAAAAAAGTTTTTGTTTTATAGTCCATTGAATAAAAAGTTCTAGAGTGCGTGAGTTAGTAACGTAAGATGTTTCTTCGGAAACATGTCAAGAGTCCCTAGGTAATAAACATACTAAAACCCCGGGACACTAAGAGGAGCCCCGGAGTGGGGGGAGGGGGGAAAGAGTCCATTATTTCATTTTTCGCTTAAATCTCAAAAACGGCACATGTTAGAGAAAAATTTCAAGGAAAAGTTGAAAGGCCATAAAATTATCTACAAGTTGTACTTAAATCATTTTTTCCTATATCCTACCATTTCTGAGTTACACGCACAGTAAAAAATGATTTTGGCTCAAACAATTTCCCCATACTACATACCCATGTTTATCACATCAATCGATCAAAAAATATTTCTTTCTTCCAAAAAACTCAAATGTGCAACTTGTGACCGGTACTGATAGATTGCTCTTAATTAGGTCTATAATAGGTAAAATAAACAAATTCCTCCATGGAAGCCTTTAGGAGGAATCGATTGTCAAAATATTATATTAGGGTAGTTTGAGTTACTGAACTTGATCTTTTTTTTTTTTTCTTCCAAAAAACTCAAAAGTGCAACTTGTGACCGGTACAGATAGATTGCTCATGATTAGGTCTATCATTGATAAAAAAACCAGATTCCACCATGGAAGTCTTTAGGAGGAATTGAATTTTATTAGGGTAGTTACGATACTTGAACTTTTTATTTTTTTTCTTCCAAAAAGCTCAAAAGTGCAACTTGTGATTGGTACTAATAGATTGCTCTTAATTAGGTCTATCATTGGTAAAAAAAACACATTCCTCCATGGAAGCCTTTAGGAGGAATTGATTGTCAAAATATTATATTAGGGTAGTTACGCAACTTGACCTTTTTATTTTTTTTCTTCCAAAAACCTCAAAAGTGCAACTTGTGACCGGTACTGATAGATTGCTCTTAATTAGGTCTATAATTGGTAAAATAAACACATTCCTCCATGGAAGCCTTAAGGAGGAATCGATTGTCAAAATATATGTTAGGGTAGTTTGAGTTACTGAACTTGATCTTTTTTATTTTTTTCTTCCAAAAAGCTCAAAAGTGCAACTTGTGACCAGTACCGATAGATTGCTCATAATTAGGTCTATCATTGATAATAAAACCAGATTCCACCATGGAGGCGTTTAGGAGGAATTGAATTTTATTAGGGTAGTTACGATACTTGAACTTTTTATTTTTTTCTTCTTGTGCCTCTCATATGACAAAAATGTCCCAACATTATCCGTTGTTCGGATTTTTTCGATGAAGTTTCACACGTAGCATGGGAAGGGGTCCGCCCTCGTTAAGCTTATGCTAAAGTTTGCTTATGTTTTCGAATTTTTCACCTTTCATGGGATGTAGCTCGAAAACGGCTGCTAATAGAAAAAAATGATTTAGGTACAACTTGTAGATAATTTTATGGCCTTTCAACTTTTCCTTGAAAGTTTTTCTCTAACATGTACCATTTTGGAGATTTAAGCGAAAAATGAAAAAATGGACCCTTTCCCCCCTTCCCCCCACTCCGGGTCTCCTCCTAGTGTCCCGGGGTTTTAGTATGTTTATTACCTAGGGACTCTTAACATGTTTCCGAAGAAACATCTTACGTTACTACCTCACGCACTCTAGACCCCCCTTGGAGGGACTCATTCAATGGACTATTAGTCAAACCTATGCGTGCGTGTCTATGGAAAGGGGTGTATATGGATAGGTCTTTAAAATGAGATAGAGGTTCTGTCGCAGTCACTCCCGCCTAGTGTGGACAAAGGGTGTTTAAAAGGTACTAATATTCGAATGAAATAAAGAAATCCGGGTATAGCATTTGGCAACAATAGTTTATTCAAATTTGCTATTACACATCTACCTTTTAACACCTTTAAAAAGTCAAATACAAAACTTAATAGCTCAGAATTCAGTAGAGACTAGGTTAGGTTCCAATTTAGTTATCTATCTCTATACTATTACAAATATTTATGTTCACAAATTTCTAATTACATATAGATAAACCACCAATTTAAGTTTTTAATTTCCTAATTGATTCCAAAATTTATCCTCAAAGGGATTCCTAAGTTATGCTTAAATTAATAGCTAAATTATCCCACTTTTCACTAAAGTTCAAGTAAATACAAGAAAAACCAGCCTTGGATTTCAACGGAGGTTACTATTTCAAATCTTTGTTGCATCAAACTACAGACAACTCTGCTACGTTACCCCAAAATTTCACCAATACCGATCCATCCTCAAAACAGCAGACAAGAAGCAAACCAATCCATCAGGAAAGTCTGACTTCAAAAATAATCCAAATGAGGTATAAGTAAGGTCTAAGTAAGGTCACTGAGGTTACAACATGATCACCAAATTGTGACTGTTCAACTTACAGACACATATCAAAAGCGAAACCTGCAACAGTGGCTCGCCATATAAATTTTGAATTGATTACCTAACATTTATGCTAATTATTCTATTTGAGACCATTTTCCAGTCCTTTATATCAAATCATTTTCGAAATTAATTCATCCAAATTGACATGTTGGCGGCGTCAGGAATAACTATCAAACTACAAAATAATTGGGGCGTGCCCCGTAATCAAAATTTTTACTATTTTACATTTTAACACACGTTCCACTCCGACGCACGACCAACAATTGGAACCGGAAAAAACAGCAGAGCAGCTGTCACACTTGACAAATGTCAGTGTCAGCATCCATCATATCTATGCTAAAATATGGACTGGAGTCCTACATCCATTTAGCTTTTCGTTTCACGCGAACTTAGACAAAAATATACAACGTTACAGTTTCTACATCCATTTTCTTTTACAGTCTAACGTTTCATAGCTAGACGCTTCCAAAGTGGTAAAATGGGCGTCCCCCCATCTAACTGCAAAACTAAGCGAGTGTAAATTTTGAAAAAATAAATAATAAAGACCTCAATAAATAATTTCAACAAAAAATGGTTTGCACAAGATCGAACGAGAAGTTTTTGAGATATAGCTAATTTTCAACAACCGCAATCATGACTTTGTTCTTCATACAAACACTATGAAAAACAAAGTTATATTTGCTGTCAACAAAATATTGTGGTATTTTACTAAGTGGAAGTAAGTGGATTCTCTATTTCGGTTAAAGTTGGCACGGAAGGGAACCCTCAGTGCCCGAGTCCGACTCGCACTTAGCCGGTTTTTAATACTGTCCCCGTTTTGCTGCCAAACGTTGCGATCATGGAAACAGTTGTAACAATTAAAATGTTAACCCCTACATTCTTACAGAAATCATTACCAAAGATAAATCGATAAATTCATTATTCCCTCAAGCGTATGTGAACGAGACACATTATAAATTCTATTGCTTTAGAATGTTTTTATGGGCAAATTTTTGGTTTCTTATTTTATCTTTATGAATATAAAATATGACACTGTGAGTGTTAAAAACATTCTAAAGCATTAGATAGCGAAGAGACATCAATTTCCAAGTTGAATTTATTCTGTAAAGAATAATTGCTTGGGCCATCTGTTTCATAAACAGACGGCTAGATGGCGCTAAGCATCACGCAATTGACGTTTTCATAAGAAACCACAAATTTCGCCGGGTCGGACTGACAGCACGGTAGCTCAATTGGTAAGAGCGTTTGGCCCGGTCTGCCAAAAGGTTGCTGGTTCAAGTCCCGCCCGAGCGCAAATTTTTTGGTTTCTTATTTCATCTTTATAAATTCTATTGTTGAGCGGTCTCATGCGATCGCTCGGGTGTTGAAGCGAACATAACACATATCGTTACTAATCGCAAGCAATTCATTAATAGTCTCTCCAATAACACCTCTCAATAAACACTACGCCATCAGAAAAATTAGCACAACGTTGTGGTCGCGGACATAAACCGAAGGTCCGTGAATCCAACATATCCATAATTGGAATAAACAAAAAAAGATATTGCGTTGTATTACCGATACAAAAATGTATACCTTGACATGATAGTAGGCTGTGGCATTAAAAGAAAAGCAACATTCATTTTACAATTTTATTAGCCTCCTTCTGAAGAGCGCTTCATATCTGATGACCATTCGCCCAAATTGGATACCCGAAATGTTCCACAAAAACACGACGTTTGTCATACAAAGTGCTGATAGCTTTTCGTTGGAGAAGAGGAATGCTACATCATAATATTAATACTTTTGGAATTAATAATATCGCATGCTTGCTTTTAACGAACTGAATTAAAATTTTATCGATGCACGTCTATCTGTCTGCCTCTTGCCATCTTTGGAAAACGTTCTGTATGTTCTTTAGATATGATCATTTAATAAAGCAAGGAGAAAAAAGTTCTACTACGGAAAATGAAAGCCGTCAATTTAATTATCATTTTCGTTTTTTTTATCATATCCTTACAACGAAATGCTTCGGATCCGCAAAACAATTATCGTATTAACGTATTTAGTTTTTCGAAGTAGTCCTTCTGCTACGAGTTCGATGGTAATGATCACGGTTAGTATCCTCTCCATATAACATAATATTATTTCATATCTTTTTCCGTGTTGCAAAAATGAGTTTTCATTTATCTGGAAAATCAAAACATTTTCTCGTTTGTTATTAAACAGTGCCTCTCTCGAGCAAAGTCCTAGTTTCAAATGCTATTATGTTTCTGGCAAACTTTCCGATCGGATATTTCTCAAGTCGCGACAATTATTGGCACTGTTGAAACTTTCTCTGAAAGCGTTAGCGAAAATTAACTAAGTTTCGCACGGACGCAGACCAGAAATATTGTGAAAGTTCACAAAAAACGGACGAGAAGAAAATAATACGAAACAACTGGCGAGGGACAAGGCTGCTTATTACTTTATTTTTAGACATTATTCACGTTCCCTTTAAGTTTTGCAGCTTTAACTACGACCATTTTGGTGAAAAATTTTCGTATTTCAGATTCAGCTGTGGTCGCATTTAAAAAAAAAGTGTTTGGTAAAAACACATAGCAAGCAAGTCATAGGCTATGTATGATACATTCACGTTTTGCAATCCTAGCTTATAATTGCTCCAATTGTCAAATTTCATGTAGGTACAAAATATATTTTGCTAATGTTAAAACTTATAAATTCTTCAGCATGCCATGCAAAATTCCTCAAAGCCTCAGTAACATCGCTACGTTTTTGACAATTTTGAAAAGTATTTCTACGTTGATGTTAAGTATTATGTCATACTCCAGTTCCGGGTCTGGTATTTGATACTTGAGAGGTGCGATTTATCAGGTGCTATTTATCGTAACGGCGTATTTCGCTTGAAGGAAATATCTAATGCCGCGCTCGGGTGGTGCAGGCCGCTGTATCTTTATGACTGGCATCTAATAGCTTGGTCCACACAACTGGGTTTAATATTTACTCACAGAGATTTATCGTTAAAGTTTCTACGTGGGTAGTTACATTCTTAAGCAATGAGTATAGTTCTATTAGATAAATTATGCAAAAAAAGTGCAGTGTTTGTGCCGCCTACGAAGAAAATTCATTCAATACAAGCTTTTTGCTAAATTAATTCAAACTAACAAAAAATAAATAAAACATGTTACAAAAAAAAAAAATTGAACCTAGCTTTTTGAAAACGAAACCATTTCCTTGCGGCAAGGAGGCTATGATGCTGGCTGCGTTGCCGCGTTGGATAGCTATGCTAATACTTCGAGCTAGGAACTAACCAGCTTTATTATTGGTCGGACCTAATAGAATTTAGTTTTGGAGCAATTTACTTTCATTTGATTTATTTGCACGTCTTGACTAAAATTGGTCAGCTCTTCTATAAATAAGCATTTTTTAACATTACACAAAACCGCCGTGTTTAATTGACGCATCATTATTTAGTTTTTGTTGATTTATGCGTCTGTGGTCACCTACTGCGCATTGCAACATGCTCCGCGATTAGCGTGAATGTTTATGCAATATTTACAGTAATATACAAAAAATAAACTGAACAGTTTATTAACCGCATAACTACGAGCCCATATGCAAGGGTTACTCTAAACAATGCGCCTTCCTGCACATCGTTCACACGAGAGAATCGAACCCACACGTGTCCTGAGTTCCCACCGAGCTACGTCCATGCGGGACTATTCTCCCTCGTGTACAGTCTTCTTCACCCGTTATGCCAAAGTCATCTCTATCTGCAGTCAATAAGAAACAAATTTAAGGTTGGAGGTTGACTGTATGCTTTCGAGTGTGTATAGACTGATTAGTATCGGAATCGGGTTTCAGGACAGTGGTTTTGTTTTGCCAATAGGTCAGTATCGGTATCGATGATGCTGTATTTGAATTTGGATTCTACCGCTAATAACGACTTAATTTTACGTATACTACGTGTTATTAACCAAATTCAAAAAAGGAGGAGGTTATCAATTCGACTGTATGTTTTTTTTTATGTATGTTACCTCATATCTCAGTCGTTTGTCGACCGAATCGAAAATTTTTTACGCATACTTAGAGGGTGTACCTTCTAGTTGCTCCATTTTGGAATCTGATGATGGGATCTTGGTGTAATCGAGGGAAACCCTCAAATTTTAAAGGCACGTATAGTGTTTCTTTACTAGAATCTTAATGTTGACGTGTTGTTACGTCTGATAGTCAACATCTTGTGGGGCTGAGCTGATGGTGAAACTCCTTAACGCTTAGGAGTTCAGTAATTATAATGACCGAACTTATGATAGGTAATTTGTAACTTCTTAAAAAATATAATCATAAGGTGCAACTCCCCCCCCCCCCCCCCCTCTCATGTAATCACTAAAAATGAAGAAATAAAATAAACTTTTAAAAAAAGTAAAAACCGACTTCAAAACCAAAATGCACTAAAAAGTCTTAAATAAACTCTTTACCATTGAAAGGGAAGGAATCCGTTTTAGGCAAAGAATTTCTTTTTGGAGTCGGTGCCATCACTTTGACCATCAAGCATCAACTATCACAGCACCGACTCCAAAAAAAAATTGTTTGCCTAAAACGGATTCCTTTCCTTTCAATGGTATAGAGATTATTTAAGACATTTTAGTGCATTTTGGTTTTGAAGTCGGTTTTTACTTTTTAAAGTTTATTTTATTTATGGTGTTTTCGGTCTGTATAAAGTTTTATTATTTCTCGAACCGAATTTACGTATTAAATTTGGATGAGAGTGAAAGCCCTTAGCTTATGTTAATCTTTTTCACAGAATATTTTTTATAAACATTATAAATATTTAAAATATAAAATAATGTATTATACTATGAGCAATAAATGATTTGATTGATTGATTGATTGATACTACAAACGTCAAATGTTGACGTTATTGTAAGAGTTTAAATGCCTACCATTGCTGATTTAAAAGGAATATAAAAATAAAATAGAATATGTTTATTTGCTCAAAACATGGTTTTGATTACAGAATTTCATCCTAGACCATCATGTTTTGCCTCAGGCAGAAAAAAAATATATATAAAAAAACTGGTATCATTAATTATTGCTAATATATTTCTATTATACGGCTTTTTTACGGATAGACATACATTCCATGTTGTATGTCTTCACAACGTTGGTTCTTGAATCTGATGCGAGTGGATATTTCTATTTCTCTAGTATTTTTTGAAATAGCAACACATCTGTCAGGAACCTCCGCATCGTTACCTCAAAGCGCTTGTTATCTTTGATAGTAGGTCTCCAATTTACACCGATAAATCGGGATAAAGCCACATGTGAATTTATGTGTCGAGATTATTGTATCTGGCGATGATTTCTGTCATCATTTTGTAACAAGAAACTCGGAACTCGGATTGAGAAAAAGGTAAATAATTGTATTTTTCATATTTTTTTTTTCTTGTTTATTCCTCCGTGTTGTAACAGTTTTTTGGCATTCTAAAAATGTTTAGCTTACTGAAAGTGAGGTGAGGTGTTTACTTGTAAAAACTGACATTCATAATGAGTACAAATGTATCATGTTTCAGTAATTAACTGTATTTCATAGAAATTAAGTGGTGGTTTATGTTGTATTAGCCCATTAGTTATGTTTACAGATGGTGGAAATGAAGTATAATTTATTCAGGACAATGTTGTGATTAATAGCTTCCTTCATAAATATGTATGTGTGTTTAGTGATACGTACTCTTAACGTACGAATAATCTTATTGCCGCCAAAGCTTATTGAAAAATTTGGATTTTTAGAATAATATTATTAAACTTATTGAGTGGATTGAAGTTTAACATACACTTGGGAATAGACCCAATATCTTAAATATCCTTTGGACATTCCACACATCGCCATCTAGCTCCAAAGTAAGCTACTCAAAGCTTGTGTTATGGATGCCAGACAACGGATATAATACTTAAATACTTTTTGGTTGTAAATACATACATGGTATACAAAGAAAATACCAATCTTGAAGTTTAACATAGGATAAACTACTCAATGATGTTCTGACCACGATTAGTCCACTACCTATACGGATAATTATCAACTTTCAAGAAAACTCAAAATAGGTACACTTTGTTTAAATATTTAGTTAATAAAGGGTCAAAATAACAACCAAAAAAAAAACTAATGACTGTACACCGTTGGTAGGATGCGACTATATTTTGTTTCTACACTTATCGAAGTGTTGAATCCAGCCAGCCACCTTGGCCAGCGTATAAGCTTGGCTATTCAAAGAGGCAATGTGGCCAGCCTCATGGGCACCTTTCCACGGGACGGTGACCTAGGTCGGAATTTTTATTTTTAGGTTGATAATAACTTACAAATGAAAAATCTGACTCAGGCTCGTTTTGAAATTTTAGTTTAAAGTTTTTTGTTTTATCCAACATGCCTTCAGTATTAAAGTCCGAAACTCTTTGTAAATTACCTGTAGTTTTCCAGTTCAACAGTCGTAACGCTCAAAGGAAACTGGATGCTAGATTAGTGTCTGTCCATTGTACAGTCACCAGCACATCAGTTTACCCACCTTTGTTGCAAAATAGCCCTTATTACGACTGCATAAGATAACACAGTGTTTACCTTGACGTGCTATTGTCCGTACAAAACAGGACAAAAACTATACTGCAGTGGTACACATAGTATAGAGAGGCAACGCGCGCGACTAGAGTAACTCAATTTATGGCAGTTATTCCGGCAGCATTATCTGGCCCGGTCCGCTGGCAGGATAAATTGCCAATTTTGACTTACACCACTTTCTATTGCGACCTGGGAAACTGAAATGTATTGAAAAATACATGTCCACTTTGTCTAAACTTTGCGCCACTGTAGAGAGCTTGCATACCTACATGAACATTTTATGAAATGGAGTCATCACCATCATTATAACGATGAAATAGGAAACCGGCAACTTTCTGGTTAACCGGGCCAAACGCTCTACCAATTGAGCTATTAGTAAGTTATTAGCTCTACTAATTGGTGACGTCTAGCGCCATCTACACGTCTATTTACACGTAATGACGTACCCATAAGAAATCACAAATTTCGCCAGGTCGGACAAACAGCAAGGTATCTAAATTGGTACAGCGTTTGGCCCGGTTAGCCAGCAAGTTGTTGGTTCAAGTCCTGCCCGTGCGCAAATTTTCGGTTTCTTATTTCATCTTTAGGATTATATAATATGACACAGTGAGCGTTAAAATCATTGTAAACCATCTTCATTGTCATAATAGTTAACTACCAAGATGTTAACTTATAAACACAGTGTTCCCTCGCTGAATTTTTAGGTGACCAATTGCAAGTGTCTCGAATCCAATCTGATCCTGCACTCACAAGGTCATCTGTACAACTTACAGGTCGGCGGCCTACACTGCGCTTAGGCGTTAAATGTGAAATCTAACTTTGGTCAATATACAGAGATATTGAGACACAAGCGGTCCCCCCGAAAAAATCGGTTAGAAACTGACCATTTTACGACAGACGTACGAAGTTGGTACGGATTTTGCATGAAATCCACAACCATGTTCGCAGTGTTGTCAATTCTGTTCGAGCCTCGTTCAACAGTCAACGGGACCCCAATAAAACTGAGATCAACAAAACGCGAAATAAGGTACAGATAAAAGGGAAAGAAAAAAGCTCTGTCACCGATGATAACGGACAAGCTCGTTTTATGTTTTTGCACCTTTGCGAGCCCTAAAAGGGACAGTCCACCAAAGCGTTTATTCCGACTTTAAGTAAACACAATACGATTTGAAATGGAATATATTTGTAAGACCTGGTTAAGAGGATGACTGTATCTTATCAGAAATACTGCTCTATCCGGATAAGGCGACTAGGATGTTCCTTTGCCAAATAACTTTTCTAACACATTGAAATTGGAAATTGCATTGGGTGAGCTTTCTGCAATAAGACTTTTAGCTTGGCCCGAGTGATCAGAAAAATAATAGGTATAGAAAGAGAGAAAAGAAAGAAAGAAATGTAATTTTTTTGGTACACTACAGAAATAAATATCAAACATCACATATATAACTCTATTTGTGTAATGTAATATTTGGGTTGTTTATAAAATCTTTTCACTGCACCCGTTGACACCTTTCTGCATGACCTAAAGGTTTGACTGGTAGAGAATGCTTTTAGCATTAAGTCCACCTTTTACACTAAATTTGTGCAATAAAGTCTTTAAATAAATAAATAAAATCTTTATCTGTTATTTTTATTGACAGTTATACTTTATACATAAGTCTATGTGTGATGATAAACCAACTCTAAATTCTAAATTATTTGATATCGTTAAGCCCACTTGAGACTGATATAAACTTATCTAAATATCGTTGACTGTTAATTAAGAATGAGTTTCGAAAAATAAGGAGCCGATTCTGTAACTGTCTACAAAAGATAAAATATAAACTCATTATTTGCTATTTTAATGACCACGAACATGATTTTCATATCTTAAAGGTAATAAAATCATCATAAAATGGTCAATAAAAAGTTGTTTTGTTTAAGGACCGTCTTGGAAATAAATTTTGTTTTGACATACGAGTATATTTTTAGACAAGTGATAAGTCAGGGCCGGTTCGATAAGTTTTTAATATTATATAAATTAAATTTTTCACTTAGTATTAATGAGTTTTAGGTTGTACACGTAACAAGTTACAAAATAATAAACAAACATTGTAACACTTCTGAATGGATCAAAATATTGCGATCGTTTACTCGTTAATTCTGTATCTCATTTTGGACATTATAATTTGTCAATTTTTACATTGATTTCGTTAAGATTTTCTCAAGTTCTTCGCGAGTACCAAAATTCTATAAAAAATCTAACCTATTCAAAAATGAAAGTATTTCCTTGCGGCAAGGAGGCTATGATGCTGGCTGCGTTGCCGCATTGAATAGCTATGCTAATCATTTGAGCTGAGCACCAGCCAGCTTTATTATTGGCTGATACAGAAATTAGTTTTGGCCCAATAAAAAAAAATATAGCAGAAGGTTCCCACGGCCCAAATGTTTCAACACCAAACGGCGCAAACAAATAATCACTTGCAAGTGAGACGTACTTACGACGCTTGGCGTTTTCAGTTACTCCAGCTGAAAGGCTGATTCTTTAAGATGGGACCGCCAAAGTATTACATCCTAAACTAAGGCCCGACACTGTTCCCAAGTTTTCCGTTCCCGTTGTTATTATATCAAAATGAGATACTTAAATTCCGACATAAATTAATATTTCTACAATGGTAGTATTCTATACTTCCACTTGATTTACCTCAATTCGTCACGATGGAAATATATCGAACAAGGAAAATTTAATTCGCAATGCAATATTGAGAGAATCCCTTTTTTCTTTGAAATGGACAAGGAAAGACGATAAATATAGGTCGAAGAGACATTTCTTTATTCTGTATCATATTATTGATAGGAAATCAAAATCTTACCCTATGTGGACGCACGTTAAAATCTTGGCGTGTCCAGATTGCGAAATAATAAGTGATAATATTTGTGAGTTTCATCATCTAAATAAACGTGTGTCCATATAGTCTCTTGTGTCCAGTTGGTGAAAAACTCGTACAGTTAAGTACGAGTAATCACTGTACGAGCTAGCATCGTACATTGCGACAACCACGGCGTCAGCGACCTACATCGCAGCAGCTGACCGATGGACCCAGCAAGCACCGTCGGCACTCACACCGGCGGCACACAAGCATAAACCTTTATATGTTTACATACAATTAAATCATTATAAATACATTTATCGTAACAACAATAAACTAGATATCAACCGTCCGTGTTGGTTCTCATTTCCCTCCGCTGCGGCCAAGACACCTTTAGCCGTCACTATGATCAGTCTGGTGAGCCTGCCAGACTGGCAGCGGGTCCACGCCACCTACTTACCGTCCTGACGCTGCTACCCTGGGTAACCTGGGAGCAGCTATCCTACCACAACATTCTTATTATATTTAAGTATCTATTGTTAGGCTGGGCTAGGGCTCTAGGGACTTAGTATCTTAGGCAAAGGGATATCTACGCCACTAGGGAGTTAGTTTCCATCTTAACCTTTTATATAGTGAACAGACGGTTCTTCTTCACGCCTGTACATCTTCGAGCCGGATAGATCATCAGTGACCATGGACCAGCAACGTACATACATAAACTGACTGACTGCAGTTATGTCAAATGACGTTGACTGGTAGAAACTAGCTAAGCAGTAAGTCTGCCGTTCAATTTAAAACTTATTCCGGCAGTACTTTATTACAATTAACTTATTTAAAATCATTTCAATAATCAAAGTAATATCACCAACATTTATTCAGTGCAAGTGAAATGTAAGAACTCAGGCATTCTTGCATTAGCGCCTTACGCGATTCAGCAAATTCAGTAGGTAATTACATTTTATCGAGGGACATATATTAATATTTAAGCTGACCTACATTTTAAACGTTAAATATGACTAACATTGGTAGGGTAGGTTAGGGAAATAAAATAAGTCTATGAACTGGGAGTGGTGATTTACAACCACCGCTTTCCGACATAGCATAGCACGACATCGACTAACGGGAGTGATGACTTACAACCACCACTTTCCGCATAACATTGACTTGACCTAACATATCTTGAGGCTCATCACTAGCTCAAAAGAAAGTTTTAGCATTATCATGGCTCAGCAAGGAGCTCAGGCCTTACTTGGGACTCAGCAAGGAGACCAAGTTAAGCATAACATTTTCTTGGGACTCAAATCAAGGAGACTTAGCAATTATCAAATCAAGAAAGAAAGGAAAGGAGGAAAGTTTAGCAATTATCGAAACAAGCTCATTACAGGGTCAGGTGCCTTACAACCACCTGCATCCCGCCTTAGTTTAGAACAAACAAACATTAGAATTATAGGGAATAACGGTGACTTACGACTACCTACCTACATCTTTACTTATTAACATTAATTTATCATTTTCTTTAACATTAACTTGACTCGACAAGGACTTAAATAGGTATAAACTAATATTACATGTAACTATTATCAACCTTTTCCTATTTCCTTGTCTTGTCCTATTCAAAATCTTGAGGATCAACCGACGGAGAACTTCTCAGAAAGAAACAAACACAAACAAGCTTAACATCAACAATAAATCAACATCAAAGAAGAAAGAAGATCGACAACTGACAGTAGCGGTTCGGTTACTGGCCTCCCAGAAGCGGGTCTCACCAGTAACTGAAACACCACCGCATGCTGTTCAGTACAAAGAAGAACATGAACATCATCAAGAAGAGGAGGAGCGAACGAGCAGAACATCATCATCAACAACCAACTTCGAAGAGGATCTGATCGATACTCAACGAGCGACTCACCAACTTATCTTTGCACGCCAGGAGGATGCAATCTTCAATTCATCGATGGAAGCCAGGAGGCTTGCCATCATCATCAATACGTTGCAGGCCAGGAGGCTTGCAGCCACAAGCAATACATTCGGAGCACAGGCCAGGAGGCGTGTACTCTCTTATTACACTTGTGCAAGTCAGGAGACTTGTACACCATCATCGTCTCCACGGAGGGAGGCTACTTATCCTTGCACGCCAGGAGGCTGCAATCTTCAATTCATCGATGGAAGCCAGGAGGCTTGCCATCATCATCATCAACACGGTGCAGGCTAGGAGGCTTGCAGCCACAAGCAACACATTTGGAGTACAGGCAAGGAGGCGTGTACTCTCTTCTCGCCCTCGTACAAGTCAGGAGGCTTGTACACCAACATCGTCTCCCCGGAGGGAGATAACCAGCTCGTCCAGGCATCAGGACTTTGGACGGGTCAGAATCGTCGCGTCGACATCAGATTACCTCATCATCAACTCACTTCATGGATCATTATCAAGCCAATAACAAGCAACACTTCCATCGAGTCAGTCAACAACAACCACGGATGGTGCTAGTAGTACATCGCATCTTCGAGACACATCACTGGACACTAGGAGACGGGGCCGCATCTTCTTCCTCTCTTCTTTTGAAGATGCCAATATGTACGAGCTAGCATCGTACATTGCGACAACCACGGCGTCAGCGACCTACATCGCAGCAGCTGACCGATGGACCCAGCAAGCACCGTCGGCACTCACACCGGCGGCACACAAGCATAAACCTTTATATGTTTACATACAATTAAATCATTATAAATACATTTATCGTAACAACAATAAACTAGATATCAACCGTCCGTGTTGGTTCTCATTTCCCTCCGCTGCGGCCAAGACACCTTTAGCCGTCACTATGATCAGTCTGGTGAGCCTGCCAGACTGGCAGCGGGTCCACGCCACCTACCTACCGTCCTAACGCTGCTACCCTGGGCGACCTAGGAGCAGCTACCCTACCTCAACATCCTTATTATATCTAAGTATCTATTGTTAGGCTGGGCTAGGGCTCTAGGGACTTAGTATCTTAGGCAAAGGGATATCTACGCCACTAGGGAGTTAGTTTCCATCTTAACCTTTTATATACTGTACAGACGGGACTTCTTCCCGCCTGTACAATCACCCTACCGGATATTTACCGTGGCGAAAATTGTGCCGGCATCAGACACCAGTCAAAGAGTGACATCTATTGGCGTAATAGTAGCCAATTGAGGTCTAATGGTAAAGATAATTCCTCGGATACAGAGTTAGCTGTTCTATCAGATCAACTGTGTTTACCTTTACTATGAAAAACGAAAATTGACTTTACCATAGCTAGACTTTTTTAAAGTAGTACTTAAAAAAATAACTTTAAAAAAAGTAAAAACCGGCTTCAAAACCAAAATGCACTAAAAAGTCTTAAATAAACTCTTGACCATTGTAAGAAAAGGAATCCATTGTAGGCAAACAATTTCTTTTTGGAGTCAGTGCTGTGATAGTTCATGCTTGATGGTCAAAGTGATGGCACCGACTCCAAAAAGAAATTGTTTGCCTAAAATGGATTCCTTGGATGGATTCGTGTAGTAACACGTGCCCTTGAAGTTTAAGGGTTTCTCTCGATTACACCAAGATCCCATCATCAGATCCCAAATTGGCAACAATGGGACCAACTAGAAGGTACCCTCTAGGTAGGCGAAAAAATTTCAAATCGGTCGACAAACGACTGAGATATGAGGTAACATAGATACAAAAAAAACATACAGTCGAATTGATAACCTCCTCCTTTTTGGAAGTCGGTTAAAAAAAAATTAAATTTTAAAATCAATCTAGATGGTTATTTATAGTTAGTTTTAAACCGACTTCAAAAAGGAAGAGATTATCAAGTTAACGGTATGATTTTTGTATGTACCTATGTTATCTCAGTTATTTGTGGACCGATTTAAAAAAAAAAACACCGAGAGGTTATATCTTCTAGTTGTTCCCATTGTTGCCAAGTCGGGTTCTGATGATGGGATCTTGGTGCAATGGAAGGAAAACCACAAATTTTAACGGCACATTTAGTGTTTTTGTAGTAGTATCTTAATGTTGACATGCTTTTACGTCTGATAGATAACATTTTGTGACGCTAGGCTGATGGTGGAACTCCTTAACGTTTAGGAGTTCAGTGAATAATGACCCTAGAACTTATTTTAGGAACGTTGTAGCTTATTAAATTATTTTTTTATAAAGAGCGGAGTAAAAAAGGGCAAACCCATGTTCCCCGTCCTCCTATAAACCACAAAAAAAATAACTTTTGCAAAAAGAAATTGTTCGCCTAAAATAGAGTCGTTTCTTTTGAATTTATTTGTGATTTATTAGTGCATTTTGTTTTGCATAAGTAAATTTTTTAGCTCATTACGCTCATTGCATGTTATATAATATAAATTTACTCTCATTCGTATGCTTTTTGCTTATAAAGTAACTCATCTGTTTGACATAAAGTATATGAAATAGTTTTCTTTATAACCGTTAAAAAGCTACAAAATCTCGCCACGCTCTGTCAGCACTTGACCGTGTAAAGATTTTGTTTCTGACCCTTATTCATACACAAACTCTCTACTTGAATAAAACGAGTCGTATTTATTAGATGAAATGTGATTGCTTTTGCCTCCAGATGCGGATACTTTTTTTTTGCGGGTAGACGTTAAATAAGTAACATCATAAATTTTGGCTCTCATTTATTTTAATATTAAAAAAGTTTTAAGTGGTTAAATTTCCAATGAAATAGCACTAACCTGCTTTCATCTACCAGCTATACTCTATCACATAAAATCACATTACACATTTTCACATTTTACTTCCAATACTGCAATGGCACAACTTGCTGACATACAAGCATCCCAGGCGGAAATGGAGGCACAGTTATCCAGACGCATGGCAGACTTTGAAGCACAACTGGAGGCGGCCACCTCAGCACCAGAGTCATTATCGAAGCTTGCGGGTGACTTTTACACTTTCCGAAGTCTTGTGTGGGGCCTTCTGAAGAGTTTGCGGCAACAAATTACAGACTGCGTGAACACCGTTGATGCTATCGAAATGCGCAACCGACGCGAGGCTCTCCTCTTCAGCGGCATTCCGGAGAATGTGGGAAATGTCACGGATGCAGTAGTCAATACCATCAGGACTAAGCTGGGGCTGGATGACTTTAATGCTTCACAGATAGCTCTGTGTCATCGACTAGGCGATAAACCAGGAAAGCGGTGCAGACCTGTGCTTATTCGTTTCACAACATATGATTTAAAGTCATCAATCTGGAAACGGAAGACCATGCTCAAGGGTTCGGCGATATCGGTGTGTGAGTTCTTGACCCGGAACAGGCAGTCTGCATTCGTAAAGGCCCGCTCTCACTTCGGCATGCGTGAATGCTGGACCTCAGACGGTGTCATTATGGTCAAGGTCTCTGATGGTACAAGGCAGAAGGTAAACACACTGGAGGAGTTGCAAGGGCTGATTTCCAGGTTTCCTAAGCCTGCAAACACCGTCAGTTCCCAAGCAACACCGGCGCCAGCGCAGCAGGTAACAACGCGACCTCCTACTCAGCCTACTACTTCGAGTTCGTCGTCTAAGGTGGCAACTCGTAAACAATCATCCGCAGTGAAAAAATAAGTTAGTTTAGTGATTCACTACCAATGTATCTAGATAAGTTGTGTTTTTTAAGGATTTTGTAAGTAAAATGAAGGTATTTTTGTTGCACTGCAGTTTTTTCACGAACGAAACGATTCTTTGAAATGTCATCAATTGTCACTGTCAGTGTCAAAGTTTTTTTTTTATCTATTTTCCATGTGGAGTGTGGAATTAGGAATTACTGTGTTGGGCTAATATTGTATTTATTTTAAACTTGTTTTGTACCGAGCTGTGCTCGAGCAGTATAAATGCCTAAAATCTACCTATGTTATTGTGTTAAATTTACTTTTTGTTTTTACATCTTTTTTGTTAGATTATTTTGTGATTTTTCAGTATGCACTTATGATGTAAGTTTTTGTACTTTTGTAATAGCTGGTGGGTGATGCAGAAGGCAGGCATTTAGGGTTTACTTACACTTCTTATTTTCTTCTTTTTTTTAAGTATTTTATTTTTATTCTATTATTAGTATATTAATATTTTATTATTATATTTATATATTTGCAATTATGTCTCTCAACTCGACAAATTCTTCTGCTTCATTTTATTCTTGTAGTGATGATTCTTTTGACTCGGTTTCGTCTGATTTTGAAACACTCGGCATTCAGCTCAAAAACTGTTTTGGAGGGTATCAAAATTCCCTGAATATATGCCACATAAACGCTCAGAGTATTCCGAGGCATCATAGTGAGCTGTTGGATAGTTTCTCGTCAGATGTAATCCACGCCGTTTTAGTATCCGAGTCTTGGCTTAAACCTTCCTTGTCATCAGTCGCGTACAGTCTTCCTGGTTTCGTGCTTATTAGAAATGACCGAGTGGGTAGGAGGGGTGGTGGTGTTGCAATCTACCTAAGATCGAATATCCCATTCAAAATTCTTGCATCATCTTCAGGCACCTATTCTGCGGCAGCTGAATTTTTGTTTATTGAGATTAGTTTGAGTGGAACCAAAGCTTTGCTCGGGGTGGTGTACTGCCCTCCTGAGATTGATTACTTCAATCAGCTTGAAGTCGCCCTTGAACCACTTTGTACTGACTACTCTCATCACATAGTTATGGGTGACTTCAATACCGAACCTGCCGGAGATCCTCCCCGATCCGAAAAATTTCTACATTTGCTGAGGTCCACTGGCCTGCAGCATCTTCAATTTATTCCCACTCATCACAATATTGGTACCCGTGACACCTGGCTAGATCACGTGCTGACGTCATCAGAACAATCTGTACTTGGTCATGGGCAATTGTTGGCTCCAGCTTTCTCCAGACACGACTTGTTATATTTGGCGTACCGTATTCGACCTCCTCGTATTAAGCCCAAGACGGTTCAGTTGCGTAGCTATACTCGTATCAATTATGAAAACCTCGTAAAAGATGCTGCTATGATTGATTGGAGCCCCGTAGTCGATGCAGCTACCGTCGACCTTAAAGTGGAACTATTTTGCAGCAACATCCTTCACTTGTTTGACCACCACGCACCCGTACATACAGTGCGCATCAAGCGACCGCCGGCCCCTTGGCTAACAAAAGATGTTCATATGGCTATGTCCAAACGTAATAAGGCGTTCCGTACTTTTAAAAGGGATAGATCTGACGAGAACTGGGCTAAGTACAAAGCTTCGCGGAATCGCTGCAATCAGATGATACGGGCAGCTAAACGTCGTCACATACATGCTGAGATCAATAAGTGTTCTTCCTTAAACGTCTGGAATTTTCTCAATTCGCTTGGGGTTGGCAGATCAAAGTCCGACGACACTCATATTCCTTTGGATCTCAATGACATTAACAAGCATTTTACGAACTTGCTGACTCTTGACGCTCTCGTTAAAGCCAATACTCTAGCATACTTGCGTTCTCTCCCTGCTCCTGAAGTCAATTCCTTCTCATTTACCCCTGTCTCTGAATCTGATATAAGCAAGGCCATTTTTGCAATAACCTCCAAAGCGACTGGAGTGGATGGCGTAAGCCGCTTGATGATAGTGCCTTTGCTAAAATTTATTTTACCTGTTATCACACATATTATCAATTTTTCCTTAGTCACTGGCACTTACCCAGATGTGTGGCGTAAAGCTATCGTCTTTCCACTCCCCAAAGTCCGTAATCCCACTTCACCAAGCCAATTCCGGCCAATTTCTATTTTGCCATTTCTTTCGAAAATTTTAGAGTCATGTGTTCATAAACAATTGTCCTCGCACCTATTTAAAAACAATTTATTAACTCCTTTTCAGTCTGGGTTTCGAGCGGGTCATAGTACTACCACCGCTCTGCTGAAGGTCACTGAAGATATTAGGGAAGGGATGGACTCCTCCAAAGTAACACTTCTTGTTTTAATTGACTTCTCTAACGCATTTAATGCTGTTGATTATGACCTCCTTCTGGCTGCATTATCCCACTTTAAAGTTTCTCCTTCTGCTTTGGAATGGTTTTCATCCTACCTGCGTGGTCGCCAGCAGTCAATCAAAACTCCGAACTCAATGTCTGACTGGTACATGCTGACGTCTGGTGTACCGCAAGGTGGAATAATATCTCCTCTACTATTTTCAATTTTTATAAATATTGTCACTTACAACCTTCGCTGCCTGTATCATCTATATGCCGATGACCTTCAATTATATGTTCAAACTGAAATTTCTGAAATATCTGCTGCAATAAACCTAATGAACGAGACTTTAGAATATATATCTTCCTGGTCGCACAACTTTGGTATTTCAGTTAACCCTACCAAGTGTCAAGCTATCATCGTGGGTAGTCCGGGACTGATCTCTAGGCTTAATACCGTTGATCTGGATCCGATAGCTTATAAAGGCACGACAATTCCTTACTCTTCCAGTGTAAAGAACTTGGGTCTTATCATTGACTCTACGCTGGGATGGACTGATCACATATCAGAAGTAAGTCGTAAGGTTATCACATGTCTGAGAAGTCTCTACCGCCTTAAATTCTTTCTCCCATTTAAAACGAAACTTCTGCTTATGCAAAGTTTAGTCATTCCTATCATCGACTATGCTGATTCGTGCTGTACTAACCTCACTGAAGCCTTCACTGATAAACTTGAACGTCTCCTAAATAGTTGTATTAGATTCATCTTCGGCCTCCGTAAATACGACCATGTCTCCAGTTACAGAGCACAACTGAATTGGCTTACCATGCGTCAACGTAGAGACTCTCGAATTCTTTGCATTCTTCACACTATTCTGTATAACCCCTCTGCCCCTTCTTACCTTCGAAATATGTTCCCTTTTTTAAGTCAAACTCATTATCGTTCTCTCCGTTCCTCTGACAACCTTCGGCTAGGTACGCAGGCTCACCGCTCCTCGTATGTTTCAAAGTCATTTACAGTGACAGCTACACGACTCTGGAACTCTCTTCCCCTAGATATAAGGAAGACTGATTCGAGGTTATCCTTCAAGAATAAAGTTCGCACATTTCTGAAAGAGTGAATAATTGCATAGTAATATTGTTATTATATGTATGTATTATTGCTTTATTTATGCTTATGTACGTATAGTTATATATATATATATATATAATATGTTTAAAGTTATAGTTACTATTTAAATGTAGGTTTATCTATTTATATAATACATTATAATATGAATATTTATTATTATAGGATAAAATGATTATTGTTACTATGTTCCTTTTTTCTTTAGAAGCTTTTCACTGCACCCGTTGACACCTTTCTGCATGACCTAAAGGTTTGACTGGTAGAGAATGCTTTTAGCATTAAGTCCACCTTTGTACACTAAATTTGTGCAATAAAGTCTTTAAATAAATAAATAAATAAAAATGCGGCATTGTCGAGTTTAATATAAAGTAAAAAACACCTTATGTTTTTGAGACAACGTTTCTTTAAATAAATAATAAATATTAGACACCAATCACATACGAGTACATTGCTCTGATCCCAAAGTAAGTAGCTAATTGTACTACATTGTCTCGGGTCTGGGTGTTGTGGTACACAATGTAGAAAAATTTGATTTCTATATTGACCCAACCGGGAATCGAACCCGGGACCTCGGAGCGGCGACGCCTTGAAACTAGCGTGCTTAGCCACTACACAACGGAAGTTGTCTATATAAATATTTTATTTGTATTGTCTCTTGACGTTAGCCAAGTATACCTGAGGTAATGATGATGAAGCAAGCTTTTATACTACCTATAGTATTTTTCTTCCCTTCTATTTTTCCTTCTATGATATTCTTAAATTGAAGAAGAATAATGCTATTTTTCATAAATATGTTTCGGTTTTATGAAAATATGAAACCGTCAGGTTCTTACCCTTCCACATAGAGACGGTATATACATACCGCCCTAATGCCTGATTGCCTGACCGCTTCAAGCTGGTGGTCGAGCCTCGTGTTAACTCTATCTCGAATGAGGTAACTTTACACGACAATGCCTATAAATGTCGACAAATTTGTAAGTATCGATATAGCTCGTAAACTTTGAGACGACGTGAATTGATCAAATTACCCTGCTTTGGGCTTTTTAAAATTCATATTTAACGTCACCGTGGGCGGGGCATAAACTTTACAATCGACTGTTTATTGTTGCCTAAATTATACGGAACTTTTATTGCGTGTAATTTACTTTGATTAATGTTAAATTTCCAGCAGAAAAACGTTGAAATCCTGTGAATTTAAAGATATATCCTAATTTTGTAAGTACTTCTGTCCACGTTAAGCGTGATTTTGTTGTAATTCAATTGATTTCCGAACTAAAATTACTTGTAAGTTTGTCGTGAGTGATTCAAAAACAGACACTTTAAATATTGCGTATAAGACCATCGTCTTATTATGTAATAATTAACTGTGATTAACGTTGTCTTTCTCTACCTAGGTGTTCTTATAAACTACGAGTATTTCAAATCTCGAAGTTTTTTTATGCAAATTATATTGCACAATTAATTGTACGATTGGCAGACTTAATGCCTTATGGTATTCTCTACCAGTCTATCGCTTGGGGGAATGCAGAGAGTTTAATCGCTTATGATAGAACAAGAAGGTAATTGTCCTAGTACTCAAGTATAGTACCTTACCTGCGTATTTATTTATTAGCATATAAATGAGGTAGAATGAATAGAAGAATTCTAGAAACTTTATGGGATTTTATTCACCTTATTTTAATTAAATTAAAATACAGGGTGTTTGGAAGATGGGTACAAGAGTGGGTGGAAGATGTGTTACAATATACCATCTAGAACATTCAAAGGCATTTTTTTAGGCCAAGCTCTTTTATTCTGAATAGTTTAAATGCTTTGCACATTCCTTTTATTTCATATTACATTAGGTACAAATTAGAGTGATACAATTAATAAACAAACGAAGAAATTCCAGCTCTGACTTGAACTTATTAGCACTCTTTTGACCAGTTTTGAATTTTTCGTACTAAAAGCTTGGATGAAATTATGAAAAAAATAACAGCCTTGGCCTAAAAAATACCTCTGAACATTCTAGATGGTCTATTGTTACACCTCCTCAAGGGTTTGCAACCATCTTCCAAACACTCTGTTTATGATCAATTTTGTCTTTATCGCAGTTCATTCATTGTTTTTTTTTTAATTTGTTAAAAGCTTTATATACTTATCTATACTAATATTATAAAGCTGAAGAGTTTGTTTGTTTGTTTGTTTGTTTGTTTGTTTGTTTGTTTGTTTGTTTGAACGCGCTAATCTCAGAAACTACTGGCCCGATTTGAAAAATTATTTCTATGTTAGATAGTCCATTTATAGAGGAAGGCTTTAAGCTATAGAACATAAAGATACAACTCACAAGACCACAGCAGCAATGAAAAATGTTGCGAAAACGGGAGAAAGATATTCCTTTTGAGAGCTTCCGCCGCGTACGCTGCGAAAACCGCTAAAGTTACACAAAAATCATGTATGACAAGATTGTTCAGCATTAACAGTTCTATAATAAAATCCGTGACAGCATAAGTCTATCTTTTATGGTTGACTTACTACAACCTGTTTTATGTTAATAAATTTGTAAAAAAATAATGTATCATTTTTAGAGGTGTATTATACACACAGGTATTTATTCTTATCAAAATAAATACATTCATCATCACGAACATTTCATTTAAAACAAAGTTGCCCTTTATATCATTTGATTCCAATTAATATCTTAGGAGCTATCACAGTTTTAACATAACTCCGCACCAAAATAATGTTCGCAGCTTAAGTACAACGTGCGGTTGCGCTAATTATATTATAAAGCTGAAGAGTTTGTTGGTTTGAACGCACTTATCTCAGAAACTGCTGAACCGATTTGAAAAAATATTTCTGTGTTAGATAGCTTATTTATTGAGAAAGGCTTTAGGATATAAAACATCACGCTGCGACGGGAGGGGAGGGAGCAAACTCAAAACGCGCGGACGAAGTCGCGGGGGACCGCTAGTAGAAAATAATTTTGTTTACTCTTTATCTGTTACATATATATATATATATATCTCTATAAGAGTAAGTAATTCCATGTAATGACAGTTTTGTACCAAAATAAAATAAATAAATAATCTTATCATTTTAATACTAGGCGGTTACTAGTCAGACATGATCCATCGTAGGACACATCATTTTATTTATTTATTTAAAGACTTCATTGCACAAATCATGGTGAACAAAACACTTAATGCTAAAAGCATTATCTGTCAGTCAAACTTTAGTTCATCATCACGTGGTGATTTTGCCTTAATTTCTATTTTTATGGATATAATGTTTTTTTCACGGAGATGATAAGTAGTTACATAACTTACATCAAACTCACTTCTCTTTGGATGAGCTCAAAATCAAGTTATCCCAAAACAAAGATAACCTACAAAATAAACCTGTTAGCTAAATTGCTTTTCTATCGTACACTAGCTATAAAGCCATAAACCCAGGATTAAGCCGTGACATCTAAGAAGACGCATTCAAACATACACTATTAAAATTCTACTTTCGTGCGGTTCTTTCGTTTGCATGTGATTTACTAAACTGTACTATAATTTGATTAAGTTAAGGTTGGTTGTTACCCGGAGCTTGTAGGTCCTTTGACGCGTTTAGCCTTTCAATTTTCGACGAATGCTCAGTATGCGAAAATTGTTGTCGACCTTTGTACGTGTTTGACTCCGGTGTAACATCACAATTTGTTATGTCCATGTACGGCAGAGTTGTAATTCACTTTTGTTTCTTATCTTGACAAGTTTTCATAGAAACCGCCAAGAGCATTTTCCTTTTTCCTTTGCGAGAAGGCTTCTGATTATTTTTACTTTTAAACAATTTAGTCTTGTTTTTTTTAAAACATATCATTGGTAGTCCAGTTGCCCACTGTACTCCACCCAATAAGGGCACCTCAGACCAATTGGAATGAAAATCTACTTGACGTTAACAGCGCCTATACCTAATGTCTTAACAATTCATAATGTTCGCTCTGTGCGAAAAAGGTGGTGGGAAATCCGAATCGATGACAGCGCTCGCGGTGACTACAAAAAACAACGTTTGAGGACTTCTGTCACCATTTCTCTAGCAATTTTAGTACAAAATTGACTTATCCGTATTGAGTAAAAATCGACACCAAATTTCACGTAATTCAATAGAAAACATTGATGATAAAATAGTTTATTGAAACAAATTTGGTTTAATTATTTCGCGCACGGTCCCAATAGGTATATAAATTGGTTAACGTCTCGCCAAAAGAAAACAGGTGAGTATCTCGACAAAGGCAAACTTTTATTCACGCTCCATTTCCCATCTCCCTTCCCCATTCTTCGAACAAATAAAATAATATCGTTATTGTCTCCTTGCACTCATCAATCTTGGGGCCATTAAATGATTAGATATAGCTTTCTTATTAAATAAAAAGATCGATATCCGCCACCCACGTGACTTTGCGTCAACGGATCGAATCGTAATGACTCCCGAAACGTCCGATAAATCCGGACTTAATTTGGTTCCGAGAGATTACTCGCGTCCGCATCGATCATTTTAGACGGTCGTGTAACCGACTTTGATGCTCGTATCTATATTAATTGGCGGTCCGTGCTTTTGAGTGATCATAAATCTGGTGTCGGATGAAAGAATAACGATTAGTGTATCGATTAGCGAGTTGATCTGACCCCTGGCTCCGCAGCATGGGGCTAAGCTAACGCTCGTTTGGACTGTCGTTGTATATTAACAGAGTCGATTGTATAAAATAACTGAGTTCGAATCGGACACGAATGGTGAAATGATGAGGTCTTGATTAATATGCGAAGCTTTTTGAAGACTGTATGATTTACAAAGTTGTCTCTATTTGGGCTTTACAATGCGTAGAATAGAAGTAATAAGACCAAAATGTTTGCCATTTAGAAGACGTCAAATATAGCCTGAATTTGTGCCATTACCACAATTTTGAACACTTAAACCTCGGCGTACTTCCTGTTTATTCAGTCCAGTCAAACAATTTTTCTCCGAGATTCCTTTACTAAATGAGAGCAGATGGCCTGCGCTCTGAAACGAGATTACGCACCATTCTAGCCTCTAAGATGCCGTAAAACGGGCAATATTTCCTTGAACAACTTCTTTCGCCTTTTTATTATGCCCAGGGTCGTCTGCACCATTAGATGATAAGGGAATTTCGTCATTATATTCAATGTACATGATCATACATAGCGCATGGTTTTATTGTTGTTAGGGTTATTTCTTGTGAAAATGTGTATGGTTTGGCGTGCTAAGAAATTTGTTTGGTAATAATACGCCTGAAGCGTATTTAAAAGGTCTAAGGTTAGCTTTGAAAGTCGAGGCGTATAATGGACCCAAAATCCAAAGGCAATGTCTGACAAATGATTTACACCACTAGATGGACAGATTTATTTTCGTGATATACGTATTATTGCTGACAATTAGGTGACGTTTTCAAATTAGCCATATTTTATTTTGTTCGACGAATATTTTTTATTTGACTATTGAAAAATCAGCCCTTAATCGAATTTCACTAATTATCTGACATTTCCAAGATAATAATGTTACCTTCATTATACACTTGTTTCATTGAATTAAACACTTTGCGGAATGATTTCGCGCACATTTACTTGTGATGCAGTTTCTAACGCGTAACAGCATTCGTGTTCACAGGGCACACATTTGTTCCAACTGCTCTCATCTTTTCCGCTAATTTATGTTACGTGTTCTTGTTAGATTCTAATGTAGCCTTTTTTCCACCTTCTGTTTCTTGGCTAGGAAAAATCTCTGCAAAGCACACCTGCTACAAAGTAATTACAGATAAGCAACATACATAACACCAGTCGACTCATAAGCACCTTGGTCGCTATCTTCAGATTAGCAGCAAATCACGGGGTGGTAGCCAGCGGCAGCCGTCGTGAGTTGCCCCGCCCGCGATACCACGTAAATAAATATAGCTGCGCAAGCGCGGCCCGTGGGCGCTCAGCTGCGCAGATGCCCTATTCAGGAAGACTGACCGTTTTAAATGGTCCTGTAACTTCTAGACATGAATATAAATGCGACATGAACTTTATTATGAATTCTATGAAATTAGCATTACAATTTTGATAAGATTTGATGTGCAGATGGATATTCCGACTGAATTTGTTTAAGGGCCGATTTTTCAATGGTCAGATAAAACTTATCAGACTGATAAATTATAAAGCGAAAGTTTGAAAAAAAAACAGTTACGTATGATTTCTGTCAATTAGGTGACGTTTTCAAATTAGCCATTTTGTATTTTGTTTGATGAATATTTATTATCTGACTATTGAAAAATCAGCCCTTAAGCAAATATCTATTTCGAATGTAATCTTCATAAAATGAAAGAAATGGGAGAAGTCACGGGTTATTTAAGTACGTACTTAAATAACGCGCACGCGCACCGGGCCTCATTATAAACACCGTAGGGTGGTGTGATAAAAAACATCTACTCAGTTGTAGAAGCATACGACAGAAGGCTAAAAAAGTCTTCGAAGTTTATCAATCCCGTTCCTTGGTACTCGTACATAGGGTAGGATCTGAAGAAAAATAAATAAAAATCAAGAGGCCGTATTTGCTGTATCATAGCTGTGTGTTATTTTTTGTCTTCTATTGATGTTTAAACACGTGTGAAGTTTTCGCAGGTTTGTGTCGATCGGTTAAATCTTTTTGCAGCGTGAAAGTGGTAAAATCGTATTACCTACACAAATAATCTATGCAAGTGACATCCAAACTTGCCTACGTACAATTACCTAACTATTTCGTTTATATCTTCAGCCTTATTATCATATCGCCACAGGACGTCCACTGCGAATCTAGTCCTCTACCAGTGTTTTCCGTAGCAACCGGCTTCATGCAGTCTTCATCAGGTCATTTGACTTACTTGTTGGACGTCTATGGCAGGACTTTACTTAGACCGTGGCAGAAACAGCTGAAAGTATGTCTTACAAAGTAGGACCCCAGCACATGATTTACGTCGAATTGTTTCTACTACGCAAGGTTTATCGTAATCTGCAGAGCATTATTTAATTTCCGATTCATTTCGCTTTTGTTTTGTAATGGGATAAGTATATGTTTGGGCCGTTTAGCTTTATTTGTTTGCAAACGTTGGTCTTGTCAGATATGAATGGATTCATTGTATTGTTTTTATTGATAGTAAGATGGTGAATTTATAGAGTTATTATTATATTATTTTGTTTTTAAACAAGATGAGATGCATCTTTGTAGATTGGATCGAAAAAAAACTATTTACTTATGATTTCAATTTAGTTTTTATAGTGTTTTGTCACTATACAAACTTAATTATATTTGCACTTGTAAAAAGCAACTTTGGCTGTGTGACAGACGGGAAATCGAACCCCGTGTCTTACGCTATCCGGGCGTATGCTTATACAACTCGGCCACCGTCACATTAGCAAGCCTGTTGAATTAAGCAAGCGCTTACTTTAACGCGTAGGCTGCGTGACATCATCAATGTTTCGAGATTGCTCTCACAATATCCGAAGGAAATATTTTTTTTTACAATTATTTATATATATTTTTTAAAACCCAAAGTCATTTGCCTATTGAATTTGAAATTAGAATTAAATGCGTATCTACTATTACAGCAAACATTAGCGTAAATCTACAGAGCAACAGAAACATTCACTGAATCTAAATTAATAAACTTGCGCGTCGTTTGTGCGAATTCCAATAAGAACCGAATGAAAAAAATGATGGAATGCACCAAATTGAAATCTCAAAATCGAGCCTCAGAGAGCAATATTGGGGCAGATCACGAAGAGAAATGCCTTTTAGGTATTGGACAAAAAATATTGAACGGGCGCAAACTGCATTGTGTTTCACAAATGAATTTTTAATCCTTTCTCTATATTTATTGAACACTATCGTGAATTGAAAAATGACGTTTATAAAGTTGAACATTTTGGAAAACTTTTGTTTTATCATTAAATGCGATTCATTCATTTTCTCTTAGTTTCAAGAAACTATAATTGATTACATCGAATGAGATCACACAGGTTAAGCTTGCACAGATATGTATGTTATTATTCTAATTTTAACTTGTTTCATTGAGAACGAATTTAACAAAACCTTATGTTCTTTCCACTTATTCAATGGTGATTTTGCATCTAAGTACATACAAGTGTATACAGGTGTTGTTTTGGTTAGTGACATCCAACTCCTGAGATTTCTTAAAATTATATGCAAGTTGTATAAAAAAACCTCTTTACAACATTCTAAAAAAAAATAAAACGAATGAGGAAACTCGCACCCTCGCGCGTATCACACGCCTATCTACAAAATACTACGCCGTACCTAGTAAGCTTCGAAGAGGCGGCCTAGTGTTGGTTGTTATAACTCGCTCGCTAGTATCACAATAATAAATAGATTTTGTGGGGTTTTTCCATATTTAGGCATCAGCATCGTTTGTACAACCACCGCTGAGTCGCTTGTCGCTGACCTAAATAACACCCTGTAAAAGACTCACTATTTTATCAATCAGCCTGAAAAGTCAATTTAAATTGATTATATTAAAATCCAACTTCATTTCCAATGGAACGTATAACTTGTAATCTCATCATCTATTCGTATATCGCATTATTTTTAATGACACGAACATTTATAATATTCAATTTGAATAATGATCAATCATCTGAAAGCAATCCGTATAAAGCCACGATATTAATTAATAACAATACGAACGCTGACATAAAGTTATTAGCGTTGAGATATAGTTTCCTCTAAAGAATGACAATTATGTATGATTACGCGCATGCTCGGTACTTGATCATTGCTTGATCATTCGGTAAATTACACACTAGACGGTTCCGATACATTGTGCCTTCTGGCGACAGAGAGGTGGATTCGGCTGAGATGTTATTAGGTAACTCAATCGCTTTCAGATTATATATGCTTTCATAGTCATTAACGACACCATAACGGTATAATGGAAGCTCTAAAATAGGTAAATGTTTTATATTATTTCAAGGCGCTAACAAAAATGTGATCGGAACAAATATGATCTTTAACAGTGCGTCGGCCATTTTACTTGGTTTAACGCATTCGCATGCGAAATGTTGTACTGCTGGAAATCTGTAAATCGTATGGCAGCCAGCGCCCCGCATAATATGCTATCTAATACTTAGTTTAATGCAATAATTGAATCCATGCCGGTATCTTCAGTTAAGCCTAAAATCCGCAATGGGCGCTACACGCTCAGGCATTTTACCATACATTTTCTGGATTTCGGCAGCTGCATGTAAATGCTAGGTGGACTAACAGCGTTATTACTCTAGAGTCCAGCCATAATGCAGGTGGAATACCTACGATCGCGTAGCTATCGCTAGTAACGTATTACCCTGCGGGTTTGAGCCTATTCATTATCTTTTTATTCGATTTTGTAATTGACGTGGTATGGAGATCAAATTGTCCGGAACTAGTGAAGTCGTCGTACTTTTTACCTGACTGACAGCGATATCTAAAGGGAGAGTTATGATTGTAAACATTATGTGTTTGGTAGTTTGTAGCGTTCCATTTACTTGATAAATGGACTACCATAAGTAGCGAAACTTAGGTACCCTGAGACGTTTTGATAAGTTGCCAACAACTCATTATTTCATGCAATCACCACCGATCTCCCTATAATTTAATTCAAAGTATTCCTGATATGTTTTAGTAGCCAAGTGGGTATATTTTCAGATTAATAATTTCGTACGAAACCCAAAACTACATTCTCAGCTAATTTGTGACCCACTATAGTCAATGCTTACCATCACACCTATAATGATATCTTTAACTCTACAATGGGCGCCTCGGCTCCATAAAATATCATCTGTTAATATGTGACAATAGTAAAAGTCAGAAATGTGGCTAAATATGTTAATTTATAGGAGCGGAGGCGTGACTGCGGTCGACCTGCGCAGGAGTGGGCGTTCGTCGCGCTGTAGGGGTGTATGCATAGTGGAGGCGGAAACGATTTTAGTGGCTTTAATTTAAATTTCGAATGTTATAGACGCTCGATCTTATTTGAATTTTACAAAATTAACTGATTTGCTAGAGGTTGCGGGCACGAATTCTGCCCTTACGTAGGTTGCGGGTTCAATTTTCGTGCATCTTCAGGAAAAAATGTTATATTCTTTCCTTTTTTAACCGTGTGATAAAACGAAATTTAATTATTGTTTTACCTAATACAGTACTTTCTGTCAAAATATTGTTCATGTAATGATTTACTTTCAGTAATGTTCGTTTTCTGCATCTAGAGATTGCATTTATAGCACCAGCCAGCTTTTATTCTAGCCTGGTTCTGGAAGTTTTGATTTTGACCTAAGCTATTTTAACTAACAAAACGTGTACCCAGCATAGGGCAGTTAAACAGCCAGCCATCTATAAAAGCTTATGAAAAGGGCGTCTTTAATAAATGGGTTTACGCTTACGATAACGCTCTCGTTAGTACTGTATGCTTATAGCTTTAATATCTTATAAGTATCACAAAAACCGAGGTCTTATGTTCGAGCCCATTTCCATATTAACGATTCATAGAAAAACCGATAAAATAGAAAACGGTCATATGACTAAAATGCCTATCATAATATCCATAGACTATCTAATGGACAAGAATTTCGGTTTGCATGTTTAGGTAAAACATTTAGTGAACATCAGATTTTGTGAAAACATATTCTTTGCGTTCGTGACAAGCATTACTCAACATGATTTCGATCTCATTTTTCAATTTTATTATTTTCTTTTTAGAGCAATAAAATTATCTCGTAAATTTGCTTTAAAACGTTTATTTCTATGAAAGTTACAAAAAGTGTCTGTGCGCTCTATAAATTTAAACCAAGCATATACTATTTATTTTAACGGATCCATTTCGATAACTTGATGTGGGCAAAGTTTGTAGAAAATATCTTTGTTTACTGACCTAACCACAACTGCACCCAACTTTGAATATGTAAAGATAAACATATTTGAAACAGCTTGAAAACGCTTCGATGGAATAATGGTTTTTTGAGTGTAGAGTTAATATTTTCTCTGCAACGCTGTATGGTTTTGTATATTTTTTGTGAGCCAAGAGAAGCCGAGGAATATAAAATGTGTGTTTATAAGACAATCTGAATGCCTGTTTGCTTGTGATAAAAGATTTTAATATATTTAAAGGACACATTAAGCTTTAAAATAATAATTGCTCGCTGAGACCATTATTTTTGAAAATGTGCATAAAACACTGTACGGGAACAGTTTTGTCGTAACTTTTAAATGATAATTATAAGTGCAACTTAGCATAAAGTTTTTTATTTAGTTTGTCATTGATTATTGAAACATACATTTATAAAAACACAGATTGCATACTCAGAAAGACGTATCCATCAATACGATTACCGTTTTGCGGATTTGAAGCTTTTCGTTGTAACACGAAACGAAATCATTATACGTTTATACCTTCTTACAATTAGGTGGTATCAACTTCAATGTCAAACTGTAATTTATCTTAGAAATATCAACAAAATCTACACTAATAGTATAAAGCTAAAGAGTTTGTTTGCTTGTTTGAACGCCTTAATGTCAGGAACTACTGGAGTGATTTAAAAAAAAACTTTTTTTTATTATATAACTCATTTAGCGACGAAAGCTACAGGTTATAAAACATCACGCTGTGACGGAAGGGAAGGGACCAAACTCAAATCACGCGGACGCAGCCGCGGAGGACCACTATTCAATTTATAAAGCACATTTTCAGCCAGACTACTCTAGGTACAGATTTTTAGTATTTTTTCTTTAGTACCCATACTAAGTACTTTATTAGGTGACTACGAATGTAAATTCAAAGGTTGCTTGTTAGCGTATTGTATGTATTTCCAACTACAATTTATGACGTCCATTCCCAGTAACAATAAGTCTTATTAAATTCAATGTATCTAATTAATATTCATTTCTGCGATCGCTCAGCCGATGGTCACACTTGCCTGGCGTGGGAAGGCTCCTTTGTTCTGTATGGAAATGGTACTACAGGTATACTTAAGTGAAATGTAACATTATTGCAGAAACGGTAGTTTAATGACTATACATTTCTCATACTGTCTGCTTTGAACAAAATGAGTCTAGCTGATTTATTTACTTAGTGGCCTTTGTATGCAAAAATGAAAAACTTCCATAGGATAGCATCGTAGTCAAATATTTTTAAAATAAGCTGGAAGATTTATACGTGAGTTGTTTTCTCTAGCTTATATTAGACGGCATAGGTACGAGTCCAATTGTAAAGAAATCCGCAAATATATGTACAGTTCAGCCGTTTGGCACAGGCACACTAGAGGTCAAAACAACATTTTTACCCAAAGTAACAAAAAAAACCTTTGTTAGGAGGGGTGCTGAGTTATCAGAAATATTTTTTGATATCACATACAAAATATTTGATAAACCAACATCGATTTGCGTTTTTTTTTTCGAACAGCTTCCACTGTTGTGTTACGCTTTGCTTAGTGACAAGACTCTTATAAATAGGCCAACATTAATAACTTCTAGACTAGCTATGTTAAGTCAATAAACCGAAGGACGTCTATAAGTCTTTGTGCCTTGATAGTTCTTCATCAAAGCTCCATTATAAGAAGCTGTACAGATACAAAATTAACTTGAGCTAGATCATCTTAGAAAACTCAGTACTCTACCTCGGTTTGGAAACACAAAACTCTTACAGAATTCTTATTTTAGACTAGCAGTCCCTCGCGGCGTCACCCGCGTCAATTTCGGATTTCCCGTAAAATATTTCAACGCAAAACAAATATTTCCATTGGAAGTAAAAGACCAGAAACCATATCGGTTAGCGCAAGTACTTTTTTTGGTGCGGATAAAAAACTGTTATAGTTTCTAAGATATTTATTAAAATCAAATGATTGATTTTATTAAATGAAATATTCATAAAGAACGATAAAAACGTTTATTTTGATAAAATTAAACACCCCCATAATGCATCAAAGCACCTTTGAATAGTATTTTTTTAAATCAATTTATTGAACATAAAAAAGTTTGTAGTGATTAAACCATATCAGATAGGTATGTCTATCCCATCATACATGATTTTTATGTTTCTTAGACGGTTTACGCTGCGTACGCAATGAAAGCTCACAAAAGGAATATTTCCCCTCCCGTTTTCGTAACATTTTTCATTATTGCTCTGCTTTCATAAGTTGTATCGTGATGTTTTATAGCCCAAAGCTTTCCTCTTTAATTAAGCTATCACTGAACACAAAAATACTTTTTCAAATCGGTTCAGTAGTTTCTGAGATTAGCGCGTTCAAACAAACAAACAAACTCTTAAGCTTTACAATATTAGTATAATACCTAGATATATTTTGTTATATTACATATTTTTGTAGTTTATAGAATTTATTTTTAATTTTGCAAAGATATTTTTTTACAACTTTTATTTAAGTTCTTTTTTGGTTATAATTAGGTTATCAACTCATGTCGAAAAGTAGAAATAATTATTATTAATACTGACTTCTGCATGCACCTTATGCAGGTCGTGGAGTGACCAAAACAGGATCTACTCGTATTTATAGAACATATAAGTTATGACGTATTGTGATCTTTCTTTAATTCCTTCATGTTCCAGGCAATAATTCCACTTAACTAGTTGAGTCGCCAAATTGGCATTGCGATGCAACTTACGGAAAATTAAAAATATTTCTGTTTCATTCACTCGTGTAGTGCCGTCCCACACTAATCTGCTGAGTGAATAATACGAAATCGCAATACGAATTTGATAATCCGTCAAAAGTAGAGCTGTTAAACTGTCAAAGCAGCTTCATCTTAAGCACCCTTGTCCTAAATCAAGTTAATTATAATTTATGATTTATATTGGGAAGGCTGAGGATGAAAAAATAGATGTAGACTCGTAGCTCGTTTCGACTGATCTACTCCGCAACTTATAATGTTCACATTCTGTACACGATTTTTGCAAATCATTGTCTTGATTAAAACTCAATTGGTACAGAAAGACTGCGATAGCATCAATACAATTTGCGGTCTTTGTCTTACGGCCGGTGCGGGGGAAATAATTAGAAATCTAATGAGTACAATGATGAGCCATTGTGGGAATTGTAATGAAGCTACTTTCGGGCACTCGGCAGAAAAGTATCTCGTTCGGTGTCCTTCGGAATTGGCGAGACCATTTTTTAAATAATAAATATTGAACACCAATCACATACACTGCTCTGATCCCAAAGTAAGTAGCTAATGCACTTGTTTTGGAAATCAGACACAACGGTGGTACCACAGCACCCAGACCCGACACAATATCGAAAATTTAGATTTCAACATTGACCCGACCGGGAATCGAACCTGGGACGTTGGAGTGGCGACGCCCTAAAACCCAACTAACTGTATTTAATGTATTGTCAGATAAGGAATATTCGTTAAAAAATCAAAACGCCTAAATTAATAAAGTCACCTGTTAGTCAGCAATCATTTTTGTAAATGAAATTTTAAAATCGGTCGTTTTATACCTATTCAGTTGGATAAATCTTATTTGACGTTAGTAAAATCAACCCTGAATCATTTTAAGGTCCGATTTTACCAACTTCAGAGAAATATTCGTCGAATATAATACATAACGCCTGATTCGATGATGTCACCAATTTGTCAGCAATCATGTAAATAACATTGTTAAATCAGTTCTTTTTTTGCTTATTCAGTTAGATAAGTCACATCTGACGTTGGTTAAATCGACCCATACTTAGCTCGAACAAGCCATAACAAATATTTGATTTAAAATAACAACATTTCGGAAACTGGCTGTATCTTTTCATGTTACGTTATTTTTGACTCAGACTCAAAATAATCCCTTAGCATACAATTTGTACCATGTATAAGGCTTGGTGGAATCAAATTATGATTTCGGCAGCATGACCTCATTATAACCATAATCAACTTATTGTCTTAAGGGTCGATATTACCAACGTCATATTAGGCCTATCTGAATAAATATAAAACGACAGATTTTAAAGTGGCATTTACCAATGATAATTAACTAACTTACAATTGCTGTTTAGAAAAATTGCACCAAAATTAAATTCTCTAACAGCCAATAGTAAAGCTTGCTGGCTTCCTAGCTCAAAGGATTAGCATAGCTATCCAACGCGGCAATGCAGCCAGTATCATAGTCTCCTTGTCACAAGGAAATGGTTTCGTTTTTAAATAGGTAGATTTTAAGTTGTTTTTTTATGTTGCATGTCTTAGTTTTATTTTTTCTTGTTTCTTATCTAATAAATCGTTACACTTACAATTTGTAAACTTCGATTACCTATAATTTACTGTTGGTCATCAATTTATTATTTTCTTTTAGAGTTATCTCATAGGATCTCAACAAAAGCCAAGTTATGAGAATGGTGAATATACGTCATGTTGTAAACCAAAAGTTTCGGACAACTGACCATTACGTTAACACCTGCAACAAAAACAGACCTTTTGTATCAATCCTACGTAGGAAATGACTGGACCAAAATCATGGGGCTCTTAACACTGGTCCTTCACATTTACTATTCTACCTTGATGGTCTTCGACCCTTCTTTAGCAAACTAGACTCTATGTCCTTAAGATAGAGTAGATGAACAATGCCTATATGTTTAGGCAAGCCCTTATTGACGTTAATGCCTCACTAAATGTTATACTGCAGATAACCATTGAGGCGGAAAAGATTAATTTAGTTATCAACGATCTATTACTGTTAATGGTGTAATTTTGTGGTTCAAATGAACAGTGTGACCGTTAAAGTAGATTGGTAGTGATTGTCAATGAAGATGTGGGACAGAAGATAGATATAATTATTGTAATTATGGTTGTAAAATCATTTCCAAATGATGCATTTAATTTTAAGGTTAGTCAAAGTCAATTGAAAGATTTTTAGGCGCAATATTTATAAAAATCAAATTCTGGTGCACATTTAAAATTTTAAATAGCTAGGACTTATAATAGAGCAACTTGTAACACGTGCTTTTCAGTTACTTCAGTAAATAAAGTATTTTTAATGTATGTGTGTGCGTGCTTAAATTTCAACAATTTGATAATTATCAATCCTAATCGTGTTACCTAATAAAAGACCGAATAGCAGAATTAGACCTTATTATTACGAATGGAAATTAATGCGCTCTGCGTATTTAAACTTATTTAACCAAGCGTACGAAATCGGAAATTAAATTAATATCTAATTAATGGGCGCTCGAGTAAACGATCCTGGTGAATCGCTTTAGTATGGCTATTAATGACGTCATGACATAACAGAATTGAAAGCTCTGGCTTTAGCTTATTTGCTAATGTTATGGATTGTCAAACTAAATCGGTGGAAAAATATCAGCGAGTATTTTGTTCACCGGTAACGGTACTAACAACAGCAGAAAAACGATTTTACCTAGAGTGAAGGTAAACTTGACGAACGCCAATGGGTCTTATTGGAATTTGGCAGCGCTGACAGGCTGCTCTGATACTCTTATCCACCATTATACTTACAAGCATTAATCTGACACTATTATATTCCTCTATGCTCTGCATGGCGATTCAGAACGTTCGATAAGCCATTCGGCTTGGGTTTCGGCTAGATTTTCTATTTATTTTACAATTAATGTCGTAGTTTGAACGGATGTCAATATGTCAGTTCGGTAACAAATATAATAAAAGAACATAATAAAATAGTTGCATCGGATAGCCCACGTTATTATAATTTTATTAATAAGTGAAAGTTATTGAATCGTAACCGAATCCGTAACCGAATGGATCTGAATCGGGGGGCTGGCTTTGCTACAGATTGCAATCACATCGCGATCGCATGCAACTTACGTTATTCCCCTGCTATGTGGTCGCTGGTTGAATCATTATCGTTAAATCTAATGAAAAACCAGACATATTTAACGATGATTGTACTAAATGTAGATAAAAAAAAAATTGCACTCCGGGAGTGCCGGCAGAAGTGAAAACTTGAATATCAACGTTGTGCATTTTTGATTTTTTGGAATAGTTAGGGAATAATTTTGAATGAATTGCTCTTATTATCAATATAAAAGTACTATCATTTTTGTGATAGAATACAATAATAATAATAATATTTTTATAGAATACAATATTTATTTATTGCGCTATCGTACACAAGCATTACAATTTATATTATATTAAATTACATTAAAAAGTTTATCTCTCAGAAAAATCAACTTACATCCATAATTTCGCCAACCGTCTTACGGTTTTTCGATCAGCCCACGTGTCCTGACGCGAGTTTCACATTTTTCCCCCATCCCACAAAAGTGCTCAACGCCGCTAAAGAAGTTTTCACTTCAAAAATAATGCTTTTTACTTGCCAATCAGATTTGATTTCTAAAGAGTACATTTTTGTGATGAGCATCTGAAGCTGTGATATACCAAGATTGTTTGTAGTTTTCTGTTACTTTGCTAAAAGGCAATCTGTTTTTCAAAATTTAAAGCTATAATTAGAAAATAGTGTAATCTGGTTAAATTTCCTACTGCACTTTCATTTTAAGGCGAATGCCATTTAATGCATTACTTTAAAAGCTTCGACGTACGGCCGATATAGGATATCTGACCACAAAATGATCTTTTAAACTAACCGCTCTCTGCTCATAGCTTTTTTCAATGCGGTCTCAGCTGAGTACTTATAATAGACCGATCTGGTATTTATTGTCAGGTCAAGTCCTACCATGCTCGATGCACCCTCAATTTGTGGGTAGTTGCGGTCAGGCTGGCCAGCCACGTCATTATGTGTAGTAGTACCGCAAAATATGCGGCCGAAACCCCTTTATGTGTCTAGCACATGTACGTTCATCTGTCCAGTTTTTGAAATAGCAATTTGAAAGGTAAGTGAAGTTAGAGCGTTAATCTTGATTCATTATGAAGACTTATTAGTCTAAAAATAAAAGAGAAGTGGGTTTATATTCATAGCAACAGAAACTGTCGCAAATTTTCAATGAATGAAGCTTTGTTAAGGATGAACGATAAACAAATACCAGAAACCAGAATGAATACAAATATTTAAAGAATTAAAATAAAAGTAAATAGCATTATAATAAGACATCACGTCTAGTTTGGGGATGAGGTTTGTGAGTTAGGTAGTTGTTTTTATACAGGTTGTTGTTTTGGTCAGTGACATCCAACTCAGGGATGATATTTAGAGTTATGCTTATTCTAAAAAAAAAAACTTAAAATTATTTGCAAGTTTTATAAAAGAAAACCTCTTTACAACATTCTAAAAAAAATCAAAATAATGGGGAAACTTACACCCTTGCGTGCAATATGAAATTCGTTGTAGCTATTTCTATTTCTAAATATTACAATAATAGTAACAATAATAACGTTCTCCCGGTCGTATCCTAACTCGGCGTTCAATTTTGAGTGAGATTGGCCGTCGGCGCGGAACACTGTTTATAGTGCTCAAATGTGTGCGCACGAATTACACAAGGGCACTCTCTGTTCCTTCA
This sequence comes from Pyrausta purpuralis, assembly GCA_963924145.1. NCBI lineage: Eukaryota > Metazoa > Arthropoda > Insecta > Lepidoptera > Crambidae > Pyrausta > Pyrausta purpuralis. The sequence continues at coordinate 5,739,815 of OZ001649.1, read as the reverse complement.
GTATCATTATTTGGTGAGACGGCGGATCTGACATGACCGGTAAGAGATCAGGCGCAGGACCAACGGCTCAACGTGCTTTCCGAGGCACGGGGGTGTCATCACTACCGACTTCCTGACTCCGAGCTATTTCCGAGTATTTACAAGACAGAATAAACAAATTTCGGCCCGACCCAGGATTCGAACCCGAGACCTCTTAGGTAGCAACCTGCGAATTAAACACTAGATCAACGAGGCATTCATACCTTCATACTTACATAATAACATAATAAGACCGCTATGCTAATACAGAGCATTAAGAAATCGCTCGTGGCTAGAGACAGCTGGATAGTTCCGCCGCCCACTCGCTCAAAGCAATTATTCCACAGTATTTGACGTGGCCACACTAAATCGTGTGAAAGAGAACTTAATTGCCTATTAGACAAAGTAACTTAAAACTAAGCGTCATTTAAAAAGTATAAAACGGTGTTTATTCCATTTTCACGGTCATTATGTTGTCATAATTTATAATGTTACATTGGAAGGTAATTAAACATAAATTAGTAATTGGAAACCGTACGCTGAGAGTCTGTGGCAGTCTTAAATAAGTGAAGGTGTATTTTATGGCGATGTCAAATGGATGAATGTTCTCCGGACTCGCGAGGCGGTACTCGATCCGAGAGAGATACAAGGTTGTAGATGCCAATCAATGGCGGCATAATACACCTGTCGATTATAAACTTAGAGTTTGATTATTTCGTTATTTTATTCACTTGTTAAGTGTTAGGGCGACGTTTTAATTTTAGACTAGTAATTGATTTGAGAGAACGTGACGGAGAAAAGTTGTAAATTTATAATCTATAGTTTAGTTGAGAGACGATTAATTAAAATATGAAGTCGGTTGAATATACTCTATTTACTCGTATCTAGTAGGTATACCTATAGGGTTCGATTAATTGAACATAACTATTTACCTTTAAGCTAACCTAAACTATGTAATTAAGTAAATTGCATTCTAAGGATTGTATTGATAAAGGCCTGAGTCGATTGCAACAATTTAGCATTAATAGATCCGTTTGCTAACTCGCAATATAAAATTAAAATTTCAACATTTTATTTTCCTAGCAATTTACAATTTCGCATTTTAATAGCAGTTCCGTTTTGAAACATGAACTAAATTAGTTTTCCAGGAGTTCCGAAACAGTATGTTGCATGTTTCGCTAAAACAAAGTAGCTTGGAGCTTATACTCGGAAGTTACTTCCAGTTTACTATGGGATAGCGTTGAGCTGAACGCGGCATGAATGAGTCGTTATCCGATGCCTCAATCGGGTTTTTAAAAGTTTGGTAAAATAAAACGTATGCCGGTGTCGAGGGAAGTAAAACTAACTGCTTTTGAGTTTTTTTTAGTCAAACATTGTAAAGAATCTTGATATTTCTTTTAATCAAAATTATTCATTTTAAAATAAGGTAAACACAGAACTCAAAAGTTACATACAGGTAATTCGAGATATTTTTATATACAATAGTTATTTTTTTTAATTAACTGATATAATTTTAAAAGTTATAAACATATTGTTTATTTTACTGACTGGCATCCTGTTAAACGGGCTGTCAAGAAAGCTATCATAGGTTGTATCAAATGTGATCCGAGGCGTTCGGTATCCAGTGCGTTCTCATGCCATGCCGTTGCTGTTCCCTTTAAGTAATATTATGCTTCCGTATGGTTGACGCCTGGTTGGTGCTGTTGCCCATTACGAATTGATAAATGTGCTTTAATCTTTAACCATTATGTAGATCACACCCGTTGTACACATCCCTTCAACTTACAAAAAAGTAGCCTATGCGTTGCAAATGATCTTCTCGAACAAGTGACATGTTTTGTCTTCTTGAGAATAGAAAAAGTTTTTTTAACTGATCCAAAGACTTGTCTCTTAATATGGATCGAACTAAGTATTCCTTTGTAAGTCTTAGTACATGGCACTTTTTAAACGTGTGTGAGCCCTAAACAAACATTTACGCAACACTCTTAATATGGACATACGAATCACAAAAAACATCAAATCTCACCGGTACAACTTTAGCTTGTATGTTCAAATCATTGTACCCCATTACTCATTGTTAACGATTCCCGGCCTTTCACATTAGGCTTAATGATCTTAATGATGGAACGTACTAATTCGTCGCCTTCATCATTCGTTATCATTACAAGGCTCAGCATGGTATCAGCTGATTAATCGATGCTATTGAATTTGAAATTAATTTTATTTATTACCTTCCTGCACGTTATTGTTGCTATAAACAATACTGTTGTATGAGAAACGCAATTGAAAATGAATGAAGGATTTTCAATTTTGATTTCGATTGTAGGAGAGTAATTAATTAAATCTTTTATGCATCGGGAAGCAGCATAATCAACTTCCACAGTAACTCAATGCGATGGCATTTTAAAAAAATAATATTCTCAATTTTGATAACTGTGATTATCACTCCGTAATAATTTTAAAATTTTATTTAGCAACTTATAAAAGTTGATACCCAGAAGGTTCAAATTTGTATATATGAACAGAGGATAAATATTTCAGTTAGATAATACGATAAACATCGTTTACAATAACAAAGCCAGAATAGCATAAATAGCCCGATGGTTCTGCTTCAAACTAGTTTAAAACCAGATAGTTGATTTAGTTAAGGGGCTACCCGGATTTTTAGCGCACTTACTAGCGCCACTTTAGTAAAAAAAACATAACTCGTTAAATAAAAGACCAATCAAAAATCTGGTAGATACGATTGTAGTACAGGTTCTATAGTTTATTTAGTACGTTTAAATTGTTTCTAAAGTAGTTAACTGTAGTTAGAGTTAGAAGAACTGCTAAATATGGCCACTTTTAGCATTTTCGCTAACTGTAACTGCAGATAACTGTGTTTAATTGAACTTAAACATTGTATCTAAACCACATAATCAGAGCTACAATCGTATCTACCAGATTTTTGATTGGTCTTTTATTTAACGAGTTATGATTTTTCTAGTAAAGTGGCGCTAGTGTGCGCGGTAAAAATCCGGGTAGCGCCTTAAGCAAAAGTTGCAATTTACAAGCAAATGTTGTAAGTTGTACGATTTACAGACCACGATATCGGCATAAATTGCCAATCCCAATGTGTAATGTGGTGTGCTTCGAGTATCATTGTCCCCACACACCCAGAACCCTACTCTGTTTAGTTATCTGTATTTTCGGGCCTTTTGTTTTCCTTGCTTAAGTGGTCGGAATTTTCCGTCAAACAAGTACCTAAAGGAAGACGTCAGACGCTGCCGTCGACGCGTAGATGAATTGACGTCAACATTGGTTTAGAATGCTTTTAACACTCACAGTGTCATATTTTATACCTATTCTTAAAGATGAAATAAGAAACCAAAAATTTGCGCACGGTCGGGACTGGAACCAGTAACTTCTTGGCTAACCGGGCCAAACGCCCTACCAACTGCAGTTAACCAAACGCTTTACCAGTTGCCGTCATTACTACGGCGCTACCGTCACGCGTAATGACGGATCCTTAGACCAGAAATATAGCGTGTTCGGACCGACAGCACGGTAGCTCATTTGGTATTTCATCTTTATGACGTCAACATGTCATCAAAATGTTAGTGATAAACTCTCACCATTGATTTGTCGGTGGCTACCATTGGCTTGACGGACGAAGAATGTCGTCGATTGCCGTCAGTATACCGTTGAACTGCCGTAGGCTTAAGCTTTTGTCATTTCTAGTGCAACTCGTGTATCACAACAAAGGTAAGGCGGTAAGTGTCGAACTGACGAGCATCGCTTTTCAGAATAGGACCACAACTCCATTGTAGAGTAGTCCAGATTTATCTGGTTTATGCAAAGTAGTGCGCTGCTTTTAAATAAACAACCAATCTGTTTGGCCCCACACGAAGGCTTATCTACTTTTGACAGCGCAGTCATTCTTCAAGAATTTCGTCCCTATCTTTGATTCCTCATTAAAAACTGTTCGAGCTATTAAGGTCATAAATGTAAATTACTTTTGGGGTCACATTATTGAGTTGTAGTCATAATATAAAGGTATCACCAAAAGACACACCTAATGGTTTTTGAAAGTATGCTAAGTTAGTTCGGAAAATGTTAGCGCATTTGTTTCTTCCGACTCGGATTATACTCAGAGATAATGATAATGATAATGTTAAGTGTATTTTCTATCAATATAACCAATAGGACAAACATGAGGCGGAAATCGCGTGTTGGATTCAATTTGGTGATATGAAACATAAATAGCAGCGGAATATTGGCATCGATAAACATAATTCGGTCGTAACCGCGGGTAATATCAACCGAATGGCAGTATTACAGTATTACTGAGCAAAATCGCCAACTTCAGACCGCACCGGCTATTAGTGGTTTTATAGAGAAACTTTAAGATGCGGTCACCGATAAAAAGTTTAAATGAAAGAGATTCGAACGGGCAAGTTTTGTGGTTTTTGAACGACGGAACGCCTCAATAAATAGCCAAATGAAATAACGCCGTCTCAGTCCCTCTGTATGTGATAGACAAGGAAAAACAGGGTTAAGATATTAGAGCCTATTGTAGGTAACATTAAGCTTTGGTGTTTTGTAGTGAGCAATGAAAGTTAAAAGGTGAAACGTTTATATATTATCAAAGTGAAGGGCATAATTTTATGAAGGCTGCGTTTGCCACTTAAATAATCTTAAGAAGTCATCATCATCATCATCATTATCAGCCAAAGGACGTCCACTGCTTAACATAGGCCTCCCCCACGGCTTTCCACAGCGACCGATCACTAGCGGTCTACATCCAGTTTGATCCTGCAATCTTTAAGGTCGTCTGTCCATCTTGTTGGTGGACGTCCCACGCGGCGTCTCTGGTCGAAGGGTCTCCAATCTAGAACTTTCCTGCCCCAACGGCCATCAGTTCTTCGCGCTATGTGCCCTGCCCATTACCACTTGAGCTTACTGATTCTCAAGGCTATATCCGTTACATTAGTTCTTATACGTATCTCCTCATTTCTGATTCGATCCCGTAGAGAAACACCCAGCATAGCCCTTTTCATCGCTTTTTGTGTGATTTTGAGCTTCATTATAAGGCCCATAGTAAGAGACCATGTTTCGGATCCGTATGTCATCACTGGTAACACACACTGGTTGAAGACTTTCGTTTACGTTGGTTCGTCTTCAGACACTGAGGTAAATGAGATGAGAAGACACTCTTGCGTAATTTTCCGAACGCTGCCCAGCCGAGTTGGATTCGTCGATTGACCTCTTGCTCGAAGTTGGACCTACGCAATTGGATCACTTGTCCCAGGTAGACGTACTCGTCGACAACTTCGAGAGTTGAGTTCCCAATGGATACTGGAGTGGGTACAACAAGGGAACTCGACATAATTTTCGTCTTCTCCATGTTCATGTTAAGACCCACTTGTTGGGAGACTCGGTCAAGGTCTTCTTGAGCATAGTGCTAAGATTGTCCAGGTCTTTGCCACGACTATATCATTGGCAAATCAGAGGTGTGTGATGTGTTCGCCATTAATATTGATGCCGATTCCTTCCTATTCCAGAAGCTTGTCTTCCAATGCCGCCGTGAACAGTTTCGGAGATATCACATCTCCCTGTCTCACACCTCTCCGCAGTGGAATCGCCCTCGTATTTTGCTCCTGTACTCGGACACACATGGTGGCGTTATTGTAAAGGCACTTTAAAACCTCTATATACCTATAGTCTATGTGGCACCGCTGCAGAGACTGAAGCACCGCCCAAGTTTCGATCGAATCAAAGGCCTTCTCATAGTCCACAAACGCTAAGCCCGAGCCCGCTAAGTCCGAGGAGTATAATATGCCTCTATGTCATATTATACTCCTCGGACTTCTGTATGATTTGCCTAAGCGCATGGATGTGGTCTATGGTACTATAGCCTTTTCGGAAACCGGCTTGTTCGGGAGTCTGGAAGTCATCGAACCTACGTGCGAGACGATTCGTGATGACCCTTGAAAACAGCTTGTAGACATGGCTCAGGAGTGTGATGGGTCTATAGTTCTTCAATTAGGTTTTGTCTCCTTTTTTGAAGAACAACACCACCACACTCGTGTTCCACGCCTCGGGCGTGATGCCCTCCAGCAACACGGAATTAAAGAGTCTCTGAAGGACTTTAAGTTCCGGTGTTCCACCCGCCTTCAGAAGCTCTGCTGTGATTCCGTCCTCGCCAGGTGCCTTGTGGTTTTTGAGCTGTTTATGCTGCTGGGCCATCCTTATCTCGTATAGGCTGATGTCCGGGATGTCTTCGGTGTAGTGTCGGGTCAGGATAGCTCGTGGGTCTCTGGCCGAGCTATCAACGGGTTTGGCTACTGAGGTGTACAACTGCCCATAGAACCTTTCGATCTCCCTTAATAATCTCCATTAATAATCTCAAGAAGTGGTTTCATTACAATACCGTGTTTAATTTTTAAACCATTTTCTCTAACACCGAGTCGTGTCGCATTAAAACTAACGCGTTTAATAATTTCCGCATCGCCATTAACGTATCGGGCGCGGGCAGTAAGCGGTAGAGTTTCAGATAACTGCCGCTAAGTACTTTAAAACTGCAGATTTACACGATCGGGTTACGTAATGCATAAAGTCTTTAAGCTCAAATGACTTCCTTGGTGGTACGAATTTCAGCACTTAACGCTTAATATCCGATAGGGACTTAAGAATTCATGTAAAAACGACGAAGTTGCTCGATTTGTTAAAAAATTGTACAGCGACAAACATAAGTAATATGTCAAAAAAAATCCTAATTGTTCATTACATTTCCGACGTCACTTGCGTCGCCTTCGTTTTCCTTATTCCTATCAAATAATCCGTGTCATTCCTGAGTTTTAACTAAATTAGGGAATCCACTTACTTCCACTTAGCTAATATACCACAATATTTTGTTGCCAGCAAATATAACTTTTTCATAGTGTTTCTATGAAGAACAAAGTTATATTTGCGGTTGTTGAAAATATCCCAAATACTTGTCCAAACCAATTTTCGTGTTATATTTTTTCCAAATTTACTCTCGCTTAGTTTAGCACTTTGAACGCTAAAGTCTATCGAACGTTAGACTTAAGAAAGGGCTTTAAAAACCTCTATGTCATTTTAAAATACCTATCTATAGACACCCTACACGCAAAGGTTTGACAATTTTGGTTTTTGGTTCATGTATGGGAGGCGCTCGTAAATATTATTGTTTTATATTTTTTGTATAAGAATCATAGAGTGGATAATAGGGTACATCTTCCTACCAAATATCAACAGTGTGGTGCTTATAGTTACAGAATAAAGTGGCTGTGACAGATGGACGAACAGACATACAGACAGACAGTTGACGAAACTATAAGTGTTCCGTTTATTGCCATTCGGCTACGGTACCCTAAAAACGGAAAAGTGTCTTCTTATTCACATATGTGCGTGCCGCATAAAAGCAAATCTTAAGCGATTCACAGGGAAGTTTTTTAAATTTAAAATATTATGTCAGTAAGGCCTGTATTTTCATTACAAAAATAACCTTATATTACATTTAAGTATTAAATGCCAAGAGCCTTTATATGTCCAGCACGATTAAAACGCAAAAAAGTTCTACGATTCTACCTAATAGGTATATCCGATGCAAATTTACAAAATGATTGGCCTTCATAATAAAAATATCCGCAACAAACACGTATCTACTGGTATGAAAATATATGTAAACTTAACTATTATGTTTTACATAAGACTTGTCAGGGGCAATTAAATCTATTTAAATCATTAGTATAACATGGTCTCTCACAGCAGGCTTACAAGACGGCCTTTACGAAATGATCATGTTTAATATTATTATGAACGTAAAATATAAATCCAACTAATATAACGGACAGTTTAACAATTTATATAATTTATTAATGGGGATTATGTCTAACAATTTGTCGTTAAAGCCATAATGCATGCAAAATGATGTGAGAAACTCCAAAATATTAGCATAAAACAGTCTTCATTTGAGACTATACGGGTTAAAATTGAATACCTTAAAATGAGATAGGTATCTGATAATACAATTCCTCTATAAATTACTACCCAAATTAAAAACGGAAAATTAAAGTGTTGGAAGAATTGATAGATTATATATAGCACATATTATTATGTCCTTAAAAAAGTTTTTTTTTAAATGATTACTGATTAACGACGAAAACAACAGGCTTGACTATGTTTGGGTAGCCGAGTGAAATAGACATTTGCCTGTTTATTAAAGGACGTGGGGTTGAATTCATATTATAAACGTGGTCAGACTTTTATAATAAATCAATTGATTAATGTTATATAAGAAATAATTTAGGTTAGCGTTTTAAATTGCCAGCACCACCAGCCTCTGAGTATACTCGCAATATTATTTACGCTTAATTAAACCGCTCACTTAATCCAGTTTGAAAACGGTCCGCTATCGTTTGATAGTGGTCTTAATAGGACAAGTGTGTAAGCGTTAATGGGACCACGCCTGGCCTGTGCGTGAAATTCGCATTTGCATGTTACTACTTTGGAACAGTAATGTGCTTACAGTTCGGAGCTTAGTTGCTAAAGTTGTGTGGTTTGATAAAATATTTGAAGCTTTATGCTTTAAAATGGTAGTGTTGCAATACTTAATCATTCCGGTGTTTATACAAAATGCTCACTCTTCTGCCCAAGTGGTTTTTGACCTATCAGCCCTTGAGCCTTGTAACCCGTAGCAGCGTAGGACGTCTACTAGCAAGATGGACAGACGACTTTTTTTGGTGACGTGAGACTGTATTATGCTGGGTGTGCACCGTCACTACGAAATCATCGGTTAAACCTATAATTGAGCAGAAGACATCAGGTTGACTACCAAATGATGACAACAAACGCATCATATGACCGTGCAGACCAGGTGTTTTGATTTGTTGGATCATACATTCCTGCGCAATTTGATTGGCAATGGGATCAACTACCCTTCGCTGTCCTCAGAGTAGTGCTGTCTAAATGCAAGAACAAGACGAGACTTGGCCAGTCTTGGTCTTGGTCTTGCATCAATACACCTGGTCTCGGTATTGCACTCCCAGTCTTGGTCTTGGTCTTGGTCTTGCAGCAAGAGTCTCGCAAGTCTTGTCGCTATTTATTAAACGTTACTTTAGATAGGTATTAGAACAACGCAACAGAGTAGGTAGGTATTGTAGTGCATTTTGTATTTTTTTCCATGGGGTAATTATTTCTAACATTTTATGAAAATGATACACAAATAGAACCTTATCTCGGTATCTTATAACACCTTAATGGATCGGACAGGGTTTTTTATACATCCGAGGTTATATAGGTATTGAGGTTAGTGTAAATAATACAAAGAACTAGTTACTAAGAAAAATCGATAAGTTATTAATTTAAAAACGCCAAAAATATAACTTCCGACTGACAACATTTAAGAATCTACTTTAATTTCATGATGAAACGGGTAATCAACACGAAAGTCAAAGTTCGATTCCCGATGGATAGCCCGAAGTTAGTTCAAATGACTTTTTGTTTTCAAACGGTCAGGCAGGCCAAAGCTGAGCCTAGATCATGATACAAAAAGTTACAAAATAAATTACGGGTTCGATTCCCGACTAAAGGCTTAAATCGTGCTTAAGTTACAGTACAGCGTTAGTGTTAGGGGGCTTACTCCGACAAACCGACACTCGAAGGGGTCTACTGTGAAAAACGTGATTGTTAAAAAATGTATGATTGCTTTTAAAAAAAAATATATATACAAAGTGCATTTAAAAAAAGTCCTAATCGCAAGACGCAAGATTCTCGCAGGCTTGGTCTTGTTCTTGCTTAAATCTTGCACAGTCAGTCTCGGTCTTGGTTTTGCTAATATTAAGCGATCTTGGTCTTGGTCTTGGTCTTGCAAAAATGCAAGAACAAGACCAAGACTGCAAGACCAAGACCGATTTTGGCCAACACTACCTCAGAGTTCTACGTCGACCACCACGTAACCCAATTAAGCCTTTTTTTGTTGTGTTTTGTTTGCCCCTTTTGATTGTAATTTAAAGAGACACCGATTCTTATACTTATCACTTGTTATTTTTATTGTAATATCTAACTTACTTTATTCAAAAATACTATACAACATAATTTTCTGTATTCTCATATATTGGACAAGCTATGTTCACCTATAATTGACATGTAATAGTTGTTAGTAATATTAATAAATAAATTAAATCATACGGAATAGCCCTCACTGCTCAAGGTTTTAATTTAACCAATCATTCAACTGGTTGTGGTCATGTAAGGAAAAACTATAATATTAAGGGTCCAACAAGTATTCAAAAACTTGTATTGTTGGCGCAGGTTGGAAAATGTAAGCAAAACGGATTGCAAGTAAAGTGAACAGAAACACGAGGCATGAAAGCGCTCGTTAGTGGAACTACTTTTGTGCTTTTCACAATACTTCATGAATGAGTTTTAAATGTAGTTGAAAGCATGCACATAAAAGAAGATAAAATATTGTCGTATGACTTTTAATACTAGTGTCTCTTGCCGATAGGTTCAGTTATGTTGGTGTTAGTCTCCTAAATGTTGACGCAGTTCCATCGAAGAACACTATCGACCGCCAGTTATGTATTTCTAATATTGCATTTATAAAAACAACTGTGTTAGACAAGCAATCGAACCATGTGTCTTTCGCTATCCGGGTGAATGCCTATGCATAAGACACAGGGTCCGATTTCTTATCTGACACAGTTGCTTTTTAGAGCGCGATTTATAATATTAAGTTTGTTAGAATACCCATATTCCTTATTTAATTAAAAACTGCAGTTCGTATGTTATTCCCTAAATGACCATTTATCGATTCGAAAAAGAATTAGGTGCCTAAAAACAACATACAGCTCTTTACGTTACTGTATCTTCCTTAAAAGAAACAACCGTCTGGTATTTTATAAAGTTTCCAAAAATCTTTAATCAGGTCAGAGCAGCATCCTTCCTCAACTATTTTAGTTCTCCTAGACTAGGTGTTTGTATGTATGTAAGTAACCACCCGTAACCCGTACCGAGGCAGGACGTGAGAGAAATTTTTGGCACAATATCTAGTTGTCCGAACTAAGTTTTATGATTAAAAGTGCACTGCATCCAAATAGGTTTTGCAATTGTGTTTTTTTTTAATGAAAAACATGTCATTCTGATTTCCATTTTACGCGACTGCGACGATTAACTTAAAAAGACAGCAAGAAGAAGAAGAAAGTACGTCTGATATCATCGCGTTTGGTTAAGCACCATTTAAAAAAATGTCTCTCTCGCATTAAAAATGTTGCGTACTTGTTTTTTACATTATCCAAATAACTGTATTATGATTTGTTTTTCTTTTTAATGTATTTTATTAAAATATTTCGATATAATCCCGTTTCAGACAGTAACCGAAAAAAATACTATCAAATTCACGTGTTTGCAGAAATGAGTAGGACCATTATCATTATAATTTAAAGTGTACAGCCAACCAAATGGGTTGGTTAACAGTTTCTTGAAAAAATCCAAAAACAATACGTTATTATTTTTTAACAAATTCGGAAGCCATTTTCACGTAACATACACGTAACGTATATGATCTGCCTAACTTTTTATGTTTTCTGTTAATTGACTTTTGCTTCATCGGATATAAACCTTTTACTAGACTCTTTCAAACATAAATAAAAACAAAAATAAAAGCTGTCAAGTAATAGGTACGAGTACTAGCCCCAAATACGGAATGTTTGAGAAAACACGTTTAATTTTGGACTGATTTTGCTGACGTTAGTTTGAACGAGAGCAATCTAGTCGTAATTGAGGTGGCTTGCCCAACGCTGAAATGACCCTTAAACATTCGCTATCGCATTACCTAGGTACCCAGTCGATATTTTCTGCACCTGCTTGTTTTGCCGGAGAACTGTAATTATTTTGTGTTGCCAACGGTGAATTATCAATACTTACCGTTGTTTTGCTTTCGATCGGATCGCAGTGTCCAGCTGCCTGATTATGTGTGAGGTTAACGATAAGACGAAATAATTTTAAAAAAGTTGTATCCTGTCGACTGGTTTACGTAATCATCAACTCTAGACTTTTTATTGGTTGGTTGCTAAAATCCATGACAAGTATATTTTTTTTTAAATTAAAGCAAATAAGAAAAGCTGGAGAAAAGAAACCTTACTTAACAAATATCGTTTTACAAAAAAAAAAACAATGTTATTCTAATATAGTAAAAGTGGGAAGTACTATTAATTTTGTCCACAAAACGATTTGGGTTTTCAGCCTGAGTTTAAAAAATGAGTAAAAAACATAAATAAATGGCTAAGTATCTCTAAGATTTACAAATACAAAAGTCTCTATACAAATAGTGCAATAATTTGACATTTGAGACCCTTTACACACTGCGACTTTTAGCAGCGATGTAGTCGCGAAGCTAACGCGCGTTAGCATTGATGCAGTCCCAAAATGTCAACATTTACACACTGCGACTTTTAGCAGCGATGTAGTTGCAATGATAACGCGCGTTAGCATCGATGCAGTCGCAAAATAACAACCTTTACACACTGCGACTTTTAGCAGCGATGAAGTCGCAATGCTAACGCGCGTTAGCATCGATGCCAAAAGTCGCAGTGTGTAAGGGGTCTTATACATATATCACGACAGGTCAACAGCACAGTGACAGTACGGACTACAAACCTTTGTTACAATTCACTCGTTGTTAGGCCTTCACTCTTTGAATTAGGGACTCTACCCTGTACATTTTTGGATATAACCTTCCTTTTCCCACGCAAAGCAGTCTTTTTAAGAGCGACAGAGACAGCCACGCGTATAAGAGAATACCAGATTAGAATAGGGCCTCAGACATTTGCGCAGACGCAGCCCAGCCCTGAATGTTAACAAAACAACTCGTTACAGGTGGGTGTGACTAATGTAAACCGATGAAAACCAGGCTCAAAGAGGGCTCATTTATTTTGTTGTCCTGTTGCGTTGAGTACATTTATGTTCAGTGTTCGTTGAGAGAGAGATTGAGAAACAATACATACATATACAACGTGTAACATTTAATGCGTTAAACCTGAAAATAGGTCGATTGGAATAACGAGCAGAATCTATTGAACCACTTTTAATATGAGTCATATTTGGCCTGTCTAATTATTAAAAAGATAAGCCATCCCGTGCGCAAACCCGCAAAAAATCAATCGTTAGGTAGCGTAGAAATAATAATAATAAATTAGGTATTCACCGGGCTTGGCTGGGCTGACTCCTCTTTCAACTGAACGTCGTCGCCCGCAGAGCATGAATCTATCAGAAGTGCCAGCAAAACTGAAACACCACATAAAACCTGAAATTATTTTATTACTTTTCTTTAAGATTCAGGTCAATTGAATTATAAATTATTAGGGGCGTCTGAGGTTTTCCGCATATAACATTACACGTTGTATACCTGAGCTCACTTCATTAACTTCATGTTTCTGCGTAAGAACACACTGTTTTTGATATTATTATTATTTATCCATTGTTGTTATCTACTTTCTCCTTTTTTATAACTTATAATAATATAACCTATACTATTATGGATAATTTTCTTGGGTGGAGGGTTGACAACCTGAGATACAGGTTTCATCTTAATGCTTCAACACCCGAGCGGTTGCAGGCAACCGCATAACAATAGAATTTGCATTGCGTCTCGTTCACATACGCTTGAGGGACTAGTTCTGGTGTCAATCCGTAGTTTTTGGTTTTTGTATCTTTAATGTAACTTTTTACCATGCTTTTTGTTGTAACTAAGGATTGTGGTGACGAATAAATGAATGATTTATGTATTTATGCAAGGCAGAAAGTAAATGGTATGCAAAAATAATAGTACCTCTTAGTAGCCTTGCAACCTTCATAAAAGCAAATAAATTATTAAAAACCACGAAGTCATAAGTTAAAGTTACACCTATCAAAACGTTTGCATAACATGACATCAGTCTCAACGTCTCGTATATTCCAAGTACTGCGCGGGCGTACTTGTTCTGAATTCAAATGCGATTGGCACATGACACTGGGCTTACTCCGAAAACGTAATGTACTCGTACTTATATTTTAATTTTTATCTACAATGTGTATTGTATGAATAACCTTTAGGGGTAACTAGAGACAATGGGCTAATAGGGAGTGTCAGCTACCTACATTCGAAAATATATAACCCTACATTTTCTTATGGATTACAAAAGTGTAATGCAAACTTGGGTATTCTTGTCTGTGACAAATTTTATGTGGCTTAATAGCGATTATTATAGGTGTTTTTATACTTGCTAGTGTTCTTTCATTCTAATTCTTTGTTTTCATTTTCTTCATAAAAACTGCTTACTTTTACCATGTAGTTTATTTATACTGTGTCTTTACACCATTATTTTAACGTCTTTATCATTCCCACCATGCACCAATGCCGTAACGTCAATTTGCATTTCGAGCCAATTACCGTCAGATAAATTAGAACGTACTGGCACTGCGCACCAGTCTGCGGTGGAAGTATCGACTACGTTGCTTGTCGAACACCAGAAAGCGCTCAGTAAGCGCTGGCGCTGAGACCAAGAGGAAGGTCCAAAAATGCCCTAAGTCATACAGAGATTAAACGTATCGTGAAAAATTCCAAAAAAATATATTAATTACCATTATTGTTACGGACTACGATAAAAAAAAACCTAATTTGTTTTAATTTAGTGAACGACTTTTCATATTAGCCTAAGCCTTTGGACGAATCTGCACAGTATTTTTTTTTGTATATTATGACAGACCGTTAAAATGATAACATTGTGTATGCCATATTTTTTCCTAAAACTTTAGTTGTTTTTTAGAAACTTTTCGTGTCTGTAGGAAATAGGGCAATTTTCTAAGGGATGTGGTCCTTTATCTTTGTTTAAATTTTATTGAAACTTTTTCTCGTTATTAATTAACAAAATTACGAATTTGAGCTTTGAATAAGTTTTAAAAATCCTTTTTTTATCATAATTATATTGAGATACAGCAGAAAATCAGAATATTAAGTTGTGACAAATTTATCGAGGCGTAGTGTCAAATATTCCTGCAGACTACAGCCGCTGGTACAGCGCTGCCTGGTATAAATAAACTTAAAAGCTAAATCATTTGTTTCCTTTCACCGGCCGGACAACGAGCCGTGCGCGTGCTCAAGGGTGCAGCTGATAGCTAGTGATGTAACTGTTGTGGGTTTTAGAAACCTGGTACAAAATATTGATGGCTAACTGGCGTACATACCATACAAAGTATTGACGGATTTGTTTTTTTAGTATGCCTCCTGCAGTCAAACTACCTACTTAAAATGTTAGGGATCCGATGAACGATAGCCGTATTTACAGATTTTTTTTCGTAGAAGGCCTTCTGTTAAGTTTATGCTTAGGTCTATTTCTGATATACTAGGTATGCTTAAGTGAGTTACTGTTCACTAAATAAGATCTATGAACGAACACCTCAATCTTACTAGAACCTAGATCTAGCAGTAGCAGTTGTACGTACCACTACTACTTGTAACCTTAGTAAAAATAATTTAACGATAAAGATCTCACTGCAGCGCTTTTGAACCCTCTTACTATCCTATTACGTTAGTGATGATCAGTAGTTCTAACTTGGACTTAGTGATCCCTCCACTATTCTGGTACCTTGGTACCAGAACCCTTAGTTTCTAATCCCTGGCCTCTCGCTGGCAGCACTTCGCCCACGTAACTTCGTGACCCACCACACCCTCAAATGAACTACCGGCATAGATCGCCATCGCAGCGCCGCTTAATTCCTGATATGATAATGCGGACTGGGTTTCGAAACTGTGACTCAGTTTATGATACTGATTGCAAATTGTGAAAGGTGTTAATTCAAATCTGTAATGGGAACTACTAAGGTATTGAGATAGGTGGTAGAGTAATCTATACTTATAATATTAGTAACGGTCTCCCGTGGATACGATTCGTGCGTTTTGAGTTGGCTCCCGTCGCCGTGTGATGTTTAATAGCCTTCTCCAGTAAATGAGCTATCAAAAATATTTTTTAATCAGTTCCTGAGTATAGCGCATCCAAAAAAAAAACTTTTAAATAAATAAATAAATATTCTTTGGACATTCCCACACATCGCCATCTAGTCCCAAAGTAAGCTACTCAAAGCTTGTGTTATGGGTGCCAGACAACGGATATAATACTTAAATACTTTTTTTTATAAATACATACATGATATACATAGAAAACACCCAGACCAATACAAACAGACAGCTTCATGCACACAAATGTTTGTATTGTGCGGGTAACCTAAAGAGTTTGTTTGAAAGTGCTAATTTCTGAAACGATTCATCATCATTACCAGCCAATGGGCGTCCACTGCTGAACATAGGCGTCCCCCACGGCTTTCCACAGCAACCGATCACAAGCGGGCTGCATCCAGTTTTATCCTGCGATCTATACAAGGTCGTTTGTTCATCTTGTCGGTGGTCGTCCAACGCTGCGTCTTTGGTCGAAGGGTCTCCAATCTAGAACTTTCCTACCTCAACAGCCATCAGTTATTTGTGCTATGTGCCCTGCCCATTGCCACTTGAGCTTACTGATTCTCAAGGCTATGTCCGTTACCTTAGTTCTTCTACGTATCTCCTCATTTCTGATTCGATCCCGTAGAGAAACACCCAGTATAGCCCACTCCATCGCTCGTTGTGTGATTTTGAGCTTCTTTATAAGGCCTATAGTTAGACACCATGTTTCGGATCCGTATGTCATCACTAGTAACACACACTGATTGAAGACTTTCGTCTTGTCTTCAGACATTGAGGTAGTTGAGTTGAGAAGATACTCTTCCGCAATTTCCCGAATGCAGCCCAGCTGAGTTGAATTCGTTGATTGACCTCTTTCTTAAAATTGGACCTTCCCAATTAGATCACTTGTCCCAGGTAGACGTACTCGTCGACAACTTCGAGAGTTGAGTTCCCAACGGATACTGGGGTGGGTATCACAAGGGACCTTGACACAATGAAACCGAAAACTGAAACGATTGCTTTGATTTAAAAAAAACACTTACAGTGTTAGATTGCTTATTTATCGCAGAACGCAAAAGGTACTATAATAAGCATTAAAATATTACGCTATGTGTATTGCAACGAAATTAAATCAATACGCACGAACAAAGTCGCAGAGGCCGCTTGTATGCATAGCACTGTCATATATTTTGTTTTTGAAATGTTTATAGCGCTCCAAAACAAAATACGATCTTGTAAATTAACAAAAAAGGTTCAAATACTGACATACATTCGTTGTTTCTTTCGCGCATATCTCGCGACAAAACACGTCTTCTGGACATTATGTGATAATATGATAAAGTTTACTAACACGCCTTTAATTGAAGAAACCAGTTTGCATTCCGGTGTCGTCCGCGAGCGAAAAACGTATACCGATTTATAAAAAATAACTCGAATAAAGGAGCTTGTTCACCAGTCTGATACATGTGTGAGCCCAATGATGGTTACAAATATTCTACCGTATCAGAGCACTTATGTAAGAGGAACCTTATACGATATAAGTAAAAGTTTTAGCAGTAAGACTGAACGAATACGATTATCTTTTGACGTGCGATATTTCTGTCCACGAAATGAAATTGCAAGCAAGTAAAAAATTTAGCTGAGTTTGCAACGAAATATATAATAAATTTAAAACGTGTCGCGTTAATAAAATCGTGGTGAGGTGCTAACGTTGAAAGTGCTTAAGTAGTTAAAACTAATGTAGTTAAGGTTATTTTTACTGACTTCAAAAAAGGAGGTAATCAATTTAATGTGAAATCGTTAGATTATGATATCTTTCAGTATGTTGATCTATTTATTAAGGCTTGCAAACACGTGTGCATAATTAGTACAAGTAAATGTATGTATGTATGTTTGTCCCTGGATTTCTCGAAAACGAAAAGTTCTAACGAGATGTTTTTTTTAAATTCAATTAGGTATACTTTAACTTAAGACACAATGCACGTTTTATTAAAATCAGTCCTGTTGTGTATGAGCAGTAACTAAAAATCTTAAAATATTATAAAGTATCTTTGTTTCTTCGTTTATAAGTCCGTTTTTTGAATGCGGTTTAATTCATTAGGCCTACATACAAGTAACTTACTTTACGATCACAGTTTTAATTTTAACACTTACCAATAAGCTTACCATATGTTTAAAAAATATTTTAGAAGCTTTATGTAGAGACAAGAAAATTAGATATGGTTTCATAGATTATGTTATTTATTTATTTAGCTTACTTACCGAAACTGACACATTAAATCATGTGAGACGAAAATTTAAAGAAATCTAAGCTTTAAAGGTCCTGAATATAAAAGCTGACGACGAGCATGTAAGTACCAACTTCCATTGCACTACTCTTATGAAGCTCAATACGAATTTGTTAAGAAAATGCATCTTAAAATAAAATAAATACATATCCTCGGCATGGCATTTAAGATGTCTCGGGTAGCTAAAGGCTCTAATTGAAGCTGGTTCTGGGATAAAGGATAAACTGTTATTATTCCACCAATTATAAGGCTCCGACAAGGCTGTGCGAACTCGTTTGAGATACGAGACTTTTTGAATTAGAGGTGTACGAAACTTGAAATCAGAGTGATCCTAATCATAGGAAGAGGAGAATATTTATTATCTTGTTATTTGTTGCTATAAAATGTATGATTTTATTGGATTTCTAGGTATGAATCTGTTCAGCATCTAACCAGTTATGTGATAGTAACCCATTCATTTAAATTAGTATAGCACGAAAAACGTATTTATTCTCTCATTCTTACGGAATTAAAATTAAGAAATAATCAATTTGATGTGTATTTTTGTGATATCGTATCGTATCGTATTATGTGATATGTTGATCTATTAAGACTTCCAAACACGTGTGCTGAATTTCGTAAGTGTATCCATGTCTGTTTATTTGTATGTTTGTCCACGGATTTATCGAAAACGAGAAACCATAGCGAAATAATTCTCTTGTAGTTCAATTAGGTATATTTCAACTTAGGGTACAGTGTAAGTTTCATCAGAGTTGGTTCAGTAGTTTTGAGGTATGGATACTAACTAAAAATTTGGTATTTCTTTTCAATGAAAGGAGTGAAAATAAGATAAGGAGTTCGTTTGTCATTGTTTCATATTGAATAAGTTATTGTGCTAAAAGCCTAATGTAAATAAGTCTCTTTAAAAAGAACATCACTTTTCTACACATCTTTACCATTCACTCTATATTTAGAGGTACTCATATGCCTGTAACTACTCATAACTGACCGGTTGATTAATTTGATCAGTTAATTTCAAGGGTTGCTCGTTCTCTCCGAACAAAATAATTAAATGCGGGAATGACGTCCGACCGGTCACCGAATAGTTATTAATTTTACACGCAAAATATCCACCGCCATTTAAATAAATTAACTCTTGACGCCTTTAATTACGAAGATTAATTAAAGTGGTCGCTATTCAGAGATAATGTATTTGGCACAAGTATAAAAGAAACAAACAAGGAGGCTTATTGCAAATTTTTAATTAAGAAATGCAGTAGTGGAGACATTTAAAAGAATTTGCGAAGTCTTCAATTCACTGGTCTATGGAGCAAGATATTTTTAAGGTTATTTTTAAGTCGATTATGAAGATAGCATTTTATGAACCGGTAAAATTAATTAAACAAGGTGCGTAAGCACAAAAATAAGGTTTATATTTAATTTACCGTCTTAACCTTAGATATCTAATGTAGTTAGTTATAACTTAGACATTAAGATATGTAAAATTTTCTTAACTAGACATATCTAAACATATGTTCGTTACTTTTCATTTTATTAATAATTTGATGCAATTGAGCTATGCACTTCAGGAAACCCACTTTTGTTGCAAACTATCCCTTATTACAACTAAATAAGATACCGCAGTGTTTACCTTGACGTGCTGTAGTCCGTACTAGACTAGCTACAAAATACGGTGTGTTCGATGATGACCTTCACCACATACAAGGTGTTGTTTTGGTCAGTGTCATCCAACTGTGGGATGATGGTATACCATCATCCATCACTTTTTTTTTAATAACAGTAACTTATAAGTTACTGTTATTAAAAAAAAAGTTTTCTTTAAATTATATGCAAGTTTTACTTAGAAGCACCAGCACATCAGGTTACCCACTTTTGTTGCAAACTAGCCCTTATCACAACGGCATAAGACACCGCAGTGTTTACCTTGACGTGCTGTTGTCCGTACAACCACTCTGAGTCGGGCATCGCTAACCAAAACAACACCCTGTATACTCACTCAACTGATTAAAGATTAAAGACTAGAGACAGGAGTGGATGATTCTTAATAGGATTCAAAACTACCTCAAGCCGTAACCAAAGAACGAAAAAAGAGAAGCGTGCTGACGTCGAAACAAATGGGCCCTCATTTAATTGAGTGTCATTCCCAAACTAAACTAATGGGCAAAAGATCAATCGGCTTCTTTGAAAGCTTAATTATGTTTATTCGAAACCATTAATTCGTGGACCAGTTAGTTTAATCGTTCCGCTCCAAGCTAGTTGGCTTCGAAAGTTTTTCTTAGATACGAGTAAAAGTTTATACCAGCTACCAACCGCACGGAATAATGACGTTTCTTAAACGGTCATAAAATCTGAATATTAAAACAAGTCCCTCCATAGTTCTTATCGTGAAAAGATAATAAACGACATGAGTGCACTAAATTAAGTAACTAAGACTCTGTTGGGCCAGATTAATTTACCAATAAAGAAAGCGACATTAAACTGACCTGACAACAGACTTTTGTTGCAGCAAAGTTGGTGAGCTGCTGTATATTAAAAAAAATGAATTTTAATTACAATAAAAAGGGGCAGCTGAACTGCTAACAAAGCTTATTAAGTGGCCTATTTTATGGGTTTCATTAAAAAAGAAAAACAACCTTGCAATCGAACCCGATGCCCGTATAAAAAGGCTTAATCAGTATAAATTCTTGACGATGCTGCAACGTCCGCTTTATAACGCCAGAACAAATTTGGGCGGAACCCAATTACGCGAAGTGACTTCGCATTATTAATCGATCAATTGAAGATCAGCTGAAGCCAGGTGCTCCCGAACCCTGGACCCTCCGCCGCGGAACGAATGGACCATGTCAATCACTTTAATTAATCATTCAAAGTGTACCAAAGAAATTCCCTTTCCATAAAAATCGGGTAAGCGTTCTCACGGCGACCCGCGGTCACACCTTGTCATGGGTTGACGCCATTTAAACGCATTCACAACATGTCAGTTCAGTCATGTTGATCTTTGGCCTGAACTTTTACATACAAAACAGGTCAAATGTCTACTAAGCAGCCTATTGAAACTGTTGCGGATAACATTCGTTACAAAATGTTAACGAGATATTTAGATCGACATATACACCAAAACTTGTCTTCCGCAGACCAGGGTAGTTTTACTCACATACAAATAGGTATTCAGACTATTTTTAAACAATATAACTAAGTAAGAGTGCCTGGATCGGTCCTACCTAGTCTTTAGTTCTGAGCATACAAAATAATCCTTTCATTACTTTCCGTATGCTCCAATTTGAATAATATTACGATCAAACGACACGATCTTCAAGCCAAAATTAGTTTTAATTATTTCCTTAACTTACATCTTTAATTTTGCCGTAAATTCTTGTAGCTAGTCGACAATCTTTCAAGGCTTACGGTAGAGACCTTTTGAGCGCCATATCGGGAATATCCAGATAAGGTTAAAAATGCATTAAAATCGTGCTCGCGACTTAACACCCTTTACGGCGCAAACTGGAAATTGTACCCGATACACTAATTCGTTGCAGGTGTTTACGTCTTACCTACTTTAATACCCTATTCAAACGTCCCCTACTTGTATAAGAGTTTGCTTGTACGGTAGTGTGAATTTATAGGGTTGAATGCGCATTCTATATCTTAGAACGAGACTGTTGCTGTCAAATGAATGAAAAGAAGTACGGCGTGCAGGAGTCTGGTGTTTTTCGAAAATAAGCCCAATGGTAAAGTGGTGTGATCGAGAATTGACTGCGTGGTCAGAGGACAGTCACCCTGCATTCCTTGAATGCGGTATAAGCGGTCGCCTTGTACGGTGACACCCAGACAGGCGGTGACGATTCGCGACACCCACGGCCACCGATGTTGGTAGAGTTTACCTTGATGGAAATTAGCAACCTACCAACCTTCAAATTAGCAACAGTACGAAAAGGTATCATGTTCAGTGGGTAAAACGAATATTTCTAGACTAAGCTTTAAATAGAGCTTGTATTCACCTAGGTCTTTTATTTGAAGCTAATTTGGATTGGATACTTTAGTCTTGCACATGATATGTATCCACAGAATAACTATCACTAAAATAGGTTTGGACATCCATGAATAATTTCAAAACCTTCTTACAAAAATAAATTGAAAATCGTATTGCAATTTTGAACAACCACCAACACGGCCACCGCTTCAGTTAGTATAAGTTAACAATGTTTATGACATACTTTAATCCAATTTTGTGCGTTAATCAAGATAAAACATCTTTAAGTAACATGTTTCACAGCTTCACAAAAAGACAACATGTTTACTTACTACTGGAACCTATGAAAACTTCGACAAGAGGTTTTAAGCTGTTAATTGCGAGTTATGTTCCTCTAGAGTCGATTTTACTAAAGTCAGATAAGGAATATTCGTCGAATACAATACAAAACGTCTCATTCGTAAACGTCATCTGTTTGTCGGCAAACAGCCTATGCATTTGTCTTCTATATAGGAGAAACAACTTCTTGAATGAATTATGTGAATAATGAATAATGTCAAGCTAATGTACACCAACAGTCTAATTCACCGATTCCAAAATATTTGTTTCTCCTAAATAGAAGACGAAAGAGGTTTTATGGGTCGATTTTATCACCGTCTGATAAGACTTAGCAGACTGAATAAGTATAAGATCACCAATTTTAGAATAACATTTACATAAATGATTGCTGAAAAAATAGGTGACGTTTTCAAATAAGGCGTTTTGTGTTTTATTCGACGAATATTCTCTATCTGACGTTGTTAGAAGGTACTTTTAAGAATGTTCACATTATGTAAACCTTTCTGCTGTCCCCAGTGGCATCTCCTGATTGCATAACTTATCATTCTCATGGATTACATTGTTGTTTTGGTACTGATCTTTAAAAAAATATATGAAACGTGTTAGATTGAGACACGTGCAGCCAGAGCAGCATACTAAACTAACGAAAAGTATTCGAAGTTATATTGTACTCTACGAGATGTGTATTAGGTTGAAATTTAGATTGTATGTTTAGGGTAGATTTATATGCTGCCGCTGGACTTTAGCTGTGTCGAGTAATTAAATCATAAAAGGTGTGGGTTGAGGCCGATTCGAAACAGCCACGTTGTTAAATAATAGTCCACCAATTAAAAGCTATAATTGTTTATTTTATGAACAACTTAATTTACTAACAATGTCATAACATTTCTGACTTGGATTTTAAAATACATTATTAGTTTAAACTTACAATTTTCTTTTTAATATCACAGATTGTTTATAAAAATAACAATAAAATATATTTACTTAGGTATTAAAGACTACATTCTATAGTATATTTTTGGCGAGCCCGATGTATTACTACTTCTGTACGATAAGTAATACCGTTTCATCGGTTCGGATATTTACAAGTTTAAAGTAATTTTTACTTAGAATGTTCTTAATATTTTGTGTTCAATCTATGCGCTTCATGTTCACCTTTTTTAAATAAATTAATATCACAATCTAAAAGCAAATGGCTTCCTTCCATTACTCCGCAAATGAGACTTTGATTGCGGCGAATGAAATTACAACATCAACCCGCAAAGAAAGCTTTAGCGTAATAGTTGTTTTACTAAGAAACTGAGTCATTGCACTAATTTTAAATAAACAGAGCAATTTCTTACCAGAAATCATCCATCACATCAGTCATACTACAATTTATATAGGCATACCATTCTTAGAATTATTATCAAAGACCGATGCCCAAATTACAGATTACACGGCTACGAAATCAGCGTCTATGATGGTATTTGGTATATCAAATGACCTTAATCTCATAACCGACACAGTAAATAGTCTCTCGCAAATGCAAAATTCGATTTGCATAACATATAGTTATGATAACATCATTCAAAAACACGAGAGACAATAAAATTGAAAAACAATTAAGTTTTCTTCGAACAAGGAGATTGCTTAATTAGGTTCTTCGGGATCCGTCTCCGCTATCTTGGGCAGAACTCAAATTGTGGGAAGAGAAAACAATGCAGAGATAGGAATCTGTAACAATGAAATTGTTTCTTTTAAAAACACTCCCTCTTCTGCAACTTGGAAATTTGTCCCTTAAAATTGTCGGGTTTAAAGCGCTGTAAGATTAAGTGGTTGAACCTTTTTCTTGTTCATTCTTTAAAGAATAGTGCTAAATGGAAAAGCTTGTGTTTATTGTGCACTTTTCTTAGTTAGACCACAATGAAGTAAAAAACCCATGAAAATAATCAAAATTGCATCTTACCGACTAGGATCAGACCGAGTGTCGAACCCGGGAACGTTAACCACGTTCCACTCATCCTTCCCCGCGGAGTAGCTGAATGAGATCTGGTCCTTGAAGCTCTCTGCTGGTAACAGTTTCATTTGCTCCAGGTGGGAATGGAACTCGGGAACTTGCGTCAAGTTCTTTGACATTAAATGTTCTGGAACAATTGAAATATGGTTTAGCATTATTGTTCATCATTATTGTTGTACTAGTAGTATTATATAATCTGGGCTATTGGTAACATCTTGCACTGCTGGTCTTAGGCTAAACCCATTCATTATATTGTAACCTACACCCGGAGAGGTTCTGCAAACCTCTACAAATCTTTATTATTTTTGACAAATAAAAGTACAAAAAATCTACGCCTATAACTAAAGTAGGGATAACAGCACGTCAAGATAAACACTACGGTATCTTATACAGTTGTAATAAGAGCTAGTTTGCAACAAAAGTGGGTAACCTGATGTACTGGCGACTGTGATTAAATCAGGTTTAAAATTAAATGCCCATAAACATCCACACACAAATAAGCTCCGAATAAGCAAACAAAGTTGCAAAGCCTTATTAAAGTTCGGCCTTCCTTACCGTCTCTGAAATACCCACTGCCTTTTTAAACCAACAACAACAGCCGTTTACCATACTAATACAAAAAGAGTTGCACGCAAGTTGCATCAATTAAAAAGGACCCTCAACATCATTAATTTTTAACAAGTCTTTTAACTTACCAATTATGTAGCCCACAGTGACGTCATCTGGTAGCCGTATCCTCTCGCACGTACTGATGAATCGACCGCCACTGCAACGGAAAGTTAATTATAAAAGTTGTTCGTGTGGACGATTATAAAGTTGCACGGCAACAATGAGACAGGCCTACCTTGCAACAGGTACCATTTTCAAAGCCAAACTTCTGCTTATGCAAAACCCGGCGCCACCGGTTGCGAAATAGAATGAGGATGTCACCTGGAACAATTATGGTTGTTACTTACATGACGGGTTTTAAAACACAAAAAAGGTAGGTATGCCATTTTTGCATATATTTTTTCAAGTAGATTTATTAAGCGATACGAAGGAATATAACATGTACATGTTCTCATAATGTCCGTTCTGTTGTCATTAGATACAATCGCTATTCTCTATATTACTGGCAAATTCTAAAACTCTTTACACACTGCGACTTTTAGCAGCGATGCAGTCGTAATGCTATTGCAGCATCGATACAGTCGCGACGCAGAAGCATGAAAAACTCAAAATATGTACCCAATTTTCGCGTTTTGAAAACGCGCTTCTGCATCGATGCTAACACGCGATTGCATCGATGCTAAATTTAATCTGTTCGTTGCGTGAGTCGCGATGCTAAAGCAAGTTTTCAAAACTCGAGACTGCATCGATGATAAAAGTCGTAGTGTGTAAGTAGTCGTGCTGAAATATGAGAAATGAAAAGGTACATGGCAGTGGTAAAGTCTCTAACTTCTTGACTGAGAGGAAGCGTTTGGTACAGTGGTTGACTAGGAATCGAACCTGAGATTCAAACCCGCAAGGGGTAAATGTTTGCGGGATGAGCACGACGAACAGTTATTTGTACTCAGGTCATGATGTTTATATGTATGAGAGATGCCCTCGTCATAAACGTTTAGCCTGGTATTGCGAATACCACCAGAAAAGGAAAAAAAAACGGAAATTGCGCATTTTTATTGTTTTTTGTATTTAGTATTGTGCACTTCACACACTTTGAAGTAACTAACTCACCTTACTATGTGGTTTGGTATATATCTTCACTGGTTTCTTCACGGAGGTCCTCCCAAGGTACCAGTCTTCCTGATAATTATATTTCTGTAGGAAGCTGACCAATCGTGGCACGTTAACGTAGTTGTCGTCATCGAAGTGGCAGAACCATCTGTAGCAAACGAACATGTTCATTATAGAGGATGTTATTATGAGAAAATATTATAGAGGTGTGTCTAGATAAGTAAAACAAGTCACTGAACTGTGGCAACATGACAGACAAGGTATGATTGAGAGCGAAAATGTTGATTCTCTTTAATTTTCACCAATTGCAAAACAATAGTTTACTTAGAATCTCATTTGCATTATGACATTATAATACATAGCTTTACAAACAAATAAATGGTTCGGTTCGTAATAAAATGAATGAGTTTTATTTTAGCCGCCACTAATTCGTACATTATTCGCGTCACCTACAAGTATTTTGAATTCTCTGAAAAAATATGTAGTGTATAATCATGCCACCGTCCCGCAAATGTGGTCACATCCTTACATAGGCCTTTATTACACGTACAGTTTATTACAGACATTGCGGAGCAAAAAGCAAAATTACTGATCAGAAAATTAACGCACACTTCGACGCGACCGGCCATCAATTCAAACTGTCTCCCGTAAAAACCAGAAAGTTATCAGCTGCCGCCCGCCAAGTTGCGTTAAAGAAAATAATTGCAACTTTGTACGCGGTTATAAAGCCGTAGTTCGAGTTTTGCTTCGGGTGGCAATAATTATCGTTCGGTATAATTTAGCGGCATTACGCCGGTCACAAATAACAGGAGCTGCGCCCGCGCAAGCCGTGACCACATATTGCGGTACGGCGCACGACAAATGGCTTTGAGACGTTAATGCAAGGGCTCGGGTTGCAGTATCGGGTTTGGCTTGCGAAATCGTATCGGCCTGCGGTCGACTGTTTAATCATAACTGTTTGAGTTTATTGCGTTGAACAGCTGTTAATCTTGCTGTGTATTGGTAGGATATATTTCTGTAGTAATTTACATTGTATGATTTTTAACCTTGTTTTGGCAGTCGCCACTCGAATCAATAAGTGAGAGTCTGTTTGTTTCAAGTCGAGAACTCAAAACATGACTTTCTACAGGCAGGTATTGTAAAACAATACCGACAATGTTTTATTTCTTTACCAGAACAATAACAATATTGATGAGTGCTAGTGCTTGAATTGTGTTCATGCCGTGTTGGCTTCCTACAACAATAGCATACACCAGCGATACTCTAAGTGTGATCCGCGGAACCCTAGGGTTACGCAGGTATTTAGACAAAAAAAAACCTATCTAGTTAATCATTAGTTATGCCGTCACCATCGATACCTTCTTGTGTTCTTAAATATCTTCTATTATTATACATGGTATGTTAAGTAAATAATAAGTAAAAGTTAAGTGGTAGGTACTATTATTATGCTTATTAAAAATATATTTTTAAAAAATATTATATTATAAAAGGTTTCCGTCACCAAAAAAGAATAAGAACCGCTGTCATAGACAAATAAATGAAGTTCACAGTTAACACAAAATCATAGCAATAAAGACAAAGATGTCGACGAACAACAAACCCTAGCAATAAAAGGAGATAGGAGGGCTAGAGAAGCAGTTAATGTCATCGCATAGGTTGTAAATACCTGTAGGATTAACGCTGACCGAGCCACCCCGGGTTGGTGGACTCTGGGAGCAAACGGTTATATCACCATTGACTTACTGGGGTAATCGACGTCGCTTATGTTGGCAAAAAGAGGAAAATCTGTACCCAGAAAGTAAAACATACTAATGACGGAATGAAACAAGACTTTGCACCATAAATACTATTAAGTCATTACAATACCTGGTTATCATTTTAAAAGACTTAAAAAATAGTTTTCCAGTAAAATATATTTCAATTAGCTAAAAAAATATTAGTTCATAATTTAAACGGTAGGCTTCAAAAAAAAACTAATGGCAGAGACACAATTATCAAAATGACAACTGCTGTACGAGAACCTTGTCAGGATTTATAATAAATAGTTGGTCAAAAAAGTAATATTTTCACATAAAATTATCAAACAACCTTTCTAATATAAAACGCGGTATCCCCTTTAAACAAACTAAATTGGCATTGTGACACTGACGTTGAAAGTAACTTACTAATTTACTAACCAAGGCTACGAATTTCATTGTAACTCCACTCAGCGGCCTCAAGGTCGTCTTATACCTTGTACAGGGGTCGGTAATAGGTCCATAATCTTATTACCTCTATAAGGTGGCGGGCGTCCCGGCCGGGCCGATAAAGTGAATCGTTCGACTTCAAACCAATTCATAAGCCGAAGGTCAACGTCTGTGACACAATGACATGTTATCCTTTGCATTGTGTTGGGTTGTGTCACCACTTAACAATAAGTACAGGTTTAATAAGGTATTTCAGATAGATTTTAAGTTATTTTTTATGTTGCATGTCTTAGTTTTATTATTTCTTAAATTGTTTGTTATTAATGATATCATTTGACTTTGATTTAACTGAAATGAATAACCGGATTTTATGATATTAAAATATCTTTAGTAAATAAATCTTAGACTTTGTTTCGCCCCCGGTTCTGTCACCGGCCCCGTAATTTTAATAGTACGGAAAACATCACGAAACATTACGAGGGGGGAGGGGGGGGGGGGTCTCGTTAGACATCACGTATATTTATTTATTTATTTTTGTCAAAAAGCGCTATTTCTGAACCGAAATTTTGAGCGGCGCGAAAATTTGAACGATTTGTGGTCCTCAGTTGCAGTTGTTATTGACAAACCTCTTTGCCAATAACAACTGCCAGTGAAGAAAAAGCTTTACCAGTTGTAACCTTAAATGAATGTCTTGCAACTCCGTGAGATGAAGACAACATTAATTAATTATTCATTAATTTTATTGCAAATACGTATGAATGTTTTTCGAATCACCATTTTTTTAAAAAAAAAAACAGTCAAAAATAGCCTTTACATAGACTTCAAAAAAATACACGTGATCCAGGGGGAGGGGGGGATGTGGTCCCGAACCTCACCAAATATCACCAGGGGGGAGGGGGGGGTCATAAAATGAGAAAAACGACCTCACGTGATTAATGGACGGCCCCTATGTATTCTCAATAACATAAAATTTATCATAAAACATAACGTTTTTCTTACGTGTAACTGTACACGTACAAAAAACGTTATGTTTTATGATAACATATAAATCTTAAGCATATATCGCACCTTTAAATATAAACTGTTACTAAATAAAATTAGCACATTTTACAGCAGAGCCAATATTTAAAAAAGTCGTTAGTCTTTCTCAATTAAGTCTAAATTCAAGGAGCTTTGTAACATAGTTTCGGGTGTTTATGATAGATGTTTATATTCTTTACCCTATTTAATTAAAAAAATAAATTATAGTTTAGTAAATACAATGAAATAAAAGTTTTTTATTTTTATAGTAACACTTTAGCGTTATTTTTTTTTGTACATTGGCAAGTAAGTTTAAAATCCCCTATTAAATAATGTATTTAAACAAACCTACTTTAATTTAAAATGGACTCTTGATAATATTCTGTATTATTAGGTTGGAAAAATAAAATAAGCGTTTTTCTTAGTGTAATAAATTTTCAGGACATAATAAAGTAAAACACAGAAACGTTATTAGTGATCTTTTATTAGAAATCAGTTATAAATACCTATTCACTTATTTTAGGCTTTATCATTTTTGTATTAAATACTCAGTCTTTAATCACAGCAAGTACGTAACTTAAACTTAATTTTGACTTTCGTTATAATAACCTTACAAGTAAACAAAAAATATCCTTATCAGAATACAATTTTAAAAAGCTATTAATCAATAACTAGAGGCCACAATCACAGCAATGTTACTAGTGGTAACCTGCTCACGAGGTTTAACATGGTAACTTTTAAAATTAACTTCTCTAATAAACAAAATAGTTAGCACAATCTTCTTCAAAACAAAAAATAAAATAAAAAAACAACCTACTTATGAGTTATGACCTATTAGTGCAAGATGTTATTGTAATAAGACAATGCATAGCTTTGTGGAATCACATTGTTATCAAGTAAACTTTTTAAATCCTTGTTCTTTCTTTCACTTAATTGTAATCTTGACTGATACAAAGACTTCAATTGATAACTTTGAAGGTTGGTGTTAGTACGTGTGCGCGATGATCGGTTATTATAAAATTGTATTTCTTTGAAGTCTGCATCTGTGTATGAAGTTTTGTAGTAGATATTAACATGATCTGAACCTTCATGTTTTTCGAACTTTATTATTTTAATGTCACTTAATCTGACAGTTTCACCCTGAGTATTTTTTGAAAACCGTCCACCACACGCCTCTGTTAGATTTTTAATATCTATAAAGTCAGAATGACACATTTCGTTTACTTTATATGCATTGCCTTTCTTTCGTGCAGTTCTTATTATTGCAACATATTGGTCTGGTGTGTATATGGGACCGGAACGTAAGCATTTTTTAACGGCCTTTTCAATAACAGAATGTACGGAGTCATTTTCGTTTTGGGTATGCCCAGTTATTAAGTATTTGTGGGTGATAGATTTTATTTTAAGTACTGTTATGGCATATACATACATACAAAACATAAACTGATTTTTTTGCTGGCCACAGCAGTTATCAGAATAAAATACAATTTGTAAATTATTATCATCAACTTCTAATGCCCTTGTTGTCAAATATTTCAAAACGCAAGTTGCTATTTCGTTAGCCCCTCTTAATGCTTCGACTTCGCTCCATACAAAACAATCAAAGTAGTCTTTTGACAATTCACTTATAGTAAAGTTACAAACGTTGAGCTTGCATTTATAATATAAGGTAGAAATATCGCCTTTAGGGAGAGGCAACACTGCCTGAAGGTCATAACAAGCAACAATGTAATTGTTTTGGACCATTGATTTATCATTTGACTTTTCTTCTCGACAAAGTTCTTTTTCTAATTGGTGTTGGTCGTATTTATGCTGTAGTTCGCTATTTGGATCAACAGTGTTTTTGTAGATTGTGCATAGTTCACACTGATCTTTTTTAGGAACATAGAAACTAATATTAAATTCCTCATTAAATACTTTTCTATATGTATGAATTTTAGCAGGTGCAACCCCAGAATCCATACAATCTTTTTGGTAGTCAGTATATAAATCTGTAAGATTCTTACCCCCATCGATATATTCGCGGGTTGTTTGTTGTCACAGGTAGTGAGATTGAATCCTAGGTATCGAATTGATATGATCTCTTATTCTCTGTATAGTATCTGAGCTAACCTTATTGTGTTTTCCATGTTTGCCCCTCTTCTCTTCCTCAACAAATCCCCTCTCATTTTTTTTTCCTATAACAGTTGCAATCGGTCGATTATTGATAGACAACGTGTTTTTAAAGAAAATCTTACAGATACGCTGTTTACAATCATTGATTTCGAATGAAAATGCATGTTTAGGTCCTCTGTTACTGTTGTGTACTTTGTACTGATATTTAGGTTTAATAACGGTGATACATTTTGATATAAAAACTCTGTCTTGTCAAGTCACCCATTTGCCAATACTCATTAAATATGTGTTCTCTTTCTTCTTGTGTAATCCTTTCGCTACACTTCAGCCGACATTTACTCCCACATGGAGGTCCCAATTCCTTTTTAGAAATGGTCTTTTTGGACTTGGATACGGAAGTATATTCTTGGCCACTATTTCTGAGTCTTTTAGCGTCTTGCTGTTTATTTAAATTCCTTGTCCCTTTACGTCTTCGCCTTTTTGGTATATCAGTGTCTGTCGGAAGATTAGAATTAATGCCTTGGTTATTTGTGTCTTGACTTTGTTGGAGTATTTGGTCACTTTCGGGAGTTGGACTAAATGATACGTGTCTAGATGGGGGTGGCAGTACGTAATCTGGATCACGATCCACATCATCAGCGGAAAAGTCTTTGCCTGACTTAGACGTATTACTGGATGAAGTTGATGAACTCGAACATGTAGATGATTCGGAACTAGAAGAGCTTGACCTTGTTCTCTTGCTTGGTTTAGGTGTATTTATTTTTACTTCTACGGTTGGCTCCGGGTATGCAGCATCATTTGAAGTTGACGGCGGCATTATAACATTATCCCCTACATAAAACTCGTTGCCAGGCATATTATTATTAAATGACCAAGGTTGTTCATGTGCTTGCAACAAAGAAGTAGATGAACATGTCTCTGTAGATAGTCTCTCCGTGTCAGTTTTATTTTCCAGCAAAGAATGCGATTCTATTAGATTTTGTGATAAAGCGTCATCAGCATGAGATATATTATCATAATTTAGTTCATCCATAGATATTTGTTTAGGAACTTCAGATGCTATGGCCTCAATGTGTGTTTCCACTGCTGCCAAGATCCGTGATATGCGGGGATTCCGTAAATATGCCATTACCTGAAGCAAAGTATTTTTTAATGAGAGTGACAATAAATTCCGAAAAAAAATTATAAAATATGTTGCATACGTCTTTAATAACGAGTTAGTGGTAATTCATGTACAAATAACAACTTACTGTCTTATATTCATTATCTACTTGAGAAAAGTATTTAGGCTAAAAAGTGTTTAAACAAAAAGCCTTCTAAGTTCTTTTGCACAAATGTGCTGAGATTTATGACAAACTGCTACTAAACACAAAAATACACTATTGGATTTTAACTTTATGATTTAATAGATTTCATTTTTTTTTAAAAAAACTGTGATTATATCGACAAAAACACTTTACAAAAACATTATTTTCAAAACAGGCTAAAATATAAGAGGAAATAGAGACTATAACAAAAGTACCATTTTATTGGTTAGATCTATAAATCAAACTCCGTTTCTGTAAAATTTAAACTGTGTCCAAACAAATAGTTGCACTTTGTTATTAAACCAAACATACAAAATACCTTTTTTTTGCTGCACAGGCGTGTCTATCCAAATAATCACACTTTTGCACTAAACTTGCGTCATCTCTACTCGACGAACACGTTACAACTGGTATTGTCACGATGTTGCATTTAGCTTACTGATCATTTTCGTGTAACCGTAACGCCATCTAGCGTTTAGAGGTAGAACTTGAAGAAAGTGTCGAAACCATTTAAAAGCTTACAAAATTTTAAGGAAGATGGCATTTTTAACTATTTTCAAGAAATATTTCATTTAGTCACAGATTATAATTAAAGGTGCGATATTATGCTACTATACTTTATCGGATTATGTTCTGCTTACTATTAATGATTGGACTAATCACAACAATGTTAATAGGTGACGTATTATTAGCTATACACGTTTTATTCGTATTTCTTCTTGTACCTTTACAAAATGAAATAAATTCAAGAAAAATATAGTCTGTGAATGACTCTAGTAGCCTTAGTTGTCTGCGCCCGAATGAAATGAAACAAAGAGCCTGAGCTATTTCATTATGCGAGTAGTTACTACAATTGGTGCCGCGGTAAATTGACAATTGATTTCACGTTCTATGGCCATTGTTGCGTCGCTTTGAACTCATGGATAATGCCTGGTTTAACTTTGATACCTCATTGTTTCTCTTCAAATAAAATACAGTTTCATATATCGCTAAACATCGTATCGGCGGGAGGAGACTATGAGGTAAAAGATTCCAATTAAAATAAAACATAATGAGTTTTTTTTTAGGAATCAATGAGTATGTCAGTGATGATAAAGGCACACATTTTGTAAGTAAAGTAAATGTCATTTGATTAGCTTATAATTAAACTTTTAAACTATTTAACGTATTCAATACAGATATAAGTAAAATAAAAATGTCGCAAACATGAGCTCAAACGCAATTAATTAAACCCCAATGCATCGATCAGATTTACCCCACCCACAACTATCGTCTCCAAAATACATATCGGTGGGGAAAAAAGGGTCCAACAAAAACATTCGTGTTGCCCTGTGCAAACGCGTGAAAACCTTTGTTGGGCCAAGAAAATATTGGAGTTGCTCTTCAGAAACCATTAGCGTTGTACCGTTTCAATGCCGACTCCTAATGAAAAGGCACAGTTTGACAAACCTTGCCATACTTTGAGGACTGAGTAAATTCTTTAGGTACACTGTCGATATATTATACATTTTGGAGAGATTTTAATACGTGCAAGCAACGGGGAAATTATCAGGAGTATTGAAAGAATTGCAAAAACCTCACCATAAATCTAGTAAAATCCTTTTTTGGTGAGCCATGAATTTTCATAAAAATATTTTATATCTTCAGGAGATTTTTTTATTCAATTCATTGTTTATGTATCGAGCTGATTAAACAATTTTGAGTTTTAATTTTCTTTTAAACTTAATGAAGCTTAAAGAAAAAGGTTAGAAAAACATTAAACTTAAAAGCACGCATAAAATACCACGTAATGGAAATTTGAGTATGCTGCTCTTAAGCTGAGTCAACAAAATCTGTGTTCACACAATTCAGTGCGACCCATAATGTGATCATCATTAAACAGTTTAAACAAAAACCTGAGCCATGTTTATTCAGCCAAGCTTCTAAAAACAGAAGTTAAAAGCACCTTGTTTTCATTAATAACATAAACTTCACGTTTAAGTAAAGTTTGAACTACTACGATATTTTGGGAAAGAAAACAAAGATTTCAAATAAGGAGGGTAAATAAATCTATGGCAATATTATTCCGAGAACAGACTATGAAAACCAAGTGGAGCAACGAGCTCAAGTTATATGTAGTTAAATGTTTAAACAACATTTTACTTCAAAAATATTTAGTTGATATTTTAAAACCGCAATATTCAAGTAAACATAAAGTAGGACAACTACCAGAAAAAATCCACTTTAGTTATCTCTTTATTATTGTCATTAAGCTTTACTTATAGTAAAAATATCCATCTGTTAAAACCACATACATAATCAAATATTGTATAAGTATGAGTACTCATTGGTAGCTGGTAGTTAAATTACAGGTAAGCCTAATGTATCCTTTAAGTTACTAATTTGATTGTTTCATTTCAAATCTTGATGTAATACTGATTTGAAATACGGGGCCACCTGCCAGAAGTGTTATATTAATACTTACTAGGTAGTCTTAATTATAAACATTGTTCTAGTATTAAGCTTGGAATCAAATAAAAATATTTATCTTGTCTTTATCTTTATGGCGCTTTATAAGTAGCAAATTAAAACCAACAAAAGGGTTTTCACTCTCGCAAACTCGCTGGCATCTCGTGACAACTGACTCTGGTTGAAATATTATTTCCTACCTCCGTCGCCAAGATTATTATCCTTCAGTATTAAATTTCAGTAAGCGGTATACCATCCTTAAACGTGTCCAGAATTTCAGACTGAAACTGTTTAGGACGGCGACATTTAGTTCGACTTTACCTTCATGTAGGTAGGATTGTGACGAAGGAAACTCGTTTACTTTCAGGGATATTTTTTCAAATAGGTTCATCCATCATCTTTTGATGTTGTATTTGCAAATACATCAATCCTTAACTAGCAGGACTTGTGATTGATATGACTTTATTAGATAACTTGAATTGCAGCCTGCTCTGGTTTCCTGGATCGAAAATAACGAAAGTACTGTTGCGTAATTTTTCAAAAGTTGCGTTATGCGTATTGCGTTCGTTTGCGTTAGACAAACTGTGCAAAAATGACATGAATTCTCTGTTAGATGAAAGGCAAAACTTTGACTAAGTTAACCTAAAAATCGATTTATTTGCGTGCCTGCTAAACACTCATTTGAAACTAGGGCATGTTTAAAATATAGCTATTGCATGTGAATAAAGCTTAGTTATGTGAAAATGTAAATGATATAAATACCTGTTTGATGTTTGTATTAGAGTATTGCAGTTACATTTTATATTATCTAACAAACTATCAAAGTTTTATAACTGTGGGCGCGTCTTGCGATGCAGTTTTGATAGGTAGGCTCAGCTTTACTGTCAAATGAAAAATTCTCTTTATTGCAATTTCGCATGATATTTATAATAATATTATAATTATACAAGTTAAATAATAACTTTAGTACCATTGTAGTATAACTTTAATATTATTATATTGATAATATTGGTTTACACTAAGTCCGAATTGAGCTTCCTGGAAATGGAACGCTAAAGTTGGATCGCAATACGCCCCTGAAATAAGTGAACGTTTATTGGATTTGGGCAACATTTTCATCAATCATTAATTCAACTTAACATGTTATATATGATAGACCTCAGAATCTTTTTGTTCATGATACGAGTGGAATGAATAAATAGTGCAAACAAGTGAGTCTACGCAAGTCCATATTTATCATGGAAAATGTATTTTCTTCCTCATTAATAAATATCGCTCCTGAGTAATCTAATTAATACATCACGTATGTACGTATTCGTTTCGTTCCGAGTAATACAATGCTGTCTTTTCCGTAAGTAATTGTTTTCATAACACGCAATATTATTATATTACATTAATGTGTCAGGAAATAAAATATTTCTGAAAATTGTGGGCTTTGTGTTGTTAGTGCTTATCATCGCTACATAATACAAAACTAAGTCGCTATTCTCTGTCTGTATGTAGGTATGCTTAAATTTTTATAACCACGCAACAGATTTTGATGCGTTTTCCTTTAAATAAATAGAGTCATTTAAGAGGAAGGAACCCGTGCGAAGCCGGAACGGGTCGCTAGTTTTTAATATATATTCAGCACTTAATTCTCTTTTCTCATTTAATTTTTAACATCACTAAAAAATTACGAAACAATCCTGGTTGTACTAAGCCTATAAAAATAATGTAGTGTTAGCATCGATACAGTCGCGATATAGATGCTGGATATTGTCAAATTATGTACTGAATTTTGGCGACTGCATCGATGCTAAAAGTGTGTAAGGGGTCTATTTCTCATACATGTTGTTCCCTGAATTTTAGCTTGAGAATGAATAACTTGTAAAACGGCTTTCATTTACATTGTATTTTATATGGTGTGTGAATCGTTCTTTTTTTTGCTTTAGTTAAATGCTACGTTTCGCTCACGTCTGCTAAATCAAGTTGATTAATAACATTCATCATTTCATGTTACATATTTGCTTTGATTGCGTTTTAATTGCTGAGATCTGTCACTATGAAGAAGTTTGTGAAGTGTAGTGTGTAATTAACATGATTTTTTATTCGTTCGTTTCACAATTATATGTTTTGATTGTGATTAATGCAAGCCACGGGAAACGGTTTTGATTTGGTGTGTCCAAATTTTTTTTGGAATAGACGTGGAATCATTTTATCAAATTTGACCATATTCCAGTTACAAAATAATGTGCGAGTTATTTAAATCTTACATTAGTTTCAAATATGTACATTATTCAATATATGAGTATGGATAACGTTTCAGTAGACCCTGCAGTGTTTAATAATACACACATATTTCTCAGAAGGCCCTTTGATAAGTTTCTGTTCATCTAAGTCAGCAATTTGTATGGTCAGACGCGTTCAATAAACAATGATCGACCTACATTTGAATTGTAACAAAAGCGTATCTTCCACAGTTTGATATTTTAAGGATAAGAAACTATTCAAATAACTGCAACAAATTTGCAAAAGAAGCTTGCATAACTGCAGAATAACGGATAATATTTCCGTCCAAATCTTGATTCAGAAAATTCTAGGACTGTCAGGTAATAAAATCTGCTATGAGGACCGAAAACTATATTAAGATATTTCTGATCTTTTTATACTACTATATTTATAAAAATTAGAACACCTTTCTTTCCATCGCTTATATTTTATCTGTTATGACTTATGATTGACTTCTTGAGAATGTTTCTTGCCTTATATAAAGTTTGTTGAAACATCTCTCTTATTTAATTTAAACTTCATGTACAAATAAACGGTACATAATATATGGCGGACCAAATGCTAAAAGCATTCTCTACCAGTCAATCATAGGTCTGAACAGAGAAAATACAGGAATTATTATACATTTATAATTAAAATAGTTATTTAAAACTTATTCGTTACGAAACACGACCCCGCGTGTCCTCCTTCATATTGCATACCAGTTATTGTCCAAAAATCAGATATTATGCAATCTACTCGCTTGCCAGTTAAAGGCATGCCAGTAAGACGTAGAAGTACACATAGATGTTAATGGCACGTGCAAGGGGCTGGCATGCAAGTGTGCCAGCTACAGGCATGTGTATCTGTGTGTCGCTTTTAATGAATAAAAATCTTCACTAACCGTTTCCCACTGTCTAAGAAGTGGTCATACTCGACGGACGTCTTGCAGCAGAGATGCTTGCGCTGATGCGTCGCTGAGCAGTTGGTGTTGACCATGTGCCCATCTGATAGGAAATATTATTGCATTAATTGATGACCAGATTACTCAAAAATATGCATGTCTATGGGACGTAGTAATTAGTTTCGCTAAAAGTAACAAATTTCGATGTTAAATATTATATGTATACCTCCTTTGAAAACTTTTAAAAGAAAATTTTGTTTTTACGACTGAAATTTTAGGTTTCTTGCACAGTATATAATGTAACTAGCAATTCCTCAAGTAATTAAGTCAGAATTACGTTTGCATAAGTAAGTTTTGTACAATATGAAAGCTTTGTTAATATAATGTAACTTACTGGTTTTATGTAAACAGTTCCTATGGGCAGCGCAACTTTCATCAAAATATTTGTGAACTTATAGATTAAAATAAAACGAAACACGACATAGTACGACAAACTTACTTGTTTGGTTTTGGTGATGAGGGTTTTCTATGTCGGTGAAAAACCAAGTCTGAAACAAACAGAATAAATAAATACCGAAAGCTTTCACCTTTTCATGTTAAGAAATTGAAAAAATATATTCCTTTTACATCACGTTTAAAAATAACCGGTCAACTTTACCTAATTTAAGGCTCCACTTACTTCCACCTAACCAAAATACCACAATATTCTGTTGACAGCAAATATAACTTTGTTTTTCATAGTTTTTGTATGAATAACAAAGTAATGGTTGCTTGTATTGAAAATGTGCTGTATCTCAACAACAAAAAAAAAACTACCAGTTTGATCTCGTTCAAACCAATTTTCGTTGAAAGTCTTTGTCAAGATCTACATCATAATTTTATTACAAAATTATTAACATTCGCTTAGTTTAAAAGTAAGATGGGGGAACGCCCAATTTAGCACTTTGGAAGCGTCTATCTCTCAAACCTTAAACTTTTAGAGAAAATGGTTTTTGGTATCTCGATGTCATTTTATAGGGTATTTTTTTGGGTTTTAGTTTCATGTAGCCCCCTCTTTAATATTTTTTTTTTATTTGTTGAATGAGAATCGTAAAGCGGTTAACAGGATACATCTACCTACTAAGTTTCAATTGTGTTATACTAATAGTTTCAGAATAAAGTGGCTGTGACATACGGACGGACAGACAGACAGACTTGACGAAACTATAAGGGTTCCCTTTTTTGCCATTCGGCCACGGAATCCT
Source organism: Pyrausta purpuralis (assembly GCA_963924145.1). Classification (NCBI taxonomy): domain Eukaryota; kingdom Metazoa; phylum Arthropoda; class Insecta; order Lepidoptera; family Crambidae; genus Pyrausta; species Pyrausta purpuralis. The sequence continues at coordinate 5,700,032 of OZ001649.1, read as the reverse complement.
AAAAACTGAATAAAATTTCAGCATACAAAAACAAAAACTACGTCGTTTCAATAGTAAAGGTAAAGGATGCAACTAAGTATACAGTAATCATATCAAGGTCTGTTTAAACAAACTTCCGTTATATCAAAACTGTTTCCATACATCGCATTCTTTGTATTAAATTAAAGTAGTGGACTTTAATTTAGTAATATTGTAATCAGGAAATCAGATATCACACTAGTTAGCACGTGATACACCACGTAATGTATAATTTAAATTACTTATTATATACTACCAAAACAACACTAATGAATTAATCACGACGTATTTGAATCGAGTAGGAGTACTTATATGGTAGTTGGGCGTATCACGATTTGTCGGTTAGTGCGGGGCGGGATATAAGCGCGTGATACATTATTGTCGATTTCCAATAATGGGAGTTAATAATCAACACTTTTAAAACAAAATAGAGGGTTTTGATTTCAATATGCAGATAACTTCCAAATAGAGTAAAATATTTTAGTAAAACAAAACGTAAGTTTGTATATGTTCTAAAAGCCAGCGGGCGAAGTCTGATGCATCATTTTTGACATTTCGCGTCGACAATTTCAATTTTACGATTTTTTTATTCATCCAATATCATTTTAACTTACGTAGTTACATCTTTAATAAATCTTAAGAAATAATTGTAGTTTTTTAAGCATAGTTGAAAATTTCTTCACAATCAACAAATACACGAAAACACCAATTTTGTCTCAGCATTTTTCGAGCGCTACCTGGTGGTTTTACACGGAACTATGTCAAGACTTCCGACACTGGTGTTGTATTTGTCATGGTTTTGCCGTTTCTACCTTATTATTGATTTTTTGACTTATTGTTAAGTTATTTCAATTGAGCAGGCAGGTGCTAAATGCAACAAAATTGTAGAGACTCTAACTAGCGGCAATTGACCTGTACACATATAAGCTTAAATTAAAAGATGTCCCTAAGCTCTAGTTAGTTACCTTTTTTTATTTTCAACATAAATCGGCAAATCTGTCAGGCATGCATTAGCATTTAGGGCGGGATTCCTGTCGCGTGTTGACATTACACGCGGCAACTAATACCTGGCTTCGTGCACATGCAAGGATGTATTCAGTTGGAAATGACATTAACTTAAAGTATTTAAATTTTGTTTTATTCCACGATACTTTGGTAAGGGTAGTATACGTCTGTGATGTAAAAGTTAGTTTGTTTTAGGTACTCATCGAGAGTATAGCTAAGGCATTTTGAATTCTTACATGATTTTTGTCTTATTGGGATTGACTTTGCCTTAAACGTAACTATTAAATACTAAGCATTTTTTTTAACTCAAAGTTCTAACCTACCAAGCATGCAAGTTACTACAATTAATTGTTAAAGTGATATAATAAATAAAACAAATAAATATGCAATTGGAGACTAATCACATAAATTGCTCTAATCCTTATGCGAGTAGTGAATGCACTAGTGTTATGGTAATCAGACATCACGGAGGTCGTCAAAAATATAATTAATTAAGTAAATTGTTTTTATTTTATCGTTATACCTTTTTGACCCTTAAAAGCATCAGTAAGATTTTTGTAAAGATAAAAAAGTCTACAATATTGGGATATCATCCGATAATTGATGACTGCGAGCATCCATCATAAGGTTTGTTTCCTTTTTGTCATTTCCAGTTCATTCTATTGCGAAAGTTTCCTTTCCGTCATTTCCAGTTCATTCTATTGCTAAAACTATAGGAACAAATAGCATTAGACACTCCTCGGTTTGTTCACGCTATGTTTGGTTTACGTGTTATCTGCTGATGAGTTAAACAGGGTGTTCCATTTGATGACAAGTTACCCTAATTTCCTTTCGTATGAATAGATATAACACAAATGAGAGAAGGTATTTGATAAACGGTTTTATAAAAAAAATGAGGTGTATTTATAAAAAACATAAATTTTTGCTACTAATATTTTATTTGCATAACATATTTTGTTTACGCAATTTATGAATATTAACGTTATCAATCAATCAATCACACAAAACATTTATTTTCAGGTATCAGACACAGAACATTATACAGATCTATTCTTTTTATTAGTAAAAATGTAACTAAAATTATCATCAAGCACATACTATTGAAAGTTATCCAACTATGAATGATCATTAGACAATATAGCATTCATAATAATGATTGTCTGGTAGATTAGTAAAAGATGTAATACCCAAATCCGAGATTCTATAGAAAATCTATACAGACGACTGTATGTTTGCTAAGTTCGCGGATATAGTTCATATAAGCATATTTTTGCTGCTTAGGTACAAACATTGGACAGTCATTATTAGTACCAGAAATTAATATAGGTAACCACGCGTAAAAATCAATCGTTACAACCCCAAAAAATAAGGTAATTAATAAGAATAGATTATTAGATAGATAATTTTGTTCATGACCAGTTATTAGAAGAATTTCCTCATTAGTATAACTTCTCATTGTTATCTAATGTTCATAAACGCACACGAAGGTGTGCGATTTCACAAGATTTGTAAAAAAAGCCGTTGCCTTCTCCGAAACAGACTCGTAAAAAAAGCTATGACAGATAAGCCCAGCTCATGGGATATATGATATGTGTAAACAAACCTGTAGATAGATATCTATTTGTAAATAAACTTGGCAAACCAAATCACAATCTAATTCATACGTAAGGTACTTAACCTTACGTATGAAGCTGATGCTAAAAGTATAATCCCTTAGGTCTTAAAAGAAATTTAGAAAAAAAACCTTTTCATCCATTTTTTATCTTCAAAGATTAAATTGGATTTATTGTTTCTTTATTTTCACTAATTTGTTTTGTTTCATTACAAGTATTTAAGACTTGTTATCGTAATTCAGATAAGTAAAATGATAAGCAGCAAGTTTTTCTCAGATTTCCTTATACAAGCTTTCTTGAAACACTAGGCAAAGTTTCAACTATTCCATTATCTAACTTAAGACGCTTGGTACAAACACACAACAAATGCATAATATTACTATCGCAATATCAAAATCGGGCAATAGTTAATTAAATATCACCGATATTTTGATTAAGTGGCGTGTGACCGTACCATTCGTTACAAATTTAATCTCGCACACGTAATTTATTTTTAATAACAATCCCACAAACTATAAAGAAAATATCAATGAATAAATTAACTGAAACGCTTATTCGAAAACATCGCATAACATTTACTCGGACGGATGAAATACGGGCTGTAAATCAAATTCGATTGAACGGCAGTCGGGTACAAAAGGGCTAACGAAACACATCGCGGTCACGTGACCGGCGCGCGACTAGACCCGGTCGGCGCGTGCGCATTGTTGCTGCCCTTACAAACTTAAAGATGTAAGCGGGTCTGCTGATTCTATGTATGCAACGAGTAAAATGATTCTCTCAGCTATATAAAGTGAAAAAAGACAGACTATAAATTCACATTTGATAAGACAATGAATCGGGGTATCAATAGGTCGCTAACTAAACAGTCTATAGACTTTACTAAACTACGCAAAAAAAACTAGTTTGACGATTCTCTTTAGTCTATTATTTAAAACAGTGTACACTCAGCTGATTAATAAACTTAAATGTAATTAGATATAGGTCTCTTAAAATCTTTAACACTAGAATTAAATATCATAAGATATTTGTACTTTATAGTTAATCATAATAGATTTTGATGATGAGATGTTAGTAAAATATTAACGATTAAACCAAGATGGAGCGAAGCACTCTAGCACATGTATTATATCAACCTAAAAGAGTGCTTCAACAATGAACCAATAATCTGTAAAAAGTGACATTTACATTAGTTTCCATTTAAGGCGTTTTATAAATAATAGAATCAGGCCTATATTGAAATAGATGGTAAATATAGAGATAATTTTTAGGGTTCCGTAGCCGTATGGCAAAAAACGGAACCCTTATAGTTTCGTCAAGTCTGTCTGTCCGTATGTCACAGCCATTTTATTCTGTAACTATAAGCATCACACTGTTGAAATTTGTTAGAAAGATGTATCCTGCTTACCGCTTTACGATTCTTATACAAAAAATAAATAATAATGATATTTAAGGGGGGCTCTCATACATGAAACTAAAACCGAAAAAAAAATTTTAGTCAAACCTAAACGTGTGTCTATAGATAGGTCTTTCAAAATGACAAGAGGTTCCTAAAACCATTTTCTTTTAAAGTCTAACGTTTCACAGCTAGACGCTTCCAAAGTGGTAAAATGGGCGTCCCCCCATCTAATTCCTAACCTAAGCAAGTGAAAATTTTGAAAAAAATATGTAATGTAGACCTTAACAAATATTTCAACGAAAATTGGTTCGGACGGGATCGAACCAGTAGTTTTTGAGATATAGCACATTTTCAACTACCGCAAACATAACTTTGTTTTTCATACAAACACTATGAAAAACAGAGTTATATTTGCTGTCAACAAAATATTATGGTATTTAAGCTTAGGAGAAGTAAGTAGATCCCTAATTCAGTTAAAGTTGGCACGGAACCCTCAGTGGGCGAGTCCGACTCGCACTTAGCCGGTTTCTCTGAGATCATTTCTTCGTAGGGGCTTATATCTAGCACTAATTAACAAATATTTGATTTTTTACTAGTAAAATATATTTTATGTGTTAGACTATGTTATTTCCGTGCGAAACCACAATGAGTCGCTATTACATAGGTTGTATTGTATATTAATTCGCAGGGGATGGCCCGTTTCTGATTTTTGCTAGTTAGCACATTCTGATGGCAGAACAGTTACGTGTCTTTTCGTAGGAAATATTAACGACGTATAGTTGATCAAAGTTATGCAGCTAGCTAGACAATAATGGTTTCTGAATGTATTTCTAGATTGAACTGTCATAAGTCATAAGTAAATTGAACTGTCATTTTGGAAACAAAATATCATGGCTTGCAACTTCAAAATAGTGCATCAATTGGTATTAAAGTGGGTTGGCAACACAGCGCGTGCGCCACAATAGCTATTCTAGTATTTCTGGTCCTTCGGGCCGGATTAACGGTCATGCACGCTCCAGATTCAGGAACTCGAGTTGCACGGGCATTGCACGATTGAACCGTTCCTATTGTTTGCTCTTTAACAATTTATTGACCGTTTGCTATGCGTGCGACCAGGATATCGAAAAGTAGTTTGGTGCTTATTTAAATTGTTATAGTGAGATATATATAGACGGCTTTTTAAAAATAGTCAGTGCAGTTTCTGATAATTATGGTTATAATTTTATCTGTTTTCCAAGACAATTTACCCTATGTCATGTTAAAATAACGTCAAAAGGAGTCCCTATATAAATAATTTCTTGAGAACTTAATCTATGTTTAAATTAGAACAAGCTAACGAATGAACGTTTCAAGATGTTAAAAATTGCTTTGCTAAACTGCCGTAACAACTGGTCCAATGATACAAAAAAGGACAACATTGAGACGTCCCCGATAAACGATTCAGATGTAACTAATAGCATTACTGACCTTATGGAAGCATATGATTCCCGCTGAGAACATTTCTAGGGCATTTATCACATCGCTATTAAAACAGAGCGCCACGGGTATTCTCTTTATGGCACTATGTTTTGAAGTTATTGCTTGGTTTGAGTAAAAATACACAGGAAAACACAATTATAATACAAATAAGGTGAATCGTAAATATTTTATACAATCAAGTTTATAAAACAAAAGATATTTACATAGTGATGCCCCATAAAGTTAATTTCAAATGTTTTGATGCTCAAGAAATGACAGTTGTTAAGAATACCTACAAATCTTAAGAACTGAAGCTATTTTTAGTTAAAGTATTCTGAGAATGTAATTATTATGATGGAGGAATATAAAGTGTGGTTTACAATGCCTTTCCTAAAATGATTGAGGAGAAAATTACCGCCTGAATCTACACTGACCAAACGAATCATTTTGTATATTTGAAGTCTTTCTGGGAAGTGAAATGATAATGAAAGAAAAAACACTGCCGTTTAAGAATTATTTTCCAAAACGTTTATCATCATGGAACCATTATCTATTCCAAGAAAACTCTATTATTATAATGGTCCACGGGGTTTACTCAGGCAATATGTTATCAAGATACGAACTAAGCTTGATTTCTGTTGGAGTTTAATGCTTATCGTTACCAATGTCAACTTGTATACAACATTGCATGCTTTGTTATCATATATAAACAATCGACAAACATCTTGGACACTAACTCAAAATTGGTAAGTCCAGATAAATCTATCATTCATACCTGTTCTTTTGCCAACTGGAACCATGTCTTCAGTATTATAGACAATCTGGTATGTTGATAATGTTTTGTAGTTTTGACACTAATAAAAATATCATCTAAAGTCACATTCCTATTAGGTCCAGTATCTAAAATACTTGTTTTAGTCACAGGTTCAATAGAAAGTTCAGGCACTTGCACTGTTCCTTGTCGATTTTCTTGAAAGCTAAAAGGCACTCCGCTTTGGTACACCAGAAGACTACAGTAGGCTAAAGTAATCAGAACAGCAGCTGCTTTCACATTCTGCGCCCACCCATGCCGGAGGTGGGAAGCGCTAAAGCTCCGACAGGTCAGCAAAAGCCTAAGCACTTTGTTTTTCATCACATGAGCTTAAATAACAAAACACTAACAACAAACAGCGCCGGACGCAGAGACCGACTGAGCGCGGTGCTCCCGCGCTAAGAACGGTTACAAACTAAATAAAAATGTAGCACAGACGGCAAACATACGCCCGCGCGACCGCTCAGCCGCCCCTACCACGTGGTGCGAGGGAGAGGCCCGCTGGTGTCGTCTCTCTCAGCGCCAGGGTACCTGCGCGCGCGCCGGTCTGCCGCCTGCACCACCGCCGGCAGCGATACTCATGTCAATGGCTCACGTAATTGTTGCTTACAATTTTGAGAGATACAAAACATACCATACGTATAGGTACAGTGTTGGACTTCAATAGGGGACTTAGGTTTGCAAAAAATCGACCAAAATAGATGTAAAGTGTGTTGTGAGGGATCATTGCAATTGTATGTATTTCGGCTTATCCAAATTAAAAGGTTCTTATACAAATGGGTCAAAGTTTTCGTCCTCGCACTCATCCGAAAATGGTTTGACCATTAATAATCAAATGTTCATATTTTGAAAGCACTGGTTGAAAGTATTTTTTCCCTGCTACATAAACCCCTATTCTTTGACATTGGGCAGACCTTTGCTGGGTCAGTAAATGTCAGTAGGTAAGTAATCTGCCATTGATTACACGTTTTCCTTCTTACGCAAAAAAACGTGATGTTCACTTCCCGTCAATTCATGGCTAGATTTTACTAGTCACCGTCATAAATTTGTTTCCATTGGTGGACAATACACTTTTGTTACGGCTACATTGCTGCGTCCACGGCAGCCGTGGGTGGTAATGAAATTAAGAGCCAGTCATTGTTGCATTAAATTCCATTAAAATTAGATAATCACAGATGAAATTGCTTACGAAATGAGATCAATAGGGTCAATTTGGACGAAATTGGTGCTAGAAATAGAATAACTTCAGAGGTGATAATGAGGATTAAAAAAGAACTGTATTTAGTAACCGCAAACTTCCTTGTGTGATTGATAAGCATAGAAATAAAATTCGCATGCTGATAATTCTATAAACACCAAACGAAAACAAAGATTTACTTTTGTTCTCAATCTGATGACTCTTAGAAACATTTAAAAAGTTATGGTAGAAAACTCTACCAAAAATAACAGGTCATTGTCATATTTAATGAACGTTTCAACAATTTTCGCTGAACTGCTTCATTATTTTTGTGGTAAAATAAAGTGTTATCACTCAAGTTCAAAAACTATTCTCGTAATATTTAGATTTTATTTTTCTGACTCAATCATAGAAAATATAAACTCAACATAAAACCTTTACACATTAAATCTTTAGAATTACACAAAAGTGTTATATTTACGGATAGTAAAAGCGCACTGCAGCATATTGCTCTTTGCGCCTCTGGTAGCAGAGGTGTAAAGTTAGCATATAGTATACTGCAACTAATCCATGAGTTCAATACAAATGGCTATGAGTTAAAACTGCAGTGGGTGCCTTCTCACGTGGGTGTCAAAGGTAACGAGGAGGCTGATAGACTGGCTAAACTTGCAATAGAAGATGGTTCGATGTGTCACGTGAAGCCTTATTATTCGGAAGTTTTATTAAAGTATAAAAAGGAATGTTTCGAAATATGGAAAAAACACTTTGACGAAATATCTCTCGAAAAAGGTATTTGGTATAAAATAATGCAAAATCAGCCTCCTCGTATACCATGGTTCGCAAATGTAAAGCTAAGCAGAAGATACATTGTACTGCTACATAGGTTACGTTCTGGTCACTTTCCATCGAACAAGTTTGCACATCTGATGAAAATATCCGAAACCCCAAATTGTGATGTATGTGGTACAGTAGAAGACGTGCAGCACTTGTTGGTGGAATGTGATAAAAATCAGGCAGAGCGCGAGTCTTTGATGATGTCATTAAATATTAAAACAACAGACGTGGGTGCTTTCCAATCTTTCTTGTCTGAACCAACGTCAAGTGCAGCAAAATTAATTTGTAACTTGGTGTTCAGTCATCCAGGATACGGGTCTGTCTGATTTATAGTTAAGATTGTTATTAAGTAGAATTATTTTCTGGCTATTTTATTTGTTTATGTTTCATGTTATTTAGTATATTATTTAGGGTACGATGGGACTGACATTACCTGTGGTAAAAGTCCCAAATTAAAATAAGAATAAAAAAAAAAAAAAAAAAAAAAAACATAAAATTCTCTAAAGTTCCTATTAATTTTAAAGCTTCCCATCATGGGTCTACGTACAGTAGTAAATTGGAATGTCTTTTAACAACCCAACTAGATCACGATCACTTTTAACCGCGGTTCCATCAATTTGAATTTATACATGCTGATCAGACAAACCAATTTTGGGCTGACGATCTAACGGTTGAACTAAATGCTTAATTGAAAAAGACTATTAATATTTCTCGTTGAATGTTAGTAGTACATATTATTCATTTTTTCTGCTTATTTAATAATTGATTCTTTTAATCTTTGACAGTAATTTTAGTTTGAGTGAATTCGTTTCCATATGTAGTGCACTGTCTACATATTGTTTTGTTTCGTATTTTAATCATGTATTAAGTGATTGGCTACATACACCAAATTTATTATTTCTATTGTGATTATGTACTTCCAACATTATATTATCATGCCCATAACTGTCTTGGTTAGTTGATAACAGTAACTTACAAATATAAAAATACATAATACGATTTCTTACGTTTTTAGAATCATAAATAATTCGAAAGGTATTATTTAATTTTATTTATTCTAGTGCACATTTATAAACTGCAGCCCATTCTATTTTCAAAACGCGAATATAAAAAGCTTCTTGATACGAAATCCTGATAAAAAGCCAGGCAAATATGATGAGTTTCTCCAGATGAAAGTTTCGTCAGCTTTAAACATGACAATCAAAGCATTCCCACGGTGTGCTTAGCGTGTGCGATCCCCATTACTTCATGCTTCCGCAATTAGAGATGGATACGCTTGTACGCTTGCCTTCCCTGCTACCACGCTTGATTATTAGCTACCATCTACGCCGCATTGTCTTTAAATGGTATTCGCTATTAAAATTGGTAGGTACACTTTCTTATACTGGCTAGGCAAACTTTCACCGGTTTACCTTTTAAGTTACGGCGAATTAAAAATCAAAGATCAAAGTTCAATTAGCGCAAAATAAGAAAAGTGAGAATGATGATGATTTTGCGTCAACATGTCTATGAAAGCATTGAAAATGGTCTTGGAGTTGCTTCGGTCTTATGTACCTACTTAGATACACATACTGAAATAGATAATAGAGAATCCTGATATACAAAACGACCGCTTTAAAAAACTCCAATGTATGTGTGTTTATTATTGACATACGTAAACTCTATATAAATTATATTTTGTGATTAAATACCTATTCGTAGTTGCTTGGCATGAGAAAGTACGACTTCATTCAGTTGGATGACATTCATTCTAGGTGGCGCTGCACGCTGTTACCTCGCGAGATGTTAGCGTTTTTTCAATGAATGACGTCCCCTCGCAGTTCTGCATTAAGTAACTCTGGTTTCCCTTCAAGACGTATAAATCTTTCGCCTTTTACTAAATATTTCCGTGGAGGGGAACACTCAGATGAGTCTTCTCAATTTTTGACTCTTTGCCACTGCAAGGTAACATAATAAACACGTCATAAAATAATTTTTTTCGTGCCTGGCGCTTTCGACAATTGATCGCTTGAAAACACTATAAAAACGTCATGAAATATATAATATGTCGGCTATCGGAATCAATGATTTATTTATCTTAAAACCATTTGCGCTGGCTGGAACCTGCGTTAGTTTGTATACTTCAGTCTTTAGTAGTTTGGTTGTCCGATAAGATATCGTATTGGAAAGCTGGCAGTGTCGCCTTAAATGCTTTTTCGCCGCAATTTATTGCGACTAGTTATTCACATCTGGCAAGCTCTCGACAGTTTTATGTGATTGCAGTTATCTAGGAGAAAGCAAACACGATTGACGAGATCAGTACAGAAGAATTATACACCAACTTTTTGTAATTGTTTAGAATTTGGACAGTGGTCACGCTTGTATTTTAATTTTAAAGGTTTCACTTTCATGTGTTTGTTTCTTAGGTTTAAAGTTAATGAATGATAAAAGTCTTAATCTGTTCTTGATAGTTAGTTTAAAAATCTAACAAATACAATAAAACTGTAATAAATCATTTGTTTCTTTTCTTTCAATAATCTGAATCTGAAAATATAAAATTAGATTTCTAACTTCCGTAAATAATTCGATTAGTGATGTTCCAGTTAAAAAACTAACATGGTTAAGGACAGATAGGCGGATACGGAAGTACTTGTGACTAAGTGTTCTGTTAACGTCAGCCCTTATTAACCGACTTCAAAAAAGGTGGAGGTTATCAATTCGACAGTATGTTTTTTTTGTGGCTGTGTTACCTTATGTCACAGTCATTTCTGAACCGATTTGAAATTTCTTTTCGTTACCCTAGAGGTTATACCATCTTGTTGGTCTCATTGTTGCCAAGTCGGGATATGATGATGGGATACGTATAGTGTTTTTTTACTAGAATCTTAATGTTGATGTCTGAAAGTCAACATCGTGTGCAGCTTAGCTCATTGTGGAACTCCTTAGCGCTTAGGAGTTCAGTAATTTTAATGAAAGAACTTATAATAAGTAATTAGAAGCTTCTTAAAGAACGGAGTCATAAGTTGCAACCCCTCTCCACCTCCTCCTGTATTCACTAAAAATGAAGAAATGAAATTAACTTTAAAAAAAAGTAAAAACCGACTTCAAAACTAAAATGCAGTAAAAATCCTTACATAAACATTTGACCCTTTAAAGGAAAGAAACCCATTTTAGGCGAACAATTAATTTTTGGAATCGCTGCTGTGATAGTTGATGCTTCATGCGTCTAAAATGGGTTCCTTTCCTTTAAAGTAAAAAGTTTTCTGGAGTGCTAACTTGTACATACATTACATATTTATATTTTCCTAACCATAATACTATACCAGAATTGAATAATAGCAGAGAGTGGCGGCGCGACGCTTGCGCCGGACGCGGCCAATCTGCGCGTACGCAGCGCAAGTGCTATAAGTGGCGGGTGTAATGTTCGGCCTAAACGACTAATGGAGCTCTTCCGAGGGGGAAAACAATGGCTTTATTTACTTAAAAACCTGAAGGGTAGCAGTTTACTTTGATCGACGACTTTAATGACGACCTCCGTGGTGTAGTGGCTAAGCTCGCTGGTTTCAAGGCGTCGCCGCTCCGAGGTCCCGGGTTCGATTCCCGGTCGGGTTAATATAGAAATCAACATTTTCTATATTGTCTTGGGTCTGGGTGTTGTGGTACCACCGTTGTTTCTGATTATATCCATAATACAAGTGCATTAGCTACTTACTTTGGGATCAGAGCAATGTATTGGTGTCCAATATAAAAAAAAAAAACAAGGGTAGCAGTTGACGAAGTAATGAGCTTAAGAAGTTGTCTGATTAAAAGAATAGCTGTGTTAATTTTGGTATTGGCATGCGGTATCTCAGCTATTTTTTGTTAAGTATAGCGTGTATTTCTCAATGAATCGGTGACTCTGAACCATTTTGTGTTTTCATTTTATTAGAGGGATTTTTATTTTATTTTATAAGTCTTGAAAATTTCAATTCCCCAAAATAAGAAGTAAAATTTCCAAATTCTGCGTTTACGCATTGTCGCTCCATAGACACGACCAATGGAGCGCTTTCGAGGGCGCTTATGCATGAGCGGGGATGTTTTTTGATAAAAGCAAAGTAAAGCAATACGGAATAAATTTATGTGAAGTGTATGCAAGAAAAACTATCTTTATACTAATTTAATACAATGATATATAGAACGGGTAAAAAATATGGTGAGTTTTGAAAGGATAATTTATAGACCTCCTATATATGTATTCTTACAAATTTGTAACGGGCGTACTATGTGGGTAATTAAGGTTTGATAATGATATCTTTGTAAAGGAATTTTAAATCGTTTTTTCCATACTGAGATTTAATGATTCTGGGCGCGTATTGCGATGCAGTTTTGATAGGTAAGCGCCTCAGCTTTACTGTCAAATGAGCAACTCGTATGCGATGCGATTTCGCATATATAATACTATTATAATAAAACAACATAAATATTATAATTTGTTCCATTGTAGTGTTATTATATTTATATTATTGGTTTACACTGAGTCAGAATTGAGCTGCCTGGAAATTGAACGGCTAAAAATGGATCACAATACGCCCCCTGTAGTACCCAGAAATTTGTACTACCTACCTATTGCCTAACATCAATTTTATTTTCCCATATTTGTATGTCTCCTCACCGTACCTCCAGAAAGCACTTTTTTTCCATCGATACAATAGGATTTTACGAAGTAAGCCAAAGGAATTAATAATGGACATTAAGCTTCTTCTTTTGCATCTGAGCTTATACAAATGATATTATTTTTATCCACCTCCTTGCGCAATATTTGACGAGCATTATTCTAATCGGTTTAGTCAAATCTTGTTGGGCACCAATAAGGAATTATTATTTTATCTCCTCCCAGAGATAATTCGACGTTTGTGTGACAGCCGGTGTGACAGTACCATTGGAACCAAATTATCTGGACTTAATACGGTTAATACGATATGCACGGATGGTAATCTCGTTTCATATTTTTTTGATTCGATGATAATTATTTTAATTGCTCTCTAGATTAATGCACCGGAGCCAGCTTTAATCGGAATAAATACAATACAGTATAATGTTGTCTTGTCTTAGTTTCTTACTGGGGCTCAGGTGAACAGGGAAATGTAGGAATGAAGGATGACGAAGATTGATCGTGTTTTTTTTGCGAGTAATCTCTGGTTAAAGTATAAATTCTCTTTAATATTTATGGCAGAGGGTAAGTCTATCTTTATAATTACGATTACCAACGGTAAATGTTACTAATGATCTTGAGGCAGGAGTTATTTTAAAGAACTGTCAATAAAAAAATACGGTCACAATTCTTCGCAAAGTAAGAGAGTTGCAATTTAATATGGCTTAAGTATAGTTACCTTAATTCGTAATTCAATTATTTATTACCACATTAAGGCTATAAAATGGGGAACAAAACGATTATGCCACATATTAATTGTGGTTTCTATAAGAGGTGACTTGTACTGGACGCCTACTGCGCTGCCCCAGGCGTATCAATTAAACACTACACAGCAGGCAATCTTGTGTCTGATTCTTATTGCTAACATAAATAAGAATGGTTTAATATGGTCGAAACAATTGACAGATACAAATTTTGGACAACGGAATATGCTTTTGAGGAAACAATAAACGTTGTTAGCGATGACAGTTAGTAAATTGATGGTAATTGCCGTGATGATTTACAGAATAGGCGTCAACATTATTAAAGTATCCACCGTATTATAATTATTAAATTGATTGATTATGGTAAATCCACATAGTGTAGGACGGCGCTCAACAGTATGGTGGACTGGCGGAAGCAGGGGTATATTTAAATATGTCACCTACATCATTTTGAATTTTACCTTTGAGTATTTTGTTAACATTGTATTGTTCAATGATATGATAAAAAAAAACATAGCATATGCAACTACTGTCTGGGGCACAGTTTCTTCGTTTTTAATATTTATTTGGACTATTATTTAATTATACGATTCATGTCTTTTTTAGGGTTCCGTAGCCGAATGGCAAAAAGGTCGTTTATCGTTTTATAGTTTCGTCAAGTCAGTCTGTCTGCTAGGTCTCAATATGACATCAAGGGTCCAGAAATTATCTTAATGCTCTTTAAAATATGCTTTCTCTATCACCACTTTATTGTACGAACACTTTTAGGTCAAAAGTTGAAACACGACGTATTTTCAGCACCGTACTGCTGTAGTAAAAAAAGAGTCAAGTTATCTCACCGCCAACTCGCATTACACTGTTTACACTGCTTTTGCGAATTGTGCTTTTATTTTTCGTATCTCGAATTTTGTGGGCGAAATCTTTTAGCGGCTGCCCGTCCCAAATGTTTCAAATTCTAGGCCCGTCCCGCCTACCAACGTTCCTGAGATTGGTACCACGGAATTTGGCGAGGAAACTATGTTCATTGGCCGGTATTTTTGTGTCTTAAGCTTTCATTTGTTTTGTAGAAGGGGTTCATTTTTGTTTTATTTTAGATTTCGGCTAATTAGCCAATTCTGATATTACAGGCAGATTCTCGTGCAGTTCGTATACGAAAAAAACTCACCGATCGAATATTCTTTTTCGAAAAAAAAGTTTTTGATTTCTCCTTTTTAACTTCGCAATCGAATTACCACACGGAAAAAAACGATTGCTGCGAAAATCACCATCCTGAATGCGCTGTAAACAAATACATGCAAGTACTTTAGTTTTTCTACGAAACAACTAACTTTCCTATATTATATTATTTTGTTGTATCTTTGTCCGTTTAGTTTCTCCACCCGGAAAAATAAAGATAGCTATCAAAATCGACTAATTTACTCTCTGATTGATTTCGCTGCGTTCTTTTGCCACATGGGAATAGGTAAGACCGAAATGGGAAAATCTTTTCTTTGGTAAAAATACATCAAGATTTACCAGCATGTTCTCGTAAGTCTCTCAACTTAGTGACTAAAGTCAAAAGCCTTCAACTTGTGTGTGTGTTACCATTAATGATATACGGTGCCGAAAATTGGTGTCTACCTATAGGGCATGAGGCCCATAGTTGGACACCCATAGAAAGAAACTCAAACAACACACAACAAGCAATGAAGAGAGCTAAGTTGGGTGTTTCTCAACGAGGTCGAATCAGAACTAATGTAACGGACATTGCCCATTAAATGAGTAAGCTGAAGTGGTAGTGTGCAGGGCACATAACGCGAAGAACTTATGGCCGCTGGGGCAGAAAAGTTGTAGATTGGAGTGGAGACACGTCGACCAAAGGCGCAGCGTAGGACGTCCACTGACGAGATGGACAGACAACCTCGTAAAGATTGCAGGATGCAGACCGCTTACAACCGATCGCTGGAAAACCGTGGGGGAAGCCTATTTTCAGCAGTGGACGTCCTTTCTCTGATAATGATGATGTTAATTGGACATGGTTTATTTATTCGAATTTTATTACTTACGTTTTCAATTAATGAGACAAGCATTTTTTTTATATAATAAAATCGGTCAGTTGAAACTTATTTCGTCGGATAAAGTGGGCTACACACGACCCTAAAATCAGACCCGATATCTGGGAAGTGGTGGGGAGGACCCTAGATCGTACCGTAAATCGCCTCGTGTATTGGCAAATCGGAAGCCTAATTTTATTATTTGTAAATCATTCCAATTATCATTGTCCCGATATCGGGTCCGATTTTAGGGTCGTGTGTAGCCCACTTTAGTCTGACGACCCGTCTGGTGTAGTGGGTCGAGAAATCGCCTACTACGCAGCGGGTTGCGGGTTCGATCCCCGAACAATACAAACATTTGTGTGCATAAATATGTCTGTTTGTATTGGTCTGGGTATTTTCTATGTATATCATGTATGTATTTACAAACAAAAAGTATTTAAGTATTATATCCGTTGTTTGGCAACCATAACACAAGTTTTGAGTTGCTTACTTTGGGACTAGATGGCGATGTGTGGGAATTTCCAAAGGATATTTAAGTCTTATCTGACGTCGGTAAAATCGCCTCTTAAGTTACTTAATATAACATTGAAATTGTATTAACATTGTGTGTAAACTAGTCTTATAATAATTCTAGCGTGCACATCTATTTATAGCTGCAATGTAACTTTCTGCTTTGCATCGGTAAACTGCATGTAGTTTATATTATGATCAAAGGAAAAGTTGACCCGTATCGACGTGGCTATTTTCTATCAGAAGCGAGGAGCGAGCTCTTTCCTCAGTTCTGTTCAATCATATTAGATTCTGATTTCTCCTTTGAGCGGCGATCGTCAAAAGACGACCGACCACTTTGGTTCAGCTTGAAATACTAACCTTTTCTGTTACGCGTAAAATGATTATTTAGAGCTTAAGTGCCAGTTTCACATTTAACTGCTACTTATACAACGAATAATTCAAAAATGGAAAGTCATTTCGTGGAGAAGTATCCGGCAGATAACGCTAACCAAAACTTATTTTGACATGGTAAAATTACCGCTAGAGTATATTTAAGCTTAGTACTAGAGATGTGGCTTTTGCCCAGCATCGGAATGTTACAAACTAAGGATACTAAGTTATTAAGTGTAGAGATGGTTTTATATGTCTCGACGCATTATGTAACTTTTTCCTAAACCATTCAGCCATGTTTGGTCCTATACCTCTTTAGAGTTTGACAGCTGTTTTGATACTTGTAATAAATTAAAAAAAACTATCTAAATAGCTATATACGAGGGTCAAACTGAAAGTTCTTAGAACTGGCCACTTATAAACAATATAATAAAAAAAAAAATCTAAAATTTGAAAATAGAACTCTTTGCCAAAATTACTGAGTATATATTATATTCATTTGTCATTTGTTTTACGATTTGGCGGCAAACTGAAAATTGTCTGTGTCACGTCAACATGAATTTAACACGAGAAAATTTTCGTGCAATGATTTTTTATGACTTTCGATGTCATTTAAGTCAACAAGAAAGTTATGATAGACTACGATTGGCCTTTCACGATGAAGCCCCATCTCGTGCGACTGTTTACAACTGGTTTAATGAGTTTAAACGTGGTCGCACTAATCTCACTGATGATGTACGTGAGGGACGGCCTTCTACGGCGACGACTGAAAATAACATCTGTGTTGTGCGGCGTATGATAGAGACTGACAAAAGAGTGACCTATCAGCAGATTCGGACAAGCTTAGGCATCGGTATGAGTCAAGTGCACAAAATCCTCCACGAACATTTAGCGGTCAGGAAGCTTTGCGCCCGGTGGATACCTCATAATTTGACTAAGGCTCAAAAACTCCATCGTGTGGATTGGTGCCGTAAAATGATTGAAAGATTTAACGGAGGTGACTCAAATGCTGTGTTCGACATACTAACAGGTGACGAAAGCTGGATTTACTGTTATGATCCTGAAACCAAAAGACAATCTGCTCAGTGGGTGTTTCCTTTCGAGGAGTTGCCAACTAAAGTGAAGAGAGATCGAAGTGCGGGAAAAAAAATGGTGGCCTCGTTCTTTGGAAGGATAGGTCATTTCGCAACAATTGTGTTAAAGGATCAAAAAACAGTTTCTGCAGAATGGTACACTACCAATTGTTTGCCACTTGTCTTGGAAAAAGTTCGAGAGAAACGACCTCGCAGTAGGATCCTCCTTCACCACGACAATGCCTCGTCGCACACCGCCAAGCGAACGATCGACTATTTGGCGACATCAAACGTTGAATTACTGGGTCACCCGCCGTATAGCCCCGACCTCGCGCCTTGTGATTTTTATTTATTTCCAAAAAATAAAGAAAAACTTAAAGGAAAGCGGTTTATGAATGCTGAAGAAGCGGTGGCTGCGTATCGCGATGCCATTGAAGAGACCCCTAAGGACGAGTGGGCAAAGTGCTTTTCCCAGTGGTTCCATCGCATGCAGCGGTGTATTGACGTCAATGGACAATATTTTGAAAAGATATAATAAAACTAATAACTGGCTAATGTAATCAGTTTTTGATTTTCTAAGAACTTTCAGTTTGACCCTCGTAAAGCCAACTAAAGATTTTGAGCTTCTTAGTCAGTTTTTAAGTATCTAGTTTAATTTTTCCCGACTTAAAAAAGGAGGTAATTTAATTTTTTTCATAATTTTTAGTTATTACTCATATCCTAAACACTTCTGGACCGATTTTGATAAAACTAAACTGTACTCTAAATTGAAATACACCTGATAAACTAAAAAAACTGGCCAAGTGCGAGTCTGTATTTTCACTTAGCCTTACTACCACAATATTTCTTTGACAGCAAATATAACTTTGTTTTTCAAAGCATTTGTATGAATAACAAAGTTATGTTTGCGGTTATTGAAAATGTGCTCTATCTTAAAAACTACTAGTTTAATCTAGTTCAAACTAATTTTCGTTGAAACTTTCTACATTATTTTTTTCAAAATTTACACTCGCTTAGTTTAAATGAATGGTCATTTTTATTTATTTTTTGTATGAGAATCGTAAAGCGGTCAACAGGATACATTTATCTACTGAGTTTCAACTGTGTCATAGTAATGGTTTCAGAATAAAGTAGCTGTAACATGTGGGACAGACAGACAGACTTGACGAAGCTATTAGGGTTCCATTTTTGTGTTAAAACCAAAAAACATCAAAAGATGATTTCATTTGTAAAAATATTTTTAAAAAACTAATCGCAAATATCAATTTTGTAAGAACCAGAAAAAGATGCAAACTCAGAAAACCGTCATATTTTTTCTAAGGTAAAATTTTACATTAATAGACAATCGATAGTTACATACAAGGTTTTGCATTTTTTTCGGGACACCATGTATACTAATATTATAAAACTAAAGAGTATGTTTGTTTTAACGAGCTAATTTCAGGAACAAAAAAATAATTTTGAGTTAGATATACCTATATAACGACACATCGACGGGTGGAAGAGAGCAAACTCAAAACGTGTGTACGCAGTTGCGGAGGCAACTAGTTACTTTATAAAGGCAATTTTTGACAAAACACTGTCCAAATTGCATAAAAATGGCACATCAGCCCTAAGCTCTTCGTGCTCACCTCTCAGATCAGCCATTGTAACGTCAACTATCTGTTTAAAGTTAAAAAAAAAACAACAAGAAGATCAACTCGTGTTTCCACGCCGCACCCCTAACCTAAATAAGCACTTCACACTTTTTCACGCTCAAGTCGTTGATCCAGAAACGTAACTCGAAACCCTTACCGAATAAACGTTTGGCCCTCGTCCGCGTTTATCGCTTCTACCTCGGCATTGTTTATGTTAATATCTTATGAATAAACAAACGGCCCGCAGTGGCAGAGTTTTGTCTGAACGCGCTCGGTTGTTGCGTTTTGTTTCTGCGGATAACACGAGCGTGTTCATTCATATTGATTTGTTTATCCGGTTGGTCAAAAGTTAATATGATACATACCTATTTTTAAAGGCAAGTTTCAAACAAATGTATTCGCTTTTGACTTTAACCCATTTGCTGCCACACTTGATACACAATAGAAATTTAATTGTTTTAACGCACCGGTGCGTGCTGAGGCATGGAACCAGTTAATGCTTCGCTTTCAAATATAATATGCATCTGGATTCAAACTTACCCTCTTATTCATTATAACTCATGCATTCAAATAAACCTGTCAAATGATGACAGCGCCAAGGAAGAACGAGACAAATCAGTGTAATAGTTAAAACAGGTTTTTAAGACTGTTTGCATTATTATGAATAACGGCGTTTGAATTCCAAAATCAAGATAAGATACGGGGATTATTGATAGCTGCAAGATCTTTCATGATACTTTTATATTGATACTAGCGACCCGCCCCGGCTTCGCACGGGTGCAATGCGACTATAATTTGAGATTTAAACTATCCTATCTCTCAAGTTGGATCGAACTGCACATGGTGTGCGAATTTTATTATAATCGGTTAAGTGGTTTAGGAGTCCATTGATGACAAACATTGTGACACGAGATTTATATATATTAAGATAAGTAATACCTTGTTTGCTCTGTAAAAGCTTTTCTTCAGAAAATATCAAGACTGGATGGAAATTACGACACAGATATTGGAAAATCTGAGCAATTGTAAGACTCTAGCTAGTTGCTTGATTCTAAAAACAATATTTGCTTTCCTGTACCTATTTAGTGTAATATGTATGAGCTCTAAATTCTACATATATTCAGTTGTTGGCTATAATAATTATAATGATCTAACTATGTGGTTAATGAACCTTTAGTCCGTGGCCGTTGGCCATCGCAAACATGAATTTGCCTAATTGCCACATGATTGCATTGTAGCTTTGTCTCCGAAGATGCCTTCACTAGATATAAGTTTGTCAAGTATACTGACATCTATACATATAATAAAATTGTAGAGGTCTAATTTCTGTACAATAAAAGATAATGCTTAAAACCGGATCTGGGGGATGTAAGAAGTGCAATAGGACTAATTTAGTTTTTGTTTTTTCGAATTCCTTATTTCTCTTTTTGTCTGTCTGCTTGAACGGACTAAACTCCGAAGTGACTGGACCAATTTGAATAAAATTTTGTACAGTGGTAGCTTATACCAACGGGATACTTACAATACGTGTAAATAAACGAGTTTCCGTGCGATAGTCCAAAAAACCGGCCAAGTGCGAGTCGGACTCGTGCACTCATGGTTTCGTGCCAACTTTAACTGAATTTGGGAATCCACTTACTTCCACTTAGTAAAATCCACAATATTTTGTTGTAAGCAAATATAAATTTGTATTTCATAGTGTTTGTATAAAGTACAAAGTTATGTTTGCGGTTTTTGAAAATGTGCTTTATCTCAAAAACTTCTCGTTCGATTCCGTCCGAACCAATTTTCGTTGAAAGTATTTGTTAGGATCTACATTATACAACGTGTCCCTGGATAAAGTGCAACCTCGAAAGAAGGTGAAACTAGACCATGACTGAATTTTGTTTTTTTGTAAATTTTACTGAAGAAATATTTTTTTGTTTTTTGTTAAGGACCCTCAGTACAATTTTTTTTTTCTTCCAAACTAGTGGGTCTATTTGATTGAAATAAAAAGGTACGTTATTCTAACATCCTAGCGGTCATAGCACAATCAAAACAAATTTACAACTGCTTTGTTTGTCGACCTCACTAAAGCATTTGATCATGTCCATCACCCACTGCTACTCAAAAAATTGGAATATGCGGGAATTCGAGGTCCAGCCTTAGAATGGATTAAATCATACTTATGTGGAAGAAAGCAATGTGTTGTCATAAACAAATTAAACCGATTTAACGAAGTAATACCACATTTCTCAGAGTACAAGTGCAATAGATATGGCGTCCCTCAGGGAAGTGTATTGGGTCCATTGTTGTTTCTTGTATATGTTAATGACATAAACTTAATAACTGACCATCAGTGTATCATGTTTGCTGATGACATTTCAATCGTAGTGACATCTAATAAAAAGGACAACACATTTGTTGACCACATAAATGACATAAATAATAATCTTTCTAAATTAATTAAATGGCTTGAAATGAACAATTTAAAAATCAATCTGACCAAAACTAATTACATTCATTTTAATAACAACAAAAATATTGAATCTAAAAAAATTGACATTCACTATAACGACACAGAAATTGACGAAGCAAATGAAATTAAATTCTTAGGTTTAACTGTTGATAGAGATATTAACTGGAAAGCTCATATAAATAACGTCGTTGGGAGAGTGAACAAGTTTACATACGCCTTGCGACGAGTGCGAACCGTTACTAATGTCCAAACTTCTTTAGTAGTGTATCATGCCTACATAGAATCCATATTGCGCTACGGTCTAGTAGTTTGGGGCAATGGCACAGGCATTGATAAAGTATTTGTTGCTCAAAAGAAATGCTTAAGGGCAATATTTGGTCTTGCACCCGACGCAACATGCCGCCCATGGTTTAAAAAACATAGTCTCCTTATATTAACGTCCCTGTATATTCTTGAAATATGCTCATTTGTGAGGAAAAATAATAGCTTGTTTTCACAGGCGTGTAATATCTATCCCAGAAATTCAAGAAATGCCAACAGACTTGTAATAAATTACACACCTAGGACATCGCAATACAATAGGAGCTGCTTAACCATGTATGTGAGAATTTTTAATAATGTACCTAAACACCTCAGAACGTTAGATTTAAGAAGGTTAAAGATAACGTTACAGAAATGGCTTGTAATGAAATGTTTTTATAATTTGAAAGAATTTTTTGACCAAAAGCAAGGAATGAAACATAATTTAATAAAAATAATATAATAAAAATGTAATTAATTCAAATGTAAACAAAAATGACTAAAACTTGCGTAATTGTTAAAATATTTGCATGCTATTCGTTAGTGGCTAAATGGGCTGAACATAAAATGTATTTATAATCCTTTGTACCCCAATTAAGGCAAATAAATGATTTTGATTCTGATTCTGATTCTAAAAAGTACTATGCAAAAAGATCGATATTGATACGTAAAATTAACTTTTTGCTTAAAAAATGCAAATTTTCTGCTGTATTTTTTAATAATATCAGTCTTTTCTCAAAATTATGCCCTCTAACCTGGTATTTTTATGATTAATTATTATTTAACATCACTTAAGCTTTCAAAAAAAAAACACACAGTTCTAACTCACATAATAAGCGAGCTACGATCACTTGAACTTCACCACCCGTTACGTCATTTATCAGGCAGGTATCGTAGTATGTAGTTTTTATGGAATTTTATTGAAAGTCAGGCATAAAAAAGAACTTGTTTATGTAAGTTACACATGTTTGCATTAATTTATCATAAAAATATCAGGTTCTAGGGGCATAATTTTGAGAAAAGACCGATATTATTCAATAATACAACATAAAAATTGCATTTTTAAGCAAAAATGTAATTTTAAGTATCAATATCGATTTTTTTGCATGGTATTTTTGATTGTGGTGTAACCGTTAGGATGTTAGCATAACATACCACTTTATTTCAATCAAATAGACCCAATAGTTTCGGAGAAAAAAAAAATGTACCGAGAGTCCGTAACAAAAAAATTGTTTCTTCAATAAAATTTACAAAAAAATATTTAATTTCTTTTTTAAATATTTTTATTAAATTCAGTTTTGGTCTAGTTTCACATCCTTTCGTGGTTGCACTTTATCTAGGGACACGTTGTATATTTTTTTCAAAATTTACACTCGCATAGTTTAGAAGTTAGGTGGGGGGGGGGGGACGACAATCTTTCTTATCCAGATCATACTTTTAGACACACAGTCTTTGGAAAAGCCACCAATACTATATGTATAGGGTCACCTCGTTTTAAGTGATAATATTTTAAAGGCCGATACAGCACGATAAAAGAATCATTTTTTTCATTGGGTTTTTATGCGCTAGTTTTTGAGAAAATTTGGGATGAAGTTTTTTTTTTTTTTTATTAATTAAGGTTAGGATAAGATAAAATAGGCATTAAATTGAGAGAGGCGATGCCAATGACGTTGATATCTTTTAAAATCTACAGGAGGCTGTTATAAAAAAAAATTGTTAGCGATTTTTTTTTAAAAAACTTGATTTTTCCAAAAATCATGAGAGTATCGTGTTGCTATGATGTTTACAAAGACACAGTTAAAATATTATCACTTAAAATGATTTGGCCTTATATATATCTCAATGGTGCTTCTGACCACTCTGACTCTGACGTTTATCACAGTTAACTACCACGGCTAAAACATTGTTTCAGAGAGCGAAGGGCATCTGTGATGACCGACAGCTGGCGGCTCAACGTCAGCAAGTAAGGAAGGTAGATATAAAAAAAAAACCTTATAGGGTTAAAAAGAAAAGTAATGAAATGAACGTAAATTAGTCATTTTGAAGCTGGAACTATGAAACAAATTCTATGGCGTTTGATTAATTAAGTAAAAGTAAATAAAATGACATCTAAAGTTGTAAAAATATTTCCCTTAAGGCGGAAAAAAAACAATACTTTAGCGATGAAAGTTCGTAGGTATGGAAATATGTACAGAACCGACAAAATTACTATTATTAGAGCTATTCTGATGTAATATTTTGTAAATATATATTAAATGTAAAACTGCAGTTAATGTGTATAAGAAGATTGCCAAGATAGGAAAACGTAGTTTATAAAAATGTACTTAAATTAACTCATATAAATGCTTTATATCTTCCGTACTCATACAAATACTTTTTTGTAAAATCATTGCGTTAATTATTAAAAAATCTACCCAAAGTCACTTTTCCACGCGGACGAAGTCGCGAGCGCAGCTAGATAATGAAAAGACATCTAATACCTAATTAACTATATATGCCATTGTGTAATTCTCAAGAATTAAATAAACATAATTCTGTGCTCAGACTCAGTAAAAGAGTGAAACTTTCTACCCACATCAGTGTTTCCAAATAAATACAATTCAAAGACCTTCAAAGTTAGAGTGAACAGGCCTTTTCTAAGTAAGCTTTTCAAGAACAAAAAAAGAACTTCAAGTTCATCAGTATTGTCATAATAGTCTCTATGTAGTGTCTTCTGTCTACTACAAAATTGATATTATTACATTATGTATATTAATGAAAAGATATATTAATATCGAATTAATATTATACTTAGCATAATGCCAACTTTATATTAGATAGCTTATGCTCCGTAAATCAAAAGTAAATAATTAAAAAAAAAAACATTAGACGTATGAAGAAGCCATTGATTCAGCTTAAATGCAATAAAATTTAATTACTGATTCGAATCCCGTATCAGTGTCTTATAATTCTTATTTATTGATATCGAGAACTAGCGTGGGCCGCATTAAGCCCTTCAGTGTTAAAATATGGGCTTATTCCGCTTTGTGGTTGTACTTTAAAATATGATATCAGATATTTGTATTTTTGACTTTAACCGACCTTGTAATTTTTAGTAGCATAGTCTTAGGTGAGGTTTAGGGGCGTTTGGTCACGTTTGACTTTTCGTCACCTACTTTCAGTGTCCATACAAAAAGGGTGGTTCGTCATCGTTTAAATATTTAATTAAAACTGTAGGTGCGTTATGTCACCGTATTTTTTAAAAAGTTATTTTTACAGTCGGCAAGATAATTATTACAGGTAACCGTATATTATAATACTGAAACTGTCTGAACAAAGAAAAGTTGTTTTTAGTAACAATACATAAAAGAAAATGAAGTTGAAAATTAATTATAAGAAACAATAAGGTTTATAGCTTTGCACTAAACTATATAATAGAAGGAACTGTTTCCTAGAATACAGGATAATCCTAAACTGGGAGGCGGAGTCACGTTGTTAGTAAGAAGCACCGTACCAAGACTAAATTCTGTAATTACTATTAAGGTTATCGAAGTTATAATGCACAATAAACTTTATTATTATTATTATAAGTAAGGTCTAATCCATTTGTTTACAAATTAACCTAGGTTTTCATTTCAAATATAAAAAAAACTGTTCTTATACATACATATAGGGTCTAAAAAAATTAACTGCATTCCTTCTAGGGGCCAATGCTGACCATCAAATACAACAACTTTTTGTATGGGACCAACATCGTAATCCCAAAAATAGTTTTCACTTTCTCATACTAGAGTGCCGATCAGCTAATTCTAGTTTGTATGGAGAAGTCAAACTTGAGTTTTCGATGTTGGTCCCATACAAAAAATTGTTTTATATAAGCAACAGAATCACCACCGAGAAGAAATGCAGTTGATTTTGTTAAGCCCTGTCTAATATAGGTACGTTTACTTAGTAAAAAAAAAACTATATCATGTTAATTTCTTTTTTCTAAAATAATTAAATACTACAACTGTACTACAAAATATTAACCCAGATGTTGCTACTGTTCCATAAAAGACACAACTAAGTTATTAGAAATGACATGTAGTTTTATCAAAAAACTAACTATTTGTCAGTTTTATGTGTGTTTCCATATAAAGTTAGTTAAAAAAATAACTATTCTATGTTTTTAATACATTAACCAGCCCACTCATTAACAACTTATTAAAAAAAAAAACAAGTTTTTCTTCCTGTTTGGCACATAGTACCCTATGTATCTAAGACATGTTTTTTCCGGAATATCTGGGTTAATTAAAATAAATGGTTAAATTTATGGTTTATTTGTAAAAACCCTTTATTGAAAACCTCACTTAAATACAAAATCGAACTAAATTGTTTATTGCCTTTAAACGAATTTATGTTATGTGCAACAAAGAGTAATCTTATCTTATCTAACAAATGACTCTGATAAATATATAAAAAATATGTTCTCATACCAGGAATTTCAAAACTACCCGTCAGGAATGAAGGCATCTACTCAAAAATAACATATCAACTTTTTAAAAGAAACATGAGTCAAGAGATATGGCAAAAAAATCGACTCTCGAATCGTAATCAAACTGGTCACTTGACAAATTTAGCATAAAAATAAACGGCATTTTCGAGAAAGGATTCTGGAAGATATTTTTTTGTTACCGATTCCGAGTAGCAGTTCTAACGGGTTGTTTTTAAACACCTTGTTATTTTTTTAAAAACCGTTTTTTCCATTATAAATCAAACTTTCAGCCTTTTATGGAAGTATTTAGGAAATCACTTTCAGAGCTTTTTTGGACGCATGTTCAAAATCTACGACAAAAAAATTTAGGAATGCATGCAATATTATGCCATACATTGATAAATGCATTGTATGCATTGCAATGATAAATGCTGAATAACTTAGAGATATTATCTTGTTTTCTTCATATTAAAAAATCATTTTATATTTATTATGTTGCTGACTGTACTTTGAGAACGGTGAAGAAACACCCCCTCGGTTTTATTTAATTAATGTAGGATGACAAAACGACCCATCTTTTTTTGGATGACGAAAAGTGTAAAATGACGAAACGCCCCCAGACGAGTGCGATGTATAGAGCTCTAGAGTACCTAGAACATCTGTCACTGGTTCCGGTGAAGAAGGCTTATTAAGATTTCTCCAAGAGTAAATCTTAAGTGATAGGTGTGTTGTGTATTTGGTCTTTAATATATTGACCCGACCGGGAATCGAACCCGGGACCTCGGAGCCGACGCCTTGAAACCAGCGTGCTTAGCCACTGGACGTCGTCGTATATATAGGAGGAACAGATGGCTTACTTTTAATAACATTCTATCAATTGCTAATTTAAAATTGAATAACAAGGGTTTTAAATTTTCCTTCTTAATTACATTCTATGACATATATTGTCAACGGATTGGATTATGTTACTCGAGTTACCCACCCGCGCACTACCTTAGTTTTAATAACTTTTATGCGCCTTGCATTTGTTTTACGAAAACCTCCCTAAAAACGTGACTCAATGACATGTGTAAATCGTGCATATCGCGGTAGCGCGTAGAGTATTGTACCTATCAAACTCAATGCCATGGAAAAGCCCCAACAAATCATATGGAAATCCAGAAATTCTGTTTCTGCTTGACTTATGTGACGTATGTTGTGGTCAGAGGAAATATGGCGTGAGTAATGTGTGTTATGTGCGTACGAAAGAAATCAAAATGTACGCATATTTTTGGCGAGTTGATTTGATTTCGGAATGTGTCTGCATATTTTGACGATATGAATCTTTAGTGATGGTTAAAATTTTAGAGACACCTTCTATGCATCTCTAATTTTTTCTTGTGTTTTCTTTGTATACTAAATAAGCCGTATACTCGTATCTAATAATACGTCGCTGCCAGCATTGTTGTGAATATTAAGCAACATTGCTTTTATACATCCGAAATATTTATTAATGTTAAAGAAAACATTAAAATGTTAATATTTTTAAAATATAAATACTTATCCTATATGAAATCTAAAAAAAAAATTATATAAATTGCCAAAGTTGCTGGCAACTTAAACAACGTTTCTTCCGTACTTTAACAGCAATGCATCTTTTTTTTTTGGCTAATTGGGTTTATTGGCCAAACAAAACACAAAGTTACCATTAGATGTAATAAGATTTTGGTAAGTACATTTCCATATGAACTGGACTCTTTATCAAATGAACTACACCAAATAAATTTAATAACACCGGAAACGCGTTTAAAAGCTCTTTCGTACGCATCACTCAAAGACAGTTTAATTGTTCCCCATTACAGTTAACCCAGCTACCTTTAAGATACCTTTCACAAGCATCTACCTCTGATTAATGACAGTGCATTGAGACTATTTGTCAATGGAGTCGAGCAAACAGATCCACACGTTCGATAGACCGATGTATGTTCAGATTAACGAAGAGTAATAGCTACCTTAAGACCAGTCGCTAGATTGACACGCCCAGATAACATTGGGCCGAATACGGCTGCCGTAATAAGAATAAACAATTGCAAAACAGACTTGGATATGGTAGATGGAATGATTAACTTTTTGGTCAATGTCACACAGACATTGTGGCAAATACAAGCTCGGGTACACTGCTTTTTTGAAACTAAGTCGCACACAAAAATATTTTAAATGAATACAGCGTATTCAAAGATAATAACTTTTTAAACAATACAACAATTATTAGCATGTAAAAGGAACTGCTTCGAGGTTCCGGTTAGATTCCTGGTCATTAGGATCTGCTGGGTGGTCGGGTGGTGTTGTGGTACCACCGTTGTTTCTGATTTTCATAACACAAGTGCATTAGCTAGTCACTTTTGGTCAATTTATGTGATTGATGTCCAATATCTATTCGTTTATCCTGTATTTTACAATATAGAAGTAACCAGTAAATATACCACTTTTAAAGTAGAACCTACCAAACAAAAAACTGACTTAAAAGCTTAAAATAACACATTTGCCCTCTACATAAGAGAAACAAATTTATGTGGAGTTGGTGCACGATGAGGTAGACTGTTGGTGTAAGTAACCTTGACATCATACACATTGAATTGATAACCTCCTTTTTTAAAGTCGGTAAACATTTTGTGAAGGTTGTGTATGTTATGTAGGTAAACAAACTATTTCTTTTATTTAGGGCTCACAAACATAGAAATAATGTAATAATATCTAAATATATTTTAGTAATAAAATTTTAACATTACCTTTTCGTCAATCACTTATCGCCTCTCATTTCTGGTCGTAGTAAATCTTATTATGCTAAATAATAATATTTAAATTGCTCTTTTCTTTTCGAAATGAAAATAAAAGCTATTTTAAGTAGAAAACCCATGCAATATTCTGTTGAAGGTAAAATTTTAATTCTAGATTTAGAGGTTGCCTTTGGGAAAACATAATTCTCTTAGCAACGCTTTTGCTTGTAATTATTCTGTAGGCGTTAAATTGATCTTAGTCTGTAATAGCTTTTCGCTTTATTTATATTATGGTTACTTGCTTGAGGTTTACAAATTTACTTATTATTAAATCCGACCCGGTGATTAAAATAAAAGCGAATGTGCTAAAAGCTAAGCCTTAACCTGGCACATATTTTTTCTCCAGTTCAGTCTATTTTTTCAGTCTATTATATGTCTTCAAATCCAAAGAAAAATAGCAGCAAGTTGTGCTAGTTTGACTATGCAAGTGCAATTACGAAGCAACTTTGGCGCAGTTTCTGCAAAGTTCGGTGCATGAGTTGCGAGAATCAGTCATCAGAAGCACACGGAAAGCTCAGCATTGAGCTTTTCTTTAGCCTCTGCTGTGGAAAAGCTATTTGAAAGGATCTACAAAGTTAAAGATGGATTGCATATACAGTTGAAAAGTAATGGAAAATACTTACGGCCAGTTTCGAAATGTCCTAAAAAGACGTGTTAGTTAGCGTGATCTCCCCAATACTTCATACGAAATGACGTTTAATTTTGTAATAATTCGTGAGTATAGTGAGAGTCTAATTTTCTTTTGGATTGATTTACGCCAAGTCGATAAACTGTGTGCGTTTTCGATCAGATTGCGATTTTGCTTCGACAGTTAATGCACGGATTAGCGATTTGTATTACATATTGCAGTATATTGATAATATTATAATAATATACATTATTATAAATGAACAAATATAAATATGTTTACTGACAAAAGATCATCGTTACACACAATTACAGAAGAAATAATGACATACATTATATTAAGCAATATAATTATAGTATTAAGATAATAATATTATATTGATTATATTCCTTTATAGTGTATAGAATTGAACGGCCTGGAACTTTAACGGATTAAGCAAGATCACAATACGTTTCGGTCGTTAATAAGCAATAGAGAAGTTATTAAAAGACAGACAAAATATATAAGCCCTACTGTATTTACTTAAGCTGTAATTCACTGCAGCAGGCTGAGTTGTGAAAATGTCGAGAAATGGACACCGAACTTAACTAGGTTGGAGTTAAAGTTCATAAGTTGGGCTGGCGAGTTTAAAAATTATAACTCGTGGATAAAAATAAAACTGCGTTTCCTAATGCCAAAACGAATTCGTGAATCAAGAAAGAAAATTTCTTAGTTCGAAACCAAGTAAACTTTTGTGTTGCCTGACGCATTTTTATTTAGTTATTTAAAATTGAGGGTTTAAATTTTTCTTTGTATCGTTTGGTTACTTATATTACTAAAGTTTTTAAGCACACAGGTACAAATTAGTTCCAATTCAGAAGCAGCAAAGTTTAAAACTATATGCACTACTCGACCTCCGTGGTGTGGTGGCTAAGCACGCTGGGTTTCAGGCGTTGCCGCTCCGAAGTCACACACACACACGCACACGCACACGCATACGGTAATAAAGTTTATTCAAAATGACCGCCGCGATTTTGAATACAGGCCTTCATTGTGCGTGGCCAGTCTATCGCAGCACGAACGAGGTCATGTCAATATCGGCGGCTGCCTTAATCAAGGATGCCTTGAGTGACTCCAAATCAGGATGAGGCTTTGTGCAGGCCTTTTCGGCCAA
Organism: Pyrausta purpuralis; assembly: GCA_963924145.1. Taxonomy (NCBI): domain Eukaryota; kingdom Metazoa; phylum Arthropoda; class Insecta; order Lepidoptera; family Crambidae; genus Pyrausta; species Pyrausta purpuralis. The sequence goes on along the minus strand of OZ001649.1, from coordinate 5,668,908 downwards.
GTGATGCCATATCTTGTAATCTAACGGATTTAATTCTGGACTGGAGGATGGCCAGTCTTCGTGCCGGATGAACTTGATTTTACGCGCCGCCAGTCAGTCTTGTGTGCTTTTCGCTCTATGAGCTGGCGCAGAATCTTATTGGATTACCCAGTGCCTGTTATCAAACATGGTATGAGAAACAGATTCCAAAAAGTTCTTGAGGACTGTATTTTGATACACAACTGCATTCGTTTTTACGCCTTTCACACAAAAAAATACCTCAGTTAAGCCGCAATAAGGGACTCCCAACCCAAGTCCCAACCAAACCATGAGCGAGGATGGAAAATGACCTCATTGGACACGCGGAATACGGTTGCTCGCTTCTTCACTGCTGTGTGCGTGAAAAAATCTAAAATGTACACAGTTTATTTTCATGACAAATTCAAAAATCGAATTCAATAAACTTTTTTGTAGTATTCTAAATTTGAAAGTTTTTATTGTGTGACAGAACTTATGAACTGACTGTGTACATGTCAATGATATTGTATTTAGAAGGTACATGTTCTTTCTACACGGACGAAGAGATTACCGTCTGTCAAAGTTTTCTTTGAAAACTAGTAAAGACGATAATGAATTTATACTCATCTTTGTATAACCATGTGATATGATTATTTTGTGCAAAAATTATTGATAAGAAAAATGTACGGACAACAGCACGTCAAAGTAAACACTGCGGTATCTTATTCAGTTGCAATAAGGGCTAGTATGCAACAAAAGTAGGTAACCTGATATGCTGGCCACTGTACAATGTATTTAGTGCAAATTAAGATTTGTATACTATATAATATTATATTACACATAATTAAAAGTAATATTAAACCAATCTTAAGGTGCTATTATTTAGAGCTAATCATCAGCGATGATCACAAAAGTTATAAAATTGAACAGCTTCAACCTTTTCAACGAAATTAAACCGGTGCTATTTTATGATTCGTTAATAAAAGAAAATGGTTGCTTTTTATTGTAAGCCATTTCCCGTTGATTAGAGTACATTTACATTATTTAGGAAAACCCAGAAACAATGTTTAAACATATGCGTTTAATTATAAATCAATTTTCTCTTAGTTCTTACGTGGTTCTTCAAAAACAAAACCGCTTTTGAATGACCTTATACTTAGTTTTAATACGTATTTCGCTCGCCCGGTCGTGTCTCGAGGGTGTGTTGCACTGTATCCTCATCAGCGGAACAGTGGTGTTACTTCTTTGTCTCTTCTCTCCGACGCGATCTTACGCGGTGAAAGTCGTTGCCCTTGGGTCTTTTGGTCTCCTCGCCACTAGTAGACTGCGGCAAGTACCATGGTGTCGAGGTTCCAAGAAAGACATCCCGCTAACACGGTAGCAGCATTGGTTGAAACTGTGCGGTAGCCCCTGATTACTCGAGCTGCCATCATTCTCTGGGCCCTCTGCAACCGCCTTATGATAGATAGCGTCAGGGTATCGTACCACACTGAAGCCCTGTAAAGGGGTATAGACCATATAACATTCAAATCGAGTCACAGACCAGAGAGCCCGCCGACATTCGGCAGGAGGAAACTGAGGGCTTCCATTGAGGCCATAAGTTTTGGCACCAAATTTTCAAAGTGCGCCTCGAAGCGCCACAGCCAAGACCGGACCGAGGTATTTAAGGGTTCTCTCTCGATCACGGCCGACGCCTCTGACAGATAGATGCCGCTCACAGTAATCAGCGTATTGACTGCGTAATAGGTCACGCTCTTCGCGGAAGACCTAGACATAATCGATGTTCTACTAGAGTGGTCCTAGAACCGACCCCTGTGGAATACAAAAATAAAAATGAGCCGTCCCTAACGATGCACATGACTTTGCGCTCTGCCAGGTAGTCCGCTATGAACCGCTTATAATAAGGGACACCGTGGAAGCGAAGAGCTTGCCTGATACAGGAACACGGTAGAGAGTTAAACGCGTTGGCGATATTCAAGGATACCGCCAACAGCACCCTACCGCTTTCAACTGCTATTCCGGCTAGCTCTTTGACCCGTAATATGGCGTCCACTGTGCTACGCTGTCGTCTGAACTGAGTGTCTGCAAGATCCGGTCTGATCTGCTCAAGGTGCCGAACAAGGCATACAGAAATAGTTCACTCAAAGAGTTTTCCGGCCTCGCCCGGTAGCACTATCGGGCAGTGACCTGACGGTGAGTCAGGAGGCCTGCCTCTTAATATTTTAATGCTATGATGATAAATTTTGTAATGTTCTCTAATTTTGACAAATTTGCCGGCTGTTTAAGCTGTGTTGTTAAAATATTCCTTTCCGTGGCACGGGAATGTTGCCTGCAACGGCACATACTATAGGCCGCACTATAGGCCGCATTGATGGTCAGTCCTAATAGGAAAGAGAGCCCCGACTATTCTACAGAGCATAGATAGCTCTCATAGCTCTAGATTTTCTGCCACAGGGGCAAACCTGCGTTAACCTTTCGATTACTCATAATAATTAGTTATACCCACCGTACGTATACCTGAATGTATGTTGTAGCTCTTTGTGTGTGTTTATAATTTAATGATCAATAATGCATTCTCGACTATTTACAATTTAAAATTCAATTTTTAATTACTAGGATTATTTTTACACACAATTTTTAAGAGCTTATTGTGTAACATGCTGGTATATTGTTCCAGTTCGTATATTTTTATTATTAATTATAGCCTTTATTTGGAAAAGACATTATGTAGTGACTTCTTTTTTCATTGTCTAATCAGTGTATTTCAGGTTTTTCTAGCAATTCTGAATATCATAATAGACTCTCTTAATTGAATTATAAGTGTATGGGTGTTTACAGTGGCCATGTTTATGTTTTTAGTTTCTTAGTTATTTTTGGTTGGTTGGTTAGAAGCAGGGTCATAACTCTTCACTGTGGCCTTGGGGTGATATTTACTTTGTTTTTTTTGGTTATATTGATTTGTTACGTTGGTGAAAAGTCAAGAAAATATTCGAGTGCAGCCTGCAGCCTGGTTGCCTGTTTATGAAATCGTTGCGAAGAACTTCGGAAACTTCGGACTTCGGACTTCGGACGAATATTGGAGATATCGTTTGATGTGATGATTTAACGCCGAATGAAATGGGTAGCTGAACACTTTTTTAGGATTTTAACTGTTTTACAGCTGTCAGTCGAAAAAGTCTAGTTCCTTCTGTAATTTCATTCTTCCATCTTTTTGTACTATTATGATTAATGACTATTATGGTACCCATTGAAATAAATAAAAACCTGCCCATATTATATGAACATGATGAATGCTTTTATCTGTAGGCCATCGTTGACACTACAAAAGCTGAGATAGGAGAGTTGAGTACTTAACCAGAGTACTTAAAGCATCCACAAAATGACATAATCAGTAATTAGAACTAAATAACGTATTTTACATATTTTGACGACCTTCCCGGTCGATCAATATAGAAATAAAAATCAGAGCAGTTTATGTGATTGGTGGCCAAAATTTATTTATATCTTTTTATTTAATAATAAATAATAATAATAATAAATTGTTTATTAAAATTCATTGGTCCTGAGCTACATCATAGATCTTAAAATTAATTACTAAGTGCATTCTCTTATTTACCTGACCTAGGATAAACCTGTATCTCAGGCTAAATAGAGCTTACACACGTTATTTAAGGCTTACATAATTTAACAATAATTACTAAACTTATACAAAATTCAAAAATAAATCAAAGTCAAAATAAAACCATCACTAATAATAATCTAGAACAATACTAATTCATACATTTTAGAAGCGTCAGCATAATTGCATTGACTACGGCAAATTCAGTGCGTGTTTGTTTCTTGACACATCAGTAAATTTGTTTGCTAATAGTTATTTGGTCAAGGCAACAGGTAGCAAAATTATTTGTCAGCGGTAATACGAGGGTCAGTAGGACAAAGCTGAAGCCCTGGTTTACTTTTCTTTACAATACATTAAATATTATTCCTAAGTATAAAATTAGACAAATCTGTGTTACTTACAATATTAAACCTTATGCGATACCTCTATCTTAGTAAAATAATTACGTGCCCTCATAATCGACAGTACCGATATAACGAGTCTCAGCTGCCCATTTGGCCGGGCAATCGACATCTCCTGTCTTGTGAGCGTGCGGCTTGTTGAAGCGCAAGCATGTAGCGCACTTTGGTGGTTCGGCCTTCTTCGCGCAATCTTTCATGGCATGACCCACTTCTCCGCAGTGGCCGCAGGTGCTAGTTTCTTCCCGACAGGTCTTAGCTGCATGTCCATATTGCTGACATTTATAGCATCGTGTAACAAGCGTAAAATCTCTTATAGGGCAAGAAGACCAGTTCACAAAAACTCTATCACTTGTCATCAGGGCATTGCGGATCAGAGCAGGTACTTGAATGATGTAGTTACAATAGTCAGCGTCTTTCTTACCAGATTTATGGCTCAGTTTAGCAACGGACAAAAAAGACTCGAGTGACATACCTTGTAATTTGTCAACTAAGTTCTGATGGTAAATGTACGTAAACACTTCAGTATCTCGTAAAGAAGTGGGCACACCGATGACTGTGATCCTAGGCTGACGTTTTTGTGGCTCATCCACAATAAGGCCAGAGTTAGTCAGTAGTGGCGAATGCTTCAGCTTCTCGATGTCGTCTTTAGTGTCGGTGCTAATAATCACTCCGCCATTCTTTGTCTTCCGCAAGCCCCTCACGTTAATATTTATACCAAAATTAAATCAATTAAACTATAACTTATTGACACTTTGTAACTTGAGAAAAATAACAAGGCTGCAAAAATAACCTGAGGCGAATATCTGTTATGATGACAAACACAGGTACAGCTGGTATTGGTTAGGGTGGCTTCTGGTGCGTTTGTTTACCTTTTTATCCAACTGCGTCAGAAGGAGGGCAATGATTTTTATATAGAGCTTGCGTGGGTTCGAAGCTTTGTTAGTGTCTGAGGTCGTCATGATATAATAAGGTTCTAATACGTAAGAAAAACCAGTAAGCTACTGCTCGCGCTTTTCTTTGCATGAACGTGTTGGTGATTGCTTTTATTCATAGGCCGGAGCTTATGTGTACCTAATTTTTTCGTTGACAAATCTATATCCGCTCAGCATCTTTGACGTGTCGGAGTTAAGAAGGTCATCTTATGAGATTTTTACCTTGTTTCTTTAGTTTTTAAATAACCTAGGATTTACCCACAGAAACACTATTTTTTTTAAAAAAAATACATTAAAGTGTCCATGTAGGTACACAAATGTTAGACATGACCTGTACTTTAACTCTATATAAGATTCTGCTCTAATTTCAGTCATCCTGTAATCGCTTACTGTGAGAATTCGGCGGTATAATCGCTTACTTTGAGGATTTGGCTTTAATATTATAAACCGTGAATTCACACTATTTAGATTAGCTTAGTTTAAAACCTTAGTCAAGGGTAAACTTTCAAGTTCTTGTAACATGCCATATGTGCTGCTTACAATCATAAGACGCTTCGATTCAACAAACAACTAAGATTTATGTAACATGACTTCAAATCTTCTGTGTCGTAAGCTCATCGCACATTAAACTGAATCTGAACGTATTTCAAAGAGCTCACAACCTCAACGTTTCAACGCTGTCTTAATCTTAATAACAAAAACACCTTCCTTTATCCCCGGGGTGCCGTTTATATGAAACAAAAGAATGGCAGTGAAATTTCGCGTGAGAGGAGCGAAAATTCAAACTGCGAGAGCCCTACAACGGACGGATATTCAAAACAATCTCCCGGCTCCACGGGATTAAGAAAAGAGATTTGTATTTTTTTTCCCTTCCAAGAATAATGGAAGCGGCCAGAGAGAAAGATAAGGATACGCAGATAGGGGGTAACGGCCATAATTTACCTTTTCAGTACCGACAATAATTGCTTGCCGCCCTCAATGTCAATGCCGCAACCTCCAAGATTGGATTGAGCCGTCGTTCGAAGAAACCTTATTAGGTTTAGTGCTTGTTTTTGTTTCGCCCGATTAACCCATATATTTGTGTACAAGTTTGACGTCACGTTACGTCCTCGATTTTTCTATCAAGCGAGGGGCGTCGGGTCAGACCGAGTCCCGCCGGATCGCAAATGCAACGCGCATGCGTTGAAATTGCGCCAATTTCGCGAGCGGCGGCCTCTGCCGGCAGTTCCAGTCGATTGGAGCGAGTGAAGGGATGTTGCATCGCGCGAACCTTCATCGCGCGGACGGGACGTCAAAAAATTGAAAATGGAATAGTTTGAAAGTGGTGAGCGAAGCTGAACTGTGTGGTTGCGTCAGCGTGACTGCGGTTTGAGCGGAGCGTACAAGTGTTGTGTTCTAGGTTAGGATCGATGTTTAGGTTCAAAAATATTGTCGAATTCGAATATTTAAGTCAAAATAGTATAAATTGAAGTTTAAAATAGTGGTGTAGTGCGGTTTTATTGCAGTGTTCGACGCGGTTTCATTCAAGTGGCAGCTTAGGTAACCTTGACACATTTCCCGCGCCTGGCGATTCCACCTTGTTTTTCGTTGCACTCTCACTTGACATTTACCGCAAAAGAGTGTTATTTTACTAATTAGCGTGTAGAAGCTTAAAGTTGAGGAACAGCTCAGTGTTAATAAAGTAATCTCTGTAGATTCATATAAAGTTGTTGTCATGTTTAGTAGTTGGAAAGTCGAAAATGTGCCTCTGCGGACATTTACGAGGAATAATGTGTTAGATTAGGTGGTGTGTTCGCCACGGCAGTATTTAAATACTAAAATCATAGTTAAGTTCAAAAGTTATTAAAATGAAACATTTGTGACCACCTCAGTGAGAGCACGGAAACTGTGAAAATGATACTTTCAAGAGGTAAGTTGTAACTGTAAGATATTATTGGATTTATTCAGAGTTAATGATTCTTCCCTTTTCTAGGTCTTCATTTTCCTAGCTATAAATATACTATTTGCTACTATTAACCCTTAAAACCGGGAACATTGAGGTATAGCTTTTTAAAATATATAAATTATTTATTTTAGGTAAATTACATGCATAAAATTACATAACACTTACCAATATTAATCAACTACATTTATGAAATAGAACGTCAATGTTTCGATATTAATTTAATTGAAATAGAAATGTCACTTTTATTTGGCAGAATAATATAATTTACACTAAAATAAAAATATTGAAAAGTATTAAAATTTAAAAATATGTCTCAAATGTTAATATCTGTCGACATCACTATCACATATGTACTTCTGAATACTTTCTGCCTGAAGTTATATTACTTTTATAAAATTTCTTAAATAATCGTGTTTGTTAATGGGTTTACTGATAATATCTTACCTAGATTTTAGTACCTTCACTGTAACAACGATATCGAAAATTTTACCGAGTAAGACTAACAGGGTCAAATACTCGATTTCGTTCCGAACCGAACCCATTCCAATATTGAGAAAACGAAGGATCGACATACGACATTATTTCTTGTCTCGGCCATTTCTCAGTTTATTAGGGTACGAAGGAAACAAGGAAAACGTCTTACGGAACGCGTTAATATGTATTTAGGTATATTTCACTGTTCCAAAAAGACCATTTACGAAATTTTCCATACAGACCTCGTAAGACCCCTTAGGTAAAAAAACTAATTATCAAATCAAATCAAATCTGAGCGAGGTAGCTTATATTATAATCTTGTATTTATATATATTTTATTTAATGTTGATATTATTATTTTTTTAAATAAAATTTGTATATTTATATTTTTAATGTTATTTACACCATCTACATATGACCATGTTTTAGGAAAAAAAACGTTTTCTTTATCTCTTCTTTCTTTATCTTCCTAATATTCTATATATATTACATAAAAAAATCGTGTTTGTACACCACTTATAACTCGAGATCGGTTTGACCGATTTTCACGTTTACTACTTTCTTGGTTGCGTCTCTGTCCCAAATAGGCGAGGAATCGATGATTTTAGCTCCACTAGTTACTTATAGAAACAACTATTTGTATTACAATCAAATTCATTTCTCAGTTTTAAGGGGATACTTATACCTAAGTTTTTTTTTTTAATTTTGAATTATACTAAGAAAAAAAACTGCAATACTATAAAAATACATCGAATTAAGTAATTTCAAAGAATGACAAATTGTTTCGATCATCATGGTACTTTGACAAAAACTCCCAAGTAAGATAGGATGAAAGCTTAGGGGATTCAAGTTGCTCTAAGCCAAGTGAAATCCGTTAAGTTCATTACCGAAGTTTGACGTAGGAAGGTAACTTACTTCATTTATCGGAACATTGTTTTATTGAGTTACTTTTATCGATTGGGGACTTTGGGTGTAATAGCCTGACTGAGCAAGCCTAAACAAGACAGTAAGGCAAGACCTATAATCCTAAAGGTTATGATTGGTAACGTATCTGGATAGGTACTTTATGTGTCGTTTTTTTTAATATGCGCCAGACAACACACCAATTGTCGTGGTGTCGAAGTAAGGAATTATCATTCTTGTGTTACGAATACTAGACAACGATTATGACAGGGTCGTCTGCCATAAATACTTAAAAACATAATAAACATCCATGAATTAAGTACAAATGTTCATCACACAAACATTTGCTTCTTGCGGGATTCGAACCCGCGACGGCGGCGTCATAGTCAGGAGCGCTAACCACAAGGCACCCTCTGAAAATCAGTGTCGTGGCATGCATCTTGCGGCCACGATTAATGCTAAGAGGATGCCTTTTCGACTCATACTCGATGTTAATGTATAAGAAGTGTGTGTATGTGTGTCTGTTTATTGTTTAGGTGTTTACGTGTAAGTGTTTTTGTATGTGTCTGTAAGTCGAATAAATGTATTTTTTTTCTGTTTTTTTTTCTTTCTTTCTTTCAAACCAATACACCAAACGCGTCGTCTATAAGGTTCTTCAGTTATATTTTAATTAGTATGCTTCATCAGTACTTTATTTGGTAATTCTTTACTTATTTGTGTCCTTAGAATGCTAAGATTTGTGGTTTTCTTTGAATTAGCATGCTTTATAAGTACAAAGTTTGGTAGTTCTTATCTTACCCATACGTTTAGAGCTGTAATTACCTCGTGTCACTCCAACAGAGGCTCCACGTTGGGCGCCACTTTCAACAAACAAATAGCTAGTAAGCAATAAGTAAAGCATACATGAATTAAACATAAATTAAATTTTGTAGAAAAATATATTTATTTTAACAACTGCTGTATCATGACTATATTCATTTCGTTCTTTGTGTAGAGAAAATAATCTTAAAAGTCGATTGATTGTATAAAACGCAAAAATATCACCTCATTTGGGTTTCAGTGCAGAAGTGTTATGGTTAATTCTAATCACAGATTATGGCCGAAACAGAGTCAACGATGTAACATATACACCCAGAAGCAACCTGTTCACTCTAATTTTGAAGATATTTAGGCTAAAAACAATATTTTACAAAATGTGTTGGCTGTTGTTCTAAAGCTAGATTTCAAGCATGCAAAAGGTTAGACGAAGGTGATGTTTGGGGGTTAAAGAACCAGACATGCACCCACCGACCCGTACATTTTAAGCTTGGATAATTTAATTCTGCCTGCGCTAAGCTACGCTAAAATAATAATTTGCTGGTAAATGCTTTTACCTCCACTCTTTGGTTTTCATTATGCTCTGAGTCAGCATCTTTTGTTAATTGAATTTTCTAACCTAATTTTGTAGTACACACTTTGCTTAAAACAACAGGAGATTATGTGTAGTGTTGCTTCTTGACTCAGCTACTATCTAGGGCTCCGTTTTAGACAGTTACCATTTTTCACCAGTTCAATATTGATTATAAAAATAAAAAATATACTAGAAGCTCTATATATGTGTCTGCCTATAGGGAAAAACCCGGATAGTTGCCCCACTTTTTTCGAATGACTTGATATCTCTTAGTACAAAAAGCGAGATTATTTTTTTGTTAAACGGGTAGCTACTTTGGTTTATCATTTTACAATTTATGGAAGAAATAAATATTATATTTGATGTTTCCAGAGTATTGGCGATTTTTGCGGACCTCTAAATTTTGGAACAACTATCCCATATAACATAATTTTGGTTGCACCTAGCTATCCCATGCAATCGCACAGAGACATGTATCATGGTCAACATAGTTGTAGTTGCAGAGTCTTTTGATAAATATCATTCGCGAAACTGGAAAAATGCAATCGAGGCATCTATACCCCCGGGGCGACTATCCGGGTTTTACCATAACAGATGCATAAACCATGAGACGATACAATTAATTTTAACGTGATCGCTACCATGCACTTTATTATTTTCAAGTTCCTAATGTTGTTCCATGCCATGTTCACGGCGTAACTTAAGTTGTTGCGAGTTACCAATTATTGGCAGACATATCGGTTCACCCTCAAAATGTCAAGTGTAAATGCAAAAACCTTAAAATTCAACAAAACGTCGTTTTCGTGTGCAGATACTTTAAGTGTTGTGTGTCGAGAACAGGTTCTAGAAACTTGTGAGCTTGTTAATAATGGTAACGTAAGTGATTGCAATAAAAGACTTCGAAGGAGAGTAAACCAATATAACACCAAACCAGACCAATAATAACTTACGCGCAAGAACTTAGGTAAGACCGTGGCCATGGCACTTGGAGAAATGCTGAAATATCGGTGAGTCGAAAATAATAAGGTATACGGTATTAATCTCGTTACAATCAATAATTTAAATATTAGTGATTATGTAAGTTCATTATCATGAAAGTTAAACAAATATAATCCATAAGAAAAAGACGTAAAAACATTACCATTCTGCTAACACGGTCGTGTTAATATATTAATGTTAAAAATTAACTCAATGGGGTTGAAAATTGCCATGCCAGACAAGAAACAGCCAATTAAGACTGAGACGACATATTTAAGTTTTAACTAAAAAAACTTACATCAAACGCCCCCTTAACTCTTCGCTAAGGCAGTTATAATAGGTGTAATTCGGCACGAAGTCCATGAATGGCATAAATGTGAAATAAATTAAAACTGGGAACATTCCATATTCATGAGGATGCCACAAACTTCAATGTTTTTAGCAGAGCGCTGATGGATGAGAGATACGCCCATTGTGTTTTGACTTTTCAGGTACGATTAAATATGTAAAGCAGCACCAAGCGTTGTTTGCCACAGGTTTAAATGAATCAAAAAAATTTTTAATAAAACCTTACATGTCATTTTTTAAATATATACTTATATTATAAATGTGAGGAGTTTGTTTTTTTGTTGAACGCGATAATCTCAGGAAATACTGGGCCGATTTGAATAATTATTTTTGTGCTGGATAGCTTATTATAAACGATGCGATAGGAGGAGAGCGAACAAAAACAAAACGTGCTGACGAAGTCGTGGGGGACCGCTTGTGTTAAAATAAAGATCTCTAAGCCTTCACCTTTTTTTGCTTAATTTCAATACGATGCTATGCTAACCGATTGGAAGTGATGGCTTAAGTTGCGACTAGTAGTTTAGCTCATTGTACAACCCATTTCAATAGTCAAAATCGGAGTAGATGGAAATAACATAAAAAAAAATTTTCGCCGGTATGGTGACAGTCCAAGTAAACATCCTAATTAGAACACATCTCTTCCCACAGAAGTGTTTTTGGCACCAATTCTCGTAACGAAAGCTCCTAAAACATACTGAGTGTTTGAGTTTTTATTGAAATCCTTTGTTGGGTGAGGACAGTGGTGCTATAGGGGCGATTGTTAGCTATCTTTATTTGCACAACTGGGCCCAGACTTGGGTAATGTTTAATATGGAGATGGGTATGCGCAAACGCGTTCACACATTAGGCTTAAATTACATACTGGTCATATTTTGTAACACAATTTTATGTGCGAAAGGAATTAACTTTACTTTACAAGTCATAACTCGCATTCGAAATAATAATTGATGATTAAACGAACCTGTAGGTGAAGTTTTATTAAAATTATGCGAGAAATTTGTACGAAGAATTAGTAACCTGAAAGAGAAGGTATTCACTTGGTAGTATCCCTACATGCCACAATACCTTCTCTTTCAGGTTACTAATTCTAAAGTACAAATCACGAAGTAAAAAAGAAAAAAACTTTAATACAATATTTTGGCTGTTTAAGAATATACATATTAAACTCTAAAAAGATACCTTTTCGTTCATAAAGTAAAATCCCTTGTGTTCTTAAAAAGTAAAAGGAGTTTTTAAAGTGTATATAAAATTTTGCAAAAACATGTTTGTAAAAAACATATGATTAGAAAAAATATAGATATCATCATTGTGTCCAAGCCTTTACTCCTTTGTCCTCTACAATAGACAGGTGAGCTTCGGCGCTCGTATGATTACTGTAGGCGTTTAATTAGAAATGCTTTGCAGATTAATGCGTTTATAGCGGCTCGTAAAGGGTTAATGCGTTGTCATTGTTTTAATGTACGTGTGCCCGGATACGATATGAGGCTTGGAGTTCTAGTAAATAAACGATTTTAAGAGTATTTCATACTCCTATCGTTAAATTTGTTTTGTTAAGTCAATAAGATACATATAAAAAAATGAACTTTTGTCCGTTAATAATCTCCTAAAGTCAAATAAATTTATGAAAATTTTAAAATTACTGTAATAATATCAAACACTCGCTTCCTCTGCGGCCATGAATCATCCAAGCGCTAGGAAGTGAGCCGTGAGCGCACTAACTTTTCGATAACTGCCTGCATTCTTCCAGAAATTGTGCGCCGGCAACCATCGCCAATAAATTGTTGCGAACACCGAATCTATTACGTTTTTTAGGGTTCCGTAGCGAAATGGCAAAAAACAGAACCCCTATAGTTACGTCAAGTCTGTCTGTCTGTCCGTCCGTATGTCACAGACACTTTATTCTGTAACTATAAGCATCACACTTTTGAAATTTGGTAGGAAGATGTATCCTGTTAACCGCTTTACGATTCTAATGCAAAAAAGTAAAATAATGATATTCATGGAGGGCTCCAAATACATGACTCTATAACCGTTTTTTTTTGTGAACCTATTGCATCTATGGTCTTTGGTCTATGAATAGGTATTTTAAAATGACAAAGAGGTTCCTAAAACCTTTTTAGTTAGATAGATAGACGCTTCCAAAGTGGTCCCGTGGCGTCCCCCTTCCCCCTCTAACTTCTAAACTAAGTGAGTGTTAATTTGAAAAATATATATTCACATTGACACTACAATAGGGCAACACTCCGCCATACCCATATAAGGCGTGTGAGTGTGCAAGAGAGATAAGTATGCGCTGTTGCTGTCCCACGGTTTAATGCCGCAGATGAAGCGAGTGTTTGTTATCCCTATAACAATCTCCATACTTAATTTAATTCTGCATCTTCATTCTCTAAACTATTTTAGACTTCATACCAATGAGAGCCCAAAATCGTTTGATGCTTCCACATCTCTGGCCCTACTATAAGATACTTGTACAGCAGTGAATACTTATTCAGACAAAAGCATCTGATTGATGATAAGCCCCGCATGTAAAGGCCTAAATATACGAGTATACTATCAAATGTGTATACCACAGTGTATGCATACATTCACAGACCAATAGCGAACTTCCGACCTTCCACTAGTCCCCAGAGTGTTCAATCTAGTTCTATTCAAATCAAGCCTGAATAGACAGTTTCGGGACAACGTTCTGGTCCCAAAGTAATTTACGAAGGTATGGACAGCACGAAAAGGTTAACACTGCGTTATTTTATGCAGTTGTAATAAGGGTTAGTATTCAACAAAAATGTATAGCTTTATGAGCTGGTGCCTGAACACACATGTGGAGTGTTGGAATGCGTTTGTTTTCGGCAAAGTTTGACACACTGTCTGGTGTAAAGGTGTGGCCACGTAATGTGTATGCGGAGTGAACCCTAAAGTTTATTATAAGCATTTTGTGCAAATGATATAGGGTTAAATTACAGTTTCCTTTGTATAATTTACCTGTACGCGGGTTTATATCAAAGCTTTTGGGAAGCTAAACATTTTTTTAAAGTTAACTTTTGATCAAATTACTGTAACTCCAAAGCTTACAAACTAAAAAACAAACCCCTTTTTTAAGCTAAAATAGATCATATAAAGTTTAAAATTATTCCACTAGGCTTAAGTACCAACAATTTGATATAATCACGTTTGAAATCGTGATATAACCCTTATGAAATTACGTCATAGGAGAACCCTTTTTGGCTAACCTAACCTTGTTTGGGAAGCACATTTCAAGGTAAATTACCTCAAGTTGGTAGTTTAAATTACTTAGCTAATTTGGATGTACGTCCAGCCGAAAATGAGATTAGCTCAAAACAGAAATAGGATTAGCTTCAAACGAGTTTATGTCTTGTGTAAAGTGTAATTAGGGAGCATAATGTAGATCCATGGATTATGGTTTTTGTATACAGGGTCTGAATTATCTGCATTTTGTCTTACGGCTGATTTCAATAGGTCCCGAAATATGAAATAGTTCATATATGTATGTAAGTAAGGCAAACACAAGGCAACCACAAGGCAAGGTAAACCACTTCAAAGAAATGCAGCTAATGTTGTTACCCTATAAGATTATCAATGCTCATACTTTAAAAAATGTCAAATGCTGTTTGGTTACTGATAAATGTTTCAGGAATGTGTAAGATATAATATTTACATTACTCGTCTCTTGATGCACAACCTTTATTCCTTACCGTTTATTAAATATTATTCTTTTTGTCTCATGTAATCCTTAAAAGAGCAAAGGTATATGATATTAATGCTTAATGCTTAACTATTATTCATTGATAACATATAAATATATGAATCGTTTCCAACTTGTTATCAAGCAACCACAATCAACGCAATTATAAAATGTATCACATATTCCAACAAGGCAAAACAAATTTGAACAAACTACTGACGCGTGCAAGCCAATTTTCAAAGTTGTTTTCGGAATATTGTTAACCACATCCAGTATAAACTACAAATCCGACCGACGCTGCGGTGGTCGGGTGGTCCCGTCCGAAGGCATTACGTATGATCAATGGGACTAGTTAGTGCTTACTGCTTATCCATTAATCTTATTGTACAAATATAAACACCACGTTATAAAATTGAGTCAGTTTGTAATTTAAAAAGAAACAAAACATCAGCCATATCGTATTAAGAGGAGGGCAAGCTTGGTATATTTTTAACCGACATCAAAAAAGGAGGAGGTTATCAATTAGATTGTATGTTTGTTTGTGGCTGTATTACCTCATATCACAGCCATTTGTAGGCCGATTTGAAAAATCAATTAGCCATCACTTTGAACATCTCAATCAGAGAATCGACTACAAAAAGAAATTGTCGCGTGAAATGGATTCCTTTGGTTAAAATGTAATGGTATAGCTATGTTATTTTTTTCAAATGTTATCCATGTTATCACACACGAAAGGTTTCAGTACCCTCCAAAAAAATAAAAACCATTCAAAATATTTGATGACTAAGAACTCCCCTTCTACCGAAGTTTTTTTTGGTACCTACCTATCTTCAGGTCTAAATTTTGTTTTGACCTCTTATATGCGTGTGCTAAACGGCTCAACTGTGATGAGTAAATTTGTGCCCAGAAATTGGCAGCGTGGATTGCCTAATGCTTGAAATAATCTTTGCGGTGATTTATTCACCTTAAGCTGATATAAAAGCAATAAACCTAACAAATATGCATTAGAGTGATGTGAGTCATCGCTCGTTACATCAATTTTATATTATTAAATTTACCAAAGCATCTGTACAAGGGACTCATTTTCAGCATCGAATTACGTCAGCAGAAATCTAACCAAAATTCTGTAAGTCGACATAAAATTTTGCGCAGTCAGAGCTCACTGTGCAAAATCCCAGGTTTGAGCCGGGATTTTTAAGGTTTTCCCGGGAGGCCAGCGTATTAATTACGTTACGATTTTAATCTTTGATCGCATTTTTAGTGCCATACTTTTTCTAATATTCATTCAAAAACTTTCAAAACTAAGAATGTTTGTAATGTGACACAAGGTATGTAAAACCATTTTTTGAAGTCGGTTAAAAATTAATCAAATCTGCCCGTAGAATGGAGCTGACATGGAGCGATGAAACGATAAAAACTAGCCACTTCTGTCGAGTTAATTCTCGTAGCGTTTGTAAAGAACACGTAGATAACATGTAGGTTAAGTTTTCTGCTAACTCGTACAAGTATATCACGTTACCCGCTTAGGTCCTTTTTCTTCAACTTTTGAACTTGTTACCTTGAATCCGCCTCACCTGTAAGGATTAGAGGTGAAAATTGCCTTTTCCAAGGTACCACTCTAGACAGTTTGAGAACAAAGTTATTCTTGTTTTTACCAGTTTACAGTGAAACAATATTGTATAATTGGATTGCGTTTTTTACTGGGTCGTTACCTAAGAAAAAAGAAGGACTAGCCATTCCATTAAGGCCTGATTTTTCTAACTACAGATAAGACATTTTTGTCAGAGCAATCCTTATGGTTATTATATTATTATTTTTCTACCAATGCGAGTGTACACATTATGAGCACAATTAGTACATCTTTAAAACATCTTATGTAGGTTATAGCGAACAATTATTTCGATTTGGCGCTGCTGTAGAGCATTTCCACAGTATAAAAGGACAAGCACAGTAAGG
Organism: Pyrausta purpuralis; assembly: GCA_963924145.1. NCBI lineage: Eukaryota > Metazoa > Arthropoda > Insecta > Lepidoptera > Crambidae > Pyrausta > Pyrausta purpuralis. The sequence continues at coordinate 5,652,262 of OZ001649.1, read as the reverse complement.
AGTAAAACGTTTCAAAATATACAGTTTCATTTACAAAAAAAATATTTAACTGAATTAACATTGGTGTAGCGCATGAGTAATAAAAATATACTTAACTAGCGGTCCCCCGCGACTTCGTCCGCGCGTTTTGAGTTTGCTCCCTCCCCTCCCGTCGCAGCGTCATGTTTTATATCCTAAAGCCTTTCTCGATAAAGAAGCTATCCAACACAGAAATATTTTTTCAAATCGGTCCAGCAGTTCCTGAGATAAGCGCATTCAAACAAACAAACTATTCAGCTTTATACGAGTAATATATTAGCGCAAGCGCACGTTGTACTTAAGCTGCGAACATTATTTTGGTGCGGAGTTATGTTAAAACTGTGATAGCTCCTAAGATATTTATTGGAATCAAATGATATAAAGGGCAACTTGGTTCTAAATGAAATGCTCGTGATGATGAATGTATTTATTTTGATAAGAATAAATACCTGTGTGTATAATACACCTCTTAAAATAATGCATTATTTTTTTACAAATTTATGAACATAAAAAAGGTTGTAGTAAGTCAACCATAAAAGATAGACATATGCTGTCGCGGACTTTATTATAGAACTCTTAATGCTGAACAATCCTGTCATACATAATTTTTATGTAACTTAAGCGGTTTCCGCAGCGTATGCAGCGGAAGCTCTCAAAAGGAATATCTTTCTCCCGTTTTCGCAACATTTTTCATTTCTGCTGTGGTCTTATGAGTCGTATCTTTATGTTATATAGCCTAAAGCCTTCCTCGATAAATGGACTATTCAACGTAAAAAAAATTTTTCAAATCGGGCCAGTAGTTTCTGAGATTAGCGCGTTCAAACAAACAAACAAACAAACTCTTCAGCTTTATAATATTAGTATAGATTTGTTAATGCAGTAAAAAAAAACGAAGAGACAGAATATTTTTACTTCTTTTGAGCAACAGTACATTTATAAAGATGAAATAAGAAACCAAAAATTTGCGCACGGGCGGGACTTGAACCAGCAACCTTTTGGCAAACCGGGCCAAACGCTCTTACCAATTGAGCTACCGTGCTGTTAGTCCGACCCTGCGAAATTTGTGGTTTCTTATGAAAACGTCAATTGCGTGTCGCTTAGCGCCATCTAGCCGTCTGTTTATGAAACAGATGGCCCAAGCAGTTATTCTTTACAGAATAAATTCAACTTGGAAATTGATGTCGCTTCGCTATCTAATGCTTTAGAATGTTTTTTAACACTCACAGTGTCATATTTTATATTCATAAAGATGAAATAAGAAACCAAAAATTTGCGCACGGGCGGGACTTGAACCAGCAACCTTTTGGCAAACCGGGCCAAACGCTCTTACCAATTGAGCTACCGTGCTGTTAGTCCGACCCTGCAAAATTTGTGGTTTCTTATGAAAACATCAATTGCGTGACGCTTAGCGCCATCTAGCCGTCTGTTTATGAAACAGATGGCCCAAGCAGTTATTCTTTACAGAATAAATTCAACTTGGAAATTGATGTCGCTTCGCTATCTAATGCTTTAGAATGTTTTTTAACACTCACAGTGTCATATTTTATAAAGATTTTTATAAAGATGAAATAAGAAACCAAAAATTTGCGCATGGGCGGGACTTGAACCAGCAACCTTTTGGCAAACCGGGCCAAACGCTCTTACCAATTGAGCTACCGTGCTGTTAGTCCGACCCTGCGAAATTAAAGCATTAGATAGCGAAGCGACATCAATTTCCAAGTTGAATTTCTTCTGTAAAGAATAACTGCTTGGGCCATCTGTTTCATAAACAGACGGCTAGATGGCGCTAAGCGTCACGCAATTGACGTTTTCATAAGAAACCACAAATTTCGCAGGGTCGGACTAACAGCACGGTAGCTCAATTGGTAAGAGTTTTTGGCCCGGTTTGCCAAAAGGTTGCTGGTTCAAGTCCCGCCCGTGCGCAAATTTTTGGTTTCTTATTTCATCTTTATGAATATAAAATATGACACTGTGAGTGTTAAAAAAACATTCTAAAGCAACAGTACATTTTATAAATAACGTAGTACTTACTGAATCCTTAGTATTTGTGTTGAATTACCTGAAATTTCAATATTTTTCGGGTTGCTGGGGAGTTCCTCTACATCAGCGCCAAATCGAAATAATGGTACGCTGTAACCTACAAACTTACTTATTTTAAAGGTGTACTAATTGTGTACACTCACTCGCGGTGGTAGAAAAATAATTTTATAGTAACCATAGATAGGGTTTACTGGGGAGCATGAATAAAATATAATACGCCTTATACACAATCATTTGTGTAAATGTTATTCAAAATAGATCATTTTATACCTATTCAGTCGGACAAGTCTTATAAATTATGTTGGTAAAATAGGCCCCTAAAATTTGTAATTAATTCCAAAAGTAAATATTTTACATTGATTGTTGTATAAATTTCGGGAAAATTCGGGTTTATATTTAATGTTCTTGAAAACTGTATTGGTGTAAACTTTGAGTTCTTAAATTGTTCGTTTAGGGCCGATTTTACCAACAGATAAGACTTATCCGACTGCTTAGTTATAAAACGACCGATTTTAAAATGACATTTACACAAATTATTTCTAAATAATAGGTGACGTTTTCAAATTAGATGTTTAGCATTTCATTCAACGAATATTCCTTGTCTGACGTTGGAAAAATCGGACCTTGGTCACTTAGACACAAAAACTGTGCCGAAACATTGCATCAGTGTAATCCAAACAAATGACGGTGCCATCACTATTAATGGCTTGGTTCACGACGCCCGCATGTCACTACCGTATAGTTGGAATAATTTGCTGGTAAAATGCTGATTTTAATTCTGCACATGGGAATTTTTTTTTAAATTCTAGTAGCAAAAAGTACTTGTTAATTCAAGCTGTACCTATATTTTTGGCACACATGATTACAGAAAAGGAGAGAAAGTGAAAGTAATATAGTGTTCGTTTGATCTTCCAGACAACGATAAATGTGATATAAATAAGGTATTTATGTAAGTATATTTGCAGTATATTATTAATTGTTGTTTTTAGGGTTCCGTAGCCGAATGGCAAAAAACGGAACCCTTATAGTTTCGTCAAGTCTGTCTGTCTGTCTGTCTGTCCGTCCGTATGTCACAGCCATTTTATTCTGAAACTATAAGCATTACACAATTGAAATTTGGTAGGAAGATGTATCTTGTTAACCGCTTACTGATTCTCATACAAAAAATTAAAAATAATGACAATGAAGGGAGGGCTCCCATACATGAAACTAAAACCAAAAAAAAAATTTTTAGTCAAACCTATGCGTGTGGGGTGTCTATGTATAGGTCTTTTAAAATGACATAGAGGTTTTTAAAACCATTTTCTTTTAAAGTCTAACGTTTCTCAGCTAGACGCTTCCAAAGTGGTAAAATGGGCGTCCCCCCCATCTAATTTCTAAACCAAGCAAATGTCAATTTTGAAAAAAAAATGTAATGTAGAACTTAACAAATACTTTCAACGAAAATTGGTTCGGACGAGATCGAACGAGTAGTTTTTGAGATAAAGCACATTTTCAACAACCGCAAACATAACTTTGTACTTCATACAAATACTATGAAAAACAAAGTTAAATTTTCAGTCAACAAAATATTGTGGTATTTTACTAAGTAGAAGTAAGTGGATTCCGTAATTCAGTTAAAGTTGGTACGGAACCCTCAGTGCGCGAGTCCGACTCGCACTTGGCCGGTTTTTTATGTTATTTTATACCGCCTCAATCGTTTCTACTTCACTCAATGGTTGACGGTTAGAGAACGTTTTAAGTATTAAGACCGCCATTTGTAGTTTCTTCGGTCTGTGTAAGACCGAAGAACCCTCATGAATTCCTTGTGTTTTTTTTAGAAATGTTGTGTAGAGGTTGCATATAAAAAAACTTTAATAAAATTTGAAGATTTTTTTTAAGTAGCATAACTCATACAATCTCTGAGTCGGTGGGTACTGACCAAAATCCTGTTTGTATATGAAAACTATTGTTTACAGAAAGGATATCAACTTAAAACAGAAAAGAAATCACTTTATGCGTTAGTGATTTTTCTTCTGTTTTAAATTGATATGATGACATTTCCGTTCTTATAGCCCTGAATGAAACTGGTGTAATTTCTCCTAGTCACAATGGACGTAATAATACGTACGTCATACCCAAATTACCGTCGTCATAAGCGATCTCGCAAGTGCCAGGATGACGGAGCGGTAAAACATTAGATGCAGCCAGCGTTGGAAGTCTCAACATCAATTACCTGTCGATCACCAGATGGCACTCGAAAAACGCTGTAAGAGAATTCGTGTTTTTATTGATCAAACCAATGTCTTTATTTTAAAAATGCCCAGAATTATTTAAAACTTGTTCAAAAAATATTTCATAAAAAAGAAATCAAAAAGATGTGTCAGCGTTTAATCTAGCGCCATATCTAGCCAAGACAGAGTCTTAATAGGCGGCTTAGTAACATCTAAAAGCAAGGTTAGTCGCTTGCCCTGCAAAAACCCTTCTTCTCATCCGCACTGAGCCTGCGAGGTAGAGTATGGCTCAAACTGCGTTATAGTTGAGGTAAAGTCTTCGTCCAGCAGTAGGACGTTACAGGCTAATATAGTCAATCTAACTTAACTGAGTCGAGACTTCCATCGCAGGCCAGTCTGGAAAGCCATTTTTTGTGTCAAGCCTCGACGTCAGATTCGTTTTTGCGCTTCTATGAAAATTTAAGGGGAAATGAAAGTCACTCTTGTGCTACTCATTTGATGGTGTAGCCTTGAACAACTTCATCATACTAACTGAGTACTTTTTAATAATTAAATTATTTCAATAAAATATAAAAATAATAAAATTATTGAAAAGTACTCAGTTAGTATGATCATCAGTATGAAATGAGTGTCGTAAGTGCGTTTAAAGAATCAAGAATATTGTTGAAAGGTAGGTCACTATACTAACGGCTAGTTTAACAGTGTCCTAATAAATTTTAATCAACATATTATGTTCAAAACTTCATACGTAATGGCGTTTCATATTTGAATTATGCGTTAGTATTTATTATTGGTAGTGAAAAACTAAAAGGCTAAAGTAAAATCAACATCATTTTTTCGAGAATATCTTTAAACTTTTTCGTTATGCAAAACATGTAAGTAACGACTTGTTGGGCTCAACGCGTGACTGAGCCACATCAAAGCAAAAGGGCGATAACTCGAATACGGATATTATGCGTATTCCTGAGTTTTGAGGCTTCAAAGTTATCATGGGTGAGGACGCTCTTATGAATATCACAGGAAAGATAGTAATGGGAAAATCAAATTCAAACCACTTTGTACAATCAAGGCAGCTAATAATAAAAAAAACGTTTTGTTACTAATTCAATTCGAATATTTTCTTTCAGAATAAAATTTCTTGAAAATTGTTAGTACTCTTTAAGTTTACATTCACCATTCAGATTCAATAAAAATCAATTTCCATTTCTTTACAGTATTTACTTATGAGCGTATGAGGCGAATCGTTGATACCGTATTAAGTAGATGATCGAGCATTTATAATTTTTTTGAGGTTTTTTTTTAACCGACTTCAAAAAAGGAGGAGGTTATCAATTCGACTGTATGTTTTTTTTTATCATTTTTTTTTTGTATGTATGTTACCTCATATCTCAGTCGTTTGTCGACCGAATCGAAAAAATTTTTCACCTTCTTATAGGGTATACCTTCTAGTTCGTCCCATTTTTTCCATTTTGGGATCTGATGATGGGATCTTGGTGTATTCGAGAGAAACCCTCAAATTTTAAAGGCACGTATAGTGTTTCTTTACTAGAATCTTAATGTTGACGTGTTGTTACGTCTGATAGTCTACATTTTGTGGGGCTGAGCTGATGGTGGAACTCCTTAACGCCTAGGAGTTCAGTAATTATAATGACGAAACTTATGATAGGTAATTTGTAGCTTCGTAAAAAATAGATCATAAGGTGCAACTCCCCCCCCCCTCTTATGTAATCACTAAAAATAAAGAAATAAAATAAACTTTAAAAAAAAGTAAAAACCGACTTCAAAACCAAAATGCACTAAAAAGTCTTAAATAAACTCTTCACCATTGAAAGGAAAGGAATCCGTTTTAGGCAAACAATTTCTTTTTGAAATCGGTGCCATCACTTTGACCATCAAGCATCAACAATCACAGCACCGACTCCAAAAATAAATTGTTTGCCTAAAACGGATTCCTTTCCTTTTAATGGTGAAGAGTTTATTTAAGACTTTTTAGTGCATTTTGGTTTTGAAGTCGGTTTTTACTTTTTTTTAATTATCTAACCTACATCATCCCACTGCTGGGCAAAGGTCTCCTCCATTTTTTTCCATATGTCTCTGTCAGTGGCTAACAATTCCCAATCCCTCGCAAAGCGGGACAGATCGTCGCACCACCTCTTTTTAGGTCTACCCCTTCGTCGATAGCCGTCAGGTGGTATCCATCGCATCTTTAAGGGTAAATTGTATTAATTATTACGACGTATATTTTGGATTTAAGTTGTAAATCAAAAATATGTCCACCGCAGAGATATTTTGTAGTACCATATATAACCCACAGTTTTCCCATAAAATTATTATCCCTTTAGAATAGAACGACAAAAGCGAGATGTCACTAGCAGCAAACTGTGTGATAAAAAGAGATGGGTAGCAGAACCATTTTTGACAGATGTCAAACAGTTGACCGCCCTGCAGAAGCTCGCTGAAGATTACGTGCATTTGATTTTTTATATTTAAAAAAGAAATTGTGTATATTTTGGAGAAATAATGCGTCTGAAACATGGTGACTTGATCGGTGATTGATTGTTATGCATTACAGCGGCATAACTGGACAAATAATCATTTAACAGGTAGATTAGTCCAAATCGAAGCCTCTTAATATACGACTTATATTTACCAATGCGCTTCAAATTTAAAGTACGCAGTTTGATTATTCTATTCTACAAACGTTAATTTACGTAAAAAATAAAGACAGAATAACACAGGGATTGTGTATCAAACAATATTTTGTATAATGAAATAACATTTAGTTTTACACTAGAGCTGCATGTTCAATATTTTGTGTCGACTGTTTATCATGCAGTAATCTACTATATTTAACTTAGGAACATTGTTATAAATCACCTGATCGAAAGGTTATCTCATTTAAAGCTACAAATGTTACTTATTTATGTTAGTTACTGACATCTTAAATCGGTTTCGTTTGACAGCTTTTACTTGTCCTTCTATTCCGATAGGAATATTAATTTTATGAGTTTTCCTGATTAGTCTTATACTTACCGTGATAGTTTGACTGATAAAATGCCAAGTATTTAGCTCCTCCTGGCAAGACATAACTCCAAAGTGGAATCGTAAAAGTTGATATGAACGGTGAAGAGTCGTCATCGTCTCGGGGTATATTTGCCAAAGCATTCCGTCTTCCCATCTCTTAGAGAGTAATCTAAATAAACTGGCGCACACAATGCAAATATTTTGACTCGTCCGTGCGAATGTTTCTTTATTGTTTCGGCTACGTGACCTGGGTTGATTGGCTCCCGTAAGCTGTTCCATAAAGCTCGTATTTTCGAATCTAGTCGTTTTTTTCCCTCACAACAGTACGACCATGCGAGTGAACAAGATGGCAATATCCGAAAACATGGGCAGTCTGAGAAGATAGGGCCTCAGTTGTGGAGATCGCCTATGACATCATTTGTGTAGATTTAAATGGAAACTGTGACTTTTTTGGGCACAAAACTGGGCTTTTAGGCTTAGGTAAATTATTCATGTATTACAACAACTATAACTTTAACAATTTGACATGCTAATACCATTTAAACTAGTGTCAGGCATTATAAAGGCGTGTTTATGGGTTAACTGTCAACAGTTATTCAAATTTGCTGGTGTGATGATAATTGTCAACGGCAAAATTGAATTACTCGAACTAATAGCATTACTCGTATTTATAATATTTTTTACGATGACCTCGGAAAATATCTAATTTTAGACACGGAGCTTATAAATTATAATCAAATAGTATTTTCACAAGCAAAAATTTGATTCACCACACACTTCAAATATTGAGGTGGCCATTAAAGGTGACAGAACTATGAATAAAATTGTAGATGCAAAGTGGGAAACGTCCAAAATTCAAACTAATTCACGTCAGAAACTCCATTTTCGCCCTTTGCTTTGTGATATTACATTTTGGAACGTTTAGCTATTTTCAAGAGTAAATAAATCGTTTATTACGTGAATAATATTAAAATTTAGTATAAAGTAGTTAAAAGTATACCGAAATAGTTTACCTGAAAGTCATTACCAGCTACTATACATTTTGAAATTCGATTATTTTATCTTGATAGTGTCGTGAATCAAACTCGGTTGAGTTTATAAAGTTCTTTATTCGATTAACACACTTATCTATGATACAAATCACTATCTCTAGCCACATTAATAATTATAACTACATTTTAACATAGGTTCCTTCCATCAACCTTTCGCTTCGGCGGTCAGTACTAGACTGGCTCGCAAAGAGTAAAGTATAGTACTGCTGGCTCTCCTTTCGAGTGCACTCCGCATGTCAGAAAATAAGAAGGGAAGGGGCAGCCAGTATTGCCATTTTTAAATAGCGAAAACGTTGTTCGATAAAGTAACAATACTCGTTTTTATATAAATAACGTTAACTGTTATTATAATGAGTTAAGATTACAACAGGGCTACTGATTGAATCTAAATACAAAAATCATCACATTCGGCCATCCGACCTAATGCACCTCCTGGTGCATTTTTTAAAATATTTACAATGGCGCATTTATATCAATACTACTACAGTAAACTACAGTTATCATATTACAAGCAATAAAGATTACGCCAAAATTAAGCTGTTGAGTACACATTAGAAAATCATCATATTCGGCATTTAAGTTTAACAAGAAATAAAGGTTATGATACAATCATACTGTTGAGCTCACTCAGTAATATATAATTACAAAATATACTTATTAAGGACAATTATCACATTTCTAGTATTTTTTATAATTATAAATTATTTTTGGTTTACTTGACCAATATCGATTGATCTATGGAATCCTTAGATTGATTATGCTTTATCAAGGGTGAAGTATCAATCCAGTGTCTTATAAGACTTGCGGCAACGAACATTTTATATATTTTATGTAACCGGGTTCTTAACCTATTATGTACCTATAATTTCATGGTTATTTCGTTCTAAAAGCTAATAAGTTAAGTATGGTTATGTTATTATAATTATGATCACAATCGTAATTATTAATGCGACTAATCTTTTTTTTTACTCCTGTCTATGAATGACAAAGGGTCATTTATCGTAGCCATTTTTATTTTATTTTATTACAGGCTATTATGTTCTAATATTTATATTTAATAAGAATTTTAATAAAAATCTGATTTTAAGATAACAAAACGGAAAGAATCTCTAACTTAATTGACTTTTAAATTGATGAATGAATGAAATTTATAGGTAACTTTTTGTAGTTTTAAGTGTGTGACATATTAACGATCCTAACATTAAAGAGACCTTATCTACGTAAACAACAGTTCATTTAGAAAGTAATAAATCAGTCAAGTCAGTAAAAAACAAATTATGGGACACCAATCACATAAATTGTTCAGTGTTTTGAAAATCAGACGCAAAAGTGGTACCACTACACCCAGACCCAGGACAATATAGAAAATTTTGATATCTATATTGACCCGACCGGGAATCGAACCCGGGAACTCAGAGCGGCGACGCCTTGAAACCAGCATGCCTAGCCACTACATCACGGAGGTCGTCAAATTAATACCTCATTACTACAAATAACATCATTATACTCCATTACAATATGTTTTCGAGTCTTTAATTTCTATTATCGACATTTTCTAGCATCTAATTCAATTTTTGAATAACTTAAAGGAATGACTGAACGGTGCATTATGCAATATGAAAATAGTTCACAATTTGTATTATGATAATGTATATAAAGTAAATAAAATAATAAGGTGAAAACAATAAAGTTTCTTTCTAAAACACAGTCTAATGATTTGAATTTTTCATATTAAGTAATGTATTAAGATATAAACCTATGTATTGAGATAGATATTAAGAACATCACTAAAGCATCCATAATAAATGTCACTTGTTAATCGGGGAGAACATAATCAAGAATTATTGAAGCTACTTAGATAACTTTAAAAAAAAGTTAAATTTCGTAATTTGCGTGGCGCATATCAATAATGAAAGTTATGAATCTTAGCACTTAAAGTCATACGAGTAGAATTAAGCTATTATGTATATTATTAATAACTCGTTGTTTTTTTTTTTTGCAATTGTATGGCCACCTTAATGTCTGTTCTCAATCTCTTATAAAGACTGTTTCCAGAGATGCAGTCATTTAAGGGATCATTATTATTATTATATTATCTGAGTGACTTATATAATCTCTCATGATCTTTCAATTTATTGTTACCATAAAATATTACTTTGTAGTTTAAATTTCCCTAATATTATGTGTGTCCGTATGAGAAAAATTCAATATTTTGGGGCCCATATTATTAATACATATTTTTTTAATTATTTACGAACAGTACATGAAAATGTGGTTTTTATTTAGTAGTAGGAACAAGTACCTACTTTACTTTATTAATCATTATACAAATAATTTAAATAGAATTGAGATTAGAAAAAGTCAAATGACATTAATAATTAAGCCCTACTACGAATACAATTTACTCAGCAAAGTAAACTCAACGAAAGCTTCGAAAACGAAAGCTTATCATGGTCTAGTCACACCCCACTTAAATTATGGTGTTATATTTTGGGGTAATTCGGTGGATAAGGATAAAGTTTTTAAAACCCAAAAAAGATGTTTAAGATCAATGTTTGGTTTAAATTATAGTGACAGCTGTGACCCTATTTTTAAAACATATAAACTGTTAACACTTCCATGTATTTATATATTGGAACTTTGTGCTTTTGTTAAATGTAATCCACAGTTATTTACAAAAGTAGCGGATATAAGAATGAGGTCAATTCATATAAGAACCCAGTATATACAAAAGTTGGTAACTGGAGGCCACAAAACCTCTATGGTGGACAAGAGCGTAATTGGAATGGCTCCCATTATATTCAATAAATTGCCGGATGTTTTAAAAAAAATAGATTCAGTGACATTTAAAAACAAATTAAAACAACTACTGATAGAAAAATGATATTATTCAGTTAAAGACTTTTTGAATGCTATTTGATTATAAGCAATTTCATTTTTAAATTAATTAAATGTATTTTTGTTGTATTTTATTTGTAAACTGAATGACTATTTTATTGTACTAAAATATTGTATGTCTAATAAGGCAGGTCACAGTGAGACGTCATTTTTATTAAGATCTTATGTACCTGTGTTCCACAATAAACGAATTTGATTTGATTTGATTTGAAATATCGTTTTCGTCGTAACAAAAAGAATAAACTGCATGATATTGCCAAGAATACAGAAAAAATATCAAAGTGGGGAACTAGAATATTTATTAATTGACATATGAGATCACGGTCTCCTATTTACGTTTTGGCGAGTAGACGTCCCTAGTCCCCATTTAAATGTATTGCGGCGCGTCTTTAGTTATTCCAAACCCAAGCATATTGCAGAGCAAACATCGTGTTTGGTGTCAATATAAAATTCATTAAATGAAAATATATTTATTTTCAAGTCAATGCTTAGTATATTATGTAAGGTCACCTCGTTTTAAGTGATAATATTTTAACAGAGCATCAAACAATAGCATAGAAAGAGGACTCATTTTTTTTTTGAAAACTGGCCCGCATACGATTTTTTTTTCCTAACAAAAAAAAAAATCTTTAAGGGCACCCTGTCCCGCGACAATGCCTTTCGTCTCTTACGTAAGTACTAGATTGAGCGAAAACTAGACAGACGTATATAATAAAAGTGCTAAAAGACAATAAGTATGAAAATAATATTCCAAAAAAAAAATGTTTTTTTAAATTGTCGGAGTAATGATTTATAGATAAACAGTGTCATTTAAAACAAAATTATGTAGACATTGAGGATACATTAATTTATGTATAACTGACTGTCTACTAGTCAGGAATACTTATAAGAATGTTATTTAATAAGTAAAAGTAAAGTATGCCTACCGAAGCTCGCTATTGATGTATAATTTCAATTATTTATTTTTTTATTGTTTGTGCAGTATTACAGAAATATGTAGTAAGTTATTTGATTCCTAAATGTTTATAGAAGTCATAAATTAATATTAATATGTATAAGTATAGGATAGGACCATCTGTCCCAAAATTAATATAATTACTCCACAATTTATCAACAGGTAAAACTCACCTATAAAATTATTTTACTTATATGTAGCGAGCGATGTTAAGTTTGTAATTAATTATCTATCTACTGTATTTTTTTTCATTAAATAAATGATAATTGATAAACTTTTTATATACATTTTATGTCTTACAAGTTTGGCGGTTAACTGCGCTATCAAAATTGCAACGGAATCTGCTACCCTTTACAGTTCTAGTATGTTTAAAACGACAGAACAATTTATATAGAGGAAGTAAGGGTATTTTCTATGAATGTTTTATAAACGAACTGCATTATAACGCGTTACGCGACTTTAATAAAATCACCGCGTCAATGAATTAATTAAATCTTTGTTTTGAAATAATTAAGTCACAACGTTAATTCAAGTAATAATTTACTGACATCGTGTGTAAATTGGTATATTATTCTCATGATCGTGATAAATGCGCGGTATTTTTCGCAAAGTCAACTTAGGATATTAGGTCTGTGGGAGCGATTACAATATAAATATTACACTAATTTATTTTTAATTGATCTCATACAAGACGGTGCAAAGGGCTTCTGATGTTTATACATTTACCAAAAATTATCAGTTGTACAGAAAACAGCACGTCAAGGTAAAAACTGCGGTATCTTATGCAATTGCAATTAGGTTATGTTTGCAACAAAATTGGTTAATTTGATGTGCTGTCGACTGTACATATATTCAAAATTCTGTACTCAATCGCAACAAAATAACCCATTCTACTAAGAAGAAGTGATGATATTTTTTTCTTTTGTAAATGATAAATAACATCCTAGCCTACCCGCAACCACGAACGCTGCAATGGTTTTAAAACGACGGGAATCAAGATAAACCTCCCCGAAAAACATCAGAATTGTGTGTACAAGGACTTATCCAGTGAATGAATATACTACAGTTAAAACATAGTAGTTTTTGTTTTTGTGATCAGAGCCAAACATTCACTTCGTATTGTGTGAAACGGTAATTTCAGGTGACTCGACGGTTTCGAGCGTTGGTGACGCCGACAGGGTACTTTTTTGACTTCCTTAAGAAGATGTCGATGTCCTCAACCTCGATCGCGAGCTCTTTCGTTTTTTTAGGCCCAACCAGCCTGGTTTGGTCTCGTGCTCTTCAGTCTCATCACCTCGGAAGAAAAAGAATACCAGCATTAGTGTTCTTATCAACAAAATCATATTTTGGATATGGTAATTATTTACTAAGTTATGGTTTCCATAATTATCTTTGTAAATGAACTGTAAGTATTTATGAGAATAAATGTCTTTAAATCTAATTACTATTGCATAATTTTAGTAAAGGAATAACGTTGCAAATAATCCTGAACGCAAGTAAGAGCGCCTATATGGCTCACATGACCGTTGCTAATGAAAATTTCTAGTAAAAGAATTCACAGTTAGACTTGACCTCTTGTAAAACATACATAGCTCTTTCATGGCACAAATGGCCCAATCTAATCGAGGAAAATACATATCTACTATACATAACTTACATGTACATAACTAATGTACATGTATTCCACAATAAATGAATTTGGTTGATTGATTGACTGAATTGGCAACTTCTGCTGCTTTTGAATAATTAAATGTACAGAACTATGGACACACTTGGCCCAAGCGACACTCTTGGCCACTACCTAAGGACACACTTGGTCCACGCGACACACCTGGCCGCTATTTGAGGACACACTTGGTCCACGCGACACACCTGGCCGCTATTTAAGGACACACTTGGTCCACGCGACACACCTGGCCGATATTTGAGGACACACTTGGTCCATGCGACACACCTGGTTGCTACATAAGGACACACTTGGCCCATGCGACACACCTGGCCGCTACTTAAGGACACACTTGGCCCTCGCGACACACCTGGCCGCTAAGACTACTTTGTAAAATCTGACACTATGGCCTTTATTTCAAGTTATATATTGAATGAGTTCGAATGTATATTAAATTAAAATAAAAATGTATATGATTTTTAATTGGGTTGAATTGGCAATAAGGCATTAACCTGAAAATGCCTTTATATCAAGTCATATCAAATGGAATTGAAGTGAAAGATAAATGATTTTAATTTAATTTACTTGAGTTGGTTTACATTGAACTCAGTTAAATAAATAAAAAAAACTCAGTATTGTTTAACTCACTTACATAATCAATGGGTGTAGCAACAAATTATATACCCTAAAGGGCACTCAATTCAAGTCATATAACAAACGAAATTGAATTGAAATAAGAAATGATTCGAATATTTATAATTACATTGGATTGAATTGGTTGAAATTTAACACAATTGATTAAAAACACACAATTGTTGAACTCACTAACATAGTTCATAAGTCTGTTAACAAATTATGAATGCAAAATCTGAAATAAAGATTTTTTATTGTATAATTATTTCTGAACACAAAAATATTAGCCTTAGAACAGTTGCAGGTTGAACGGTTTTTCTCAATCTACTAAACATAGCTACCTACAATAGGCAATGACATGATAATATTTAATACGTATTTCATGATAATATTTAATATATATTTATAGAGGAACTATTGAGGTCATTTATTATATTTAGCTATTTAGTTGCACGTCCTCGTGTCTCGTATCCACTGAACATTATCGAGGAGAACCCTTGACCAAATGGTCCGTTAGAAACTTAACACAATTTTATCGGGATAGTATCGCTACAGTCTACTTACCAAAGAATCAATTTTAAGCAAAAGCTTGTTACTTTACGAAAACTAATTCATAAGCGATTAACAAATAAAGTATAATAAAATATTCTAATACTCGTATAGTATAAAAAAAAATAGTACGTACGTACCCTTTGTGAGCTGAAGGTTTCCTCTTCCACTTCCGACGTGTCGTGAATCAAACTCGGTTGAGTTTATAAAGTTCTTTATTCGATTAACACACTTATCTATGATACAAATCACTATCTCTAGCCACATTAATAATTATAACTACATTTTAACATAGGTTCCTTCCATCAACCTTTCGCTTCGGCGGTCAGTACTAGACTGGCTCGCAAAGAGTAAAGTATAGTACTGCTGGCTCGCCTTTCGAGTGCACTCCGCAAGTCAGAAAATAAGAAGGGAAGGGGCAGCCAGTATTGCCATTTTTAAATAGCGAAAACGTTGTTCGATAAAGTAACAATACTCGTTTTTATATAAATAACGTTAACTGTTATTATAATGAGTTAAGATTACAACAGGGCTACTGATTGAATCTAAATACAAAAATCATCACAATAGTATGAGGTATAATTAGTTTACGTTTTTGCACTTCTGGGGAAAAATATCCAGCCTTTCTTAAGAGCCCGAAAGCCTTCAAATCGCTTATCCTGCATCAGCGTGAGTCCCTTGAGAGCCATCGAATTAACTCGCTCCCGACTTTAAATCTGACCTAATTTCTGTCACTTTCACTTTGACTACAATGGAGAATACCTCAGTAATTTTAATCATAGTTATTTTTATGACCAGTTTTTGTGGCAGAAGGATATGTTATAATATCTATGTTAAAAACTTCTAGGCCCTTGCAAAAATTTTAAACTAGCTAAAATACGCTACTAACCTGCTTGAGTTCTTGAAACGGTTAGTAACCATCACAATTATTCATCAGTATATTTTACATTCTTTGATTACAGGTTATCTTTAATAAGCATGTCTCATGGACCACATCCGTGTCCGGACCATGGTGTTGTCTTACGGCAGGGTTTAGTGGCTAAGCACGCTGGATTTAAGCCGTCGCTGCTCCGAGGTCCAGGGTTCGATTCCCGGTCGGGTCAATGTAGAAAGTTTCTATATTATCTTGGGTCTGGGTGTTGTGGTACCACCGTTGTGTCGAATTTCCATAACACAAGTGCATTGGCTACTTACTTTGGAATCAGAGCACTGTATGTGATTGGTGTCAAATATTTATTTAACTTGCTGTTTATAATGATTGGGTTTTACTCGTAATTAGAAACACCGACTAGTTTTGACTCCCATTCATCGGTGAACTTACTGAATTAACTATCATTTAACACCCCAAGAGCATTCAGTGAACACTGTAACATTCCTGTCCGAGTTGCTGTAATCTTTTTAACGAAGTTTAACTTAGTTCGCGGCCACGGCTGATCCTTGGGAGTCTACGCTAATAGGCTTTGCTGACTTAGCTATTTTCATTTAAGAAATGGCCGAATTTGAGTTTGGTTTCGGAACTAAAATGTTCTGGAATAAGTCTGGGTCCTAGAAGTCTTTCCTACGAATAGTTTTGAACAAAGATCTCATTTTTATAGAAACTGACTGAATTTTGACTGGTCGAATTAAAATAGCTTTGCGTTATTTTATTTTCTTATCCTAATTTTAACCTTATATTGTTTGTTCAATCTAAATCTAAGATTATCTTATAATGCTAGTAATACCATCTTCGTAATCATCGTCTTAAACGGGATATCATTTCTTGTTTTTTTTGGCCCGGTAATTTTTATATAGTTATGTGTATTATATTATCTGGGGTTATGTACTATGTAAAGATATGCATGTCAAGAAAACATTCTACTACTCTGTAAATTTTCTCATTATGTAACCTGGTCGCAAACTACTGCATACAAAATTCGCAATAATTGAGGCAAACTTTCGGAGTTATTTGAATGTTTTTATATCAAATGACATGCCTGTACCTACCATGACCCAGTCTAGAGAAGTTTTCGTGGAAGGCTGACGAGTCCACTCGTTTTCGTAATTTTTTTACAGCCACATAATGTTGCAAGTCAAATTTGAGAAAATTTCAAAGTAAAATTAAAACCAGATGATTTATGCATGTGATTTTTGTGTAAGTAAAACTGCAAAATAATACACAATAACATCCAAAAATAGTGTGCTGAAAAACCATTATAGTTTTAAATTAAAATTCGGATATTTAAAAACAAAACATATGTATGTAAAAATACCATGCCTAAAAAACAAGGCTTAAAATTATAGCTAATACGCCCCATTCTAAGCCATTTTAATTTAGCACACGATGTACCAACCACCATGCACAAAAAAAAAGTAATAGGTATGTATTTAATGTTATGTTGTTGTTTGGTTGCCGAAACATAAATATAGGGTGATTTAGCTCCAACGTCCATGAAAGCGAATGGAGTCATAATTTGTTTTATGAGATCGTGTTAACGGTCATCTCTTCATAATTTGCCCTCTGTTATATTGTTTTCATTGTTTAACGTTATTTCGGGTTTATGAGGTTCAGATGTCTTATTTCTGGTTAAGTTTCGAAGAGTCAGTTACCCAGTCTTATTGTTTTATGGATTGATTTGTTTATTTAATGGCGCAGGGTTCTATGATTATAACTTGTCTGGGTTATTTGACGTATGAGCTTTGTGTCTTTTTTTTGTCTTTCTTCTAGTAGATGTAAAAGAATCATTTATTAAAACCCTTTTAACTTCAGGTTCAGCAAGTACATATATTGAAAGGTGCTCCCCAATTTGAAGAGGTAGAATAAAACTATGAATACAATATTATACAACTTCTACTATAGTGTTATAATCGGAAATGTAAATAAAATCTCAGATGCCCCATATAAATCAGTCAGCTGACGACAATCGGTTTTTTCAAAGACTCTGATGATGGCCCTGTATTATAAGTTGTATTTATTTACGGTCTTATTTCCTCTAAGGTATTATTACTAAAATTTGGGAATACCTTAACGACATGTCCATTATCCTAATTGTAACTTTGTAAGTACGAGATATGCAAGTCCTTACCTCGTTTCCTTAGCTCACTTTTTTAAGTATATGCAAGTACCTGCACTTGCCTTTCCGAATATCAGAGTCATACGAGTATGCTCTGTTTGTATTTCAGGCTGTGCGGTATCACGCGGATTGTAACACTCCCGTATGACGTCAAATAGCCTTGAGGCTATACCTTTGCCACTAATATAGGTCAACCCATGAAACCACGACACGTCTTAGCTCTCGGCTACTACTGCACTTAACCGACCGTTAAGAGAGCAGTTAACGCATAACTTAACGACCAATTAAACATCCCGGGCCGTTACTTTAGGACCGTTTCCGTAAACTATACGTCTTTGCGCTTTTACTGATAGTTTCGTTTATGAACCAGAGTCTTTAGATACAGTAAGAAATTCTATGTAGAATGAGCGTCATTATTTTGCTGAATTGAATGACGCATTTTTTAAATGTTTATTCATATATTTTTTAAAATTTATGCATAAAAAAATAAGTGTAAATATGACGGAAAAAATGCCGAACGCATTTTTTACCAGTAAACTACACGTCTAATCAGAAAAAATAATAATAGGTAAGCGATAGCTTTGTGCGTACAAACGTCTAATTATTAGTATGACAGTAGCAAAGTCTATGTTGGTTCTGTGTTTATCTATCCATTACATACACAATAAATATTGGATACCAATTACCAACTCTGATCCTACTACTAATATGGTTTCTACTTTGACCCGACCGGGAATCAAACCCGGGACCTCGGAGCGGCGACGCTTGAAACTCAGTGTGTAGCCCCTACACCACGGAGGTCGTCAAAAGCTGAGGTTTATTTTATAAGTATGTGTAACTCTTACTAAAGTATGTAATGTAATGATGTAATAAAACATATAATTTCATTTCATTAAACATTCCAATACCTAGCAATTGCAAAGGTCGTCCCGCTTGACAAACATTGTCTGTTTATGAATGCTACTAAGGGTTACCAGCACAAACCAAAATTTGTGACAAAAAAACTGTTAGATTGGTCAATATATTGTACACCTGTCACATACATTGCTCTGATCCCAAAATAAGTAGCCAATGCACTTGTGTTATAAAACTCAGACACAACGGTAGAACCACAACACCCAGACCCGAGACAATATAGAAAATTATGATTTCTACATTGAACCGACCGGGAATCGAACCCGGGACCTCGGAGCGGCAACGCCTTGAAACCCAGCGTGCTTAGCCACTACACCACTGGGGTCGTCATAACCTAAACACCAGCATATAATACCGGAATACATTCTGTAAAAGAGAATTAATTTTATGTTCCTTATGGTTGAAGTCGGAAGCATGAAAAATTTTACGTTGCACCGTGATAAGTTTATGATAACTCAGTGGTCTGTTTCTATCTTTGATAAAGTGAAAAAAATAAGTTTCAATAAGGTATAGGATTTGTTGTAACCCACTCTTATTCAGTAATTAGACAACCCCGTTACATTTCAGTATTCTGTTCAAATCTCGACATTTTACTCTGAATCCACTCGCTAAAAATGATATGGCACCTTCAAATTGGAAAAGTTTTATTTAATCCGCCACTCTGATTTCGGATGCAAACAAACAAACAAATTCAAACGGAGTTGTTATTCGAGTTTGGTTTTAATTCAATTTTAGGGTCAAGCTGATGGTTCAGTGATAATATTAACTTTATTTTGTTCAGTCACCGGCAAAAATATGCTTTGTCATTTACATAATAATATATGGCATTTTTACTTTTTATTGCGTGGTTGGTCGGTATTTTTATTTATTTATTATTATATAAGGGAAACGACACAAAAACACGTTTTTTTGCACTGCACATAGTGTTGCTCTAATTTGTATGATAAGTTCAATCAATGTGTAGTAGGTACTTACGAGTACACGGATCAAAACAAAATTGTGCTTGTTTGTTTCGTCCTTCACGTCAATGTTTACCAACAATCTTTTTTTTATAGTGCCACCAACTCATCTGAATGGTGTATCCACACCTCCCGTCAGCATTGCCAGCAACATACGTCGCTATTAAGATATTTAAGAAAATGCCGCTGCGACATCAGTGGCCGCCAGGAGGTCTTGATACACCAGAAGAACGGCCAAAAATGGAACTACATATGTCACTTTAAAAACTTTGAATCTTGTAAGCAGTTTAAATAGGCATACCTATTTAATTTAATTCTGTATTTCTGACTACTTATTATGAACGATAACGATGATGTAATATAAGGGTTCCGTTTTATTACCTTTTGAGGTACGGAACCCTAAAATAAGTTATTTTTGTAAAAGACGGTAACCCTTTTCAACCATTTCGCCATCTTGTCATTCTTCACATTTGACGACCCTGCTGGTGTAGTGGTCGAGAAATCGCCTACACGCAGCGGGTTGCGGGTTCGATCCACGCACAATACAAACATTTGTGTGCATGAACATGTCTGTTTGTATTGGTCTGGGTGTTTTCTATGTATATCATGTATTTATTTACAAACAAAAAGTAGTTAAGTATTATCTGGGGGCACGGCAGTGCCCCTACCAAGTCGAGCAAAAAAGCGTCACGGCCGTACCATCCTTTTCTCGATTCTCGAAGCAATTCAGACCATTTTCGACCCCCTGTAACGTCGTTGTGGATAAAACTAGAAGACTGAAATTTTAGTAACCATGCAGGCATTATAAGGACACGGTATATTTCAAATTTCATTCAATTTGAACCAGTATTTTAAGAATTATAACCGGTCAAATTTCTTAATTTTGTCACTCACTGACTCACCGATCATCAAAATTCTAAGGCACTTCTAGCAGACCTAGAAGCTTCAAATTTGGAACGTAAGTAGTGTTTGGTGTATGAATCAAGGAAAAACTCTCTAAAAAATCTAGAAAAAAACGCAAAGAAAATTAAGCCCATACAGCCAAGTCTTCAGTTAAATTTTTCAATATTGGCTTTATTCGTAACGATGTTTTACGGCAGTTATTATTATTGCGTGCGAAGCCGCGGGTTAAAGCAAGTCCCATATAAATATAGGCGCATCGTAGTGCCCCTGCCAAATCGAGCAAAAACTTGGTATTCCCGTCATGAAAACACGTGTAAGTTAATTTTTTTAATGCAAAAAACGTACCTACGTGCGTATTCGTAGTTATTGCGAGTGCGTAAGGTTGTAAATTAATTATTATACTACGCGCTGCGTTGCTAGCGAGTGAGCGCGGGCCGTTACTATTCGCTGCGCGGTGCTAGCGCGAGGGCGCAGGGCGGGGACAGTGACGGGGCGCGCGGAAAGTTGAATGTCGCCGAGCGAGCAGCAGCCGCGCTCATACGCTCGAGCGACCCAATGCTGTTCGGATGTGCCCAGAATTCTTACCTATAAGTTTGCGATTTTCATTGATAATTTCGATTGAAAACGGAAGGCTACCTACAAAACTAAGAAAAGTTCATAAGTCAGAGAGAGGGCTCTAAGAAAATTCGTTGCCGTTAGATATACATATATACAATAAGTAAAAGGTACCGAAAAGAAAAAAAGTAGAACTGTCTACAAAATACAAAAGTAATGAGATCCCATCAAAAACAATACTTGTCAAAAAAACCAAGTCTCGCAACTCAGTTGTTCTGCGGTAAAAAGTTGTGAGATCCATGTAATCCCAAGTCGGTTATTAATTTATTCAGTCTCTACTTAAGCGACTTTCTGTCTTAATGCTTCAACACCCGAGCGGTTGCAGGCAACCGCATAACAATAGAATTTGCATTGTGTCTCGTTCACATACGCTTGAGGGATTAATAAGTCCAGTCTTTAAGACCACGTAATAATTAATAGCATCTTATAGTGACGCATATCAATATTAAAATTCTTTAATGTTTTATATAAATATATTGAGACTTGGCCGTCGCCTGAAAACACGTGTAAATTCAATCGCCTGAAAACACATGTAAATTCAATTATTTAGTGCGATGGCCAAGTCTCAACATATTTATATAAAACATTAAAGAATTTTAATATTGATATGCGTCACTATAAGATGCTGTTAATTATTACGTGGTCTTAGAGATTGGACGTATTAAGACAGAAAGTCGCTTAAGTAGAGACTGAATAAATTAATAACCGACTTGGTATTACATGGATCTCACAACTTTTTACCGCAGAACAACTGAGTTGCGAGACTTGGTTTTTTTGACGAGTTTTGTTTTTGATGGGTATCCGTTGTCTGGCACCCATAACACAAGCTTTGAGTAGCTTACTTTGGGACTAAATGGCGATATGTGGGAATGTCCAAAGGGTATTATATCAAACTGATATTATATCAAACTGATTTCACATAACTTGGTGGGTCTATACGCAAGCTGATGAAGCTAGAGACTTCTGTAATGACTGTTCGATAAAGAGTTGTCTATCTCATCATGACTATGTTTAGTAACTTTTCCAGTAAGAAAACAGGAGGTACGTTTTCACTAAAGTACCTACAATATGAATAGCTAATAGTATTATAACACCAGTATTATGGTATTACTTCAGCCTTATTTAATTACTTAAGATAGGGTGACTAAGTTGTAAGATTCCTATAACAGATACATAATATGAAAATATTTTTATAGAAAATCATTAACAAAATTAAGTTGTTCATAATCGTAACATGTGATGTTTCGTTTGCGAGGTGTTAAATAGTAAAACAAGTGTCTGTAGATGGAAAAGGTAATTAATGACCTTATCCAAAAACATTGGCAAGACGAGTTTCATCAGTAAAAAATTTAGAAGAATTCTTTATGTTCCTTTCATAGGCGATTATGAGCCTATAATAAATTTTATTTAATTTTGCAGCTTTGTCAATTTTCCCTTCGTATCTTGAGTTCCGTGAATGCGTCGGGTAAGACGTGAGAACACATTTTGTTTTTATTTTCAACAAATACCTAGTTCTGTACATTTTTAAGTTGGTAATGCCTACACTAAACAAATCCTTCTGGCGCAGTCGGGTATTAAATTATTTCTTCTCTGCTACCTAAAACTTTTTTCTTAAACGATTCCGATTTTTTTACCATATCCTGAAGAGTTTCAGTATAATCTTTATGGGATCCCAGGACTCGGGTCCTACTATCGGAGCATAATGTCGTTAGATGGTCCCTCCCATTAAAAGGACTATCGTTAAGTGTTGGACGCAAACGCCAAAGGTTCCGTATGTCTGCAGGGAGTCACACTTCTTGTTACGATTATTAGGATTCATTGAGAGGTATTATCTACTGTTTTACAAAAGCGGAACTACCGTAAAATGATTTTTGGATTGATCAAAGGAGTAATAAATATAGGATTTTCTGTTCCGTGTTTCTAAATATTTGTATTTAGACCAAGAGGACACGTATTATGTGCCCGGAGCTTCTGTTAGTCAGCAGTCTATATACGTTATTGTTATATTGCCCTCGAGTCGTCAATAGAATTACTAGACTAGTAACTTGTCCTCGCGGAACTTGTAATAAATTGGAGTATGTGATCTGAAATTATGATTTTTTTTTTATTTGGGATCTATTTCACAAACGACAAACAAGCATTACTAAGCAAAGAACTATTTAAATATGAAACGTATGAAGTATTAGACATATATACTTAACAAGAACTTATTAGAACATCGTAGAAACAGGCCGTATGAAAGATATAAATAAAAAAATAACATGCCAGTCGAGTTTCAAATAATGTTTCCATCTGCGTCATATTAAATATTTTTTGTCAACGAGTTAAATTCGAAGCTCAAAAAATATCTACAGTTTGACTAATGTCCCATAAAATTCTGGATACCTGACCACCCCATCGGCTGACACGTTAGATTACGGCCGAGTGAACTGAACTGGATATATGGGGTCACTACACACTGCCAATCTCGAGCCGGCTTATTACTGCTTCTGTTATATCGACCACTTTAAAGGAAATTAAAAAAAAATAGATACTTTTTTAACCCTAAACACGATGATATTTTTTGTGAAATACCGTTAGCGGGTTATGTTTTTGGAGTGAAAGAAGTAGTAGAATTAGTATGTGGTGGAAGTGTCTATTCTGTAAATTTGTGTAGCGTAAATAGTTTTTCTACTATATCTTTCAGACTAGCGGTCCCAGCGAACATCGCTTCGCCATAGCCCCGGCCCCGTCGAACGGGATTAAAAGTATTCTTTGACCTTCTCCTGGTCCTAAGCTACCTCCCCACCAATTTTCAGCTAAAGTGGTTCAGCTGTGCTTGAGCTATAAATAGTGTAACTAACATGACATTCTATATATAAGAAAAGATATAAGATAAGACTCATAATGAAAACATCAAGCAAACTTTTGCTAATTCTTATTACTTTTTTTCTGTATATCTGATTACAATTATGAATCTTCAAAACAGACAAATGAATTAAAACCGGGAGTGGAGAATAAATGAGAAACTCAATATTGCCTGTAATATTCGAAAAGACGTCGTCAAAGAGGCGTAATGAGCGACATAGTGTCGGATACCATTGCTCTCGAATTCGACGTATTTACGTTCTTTAATAAGGGACCAGAGAAAAGAAACTGCAATTTAAGCGTGTCTGAGTTCGTCTTCGTTTTTCATCTCGTATTTACAACGGACAAATTCGTGTTGCTCATGGTGTATCCACACCGCCCAGCGACATTAACTGTCAGATACTATAGAAAATGCCGCTGCGGCACTAGCGGCAGTCGATGACGCGCTTTGACGGGCGTTGTCGATACACCATTAGAAAAGATGCTTTTGACAGTACGTTCATAAATTGGTATGGAGGGTTGAAGTATTAGATATTGCATTATTGATTTCAAAAAATAAAACTTGAAGTCAATAAGATGATAAAAAGTATATAAATCGGTAGAAAATGATTTAGATTTTTGGAGTTTCTTACTCCTATACTATCGCTTGACTAGCACAATATTCTAAAATCAATGTAAAGAAAAATCTTTTGGCCTAGGTTAAGCCTGGTGGACTTTCATTTCCCGGTGGATCTTTATACATAATTGCTTGAACTTGTCACATATAAGATGACCAAGGCAATCAAACAACTTTCTTCCTATCGCATAGTATTGAGGAAAATATTTTTTTCTGCGAATTGTAAGAAATCAATTTCAGCAAAAACGATTTGGGTTTAACGTCTGATTTGAATAGGGAAAGGTTGACGAGAAATTACTTTCCAAGTTTTATGTTTGACCTTAGTAATGGAGATAGAATTAAGAAGTTTTGGATCAATTTTCTAAATTGACTCTAATTTGCTAAATGCGCTTGCTCGTCTACTTTTTTCTGAGTGGATTAAAATTACCAAAAAGTGAACTGAGTCAACTAAACAACTATAATTTGAAGTTTTTAAGAAGACAGCGAATAGCCTTTTACCGGTAATGGTGTGTATAGGTCACATTGCCACATCAACCCCCGATTCAGAACCATTTGGTTACGGATTCGGTTACGATTCGATAACTTTCACTTATAAATAAAATTATATTATTTCCTTTTGTTCTTTAATTATATTCGTTACCGAAATCACATATCGACATCCGATTAAACTGCGACATTAATATAAAAATGAATAGAAAATCATCAAAACCTAAGCCGAATGGCGTATCGAACGTTCTGAATCGCCCTGTTGGTGGGAAGAAAAAGTGATTAATTATTATATTAAGTCTAAACTTATAAAATTATAGTATATAGATTTAAACACTAATGAGTCTAGATTCAGAATAGTTTATAATTTTTCAGAATATGACCCTTAAGAAATGCAGCGTTGATGTCCACTAGTCAGATGATTTATAAATATTGGTCGTAACCGGTCAGACTGAATTGCGATAGCTAATAAATAGTTGAATTTGTTTTTATCCTGAATATCCTAAGTTGATTGACCGTTATTTTTTTTATTACTGACGACGATACGTTAAGTATTATCTACCTATCAAAACAGTTGACTTTAGAACGTCAATTTCGTTATCAACTACGAAGGGGGTTAGCTGTTTTAATTTAGAGCAATCCTTACGAAGTGGGCCATCGGTATGTCGCGACAGATGTCTTCTTGTTATCGTTTCCGATTCAGACTACCGCTGACAACTTTCCAATAGAAAGTCATGTAAGGGTCGATGCACATAGCAGAAATGATAAAAAAATCATAACGTTCATATTCCTGTATGTTGTCTAACTTTGAGCATTTAAACATGTCACAATATTAACCCCAACACAGCTTCGGGTCAATTGTGGGCTAGTGCTTTCACATGTCATTCAAAGTATTGTGTAAATAAAATACGTCAGATATTATGTAAGTAGATATTCTAATAGCGTGGATCATTACGCTAAAAAAACGCTAACTTGGGGTTAGATCTTGCACCTGATGTTATTTAAGTTTAATAATATACCTTAACTAGTGGTCCCACGCAACTTCGTCCGCGCGTTTTGAGTTTGCTCCCTCCCGTAATGTTTTAACTTATACGGTTAAGTTCTCTAAAGGAATGTTTTTCCCCTGTTTCCGCAATATTTTTCGTTGCGGTGCTGGTCTTATGAGTCATATTTTGATGCTATATAGCTTAGGCTTCCTTAATAAATGCGCTATCTAACGTTAAAATATGTTTTCAAATCGGTCCAGTAGTTTCTGAGATTAAACAAACAAACTTTTCAGCTTTATAATATTAGTATAGATCTTGGTATAGTTTCTCAAACTGTACTTACTCGTATTAATACTAATATTATAAAAAAAGAGTTTGTTTGAATGCGCTAATCTCAGGAATTTCTGGACCGATTTGAAAAAAAAAATTTTTGTTGGATAGCTTATTTATTTAGGAAGGATTTATCAAGCTGCGACGGGAGGGGTGAATCAAACTCAAAACGCGCGGACGTAGTCGCGAGGGACCGCTAGTAAACTATAAAGTTATAACATCAAACAAACGAAATAACACAATGTTCAGTGAATTGTTCGAAAACTTTATGAATCGCTTTCATTACTGTTTCCGAAGCGAATGCGAAGAATTGGATCAATCGGGCAAATTGGAAAAACTTTTTACGCTTACAAAATCGTTGAACTATTACGAAGATCGATTGTATGTAGATACAATCGATCTTCGTAATAAAATTCGAAATTCAGCGTAGGCTGAAGCTAACTTTCGGTTTGCGTGTCAGCCTTTGTTGAACATTGTTTTTTTTTAATTTGTTCACATAATTAAACACCTCAAATGTGTACCACATCGACCAACCAAGGTTGTTGGCAATGTGGCCTTGTGTCGTCCGCGCATTGATTTCTCCATTTTAAAATATTTGTTAAATATGCAAATTCAAACACATTGTCATAACAAATAGCTAAAAATAATTTTGCATAATATTGTACCTTTCTATTAATATTTTGAATGATTAAATGCATACGAATTTAATATTTCACAGCAAGATCTGGAGCCCTATTTTTGAATCACTTGCTTGAATATGGCGTGTGAGTATTGCTTGACAAATTAAAAATCAATGGTGTCCACGCGAAATACAAAAGACGTTAGTACTCACAAAATCAAGTCATTTTTATTAAAAATTCTCGAGCGGAATGACTCGTATGCTAATTTTCATCGGAGAATCGGACATTGATCAAAGAATATCACACGCCATCTTGACACGAGTTATTAAAAAACCGGCCAAGTGCGAGTCGGACTCGCGCACTGAGGGATACGTGCCAATTTAAACTGAATTAGGGATCCACTTACTTCCACTTAGCCGAAATACCACAATATTTTGTTGACAACCACACATATAATTTTATTTTTTATAATGTTTGTATAAAGAACAAAGTAGTGTTTGCGGTTATTGGAAATGTGCTATATCTCAAAAACTACATTTTTGGTTACGTTTTAACCAATTTTTGTTGAAAGTTTTTTTTAAACAGACACGATAGACAGACAGACAGGCTAAAAATAGGGGACTTATACATAAGTCTATCACTTTGACATCATTCTCTCATACTTTTTACAATAAAATAAATAATCAAGATGCGATACAAATAGAAAACGAGCTGAAATAAGGGAATATACATCAAATAAGGGAAAATCATAAAATATCATTTCGATTCAGGAGGTGAAGTAAACATTTCAAAAAATTAACCGCCTAAAAAACACTAAAAGGACTAATAAAACGGAAACACGAGAAACAAACTTCTCAGTACCGTTACCATGAGTTCACTCGATAGCGACGATGTAAAAAAGTCTATGGATAATTGCACAGCGCCTCTAGCGGTCATTGACAGAACTAAATGTTTCTATACAAAAAGTTACATCGTCGCTATCGAGTAAACTCATGGTAATGGTACTGAAGTCGGTACATGCGCACGTTATGTCATGCCTAGTAAAGATTACTGCCTTTAAAAACGGCAAACAAAAGTCGTTTTTCGTTTAAGAAGGCAGTATTTTTCCAAAACAGGTTTTATCGTAGGTTTTAGTTATTATGACAGATTTAAAGCACTTGATTGAACTAAAATATGTAGTTACCTAATAAACTTTCCCCTAAATGTAACAAATACTTAAATGAAAATCGCATCATATTAGTTCAACTTAAGGCGACACAATCGCAGACCAACATGTCAATATAAAAATACACGTAAAACTGAGAACCTTATTTTTAAAGTCGGTTAACAGATGCTATGCACCAGAGCTAAGCACTAAATTGATCACTTTTTACGACTCTTTGTCTTTGCTTCTCATTCCACGATTGAGCTATAAAATTTGATATTGAATTAAAAAAAAACTGCGTATTTAACTCGCAGAACTACATGTTCCTTAGAAAAACTGTAGAGCTCTCACGTAACGAGTTGAATTTTACACGTCCACCATTACCTCACATTAACCAAATTGGATGCTAATTTAAGTGGAGTTCAGTGGCATTGCGTGAAACTTGCCGCAATGTGAGGGCAAATATATTTTCCCGTGTGTTTATGTTAATCTGAAATGTTTAGATTATTGTACAGTTAACGTTTGTATGAATTAAAATTTAAGCTCTAGCTTTGAAAGCTGTCAAACCCAAACGCCTTTTGGAACTTTCAGGACTATAGTAAAACAGCAACACTGAGACCTTCTGAAGTACTTTTGCCATCTTTCCCAATGTAATTATTATAACGTTTTTAACATAAAAAAAGTTTAAACGTGCAATTTCCTGGGGTGTTCTTCGTAATTTTTTAAGGCACTAAAAGTATTAACACACACTTGCACAATTCACAATTACTAACTGGTAATAATGTCTAAAGCTTTAAAAGAACAAACATTTTGGTCGTTCGTAGTTCGTAGCAATTCTCGTAGCATTCTTTCCGTAGCAGTTGCATAGCATGTAGCATTTTATCTTTCGCAGTGAAAATCAAAAAGTTTTTTCTTTTCTTTTTTTAGCAAATACAAATGGAATTAAAAAAAATGCTATGGACTAAGCAATTTAGTCAAGACCTCATGAACCCAAAAGCCGAGTAAATGGCATTCTTAATATTAGCGATCCGTGGTCCAAGATGCAGTTTAACATAATAACTATATTTAAAATGTGTTTTTAACCGACTTCAAAAAAGGAGGAGGTTATCAATTCGACTGTATGTTTTTTTTTTTTTTTGTATGTTTGTTACCTTATATCTCAGTCGTTTGTCGACCGAATCGAAATTTTTTTTCGCCTACTTAGAGGGTGTACCTTCTAGTTGGTCCCATTTTTTTCCATTTTGGGATTTGATGATGGGATCTTGGTGTAATCGAGGAAAACCCTCAAATTTTAAAGGCACGTATAGTGTTTCTTTACTAGAATCTTAATGTTGACGTGTAATTACGTCTGATAGTCAACATTTTGTGGGGCTGAGCTGATGGTGGAACTCCTTAACGCTTAGGAGTTCAGTAATTATAATGACGAAACTAATGATAGGTAATTTGTAGCTTTTTAAAAAAATGGAATCATAAGGTGCAACTCCGCACTGTCTGGTGTAGTGGTAGAAAAATTGCCTACTACGCAGCGGGTGCGGGTTCGATCCCCGCACAATACAAACATTTGTGTGCATGAACATGTCTGTTTGTATTGGTCTGGGTGTTTTCTATGTATATCATGTATGTATTTACAAACAAAAAGTATTTAAGTATTATATCCGTTGTCTGGCACCCATAACACAAGCTTTGAGTAGCTTACTTTGGGGCTAGATGGCGATGTGTGGGAATGTCCAAAGGATATTTATTATTATTTATTTATTTATTTATTTAACTCCCCCCCCCCCCTCTTATGTAATCACTAAAAATGAAGAAATAATATAAACTTTTAAAATAAGTAAAAACCGACTTCAAAACCAAAATGCACTAAAAAGTCTTAAATAAACTCTTCACCATTAAAAGGAAAGGAATCCGTTTTAGGCAAACAATTTCTTTTTGGAGTCGGTGCCATCACTTTGACCATCAAGCATCCACTATCACAGCACCGACTCCAAAAAGAAATTGTTTGCCTAAAACGGATTCCTTTCCTTTTAATGGTGAAGAGTTTATTTAAGACTTTTTAGTGCATTTTGGTTTTGAAGTCGGTTTTTATAAGCTAAATAAGTCAATTGTAACATTACGTATCCAATTAAAATAAGTTAAACGTTATATGAATACCTCGTAACGTGTACACCAAGCTGTCCGTTTCGCAGCTCCTATGTTATTTCGCCGCAAAGCAAACGTCAAAGGGAGCCGTGTGTCCTACAGTGGTATTCGCGAGTGCATGCCAGGAATTGTCCTGTTGAGCACAAAGGCAGCTCTCAGCGCTGCCACAATTTTTGCTATGTTCACTGCAAGCGTTTCAGAATGTCGGCTTGTTGACAACAGTTGAAAGAAAACATAAAAATTTCAACGTGAAAAAATAACGAGGTCACAGATTTCAGTTAATTTCGCGCGACCGCTCGCGCTCTTACAAAAATATGGTTTTATCTGTTTTTACAGTTCTGTTTAACAATGCAAATTTACTAAAAGCTGCAAACTTCGTAGGTAAAAATTATTAACTCAATTCGAACGCAACCAAAACTGAAAAATATACAGCATTAATTGCCAGCTTTTTAAATCAATCCAAATAAAAAATCGCATAAAAACATACTGTATTTACATAATTCACAGGATGAAAATTACTCGAACACGGCAGTAAAATAAAAAACGGTAATGACACAGCTTCTAGTTGCCCTTTGGAATAAACTTTAATCGTTTTGTAACTGTTTTATTGAAAGGAAAGTTGAGTGATGGCCGAGGTTTTCCCGCTGCAAAAAAGCGAACTCTGCGCCGTTTGCGTGCTGAAAATAATTATAAATGCTTAATTGTGCTAACCTATATTACAAATACAGTTCTATTCTTAGACGGTTAATTAAAAAGGCGCGATTTGTAAGAGTTTGGGCCAAGTGGATGCTTGTAACTGCAAGCTACAGCTAATTGTTCATTAATAAATAGGTTTATTTGAAAATATTTCAGATCTACTAATTTGTACATCACTAAACACCATGGGGAGAAGCTCGAAAGATGCCAAATAGCATGGAAATGAGTATGCTAGGACTGAAGCTAATAGACAAAGTCAGAAGTACAGATATGAGGCACAAAACCAAATTAACGGATATACTTTCACGTATCGATCGGCTCAAATACAGGCGGGACGGATATATACTTCGCTGTAAAAAGGACAAATGGATCAAACAAGTGACTGTTTGTTACCCAAGAGATGGCGTTAGAACTAAAGTTCGTTAACTAATAAGATGGGCGAGGATGACTTAAAATTGATTTTGGGACCTCTCTGCACAAGAGTGGCAGCAGACAGACAGCAGTGAAAAGAGTTGGAGGAGACCTTTGCCGAAAGGCAAACTGAGACATAGATATCATCTAAAATCAAAGCAGTGAAAACACTTACAAAAGGGCTTAATTATAGTAAATTACTAGCCGGTTCTCGGCGGACGCTACGAATATGACAGTCCTAGCTTAATAGCAGTACGTCAAAATCCCACCACTCAAATATTATCTAGGTAGCTAGCCAATGTAATATCTAGAAGACCATTTTGTTATATAACATGCATGTAGAAATGTCTAGGAAACAAATCATTAGTATCTCTGCAGGCATAATAGGATTCACAAAGACACTGATCCAGTTTTTGTAAATTATATTTGTGGATAAAGCAATGCTGATGCTGGAAAAAACCAATACCTCACTAACAATCTACAGGTCACGTGATCACGTGTTGTACATGTCACTCAACAGCCACGAGCATGAGCAACCCGCAAGGATTACGCAATCTGCGAACGATTGCGACGCTATTACAATCTTTATGCGATATAGTTGCAGTAAGAGCTGTCAAGAGTACCAAATCAGATTTTGTCAGCGCGATCAAGAGCTAGAGTGCTTACCTCGGAGCTTTTAATGTACTGTCTTGACGTCAGTTGTATTACAGTGCGATAGCAAAAAACTAATTTAGATTACAAAAAGGTTAGGTACAAAACTATTTATTTATATTTACATGTCGGTCGATGTTTATGGCACCTAACCACTTTTCAAAATCGCTGTATACACAAGACAAAAACGGACCTCAATATAAACATAAGACGATGCGAAGCGCAATTAATCTTGGCTCATAAAGTAGTTATGCATCAGATACCTGGACAGATCTTTAAGTAGCATTGTGAAAATGGGAAACATTCAAATCTTATTGAATTGGACATCCGTGCAGTGGATCAAAGGCGCGCAAATAGATCAATAGAGTTCAAGTGTTGACTTGCACACTGCTCGATGCTCGACATCACGCGAACACACGTTGCAAATAGAAGATGAGAGCGTGAACCAATTTGCTTATGGCAATAAGACTGAATTGTGCAGAGTGGTGTTTAATTTTCAAGCAGCTTGAAACACATGTATTGGTATTCTGTTTGATACACTGATATACGGATATTTGATACGAATTGACGTGCCATATTTTAACCGACTTTAAAAAAAGGAGATTACCAATTCGACTATTTTTTTTTATATATGTAACCTTATATTTCTGTCATTTATACATCGATTTAATAAATTATCTTACCTATAGAGTTATTTTACCTTCTAGTTGGTCCCATTGTTACCAAATTGGGATCTGATGATGGGATCTTGGTGAAAGCGAGGAAAATCTTCAATTTTTAAGTCTGAAATTCAACATAGTGTAAAAATGAGCTCATGGTGGACCTCCTTATCGCTCATGAGTTCAGTAATTATAATGGCAGAATTTATGGACGGTAATTTGAACCTTTTCTATGGTCAGAGTAGAAAGGCGCAACCCCTACTCCTGTTATTAAAAAATATCCATATGAAATTTGCTTCCCAAAAAAAATTAAAACCGTCTTCATAATCAAAATGCACTTATAAATCTGAAATACAATAGAATAGAATAATATTTATTTGCTAAAAAACATGGTACATTATTAAGTTCTTTACTACTTTTATTACTTTACTATATTATAATTTAAGGTGTGAGCATGCATGTTTCATCGATTTGTCGATGTGCAAATATTTTGTCATCGTGTAGTCATACATATTAAATTAGTAAAATAGCATTTCAAATTCAGTAAATTAAGAATGTAAACAGCGCTTAATTACAAAATCTCAGTTAGGTACATTTTTATTTCTACAACAAAGATATTACAAGTTAAAATAGGCTTTTTACAAGTCATTATGTAAGCATGTAATTAAAAACTTTAGGTCAGAAAAAACTTTTGACTCTTCAAAGAAATGGAATTCATTTACTTTTCTTGTAAAAAATAATTAATTAATTTGAGTATCTACCTAAAGGAAAAGATTTAGTGAACTTTTATAAACCTTACTGTTTTCTTTTCTCCAGGAAATCATAAACTAAAATATATGAAACAAAAACATATTCTCTTTAATATTTCGATAGTCAGTTGTCCTCACGTGAATAGATTTCCCTTAGGACAGAGCCTCTACTCCGTAAGATGTTGTCATCATTTTCAATTCTAGCCGTCTCTATTACATATAGCATGATTGTAGGGCAGCGGACTATAGTTGTTTGAATAATAAAGCCAGGTTCCACAATCACAAGTTATACTGTCAGTTTCTGCATAGTATAGCACACAACACAATATAAATTTACAAATTCTAGTAAAGAAGCAGAGCACGGCATAACTCACGACCGGTTAGTACGGAGTCAAAGAATAATCATCTGAAGTCAAAAAACAATATAGCTACCCGGCCTAATGAGTGAAATAATATTTATTAGTGTTGGGAACCCAACATAAGAATGGAAACGAGCGAGAGAGATAGTTGAAAAAAATGGCAACGTTTTAGGCCGCATGGCATGTATACTCTGCACGTCGCTATTATTGTGCACATTAGTTTTTAATATGTAAACGATTATTTCTATTCCAGTGGTCCACACGTACGCGCTTATAAGCAACGTGAGGATCGGTGATTGCAACAAGTCAAAGTGTTGACTCTTATTTTTTAAGGGGAAAAGCCTATTTCAGCCAGCAAGTTAAGGCCGTAGCTCTATCTCTAAAGCGGCGCAGCGTCCTACACTGTGACATGGTACGGAGCCGCCACTGGCACACGGTACGTCTTCGTAACGTAACGCGGCGTGGTGCCGTACCGTGCCGTACTACAGCGCGACGCCGGACCGTGGCACGGTGCACGAGGCCGCGCCATAGAGATGGAGCCACGGGCTTATAAGTGCGCTGAAGCGATGTAAACATTTTCCCTACATTACCACATGATTTTTGCCTTATGTAGAAAAACACCAGGGGGCAGATTTATGGTGCTATTTGTATAAGAAAGAAGTTCATCGATTGCATTTTCTTTGTCAAGGAAAAATATTATATTTTGATTTCTCAGAACCACGATTTCTATGCATGTCAATTTCTTCCGTGCGGGAGTTTTTACGTGTAGATTTATTATTAGATTTTGAGGTAAAACGGTTAAATTCGCAATCAAATAACCACACGCAAACTGAGATAGACGTGAGAATCGCCGCCTTGTTCTTATCGGGCCCAGATCGGGCGTGCCTTGACAAGGGTTCGCGAACAGGCCTTATTTGACAACTCATATCGGCCCGTGTCGTCAGCGACACGGGCCTTGATGTGAATAGACAAGATGATATAATATAGAGTATGCTAGGCACAGTTAAGATAGGAATTTTGAGAAGGAATAGTATATACTAATTTTCATGATATTGGCTACATTAAATTATAATTAACTGTCAGACTCATATGCATACGTTTTGTTTTATAGTGGCTACTTCAGGTGTACTCGTATATAAAATCAAAGCTAACTTTATATCCGTATGCAGCATAAAATACCTATGATGACTACGAATATTTCATAAAAATATACAGAGAGTAATTATAGTTTATTTATTTTTATTTTTAGCCTTTAAAGTAATCAGTAATCAATTCTTAATAGATTTAATTTATTATTTTATTGCAATTCTATGAAAAAAAAACTGAAATTTTTTAAGAAAAAAAAAATTTGAACCAGCAAATGACGATGTTAAGTCATAGAACTTAACATCGTCATTTACTACAACGAGTTAACGATTTTGATAAACATTGATTAGGGATTATATCTTCGGATAACTATATATTATATTAGTCAAAGCATTTTAGAGCGCTATGACCAGGAGACCGATTCTCGCGGCATTCGAACTTTATTCGTGTGGTAATTGGATTGCGAGTTTAATCGTTTTACCTAAAAACTTAAGTAAAATGTACTCAATATGCGTAAAAATATATCTCACGAATAAAATCGAAACACGTAGAAATCGTGACCCTGAAAAATCAAAAACTATTTCTTCTTCGACAAAGAAAATTCGATCGGTAAACATTTTTCGTATACGAATTGCACGAGTATTGACCCCCAATTTACTGCGTATACTCTGCAAAATCATAGATTAAAATATTTGCTCTGAATGTTTTTTTTACAGGCCCCACGCTGTATTAAATGTTTGAAAACCGTTCCCCTAAACTATTGATTCAAAGAAGTGGGATGTAATGTGATTATACAGTACCTAGCAGTAATGTCTAAACACATGTTTGAAAGTAAAAATCTTTTATTATGTGGTTGTTAAGGAAGCAGTTATTCTTGACAGGCTTCAAATACAGGTTTTATTGGTATAGAAGAGCCATTAGTGAGCTCAAGACATGCGACTAATGACAGCTTCCCTTCCTCTGTTCAATGAGCTGATGAAATATTATCCTTGTTGAAGATAAAAATATTATTTCGCTTGCTTTTCTCCGTGACTTTATTTGCGTAAAAGCTTCATTTCGATTTCACGTTTATTCCTGCCTGGAAAGTATCAAGTCTAGCTCTTTGTGTCTAATTTATAAATGTTATCAATAGTCTAAGAGGTTTCCTTAATAATATCACGTTTTCTTGTAAATTAAAAGCAGCAAGACGTCATACTACTGAAGACTGTTTGCCTTAGTAATAATTGCCAAGTGGCTTGGATAACTTATTGTCTGTCATTGTTAAGCACACATGTAAAGCCTTGAATATCTAATGGTAATCAAGAAACACCAACACTGGACCCTTCACATTGTTAGAGAAGAATCATTGTCTATTGTAATCAAAGGGGATAAGCTTGCTTCTCCTAGCTACAATGAAGGATTCATTTCAAATTCAAAATATTTGTATATTAAAATATGTAAGTATTTATGTTTTTATTGAATCTATCAAACATACATAATTGCATATTATGCATACA
This sequence comes from Pyrausta purpuralis, assembly GCA_963924145.1. Taxonomy (NCBI): domain Eukaryota; kingdom Metazoa; phylum Arthropoda; class Insecta; order Lepidoptera; family Crambidae; genus Pyrausta; species Pyrausta purpuralis. The sequence goes on along the minus strand of OZ001649.1, from coordinate 5,615,497 downwards.
TTACTGCATAAAACTATATCCGTATTTTATAACAGAAGCCTTTTAATCAACCCATAACTTTAAAACTTTAGTCGTTCATGTTTTTTCAAGCAAATCAGCAAAAGTTTTGCTTTTTCTATGTAAATAGTCAAAATAAAATAATGACCGAGCAATGATTACGTAGAAACATGTATTTAACCAAGTTTTTCATATTTGAACGTACGTAGTTCAAAATTGAGACTAAACATAGAACTTAGCCCCCTTACACACTGCGACTTTTAGCATCGATGCAGTCGCCAAAATTCAGTACATAATTTGACAATTACCAGCTTCTGCATCGCTACTGTATCGATGGTAACGCGCGTTAGCGTCGCGACTGCATCGATGCTAAAAGTAGCGCAGTGTGTAAAGGTTGCCATTTTGCGACTGCATTGATGCTAACGCGCGTGAGCATCGCGACTGCATTGCTGCTAAAAGTTGCAGTGTGTAAAGGGTCTTAGAGAAAACAATTTTCAGTCGGACGGCAGAGTCATTCTCTAGCGGTGCTTTTTTCCATTCCAAATTACGGAAACTTTAAAACCAGTCATGACGGTTCACTCCGCTCCAAGGGTGCGCGGTTTCTGTGGGTTTTCCCGGACAAAAAGGGCCCATTCAAGAGGGTTCAATACAAGGAGCAGCGGAGAGGATGAAAGCGTCATTGAGACACGAGATTGATGACAGCCACGCCCGGCTCTATTCAGTTAAAAGCCGGGGAAATTAAAAGTTTTCTAGTCGCCAACAGTTGCGGTTGTGATGAGTCGGTTTTGCCGAGATATCTTTTTAGCAGGATATATTTTGCTTTGATGTATTTATAATGAGCTTATAGAGAAGTGTGCGTTGAACTTGTGTTTAGGTATTTTCCTTTTGTGAGCCAAACATATATTTTATCTTTATGTATTTAGTTCCTCCATACCCATAACTTAAAAACGAGTAAATTTACAATGAAAAATGCAAGTTCATAATTATTTGTTGTCATAGTATAGAGAATAAGCTATTTACCTTGGTACTAGATACAAAAGTTAGAATCTAATCAAAGCCCATTATTTTTCAAATAAATACTTTTTTATTTTAGATTAGATTTAAAACTTTCCAATATGTTTGAGAACTTTGCGAACGTTTGAAATTTATTTTGTTACAACTGGTTGAATAGCGAGAAAAGAAAACCCTTGGCAAAAACCTCAAGCACTCGACACACACAACGACCAAACAGCGGCGATAAACAAAACGAAATTAAAACCAAACAATTCCAGTTGATTGTTTGCCATCGTATCTAATCAAAGTGACGAGGGCTACCTTAGATGTTTGCTGTAGTCTCTTTTGATTCTTTGGCGATAAAGGCGACAAAATATAATTGAACGCCCCATTTGTTCATAACATTTTTACCACGCTTTTATTAGCTTGGGTTGTACCTATGTATGTATGTATGTAATGGAATCTTTGAGCATTAATTTGACCGATTTCCAGAAGTTTGATTAATTTGAAACTTTGCACACGTATCAAGGACCGATGACTATGCAATAATTTAATAACAGTTTCTCAATATCCTTATAAGGACCGCCAGGATTAATAAATTCTTTCGTGGATCCTCTGTAAGAAGTAAGAAAGATAGAGCTATCGCGTGTCGCATGTCCGCAAATAATTAATTGAAACATCGAACTAAAAAATGAAAAATAAATTATAGTTTAAAAAAACTAAAAAACCACGCTTTTATAGCTAACCGAACTAAAAAGTAGAAAATATTTTTTAATTACAAAGAGTTAGAGAATAATTCAATTCAGAGTAAAGAGCGTGGGGTGCAACATTTAATATATCAAACACCCCACGCTTTTTACTCTGAATTGAATTATTCTATAACTCTTTGTAATTAATTATTAATTTCTACTTTTAAGTTCGGTTAGCTATAAAAGCGTTTTTTTTAGTTTTTTTAAACTATAATTTTTCAAAGTATATTAAAGTTAATGTTATTATGTAACCAAAAGCGCAAACGAAACGTCAAAAAATGGTATAGATATTTTTTAACACGATACTAAAGACGACATGGTAGACAAATCAAATTTAAGTAAGATTATTTTTATTGTTGCAGGTATCGGCACCGTTTTGAAGGATATCGGGATCATCGTCATCTTGGCACTTCTTAACATGACTGATTGTGACCTTGTTACTGACACCCCTAAATCGGTCTACCAGAAAGCCAGTCCCAATGACATTCCCGAACCAGAACTGTTACCGGTACTCCACGGAAACGACACAAGATGTAGAATATCTGAATACTTGTGCGCAAGTAAAAAATGTATACCGATAAACAGATTCTGTGATGGCACCAACGACTGTGGAGACTCTTCGGACGAACCCAGACATTGCACACGTGAGTACATTTTGCATATTTCATAAATTCACGTCTGTGAAAAATCTGCGTTCGTACCTGTGAAGTTGGTGAAGAATTGGAATTTTACTCTCGGAAAATGGATCGAAGTTTAAAAGGAACGTATTTGGTATTAGAGTCCTTACTCAATCTCATTCGTTGCAGAATAATGATTTTGATCGAATCATATATTTTCATTTTGTTATAAAACAGTTATAGTCGGCAAAAGGTTGGTAAGAACTCGTTTGTTTTTAAGCTAATTTGATTATAAATTTATTGTAACCGTGGCACTTAAGGTGAGGTTTCTGCACAGCAATGGGATGTTTACAGGCTATATAAAGGCTAAAAAAGATCTATCCGCCCCTAACGGGAACAGCACCGTATCAACTCAAGGCGTTCAGTATTTTTAGCACCAAAATTCCATACTTTAATGGACATCTATCTACTTCGTAGCGTTACCACTTCGGATCGAGATCAACTCGGGACTTAATCTTGACCAGCGGCGCATGCGTTGTAACGCTTACGCCTAGTCGCCCGATGATTGTCAAATATCCGCCCACACTGTCAAACGGGCTGTCATTTACGAAGAAGAATTGTCATAAGTTGTGGCAAACGCGATCTTAAAGCAACAAAGCGTTTGCTATCCGTTGCAGATCTCATACCGAGGCGTTGCTGATACAATACGGAGCTATTCTCGTTACGGGTGGATAGATATGCTTAGATTTAACTGTTCTTTTTACGTTAATTCATAGGTCAGTCCGTGTGAATTATCCTCAAACTTTTCCAACAATAACAAAGGACCACTTTTATAATATTTCATGTAACATTTCGGATCCCATTGGAAGGGGAGGCATAACTCTTCCAGTTTCATAATCTTTTTCTCGTATAAAATCCTATATCAGGTGGCAACAGCTGCGGGCAAGGTAGGGTATTCCATTTTAGTAAGGCACACATATATTGCGTTACTGCATATATATGATCGTATGTAAGTAGGCGTATGAATAGAACCCATTTCATTACTGTTTGAAGTGAAATGTTAACTTGCTCAAATTACGAAGTAGTAGAACGTTGACTTTCTAAGGTTAGATTGTGAAGGGTATGATGACTGACTCTGAAGTGTGAACTAATTGAAGACACATAAAACGTCTGGTACTTCTGATGCCGAAATAAAACATGACGTCATTATGAACGATTGCTGTAATCACCTTTTTAGCTTTAAAACTCGAGAAAATATTGTAGTATGAATAGAAAATTTTAGTTTTATAATGTATCTTAAAAAGTTATGGCTAGAAGTACCATAGAAGAAAATATGTCATAGTTGATACTAAAGTTTTTGTTTTTATAGAGTTTTGTCCGTAAACAATCTTATTAATATAAAATGCACTTGAAAAAAGCAACTGTGTCAGACGAGGAATCGAACCCCGTGTCTTATGCTATCCGGGTGTATGCATATGCCACTCGGTCACCGACACATTGGCAAGCCTGTTGAATTTTGCAAGTGTTTTCTTCAACGCGTATGCTGCGTGACCTCATCAATGTTGCGAGATTTATCGTTTATATTATTAAGTTGGACACTATAAAATCAAAAATATAATTACAAATTTGCTTCCATGGTGATCGATTGTAAAATATTTGTGAAAATGTTTCTTTCGGATATTGAGAGAGCAATCTCGCAACATTGATGAGGTCACGCAGCCTACGCGTTAAAGAAAGCACTTGCAAAATTCAACAGGCTTGCCAATGTGTCGGTGGCCGAGTAGCACAGGCATACGCCCGGATAGCGTAAGACACGAGGTTCGATTCCTTGTCTGACACAGTTGCTTTTTTGAAGAGCATTTTATGTCATTGTTGAGTTAAATTAGGAAAAACACTAAGTCAAACACTAAGTTTTGTAGCTCATAAAATCCAATATTATGCCGTCAGAAATGAAAAGGTAGATGATGACACGAAGAGATTTAGGTCAGAGCAAGTCATACTAATGGAAGTATATTTGAACACTGACAATTCGTTCATTTAATATGCACAAGTTTAGATTGTCTTCCATCCAAAGAAGCGGAATGGCGCCGTTTCGCTGGCCAGTCTCGCTTCCAGTCTAAAACTTCCCTCCACATTTTGTTGAGAGCCTGCACAGGAAAGTTTTTGTGAACAGCTGAAAAAAGCGCTTGAAAGCAAAATGGCGTATGCTTAGCTATGGCCACTTAGTTGATGACGGATGATTTTGACAGTCCCTAGTGGCGGAACTTCTAAGCGCAAATTTAGCCTAGATACAATTTGTGCCAATGCTCGTTAGCACTACATAGTGTTAGCTAAGCGCTTTTTCTGTCCGAAAACAAGTCTCAGTCTGTTTTTCGGAGCGTAAACTCGCGATCGTATGATGAGGATTTATTACAGTTTTTGACGTAAGCTCTCCGCCGCTTTTGATAATAATAAGTCGACCTAGTAGTCTTGGATCTAAAGAAGATTTAATATCAAGTTTTTTTGTACACTGCAAATATTAGCCTTAAATGTGCTTCATTTATCGAAAAACAAACATACATCTATAGACATAAATCTATGCCTAGGCTTTGGGTTGAGATAGGTTTGAATGACAGGTGTGGAAAAATGCTTAAGACAAATGCCCAGGGCGCTAACTCGTGGCTTACTCCTCACTAATGGTACCGGTGAACTCCCTCAGGTTTTAGTGGGTATACCCACTGTATCTGGGCCTGAGCCCTACATAACCTACTGGCGGCCCCAAAAGCCCACTTACGCAGGTCAGATAAAACCCGCACAGTGTCAACTCTCAACAGCATAATGTTTTGAGTTATAAATTGGACACCAATCACATACATTGCCCTGATCCCAAATTAAGTAGCTAATGTGTTATGCGAATCAGATACAACGGTGGTACCACAACACCCAGACCTGACACAATATATGTATATTTCAATATAGACCCGACCGGGAATCGAAACCGGGACCTCAGAGCGGCGACGCCTTGAAACCAGCGTGCTTAGCCTCTACACCACGGAGGTCGTTGAGTCCGTGTTATGTCAATCATAACTCTTAACTAAGCAATTAAATGAACGATTCCAAAGTGTACTTTACTGATCATTAAACAATGTGTAGGACACTATTAAAATGCTCTGGCAATGTGTCTTTCCAATCTTGCTCTTATTAAAGCAATCCTGTCGTATGCTTCCGGCATTTAACCTATCGCGTACCAGCAAGCCTCGGTTCGATCGCAAGAGTAATGCTCTTGACTGCGGCGCTTATTGGACGTTCTGCAGATTTATCCGTCTTACCTTTCCACCCAAATGCCTTAATAGAATGTCATTGCCATTTTTGGTAACGTAATGTGTAGGTATGGACAAGTATTTCAGTAGGAAATATAGTAGTTATTGTACCCTGAGCGATAGACATATATGTTTTTAAACACATTATACACATTGCGGAGGAGTTTTTTTTATGGAGTGAAAAATCTGTAAGAAGTTGTTAAATAAATATTTTTCTACACTAAAAACTTTTATCTAAAAGGGTGATGAGAAAATAATATTGTATTTAGAGTACCTACGAGATGCGCATAGTAAAGCGTATATAATAAAACCGAATACTAATCCTTAGATATTCAGGTAAAAACACCACAGACTTGCGTGTTTGTTGCCGAATGAGAACAGAGCACGTATAATTGAGTTTGCGAATGCAACAACACGAATTCAACCTCTATACAATTCCACGATCATTTTAACAAATTGGATTTCATTTTTATTTTTTCAGACAAAGCTAATCTCATTTTTATGGAAATAAAAAATCTGCAATTTTGTTTTAATTCAGTTAATGTTTTGAAAACGTTATTCAAAGAATATCATCATATAATTTCCAACAAAAAGTATTTTTACTGGTGGGTATCTAGGCGCTATTTTTTATTTAAAAATCAAAACACTCAACGAAGGAGATTATTGCAATTTCTACAAACATACCTAATTTTTTCTCGACCATTGACGATTTTAGTAAATTTGTGATGCAATAATATGGTTGATCGGAAGTATCATAAGTTGATTTAGAACGCAACGCTTTTCGCAATACTTTCCCATACCCCCGAGATCGCCATAGAATTGCGACTCATCGTTCCGCACGATAATTGAGTTTAGAAATGCGACGACACGACTTCGCCCCAATTCGATTCCGCGCCCATTTCTGGGAGTGAATTTGTTCAGAGATCACTGCGCTTCGGGGACAATGGGTTAAAATTATTACGTTAGGAAGGTTCAAGTATACCCATGTGAGCCCTTGAATGTATCGTGTTTTCTTGATTACATGTTTTATGTAGGGACTAAAGTATATTGTCACGGGATAGTTTATACAGAACCTTATCTCAATATTGAAATTAGGATTAGTAGTGTCAATTTGACACTAGTCTATTGACGTTTGATTATTGTTTTTTTTTTGCTTTAAAATGTTATATTTCTAATAACACGCTTTATAAGAGCACTTTTCACATGAAGCACGAATTTAAAAAGAAAAAAAAACAGAATTGTTAAGAAATGAAGACTACTAACATTGTAAATTGTCTACGAAACTGGAATTGCATGTGCTGTCAATAGTGAGAAAGTAGATGTACGTACAGGTCAAACTAATTTCAACTTTGCCCATCAGTTACGTGTTTGCGTAGAAACTTCCAAGTTGATCCATTTCTTAAGTTTGGTTTTACGCTATATGAAGTACAATGTGGCGTTAGTTAAAGAGTACTGAAAAAATCGTTTTAAAAATTTACGAGTAGATATAAATTAGTTCATTTGTTTACACAAACGAGATAGTGCGTCTTGAAAATTTTAGTTTTTTTGTTCTTTCCTATTTTCATCCTATTTTGTATTTTGAACCTGTTTAAATTATAATATACGCATCAAAAAAGTCTTAGTCTTGAAAATTATATGTGTTCAAATTTCAATTTTACAATGTGTTTTTGCATTAAATACTTCATATTTTCTTATTTATATTATTTTTAACACTTTTTTTGATATCTAAGAACTTTTATTTAATAATCTCAATTAACAGTAAATAAGAGTAAGTACTATATGTACACAGTACAAAATAAGATGCCAAATCAGTAAAATTAAACCAAAACTATTTTTTTGTACAAAAATTGCAGAAATTATTACAAAGCATGGCCTCATTTGTTATTGAGAACTTGCTGGCCCCGATTATTAATATAATCGATGAGACTGTTAATGTTATCCTGCGGAAATTGCTCCCAACGAAATTTTAGTAAGTTCATCAGTTGTCCGGTTGTTGTCACTCCATCCAAGTCCTTTGCAACACATCTCTGGAGCATGTCCCATGCATGCTCGATGGAGTTGAGGTTTGGAGATTGCGCAAGCCAAGGCAATTCCAGGATGTTTTGCCTAGTACTCCCGTGTATGCAAAGCTGTATACGAACGCGCATTGTCATGAATCAACGTGAAACGGAGCCAAACATTTGTGCGAATAGACGGACATTAGGCCTTAGAACATCCTTAATGCAATTTACAGCGGTTTTATATTACCATTTACAAAATCGAGCTCATTTCGTCTTTATTTTCATAATACCCGACCATACCATAACTGTTCAGCCGTTGTATGGATGCACTTCTTGAACGCATCTCAGTCGTTTAGTATTTCCAGGACGACGGTACACTCTTACCCTTCGTAGTATCAGGCTTGAGCCCAAATCGAGACTTGGTCCATGTAATGTGTTCCCTACACCATTTATTACGACGAACGCGATTCCCGTGACGTATCAGTGGGCACCTAATTGGCTGTCGTGCTCGTAGGTAATACTCATGTTGTCGACATCATACAGTTTGGCAGCTAACAATAACAACTTGAATTTTGTAGCCTCAATTAAACCTATCCCTCGAGCGGTTAACATCGGCTGGCGTCTTGCAGATGCAAAGAAAACGCTATACAATTCAAATAAATGCATTCGCTATTCAATTTGTGAAAAAAAAAACAAATGATACTCTATTTTTATATAACCAGCCAGTCTGTCCTCTAAATCAAAAGAGTTTACATAGGTATTACCTACTTGGTTAGAAATAAATATAAATAAACAAATACATATGGACACCAATTACATACATTGGTCTGATCCCAAAGTAGGTATCTAATGCACTTGTGTTATGGATGTCAGATACAACGGTGGTACCAGTTGTGTGAGTATTGACTCAGACCCGAGACAATATAGCAAATTTTGATTTCTATATTGACCGGACCGGGAATCGAACCCGGACCTCTGAGCGACAACCAGTGGGTCGCCTGAAACCCAGCGTGCCTAGCCACTACACAACAGAGGTCGTCAAAATGATTTAATAATTGATTAATAATTTGAAATAGTATGAGTTACGCAGATAATATAATACTACTAGTGTAGCTTTGATTTTTTTGATGTGTGTATGTCTGCTATGTTTTATAATTATTGTTTTGCATACAGCTAAACTGAAAAAATGATAATTAAATGCTCTTGTTTATACTAAGTACGTATCAAATACATACCAATAGCAAAACTTGATAACAAAATTATCGGACAGTCTATAAAGGGAACGTTAGGTTATACATTGTGCTTATGAACTTCGTTTGCTTTTGTAAATATTTCGGCTGTTTCGACAAACCATCGGATTTTTATTTATCAATTCAATCCAATTTAGATCCGGAAAAACCTGCATGTTAGGTTGCTCTCAGGTTAAAAATTTCAGTACCAAAAGTTAACACAAACTTACTTACTAGGGTGAATCAGCGACCCAAAGTGAGTCTTGGCCTCCGACACCAGATCTCGCCATGCATTTCGGTCTTGCAAAAGTTCTTGCTAGTCGCTATGGGCGAGGTTGAGCAGGTACGTAGCAGGCAGCTAGGACGTTTTTCCAGTGGTACCTAGGACGTCCAACCGGGCGTCTCCCATTTGTTCGTCCCAGGTACGCTCTTCACGGCACGATCCTCTTCCGTCCTCTCTAAGTGTCCAAGCCATCGAAACCTAGCTGTTTTAGTCTCTCCAATAATGTTAGGTTCGGACACTAGGTCTTCAATCTTCGTGTTCTTCCTGACTCTCAACCAATGTTTTTCAAATATTTTTTAATATTTTAGATTAAGCTTTGTATTTGTAGGCTTCTAAATTATTACCAGTAGTAGAACGATTTTTATTATAGTTATTGTAAAATCAATTTTACGGAGCCAATGAGCAGTTTTTAGACGTTTATGTCATCGAGAGATGACGCTAGGGTCACTTTAGGAAATATGTTTTTAATCATTATCTTAAAAAGTTTAGCAGAGGGTAAACGTAAATAACAAACAGTAAAACAATATTAATGTACCAGGAGTAAGTTAAGGACTTACTATGACAAAAATAAGTATCTTAGTTAGTCCAAAGGCCATTAACGCAATGTTATTTAATATTTTGTGTATGGTTTTCCGCCAACGTGAAAAAAGTGTTCCTAAAGCTATCCCAATGCAATCTAGTAAGTGCTATAAGTGTGAGAGTGATGGGAGAAAACAACTCATTGGATGGTTCGAATCGATTAAACTCTAGTTTTAATATTAATTTTATATATTTAATAAAAGCCTTATTTAAATTTAATACTTTGGTTTTGTAGACTATCTTTACGAAATTTTAATAAAAAATTTTTGTTACGAGCACGTGAAGGCTATTAAATTTCATTTTCTTACAACAACCTGTTATATTTTATAAATGTGTATTTATGATCGTTATTAAATAGTTGTATTTATTAATATATATGTAGATATTTTTATTTTACTTCAGTGAATTGTCTTTATTTTTTTCACAAAAGGTATTTTGTGCAAAAATGTTGAAAATGAATGAATGATGCTCAAAATGAGCTTGTAGAGCTTGAAGGGGTACCTTCCAGCTCTATAAGCTCATCATTTATTCACCCAAAGGTTGTCTGGAAGAGATCGCTTACAGCGATAAGACCGCTTAAATGGTAAATTTACCTACATACTCTAAACGAATTTGTTTTTAACCTATGTGATGTGCAGTTAAGAGTTATCTTACCTTAGAATCAAGAAAATGACTGAGTGTGACTGATTGCAAGCAAGCTTCTCCTGCCTTATCGGGGAGGTAACATAAATATTCTTGTTCTTTGAGGTGTGAAAAGCTCTATATCAAAGCTGAAGTTAAGTCATATAATATTTGTTACTGGGAACCACAATATAAATTGAATAGCTGACTCAAGATTTTACAATTTCTTGGTTTCCTATTAATCTTTGTGGAACACTATCACAATTTCATACATGGAAAATAACACAGAGCTCTACCAAGATTCACATCCTTTTTCCAAGCGTGTGGTAGTCTGGACCAGTTTTACCTGTCGATCACTTTCGTGATTTTTTGATTAAGAAGAATTTTTGAATACAAACAGACAATTTATCAATGGTATTGATTATAATTATTAATGGCTGAATGGTATGTCCCCATAAAGGATAGTTGATGCAGCAGAAAATCAGAATACTGAGCTGTAACAAACTTATCGAGGCGAAATGTCAAACACTGCTTCAGACTACAGCCGCTGGTATAACTCAAATGGAGTGTTATTAAATTTGAACCAAGATATGAACTAGGTAAGATACTCTTCCTCAGGTACAATATGGGCTCCTAATAGCCTAAGTAAGGTATAATGAGATCACGTGGCTCGGCAATTTGGCCCACCCCGCTCACTAATTTACGCTGAGGTGAGAGGAACTAAGAGCCTTCACACACAGTTTTTTATTTATTAGTTTATCTTTATACTACATAAAATAAAGTCGTGTTAGTTTCGAGAACGGGTGGATCGATTTTCATGATTTTTGTATTGTATGAACCGTCGGACCGGGGCAAAACGAAGCTGTGACCAACTTTTACGGCACTGCCATTTGTAAAATTATCAGCGGACTTAATGTCTTAGAGAACATTCTTTATCAGCTAACCGCAATTATAATCAGTGGCGGAACATTAAAAATTTACATCTTTTTCTGGACGGAGCGAACGCGCGGCGTGGAAGTTGCGGACGAGCAACGTTTTCATTACTTTTTAAAGGCAAAAAAGTTCCGTACTAGAAGCGTGTTCGGTGCGTAATCGCGGCGCGTCTGCTTGCGCAACCACTCCGCATAGCACACGCTCGCAATCCGCCATTGTGATAAGGCTATAATTCACGGTAAGGTGAGAGGAACTTCAAATGAACTAATAAACTTCAAAGCCCTTTCCGTGATTTTGGCAGGTGCAATTATAGGGGTTTTAATTTAAATTAAGGACGGCTAGTTTGTGGGATAGTTAACGCGCATTTGCGTTATTTATTGTTTCGGATCGGGTTTCTGATGCAAATAAGTAAGTGTAACAGTTTTATGAAGTACATTTTCTGTAACTTTCTCAATGATTTAACTAATGGGTATAGGTGGATAACCGATATTTGGTTTTGATCAAGTAGATATTAGTTTTTTTTCTTTAGGTTATCATGAAAACTGTTTTGCCAAAACAAAAATAGATTTTTTGTGTTTGTTTTCCGTTTTGACATTTGAGCTGAGCTGAGTATTTAGGCATGACTTTATGATGTATACTACAAAGATATAACATATCAAACACAAGCTAAATTATCAGAAAACATCTCGTAGCTTTTCCTGTACCTCCTTAATATCCGTGTAATATCATTAACCTTTTAACCCCGTCATACCTTTTTGTGCGTTCTCATTTCTCCATCTCTTTGATGCTTGCTAAACGAAATTACCCGAGCGTTTGTGTAATGGCAAAATGAGTACCTGCCATACCGAGTTTCTTTGTCTGGAAACACTTGGTTGTCATGGACTACTCCGATAGATAGATAACGCTTTTTAACTTGAGCAAACTCACTTTACAATTTAAGTGATTATGGCAATTCCCCACTTTGATTTAATCCTTTGCAAGTACCTCAGTTTGTATAGAAAACACGCGTGGCACAAGAATAAACTTTAATTGCATTTCAGAGTAACAGCGAGACTAATCGCAGCTTTATTTACTTATTAGACTATTAACCTTTTTACTTTACTTATATAAAAATAAAAACTGCCTACCCTGTAACTGTCTGTGTTGGTGGTAAAAACGCACCCCGCGGATTCAATCCAGCATTATTAAGTTTTAATGACGTCCACCGCAGCCGGCGCAACACAACGGATAATGGCCGTTACGACCCTCGTAATAAGATAAATAACCGCGCAATCCGCCGCGCGTCTGGATTGTAATCACGGAATATGAATGGAGTTGGAGCTGGTTGGAACGAATCGGAGATGCAGATGTAAGTAAAACAATGCCACGTAACTGGGTTACTGAGAAAAGATGATTCGGTTGCATAACAAATTTTTGTAACAAACAACGATTTGTAGTTAACAGTTTTAAGGAACAAATAAGTATTATTTTAAGTATTTATTAAACGTAGGAATAAATGTATTTTGATTTGAAACATATAAATGTACTTGTGTTATCGAAATCAGATACAGCGGCGTGCACAACACCCAAACCCGAAACAATATAGAAAATTTTGATTTCTGTATTGACCCGACCGGAATCGAACCCGAAATCTCGGAGCATGGTCGCCTTGAAACCCAGCCTGCTGAGCAACTATGCACCACGGTTTGAGTGTTTGAATGTCTTTTAAACTTAAAACTTTGCCTTCAAATTTTAATTACAAATTAGCTATACTACGGGTTGTATTGTGATTAAATAGCAAAACAATATATGATCGAACTCTTTGTTGCAAATGAAGTTTTTAATACATGTGCCATGTATGTACATAATACGCAAGAATGTACGAAAGAGAGTATACGAATAAATAATATTTTATAAAAATTCTTAAGGCAAGATGTTCAAATAAAAGCAGGTCCGCATTTTACATTCTTGACCCGTCTTCTTAAAATAAGAAACCTAGTGAAAATCGCAGTTCAAAAGACGATTTACAACAAATTACAGTCTGGCGGCACATTTCCTAAGTATTCTACTCTACTTTTATACTTTATCTGGTGCACCCAGCGGGGTTTAAAGTATTTGCCGCACTGCACCCAGAGCTGCATTCTTACGACGTGCGATATTTGTTTAATAAGTAAGAGCGAATAACACACTTAAAAATTTACCGTGCTTATTATAAACGCAGTTAGGATTTTTTTTAAGTATTCAGGTACGTACAGATTCGGAATCCTCGCGATGTGAAATATTACGAAGGTCAACAATAGTACATCTAAGACCTTACACACTGCGAGTTTTAGCATCGATACAGTCACGCGTTTTGAAAACGCTCTTCAGTTTCGCGAATCACGCAATGAACAGATTTAATTTAGCATTGTTGCTAGCAAACGTTAGTATCGATGCAGTTGCCAAAATTCAGTACATATTTGTCAATTTCCTACGACTGTATCGATGCTAAAAGTAGCGCAGTGTGTAATGGTTGTCATTATGCGACTGCAGCGATGCTAACGTGCGTTAGCATCGCGACTGCATGGCTACTGAAAGTCGTAGTGTGTAAAGGGTCTCAGACTCCTTGCACACTGCGACTTTTAGCATCGATGCAGTCACGCGTTTTGAAAACGCGCTTCAGCTACGAGTCACGCAATGAACAGATTTGATTTAGCATCGATGCTAATGCGCGTTAGTATCGCAACTGCATCGCTGCTAAAAGTCGCAGAGTGTAAAGGGTCTAAATATTAAAGAGTCAAATGTGCTATTGTTAACCTTAGGATTATTTCACCGGTCACATTTTACGTAAAACTATAGGTAATTAATTAGATAACTGGGTTTTAAATGAACGGTTGCCTTTTCGACTCAAGTAGCCTGCTTTTGGTTTGTTATTTAATGTAATTTAATAACGTTGATGTAATTATTTGCGTCTAGTAAATTTATTTTCTTCCTTTCTTTCTTAAATAAGGTAAAACTTTTCAACACATACGTAGGGAGCCCCTTAGTTATCATCGTATACGAAAACCTCCTTTAATTAATGCACTGAAATTACCTAACCCACAAAGCCGCTGATCGCATATAGGTAATTGCGATTAGCAACAGTCAGTAAACCAAAGTTTCAATAAAACTTTGTCAGTATTTGACGTGAGACGATCCTCTCCGCGATTACCCACTATGTAAGACAATCGCACTGAACGTTAAGCGATAAAGTTTGCAAACGCAAATTAATCTAGGGTAACTGTTCCAGTTTCCATTACAGGCGAGTAGTGGCTTAACGAGCGCAATTCCAATATGCTGACACAGTGGCGGTTGAGTACAGAATATACATTCTTGTATTAAATCTCTTCTCTTAATATACAAAATTCTCGTGTCACAGTTTTCGTTGCCATACTCCTCCGAAACGGCTTGACCGATTTTAATGAAATGTTTGTGCTTATCCGGTATCTATGAGAATCGACCAACATCTATTTTTCATCCTCCTAAATGTTAGGGGTAGTCCGGCCCAAAATTTTAATTTTTATTTTCTAGACAAAAATTTTAATTTCAATTTTTTTATGATACAACATACAAAAATGCATACAATCCTCAATTTTCACCCTTCTACGATCAACCCTTATTTTTTAATAGCCATTTTAGTTATTTAAGGGCGAAACAAAATTCGCTGGGAAAGCTTAACTTTAAAATTACGGGGCTCGGCGGGACGGGGCTGGGGCGGGACGGGGCTGGGGGCGAAACAAAGTTCGCTGGGTCCGCTAGTAATAATATAAATATTGGACACCAATCACATACATTGCTCTGATCCCAAAGTAAGTAACCAATGCACACACCAGACCCGAGACAATATAGAAAATATCGTTTTCTACATTGATCCGACCGGGAATCGAACCCGGAACCTCACGAGATGGCAACGCTTGGAACCAGCGTGCTAGCCACTCGAACACGAAGGTCGTCAGCGTGCTAGCCACGCGGGCGCGGAGGTCGTCAAATAAATAAATGTAAATAAACTTTATTCAACTCACAAGTGATTACATTATTTAGGTTGGTACGACGTCTTTTAAGTTTATAGAATAACTTGTATCAGAAGTGTACCCTCTTCTCTCGGTGGTATTTTCAACACTTGAATTTGAATTATTACACAATGATTTGCAAGACTTGCATTCTTAGGTCCATGGCAAACAAAAAAAATAACAATAAAAATGTGTGTGTGTGTGTGTGTGTGTGTGTGTGTGTGTGTGTGTGTGTGTGTGTGTGTGTGTGTGTGTGTGTGTGTGTGTGTGTGTGTGTGTGTGTGTGTGTGCATGTGGTTGCTTGATCGAATATGTGTTTGTATATTAAACATTAACTTGCGAATCATACGATTTTTTCTGTATTTTCTTATGAAAAAGATTTAAGGTTTTTTTGCATTCTCTTAAAGATGTACGTATTATGTACGTTCACCCTTTTTATTTTATTGAAAAGTAGTAGAGTAGCTACAGAAATCTCTATCAAGTCAGCCAACAACTCTCTTTAGATGATATAATACCGTATGGAATAAAGTTGAAAAATAAACTACATCTAACTTTACCATTACTTTCGTGTAAATACATACTTATTGGCAAAAGCTAACATAAGAAAAAAGTATAGCACTAAAATTCACGTGAGTCTTCTGTTTTTTTTTTTTTGATTATGCCAAGTCACATCTAATAACAGAAAACTGCTATAACAAGTACTTTTAAGTCTTGTAATTTAAATTCAATGTTGTCTAAATTAAATTTTTTTTTTATTTTTATTAAATAAAAACTTTTTAATGAAATATATACGCATTCAATGCGTTTGAAAATATTTTTAGTATAGGATCGCTCCATAACATCAAAAATATGACCTCCAGAAATAACGAATTGATATTGAAGTTCAAAATTGAAATGCTGACTTTGCTCAACCTATTTGAGACGCCTGCCAAATGGCTGACTATTGCTTAAGCCTGGACAGTGAAAGGGCGAAGTTGGCTGACGGCCTAACACTAAAATGCGCACAGTGGGTCACGGTCTTAACTCTCAATGGGAGACCAGGGGACCTATTCTCTTTACTAAAATATGGGACATTTCCTTTCATATCAGACTTAATTATCATGAAAGGATTTTGACCAAAACTCTATAGAAACTCAGCCCACTTTCCGTCTGCATGCGTCTTTACAAAATGTTCGGATAAAATATATAGATATTTGAAAGAATACTGACAAAAAATATTTTTGAAAAATAATAAGGTGTTTACGAGGAATTCAATGGCAGATTAGACAATTTAAGGTTAAGTTTTGTAATTGCCGAGTTATTGCACCTCACCTACATTAATTTTGATACATTCAGAAGGTGCAATTATAATTCAAACAAGATTTTTGAAATATAAACAACAAAGACGCAATTTGGGCTCGGCTTTGGTCAATATCCTTTCTCTGAATGTGTTTTGACGACCTCCGTGGTCGAGTGGCTAGCACGCTGGTTTCAAGCGTCGCCATCTCGTGAGGTTCCGGGTTCTATTTCCGGTCGGATCAATATAGAAAACGATCTTTTCTATATTGTCTCGGGTTTGAGTATTGTGGTACTACTTGATTTCTATAACACAAGTGCATTGGCTTCTTACTTTGGGATCAGACCAATGTATGTGATTGGTGTCCAATATTTATTTATTTATATGAATTACGTTCGGAAATTAGGTAGGTAGGTAGATTTAATAAGTGAATAACAGGAAAAAGTTGCACAAAGTGCAGGTTGTAGAATATGTAAAATAATTTATATGTAAGCCATGAAGATAAAAGCTGAGATCAAAGTCACATTCCTAATACTTTATAAGCGATAAGTAAGCAAAAGTAAAATCCATAAGACAAAAATCGGAATATTAATTTACGTACTCAATCGCTACTTTAACAGACGGAAAATACGAGAATAGGTAATCTGGCCTTAACAATCAAGTAACAAACTCCCTCAGCAATTACATAGCGCATTCAAAATTACAGCGAAAGTGGACACAGTACTATAGAACTTTGATTGTTCGCAGTAAATAGACACATACATTGTACAAGTCTGAAACTGAAACTTCTCAGTCGTAAATACGGCGCTAAATACGACGAAAACAGTTACAGTTACCTTATACATTTTAGGCGTAAGATATAAGCAGATATTTTCTAGAAGGTACTTGTTTATCAGAAACTTTATCTGCGATGAAACAGCGAGCTCGTTTACAGTGCACCAATTAAGGTCCGGATAAATGCAATTTCAGACTGTAATGATTATTGCCTGTTTAAATAGTTCAGAGTTTGAAACTGACCAGCTATCTAATTAGTGATAAGCAAAGCTCGAAATTATGTGGCCACCTATTTTGACTAATGGCCCATAGTTTAGCATTGGACATAAGTCCATAAACGAAGTTGACGATGGTAAAAGGCACGGTTTTTTATTTGATGTTAAATAGGTGTACTTTTTTATTTATGGCTGTTGGGACAGAAAAGATCTAGATTGTAGACCCTTCGACCAAAGACACGGCGTAGGAATAGGAAGTCCACCGACAAGATGGAAAGACGACCTTATAAAGATCGCAGAACCAAACAAAGACCGCTAGTGATCGGTCGCTGTAGAAAACTCTAGAGGGAAGCTTACATTCAGCAGTAGACGCCCTTTTACTGATAATGATGATGATGACCTACTTCCATACCTATGTAAAAATATAACCCATCCTACGTGAAGCATTCGAATAAAAAAATCACCCTAAATCTTATCACCCTTAATCTTCGCTGCTCGTATCATCTGTATGCTGATGACTTGCAATTGTATGTGCAAAGTGAAATTGCAGAACTACCTGCTGCAATTCATCTTATGAACGAAAATTTAAATTATATTTCATCGTGGTCACAAAACTTCGGAATCTCTGTCAATCCTACTAAGTGTCAGGCCATTATTGTGGGTAGTCCGGGACTTGTTTCTAGGTTTAATGTCATGGATCTGGACCCAATAGTGTTTGAAGGTACCACTATACCTTACTCTACTAGTGTCAAGAACTTGGGCCTAACTATGGACACTACGCTTAGCTGGTCTGTTCACATAGCTGAGGTCAGCCGTAAGGTGATTGTCTGTCTGAGAAGTCTCTACCGCTTAAAATTCTTTCTCCCATTTAAGACGAAGCTTCTGCTTATGCAAACTCTTGTCATCCCTATCATAGACTACGCAGACTCTTGCTGCACTAATCTTATTGAAGCCCTTATCGACAAGCTTGAACGTCTCCTCAACAATTGCATCAGGTTCATCTTCGGCCTCCGTAAATATGACCATGTCTCCAGTTTTAGAGCACAGCTTAACTGGCTCCCTATCCGTCAACGTAGAGACTCTCGAATCCTTTGCATTTTACGTGCTATTCTTAATAACCCCTCGTCGCCTTCTTATCTTAAAGATATGCTCCCGTTTTTATGCCAAACTCACGATCGGTCTCTCCGTTCCTCCGACAATCTCCGGCTAGGCACGCTGGCACACCGCTCCACGTACGTCTCCAAGTCATTTTCAGTGACGGCAACACGACTGTGGAATTCTCTTCCTTTGGATGTCAGGAGGGCCGAGTCGAAGGTATCATTAAAGAGGAAAGTCCGACAATTTCTTAAAGAATAGATAATTGCAAAATAATATTTATTTATTATGTGTATTATTTATGTATATTTTTTATATATTATTGTATTTATTTTGTGTAAGTTTAAGTATATTTATTGAATATAAAATAATTTACAGTTATTAAAGTACGTTTATTTGTTACTATTAATATTATTCAATTGTTACTATTTGGTTGTTTTTCCCAAAATTTCTTTTCGCTACACCCATTGCCATCTCTCTGCATGACCTAAAGGTTTGACTGGCAGAGAATGCTTTTAGCATTAAGTCCACCTTTGTACACTATGATTTGTGCAATAAAGTCTTTAAATAAATAAATAAAAATCGAAAGGCAAATGATAGATTTAAGTAATTTTGTAAAGACAAATGATAGATTTTGGAAATTGGTTAACTTTAATTTCAGTTTTTGAAAAACAAATCTAGAATAGTACTCAGTATCCTAAATGTACATGTTGGTATTTAGACTAGATTTAATTTGGTGACTAATAAAATACTGGGTGTCGCCTGTAGTCGGAGCAAAACTTTAAAATATAGGCCGTTTAAGTAGCCAGTAATCAATTCCAAATGGTTTTAATCATTAAAAAATTTCAAGCAAATGCGTCCTAAGTCATAAAACTTGTCGTTGTCATTTACTACAACGAGTTAGCGATTTTGATATACTATAGATCATATATTGGGGATTATAACTATGGATTACTATATCTCGGAGTTAAAGCATTTTAGGGCACTATGACCAGGTCAAGGTAACTAAGTATACACTATAGAATCATTGCACACGCTCTATACAAAGCTATTAATGTAATTAAACCTGCCTCTGAAAAGATATTAGCTAAAGTTTAAGTGCGCGTTATTAAACGCCTATCTTTATTTACGACTTGAAGGATATTACGAGATATCCGAGACTAACTAATGAAACACGGGAACTACTTCCACCTGTTGAGTTTGAAATTAAATTTAGTTATTACTTTCACACATTTACGGCGTCTGTTGACTGAATGGATGGCAGTTATTTTCATTAAGGACGTTAAAGTTTTATTACTGTTTAAAGGAATACATATAAGTGAGGATGATATAGATGGATTATAACACGTGTAGGTACGAGTGCTCTGCCTTTTCGCAGTTTTTTTTAGTCGAATAGCACTTTCCAACTAACGTTCCAAAGAAATTTATTTCACTGAATAATCGCTAGCGAACTCAATACATAAAATTTGTTTAATTTCCTAACCTCGCAGTTACCAACTGAACGTTTGGTATGTTTTATTAATGTCACTTTTCAAAATTCCATCTTTCAAGTAGCAGAATATATTAGTTTGCGTAATACTCATTTAGTTATTTATTGTTCCCCAAATATTTCATAAGGAAGGGTTAAATAAAATCCGTAGTCTAAAACAAAATACAGCAAAGCTAGGTCGCCAGTATTAGAATAAAACTTAATTTAATTTTTATTTAAAGAGAAAAAATATATTTTTCTTTTAGCAACTAGAAGGAAATCTAATAAAATACTCTTGTTGTTTTTTATATATATTAATATGCTTCAGACAACACACCAATTGTCGTGGTTTCGAAGTAAGGAATTTTCATACTTGTATTACGAATACCAGACAACGACTCTGATGGGGGCGATCCTATAAATAATTAAATACGTAATAAACATCAATGACTTAGGTACAAATGTTCGTGCTCATCACACAAATATTTTCCTCTTGCGGGATTCGACCCCGCGACGGCGGCGTTATAGTCAGGAGCGCTAACCAATACACCAAACGCGTCGTCAAATTTGTTTTAAAAGCAGTATACATAAACCTTTTTTACGAAACGTTATTCGTCTAAAGGTTGTGTGGCCTAGTGATTTGCAATTCGACAAATTTATAAATGTTCCAAACGTTCAACAATCGGCGTGACAATAATTCTACCAAATGAAACGTTGACATATAAAAAATTTGATATTGTTCGTTGTCAAAGTGAAACATTTGCGAAACGTTGGTTCGTAAGTGAAATTTGACCAACGAATTTCCTGCAAAAAGGCAGAATACCGAAAGATAAGGGTGAGATTTCATGTCAAACGTACAACACACAGAGGTGTCATAATATTTGCGGATATAGAAACTATAAAGAAACTATATTCTGACATAATAATTAGAAATGAAAAGTCACCAGACTATTTAAACACGTGGAGTTTGCGAATTTTGTCGTCCTGTCGTCGAACGTTTTTGGTACGGACGCCGCACTGTTACTGCTCCATGCACTTTATTTGACGACCTCCGTGGTTAAGTGGCTAGCACGCTGGTTCCAAGCGTCGCCATCTCGTGAGGTTCCGGGTTCGATTCCCGGTCGGGTCAATGTAGAAAACTATCTTTTCTATATTGTCACGGGTCTAGGTGTTGTGGTACCACCGTTGTGTCTGATTTCCATAACACAAGTGCATTGGCTACTTACTTTGGGATCAGTGTATATATTTATTTATTTATTATTATTATTAAGTATATGGAAACAAATTCCCGTCCGTGTGCCATACGACAAACGCACCGCTTCGACACTGCTGTGGTCCAACACGAAACCTCTAAATTGAAGGCACATTAATGGTCACGTAGTATTGGGTCCCCTAGTACATTTGCAACACAAAGCTGTATTCTGGGTTAATGATGTAGGTAGAGTTCATCTCGGTTTGGAACAGCTCATTCACAAACAGACAGTGGTGGTATTCTGCTCCGCTCTCGAGGTAGGTTTGAGATATAATAAGGATGATGATGATAGAAGAGCTACTCCCACGTCACCTAGGGTTGCAACATTAGAACGGTAGGTAGATGGTGTAGGCCTATCAGTATAAAGACATGAAAGTACAGTCAACAGCACATCAGGTTATCCACTTTTGTTGCAAACTAGCCCTTATTACAACTGCATAAGATACCGCAGTGTTTACCTTGACGTGCTGTTGTCCGTACCATGGAATATCATTGTATACCATTGTATTGTATTGATGTAAACTATCTTCTCTAACCATAATATAGGTTATAGTGACCAAACCTTAAGAGATAGACTTTTCTGTAGAACTATTGTAGGCAAAAAAATATGTCATACATCATATCTGATGTAACGTTTTTACAGCAAAAAACCTCAAAAATTACAGATTTCTTCCGGCTTCGTTAAGATTTATCGTCATATCTTCACTATTAAAACACATATCTTTATGAAATGTAGTCTAAGTATATGTTATACTAGCGGTCCCCCGCGACTTCGTCCGCGCGTTTTGAGTTTGCTCCCTCCCCTCCCGTCGCAGCGTCATGTTTAATATTCTAAAGCCTTTCTCGATAAATAAGCTATCCAACACAGAAATATTTTTTCAAATCGGTCCAGCAGTTCCTGAGATAAGCGCGTTTAAACAAACAAACTCTTCAGCTTTATAATATACTAGCTGTGCCCGCGACTTCGTCCGCGTGGAATAGTGACTTTGGGTAGATATTTTAATTATTTAGGCTAATTATTCTACAAATAAGACTTCGTCCGCGCGTTTTGAGTTTGCTCCCTCCCCTCCCGTCGCAGCGTCATGTTTTATATCCTAAAGCCTTTCTCGATAAATAAGCTATCCAACACAGAAATATTTCTTCAAATCGGTCCAGCAGTTCCTGAGATAAGCGCGTTCAAACAAACAAACTCTTCAGCTTTATATACTATATATTAGCGAAAGCGCACGTTGTACTTAAGCTGCGAACATTATTTTGGTGCGGAGTTATGTTAAAACTGTGATAGCTCCTAAGATATTTATTGAAATCAAATGATATAAAGGGCAACTTGGTTCTTAATGAAATGCTCGTGATGATGAATGTATTTATTTTGATAAGAATAAATACCTGTGTGTATAATACACCTCTAAAAATAATGCATAATTTTTTTACAAATTTATTAACATAAAAAAGGTTGTAGTAAGTCAACCATAAAAGATAGACATATGCTGTCGCGGACTTTATTATAGAACTCTTAATGCTAAACAATCCTGTCATACATGATTTTTGTGTAACTTAAGCGGTTTCCGCAGCGTATGCAGCGGAAGCTCTCAAAAGGAATATCTTTTTCCCGTTTTCGCAACATTATTCATTGCTGCTGTGGTATTATGAGTCGTATCTTTATGTTATATAGCCTAAAGCCTTCCTCGATAAATGGACTATCCAACGTAAAAAGAAATTTTCAAATCGGGCCAGTAGTTTTTGAGATTAGCGCGTTCAAACAAACAAACAAACAAACAAACAAACAAACTCTCCAGCTTTATAATATTAGTATAGATTAGCGCAAGCGCACGTTGTACTTAAGCTGCGAACATTATTTTGGTGCGGAGTTATGTTAAAACTGTGATAGCTCCTAAGATATCTATTGAAATCAAATGATATAAAGGGCATTTTGGTTCTAAATGAAATGCTCGTGATGATGAATGTATTTATTTTGATAAGAATAAATACCTGTGTGTATAATACACCTCTGAAATTAATGCATTATTTTCTTACAAATTTATTAACATAAAAAAGGTTGTAGTAAATCAACCATAAAAGATAGACATATGCTGTCGCGGACTTTATTATAGAACTCTTAATGCTGAACAATCCTGTCATACATGATTTTTGTGTAACTTAAGCGGTTTTTGCAGCGTACGCAGCGGACGCTCTCAAAAGGAATATCTTTCTCCCGTTTTCGCAACATTTTTCATTGCTGCTGTGGTCTTGTGAGTCGTATCTTTATGTTATATAGCCTTAAGCCTTCCTCGATAAATGGACTATCCAACGTAAAAATAATTTTTCAAATCGGGCCAGTAGTTTTTGAGATTAGCGCGTTCAAACAAACAAACAAACTCTTCAGCTTTATAATATTAGTATTGATCAGTGTATAAACAAATTATTTGTTAAAATTTTCTTCAAATATATTTAGTAGTTTTTGCGTGAAGAAGTAACAATCCTACATCCATCCTCACAAACTTTTACAAGAGTATTAGAAAACGTAAATTTATTATGACTTATCGAGTATTCGCAAACGAGATTTAAAGGAGAATAAATTTATTATGATAGGACCTCCTAATTTAGCTGACGGGTCCACCCTTTCCTCCCTCTAAGGGTGGGTCACTAAGCCGTACTCATTTATTATAATATCAAGTGGTTTGAAAACTAAATAACCATAACTTATACTAGAATAACAGAATCAATTATTACGATCGTCTTGTTAATTTTCTGAATAGCACTCTGTTTTTTAAATAACTTGATTGTAATTTTGTAAAAAGTGCTTTAAAAAGCTTTAATATGAAAAATTTTTTTTCTTTTTTCCTATACTATGCATAAATATATTATTGGTCTGCAAGAGCCCCTCAGTAGGTGAAGGCCTCCTCCAAAGACAGCCAGTCTTCTCTTGACTGGGCTATTTGAACCCAGTCGACGCTGGCGTTTTTTTTTTTAATTTCAGCATCCCAGCATGCCCAAATAATTAACAGTAAATTGTTCAAAAGCTTTAGTTTTTTTTTTTTGTATTTTTAACAAAATTTTTATTTTCTGTAACAAAGATTAGTTAAACTAAATGTGATCAGTATCTTCTTTTAAGGTTAATAGAGCCTGTGGCAGAAGACATTGTGTAATTAATTATGCAATCACTTTCTGTATCTTTGTGATATCCACTCATTAGCGAATCTGCTATTCTTATCACTCCCCATTTTAAAAATTTAGGAGAAATTATTGTAGGTAAATAGGTACTAGTAGAAGCAACTTAGAGAAGGTATGGATCCAGCTTAAAAGTCTTTCATACCTGTATAATTTTAAGGTGAGATGGGCTGTTAGGTTCAAAATACGTTGTTTTTTCATCAATGATTATTATTTTAAAATTTACCACAAGTGTTTAGCCATTTTATTACCTGATTTAAACAACACAAGGATCCACATCCAATCAATATCAGACCTTAGTCAAACAATAACAATTTAATCGAACAACACTGCAAGCGAATAATTTGGCTGGCCTAACTTTTTGTTATTGAATTAAACTACGCACCCCAGTTCTCTACATTGTTGCAACCGTTTTATGATTATGCAAATATTTTTTGCTTCTGAAAAATAGAGCGCACAGGGAAATAAACTATTTTTCGAAAGAAGGATTCAGTTTGATGATGATTTTTAACTTAATATGGACGGAAATTATGGATACTTTTTAAATTGATGTTTAAAGAATCTTTAGAGGAGTAAGGTACCTAATAGGTTCAGCGAGTGTATTTGTCACTAAAGTTTGTGGGACATCTCATGAGGTAGAATACTTTTACTTTTATTTATACTTTATTTCACAATAATATTTTTTTTGTACAAAAGGTGGGCTTAACGCCATATGGCGTTCTCAACCAGTCATGCCTTTGGGCTAAGCAGAAATGATTGTGGGCGGTGCGACAAAGAAACAAATTTAATTATATATGAAAAAAAATGACCGCATAAATAATCCATACGTTCTAAGATTTTTTGCAATAAAATGAATACCAAATAAATACAATTAATACTTACATAGATCCACATGTTTAGCAACCGATTTTGATTGAGACTAGCTGATACCTATGTGTAATGAGTAAATAAAAAATACCGATTTAGATTTATTTTATACTCCTATCAACATACATAATCAACATAAATTAGCAAAGCTGTTGATGTAATGTTAATGTGACGGTGGCCGAGTAGCCGAGTGGTATAGGCATACGCCCGGAGAGCATACACGGGGTTCGATTCCTCGTCTGTCACAGCCAAAGTTGCTTTTTACAAGTGCAATTTATATTATTAAGTTTGTATAGTGACAAAGCAATATAAAAATAAAAATGTTAACAAATCTAATCCTCCTTGACTGTTAAAAGAAATAATAGATTCCATGATAACTTAAAATAAATTTCTTTCTGATCTGAAATTGACAGTAATATATTCCAAAAACTTTATTAAACCCCAGATAATATAATACTCTTAGGGGGACTTGCGCGTGATGGTTTAACCCAGGATTACGGTTATCCTGGGTTAAATCTACATTCTGTCTCTGTCAACGTCAAACAAACTGACCGAGGCAGAATGATGATTTAATCCAAGGTGAGCATAAATCTTGGTTAAGCCATCATGCGCAAGTGGGCCTTACACTTAATTAGTAGGTACTTTTGACACATTTATATTCGATGCGGCGAACATTTCTTTGTCTTTTGTTTGTTCTTGTCAAAACGTGATTAAATAACCAAAGGGGTGGCTAAAACTTGGTAGTACATACTTACATACCTTACCTACCGTGTTTATTATACAGGGTGAAATTTTAATCAGTGACCGAATTTTGTGTGAAGACTCCACTGATGAATATGATCAACTTTTACTATGGGAGCAATAGTGAAATCGAGAAAAAAAATCAGCTGCTCCATACAAAAGCTCAATTGGCGCGAGGTCAAAATGTATGGAACAGCAGATTTTTTTTTCTCGATTTCACTATTGCTCCCATAGTAAAAGTTATTCATATTCATCAGTGGAGCCCTCACTAAAAATTTGGTCACTGATTAAAATTTCACCCTGTATTAATGTGCGTGTCCACCACGTGAGTACCTATCGATTCAATTAAATGTACATTTTTGCTTCACTTGCTGAGAATCGTTGTTCGATTATACGTCACGTATTGTTGACTTAATTTCGTAGCCCACTGATCAACTCGCCACTGTGACGGCACCGCATCAACTCGAGGCGTAAGTATTCTTTGTATGAATTTCAATACTTCAATGCACATCTATCAACTTCGTAACGTCACCACCTCGGATCGAGACCATCTCGGGACCCACTCTCGACCAGCAGCGCATGCGTTGTAACGCGCTTGCGACACGCCGCCCGCTGGTTGAAGACTATCCGTCTACCCTGTCAAACGGGCTGTCATTCACAAGAAGAACTGTCATAAGTTGTAGCAAACACGATCCGAGACGAGGCATTCGCTATCCGTTGCCGATCCCATCCGAAGCGTTGCTGTTCCCTTTACGTTACGCGCTTCGGTTTGGATGACGCTTCGTTGGTGCCGTTCCGGTGCCGGGTTGATTAGTCGATGAATGATTAAAGTGACACATCTCCGGTCACTGGCCGAAATATTGTAAGAAAATCCATCGCGGCCCATGACGTGTAATGATATTGAATTTTGCGCGGACAAGTCGCGGGGGACCGCTTGTTTAACTATATATCGTTTATCTAATCGAATTACAAAAATAAATTCTTGTTCCTTTTTTTTATTAATAACAAACAAGAAAAAATTAAACAAAGACATGTAACATAAAAAAATAACTTAATATCTACCTATTCAAAAACGAAACCATTTCCTTGCGGCAAGGAGGCTATGATGCCTTGGACGAATAAACCACTGGACGCGCAATGACGGGCAATTTCGCTTGTGCCCCCTTAGCCACGAAGCGGGCTTTTTGGCCTCACTTACAGATGACGTCTTGTCAGTACGGTGATAGAGCTCAGTGAGAAACATTGCCGGAAAAAATGGGTAAATGTGGCTTATTTTTGTGTAAAAATTATTGCGGCAAGACAAAAAATATTCATTTTCATCCGTAAGTAACGTTTTATCCCAAAAAAGCTGATATTTTTCATGAAAATAGTGAAATGTGTTTTCCAAGAGAAAAGTAACATTGCCATTTAAAAAAGTGGTGGCCAGTTACTACAAAATCAACAAGATAACGTATACTTTATACGGTAGGATTGTCGTATGTTTATCATTCGTTCTCTTGTCAGTTTAATTTTAATTTTGCTTGACAATTGTCGATAAATCGTATCGATAAACGTTTTTTTTTTTTAATATAAATTCTTTTAAAATAAAATGATAAAACTGTAAAAAGTTTCACTCGAGAGTATATTAAGGTAATCTTAAAAATACAACAGTTTGCTTTAAAAATTTTAACTTCATATTTAATGACAATACATCTTTAAAATATAATTTCAGATTTCTTGTGGATCCATTAAGTAATATAAAGTAGGTCGAAGGGAGATAAAATGGATACCCACAAAACATCACCGGATATGTGGTATCCTTTTAAAACCAGTGTGATTTAATGCCAACGCAAAAATCTTCTGCTTTATTATCCCATAGGAGGATTTAAATGATGCTGGGCTGTATGTACTTATGGGTGGTTTCACAATGTCTTAGGAAGTTCTAGTTAGTGTTACTTGCCAGACCGTTCATATAAACGTTCTATGTTTAAGTTGTTCATTCGATGGTTTGTGCATTAAACATGTCATAATGTAATTTATTGTTTTAGTGATAAAAATTATGTCTTTTTACAAAAGATTCGTTCATTCGTTCGTTCCGCACATATCGATAAAAAAATATCGACACTTTTATGCACTAAATGTCAAAAATTGACACGACAAGCTCCCCCCGCCCCGCAGAAATTGGCTAATGATGTTTTCATACATTCGCTCTTGCGTTTCATATCCAGTGGTTAATTCATCCAAGTATGATGCTGGCTGCGTTGCCGCGTTGGATAGCTATGCTGATCCTTTGAGCTAGGAACCAGTCAGCTTTATTATTGGCTGTTAAAGAATTTAATTTAATTTTCCTTAAAGTACAGGATATGCTTTAAAAACTGTTTTTTTTAATGAAATATCTATATTATATATTTCAGCAATATCGGTACGTACGGTACGGTCGGTATGGTGTTTCTTAACTAATACATTAATAACAGCTTGGTACATCCATTACCTTGATTTGGCGTGTACATTTGCATGGATTAATATCTTACTAGAGAAGCTGTGCTTCGTCCTAGGTAATATACTTACGTGACTGAGATGAATCACATTGGTGTAATTACAGTATTTTAGTTTGTTTACTGGGTATGTTAAAGGGTAAGTCTTAAATCAAGTATCAAAAGTACTGAAATGTGTTAGCATTTTTTTATGTTAAGTGTTTTATCTCATGCAAGCACATCTGTATTTTTACCGCACCAGAACATTCTTATTCTGAATAATTTTAGTAATGTATTTATTGCTTTATGTGCTTATTTATGAAGTCAAATGTGATGATTCACATCACATTAATCAATCACTCTTGATTCTTTAACAAATCAAACTGTATTCTCAAAAATTTCACAAACACGCGAAAGAGTTAGCGTAAGACAACAAAAAGAGGGCTTGGTAAATGGAATGTACCTTTTTTATAATTTTGTGTTGAAAATTGAATGGGTCTTGAAATGTAGGTTGAATGGGCACTTTTGTTACGAGGGTCGAAAATTTCGCTGTTCTAGCCCGAACCAAAGAGTGTGAGGAAAAGTTTTGTATTCTTTTTTTTTAGGAAATTTATATACACTTAGTAAGTGCTGACCATTTTGTTACATCACACTCGGCAATATCACGGACATCTTTGTTTCAATGCAGTTACTGTTCTACATAGTAAATATTTAAATTTGTCTTAATCTAACCAGATATGATATGTACTTGTCATTTGTGGTAGCCAATAAGAAACTTAGTATTTTTTTATTTACTTAAATTATCAACAAATATAAAACTAACTTTTAGTTTCTTGGATATTGTAGGTACTTATTTACTTAATACTCTTAAGGGGCTTCCCGAATTTTTGACACGCACACTAGCACCACTTTACTAGAAAAATCGTAACTCGTTAAATAAAAGACCAATCGAAAATCTGATTGATGGGATTGTAGCTCTGGTTATCTGGTTTAGATACAATGTTTAAGTTCAATTAAACAAAGTTATCTGCAGTTACAGTTAGAAAAATTGCCAAAAATGACCATTTTTAGCAGTTTTTCTAACTCTTACTACAGTAAACTACTTTTGAAACAATTAAAACGTACTTAAAAAACTATAGAACCTGTACTACAATCGTGTCTACCACATTTTTTAATGTTTTTGTATTTAAGGAGCAATAATTATTTTGAATACAGTGGCGCTAGTGTGCGCGTCAAAAATTCTGGGAGCCCCTTAATGTAATACGCTAAGATAACTTTCAGCTAAAATTCAACTTACTACCGTAATTTGATTTAGCTTTACTCGATGCCGGCGAATCTGACCTAACTGCTCTTCAATTCGATAACCTACATCGCACCCGCATAATGTAAATTGACTCTATTTACCACGAACTATGCTCTAAAACCACTCAGATCTTTCACTATTCGCACGGATAGCAACATCGACCAAACATAGCAGTATCAGAAACTTCTAAACTAAACTAGTTAACAATTCAACCAATACTAGTCGATAAGCCGTCTACTGACGTGCTAATCGACAATACCTGCCTGATTGGGTTTCGAACTAAAATCGAGGGCAGATAGTGCCTAAAGTTTGCTAGAACGGTAAGCTAGAGTTACAAGAACAGCTAAGACTATTTAAATAATTGATATCGCAAAAGGTTAATAAGAATTGTATGTCAGCATTGCCATCAAGAAATATTTAATAATTAAATTCTATGGTTGTCTATGTTTCAGCACGCACTAAATAGTAAAAGTTGCTTAATTTAGTCACTTCTTAACGTCAATTCAATTCAATTCATTTATTCCTCACCATAATCCTTAGTTACAAGATACAAGTTCAAATGTTACATAAAAGACAATTTATTTTGAGGTGTCATGAAATAAATAAAGCTATCTTTCTAAAGTCTTATTTAACATCTCTAGTTAATTAATTCAATCAAACGAACTAAGACGCCATTTATTTCGTTAAATTACTGAATTCAGATAATAAATTCTAGCTTAAAATTTTAAGCCTAGTTTGATATAGTAATGGCACCAGACTCCGAAATAAATGGACTCGTAAAACTTGGGTCTGATGGTGAAGATCAGGTCGTTTCGCGTATTAAGCTCGACGATAAAGGTATTAAAGAATAATAGCTTTTACTGGTAGTTGCAGTATTGGCACGGTGCCAGGCAGTAACTCGAACGATTACGAGTTATAGACAGACGCTCCCGATGATTTAATACTTACTTCTGAAGAGTATAAAAAGCATGCGTTTTTGAAATATTCATCATATATAGCACGAATCGTCGGTTCAGACTTTATATGGGACCTTTCTTCGGACGACCCTGAATTGCTCTGTCTCAGATGTTGCTCGTGACAAGGTAAAATAATATCATATAATATAAGCATGTTTTTAAGAAAATATCAAACAATATCTAAAATTTCACAGGGCACTTGTCTATTTTTATCTCCATTTCGTAATATCAATTTTTTTCGTTAAGTCAGCCCAAAAATATTATAACTTTTGTAGTACCTTAAAAAAGCCTCCATAAATTTAATAATACAGCAGAAAATTACAACGAATACACTGTTACCACCTTGGTCTTACTCGTGTACCCAAAGCGTTTACGCATAAAAGTCGTTAAGCATGCATAAGCTGTTATTAAAGTGAAAGTTGATACAAAACAAGAGAATCTAACAAGAGGCTCAGCCATCCTCTGACATAAACTCAATCATCAGGGCTAGGCTGGTATTAATATTGAATTAGCGTTTTAGACTTTTATTGCTTAAAAAAAAATTCACTCAACAAAAAATATTTATTAAAAATTTACAAAAGTATCAAATAATTAAAGTTTAAAATAAATTTATCCGAAATTGAGCAATGCTAGTGAACGTCCGTCCGATCCGATGGTCGCAGCGCAAAGAGGCCGATGCCTGCCGGTGTCCCCGCTCTCCAGCTCGCCCTCCCCTCTCCGTCTCGCACCACCATCACGCCACTCTGACGTCACAGCCGAAGCCACGCCCCCTGGGGCCTATTCTTCAGCTAATTCGGCCGTTCCTGAAGTCGGTTCGTCCTCGACCGCATTTTCAGGCAGCATCTGATGTGGTGGTGACGGTTGAGCGTGGACCTCCACTCGTACTTCTTGTATGTTTCCCTCCGTGCTTTCTTCGGAGTCCAAGGAGTCATCCTCATCGGCGGCACCTAGTGGAAACATTGTTTGCATTAGAACACAATAAAATAAACGTAAACACCTACACTCATCTCATATGAGATGAGAAAAAAAAAATGAATCGAAGAGAACAGTTTATTTTTATGTTAAACGGAGCCTAGGATGTAAAACATAAAAATAAACACTATAAACGCTAGTAGAGCCCTCAGGATACTAGTCACCACACAGAGCCCTCGGGATATGTGACTGGCAGAGCCCTCAGGATACCAGATTTCAACAAGTACAGAGCCCTCAGGATGTACCACAGGCAGAGCCCTCAGGATGCCAAGACAAAAACATCAACATCACGTACAGAGCCCTCAGGATGTACCACAGGCAGAGCCCTCAGGATGCCAAGACAAAAACAACAACATCACGTACAGAGCCCTCAGGATGTACCACAGGCAGAGCCCTCAGGATGCCAAAATAACAACACAGCAATAAGCGGTAATACAACTAGGCCATCAGAGGGTTATAAGTTAATAAGCGCAGAGCCCTCGGGATGCGCACCATGAATAGCCAAACCGCGTATACTCACATTCAAAGAATGCCGCGCACACATCGGGAGTCCACTCTCCTCGCCACAGTGTCATGTGTTGAGCTGCGGCTTGCGTGCTCTTACCACACGACCCACTCACTAGTCGAAGCTCGTATCGACCTTGTGGCAGTATCTTCGTGA
This sequence comes from Pyrausta purpuralis, assembly GCA_963924145.1. Taxonomy (NCBI): domain Eukaryota; kingdom Metazoa; phylum Arthropoda; class Insecta; order Lepidoptera; family Crambidae; genus Pyrausta; species Pyrausta purpuralis. The sequence goes on along the minus strand of OZ001649.1, from coordinate 5,582,989 downwards.
CGGTGTAAGGGCCTTGCACACCGGAGTCTAACTTGCCGGTAGACTGACTTGTCTTCCTCACGAAAACCAGGTCATCGGAAGCGGAACAAACAGGTGCGGAAGGGCTGGGGCTCTTTGCGGCGCTTGTTCACGCAAGCATCCTGCTGCGCTCGAACTAGCGCGCTGCCGCGCCAGCTCTCGCAGAGATTCTCGGTTCGGACTGGTGGCCTCATATGCGATGTCGCGGACCACGGATCGTATGACAGGCGTTGCACCATCACTGCCAATAAACAAATTTACAGGTAAACATTAAATAGATTTCTGTAAAGTAATATTCAGGTCGAGCTGTAACTTACACAAAATTTTAGACCAACTTTCCTGTCGAAAATTCGTCTCCACTCGGATCATATTCATAACGGTACGACAATACCGCTCAACCTGCCCATTACGGTCTACTCGGACTACTCTGCAGTTATAAAATGAATCTCACTACCTAAATCTCTAATACAGTTACATAATGATGAGCTCTCACACATTCGGCCTCGATCTGATACAGTTAAACAAGGTGTGCCAAATAACGAAATTGAATGTTCAAAACTCGTTTTAGTTCATAAGTATCTTATCTAAAAATCGGATACAATAAGCAATATTTGGTAAAAGCGTCTCGTATTATTAGAATGACAAAGAGTTCTTCATCAGCGGCCTGCGCTATCTTGGCCCAGTTACGCGGTCTTGGAATTTGGCACATATTAATTTGCATTGCGGCTCAAGTAGTCGGCGTGCGATAGCGCAGTCCCTTCACGATACTCAACATCAAAATCATAGTCCTGTAAATACATCCACCACCTAGCTACTCTAGGCAGCAGATCTTTTTTTGCGTTGGGTTAGTTTCAAGGTGTTGCAATCAGTTACGACTTTATACTTATTGCCAATTAAATAATGTCTAAAATGTTGCAACGCTTTGAGTACACTCAAAGTTTCTAACTTGTATGAGTGATAACGCGACTCGGCCTCCTGAGTGACTTTACTAAAGTACGCAACCGGTCGTTTGCGGCCTTCAGCGATCGTTCGCAGTAAAACAGCACCATAATCTCACGACGATACGTGTCAGAGTGCACTTCTGTAGCTAACGAGGGATCATAAATAGCCAGCACAGGTTTGTTGGTTAACCGGTCAATAAGGTCTTTACGAACCCTTTCGTGCTCGTCAGTCCACTGAAATTGCATGCCCTTAAATGGTAGCAGACGCTATATCGTTCCGTTGATAATCATCTTGGATCTCACGACAAGAATTCACATTAGATTTGCCACGCGATTCGCTGCGCTGCTTTGCATAACAATCTTCTAATTTGTGCCCCATCTTTTTGCAAAAACTACACTGCTCGGGTTTATTTGTAGACCGATTGGAAATGGACGGTTCCGACGACTCATTTCTATCGACTGCGTTATTAAGTCGCGCGCGTTTAGGGCAATCGTTTAGCTTATGGCCAAAACCGTTACATTTAAAACATTTGGTACTCGAACTGAAGTGTTCTCTTTTCCGCGAAACAGATTCACTTATTTTGTTCCGAATGGGGGTAGACTGAGCCGGTTTCATATAAATAGATAAAAAACCTACTAAATCGCCGGGCAACAAGCTAGCGTTCGTAGCAGCTGCGCGAATCTGCGGGTCAGTGATGCCGCGTATGATTATGGCACTGATCAAGTCGTCACTTAACCCGTTAACTACGCGTAATCGTAACAAAGATCGCCTAGCATACTCGGCGTATGTGGGGTAACGATTGGAGTCCGTCTTCATGACTTCGAATAAAATGCTCGCGCTATCTATTCTACGCGGGCACAAAGATTGAAAATCACGTTTAAAATTACACCACGTACGCTCGTTACACGTCCATTCATTAAGCCACACACGCGCATCACCCTTTAGGCAATGACCTATACGCGCTAAACACTCGCGATCGTCCCACCGGTTGATACGACACAAATGATCCACTTCCTCACACCACACATTAAAATCGTTTAAAGATGGATCAAAACTAGAAATATAAATATGGTTCGATCTCACCGGGTTTACAGCGTTGATTGCAGTCGCGAGTTTATCAGCCACCTCGCTCATGATGAGGTCCGCAGCTGACGGTGTCGTGCTCGGGGGCAGCGACCCCGCCACGCTCGCCGTACCCGCCATCGCGCTATCCGTGCGCGCTTGTGCATGCGCATCCGCATGGCCGGTAGATGCACTCGCTAGATCGGATACAGGCGGCGGCAGCGAGTGCGAGCGCGCCGGCGGCGCCGGGAGGGCACGCGCACTGACATCTGCGCACGCTTGACCTAGATTAGGAATGCGCGTATCTTCCAACGCCGTCAAACGAGAAATTATCGCTTGAAGCTGTTGTTCAATACCTGAATCGGATGAACGTCCACGCTTTCGCGATTTACCGCTGGATTCCTTAGGCATTGCGTTTGATAGCTAACTCAAGAAAATATAACACCGAACGATTCTCTTAATCGTCTAAAAAACCAACACAGGTGTGGTTAGGAATCCCACTTCTGAAATTAGCGTTTTAGACTTTTATTGCTTAAAAAAAAATTCACTCAACAAAAAATATTTATTAAAAATTTACAAAAGTATCAAATAATTAAAGTTTAAAATAAATTTATCCGAAATTGAGCAATGCTAGTGAACGTCCGTCCGATCCGATGGTCGCAGCGCAAAGAGGCCGATGCCTGCCGGTGTCCCCGCTCTCCAGCTCGCCCTCCCCTCTCCGTCTCGCACCACCATCACGCCACTCTGACGTCACAGCCGAAGCCACGCCCCCTGGGGCCTATTCTTCAGCTAATTATTGGTTATAAATAACTCTTGCCTGTATTGGCGTCTTGCCAGAGAAGCCTACTCGATAGCCTATCTAAGTATTTTTCAGTCTTGCCATCCTACTCGCTCAAACTATAATCCCAAAGTGAAAGTAAAAGATGGCAAGAGTCGAAAAATTACTAGCAGAATAGAGGTTTGGATCGTGCGAATTTTTAGTCATTCTATCTACGAGGCTCTGGAGACCATTTCATATTCCTATTTGGACGATTAAATTCTTGTACAGCTTCAAAGTGATTAGAATAAGATATGCAATGAAGGATTTTTTAAAGTGAAATCCGTGGAAATTTTACACCTTCCACCTTGAGCATAGGTTCTGCTCTTGATACCTCCACTTTTTGATTTGCCGGTTGAGAGCAAGGTTCAAAGTAGGCAAACGGGGTCTGAGGTGTCACCACTTCATGCCACAGAGGTATTTTCATGCTCTTTAAACCCTCTATTATTAGTAAAATGCAGATTTTTAGAACAATGTTTTCTTTCATCTAATTAACTTAATAAATGGTTCAATAAAATTTATCAAATATACCTCTCGAATAGTTACTGAATTTATTAAAGAGTCATGCGCACTTATTTACTCTAAGCGGTTCTGACCTTGATAGAGTTACCTTTTCTGTAAGCATCAAGATTCAGCTACAATTTTGACAACAATATGTAAGAATGTATTTGCTACTTGCCTCCTTATTTCTATTGCAGTAGAGTCTGAATTTAATTGGATCAAGTTGGCGGTCGCAACGTTACGGCCGGCAGTAAAACCTCCGGTTTGAAAACAGCAATGTTCAGTGTAGTAATGTCCCTGTAGTTAGCAAGTATCGATATCGATAGAGATTTTATCTATCATTCTTGTTCATGTAGGATAAATATATTTCAAATAAAAGTAACCATATTTACAATAACTCACAAAAAAAGTGAAATAATAAGAAAAGAAAAGGGAAGGGTGGGTCACTCAAACAACCCTCCCCGTGTCGCCCCCGGTACAAAGGTGCCCATAACACTCACCGCGTTTCCGCGCTGAATTTCAATGGACAGCCTTTGGGTCAGAAACGACCCAACGCGGGCGTCTTGACCACTCTCCCGGAGTCGGCGGCCCAATTCAGCAATGAAAATCCTAGTAGCTTTGCCCCAGCAGCCGGTGGTTTCCACTGCCATCGGAACGAAGCAGTAGTTGTTGGCTAGTGCGGCATACTTTTCGCGTTTTTTGGCTGCCGCAAACTGAGCCCGCTTGTTTAATGATACGGCCCAGGTGCGAGGCGGCGAAGGTGCTGACGCACGTGGCGTCCCAAAGTAAGCATTTGCCTTTCCCATGGCACCAAAGTCATTCCATCAGGCCTTTTACCATCGGTTCGGCTGAGGCCTGGAGGCTCAAGGACCGACGGGATATTGGCTGAAACCAGCGCTCTTCAGACAATATCGTTGAGTGCGTGGTGTCTCGGGAACCTTCCCGTACACCGGCAACAACTCAACGCGTGGTGACCGTTGCTCTCGACCATAGTGCCGCAGATGCATACATGTGGTTCACAAACATCGCAGCCCAGGCGGAGAGCAACGGCCACCCGCAAAGAGTCCCCATCAAGTAAGGTTCCCATGTGTGGAGAAGGCAACGCATGCAGCCAAGCTCCAGACTCTGGCTGGGAGACCGCCCTGAGTCTCACCTCGTCGACGCCAGTCGCCCTAGCCAATAGTTGACTGAGGACCCTTTTCGCGCCCACATTGTCCCAAGAACGCTGTATCTCAGGTGTGTCCGGTACGGTCGTACTTGTGTTTAAGGTCGCAAAAGCCTCCAGAGCCTCGGCAGCGTAGGGTATGCGTGTCTCACCACCATTTGATGAGAGAATGATAGTGGACTCGACACCCCATGGGCCGATGACAAGAAGGCCGGAAGCCCAACGTCTCTCGCACGTCGCACGCCCAAGCCCCCATATCGGATTGGTAACGAAGCCTGACACCACTGTTCCGTACTGAGGGCCACATTCAGAATGGATTCGACGGTTTCTTTCAGCGCATTATCGAAGTCGTCGATCTCATTAGGGTATAACCAGGTGGGAACCGTTCTTAATAAATAGGTGATCTTGGGGACTGCGAAGCACATACGCAATAATATTATAGAAACATGAGCTGAAATACTGCTGAAACGTTCTCTGGCCATAAGGAGCAGCTGCCTTCTCTCTTCAATGGCTTTGGGGATAGCCACGGGGAAGATAGGGGAACCTAGAAGCGTGAAAGACTGTTTGGATAATTCCATGAGCCCGGGAAGTATGGAGGAGAAACGGGGAAAGGACTGTCGGGATTTTGCGCTACACGGAAAGTACTCACATTTGCTCGTGTTGATCTCCAGACCAAGTTCCTTCAGGCGGGGAAGGAGTGTAAGCAAGTCTTGTTCTACTATCCCGGGCCTTCCTTCTAGGGTACCGTCGTCCAGGTACCAGACGTTCAAAGGGGACTTCAAGTCCAGGACAAACTTATGAATGGCGAGACTGAAAAGCAGAGGGCCAAGTGGGTCCCCCTGCTGGGCACCAACTTGAGATAGAATAAGTGACTTTGTACAGAACAGGTTGGATGGAGATGAATAGACTTGATGGAGAAAAGGGTAAAGAGAGGGCATCAACTCCTTTGTCTCGCTCAAAAGAACGTCTCTTTCGACTGAATTGAATGCGTTTTTGACGTCTAGTTTAATAATAACGCATTCATTGTTAGCGGGATCTTTCGAAAATGCGCGGGTTGCATGGATTGCTGCTTCGCAGCCCAGACGCGTCCCGAATCCAAGTTGATGTGGCCGTAAGTAGGCTCCCATCTGATCCTTTACCGTCCTACACGCGAGTTTAGCCGCCAAACGTCTGTACGTGCTGCCTACTGCGATCGGCCTCACTCCTCCGTCCTTTTTGGATAAGGCGCAGAGAGAAGCTGTGTATAAGAAAGGGCATACGGTGGGGTTCAACCGACCTGCAAGAAGGAAATTACAGAGGTTGGTTAGGCACTCGAGGAGTTTAAGACCATTGTCACCGGCCGAGCTCGACGTCAATTCTTTAAGGTGAGCTGGACGGATGCCATCGAGTCCGCCAGCAGATCCGTTGTAGAACGTACTGAGTGCCCATTGGATTTCATCTGGCTTAAACTGGCACGCTGATACTGATTGGTCAGGCGCCGGCGGGAAAACTAGGTGACGGGACGGAGAAGGGTGCTTGGATTCGAGGCATGCTAGAGTTTCAGTGCTGAACGGTGCCACTGCGTCGTCCGACATCAGTACGCGTACGGCCCCCCTCAGATCGCCCTCAAAAACTTTGGCTTCTATAGTCTTCACGATGGAATGTGATCTGGACTGTGGGACATCGTCACCAGAAATGTCGAACTGATAGAGAGAACCGATGTTGTGCTTTACTTTAGAAGTTAGAGTGCCATCACTTGTGGTTTCGGGTGCCTTCAGACCTGTATACGCAAAAGTCAGGAGGGCATACCACTCTTCCTCACCGTTGGCGTCAATACATCTATTAATGAGTTCACACAACTTTCCAGCAGCAAGATTTCTGGCTCCCTTTGGTATGTGGCGCAGTACCCGTACGTTGTGCTTGAGTGCGGCTAGGTTGCTGGATGTTTTGTTAGGTCGGTCCGGGGTTGGCTGCTGACTTGCCACGTTATTCACGGCTGTAATCGCACTCGCAATGGTTTGACGGGGGGCATCCTTGTGTTTTATCCCAATATCGCCAACTTGATCCAATTAAATTCAGACTCTACTTCTATAGAAATAAGGAGGCAAGTAGCTAATACATTCTTGTTCATTCATACTATTATCATTTATTCATTCATACTGTTGTGACTAGATAGTCACAACAGTATGATCTCAAAGGCATGCTCACGACAAAGAATAGTTTAAGGTTATCGTAACCGTACTTCTTATAGAGAAAATCATAGCATTAAAAAAGTTCGAAGGAATGCCATATGTTATCATATTTAACGGACTTTTTCAGCTTCCTTGGATTATTTGGTTGTTGGGCCCTATTGTTGCCAACTCGACCAGGTATGATATATTGTGGCAGCCCTTATGTTTAAAGTTCAGTGCTTAGTCCCGTTGAGTCTATAAATTGCCAGATTCCTTGGAGCGTGATATCTGCTATCTCATCCAAGTGCATGATTTGTCGCCTCAGATGGATACTTCCCTTGCTCTATGCGGACCGCATGAGCACAGGAAATGCATGCCCGTTTCTTCTTCTGTATTGCAGAATATGCACTGAGTGTCTTCGTTCATGTTCATATTGGACAAATGTTTGTTCAGTTTGCAATAGCCGGTTAGTATTCTAGTTCAGTTCACAGTCCAGTCGTCACTTTTTTTCTATCCCCGAATGAGTGCTTTTGAGTGTTCTTGTCCTGGTGTAGTCTTTAATGACTAAATAGCCTCTTGTTTACAGATCGTGATTAGAAGCGTCGTGGCGCGTTATTCGTGAGGGTTATCAACTCCTTCTCTGGCGAACACATCAGCTTGCTTATAGCAAAAATACTTATTTACATAAAAAAAATACCGAATATCCCATTTGTCGCAATGATAACTTTTGATCAATTACATATTTTAAAATGAATAGTTATTTTCAAAAGTTGATTGTAATAGGACCATCGATATTTTAAAAAAATATGATAAAGAATATCATCTCTACTTCTGAAAGCAACTTTACACTTTACGATCAGACGCAGGTCTATTAAAAGGCTCTCTGGAAGTGTTTTTTACGATTCAAGGTTATTTTTGTTGCTCTATTATTTTCTTGCGTTAAACCCGACAGTGAAAGCCTCAAATGTCGCTCCCTTTTATCACAAATTCGAGTATAATTTGAGTGAAGTGTTGAATGCTAAGTGATCGAATAAATTACGTCCAAGCTAAGATTTTACCTTCTTTGGGTATAAACGAACCTTACTGTTTTAAGTAATGAATATCCATCTTCTTAAGATTATATAATTAGTTTTGTTTTGGTTTAAAACGGCCCCACTTAAAACCCCGATTTCAGATAAATAGTTAGCATTTCGAGCTGTCTATCAGCAATCGTTTCGAGCTGCCTATCTGAAAATCCTACATTTGTTCTCAAAAATCTTAACTATGGTTACGTATTTGTATACAACGTGTTCTTTTTGTTTTCCTGAAAATTACTGCATATAAATCAGACTACATAAATTAAGGTCAAGTTAACAGATTTTTATAAAATTCGCATATTTTAGTTTTTCTTTTCGAGTTATACAAAATAATTTTATTACCACCTGCTCTCGGTGTAGCCTAATAATAGTAGTAAAATGCATTCTAGTACAGCCACTAGTACGCCGAAACGTAACGAAAATCTGAAAGCGCCTCTATCGGACGTACAACAAACTAAATTTGGCAGCTCAAATACCTGACATTTATTGTGCGTAAACATTTTCTATAATGTTAAACTGGATTTGCGATCACGAACCTTTCTTTGACGTAGAGTATCGTGAGTTGCAACAAGATTACTTGAGATTCTGTGTGTCAAAAATGAGCGAAGAGGAACTAGTTAAATTTTACGGATAAGACCGCTTAATTGTTTTTTTTTTTCTAAAATTTTCATACAACTCCTGGAATGGGAAAGATTCGGCATCAAAGTCAATAGCAAATACATCTCTCACCTCCGGTTTATTGATAATATATTATTCGTGCAGGCAAAGATGAGATTTTGGAACTACAGTCGAAAGCCTTAACCGAGCCTTACAACAAGTGGTTCTAAGAAAGAGGTCTATCCACGAATCCAACGCGGCCGGCAAGGCAGAGGTCGGGAAACTGCGCAAGAGCGTCGTCATGTCTCATTAACTTACGTCTTCAAACACTGAGGGTATTTGAAGACGAAAGTCTTCAACGGGTGTGTGTGTACTAGTGAGAACGTACGGATCCGACACAAAGTTTCTAACTATATGCGCTCAAAATCTCACGTATAACAATAGACAGAGCTTTGGCTTTTGGCAAGATATAAAGAAACGTGTGGAATAAAGAAAACGTTAGTGGTCATATTTATAATTCTAAAATTAAGACATTGCAGTAGAAATATGAAATTTATTACAATATTTTTTATCTTATTCTCCTTATTTTTAACTTTAAAAGAAATCAGGAACAGGGCACTTGTCGTCACACAAGATCAAAATCGACACACCTTAACAGATGTGTCGATTTTGATCTTGTTGGGTTCATCTTTGCTCTCAATATGACATATGGGAGTAACGAAGACGGCTGGATCTGCTAGACTCACTTTATTTCTTCTAGCTGGGTAGGCGTATTTCTATGCATTGCAACGACCTCTATGTTACACTAGACACGCTGTTTAGAACAAACTTTGTTCTACAGTAAGTTAAGGCCAAATGGAGCATCTGTGTTTAGTCTGTTGCCATAAACTACCATGTCAAAACGTCCCTTACGTCAAAAGACGAAATAAATAAATAACTTAAATATGTATTATAGCTCCCGTACTTTAACCTAATTTGATGGAAATGTTTTTGTTTTGTTGTATGTAGTAAATTAAAGTGATTCAAAGATTCGTTGACGGCGTAAAAGTATTAATTTTCGTTTTCTCACAATTTTTATAGAAACCCAAAGATCAACCAAAAACAGACATGCCAAATCTCTTATAGGTAGAATATAAATTATCAATGTGTACCCTTTAGAATTATAGGGCCAAGTTATATCTATGAGGTATGAGTTTTATTTCAAATGACTTTTTCATTAAAGTCCAATTTTATTAGTAAGTCCAAAATTGTAAACAATACTTGAATAGTATTTGTATTATAATACAAGTGTGCTAAGTTGACCATTATATACAGGGCGAAAGCGAGTGCGCCATAAGAAAGCCGCGTATATAATGGTCACAGGCACACGTGTTTCATACGACGTTTTTCAACACACTTGCGAGTAAAAATATGACTCTTCATTTACTAAGTTTTTAATTATTAAAACAGTAAAAATACATTTCACCATTGATATATATATTTCTAGATTAGCAGTAACCGCAAAAACTTACTGTCAACAAGCATATGTCCAACGACATATGCGCCGCGTACTTCATACCAGTGCTCACTAAGTTACCGACCTAGTTGGACCTCTTTGACACGCTCTAAAAAGTGACTAATTATGGTTAAATGTGTTGTGAAACCATGCAAATCAAGATCTCAAAATCACAACAAGTCTATAGGAATCACATTCCACAAGTAATTTTTATGTTATCGTGTTAAAATCGTCGTAAAATGCATTAATTTACAATAATATTTTGAAATTTGATAGATGGACTCAGTGTTGCCATAAAAAAAATACTTTGATTTCCCACATTTGTGGGAGAAATAGTAATTTTGTATATTTATTATATGACAAGTGCGTGGCAGGACTGTGACTGTGTTGTAAGTCTACCGTATCCTGCCAAAACGCACGGAAGCTTTTCGGTTTGATACGGAATACTACGTAGCTTTCGTAGATAACTTTTATTGAGGAATTACTCTTAGAGGCCTTACTCTGGACACAAAATCCGATCCAATGAATATTGCTATCCCTGTCACACGCATACACGGCCTGGTATGAGTGACAGGGATGGCAATATTTATTAAATTCCTCTATTACTTCCTGTATATTTTTTTTCTGTGGCTATTTGTATAAAATAAATATTTTTTCTTTAAAATGAAACTTATTTAAGTAAAAATAAATGGTAGTCACTATTTCAGCATAAATGACCGTGGTTTATTTCAAATTCAGGTTTAAGAACATTTATTTCTCACAAGAATAATTTATGATACAATCAGCAGTTTATATTTTCTGGAGATGGCGCTAGCGTCACTTTAGGAAATAACTTTTTAAACTTTATTTTAGAACAGGGGGTTATTGTTTTTTGCCAACGTAAGTAATAAGCAGTAAAACAATTTTAATGTGTGTTTATAATAATTATAAGTATCTTAATTAATCTAGACGTCATTTAACGCATTTTACAATGTTTACTGCTGCAATTTTTTTATTTGTCTATGGCTCACCGCCAACGTGAAAAAAATGTTCCTAAAGTGATCCTAGTGCCGTCTAGTGACAGCTTTTAAGTGATGGAAGAAAACTCATTAAATGAAATCTACGCACGGAAGCTACCGCACCTTATGGAAGGATTTCGAAGTCTACCATGGTCTACCGCAATGCTACTGCATTCTTTGGTCTTTGGTAGGATACATTGGACTTACAACTCTAGACAGGACAGATCTTTATTTACAGAGGACAGGACGTGTTCTGACGTTGTTGTATATTTTTTGTTAAAGATTTATCAATTTATTTAACTCTAAAACTGACGTTAATGTGATTTGAAATTATAAAAATTATATATAGAAATACGTCATAATGACGTATTATCTACACTCAGAGTACCTTAAGATGAAATTCGCCGTGAGAAATGGGTGAAAGTATTTGTATTCGATTTCGATTTTTATTAAGTATTCGATTGCTGCGAAAAGAGACTGACTGGATCCCTTCAAAATGTTCAGTTATTTGTTCCAAGCATTCTCGGTTCTTCATCTTCATCTTCGGCTCTCGGTATTCTTTGCGACGATGCCAGCTTACCCAACTGCATTCATAATACTTGTGGCATTGGCATAGCACACGCTACGTTGCCAACTTTTACAACTGTGGATGGGGGCGCGTAGGACACACCGAGTGCAAGGTAGTAATTGAATGAAAACGTTAAAAATCTATTCCATTGTAATTTTGTTACAATAAATTCGTGGAAATGCGGCTCTAACCAGTGTAGAAGAGATTGACTTTATGCATAAGTTAATTTCGTTAAGTGAAACCCCTACTAAGTAGAGGGAAAAACAATATATGGGAACGAGATCATTTCCTTAAAAAATGTTTGCCTAATGATTCGGGTAGATACTTGGCAGAACTCTCCTAAGGGTGACATAGTAATGATGTATTGATTTTGTTATGAATAAATAATTATTTAAAATTTAATTGACTTTTTATTTCTTTTTCTTTAATGCAAAAAAACATTAAGCAACCTTTGAGAATCTTGTCACGCTAAACGACTAACCCGATTTAATATTTTGGATCGTAAAGGTGTAGAATATACAAAAATAGGCTGTCAAAATGTGCTAGAAAAATCCAAAATACTCGCGATTAGTACTAATTATTTATAAAAATACATCTTCTTTGTTTTAATCTAATATTCAAATGAGTTGAAAAATAATTTTGTACAACTTACAAAACATTTATTTTATTTTACATCTGGGGAAATTTTTTTAGAGTAGGCATCCCCGATCCAAATTGGTTCGTTATATTGCTGTCACTGTCTAATCTACGGTCCAGTATGGCGTCCGGACTTGTGTAAGTGAGACAGATATAGATTGACGTTCAAATGTCTAGCGGTTTCAAAGCTACGTCGTCACCGTTGAATAATCAAGCAAGTGGTCACGCTTTTTGTCGGCCCGTCGTATGAAGTTTGCTTCTCTAGAGTATTTACCTCAATGCATTTCACTCGATTTTGATGGCAAAGACTTTCACACGCGTTTTCCGCTTCGTTACGTATGTCCGGCGGAGTTAATAATAGGTTTTCTTCATTTTCTTCACTTGAAGTAGACATTTTCATTAATATTAAACTTCATAATTAATCCAAACTTTGTCACAGCCGTCAATTATTATTTACGAAAAATGGCGCGTTGTTTTTTTTTCTTGCCGCAATACCGATGCGCGTGCAAGAATAAGGCGCGAACTAGATCGGCCAAAAGCAAAAATTAAAAAAATGAAATAATTCGTGTTTAAAACACAAATCACAGAAAATGTTAAATGAATTTGAGGTATTTTTAAGTAATAAATCTGGATTTACCATTTATTGAAATAAAAATGTAGATACTGTTATTTTTCGCATAAAGACTGTTCGTTGTTAAAATAAAAAAGTATTGTATAACCCGACTAAATTATATCGCTTCTTCTTCTTACTTATGACTTGGTACTAGGGTACAAATGTAAATTGGTCGGGTTAATAAACTAAAAGCACTAGTGCAATAATGTACTGAAAAAGCACGCGTGTTTAATATCTATGATTATGAGCCAAAAATCGGTGGAATAAAAACGTCGTTTTGAGCAAGTGTGTTGAACAATTTTAATAATAATATCAGTGATTAAATTAATTTACTATCTAACAGAAAATATATCAGTGTTAAATGATTATTACCTATTTTTAATTTTAGTTTTGTGTTTCTTATTTTTCTTAGTTTTCAAGCAAGATTGTTTACAATATTCGACTAGAAAATAAAAAAGGAATTTAAGTAAATATCTGTCTGTACAGGAGTAGTGTTGTAAGATAATTGGTACAAATTATGTCGTTATAATATTGGTAGGCATAATATTACTCTTTTTTGTGAAAACATTACATAAACATTATCATTTAAAAAAACAGACATATTATGTTATAATACTAGTACATATATCGAATAATAGGCAGAAAACTAAACACCAGCTAGGTGTCATATCTGTTCGATTACTCTTTGCTACCATTGACAGCTCAGTGTTGTTGGTGTAATGACTATTATCATGTTTGGAAGAAATGGGGAAAAATTATCGATGTGATATCTTTTAAGGATTTGTTTATTTTTAAGTGATTTGTTTATTTCTTTTACTTGAAAACGTTTTCAAATATCACAATGTTGAAATGTATGTGCTATAGTAGCTTAAGATTGATTGTCCACGAAGAAACACGTCAATAATCTGTATCAAACAGGAGAAATAAAAAATATTGAATAGCAACACTTCATACTTCTGTCATTTTAAAAATGTGACACAAAATTTGTTCTGAACAGCGTGTCTAGTAGAATACATATAAGTCTATGATGCATTGTATTTTGGTCTGTCATCATTCTGAAAAAATAATATGTATATTATATTATATATTGACGTTAATGCTTTTCATTCCATTTGTTAGAAACAGCGTCCTCTTGGAGAGCTGAGGGCTTGGATATATCAGAATTTCTTGAGAAATAAGATCTAGCTAGAGTTAATCTCGCTATAATAGCCAATGAATAAAAGCATATTAATCACTTATCCTTGTATTACTTTTACGTTCTTACTTTTTCAAAAATCAAATATTGTTACGTTGTACTGCAATCGACTTGTCCTCGTTATTTTAATATTTTTTCATAATTTTTTACTAAATCTTTGGTAAAACTTTGAAAATTTGTCATAATATGATGGCATAACGTCAATCTGTCAGTTGACAGTCTACTAAACAGTTCAAAAATCTAAAGATTACAGAAAAACATATATCTTCATATTTTAATAGACCAAATTTTTACATTTGCTAACCCTGCCACACATATTGATCGTAATTTTGTTCCGTTATTGATTTCTCTTAGATTTTACTGGTATATCATGATATATTTCGATAATATTCATAAAAAAAGATCGCTTAACTTGTTTCTGGACGTGTCATTCAACGGCCATGTTTACGTTAGTATGACGTCATCTTCGTCAATGCTATCGAGTTTACTACACGACACGAGAGTGCTTCGTGATGCCGACTAACGTTGTTCTACGTAAACTCGCTACGATAACGTGACGAATACGTCAAAAGTTCGTGATTGTGGTACAGTTCCGCAGGATACGCATACGTCATCGTCACGAAATGACAAATTCACAATAAGCAGTTTGTGATTAGATGTATTTTATCATCAAGAGATGGCGCCGGCGTAACTTTTGAAAATAACTTTTCAAACTTTATGTAGGTGCCATACCAGATGATAATTGATTTTCGCCAACGTAAATCACAGTAATGCTTTTAACTACGTAAAGTAAAACTTGGCCATTAAAATTACTAAAATAATAGTTTTTTTTAATTTTCACTTTATGTGCCAGCCTATATTTTATAAAGTTCTTAAAGACTTTCCGAACTGATCTGTCCTGTGTTTGCGGGTTCACTCCACAAGACATGACCCATTTTGTCATGTTCTGCGTGCCCTATAAAGCATGAATCATGCTTTATTGAGGACCTGATGTGTGCCAACGACAAGGCAATCCGCGTCGCCTATTACTGGGCACAACAAATTTAAGTCGCTTTACTATCGCAACGATAAGTTTAACATCCTTTCACCCCTTATACACTGCAACTTTTAGCATCGATGCAGTCGCGCGTTTGGAAAACCTAATATGCATGTGCGCCATGAAATATTGGAAACTTGTAAATAATTCGTTGCAATCTCGTATCTAAATAATCTAATACAGGAGCTTTCTTGTACTGAAAAGTATAACAGGCCAACCGTCAACTGCCGCTTCACACGTGCCCCATTAGGCGTTCGCTAGTATAATAATCGAATTAGCGCGAAAGAGGCGCGGACACAAAGCGGGAGCATCCTTTACAATCCGATTACTCTCGCGGATTTGAACCTGTGACCTGGATCCTGTTGATACGGTTGGTAGGCTCAGCAGTATTGCGTGTCGTGCGCGCCAACTGGACTATCGATAGCTATAGTCAGTAGGTTTTTGTAGTTTTTATTTCTCAATATAAAAGACAAGTTTAGTGCTGTATAATCGAGATAGTTGGTTGATCATTCTATCGATAGCTAATGTTTGGTTTTTTTTTCAATTTAATTTACCAAGGCGGTGATTCTTGCGTCAGTCGCACTTTGCGAGTATAACCATTTAGACTTAAATATAAAATATTGTATCCACACGTAAAAAAACTACCGCACGGACGAAATCAAAGCGCAAAGAAGCAGAAGAAAGAAAAATCCGAAGAAAAAAGTACGTAGTAGTTTTTCGTAATTTTCGTTTCGAATTGCACAAGGTGCTGTACAATGTGTATAATCGAGGTAGCGTTTTCACTAGAAACATGTGGATATTTCTAGCATAATTTTTGCTCAGAACTAAAGATTGTATTTTTATATTACTTTATTGCAGAAACAAAATGAAATGCAAATGGCGTCAATCATTGGGTCCGAGTACTAATGTCACTCATAAATTCAAAAGTACAGTTGAGTTAATTGGGAGAATTTATGTAAGTCTTTTCTATGACGACTTTCGTGATTTAGTTGCTAAGCACGCTGGGTTTCAAGGTGTCGCCGCTCAGAGATACCGGGTATGATTCCGGGTTGGGTCAGTGTAGAAATCATGATTTTCAAAATTATCTCGGGTCTTGGTGTTATGGTAACACCGTTGTGTCTAAATTCCATAACACAAGTGCATTGGCTACTTACTTTGGGATCCGAGCAATGTATGTGATTGGTGTTCAATATTTATTTTTATTTTATTATATAAGTATCTTAGTAATTCGCGATGAAATAAAAGAAACATAAGACACAACGATGACTAATTTTAAGTAGATACCAGATACTATTTATCATCCCGCAGTGATATAATTAAATGACCAGTAACTATTGATATCATATATATAATGTAACTATCGATACTGGTACATAACTAGTTCTATAGCAAATCATTGCTTTGCAGCTTTGTGGAGAAGTGACGCTGCGAAAAATGGAACTCCAGGTTTATGTAAAATAGCGGTGGCATTTGACGGATAGCTTCCTCAGCCGTTGGCTTAAGTCACCTTTTAATTTTATACCTAAGATCCTTTTTAGCATCGGCGTCGCGATGCTAACGCACGACTGCATCGCTGCTAGAAGTCGTAGTGTGTAAAGGGTCTAAGGGGTCTAAACTTTATATTTCCCTGTATTGTAGGGCGAGAAGTTAATAATAAAATTGTATTTGTGATGACTATATAAACGAAGTCTTTTACATTAACTAGTCTATAAACTTTTCTTGGATTATTGCAAATTTATTTTCATTTATTGCAAAAAAAAAGCTAGTGCTTTTCATGCTTGATTGTTGACCAACTAAAACTAAAGCTACGAGCTGCGTATTTCTATATTTGTATGTTGTGCAGTGTTGTCAGTGAAATCGCGATTTGATTTGAATGATAAATAAAGCAACGAATTAATCGACACACACTGGTCCATAAAATGAGTAAAATTCATCTCAAATAATACGTGAATTGATTGAAATCAGTGCATTGTGGGCTTCACGAAAGCATTAACGAGTAACGTTACCGCTAAATATCGGTATTTATGTTTATCGTGCCAGGATTAACGCTATCTGTTAATTGATCTGAATATTAATAAGTTTTTGGTGAATTAATTTCGATGTTACCACATGTTTGATCTAAACAACAGCTGTATTTTGTTTTGGTTTTGTTAAAATATGTCCATAGTTACAAGTTCGTTATATCGATGTAATTTATTTAGCAATTAGTTAAATCTAAATGGAAATCCGTTTGCAGTTTATCGCAAACAGACAGGTAGAAAAAAATACAGAGAAGGATAACAGTTTTATAATAGGTATGTAGTGTAAGACGGACGATCGATTACGGCATTACTACAGTAGACAACTCCATCGTATCGACAACACAAAAGATGTCGTTAGATGGTGTTTGACATTAGATCGAAATTGATTGTATTGTATAATATTGTGTAGTAAAGTTAGCCTGTAACATCCCACTGCTAGGCAAAGGCCTTACCTCAACTATGAGGTAGTTTGAGCCATGCTCCACCACGTGGGCTCAGGTTGGTGGAGGGTTGTTTGCAAGGCAAGCGACTAACCCTGCTGTCAGATGTAATCAAGCCTCTAACTAGGCTTAACGACTAATATCAACCGATATTAGCCGGGACCAATGGCTTAACGTGCCTTCCGAAGCACGGAGGTGCACCTGATGTACGTCACTATATGGTCAGAATGGTCACCCATCCAAACGCGACCGCGCCGTAGGTTGAGGTGCTCGTAGCGCAGTGGTGGCAGCGCTTTGGTAGTGATACCGAATATTGTGTAGGTAATTAATAAATTATGGAAGAGTTCATTATCTTTACCACACAAAGTTATCTGATAGTAGTATTAAGTAAAGTTTGCCTGTAAGCATCCCACTGCTGGGAAAATGCCTTACCTTAAGTATGAGGTAGTATGAGCCATACTCCACCACGCAGGCTCAGTGCGGATTGGCAGAGGCGTGGCGGAGGGGTGTTTGCAAGGCAAATTTCGTGGTTTCGTGCCTTCCGAAGCGTAACATACACATTTTAAAACAATTTTTAAATTTCCTGAATCCTAAATAATTTGCGGCATGTACGTAATTTTGTTTGGAGGCACTGAGGTGGCAAAAAACTGAACTAAGTTTAATCATTTGGCTAAACAGGGTAAGTCATCTTCAAAAGGCTCACTTTCAATTCGCCAAGTCATTAAACGTTGAGGGTTTCTAGTCGATTTATCATCGGCCTAGCCATTAAATTGGATGCCAGCGTTAATTTAAATGGCTGATTAACTAGATGGCTGCGACATTTATATCGAACAGACGCAAGAGATAGCGACTCTTTCATCCTCATAAGTAATGCAAGCTAGGTCTCCATCCAGTTATATAAACTTGCTTAATACGAGTAAGATCACCAAGTTTCGTACGGTCCAAAAGATTTCATAAAAATAAGATTAACAAGTAAACTTGCCAGCAACGAAGTTCCCTTTTGACAACTAAGTCCGCTTAAACAGAATTTCCTGTAAGGCATTCCTTTGGCAACTTTGGGTTTGGAGACAGAAACAAGGATTACTCACCAAAAAGGTCTATATTTAGTAACGTTTAAATTCAAATTGTCTGTAATGTTGCTCAATTAGAGTTAAAAGTATTAATTTGCCTTTTCTTTACGTTTATGTTTAGTTTCTTTGAGGTCATAACAACTACAGAAATCAGGGAACTTATGTCCATTACAGTGTTTTGTCCATCTCACTAAATAATGACTGGGAAGGAACGGAGAGTGACCATGTGATTGAGAACACACTTGAGCTGTTAAAATAATGTCCCACGCCGAATTAAAATAAAAAGCATTGTCCTGAATCTAGGATAATGCTTTTTATTTTAAAATAAAGTCAAGTCAAGAAAATTGCAAAAGTCAGGGAAAACAGTAAAAGTAAACTAATCCTGAGAATTTCGAAGAACTAAACGGTTCTCGGATTGAAATCGGCATTTGATTGAAGACGCAATAGCAAAGCTAAATCTATATTCAGCACCGCTGACGCCACTGTAGCTGAAATTGTCGTTTCATTTTTCATTGCGAAATATATACCTAACCCTAATATCCCATTTTCTGAGATGTAGGGTTTCTCACTTCAGGCGTCAGGATTGGCACAGATAAATGAGAAGAAACAGTGTATTATTTAAAAGTTCTGTTGTTGAAATCCTATGTATGAGACCTGTCGGCGGACGAATCATAAATACCTAATTTTACAAGCTTAATATGCATTTAGTGATTAGAAGATTTTTTATCCCTATAGGATATTGAATTTTGGAATTAAAGTTGTAGAGATATAAACCAAGCATGTTTGTAACACAGATACTTTCAGATGCATATCATCTTTATTAACTGAATAAATATAAGCAACAAAAATAGACAAATAATTGTTAAAAAAAATTGGAAGAGTCATCGCTAAGATCTATATCTACTAGACAACGTTTAGTAGGGCTGTCTCTGATTTTCTATCTACCATTTCTAGCTGAGTATGAAATTTTCTATCTACTGATGTAATTTTACTTGTATTCAAACAAGTCAGTAATAGCGCTGCCGAGTATATGTTTTTATGCTCTGGCTGCCTCTTCTAACTGAACTATTACACTGCGGCTCAGCCTATCGAGCTTTCTCTAAGTAAATTTGCACAGAGGAAAAGGATTCGAAGATTAAAAAGAGGTTTCATTCGTGTATCAAGCTCTACTTCTTATTTCAAGCTCGAACAATCGCTTTGAATAAAAAATTAAACGTTATATTGTGTTCAATAAAGATACAGTGCTGAAAGATTTTTATAGTGGAATCAGACCTACTCGTATAGTTGCTAAGAAGATAATGCGTTTTTGGCATTATATTAAGTAGGAAAGTAATTATGTGGTGTTTCAAAAACACTGACTATTACTTATTTCCTGAAAAAAAAACAGTGTATTCAGTATCCGCGCGTAAAAGTGTTGAATGCGATAGTTTATTTTAAAATTAAGATTTATGTTGGACTTTCAATTGTAATGTCGTCCTACCTACAAATACAATATACGGGGTGACTTTTTTACCAGTACCGACATTTTGTGTAAAGACTCCACTGATGAATATGAACAACTTTTACTATGGATAAAAAAACAGCTGATCCATACATTTTGACCGCGCGCCAATTGAACTTTTGTATGGAACAGCTGATTTTTTTTCCTCGATTTCACTATGGCCCCCATAGTAAAAATTGTGCATATTCATCAGTAGAGTCTGTACGCAAAATTTTGGTACAGATTACAATTTCAACCTGTAAAGATAACAGATGATGTTGTCTTATATTATTTTGTTCTATAAGTGTTTTCACTGTGATTGCTATCATCCCTCATTTGCAAAGATAGGTACGCAATGCAGTCGCCCAACATCACCACTAAAATGTTTAGTGCAGTGGCTCTATTTTTAAATCACTCGCCTCAATATGGCGTGTGATTTTTGTTGTTAATTTTGTAATTTTTAAATGAAAACCAGATAAAATTCACAAATGAATGTTTTAAAAAAGACGACTCGATTTTGTAAGAACCTACTGCGTCAATTGTTCTTGTGATTTTCGTTGATTTTTAATTGACTGTCGAACGAGAATCACTCTTCATATTGACGGGAGTGATTCAAAGATAAAGCGCCTGTACGGTTAATATTCTAGGTATAATCGACCACGTTAAAACACATTTTTGACTTGTTACGATCATAAAAAAGTTATCAAAACACAGCTCCGGTTTAATCTGATATTTAAATAAAACCACAATTGGTGAGTTGGAGCGCACTTTGCGAACGTTAATTTTATTCGAAACATTTCGGAACATTACCGACCGACCGTTGAATATTCAGTCAAGCTGTTCTCGAGCGAAAAACGTTAATATCAAACGTATGCTGTCTCGAAACTGATTTAATAAACAGCGAGAACATTTTGTTGCCGGTTTTTATGAGAGATATTTCACGTGTTAGTTGTTAAAAAACATTTTCAGCGCTTTAAAATCTTGACTTGGAGTGAGAGAAAGTATGTAGGTACACGAATTGATAACCGTTTTAACTATACATATGTATTATAAACAAATGGAGACAAACTAGACTAATTCATTTATTGTGACATTTGTGACTGTGTCAAAGTGTTTGTTATTTTGTTAATATCAGGAGGCCGATTCTCACGGCAATCGAACTTTGTTATAATCATAATAATAATAATCGTAATGTTCGGGTGGTAATTCGATTCGAGTTTAACCGTTTACCTAAAAAATAAGTTAAATATCTACACGTAAAGAACTATGGCTTACATAATCTAAACGCAAAAATATAGAAATCGTGACCCTGAGAAACCAAAAACTATTTTTTCTTCGACAAAGAAAATTGGATCGGACTTTTTTCGTATACGAATTGCACGAGAATTGCCCCCAGATTACCGATCATATTATTATTATTTATATAATTTATTGTATATAATAGTATTAAGGAGCGAGGGGTGTGCCCCTAACTGTATGCAGAAAAAGTAAAAACGCGCGAGCCGGTAGGTACATAGGCGGGCGAGCGGCGGCGTGCGTTACGCGTAGTCTACGCGTAACGCACGCCGCCATCAAAAATAATAATCTTATATATAAAATTCTCGTGTCACAGTGTTCGTTCCCGTACTCCTCCGAAACGGCTTGACTGATTCTCATGAAATTTTGTGAGCATATTGAGTAGGTCTGAGAATCGGCCAACATCTATTTTTCATACCCCTTAGTGATAAGGGTTGTCCTTACTTAACATTTTTCTTTAATTACGTGGCTGGGCGGGACGAGGCCGGGCAAGACGAGGATGGGGGCGAAACAACGTTCGCTGGGTCTGCTAGTATAATATATAATTTATTTCAGAACAAAATTCCACAAAGTGGGTTAGTAAAAATAGGAACTTATGACTAGTGTTAGTGTTGATCACATTTTACAATTTATTTTACATTGACAAACAAAGGTTTCGCCCCAACGTGTACCAATAGGGTACCAGTGCCTTAAGATCGGGAAGCAATATCGATCTCCGATCGCAGCCAGGAGGCTGTTGTAGCTGTCTCGGACGCGGCGCCATACTAAAGCCACAGTATAAATAGTTTGGAAGCTATCTATACGCGCCTCAGCAAACATAGCCGAAGCGCTGCAGTACCGAGGCAGCCCCATCAGCATCCTGAATCCACTGTTGTATATTGCACGCGCAGAGCTCCGAGCTATGATCGGACTGATTCAACGAATGCGCGTGATAGATTTGGTAAGATAGATGAAGCAATGTTTTTAATGTTTGGTTATAAGGACAATAAATTAAAGTGATTTTTTATATATTTTAGTATTTATTTCAGTAAATAAGCAAGATCATCACAAGCATTTAGCAATTTGACTATTTAATAATCATAAACAAGGCATAGATTATTATAGAATTTACTTATATACTATGGCTGTTTTATGACTAAGCACAAATATATAAATCATAAGTATATAACATAGTAAGCACATAATATATGTTACTTCATTTATACATAATTCAATTTAAACAGCATAGGTACCCCATATTACGGCAAATAATTATTATGTACATAATCATATTAAGAACCGATGTTCACTCTCCGCCAGCCCAAAGGCAACTGACTTTCCCTCCGCAGTGCCTTCCTTCTATACCAGTGAACAAACAACTGATCACGCGATTACTCACAGCCGGCGCGACTACGCGCCGTTCGTTTAAAAACTTTAATTTTGTAATTCTTTCTTATAATGTTTTAAATTACTAAATACATTTTATTTATGTACTAAATTAATAAATTTATTGTTCTGATATAAATACGTACTTACTAAAATTATATTGAATAATCAATCACGCGCGCTCGGCATGGTCGCCGAGCGGCTCCAGTATTGTGACATTGTGTGAGTCAGTTAGTTTGTAAGTGCTGTTGTAATTAGTTTTAAGTGTATTAGTAGGGTAATAGCGTTAACACATGTTTTTTAGTTTTAATAGTGCAAACACAAGTATATCATGGGATAAAATACTTGCCAGCTATAATATTTTCTATGTACCTCTTATCTTCAGTAAAGTTTGGGCACCTAGTCCCTATCCTGTGGCTACAAAAAGGTTGAGCCATAAAATCAGCGAAAGTAAAATAAATTGTATAGTACTCATATATGCACAGAATAGTTAAATAAATTTGGGGGTAAAAAAATCACCGATATAAATTGCACTTGCAAAAAGCAACTTTGGCTGTGACAGACGCCCGGATAGCGTAAGACACGGGATTCGATTCCTCGTCTGCACAGCCAAAGTTGCTTTTTCCAAGTGCAATTTATATTATGTATTAAGTTTGCACGGCGTTTGTTTATTTGTTATGTGTTTACGGACACGCAAAAAACCGACAAAAACAAAGGATCCATAAATGGGCACATAATGCGATCCCCTCTGCACAGCCTGGAGAAACTCATCATTCTCGGACAAATGGAGGGGAAGCGCGCTAGAGGAAGAGCGCCAGCTAGATGGGTGGACCAACTCAAGGAGGTGACTGGAGGCCAGATACAGGGAGCGGTACATATGGCGCAGAATCGGACCGAGTGGAGAAGATTGACATACAGTCACGATCCTCAGCATTGAGGGAACGACCAGAAAGAAGTTACGGACACGCGGTAGACCCAGAAAAAGATGGCGTGACGAGCTGGACTCATTTAACAAGGACTGGAAGGCAGTTGCCCAAAATCGTGGAGAATAGAAAAGGGGTAGGGAGGCCTTTGCCCTGCAGTGGGACACTATGCGCTCATAATAATAAATAATAAATAAAAATGTAAATAAAATTACAGACGTTAAAAATATTGCACATCACATAGGTTGGAGTACACAGTAAGTCGCGTAAAATTACTCAGTTTGCAAGTTGTTTAGAACTCCAACCACCTGAGATTGAGCTTGAAGCTCAAACTCGGCAAACTTGGCACGGAAACTTGTTAAGACGATGGACGTGTTCTCACACACGGGTATTTGTTTGGTAAACGAACCTAGGTCTTGCCAAAATTTGCTGTTAGTAATTCGAACCATCTCATTTACTAAAATAAAAGAGTAAAGGCTGATTTTTCAATAGTCAGATAAGAAATATTCATCGAAAAAAATACAATATGGCTAATTTGAAAACGTCACCTAATTTTCAGCTATCATACGTCTACAATTAAATATGTCGCCTTATCAGTCTGACAAGTTTTACCTAACTATTGAAAAATCGGTCCTTAAACAAAATATAATACAAATTCTAGCCGAAATGCCGCTATCATCAGCTTTACTTTGCTTCTTCAGTCGTAAGACGACCACTATTCAATATAGTTTCGCTACATAACTCAGACAAAATAGTGTTTATTGATACAGTTTATTCTTGACATTTATTTATTTATTTATAAATAGCTCATAAAGTGTTTTAATGTGGGCCAGTATTATTTGTTATGTGCTGTGAATTATTTTACCACTTTGAAAGCGTCTAGCTATGAAACGTTAGAATTTTTAAAAAATGGTTTTAGGAACCTCTATGTAATTTTAAAAGACCTATCCATAGACACACGCCTATGTTTGACTAAATATTTTTGTTTCGGTTTTAACTTCATGTATGGGAGCTCCCCCCCTACCAAATTTCGTGATGCTTATAGTTACTGAATAAAGTGGCTGTGGTGGACGGAAAGACAGACAGACAGACTTGACGAAACTATAAGGGTTTCGTTTTTTGCCATTCGGCTACGGAACCCTAAAAAGTGGTTTCTAACCGGATAGTCTTCCATATGTAAAAACTTTTTTTCGCAATACTTTCTGAGTGGCCTGGAATTTAAAAACTAGCGGACCCAGCGAACTTAGTATCGCCCTCAGTCCTGTCCCGCTCCGGCCGCGTATTTTTATAAGTCAAGCGCTTCCTACGGATATTGTTTTACCTCAGCCCCGAAAAAGTCCTAAAGTCTCCTAGTGATATAATATATCTTTTGTCCTTCTTCTCGTTTTGCCCCAGCCCCATTCTACCCTAGCCCTGTCCTGCCTAACTGGAAGAATAGTATCCTATGTCTTTTACCTGGTTTTAAGCTACCTCTCCACCAATATTAAGCCAAATCGGTTCAGCCGTTCTTGAGTTGTAAATAGTGTAACTAAAACGATATTTTGTAATATAGAAAATCTAGCTTAAACCCTGGTTGGTGCTTACGAGTGATACAAAACCATTTAAAGCGGTGCAGATGTGATTGAACATTTGATTCACACTACGACGTCAAAGTCCTTAACTGAAGTTAACATTACAAAAGTGAAGAAAATAGTGCCTGAAAATCCTCATTCAAGTTGGAGAGTGATAGCCGCTGAACTTTTCGTATCTCATGAGTAGGTTCGTACCATCGGAAACTCATAAATAATAAGGTACATGGTAGCAATTCCGTTTCCTTTTTTAATAAATATAGTCTAATTACGAGTATTTCAGGTCTTTGTAGAGTTACTGTATATAGTCTAGGCATTTTCGCAAATATCTCCTTTTACATACCAGTGCAAAACCCGAAAATATTCCAAACAATAACACGGAGCAGAGAAAAGAGCATAGGTAGATGTTTACGCGCGAGATATCCAAGGGTGTTAAAAGCTGGAGAGTTGGAATTTAAATGGGAAATTCCAAATGGAGCAGTGGAAAAACAAAGGGTGGGCGTGAGACTCGACACAGTTCTGCGCAAACGGACAGATACGAATGGAAAACGACCTACATTTAAACCCGTTGAGTAATTAACTTGGCCAGTTTGGTCAAATTTGAGGACGGAATTAGTCTCTTGAGCTTTTCTTTTCTGCGTGATTTCGCTTGTTTGTAACAAAAGTCAAAAAGGCGCTGTTGATGCTCTTGAGATTTTGTTTGTAATTTTATGCATTTTCGACATACGAGGGTCAAACTGAAAGTTCTTAGAAAATCAAAAACTGATTACATTAGCCAGTTATTAGTTTTATTATATCTTTTCAAAATACTGTCCATTGACGTCAATACACCGCTGCATGCGATGGAACCACTGGGAAAAGCACTTTGCCCACTCGTCCTTAGGGGTCTCTTCAATGGCATCGCGATACGCAGCCACCGCTTCTTCAGCATTCATAAACCGCTTTCCTTTAAGTTTTTCTTTATTTTTTGGAAATAAATAAAAATCACAAGGCGCGAGGTCGGGGCTATACGGCGGGTGACCCAGTAATTCAACGTTTGATGTCGCCAAATAGTCGATCGTTCGCTTGGCGGTGTACGACGAGGCGTTGTCGTGGTGAAGGAGGATCCTACTGCGAGGTCGTTTCTCTCGAACTTTTTCCAAGACAAGTGGCAAACAATTGGTAGTGTACCATTCTGCAGAAACTGTTTTTTGATCCTCTAACACAATTGTTGCGAAATGACCTATCCTTCCAAAGAACGAGGCCACCATTTTTTTTCCCGCACTTCGATCTCTCTTCACTTTAGTTGGCAACTCCTCGAAAGGAAACACCCACTGAGCAGATTGTCTTTTGGTTTCAGGATCATAACAGTAAATCCAGCTTTCGTCACCTCCGTTAAATCTTTCAATCATTTTACGGCACCAATCCACACGATGGAGTTTTTGAGCCTTAGTCAAATTATGAGGTATCCACCGGGCGCAAAGCTTCCTGACCGCTAAATGTTCGTGGAGGATTTTGTGCACTTGACTCATACCGATGCCTAAGCTTGTCCGAATCTGCTGATAGGTCACTCTTTTGTCAGTCTCTATCATACGCCGCACAACACAGATGTTATTTTCAGTCGTCGCCGTAGAAGGCCGTCCCTCACGTACATCATCAGTGAGATTAGTGCGACCACGTTTAAACTCATTAAACCAGTTGTAAACAGTCGCACGAGATGGGGCTTCATCGTGAAAGGCCAATCGTAGTCTATCATAACTTTCTTGTAGACTTAAATGACATCGAAAGTCATAAAAAATCATTGCACGAAAATGTTCTCGTGTTAAATTCATGTTGACGTGACACAGACAATTTTCAATTTGCCGCCAAATCGTAAAACAAATGACAAATGCATGAAATATATACTCAGTAATATTGGCAAAGAGTTCTATTTTCAAATTTTAGAATATTTTTTTTATTATATTGTTTATAAGTGGCCAGTTCTAAGAA
Source organism: Pyrausta purpuralis (assembly GCA_963924145.1). Taxonomy (NCBI): domain Eukaryota; kingdom Metazoa; phylum Arthropoda; class Insecta; order Lepidoptera; family Crambidae; genus Pyrausta; species Pyrausta purpuralis. The sequence continues at coordinate 5,555,989 of OZ001649.1, read as the reverse complement.
CTTTCAGTTTGACCCTCGTAGCAAAGTAGTTTATATCCTGCTTGAAACGTGTGGAGGTTCATAAAATTCTCTATTATCATAGCGGCTCAAACAAATATTGGTTGTGGCTGATAAAATAGACCCTAAAATGAAATTAAAGTTCGATATGCATTAAAGTACGAGCACAGTTAAGAATATATTCTTGATTGGTCTGAAATTTAGTGGATTCCATATTTGTTATGCGTTTAATTGTTTCGAAAACCTTTCTAACACCACTCAGTACGTACTCTCCCCGAAGAAACTCTTGCAATTCAGCCCAAGTTAATTTCGACAAGTTGCTCAACTTATTACAAGTTAAATTGAAATTCTGAAAGACTGTCCATTTCAGAGCATGTTTTGAAGAAAAGATAAATACTTCTTTTCGTAAAGCGTCCTAGATATGCAAGTTTTGTTGCCATATTTTCTGAGGACACTTTTAATTAAGTACATATAATTAAAAGAAACTGACGTACATCATAACGATCTCAATGGGATTTCATAGCAGCGTGCCGTTCTGAGAGAGTGTATTGAGCTAATTGATTCAAATTCATCTTTATTGCATACTACATTGTCGTACACATAGTAGAGACAAGGTACAAGGTCTCATAAATACAATGTAGCGCCCCGTAAGGGCACAGCAATTACATTATTATGATTTTGTAAACATAATAATGTTATACAAATATTGTTATTTGCATTATTAATTATTATTTTATACATTATTACTAATTTATACAATTAAAATCTGATATATTTTAACTACATGCACTGACTATTAAATAATTGCTTTGGGATCAGAGCAAAATTGGTGTCCGATATTTAATAAATTATAAATAAAAATCATTTTTTTTTTTTAATATTGGACACCAATCACATACATTGCTCTGATCCCAAAGTAAGTAGCCGAAGCACTTGTGTTATGGAAATCAGACACAACGGTGGTACCACAACACCCAGACCCGAGACAATATAGAAAATATCATTTCCTACATTGACCTGACCGGGAATCGAAACCGGAACCTCACAAGATGGGGACGCTTGAAACCAGCGTGCTAGCCACTCGACCACGGAGGTCGTTAAACCTACCAACTTAAAAACGAAACCGTTTCCTTGTGGCAAGGAGGCTTAGGTGCTGGATGGGTTGCCGCGTTAGTAGCTATGCTAATCCTTTAAGCTAGAAAACAGCCAGCTTTAATAAATATTGCCGTAAAAGAATTATTTATTAAAATATGATTATACAATTGAATAGTTTATTATAGTTTTTGAGCGAAGCGCATAATACTGTAGGTAGATCTAGAAATTCACGCTGCTTCTTTAATCAAAGGGTCTCCAATCTTTTCTGCCCCAACGGCCATCAGTTCTTCGCGCTTTAGCGTGCCTATTGCCACTTGATCTTACTGATTCTCAGAAATTAACATGATTTACAAATATTTGTATTAGTTGAACGTAAAATATAATATACCTAGGTATAAATATAAGTTAAAAATGCTTATTGGTTAACTATTTGTATTAGATAGTATAAAACTTATTGTAACTTATCATTCATTTTAATTTCTTGTTATGTATTGCAAACAATTTAAAATTCTTTATTCAGGCAGTTTCACAAATATGATATACGGTTACTTGTAATAATGTTTCTTGCCGACTGTGCAAAATAACTTTAAAAATTTTGACTATTAGTATTGGCGACGTTATAATAAGATATAGTTGATTAGAAAAAAAGGCATTAAGTCCGCCAATTGTACAACTTACAGCGCAATATCTGTTGCTTGCACAATTAAAAGTAAATTGCAAAATTACAAGTATGACAAAAAGATACTCGCTTGGGTTCGAATATTTATTTCCTGTTGAACAATATATAAATACCTATTATGTATAGTGTTGTGTATATTATATGTTGTGTATATTATAAATAATCGAGTAATAATAAAACTAAAACATCATATAAATAAAAGATAAAGAACAGAAACAATTATTACATCAACTAAAGTAACTTATTTTTCTTATTATTATATGACTAAGTTTCATAAAAACATTGATTTTATTCATATTGGCATCTTATAATATAAAAAATCGTGTTATATGAATAGGAAAATAATAAGAACACAATTAAAATAATAATATTGACCTATATACTATATTAATAATAAACAAAAATCTGAACTGCTGGATAACGGGTATTCTATTCGGTAAACACCATTACGCCCCCCCCCCCCTCCCCTTATTACCTCGTAAACCCACAGATAATAAGACGAATAGCGACCGTGATCATAAAATTTGTATTGGGTGTTTTCCTCACTTTTTTTAAGTTAATTTCATATTTCATTTATTTATACACTTATACATTTGGCGACCGAAACTTCGAAGTTAAATTTTTGACATTTCACGGAGACAATTGCCATTTTCTGATATTCTGCTGCATCAAATATCCTTTTAACTTACGTATCTTTATGTTTAATTAATCTTTAAATAGTTTTTTTTTAGCTTCATTCAAAAATTCTTCTCGACCAATAATTATACACGTTTACGACAGCGCTTTTCGTGCGCCACCTGGTGGTTTTACAGGGAACTGTGTCGAGACTTTCATACGTGACGTAGTATTCATATAATTATAAGTAATAAATACTGAGTACAGTAGTAGGCATTAAATACCCACAGAACCGCAGCTGACGCTCACAACCTGGACATTTGTATCATTAGATACTTGAAACAACTTATGTATCTACGTAATAAAATATACTGTTACCTAAACCACGCAAGTGAGGGAGGACTCGCTTTCAAGTGGTATCAAAACAGAAAAATTGTTTGTAGCCCTGAATTGCATAGTCACGATTACACGCCTGAACTCATCGAAAATCGCCTTGTGTTCCTTGGTGTTCGGTATATTGTGAAGCACGTTGAGACAATCACAAGTAGCTTTGTATAGAACACTCATATCCACCAATCGAAGATTATATAAACATTTCATTTGATCCCACTTTTCGAATGCCTGCTTTTGTACTGTACTCATGTTTGCACTCTTTAATGTAAAGCGACTCCATCCCTCCACACAGATGAGACATCGGCATTTTATTTCCGATATCACAAACATGGATAAAGCTCGTTCGTGGAAGTTATATTCATACCAATGACCCCTGAAAAAAAAGATGGTTTCAAAAACTTATATAACGCTATTGATAGTTATAACTCCAACTTGAAATATTGTGCACTAGCAAGACCCTTAGACCCTTTTTTCACAAGCGACTATGGGATTTCTCGTACAATTACTGTTCTTGTATTATTTTTAAGCATATCCTCGCCTTTGTCCACGGAAATTATATGAAAACGGACTCCGTACCCGGGGGGTCCTTTTTTCAAATAAAATAAGCAACGAAATGCTTTACATACTTTTAATCTTGAAGAAAATCAACATATACTTAATGGAATTATTAAAAAAAAAACAAATGAAATTTTGATGATTTTCAAAATTTAATAAATTATGTAATGTTTAAAATCTGATCTCATGCAAAGTAGAAAAGTATACTTACGGGACGGATATTGTTAATTCTTCTCCTTTTTTTATAGGTTTCTGTGCTATCAAAGCCACTTTATTGTTAACTGCGACAACATAGAGGTTGGAATCACAAGAATGTTTCAATTTACTTGCAAATGAAAACCAACCGTAATTTCTTCCTTGTACGCTTGTAATTATTTCAGAATTAAAATTTTTTGCACAATTTGCCATTCCTATGATGTATCCAAATGCTTGAAATAGATGTATCAAAACTCTACTCAATGCTCGAATAGCGTCATCTTTTTTCTTTTGGTTATGTGGAAAGAAAGATGGCACGCGTTCCAAATAATTGATGATAGTAGCAAAAACCATACTGGCATTATAAGTTGCCCCGAACACAAAATGTCGTTCATTATTGCATCTTAAAATTGAGGTTTTATTATTAACATCATATATTTCGGTAATCCAATCCCCTGTCATCTGATTAAGGCCCAGTTTCAAAGACAGAGATATAAATTCCTTCCAAGAGCATGAATTTTTCAGTTTTAAGGCCGCTTTCACTGACAATTCAAAATTGAGACTAACAGGGGTAAATTTTTGAAGAATATGAATTATGTGGCATTCAACATTATGATATTCTTCCCAGCAAGCTGTTTTGCATTTCTCACTGCAAAATAAAGCATGTCTACAACTGTTACACGGAATAAGATTAAGTGAAAATGCATGACAGTAATGGCAAGCCCTGGTTATGTTTCTTTCGTGCAAACATCCAATAAAAGACTTTTCAAAGGCCACAACTGTTCCCGTTGGGATGTTTCTTCCAGCAACTACTTTTGGTTGCTCGTTCTCAATGATGAAATCAACAGCTGCACTTATACATGGAATTTTTGGATGTGTTTCACTAATATTAAAGAATCCATCATCAAATTTACTATTTTTTGGAGTTACTTTTATTCTATTTAGGCAGTCCGCTTTCATTTGTTTTAGTTTGTGCTGATATTCAGAATGCTTGCAGAATTCCATATCAGCTAAGCAAACTGATGGATTTGCTTGTGCACTATAAAATAGCTTTGCTCTGCCAAAATACGCCTCCTTAAGTGCATGAGAATTATCAGGTGCGCGCATAAGTGATTGGTTATATAAGCAAAAAGCGTTTCTGTAGTCTCCAAGGACTAGACATTGGTCTGCAAACGTCCTCAAGCCTCGTGATTCTTCGTCTTGCTTTGGAATCTTCTCCATCACAGGAATTTTGTTAATTTTTTTCATTAGTTCCAGTACAGCTACAATAACATCTCCTTTATCATCTCTTTGTAGTGATTCATAAATTTCATCTGCTAAGCCTGACTGGGCAAAAAGCTGATCTAATTCGTAGACCATTGAATCCATTTTCCAACGTCAGGGCAACCACCCGCTCTTGTGATTTTGGTAGACCTGAAAAAAGGGTTTTGATTTATATTAGATTTTGCAAAACAGATTTAGCTAAAACTCGTACGTCAGTGCTAAGAAATAACTAAAAATTGGGGCTGGCAACTAGCTTGAGGCGAATATGACCTCTATTATATGTATATACTTCAGAAGTCTTTTTTTAAAATTTCAAGTCAATAAACGTTTACAACTTTTCTACATTAAAGAAGAGGGCACACCGTTATGGTGGATCCATACAGCCCGGCGGTTTTGTCCGCCGGCATCGCGGCCATTGCCCAAGCCGGCTATCGCACAATCGCAGATAATCTGAAAAGTCTATGGTCTGGTCTAGCTATCAATCTGCGCAAGCCGCCGGTAGTGCCGCCGGCCTGTACGGAGCTAACATTTTAATAAGCATGACGATATTCACACGATCCTCGTGTGTCGAAAACGATGTCAAGTCAAGCTGACGCTAAGTAACATGATAACTTGAATTAGTAACACAACATATACAAAACAACTATCAATCACAGTTTGGTCTTACTCAGTATGTAAATCAATGCTCTCTTAGGTTTCCACTGCACCTTTCTGTAACATCCTTTATACTACTCTGTCAAGAAAGTACTGGGAATTTATCAAATATAGCGGTCCCCTGCGACTTTCACTGCGCATTTTGGGTTTGCTCGCTCCCCACCCATCGCAGCGTGATGTTTTAAAGCCCAAAAGCTTTTCTCAATAAATAAACTATCCCATACAAAAACATTTTCTCTGATCGGTCCAATTGTTTCTGTAATTAGCGCTTTGAAACAAACTCTTCACCTTTATAATATTAGTATAGATTCTCAATATGTTAGTTATTAATTTTAATCACCTTAAAGTATGCTTCTTCAGAAATGATACACATACACCAACAAATATTTTATTTATTAGTTTATTGGAAGACGCTTTTCCGGAACTGAACTGAGTTCCAGAAAAAGCGCTAAAATTTTCCTAGCCGCGAATTCTTTTTCGATCTTCTCCCGAAAAAAAACAGGTGTCACGAAGTGGTAATTTAAGTTCAGAGAAAAGAAAGAAGCCGACCAGAGCCATGTTTAGTGAATATGGTAGTGGTCGATGGTATTAGTAGATTTTTTATTCAAAAATAAGTTCGCAATTATCGCCTAGTCCGAAGCCTTTTGGGACTAGCCGAGCGGCAACATGTTTCATACCCAAGTGATTCTTCAAAATGGTACGAACCTACTCATGAGATACGGAAAGTTCAGCAGCTATCCCTCTCCAATATGAATGAGGGTTTTTAGGTACTATTTTCTTCACTTTTGTGATTTTAACTTTTCAAATCACATCTCCACCGCTTTTAATAGCTTTGTATCACTCATAAGCACCAACAAGGTGTTTCAAAATGTTCGATAAGCCATTCGGCTTGGGTTTCGGCTAGATTTTTTATGAATCTTTATAAAATGTGTTCTTTTTGTTTTCCGGGAACTTTAACTAAATATTCTACAATGTATGAGTAATATTTTTCAGAAAGAGTTTATTCAAACAGATGTATAATAATAAGATAGAAGTAAGAATGTTTGTTTAAAAGCAATTCGTTATTATTGGCTCTTAGTGTTTTAAGTGACGTTATCAACTACAACTGCGAATGGTCAGCAAAAAAGGGCACAAATGAACATACTTTAATTACCTATTTAGTTACTGTTTTGACGTGACAACGTCTTTTAAATTGGTTTGCTGGGTGACACTTCAAGAAACTGCGTTACGCTCCGCTCACAATGAGAGCGAGTGAGAGGCACGCGTCCCTTCCACTCGGGCATGGTTAGCCCGCCTAAGAGCGAGAGAGACAGACATAAAAAGTCGTTGTCACGTAAAACTTTCGCCCGTATACCGACTTTACAGGCAACCAATTTTTTTTTGTTACTGTTTCTTTACAGAGCAGTTTTCATCCATCATTTACTCCCACTAAATGGCATTAAGAATCTTTAGTTTTTTTTTAAAGATTTACGTTGGCAATTAATAAAGGTAAATATTAATTCTTATTTAAGTCATTGTAAAGGCCATATTTAACTGTACGTAGGTACGCATTATTGAGATTTACTTTTTATTGCTTACGTTGACGGAAAGCAAAAGACAAGAAAACTTCACAAACCTAGCCATCACTACCATGCTTATCGCAAGAACTTTTTTTGGTTACGTAACCGTCATAAGTCAGCCATAACTTAGGACTCCAAAAAAAATGTTTGCTGGCCGTACTACAACGCATTTTACTACTTGTATTGGGACACACCGAGTACAAAGTAGAAATTGAATTATTTTGTATTAAACTCGAAAAAAACTTAAAAAATAGGAATATTATATAAATAATACAAACTTAATTTAAGTACCTAGTCTTATTTATATCCTTAATTTACCAAAAAACAAAAAGATCTCGTTTTATATAAAAGAAATTCGTGTTCGTAACACTATTTATAACTCAAGAACGGCTGAACCGATTTGGCTACAAAATGGTGGGGAGGTAGCTTAGAACCAGGAGAAGGACTTTAGGGTTCCGTAGACGAATGGCAAAAAACGGAACCCTTATAGTTTCGTCAAGTTTGTCTGTCTGTCAATCTCTATGTCCGTCCGTATGTCACAGCCACTTTATTCTGTAACTATAAGCATCACACTGTTGAAATTTGGTAGATAGATGTATCCTGTTAATCGCTTTACAATTCTCATACAAAAATAATAAAAAATATAATATTTAAGGGGGGCTCCCATACATGAAACTAAAACGAAAAAAAATGTTTTGTCAAACCTATGCGTGTAAGGTGTCTATAGATAGATCTCTTACAATGACATATAGGTTTCTAAAACCATTTTCTTTTACAGTCTAACGTTTCATTCATAGCTAGACGCTTCTAAAGTGGTAAAATGGGCGTCCCCCCCACCCCCCAAAATATACATATAAGGTAGATCTTAACAAGATATTTTATTTGATGGAATTAAATAATACACATGTATGTAAGTACTAATACCTAGTTTTTAAGCGCTATTGTACCTATTGTACCTATTTTGAATTGAATTAAATTAACTATCAACGAAAAATGGTTTGGACGGGATCGAACGAGAAGTTTTTGAAAATCATAACTTTGTTTTTCAAACACTTTGAAAAACAAAGTTATGATTGCTGACAACAAAATATTGTAGTATTTTACTAAGTGGAAATAAGTGCATTCCCTAATTCAGTTAAAGTTGGCACGGAGCCCTCAGTGCGCGAGTCCGACTCGAACTTGGCCGGTTTTTATCACTAGGAGACTTTTATGATTTTTACTTTATCACGTTCAACGGGGCCGGGGCTGGGGTGGGACGGGGCCGGGGCGGGACAGGGTGGGGGCAAAACTAAGTTTGCTGGATCCGTAATTTTTTAAATAAATGTCTCAGTTAGACCAGATTTCGATACGTCAGTTTGGGAACAAATAAAATAACGATACTTATAAAATAAAGAGTTGCATCGAATAAATCCACGTTATTATAATTTTATTAATATGTTAAATCGTAACCGAATGGTTCTTAATCGAGAGGCTGTTATTATAAATTTGATTCAAAGGAAGTCATCTGTAACTTCAAACACGAAATTCTATTAGCGAAAATTTAAGAAGAGTTTGTTTTCTCGATGTTTTTTGTCGATACTGAAATTCGCAGTACGTGTATCTACCTCAAAATCTGCTCCAAAATAGAAAACAGTTGTCCCGATATAACAACAACAAATTCACCAAAATTTACCATTTGTATTTATAAACAAATCAAACATTCCCTATACTTTCTTGACAGAATGTACTAGCTTATCAGATTTTGATGTTTAATGTTTAATTCTGTATTTTCATACATGGCGATATTATAGCTGCAAGGAAAACGAAGCTCAATAATTAAATAAAAATACCCATTCATAAATATCCTTACCTTAAACTTAAATTCGAATATAAAAACAAAACACTCAGTATTTATCACTAAAGTGATTGAGTTTAAAAAAGTGAAATTAAATAAACACTTATTAAACGCAGGATTGACAAAAACATGAATTGACAGAACAACTTCGACTGTTACCTGCAAGTAACACTATATTACTGATAAACATTTTATAGCAAGCAAGCTAATTTTAGCGCATAAGTATGTCGCATCGCCATCGCACACGTAGTATATCGAGGTACTTGTCTGACCACAGACAACAAGATTGGCAGTGTATTTTATGTTGGATAAGAAACCATGTGCTTAATTCCACTATATGTCACAAAACATGGATAAGTAATATTTATAATTTTGGAAAAAAAAGTATTGCTTTCTGTTCTTATTGACGAATGAATAAATTTGCTATGTATAATTAAAAGTAAGTTTACATATTTTGACACATTCATAAATATCTTGGTTGCGATTTATCCTTCATCTATTTAGATCCCACACCGCCCAATGTGTCAATTTAAGTCAAATACTATGGAAAAAGCCGCTGTGGCACTCAGCGGCAGCCGCAGTGGCATAGCCGCCGGCAGCCCCAGTGAAATGGCCGCTGCCATTTAGTTAAAGGTAAACCGCGGAACTGAAACGTTTCCTGGTGTCACTTTTTTCGTCTTCTCCTTCCTATGTATGTACTTCATATACCTATTATTATGAATGAAATGTTCTCCTTTTAGATGATAGAAATATTGTTAAAGACCTTCATAAGGATGATATGGAGTATGGAGTACATTAATTTGGAAGGAAATGAAAACGAAGGCGGTACAAGTGACGTCAGAAATGTCTCAGTTTTGCAGTCGACTTATACGAATAGTATGATACCTATCTTATGATTTAATAAAATAACTCTTATAAATAATATGGATAAAAATCAAATCGAAACATTTTTATTTTCCTAATATGTCAATAAATATTACTTACTTATGTATAGCAAGTGTATAAAAAAAAAAAAAAAAAAAAAAAAAAAAAAAAAAAAAAAAAACAGCTGTCAAGCAATACAGCTTATTTTTGTTGTAATTAAATTTAATAGTTAAGACTCATTAATTAGGTCTAAAAGCAATATAATTCAATAGTGCTAACACGAAATAATAAACACAAGTGCAGGCAACGTACCAAATTGACGAAATACCATACGAAAAACTGCCAACGGTCGCCGGTCAAAGTGCAACGGATAACTACTTAAACCAGGGGAGTACTGTTTCTAATTAATTTGTAAACCTATTTGTCGCATTTTAAACGCTAATTAATACTTGAAGTGCAATTAAAGTTCGCAAATTGTAACAATATTTGACACTTTGAGGTTATATGTTTTTACGCAAGTCATCTGACCAACCTGGGGTCGAGTGAGTGCTGTTTGCTGTTGCTTACTGCTGTAAATACAACATCATAAACTGCACAAGCCTCACTACGGTGAGATACGTCAAACCTCATAACACTTCGGTTCTGTTGTGCCTCTCTTTACTTGACGTATATGTGGAAGTAAAGTTGAAGATAACAACCTTATGCCGCATACAAATCACTCGTATACACTAATCAGGCATACTCTTCACTAACTACACCCACATACATTGCAGTAGTAAGCATAAAAGCATAGCAGTGATAGTCTAGACCTAGGTAGTTAGTTGGCTATTTGTGTTTGTTCCTAAAATTGTTTATTTATTGGTAAACATAGTTATATTTAAACTCAATGAATCATATTAAATAGCCTGAAACTATATAAAAAATCAAATATTTCTTTAACTTAGAGATTAATATAATAATTCCCATTGCTGTAACTTATGTAACTTATTTACATACATGTATGTTTAATTTAAATGTTTTTTTAACTCAAATAGCTCAGTACTGACCCAAACATCATAACATCTGTTGTACACTCTGTTTATAAAAATTCCAGGTGACCCTCAACCTATCTAATCAATAAAAATGACCACCCGGACTGGAGCCATAACCCGCAAAATGACTGCCCGAGAAACTGAACTAAAACTCAGAAGGGCACTTGATGAATTAAAGGAGTCAAGGACTTCCTGTGAGGAATTGCTCAGAGAAAGAGATGAGTATGAGGAGGTAATAAAGACCAACATCGAACACACCTCTCAACTCAGAAAAGAAATGGCTGAACTGCATGTCCGCCTGCTGGAGGTCACCGAGCATCGAGACCAGCTTCTCAACACAGTCAGCACCTTCGACCAGTGCAGCAGCATTTTTGAGCAGACACTTATGCGCAATAATGACCTGGAAAGTGAGCTACGGGATGCCAATAGAACTATTCTGCACTTGGAAGAAGAGAAGAAAGATCAAGCTCATATCCAAACCTTGAACCTGTATGAGGAGCTGATTGGTACCCCCGGTGGTCGGTCTGTGGTCACCAATCCAGACTTAAATTGTAGTTTACACCAAACTCTAAACAAAACTGCTCATATTAAATTGTCAGGTAGAAATAGGGTTAAAAAATTTATAAAACTTAGTAAATTTATAAAGAAAACTAAAATTCTTGTCAAGAAAAATAAACGTTTTTTCAAAAATATTGAACTTAGAAAGGAAAAGTTCGATTTATTAGACAGTCTGGAAATATATCAAAATAAGTTACATGAAAGTAGGTCACAATGTGAACAAACTGTTGAGCGATTGCAGACTGACATCTCCAGGTTGCAGGAGTCATTGCATTCCATGACAATTAAATATAACTCTTCCCAGGAACAAATATCAGAACATATCCTGGCTGCAAATAAACTTCTGAAATTAAACACACCTAACTCTGATTTTAATTCACTCCCAAACATAAATCTAAACTCCGTACAAGACCTCAATCAGCAAGGGGATGACAGTTTACAGTTGCAATCACAAAATCTTAATTATAATTGTTCATCAAAAAAAAACAATAATGAATGCAACAATGTTATTGTTTTTTCAGACAGATTAGGAATTGGTTATGGCTCCTTATTGAATAAAAACCTTAAATGTAATATTGTAAACAATTGTATGCCTGATGCATCACTAGATCAAATAGTCATTAATATTCAAAATAGTAATTTAAATTCAAGTTCAATACTTGTGTTAATGTTAGGAAATAGTAAAAATTTAAGTAAAAAAAATCTGTTAAAAAATTATTCAATATTGTTAAATTTAAATGTACATAAAATAATCATTTGTGCAATTCCATTCTCAAAAAATCATACGACACAGGAAAATAACTGTATTCATGTATTGAATACTTTATTATTTAATTTAATCCAACGTCATAGTGACAAATTTGTGTTTTTTGACACAAATAAATTTACTAATAACTCATTTTTGCTGACTGGCGGCTCTATACACCTGCCATATAGAATCAAATAACTAATTGCTAATTTGTTAGCATATAACATTAATTGCATAATTAACAAAACCATATCACATGGTTATCAACTTGTAAGTAATAATAGTAATGTTGATGTTATCAACCAGACAACCTCTGAGGCTTTAAACTAAGAGGGCAGACAAAGGCCAGGTCTAGTTTTAATGTTGTTCACCAAAATATACAAGGCCTGGCTGGCAAAGAGCTTGAACTATCATTAGTTCTACACGATTTAAGTGTTCATGTAATGTGTGTAACAGAGCATTGGTATAGAAAATGTGAAATAATGATTAGTATTGAAAACTATACAGTCGGTAGTTCGTTTTCAAGAGAGACCACAACTAGAGGGGGGTCGCTCATACTTATAAATAATGAATTAAATTGTAAAGATCGCAGGGACATTGTGTCACTCTCTTTAGAACGTACTATCGAATTAGCGTGTATTGAGCTCGAACATTATATAATTTTATCTGTGTATAGCCCCCCCGACGCTACTTACCAACTTTTTGAACCAATTATGGAATCAGCGCTAGAAAAGGTTTCAAAATCTAATAAGAAAATAATAGTATGTGGAGATTTTAACTTTGATATTTTAAAGGAATGGAATAGCGCCATTCGATTTCTTAATCTTTTCAAATCTTTTAATTTAAAAAATCTCTTTTGTGAACCCACAAGGGTAACTCCCACCACGGCCACTTGCTTAGATAATATTTTTTGTGACAAAAACGCAAGTGTCATTGATAAAGGTATTTTAATTGGCCTCAGTTCTGATCATAGAGGTCAAAAAGTTTTATTTGAACACAATCATACCGCAAGTTTACCTGTGGAAACTATGTATAGGCCTGTCACAGAAAATAGGTTAGATAGATTTAGGGATACAATTAACGATACACTATATTCAGTGAAACAAAATACTAGTGATAGTGTAGATAAACAATATGAAGACCTTTTTAACTTAATTAAAAACGAATTTAATGAAATATTTCCCATAAAAAAGACTAAATCAAATAAGGTCCAATGTCAATTTAATAATTGGGCCACGCCGGGAATTCATAAAAGTAGGATTAAATTATATGAATTATATAGTCTACTAGAAAACTCTCAAGACCAAAACTTTATTGAATATGTTAGAAATTATTCAAAAATATTTAAAAAAGTTTGTGCTACAGCAAAATCCCATTACCTTCGTAGAATAGTCTCTAGCTCCAAAAATAAAGCAAAAGCTACATGGAGCATCATAAATAAAGAAACTTGTAAAAATAAATTGAGAGATGGTAAATTTGCATTAAAAATCAATGATAAAACAATAAATTCAAATTTAGAGGTTGCAACTGCTTTTGAATCGTTTTTTTCACATATTGCACCAACAACAACGAAAGAACTTGCTTCTTCTTCAGTAATAGCCGAATCTATTCTAAAACTTAATGTCAGTGAATGTAATTCTCAACTGCACTTTAGGCATGTAGGACCTGAAGTAATAATAAAAACATTTCGAGAGTTAAATATGAAAAAAACGGAGGATCTTTGGGGACTATCTGTGCATATTATTAAGTCAATTATTAACATAATAGCCCCTCAACTAGCATTAATTTTTAACAAGTGTATTGATGACGGCCAGTTTCCTTGTTTAATGAAGATTAGTAAAATAATACCGCTTTTCAAAGCGGGTGACAAAAGTGACCCCTCAAACTTCCGGCCAATATCGATTCTGCCAGTCCTGAGTAAAATATATGAAAAGATTATATTCAATCAAATTTTAGCACACTTTTCATCGAACAAGTTATTACATAACAAACAATTCGGTTTTACTAAAGGAAGAAGCACCACGGATGCAGGAGTTGCTCTTTTAACACATATATTCGATGCTTATGATAATAGGCATGATGCTTTAGGGATTTTCTGTGATCTATCGAAAGCGTTTGATTGTGTGGATCATGAAACATTACTTAAAAAAATATGTCACTATGGGGCATCATTGAACTCGTTAAATTTAATTAATTCATATCTTTCAGGTAGAATGCAAAAAGTGTGTATAAACGGAACTGAGTCTTCTGGAGCACCTCTAACAATGGGTGTGCCCCAAGGATCTATATTAGGACCTCTTTTATTTTTAATATATATAAATGACCTCCCGCATTTTGTAGGGAATATTTGTGATATAGTATTGTTTGCTGATGATACTTCACTTATATTTAAAATTCCAAGAGGTGAAGGAAATTTTGACGATGTAAATAATACTCTTTCACAAGTATTACATTGGTTTACTGTTAACAATCTTCTTCTTAATGGAAGTAAAACTAAATGTGTAAAGTTTACGATGCCTAATGTCCGACAGGCATCAACTCAGGTTAAGATAAAAGACAAACCGCTTGATACTATTGATTCCACAACATTCTTGGGAATCACTTTAGACTCCAAACTACAATGGGGTCCTCATATAGAGGCCTTGTCAGGGAAACTAAGCTCAGCTGCTTTTGCTGTAAGGAAGATACGACGTTTAACTGATGTAGAAACAGCTAGGTTAGTTTATTTTAGTTATTTCCATAGCTTGATGTCCTACGGCATTTTACTGTGGGGCGCGGCTGCTGATGTAGAGACAATTTTTGTGTTACAAAAAAGAGCCGTGCGAGCTATTTATAATCTTAAACCTCAAGATTCCTTACGAGAGGTGTTTAAAAAAATTAGAATATTAACTCTAGCCTCTCAGTATATTTACGAAAATTTAATGTATGTACGGAAAAATTTTCATTTATTCACGAAAAATAGTGACATACACAAATATAATACTAGAAATAAGGATAAGCTTGCTATTCCACAATTTAGGCTTCGAAAGGTTGGTAATTCTTTCATGGGGAAAGGTATAAAATTTTTCAATAAACTACCAGAACACATTATTAACTTACCGGTTAATAAATTTAAAACTGTTATTAAAGAAACCCTTATGACGAAAGGTTATTATAAAGTAGATGATTATTTAAATGATAATAATGTATGGACTTGCATGATCACTACAAACATTGTAAACCTTTTGAAAAGAGGCATTGACAATAGTGACTGAGTTTCTTGCGCAGCTTCTTCTCAGCACTAGCCCACAATTGTCCCGAAGCTGTGGTAGGGTTTATATTGGGACGTGTAAAAGTGCCCCCAGAGGGCCTATTTGCATAAATAAATGACTTTTATGACTTTTTATGTATACAGTATGAGCAGTATTAATCAAATATAATTTAAGGCTATGCTCTTTTCAGTTCTGTATTTAATCACACAGATAACAGTTTTATCGAAATTTCTTATCATTTTATCAAGAGTTTATTTTGGTCGCCATATCGCTGATATCGATATTCCGTAAGTACTATCTTAAAGTATGTATCGAGATTCTGTCTATTCGATATCAGGTCGTGGCTTGTTTACAGCCAACAGATCTCGATTCTCTCGGCCAACACAATAGCTTAGCGCAATATGTTTGATGCACCTCTGAACTATAGGCATCTATCCCGTACTACCCAATACTACCCAACTATTACCAAGGTTTGATTAATTGAAACATTTAAGTATTAAAAATAAACTTTAGAAATGTAAAATGCCACTTCAAAACCAAAATACACTGTAAATTCTTAAATAAACTCTTTACTTTTGAAAGGAAAAGATTCCATTTTAGGCGAACAATTTATTTTTCTATTTAAAAGTTCCTCATTCGTTTTTTTCTCCGTCCAGCTGATTCTCTCCATCCTCCTCCAGCACCACATCTCAAACGCTTCCAGTCTCTCTCTATCTTTTTTGGTCAATATCCACGTTTCACAACCAAAGATACACTCCAGATGTACACTTTCTCAAGTTTTTTGCTAACACTGCTGGATATCCTGGATTTTTCAAAGTGCTTTTTTAAGTTAAAAGCTTGAACTGCCATCGCGGTCCTTTTACGTCTGGTGTACATCTGGAATCGTCGGTTATTAGGCTGCCTAGCCTAGTTTTTAACTTGTTCCACCTAACTATTATCAATGGTAATAGGGCTATATTTTTATTTCTTATAAAGGAAATAATAGAAGGAAGAAGGAAAAGAAAAAGACCAAGAATAAGCTATATGCATCAAATAAAGCAAAAATTGCATGTTGCTTCGTATCGAGAGATCAAGACAATGGCGGGAGAGTGTAAAGAATATAAAAATCTCTACCGACAAGACTTACAAATTAGATGACGATGTCGATAAGTTTTTTTCGTGACTGCACAAGAATTGCACCCTTTAAAATAGGGAAAGATATTGCCTATTCGAGTAGACCTCTGGTCTGGCCAGTGAAGCGTTCAAACACAAAAAGGGGCGGATATTGCATTGTTTCTTTGAAGAACTGTAATCACTTTAACTACTATAATCATTGTGTTAAACTTTTTATTTAAACGAAGTCTCTATTTTAGGTAATCTAACAGGATTTAAGCTTGTCTACTAAACCTATAATAGTGCTCTATTAGGATCGGTAATCGCTTCATTTTCCTACACTCAAATTTACAAATAAAAAAAGATACCGCTACCTCCTACGGAAATATATTCCTTTCTTTATTCGAAACCGACACGAACATGGACAACTGGGACACAAGGAACGCAAGTTGAGCACCAAAATGCATCATGGCGAGTACAGACGACCGCGCATTAATCTCAACCCTGCAGTATCTTATTCAGTGGTTTTAAAGGTTATTTTTCAACATAGATGGTCTGGTATAGTAGCAACTGTACTGACGACGTGTCCCACAAACGTGTCAGTGCATGTAGACCGAGTGCCATATCGCTGCAATCAAACTAAGAGCCCCCAGATTCTAAAAGTTCCGCCTTTGTTCCATCCAAGGAGCTACAATAGGGACAGAGTTGTCATTACGAAAACAAGCGGAGTATGGAATGGTGTGTCCATCTATCAAATCAGCTAAGAATTGGAACACGAAAGAAAGTTTAGATAAATAATAAATAAGATTGATGATAAATGTAACTAACATCTGCGTAAGAGGTAGTATTAGGACTAAAAAATATTTTTTTAATTCTGTTTTATAAAAAAACGTATCGTCAACATTGACTTAATTAGATAATCAAACATTTTGGTACCTAATTAATCATCAGTTAGGTATTCATTTAAAATGAATTTTCAATTTTATCGTTTGAGGTGTCATGGGAAAATTTACTATCTACAAGATTTCATTTTTATTATTAATGAAGTGTGTATGTATCAGTATTTGTCGATTGCTCGTTTATTCCAGTTAATTAGGCATCCCAAGCTTTTGGGACACAACATTTTCTGTGTTGGTAGGATTTGTTTTAGTTTAACATGTTTAAGATACTACTTTTTTATGGATAACATTTTGACAAGAGCAAATGCATATACTCGAGCTAGATGACCGGTTCGTATCACTCTTTCGTCACACCTTTAAAAACTATCACATATTTGATAAACAAATGCAGAAAACTCAAAATAGCATAACGTTTAAGTGTATTCTTATTCCTTACCAAGATGCGTTGTGTTCTTGAGAGGGTATTTATTGTTTGGGCAATCAACTTGAAAGCTTGGGCGCAACTTTCCGTCTGTAAAGTTATACTGAACAAACACTGGCTTTGTGTAAATAATATGTAGCTGTTTGTAACTGCCAGTACGTGTTATTATACCCACAGTTTTACTGTGCTAAGCTATGATATCATCAAGATAACTAAAGAACTATGTTCTGACTTGAGCGTTGGTTTTAAACCTATAAAGACTAATGAATATACACACATGTAATGCTAATAAATTTTGAATTTGAATAAAAGTGATGAATGTGTTAGGCCTAGTTTCAAAAGTCCTAACCAACGAATAATTCAAAAATGGACAGTCATTTCTTATAAAATAATGGCTCGATAACGTTACTGGTAATTTATTAGGTCATAGTGGAATAAGCTGTTAATTTTGTATGTGTAAGATGGAAATTACGGTTTTAATTATCAGTTACCAACTTTATTTCTGAGTTGTATAGCATACAAAAATTACACGTTGTGGCAAAATCACTTTTTTATATTTTCTTACCTATTGCGATTCAAAACGATGCACCGCCATCTATCGATCTAACAAGGCTTCAACATCTTGTTTCTTTGTCGGCAGGCTGCAACAGAACGTACTACGGCGACATAGGGCGCACTTACGAGTTGGAGCTGCACCGCCCTCGCGAGGATCTCGTACCTTACGTCTGCCTAATCACCATAACAGCTGCTGGGGGGATCCATGGTGATCTGGTACAGGTAGGTGCTTAAACATGATCAGTGAAAAACGTCTTCCACCGTATCCTACCACGGCGGTCGATTATAACCGAGATTGCCAATCGACGCGAAACATTGTTTTTAGTGCTGAAGTATGTGCACGCGCGCAAAGGTCCACTCCACACTCACTTCGCTCTCATTGTCGCTGATATAGCCAATCTAACATGACCGGTGAGAGATTAGACGCAGGATAAAAAACGGCTTTTAAAATAACTTTTTTTAAACTAGCGGTGCCCAGCGATTTAGTCCGCGCGTCCCTCACCTCCCGTTTCAGCGTGATGTTTTATGCTTAAAGCCTGCCGATAAACAAGCTATTCAACACAAATAGAATTTTCTAATTCGGTCTAGTAGTTTGTGAGATTAGTTCGTTCAAACAAACTTTTCAGATGTAAAATATCAGTATAGATCATGGTCACTAAAGGTTACATTACACATGTAACGTTATATAAATATTTATTATTCATTTATTTTATTTCCCATCCCAAAGTAAAGGTATAAAACTAGAATATTTTATTGTACACGCAGTAGTAAACTAAGTCATGTCTCCCATTATTCAAAGAAAAGCAAATAAATCCGTTGGCGAACAGACGTTCTACAAACGAATAGGAGCTCTACTATGTAGGTAACACGTTCTTTTCAGGTGTAGTCAGTGTATTTATGATTGTGACTTCTCGATCGAGGACTCAAAAACGGACTAAAAATCTTTAAATTACGCATTCATCTTCTATTTAGTAGAAACAAAATCTTTTACATGAATGTGTTATTTTAAGCTTTTTAGTCACTTTTTTAGTCATTCTAGAGCCATAGAGGATAGAAGAATAGATCAATAAACTAAAAATGTATCCAATATTCAAATTCTTACGCTAACACATAAATACAGGTCGAATTATTAAACTTTTATGGAGTTGTTAAAAATATATATTTTGGCTGCTTACGGACTAAAGCCTGTTTTTCTTTGCTTGGCAAATATTATATAATATAATATAATACATTAATAATAAATAATAATATAATATATTATATAATAATAGAATTCCAATGTACTACAATAGTTTATAAGATAAAATTGTTACTAACACTCTTTATGGGCAATGCCTGAAATAAATATTTTTTTATTTTATTTATTTATTAAATATTGTAACCAATCTTGAACATAAATGATAGACACTTGTCACAACTTACATAAGATAGGTGAAAAGTAATTGTCCATTAATTAATTTAACTGATATCATTTTAAAAGTAATAAACAGATTGTTTACAAAATTCAACAAGCAAATAAAAAGGACTTTACCTAAAGTAATGCTGTTATGTATTACGACTTATTCTCACTATGCTCCAATTTGCTGATTTCGTGCTGTATCTATGAGAGTAGAGGCCCTGCACTTTAGTGCCTCTCAAAGGGATGTGGGAATTACACGCGGGATGATAAATACCATACGTGAGCGCCACTTTCGCGATAACCTTTTAGTAGGTGAAAGTGAAAATAAAAGGGTAGGGAGCGACTGTAGTTTTACTTCTTTTGGTGGGCTGACTTATACTTAAAAATAAACAGCAAGTTGTAATGACTGTTTAGTTTCTTGAAAACTGAACAATTAAGGTGTTTCATATCAACCCGTAATGGGAAAACTCATAGCATCAACCAGGTGTCCACTATACGGAAGCACGTTACGTAAAGGACACGCCTCAGCATGGAATCCGCACCGGATAGCAAACGCCTCACCTTGGATTATATTTGCAACAACTTATGAAAGCCTGACAGGGTTGGCGGATAGTTGATAACTATAGGGTGACTCGCCGTAAGCGCGATACAACGCATGCGCCGCTAGTTGAGAGTGGCTCCCAAGTTGATCTCGATCCGAAGTGGTAACGCTTGGATGAATTAACCACTGGATATAAAACGCAAGCGCGAATGTATGAAAACATCATTAGCCAATTTCTGCGGGGCGGGGGGAGCTTGTCGTGTCAATTTTTGACATTTAGTGCATGAAAGTGTTGATATTTTTTTATCAATATGTGTGGAACGAATGAATGAACGAATCTTTTGTTAAAAGACATATAATTTTATCACCAAAACAATAAATTACATTATGGGCATGTAATGCACAAACCATCAAATGAACCATTGAAGCATAGAACGTCGTTTTATATGAACGGTCTGGCAATTATCACTTAGTTAGTGTGAACTTCCTAAGACATTTTAAAACAGCCCGTAAGTACACAATATAGCCTTGCACCATAAAAATCCTCCTATGGGATAATTAAGCTAAAGCAGTAGATTTTTTGCGTTGGCATTCAATCACGCTTAGCGTAAAATGGATACCACATATTCGGTGATGTTTTGTGGGGATCCATTTTGCCTCTCTTCGGACTGCTTCTACCCACTTTATTTTCCTTAATGGATCTACAGGAAACCTGAAATAATATTATAAAGATGTATTGACAATAGCGTTGGGTTTGTGACCGGTAATTTACTCAATTTCGAGTAAATTACCAAAAACATGTAATTTACTCGGTAAAATTACCGATGACTGGGAAAATATTCAAATGATTTTAATTAACAAAACTTAATGTATAAATATACTTAAATCCTTTACCAAATTACCATGAATAACATTTCACTCATTTTTACTGTCTTAGCATGATGATACTTCTTTACATGCCAAATACGAACACGAACTTTTGAGCTAGATTCTCATCACACAAAAATATATTTATGAGGTTTATTTTTGTTTTGTACTTTGTAATTAATGATATTTTTGTGATATTGTGTTTGTAATATAAACATATTCGTTTATTTAAAAAAAGGAGGTTATAAATTCGTCCTATAAGGTATGTGATATTGTTAGAATTTTATATGTTCGAGTGGGGTAATCTATTAAGGCTTCCAAAGTTCCAAACACGTGTTCAAAATTTCGTAAGTGTATGTGTGTTTTGATGTTTTTTTCACCACGGATTTCTTGAAAACGAGAAGTCATAGCGAGATGATTATTTTTTGTTCAATCAGATATATTGCTACTTAGGGTACCTACAGTGTAAGTTCCATCAAAACCAGTGGTTTTCGTTTTATAGGTTATTAATTTAATAACTGAAAATCACTGTGGGTGACTCATCACAATAATGTACTTCAATACACGTTTATTATTTAAATACATAAATAAATATTTATTATAAACGTGCTTACACGTTATACATCTATTTAACACATAACATTCATATTTCATGCAATCTTACTAATAGTTTCACAAACACATAATGCTGCTTATACATAAAATTAAACTAACAAGCATAGTCAGGTGAAACCAGTAGTATGCGGCGGGCAGTGTACATCGATGCGCTATAGCTACGAACGTACGATCGCCGCGTGCGCCGCTCATTCGCGAACGGTCAGCCGCCAGTCCGCATCTGCCTATACCACGCGAAGCCCGTGTCGCTCGCGCGCGCTCTGTGACTCATATCGGTATTACGTTACAAGTAAACAGCCGTTATACTCAAGTAACGCGTTTGATTTCGCTCCTATAGTGCATACCCTTCTAAACAGACTAAAATCACGAAAAAGGGTACAATTTTTGAAAAAAATGCTTCCTTATCATACTGACCTAAAAGCTAAGCTTATCATTCACCTCACCATCGTCTGCGTCGCCGGTTCCTTTTCACTTTCTTACTCGAGATATTCAAGTATTTAAACAAACTAACGAGTTGCAGAGCGCAAGCCACAACTAATTCAACCTTCGGCATCTTCATGTACAACAAATGCTATGATTAATCTTGCGTATGTGTGAATCACGAAGCGTCTCGCACGTAGGTTTGATGACTTCCAGGCTCCCGAACAAGCCGAATTCTGAAAAGGCTACAGTACCATAGACCACATCTATTAAGGCAAATTATACAGAAGTCCGAGAAGTACGAGTATAATATGCCTCTATGTTTAGCGTTTGTGGACTATGAGAAGGCTTTTGATTCGATCAAAACTTGGGCGGTGCTTAGGCCTCTTCAGTGGTGTCACATAGACGATAGGTGTTAAAGTGTCTGTATAACAACGCCACCATGGTCGGTCCGAGTACAGGAACAAAATACTAGGGCGATTCCATTGCGGAGAGGTGTAAGACAGGGAGACGTTATAT
This sequence comes from Pyrausta purpuralis, assembly GCA_963924145.1. Lineage (NCBI taxonomy): Eukaryota > Metazoa > Arthropoda > Insecta > Lepidoptera > Crambidae > Pyrausta > Pyrausta purpuralis. The sequence continues at coordinate 5,533,370 of OZ001649.1, read as the reverse complement.
CTCCGAAACTGTTTACAGCGGCATTGAAAGACGCCTTTAAGCTCCTGGAATGAGAAGGATTCGGCATCTGCGTCAATAGCGAATACATAACACGCCTCCGGTTTGCCGATGATATAGTCGTTGTGGCAAAGACGCTAAATGATCTTGGCACTATGCTCGACCAAGTATCCCAACAGGTGTGTCTTTGAAAAAAACATGGAAAAGACGAAAATTACGTCAAGTTCCCGTGTTATACCTACTCCAGTATCCGTTGGAAACTCAACTCTTGAAGTTGTCGACGAGTACGTCTACCTTAGATGAAAGATCCAATTAGATAGGTCCAACTTGGGAAAGAGGTCAATTGACGAATCCAACTCGGCTAGGCAGCGTTCGGGAAACTGCATAAGAGCGTCCTCTCGTGTCAATTACGTCAGTGTCTGAAGACGAAAGTTTTCAACCAGTGCATGTCACCAGTGAAGACATACGAATCCGTTACGTGGTCTCTAACTATGGGCCTCATAAAGAAGCTTAAAATCACACAACGAGCAATGGAGTGGGCTATGCTCGGTGATCGAATCAGAAGCGAGGAGATACGTAGAAGAACTAAGGTAACGGACATATCCCTACGAATCAGTAAGCTCTAGTGGCAGTGGGCACTTTGGCAGGCACATAGCAGGGAACTGATGGCCGCTGGGGCAGAAAAGTTCTAGATTGGAAACCCTTCGACTAAAAGCGCAGCGTGGGATGTCCACCGACAAGATGGACAGACGACCTTGTAAAGATCGCAGGATCAAACTGGATGCAGACCGCTCACAACCGGTCGCTGTGGAAAGCCGTGGGGGTGGCATAAGTTCAGCAGTGGACGTCTTTTGGCTGATAATGATGATGATGATGTGTGAACATCAATGAGAACAGTAAGCTCGCGTCAGCTCTCGTGCACGAATATTTCCTCGAACGTTTCGTCAAGAACCAGACGAGAAGCGAGCGCGAATGTTAAATGTCATTTAATAATTTACGCAACGCGCACGAATATTTGTTTTCTGTATAATATGGTGACCCAAGTAACGTAAAAAATAATCAATTTTTGAAGTGTTTTCTACCATCAACACCGCCAACAACCGTTTGGATTAAAGCTTCAATCATGCACAAATTATAAAATCTATACTAATATTATAAAGCTGAAGAGTTTGTTTGTTTGTTTGTTTGTTTGAACGCGCTAATCTCAAAAACTACTGGCCCGATTTGAATTTTTTTTTTACGTTGGATAGTCCATTTATCGAGGAAGGCTTTAGGCTATATAACATAAAGATACGACTCATAAGACCACAGCAGCAATGAAAAATGTTGCGAAAACGGGAGAAAGATATTCCTTTTGAGAGCTTCCGCTGCGTACGCTGCGAAAACCGCTTAAGTTACACAAATTTGTAAAAAAAAAATGCATTATTTTTGAGGTGTATTATACACACAGGTATTTATTCTTATCAAAATGAGTACATTCATCATCACGAGCATTTTATTTAGAACCAAGTTGCCCTTTATATCATTTGATTTCAATAAATATCTTAGGAGCTATCACAGTTTTAACATAACTCCGCACCAAAATAATGTTCGCAGCTTAAGTGCAACGTGCGCTTGCGCTAATATATTATAGAGCTGAAGAGTTTGTTTGTTTGAACGCGCTTACCTCAGGAACTGCTGGACCGATTTGAAAAAATATTTCTGTGTTGGATAGCTTATTTATCGAGAAAGGCTTTAGGATATAAAACATGACGCTGCGACGGGAGGGGAGGGAGCAAACTCAAAACGCGCGGACGAAGTCGCGGGGGACCGCTAGTAAATAAATATAGCAACTGAGTATTTTACGGTCTATTTGGTAAATTACGAGTATTTTACCATTTTTACCATAAATTACCGTATTTTTCATTACTTACCATTTTGTTTTTTTACCTGCCCAACTCTAATTGACAAATATAAAAATTAAAATTTGAAACTAAACTGTTGTATTTTTAAGATTACCTTAATCTACTCTCGAGTGAAACATTTTACAGATTTATTATTTTATTTTAAAATAATCTATTATAAAAAAATAATAAATGTTTATAGATATGATTTATCGACAATTGTCAAGCACAATTAAAATGAAACTGACAAGAGAACGAATGATAAACATACGACAATCCTACCGTATAAAGTATACGTTATCTTTTTGATTTTGTAGTAACTGACCACCACTTTTTTAAATGGCAATGTTACTTTTCTCTCGAAAAACACATTACATTATTTTCATGAAAAATAACAGCTTTTTTGGGATCAAACGTTACTTACGGATGAAAATAAATGTTTTTTGTCTTGCCGCTATAATTTTTACACAAAAATAAGCCACATTTACCATTTTTTTCCGTCAATATTTCTCACTGAGCTCTATCACCGTACTGACAAGACGTCACCTGTAAGTGAGGCCACAAAGCCCGCTTCGTGGCTAAGGGGGCGCAAGCAAAATTGCCCGTCATTGCGCGTCCAGTGGTTTATTCGTCCAAGTGGTAACGCTACGAAGTAGATAGATGTGCATTAAAGCATGGAGTTTTATACGAGGAATATTGAACGCCATTGAGTTGAAATCAACCAACTTCTGACCAGTCTGAATCTGAAATGAAATCAGTCGGCATGTGAAAAAAACAGGTTTAAGTTTCATGTACGGGCCTTTAATATTTTATTTTTTTATTTTTTGTATGAGAATCGTAAATCTAAATTCTAATAGTTTCAGAATAAAGTGGCTGTGACATACGGACCGACAGACAGATAAACAGACAGACTTGATGATACTTTCGTTCCGCGCGTTTTTGCCATTCGGCTACGGAACACTAAAAACACCTAAATAATTTATGCAGCACTGCTCATTTAAGTCAGTTCTTGCATGTTATTACTTTAATATATATTTTTTTCAAATACAAAAAACTGGTAAACAATACTTTGGTTTTAAAGAAAAACAAATGAAACTTAAAACCACTTTACCTCGCTTTAATCGAGTTGAATTGAAATGTGTACAAACTCAACTGGTAAGTACTTACATAGCTTAAGTACTATTTCATTGCACATGAACATTCCCGAGCTAAGCTTTACCTTTGGACGGTAGCTCAAACGTATGACCTCTGAAAACGTATTTTTCATATTCCTAACATTTTCCGCCCCGACGGGCTAATCTATATTTCCCTCGCGTTTTGACAAGGCGACGAGAAACGGGATACCTTTTAAAGGAGCACAGAAGTCTAAAGCCGGGTAAAGAGATATTTTTAATGTCAATTTACTATAGTATTTATAATGGTTAAATTAATTTACATTTAGAACTTCATGTTACCTTGCATGCAGTTTATTCTTTCTGTTTGTAAAGTGTAGGTACATCCGTCATTTCTCTTTTGTATTCCGGTTCTATGGCCCACCTTTGATCTGGCATGACGATTTGGTATCAAGTTGCTTCAGTTTCGTATGGTCTATTAAATTCAGAGTCATATGTATGTTATCGTTTAGAATCATGAGGCACTTGATCATGTCGGTGTCCGAAACAGCTGTTTTATAAGCTACTTATTTCGTGAATAGTAAAAATAAGCTGGATGTCCATACAGTGTACACAAAACATACATATATATTCAGAAGCTAACTCAAACAGACAGACACATGGTGGTATTCGGACGCGCCCCACGTTCATCGCGCTGCAAGAGCATCCTCTGAGGGCTTGCAACGCCCGTATTCAAAATTCCGTTTGATTCAGATTTAAAAACGATTAATTAAACTTTTAAAAATTTAAAACTTACTAATAGCGCAACCTTCGCTCTTCCCATAATCTCACTCTACACACACCTCTTTTCAAGACCGGCTTTATGTCGGACTCTTTCACCATCTCTGCGATTCGACTTTGGAATTCTCTCCCCAAATGGCCCCCAACAAATTCAATTTTAACAAGTTTCTCCGCACCCACTATCTTAACCTTGGCTCTCTTCAGAATTAGAAGCCATTTTCTTTTATTTGTGTTTTTTGGGTGTCTTTAATATCATCACTTTTATCATTCATATTTTTGTATTTATTAAGTATATGTATTCTATGTATGTTTATTAGTCTTATGTATCCTATTCATGCGCGGATACACCGTTGTGGGCACTTTGGGCATGCCCACAACCCTAATCACAATTTATAAAGTACATGGCTGAAAGAAACTGTCACTTTACTATAATAGGAAGCGTTCATTGGAAAGCCGTCTTATCAAATATCTTGTTAATACTACACTTGCTGATTATTTCTGATTATTACTTTTGTTTCGTTTTTAAAAAAGCGTCGAGAATCAAATTTTAGTGCGCTCGCTTCGCTCGCGCTTTTATTTTTACAATATTCTTGGCTTGAGAAGCGTCAATTACCAAAAAGTCAAGCGCTCGCTTCGCTGGCGCTTTAAATTTTATAATATTTTTGGTTAAATAACCAATTTTTGAGCGCTCGCGCTTTAATTTATGTGATGTTGTATCAGAAATAAATTAAACTTTCGTGTTTTCATGGTTTTTTGGGCATGGCATGCCCACAACCTTTTTGGAGGGCTGGATTCGCGTCTGATCCTATTATATATTTGTGTAATATTAGTATGTATGTTTATGTTAGTGCATTTTACTTATTTTTTGTACCACTCCTCTCATGTATTATTAATATTCCGCCACTAATTAAACTCTCTGCATTACTAGGTGGTTGACTGGTAGAGAATGCCATTAGGTCCGCCAATTGTACATTTTACATTGCAATAAAGTTTAAATAAATAAATAAATAATCTGGCCCATATCTTTCTTGCATACGATTAATACCTGTTCTAAGCTGTCCGTGAAAAAGCAATGTTCAAATTGTAATATAATTTCTGATGTCCATTTAAAATAACAAGTGCTTAATTGTGTGGTACCTATGTTGATTCATGGAAATTATGGGGCAATTACACAATGTGGCTCGTTAGTAAATACGACATAGTAAAAGCTCTAGATGAGAAAATTTAGATAAAGATAGAAGTATTGCCACCACAGAAAGTACCTACATGAAGCTGGCGTGCGATTTTTAGAGCGCTTTCACATTAGGCGCTAAAGTCGCCTAAGTGTGAAAGCGCTTTAAGCGTGAAAGCGCTGTTAGCCCTTCACATTACAGCGATTGCGCTGCTGTCGCTCTACTGTGAAGGCGCACTAATACATAAATGTTTTACTCAAGACACCTAATATATGAGTTAAACTCATCATCACTATATGCAATCTTTTCTTCAGTTAAATACTCGTTATTTAATAAATATAAAAGCGTGAGATTGTCAAGAATCTACATCACGTCTACATAACACTGGATATGTGTAGGGTAAAACTAAAACAGTGTTAAATCCAGCATCTTTAAATTAAAATTAATAAATAATCACACAACAAATGTTCAATTGAGGCCATTCACAATCAATTCCTGTAAGTCCAGCCACTGTAAACTCAGACAACTTCTGAAGTATCCAAACCAATTTTAAAATACAAGTATTGAGAATTGCAAAAGCGCCCTTTAAGTGGTAGAAAACTTTATAATTAACAAAGAAGTTCGAATTCCACATTGTTTCAACTTTGCAGCGAATGATTGATGGAAGGAAATGACGTTTCGTTAAAATTTTCAACGAACAATAAAATATGAATTTTATCAACAACATTAATAACTGTACCTATATTATATAAGGATGCTTGTGTATGTTCAAATAAACGGTGCTGTTTATTAATAGAAACAATGTTGTTATTTATTCTTCAATAAATTTAAAACGTGATCGATTATATCTCCGCATTTTAGTCTTTAAAAATAACGAAAAGATCATATGAAACTCAAACACACTTTATGCAATGAAACATCTTAGACTTTATGATTAAGATTTTTAAAATGAATTGCACTTGAAAATATGAACTCGTATGCTGCGAAGAAACAAACCAACGCGTCTTGTACTTTAATGGCCCGTGCTTATACCATTCGGCCACTCAGACACTGGTTACCATTTTGAAAATTTATTTTGTAAATGCTATCTTTAACGCATAGTTACTATTATTCCTAATGCCTTGATGCTACACTTTCTATAGTTTGTTCATAAAAAAGGAAAAAAATATATTTGCAATATCGGTTTCAGACATTATCTCTAGGGAAATAACTTACGATTCTTTCAGACAATAAATTTGGCTATACTTTGAATTAAGCACTCCTAAATGAAATTGACGTTCCCAAAACAACTAGAGGAGACTTATATAAAATATTTACTAAAAATACGTCATATTTTTTTAGTTTTTATCCAATTGGTACTTATTAAACTCCAAAGAATATCGTCCTTTACAGAAGTGAAATAAGACCACGTTATTTGCATTACGCATATACTTAATTAGTAAATATAATGGAATAAAATTACATAGTTACAATTTGAAATGTATTTTCCAAAGACAAATAGGTATGAGTTTGTTTTAAGTCCACTTCCAAAATGTAGAGCTAGCATAAAGACTCGTGGTTAAAACCATTTCGCAACTTTTTATCAGAGGAAATAATTCAAAGTCTACTGACAAGTTATAATCAATTAACAGCAAAACTAATAACCCCAATTAAAAATATACCTGAATAATGCTTTTTCTTCAAGTGTTTTCAAAGTCACTTAAAAATCAAACGTAATTAAACTCATACATAACGCTTTCGGCACAGTCTACAAATCTGATTTCAAATCAAATCTATAAATCTGTGTGCAGCACGAAGTGAAATTACGTACAGAGGTGCAATTGTGTAAGGCAATCGTATTTATTTGGCAGTTCAAATCGTACGGTATGATCTGTCAAACGCTTTGTTCTTTACCGTTTGACAGATCATACCGCATAGTCTGATCTGCAATGACCCGCAAAATAGAATAATTGCGCCTTCTCATTAGAGCGACAGCAGAAGGTGACCGTAAATAAAAAATAGCAGTCCTACTGCCGCGCGCTGCTGCTGCCATTATGTATGAAATTATCGACAGCGCGACTGTCGCGATGCTAAAGTCGCCTTAGAATCGATTTTGGCCAGCGTCAGATAGGACTTATCTGATAAAAAGTATAAAACGAGCGATTTTAAAATGACATTATCAAAAATGATTGCTGATGAATAGGTGACGATTTAAACTTAGGCGTTTTGTATTACATTTGACGAATATTCCTTATCTGACGTTGGTATAATCGACTCTTAAAATGTGAAAGCGCTCTTATATCTATTAAATAATATTTATTTATTATGTGTATTATTTATGTTTATTTTTTATATATTGTATTTATTTTGTGTAAGTTTAAGTATTTTATTGAATTTAAAATAATTTGTACTTACTTACTTTACACACAAAACAATTTAAATTTTCGCTGCACCCATTACCATCTCTCTGCATGACCTAAAGGTTTGACTGGCAGAGAATGCTTTTAGCATTAGTGGACTTAATACACTATGATTTGTGCAATAAAGTCATTAAATAAATAAAAATAAAAAATATCTAAAATTGCAACCGTTTATTTTACAAACTTCTACTGTCCTTGTCAGTAGCCAACCATAAAGTGCTGACGTTTATACACAAGACACGTTTCCTCCCACGTTTTTAATTTGAGGTCTAAATTAGGGAAAACAATGGAATATAAAGGAAGCTGTGACAGCGGTTAATCACATTTCGGGTCCCTGGTAATTAGTTTGTTTTCAAAACATTTTTACTTTTAAACTTGCTGTGACATTGCGGTTCATAAATTATGCTGAAGTCTGGTTCAAATCAAATGTTTCATGGGTGGATATATGAGATAATTAACTAAAGCCAGTTTTTTTATCGGTTTATTTTGCTACTTGCGGCTCCCCGCGACTTCGTCCGCGCTTTTTGTGTTCGCTCCCTCCTCTCTCGTCGCAGCGTGATGTTTTATAGCCTAAAGCCTTCCTCGATAAATAAGCTATCCAACACAAAATATATTTTTTAAACGGTCTATTAGTTCCTTAGATTACCGCGTTCAAACAAACAAACAAACAAACTCTTCACCTTTTATTAAATATTAGTATAGCTAGCCGTCCCCCGCGACTTCATCCGTGCTTTTTGAGTTTACTTCCTCCCCTCCCGTCATAGCGTGATGTTTTTTAACCTAAAGCGGATAGCTTATTTATCGAGGAACAGAAAAATATTTTTTGAAATTGGTCCAGTAGTTCCTGAGATCAGCGCATTCAAACAAACAAACAAACTCTTCAAGTTTATAATTTTAGTAAAGATTATAGAGCATTAAAAACCGAGGAGACAGGGTTTTTTGCTTAGCACATTGTAGCTCTTATAAGATTTTGTTGGCTAATTGTCCTGTGAGGCAGAATATTAAAATGTTTATTGCTAGTATTCAACGACTGTCAACTGAAATTGGCCGCCCATAGACATTCCTAAAATTAATAGCTCGGGAAATTATGCAATCATGACATTCAGTTATGTAGTGAACATTATCTCTGTTGTCTTTCCTTGAGTTATGCTGGAATAATCTTATAAGGCGTCTTCGCGTGATTATCTCGGATGAAAAGTAAAACATAGCATTTGCATGATCGCACATGGCAAAACTTCCCAATGATGGACGATCCAGATATAAACCGCATATGAACGGATACGAACGATTGAAATGATCATAATATAAATAAATAGGTTTACTCGCGTCTTACTTTTTTTCTCTCGACGGTGAAAATTAAGTCTGTTCTTTTTAGCTTGTCGAATATTGTAAATAATTTTGACATTCCTTTTAAACGGAGTAATTCCTCGGGTTCCATCGACACGCTAAGAAAAAGAACGGAGTAATGTTTTTTAAATGAGATGAACACAATAATCACAACCTACTTAGGTAATTCATCGTCGAAAACTAAAATCTTTATATGTATGTCAAATAGTTAGTAGAATTTTATTTACTGACTAGCGGTCCCCCGCGACTTCGTCCGCGCGTTTTGAGTTTGCTCCCTCCCCTCCCGTCGCAGCGTGATGTTTTATATCCTAAAGCCTTTTTCAATAAATACGCTATCTAACACAGAAATATTTTTTCAAATCGGTTCAGCAGTTCCTGAGATAAGCGCGTTCAAACGAACATCTCTTCAGCTTTATAATATAATTAGCGCAAGCGCACGTTGTACTTAAGCTGCGAACATTATTTTGGTGCGGAGTTATGTTAAAACTGTGATAGCTGCTAAGATATTTATTGGAATCAAATGATATAAAGGGCAACTTTGTTCTAAATGAAACGCTCGTGATGATTAATGTATTTATTTTGATAATAATAAATACCTGTGTGTATAATACACCTCTAAAAATGATGCATTATTTTTTTACAAATTTATTAACATAAAAAAGATTGTAGTAAGTCAACCATAAAAGATAGACATATGCTGTCGCGGACTTTATTATAGAACTCTTAATGTTGAACAATCTTGTCATACATGATTTTTGTGTAACTTTAGCGGTTTCCGCAGCGTACGCAGCGGAAGCTCTCAAAAGGAATATTTTTCTCCCGTTTTCGCAACATTTTTCATTGCTGTGGTCTTGTGAGTCGTATCTTTATGTTATATAGCTTAAAGCCTTCCTCGATAAATGGACTATCTAACATAAAAATAATTTTTCAAATCGGGCTAGTAGTTTCTGAGATTAGCGCGTTCAAACAAACAAACAAACAAACAAACAAACAAACAAACTCTTCAGCTTTATAATATTAGTATAGATATTATTTGAATAGTCATGAAAAGATTGTTTACATTATTGGACTAGCAAATAACAACGGACTTTAAATATCGTCTATCGCGTTTTCTCTAAGTTTTTAGTTTTAAGGAAGTACTTTTGCAAAATACTGTAATAAAATAAATATATAAATATAGTTCAGAATGTTTTTTACACTCAATGTTATTTTTGTATTTTTATAAGACGCACGTACGCAATTTTTGGGTTCTTATTTCATCTTATAAAAATATATAAATACTAGCGGACCCAGCGAATTTGTTTCGTCCCCATCCTTGTCTTGCCCGGCCTCGTCCCGCCCAGCCACGTAATTTAAGAAAAATGATAAGGGTGGACAACCCTTATCACTAAGGGGTATGAAAAATAGGTATTGGCTGATTCTCGGACCTACTCAATATGCTCACAAAATTTTATGAGAATCGGTCAAGCCGTTTCGGAGGGGTACGGGAACGAACATTGTGACACGAGAATTTTATATATAAGATATTATTTTCCTAAGTAATAAGTTTTCCATTATTCTATTGTAACATTGGGATAATCTACAAAGGTTCTTAACCGAACCTTTGTAGATTTCATTTAGCTCGTTCTAGTTGCATTCAAGTTGTTTGCGAAATGCACATTGAAAATGCCAATGAAACGTTGCTTAGTAGCATTGCGTCTCGCTGATAAATTCTATGTTCCCTTCCCCCTTTTTCCCTCACCTCCTATCCTTCTTCAGACCCCAGATCGTTTGTTAAAGGAGCAGTCTTTAATTTGCATGTAATTACCAGGACCCGAAGTTTCTTATTGTTTCTTTCGACTTCTGTCTGGGAGCAATTTAATCCCTAAGTAAACATTTTAAATGCAAATCAACCAACATTATCGTAGTTTGGTACATTTTGCTCTACAATTAGATTTGACTAACCGCCAAGGGATAGTAAATCAATATTAAAATAACAAACTTAACAATAACTTGTAACTTAGAGCGCTTTTACACTTAGGCGTTTTTAGCAGCGCGACGGTCGTGCGGCAGTCGCGCTGCTGTCAATTTCATACATAAAATGACAGTAGTAAACCCTTCACATTAGAGAGACGCGCTGCTGTCGCTCTAATGTGTAAGTGAACTTATTCTGTCTACTGGCAAGACAGCTCAAGTCTATCATGGATCTATTGGCCGATGGCGAAATAAGAACTAACACAGACATTTTGAAAAATACGGCTACCAGATCTAGCGTAGCCAAAACTCCCCAATGTTATTGGAGATTTCCGGATTTTCTCTAAGTTCTCCTGGTGTTTTACTTTTGTACAGTTCACTTTTTCTATCAAATAAAATGATTATTTGTATATTCCTTAATACTAAACTTTATAAATCAAGTTACAATTTTCAATGTTTGTTATTGTTTATACAATTATCTTGCGCTTGGAATCGGTGGAACTGCTTTAAATTATTAACCTTTTCTTTGACCTTGCCATAGTTGGGTAAAAAAGTATTAGCGGACGGAGTAGCTTCTTAAGCTACCTGAATCAAGGGTGATTTTTTGAAATTGCTACCCTGATTAAATGCTATCGCTCCTCTGTCAATGTCATCTATTAGCCGGAAGATCTTTGTCGCACTGTACACATAAGTTATTTCACCTGCAGACTAATGTCACAAAGGGTGTCCACATCAATAGCGTGTACATGTTTTTAACCGACTTCAAAAAAGGAGGAGGTTATCAATTCAACTGATTGTTTTTTTTTGGATCTATGTTACCTCATATCTCAGTCGTTTGTCAACCGATTCTAAAAAAAATTGTGCTTACTTAGAGGGTATACCTTCTAGTTAATCCCATTTTTTTCAATTTGGGATCTGATGATGGGATCTTGGTGTAATCGAGGGAAACCCTCAAAATTTTAAAGGCACATATTGTGTTTCTTTACTAGAATCTTAATGTTGACGTGTTGTTACGTCTGATAGTCAAGATCTTGTGGGGCAGAGCTGATGGTGGAACTCCTTAACGCTTAGGAGTTTAGTAATTATAATGAAAGAACTGATAAGAGGTTGTTTGTTGCTTCTTGAAGAACAGAGTCATAGGGTGCAACTTTCCTTCCTCCCACTTCTCCTGTAATCTCTAAAAATGAAAAAATAAAATTTACTTTAAAAAAAGTAAAAACCGACTTCAAAACCAAAATGCACTAAAAAGTATTTAATAACCTCTTGACTATGGAAAGGAAAGGAACCCATTTTAGGCAAACAATTTATTTTTGGAGTCGGTGCTTTCACTTTGACAATCAAGGATCAATTATCACAGCACCGACTCCAAAAATAAATTGTTCTGTTATTTCTGTGATGTACAGAAGCAACAGTATTAATATTTTGACCTTGAAAAGCAAAGCCGTTAGCTTCAAAAAGGCAACATGTAGTAAACTAAGGGCGGGCTTTACCGCGCAGTGACCGGAAATTGTATTTCTTTCGTCTCCATATTACCTCTTCGTACGACGTGACACAAACAAATGGCCAGGATATTTGCTACACTGTAGCACAAAAATAACTTGATAGGTAACTACTATTCTCTTTGTTAGTCACGTAATCAATTATCAGCAAATAACTTTCTTTTTTATTGGCATTGGCTATTAGCAATAAATTGTATTAACACTTACTTGTAATAGTAAATAAGCTTTACTACTTACTTCTAAATTAAATCTAAGTAAAATGCGAAATCGGGGTGAAAACTACTTTGGTTTTACACTCTATAAAAGTTTCAATGCTTCAAGTACTCCACTACTTCAGCCAAACCAAATCACTCCTCATCTATGCTCGCGGAGTAATCCGATAGCTCCACGAGTATAGTGGAACCTCGTAAAAACACACTACTTCAGCAGTGCTTTTTCGCGATCTAAAGGTTTTATAGCTAATACCTATATTTGAACCCCTTATACAAACCTGTACTTTTCTGTCTATAGGGACTTAGCATGAAAGATTTTATGCCATTAAGTAACTTTGAACGGCAAAGATGCTTTCTCGTATATCAGGCATCAATTAAATACAGGGTGTTGTTTAGGTCAGTGACTCAGGGGTGGCTGTACAAACGATACTGATGCCAAAAAATATATGTACAAAAATAATTCTTTTTGAAATGGGAAAAACCCACAAAATCAATTTATTGATGCGATACAGCGATCGAGTCAAAACTACCATCACCAGGTAGCCTCTTCGTAGCTTAGTAGCTACGGCGTAGTATTTCGTAGATAGGCGCTATCTACGCGCAAGGGTGCGAGTTTCCCCATTCGTTGATTGTTTTGAAGATGTTTTCTTGTATAAAGCTTACTTAGAATTAGAAAAAAAATTTTTTTTAGAATAAATATAACTTATATTATCATCCCTGAGTTGGATGTCACTGACCAAAACAACAGCCTGTATATCTTTATAAAAAGTGTCTTTCAAAGTTAAATTATATCTCAATATCATGAAATATAGGTAACCGGTATGCAGCAGCTTCATCGTCAAATGAATAATAAAAAATATTAAACATTAATCACATTAATTGATCTGATCCCAAATTAACTACAATACATTTGGGTTATGAAAATCAGACACAGCGGTGGTACCACAACACCCAGACCCGAACCAATATAGAAAATTATGATTTCGACATTTACCTGACCGGAAATCGAACCTGGGACCTCGGAACGGCAACGCCCTAAATACCAGCTTGGTTGCAAGCCAGTACACCACAAAGATCGTCGAATACGAGTAAAACGTGCAGTAAGGTCAATAAAATTGCTTGCTAAAAACCCGGGTACCAAATATCCTTTCAAAAACAGAGCCAGAATTTTGTGGAATCCCATGTCGTAATTTGATGTAATTTTCGGGTCCGCCGCCCCAACAAATTGACCGTGGCTGGGTAATCGAATACCTACATATTTTGCGCTTTATAGCCCTGCTTTTAAGCGGAGCGATTCCTAGTACAAAATAGTCCAGTAAGATATTTGTTTGATACGACAGTTTTCATCTAATTTTGCAAAATTTGTGAAAAACTGCCGTAACGTTGAAAGCAGTCAAAACGCTTTCTTCAAGTACCTCACTGACTTGCTCAGAACAGCAAAACTACGTCAGCCGGTTTCCAAAAAGAAAAATACATTAACCAAAACATATTTGCAGCTGCAGTCGTAACCAATTCTGCAATAAAACCTACTCTTGCTAGATTCAATGTACGTGTAAGGAGGCCATCGCCATTGCTCTTTAATTTGACTAGTTATAATATAACTTCGAATAATGCTTACCCAGAATGTGCCATTGAGTGTGCCGCACTGATTTATACTGTGTTCATCCAGGTTTACGTAATCCCAATAACGTAAATTTGTTTACGCAGGCTAAACGTGCTGACTTGGGAGATGATATGGCGAACTGCTGGGTTTGTTTGTCAGACCGAGGCGTTAGCTGAATAAAAGTGTGTGCCAAACATGGTCACTTTATAGGTCTGTAGTGTAATGTTTTATTTTCTTCAATATATCCTATGTTGTCACAAAACGGTGTATATCTTTGTCTGTGTCAGCCGTTGTGATTTGCTTCTGAGACATCGCATGATTATTTAATATATATTTTTAAGGCCAGGCCCTTCGCTCCAGTAGCTCTCTTCAAATGTTCACTCCGCATTATTCTTATGGCTTCATGTCCAATTCATTTACCCCCACAGCATAAGCATGTACTTTTGTATATGTATCTTAATTATTTATTATATTTGTATATATTAAGTCCGCCATACGTACCTTTTGTTTGTGTATGAAGTATTTAAAAAATATATTAGCACTTACATTGTAACATGAACTGAACAAGCATACCCTGATAATTGATACGCAATCCTCTCATGCGCTACAATTAAGTTAGTTAGGCACTATTATTTAATACCCAGCAATACCTATAACTTTATCAGCAATATCGCAACAACGACATCGATGGCCGATAAAACAGCGCAAACCTAAGATGTTTTTAAATTATATAGATACGACCTATGCGCTAGAGAATGGCTACACGAAAGGCAGGTAATTGCCCGGAGTGCATTCAGTTCGGCACGCTTTCTCTTTATGGCTATACGTCCCGACAACGCCTTAAATTATTTCTCGTTTGCTGGTAAAAATTCCTTCGTGTGTGTTAAGGAGTAGTAACAATTACACTGCAACTGTTAGAGACAAAAAAAAACGTGTCATTACATTCATCAGTATAGTTTTTTCATTTAAAAGTAATAAAACTTAAAACACGTATTTATGTTTTACCATAATTTAGCAATGGCTGACATTAGGCTAAAGAGCGAGATGTCACGCGCTCGCGCCAATGAGCGCTCAGTAGCAATCAATACGTAACGAATGGTATATATTTATCTCTTTCTATCAACAGGCATGCCCCATCATTTGTCTTTATTAGCGCTTAATGTCGTTATACACAACTATACGTTCGTATATAGAGTTCTTGCGCCACTTTAAAATGCTTTAATGTTGGTGTAGAACGTGTCTATTCTTTTGAATGTCATTGGCGCAAACTGTGGAGCACGATCCGACCATAGGTGCTTAACGGCTTACGTTACGCTATTTAGTACTTTCTCGAGCAGAAGTACCCAGTTTATTCAGAATCTGAGCTCTCATTTAGATCCGTTGAAATACTGCGGTGAATACTTAAACGGGGTTTTGGCAAATGTTCAGCTGTCCTGCATCAGATGTGGCTTAGCGCTGGTGAAATATTAATTAGGCACGCCGTGGTCGGTTATGGTACTTGGCGGTGATTTAGTAGGGAAAAATGTTATCAGACGGTATTGTTGGTGAATACAAAAAAGTATCTGGGAGGAAAAATAAATTATTCTTTATGATATTTTGTAAACGTCTTTGTGTTTTGCTTGTTCTTTGTTTGTTTAATTTTACAATTCGTATTTTCAGCAGGCAAGTATCATCGTAACTTTTTCAGCAAAAAATCCAAAAGAAAAAGATCTCAGTTTTGGGTCTTTATTAATTTATAACCAGGCCAAAAACTTCGACCAATACAAAAATTACCTGAAACGAAAATGTGTGTTATTCTGTGGCCAATTAACGTAGTTGATAAACAAATCTATCATGCAGGCAGGTCTAATTTATCAATGTACCCGTATGCTGTAAGGCTGCAGCACAACAAACAAATAAGCTATTTCAAACACTGGCCACATACAAAAGAGTAAAATAGAAATAAAAACCGGCCAAGTGCGAGCCGGACACGCACACTGAGGGTTCCGTGCCAACTTTAACTGAATTAGGGAATCCACTTACTTCCACTTTGTAAAATAGCACAATATTATTTTGTTTGTATGAAGAACAAAGTTATGTTTGCGGTTGTTGCAAGTGTGCTATATCTCAAAAACTTCTCGTTCTTTCCCGTCCAAACCAATTTTCGTTGAAAGTATTTATAAAGATCTACATTATATCTTTTTTTCAAAATGTACACTCGCTTAGTTTAGAAGTCAGATCCCCATGTGGGGACGCCCATTTTACCACTTTGGAAGAGTCCGGCTATGAAACGTTACACTTCAAAAGAAAAGAGTTTTAGAAACCTCTATATCATTTTAAAAGACCTTTCCATAGACACCCACACATAAGTTTTTTTTTGTTTCAGTTTCATGTCATGCCTTTAATGTCATTATTTATATTTTTTGTATGAGAATCGTAAAGCGGTTAACAAGATACATCTTCCTACTAAATTTCAACAGTGTGATGCTTATGGTTACAGAATAAATTGGCTGTGACATACGGACGGACAGACAGACAGACTTCACGAAACTATAAGGGTTCCGGTTTTTGCCATTCGGCTACGGAACCCTAAAAAACAACCAAAAAGGATTTGTTATTCAACTTTTAGTATAAAAAACACACTTTTCAACTGAACCATAACACTTCTCTCCAGTCGTAAACATTCTGATATAAGATTTTCAATATTAGAGTACAACACTTTACGATATAACGGGCTCCAACTTTTATTTCGTTTCGGAGAGATTTATATACTGCACTGCGGTTCTCCATACTTACGAGAACCATGGCACATAAATTTTGTATACGAAAACATTGTTATTAATTCCACTGTGCAGGTATTTTTAAGATTCATTGTGACCAAAGTGTTTGCTAGTGATCAGTTTGGATTGGGATGCCAAAAATAATTTTACTATAGTTTGTTGTTTTTTTTCCTAACTAATAAGATATTATTAATTTACAACTGTTTATTTTGTTCTGTAACTTTGTGTATTTGTCTTAATATGTAATAATAATAATAATAAAAATAATTCGCATAAGAATTATTTTTATACGTGTGTCATGTTTTTTTTTCAGTTATATTTCTTGAATCAAATCTTCTTTCCTCATCCTCTACATGTTTCTTAAATCCCTCAATCGTCCTAACCCTAAAAATGTTTGGCTCAAAGCAATTTCGTTACACGCAAGCGCGGGAACAGTTTAAGATAATCTGTGCCATAAATTAGTGAGATCCCGGTGGAATCATGGTCGTTAGGATGCGTTTTGTTCGCTGCTAGCTGTACTTGTTTAGAATATGCTCAAGGAAACCTGCCTTAGGATAAGGGCTTAAGGCTCAAAATGAGCACACAGTCAGACTGCATTTGGGTATTCATCAACATTTAACTGCTAGTAAAGTACCTGTATACGTACAGCAGTTTTATATTTTCAAGTTTAGGTACTTAGGGGATGCCATTTCCTCCATATTATGCATGCATTTAACTATAGAATCTAATTGGATATCAAACTCTAATATTAAAGTATTTAACAAACACTCTTAATCATTATAATTACCTAAAACATCTATTTTTTACTATCGTTTCTAGTCAATTACCATTCTAATGCTCATAACATAAAAACCAATTTACAACAATGCCGAAATGCAAAATTTCTAAAACAAATGAACGCGCTAAATTGGCGCAATTGTGCAAATTAATCTAATCCGTGCGATAAATCAGCTGCTTCCCGGGGAGGCCAACGAGTGCGTTTGTCTGCCAAGTGCCAATGCCAACTGTGTGGTCTGAGGCCTTAAGCCCGCTGCATACGTATTTCAAACGGCACGGTAAAGAAACGTGACTGCCTGGTTAAAAAAGTTACGTTTTCTTGCCCTATCAGGATTTCGTGACATATTGCTTTCATATAGGTATATAAAGTATGATACTACATTTCCAAACATACCGTCTGGTTCCGTTCCCGTCTCGGTCGTATAATATAATAAAAAAACCGGCCAAGTGCGAGACGGACTCGCGCACTGAGTGTTCCGTGCCTAATTTAACTGAATTAGGGAATCTATTTACTTCTACTAGGTAAAATACCACAATATTTTGTTGACTGCAAATATAACTTTGTTTTTAATAGTGTTTGTATGAAGTACAAAGTTATGTTTGCGGTTGTTGGAAATGTGCTATATCTCAAAAACTACTCGTTCGATCCCGTCCGAACCAATTTTCGTTGAAAGTATTTGTTAAGATCTACATTATGTATTTTTTTCAAAATTTACACTTGCTTGGTTTAGAAATTAGATGGAGGGACGCCCATTTTAGGAAAGAAAGAAAGAAAAAACGTTTATTGGCCTACATCACAAACACACACATTCACAACATTACACATAATAATCAAACGAAATCCAAAGATCCACCACCTACTTTACCACTTTACTACTTTTACCACTTTGGAAGCGTCTAGCTATGAAACGTTAGACTTTAAAAGAAAATGGTTTTAGGAACCTCTATGTTATTTTAAAAAACCTATCCATAGATACACCAAACGCATAGGTTTGACAAAAAAAAAATTGGTTTTAGTTTCATGTATGAGAGCCCCCCTTAACTGTCATTATTTTTTATTTTTTGTATGAGAATCGGTAAGCAGTTAACAAGATACATCTTCCTACCAAATTTCAATTGTGTAATGCTTATAGTTACAGAATAAAATGGCTGTGACATACGGACGGACAGACAGACAGACTTGACGAAACTATGAGGGTTCCGTTTTTTGCCATTCGGCTACGGAACCCTAAAAACCTGTCACGTATGTAGCAATTTTACTACATGCAAGACTCATTTAGTCTCTTGACTCTTCTTTATGACTCAGCACAGATCTACCGTAGTTTATTTTTTTCTAGTTACTATTAATATCAGAACATTCATTACTTCATTAATATCTGAGCAGATGTTAGTAAATAATTTCTATACACACAACCAACCAATAATATCTGAACACTCACTGGTCTGTTTTTTTTTTCATATAAGTTTTACGTCTTCGGCTCTATGCCATACAGACTATTCTTCAGTATATAATGTTCATTTTTTACACTTATTGACTAAAACTAACACTATACTAGCCTATCTTAACCTAACTCATTGAAATGCGAGGTAGTTCTCATTTCAATGCTCAACAAGGAAGCTTAGTGCAGGAACAGCGATCCGGGTAAGACGGCGCGATCAGATCGCTTCACTTAATTATCCACTTTAATTGCATTGTTTTCTTCAAAAGCACAAATTATCACGATAATTCCACCACACAATCACAATAATTGACCCGAAAAAAACAATTACTAAAATGAAGAAATAAGGGCCGTCCTTCCCTTTTCGTTTCCCGCGCAAAACTCCTGGTCTGAATTCATTTATTGCATGACACTTTCATGACAGTGATGACAATACTGACAACTATAAAGCATTACAAACTGCCAGCGTCATCTTACTATAACATAAACTATAAAAAGAGTTCCTATTTTAAAAAAGTATTTATGGTTAAGTTGGAAGCACTTCCTTCTGCAATTTTCCTCGATTGCTCAGATATTTAAGACCGGCTGCGTAGATACATTTATTGGTTAGTTTTGTGCATAGAAGTTATTGAATAGCATCTGCTCAGATATTAATGAAGTAATGAATGTTCTGATATTAATGGTAACTTGTAATGTATGGAACTTATTTTAAACTGTTCAGAAGTATTTGGTCACTTTGACTGCTCCAATATATCTGACGGCGACTGTACTTAATATTTGCTAAAACTCTTTCTACGAGAGTAATAACGGTTATAATTTTATCTTAAAGAGACTACTTGTTTCAAAATATACATCAAAGTGTTTTCCGCCGTTTTAATTTTAGATAATTTTCTGGCAAAACAACTTTCAAAGGATCCACTTAGTGTTTTGTAACCTTCAAAGTTAAAAAGTAAATAGGTAAGTTAAATTGTTTTTAATTTAATTTCACCTCAATAACCAGCTAGTTATTCAAAATAAATTACCACCGTGTGTAATATAAGTTTTGTACTTTTAACGTAAGGATGGTTTTCCTTTCGAGACCGACCATAAGGTCTATGGCGGCAAATTGTTTAGACTTTTTGGGCTACTATTTGGCAACGTTACTAATTGTATTTACACAACTGCTCATGCAATCACAATCACAACACAACAGCCATTAGAAATTCTTATAGCAATTCATCATCATTTTCTTGCCCTGTTCCTTGTTTATCTGGGGTCAGCGCAGTATGTTTACCTCGTCCACACAATCCTATCACTCGTCACTGAATCATTTACACCTTTCACACTCATATCTTGTTTCACACAATCCATCCATCTCTTTTTTGGTCTCCTTCTTTCAATCCTTTCCTAATAGCAATTATGAAAATAAAAAGAAATTTTCAAAGTTGAGAACGGGAAGGATTAGACTAAGCCCCAATTTTTTCATTGTTAGTAATGATTAAATGTCATTACCAGCGGATAAATAATAAAGATGAGATGTGTCTTGAAGAAACGATACCTTAACGAAATGTCAGAATGTCTATTTTATTGATCATTGGTTACGGTATTTTTCTTCAATGCACACACAATCGTAAAATCGCTGCTAGCGACATTTTACTATTTTTATGTATAAATTAGGCCTCAGAAAATACAGTCGAGAGTCCTGATATTTTATCGTAATCACTGTTTGGGAAACACGAGTGCATTAAATATTTAAAAACAGCGGTTAAAGCTCACCAAAGGGCAACAAATCTCCAGGGAAAAGTTGCGGTTCATCTCAGTACCTACTTAAAATGAAGTTACGGTGGAGTGAGAATTGCTGTTTTATGTTTAAAGTTTGTGTAACGAGTATGAAGACACAGACTTTCTTACTCGTACTTTTAATCTTATAAGTTTATTATTCTTTAAATAAATTTTAGACCACTATCAACATATGAATTAAGCCCGAGACCTGTGCATGCGTTTAATTAAGAATAATAGTATTTTTTACAATCAATCAAATACCACCATTTATCAAAGATGAAAAATTACGAACTATCCCAAAATGTGTAACGAAAAACACTAGCACTGTAGGTAAATAATAAATTGCTGCCCTCATTCGCTAGCATCAATCGTCCATTGAGAGATCACTCACATAGATTAATGAATACCAATCGAGTTTGAAATAAAAGCGGATCAAACGAAAAACTCTCGCCACAGACGACGCATGAAATGTCATAGCGAAAGAGAAATTGAATACGGACGGTATATTGATGATAACAATCGTTCAATGCGAACCGATATCGCAATGAATAAATGGCAAGAGTAGATTTAAAACTAATTTATAGTAAGTTGGACTATAAAATAAGTTGAGTATTTTTTTACCATAGTATGCCCATTGCCATTTATCGAAATCAAATGATATTGCGACGCGTGTTTTGCTAACTGATGAGCAATCTCTTCTTCATTGCCTTAACAGAATTAAAGATTTAATTAAGCTTTATTGCACTGCAAGTTGTACAATAGGCGGAATTTATGCCTTGAGGCATTCTCTACCAGTTAACCTCTTGACGTGCTCGTAGCGAAGTGGTAGCAGCGATTTGATAGTGATAGCAAAGTTAAGCAACCTACGGCGCGGTCGTGTTTGGATGGGTGACCATTCCAACTATATAAGTGACGTATATCACGAGCATCCGTGCTTTGGAAGGCAGGTTTCGTTTCGTCAAGGTAAAAGTACAGAAGACGCTATTTTAGACCTAACTAAAAATATTACACGTAACCTCGACGAAGGCAAAAGGTCGCTGTGTGTATTTTTGGACCTAAAAAATGCGTTTGATACCATATCTGTACCTATTCTAATTCGTAAGCTTGAGACAATTGGGATAAGAGGATCCTTTTTAAAACTACTCACTGATTACCTCAACGGCCGCAAGCAAAAGGTAAAGTTGTCGACCAACACTTTTAGCTCATTTTTGTCAGCCCATGGCAATGGTGTCCCCCAGGGAAGTGTACTTGGGCCTACACTTTTCATTATTTATATTAACGACCTGACCAACCTACAACTGAGACAGGGTCGCGTTTTTTCGTATGCAGACGACACCGCCCTTCTTTTCCACGGCAAGGACTGGCGAGATGTATTCACAATTGCTGATCTTGGTTTACAAAAGGTCGTCAAGTGGTTAAAACTTAACTCACTAACCTTAAATACCAAAAAAACTAATTACATCACTTTTAGCATTAACAACTCTACTCAACCGGAACACAATTTCACTTTGACTCCACATGTGTGTAAATTCGATAATATTGCAACCTGTGACTGTCCGAATATAGAAAAAGTCAAATCTACAAAATATTTGGGAATTATAATCGATCAAAATTTAAATTGGTACGCACAACTTGAAGCGGTGGCAGCTCGTTCTAGGAAACTCATTTGGTTATTCAGATATCTTAGAAATATTTCAGACAAACAACTTCTAACATATATTTATAAAACTTTAGTCCAGTCTATATTATTGTACTGCATTACCATATGGGGTGGTACCTTTAAAACTAAATTCACCAGTATTGAAAGGGCGCAGAGATCTATATTAAAAGTGATTTTAAAAAAGGGACGGCTATACAGAACGAACCTATTATATAATGATACCGAGGTTTTAACAGTTCGACAACTTTACATATTGCAATGTATTTTAAATATTCATAAACACACTCCAGTAGACCCCAACATTCGTAAAAAACGTAAACGTTTTACTGTTATACCGCAAAAAAAAGTGTGAACTGCATTTGCTCGTAAACAATATTCCGCGCAGTCAGTAAAATTATATAATAAAATAAATAAAATCTTAAACATCTATAACATGAC
Organism: Pyrausta purpuralis; assembly: GCA_963924145.1. NCBI lineage: Eukaryota > Metazoa > Arthropoda > Insecta > Lepidoptera > Crambidae > Pyrausta > Pyrausta purpuralis. The sequence continues at coordinate 5,510,579 of OZ001649.1, read as the reverse complement.
CTATTATGAATGCAAAAAAGCTGTTACAAGTTGGTTATTAACACTCTCATATGATGAAACGGAAGAAGTATTAATGTTTAATGGTAAATAGTTAAACGGCACGATTTGGCACACATAGATACTCACACAAGCACTCATACACACACGCACGCGCACACAGACACACACTCAAACACACGCTCGCACGCACACACACACACACACACACACACACACACACACACACACACACACACACACACACACACACACACACACACACACACACACACACAATCTGTTGTTAATTTATCTTTTAAAATGTTATTAAAACAAATTAGTAATTAAGTACTCACCTTAGACAGTTAAAGAGCGGGCTCCCCTAACACAAGCGTTTAGCTTAAAAGGGGTTCCCATAATCCTGTAATATCGATGCTGTAAGACTTAATAAAGAAATTTTATTTTTTTTTAATTTTTAATTAAAAGGTTTAGCCGATGGTCCCGGCTTATATCGGTTGACATTAGTTGTTCAGCCTAGTCAGAGCCCTATGGGCGGCTTGATAACATCTGACAGCTGGGTTATTTGTTTGCCTTACAAACACCCCTCCACTACTCCGCACTGAGCCCGCGTAGTAGAGTATGGCTCAAACTACCTCATAGTTGAAGTAAGGTCTTTGCCCAGCAGTGGGACGTTACAGGCTAACTACACAACTAGATGTGCTTGGGAGTGTAGAAAGTCTTAAGATTAGATGTTTACAGTCATTATTATCATCATTAGCAGCCGACGGTTGTCCACTGCTGAACATAGGCCTACCCCACAGTTTTCCACAGCGACTGGTTGTGAGCAGTTTGTATCCAGTGTAAGATCGCAAGATCTTAACAAGATTGTCTATCCATCTTGTCAGTGGAAGTCTTACACTACAGTAAAAAATACAAATATGTATGTGTTTTACAGGAAAAAAAATGTATGGTATAATTAAATGCTCATTGCATTTAATTATAGACGTGTACATGAAGATCTACTAATATGTCAGGTAATTCGCCAATTTGTAACTTTTTTGTACCTACTATGAATTCGATTTCTTTGATAAATTAATGAAGACACTGAAAAATACTATTTTATTAGTGTTTTAGTTTTTATTTTTGTAACCTACTTATGTCTAACGATTCAGACATAACAGCGAAACCATTTAAAATGTTGTTGGTTATATCCACAGGAGGTTTGTCATCAGCGATCATCCAAGTGGAACTACTTTCTCCTTTATTGATAACCTCAATTATACCGTTCGCCACAGAGTGGACCCTGAAAAATAAACTTTTATTAAAATATATGTCGGTTTCATGAATTTTTATCGCAAGATGCTGCTTTTGTATGCAAAACATCTACGCCTCAGCGAAATTTAATTTTGTCAATGTGAAATATGAAATGCGGCCGTCACATTTCCTTATATTGCGTACAGTATTCAAATATGTGTTCTCATAAACTCATTCGGAAAATATTATGCAAAGAGACTAAATATCAAGGATGTGGCAGCAAATAGAATTTGGAGATCTCACAGATTATTAATATTGCTTTTTACACGCTAGACCCCTTCGAGCACATTTCTGCAGAACTTTGAAATAATATTTTTATTTATCTGTTATCCGATTTTTGTCTTATCCTTTATAATGAGAATAAAACATGACGGGTCTAAACATGAAATACCAATATGAGTAAATGCTCACTGCTCGTTTGCTCAATGCATGTTGGCTCATGACCAAGGCTGTTGCAACACAGCCGAAACGTCGAGGAGTGAGTAGCATTCACTCATTTGAGTATTTCACGAATAGTATTTCTAGAAGTAATCTCATAGTAATGCAATGCAAAAGTTTAAAATCATATACTATTTCTTCTCGTATTTTTGGGGATTCTAGGCAAATTTATTGCCAGCTCAGAGACACTAGGCCAAACTAGTAATTGAGGCAAACTTTGCAGATAATCAAGTACCTTTGCCGCACAGAGGCCATTGACGTCAGATCCTTCGTGTAATCTTTGTCGAAGTTTGAGATGTTTGGTTTCTGAAGGATGGCCGTGTCCGTGGGTCCTAAGCACACAGTCAGGACCCGAACTTGGGACTGAGAGTAATATGGCTCGGCCTGAAAAGATAAATTATAATGGACTCGATACGAGATAGGCGAAAACGAGTATAAACAGAAATATAACGTAAAAATTAAAATATGTTAATTCACATAGTATAAAATATAAGGGATCCCTGCCCAACTATCTCGTGTGTTTCCAATTTAGCAGAATGGAACAAGTTTAAAGCGAAAATGCGAAAAAAATAAACATTTAAAACTTTTTCCCTTTTAAGTTTTTCGCGTTTGACTTGTCTTGAAAAGACTCGACTCCATAATGTTTTCTTGTGTGAATATTGAGTGTGTTTCATTCGACTTAATTCCCTTTGAAGGTCTTAAACCAAATGGAAAAAGATTTGGCGTTACAAAATGTTTTTCCCGACTTTTTTTCTTATGTCAAGATTTTGGGGATTTGCGTAGATTTTTTTTATTCATTCATTTGTACGTAACTTGATATATTTTCTTTTATAATGCCCTTTAGTAATACTACAACCATACTATTAAATGTACTATCTAAACACCTATAGTCGGCGTGATTTCAGCTGAGTTCTGAGGCCTTATTTTCGAATTACTCGTGTCAAGATGGCAGTGATATTCATTGATTAAGGTCCAATTTTGAAATGAAAATCAATTTAAAAAAAAAAGGGATTTTGTTGATTTTTCACGCCATATCCAAGCGGATGATTAAAAAATTAGGGGCTTGTCTATCTCGATTGGATTTACGGCGTGCTGCACATTCTTATCTCTATCGACATTGTGGCCTCACAACTCAGTTGCTAACGCGCTGACTATAAGTGCGCCCTCACATTAGAGCGACAGCAGCGCGATACCATTGCCCATACATCGGTACATAAACAAATAGCGGCGCTGCGCGACTGCCGCGAGCTACTGCTGCCATTTATGTATGAAATAGTCAGCAGTGTCGCGCTGATAAAGTCACCTAAACGTGAAATAACTCTCACAGAAGAACTCACAAAATGCACCTTAAAAAAATACAAAGATGACCACACTTACCCCGATAGCATTGCTGAATTGTAGCACTGCAATCTTCGTGGCTGCATACACAGGCAGTCTTGGTTTAGGCCTCAAAGCCAGGAGGGTAGATACATTGACAACTGTTCCCCCTTTTCCCCCTTTGTCCACACCCATAATATCAAGCGCATTCAGTGTGCTATTGATTGTTGCTGACTGCAAATTAAAGATATTGTAATTTAATGACATTGTTTCATCATGGCTTAGGAAAGTGTAATTGAGATATTAGATGGATGTTTTTAATTTATTTTTCGGGTGCAAAAGAACCATCCTTAATAGCTGTCTGTGAAGGACCAATATGAATAACTATTTCTAATTTAAATCGCAAAACATCTGGCAAAGACAAATGTATTAAAACGCAAACAATAACAAAAAGCTCTTTTGTAAACATATACTCACGGGCTAAGATAATTTTAACAACTTGTTTGTGTTACTTGATTAACAATATTGACTAGTTTAAAATCTCAATTTCGTAATCAACGCGGAGAGAGAAAATAAATAACAAAAGTACTAATTAGATTTATTTCAATTAATAACAATTACTCTTGGTACTTTAGTCCAATTGCGTTGTGTTTGTTAACTGACCTTAATTATTTCCTTAATAACTATCGATTCAATTAACAAATTGCTACACTTTTCAAGCGTGTCGACACAGATTTTTAATATTGTTAGATGTGCTCCAACGCAGATTGATTCAGTTACCGGAACTAACTTTCTTAAATTGTTTCATTTGATAACTTGCTTCATTTGATAGTAATTGTGGATAAGTACTCGTTCTCTTATTATATTTTTTATTAAATGTTTTATTCTAGTATCAATCGGTTGAATCAATTAAAAATATGTTATCTTATATATAAAATTCTCATGTCACAATGTTCGTTCCCGCACTCCTCCGAAACGGCTTAACCGATTCTCATGAAATTTTGTGAGCATATTGAGTAGGTCTCAGTTTTCATATTATTATTATTTATTTTTTTATTTAGTTGTCCACCCTTAAAATTTTTCTTTTAGAGACGAGGATGGGGGCGAAACAAAGATCGCTGGGTCCGCTAGTTTTTTTTAATAATATGTGATTATTAAGTCAGATTGGTTGTCTGTTGTGTTTTTTAGGTATCCAAGAGTTAAAAATAACAAGTCTGAATTCTAGTGTAGTATTCTAGTCTAAACTACCTAATGTTACAGATTTCAGGTATCAAATGGAATCTTAACCACAAGGGCCTTTACTCGAAACATGAAGGAATTCTCCTTGAATTCAGAAACATGGACGTTAGCAAGAAATTCCAATCTTGAGCGTATGTAGCAAAGCGCGTACTAATGTTACCTGAAAGGCTGAATAGTAGCCTTCTAGTCTATGCATCAATAGCTGATTGACTGACCTGTGTCGGAAGTCTCGACATAGTTCCCTGTAAAACCACCAGGTGGCGCTCGAAAAATGCCGTAACAAAATTAGCGTTTTCGTGTGTTTAGTGATCGAAAAGAATTTTCGAATGAAGCTTAAAAATTACAAATATTTTTTAAGATTTATTTAACATACAAGCAACATGAGTTAAAATAATATTTGATGAATTAGAAAATCATAAAATTGAAATTGTCTACGCAAAATGTCAAAAATGTTGCATCAGACTTCGCCCGCAGATTAGCCTAAATCAACCCTTCCGGCAAATATTCAACAAGCTCCCAGTAAGTTCACATTCAAGAGACTCGTCCGTGCACACTTCCTTCATATATCGGAATCATCTCCATAACATCTATCTACAACGATCATCATGATATATAGTATATATATAAAATGTAAATATATAGTATATGTTGGTATATGTATGTATTATTAATGTATTTATTTTATTGCTTATGTTATGTATGTGTAATATTATGTAAGCATTAATTGTATTTATTTGGGATTTTTTTTTTGTATATAATTAATTTCGTTTCTTTGTCGCACCGCCCACAGTCATTTCTGCTTAGCCCAAAGGCATGACTGGTAGAGAACGCCATATGGCGTTAAGTCCACCTTTTGTACAAAATTTTATTATTGTGCAATAAAGTATAAATAAAGAAAAAAAAAAAACCCTAGAATAAATCGCTTCTTATCCGAGAATAATTCAATTTCCTATTTTACCGTCTTCTGCTCTAGAATATTGCGTTTATAAAGTAGTAATTCTTATAGCTACCGTGTTTCGTATATTAAGAGCTAATCCAAGTGTAATGTAATGACGCCCGCTTGGCATATATGATTTATGTTAGATATCAGAAAAAGTTGTCAAATTTACAATTTATTCATTTACAGGATTGTAACATTCACACTATCCTGCTTCAGCTGCACCAAAGATTTGCGGTTACAGTTTAATCAACTCTTTAGTTATGCAAGTTTAGTTATACCAAGTACAATTTTACGTCGAACAATGACGTTGAGTTATTCGAGTATAACATTGAGACATAAAATTAACCTTTATATAGTTACGCGCTTGGAAACCTATATTTGGTTTAATCCATTTTAAGATCATTTAAGAGGTGGATTGCTTTAATAAGATATAACCGAAAATACCGTAGTTGTTGAGGTGAGAAATGCCATGTCGGTGTATATATCACAATAGTCATGCGCAATTTTTAGCCATCCATCCTATATCTCAATAACACTTACCTAAGCCTGATGAAACGAATCCCGATTTACTTAGTTCTATAATAAGTAGTATACTTCAGCACTCAACCACATTCTCACTGCGTGTGACTTATGTAACCCCATTGTATTCACTAAAATTACCCTTTCTCTTTGTCATAATATGTTCAATACATAACAATTCATACGCCTATATAGATTTAAAATATTATGATTAACGTAAATGTCGGAAGTGTCTTCCATGTTAAATGTCATTCGGCTATGATATAAGAATAACTTGGATTAATCTTTAGGTGATTTAATTATTAGAATTGTAATTTATTAATTGTAAATAATTTATTTGCAGATTATTGGGACACTTATTAGAATTTTTGTTTGCCGTATAACAAATGTTATTTTTGGTGCCAAAAGGAAGTTGACTCTGATTGGTTTGTGGAGTTTAGATTTATTTCAAATATTGTAATTTTTAAAATAATACTCTAAAATGTTTTTTAAATTCAGTACGTTGAGTAACTAAATAATTAATGAATTTATATAATTAATTAGCAGATTGTATATATATATTCTTTATTGCACTTAAAAGTTGTGTAGGAAATACATGAAGTCACAATATGAACAAAGGTGGGCTTATCCCTAAAAGAGATCTCTTCCAGCCAACCCATAGGTGTTGGAATTGTAATATTTGCGATTATCGGCAGTGCTAAATTAAATTACAGAAAATAAAAGTTATAATGTTTTTTATATTTTTTAAATAATAATAATTAACTAAATACAATAAATATATGTACATATATATTGAGATAACGTATATATCCATATATATATCATAATAAAATAAATATATTAAATAAATATATATAGTTTATTTGTTATACCTGAAGATCAAAGTATAAATAATTTATACAAATCATTATCTTTATCCAATATCTGTTGGTCATGCTACCTATACGAATTTAAAATTATGTGCTGGTGCAATACACGTATAAAAATTGTAACAAACCACAATCGCACTTACTAAATTGACATCAACAATCTTCTTGTAAGCCTGGTCGTCTGCGCTAAGCAAAGCCGCGTTGTTTATAACAACATCAAGTCGTCTATACTTGTCGAAGACAGCTCTAAAAGCTGCGCCAAGTTGCTCCTCGTCCGATATATCGCATTTTATGAACTTGGCCTTTAGTGCGCCGAAGTTTGCTAAAAGCTCTGCTTCCAGTATTGAACCTTCTCTCTCTGCTATGTCTAGAAAAGCCACAAACTGCAACAAGAAAATAAGGAAATTGAATCGTACCTACAATGCGATCGTATACGCTGAGCCTTTAAAAAACAAGCAAGAAATAGGCAAATGATAAGAACCTCACAAAAGATAATTATAAAATTTTATGTTAACAACACATCGGAATAATTTGTGGTCATGACTAAGACCCCACTGCAACTTTTAGCATCGATGCAGTCGCGCGTTTTGAAAACGCGCTTCAGCATCGCCACTCACGCAATTAACATTTAATTTAGCATCGATGCAGACGCGCGTTAGCATCGCGACTGTTTCGATGCTAAAAGTAGCGTAGTGTGTAAAGGTTGACATTTCGCGACTACATCGCTAAAAAATGTCTTACAGTATTGATAAACGAAGGTTCACCGTATGCGGTAAGATTATCAGTATCTATGATATAACCAGATACTTATTCTTATCTTACTATCGTAAGTAAATTTTAAATTCATGATGCAAGTTCATTTAATTAATACGTTATTATTCCTGGGTTAAATAGTTCTACCAAAGCTGATCCGCTGAAAGTAATCAAGAGCCAACCAATACTTAAAAATAGATTGAAAAAAACTGACCCGTGCATTTTCCAATAGCAACCTTCTGACAATACCCGCACCTACACCGGCCGCACCTCCAGTAACTAACACTACTTTATCTTCTATCCACGATGACTGTTTCACTTGATCAATCGACATTTTCACTTCAACATCACAAGAATTCATAACATTATTAACAATTAAATTGACTATTTCTATCGCGACAAACGTCGAGTCGAGACTATTGAGCTGATAGTTGATTCACACCACGAAAATAATGTGCTGATAACACTTATCGCTCGATAATAACAAATGAGAAACGTTCCCTTTGTACCGACGATAGAGGCATTAACAGCCGTTATTAAGGTGGCTACTGTGTAAATAGATTTTTTTCGGTTATTGCCAGACGAAATAAAGATAGCACTCTATATATCACTTTTTTAATATTGGTAAAGGTACATAGATAACGTAATTACTTTTTTATTTGTCCGGGTGTAATAATTTGGTTATCTTAACGACTGTCTGCAATAAGCATAAAATTGGCGTGCTTTGTTTTTTTTTTTAAATTATACGCAAATACTGTCAACTATATCTAGCATCTTACATAGCAAGAACCACAGCGTCTGTGACCTACAGCGTAGCTGACCGATGGAACCATCAAGCACCGACGGAACACACACCGGCGGCACACAACTTCATATCTTTAAATGTCTATTAACAATAAAATCATTATAAATATATTTAACCCATAATAAAGATACTGAACAGACGATACTTCTTCCCGCCTGTGTTATCAAATACTCATTCATTCATTTGTTCTTATCATTCACTCATATCAGACTCAATAATCATTATACGAAGAGTGGAAATATCGTGAACTTATTCACTATTCATACCCTGTATAGCTTTTAAGACAGCCAAAACCTGTATCATGAGCTTGTTTCTTTTCTAACTGTATGAAATGAATGAAATAAAAGCCAAACAAACTGCATTGTTCTATTTGACATTGACATGTTATTTTATTAATTACTGAGAAAATAAACATTGGATATTGGTTTTACTCTTCTGATAGAGGAGAAAATAATAATAACATATGAGATGTAAAACTTAATCAAGTACTTAAAAAAAACAAGATCATTAATGTCTTTGTTATTAATAAACGGAAATAATTCTGTACCGTATTTTTTTTAAATAGATTTTAAAATGGAAAGACACTTCTTAGGCGTTCATTCGTAGATTTTCAGATAGTGACTGACTTCTTATAGAAGTTGTTAAATTTAATATTTTTAAATTTTAAAAGGGAGTTTTAAAGTTATTCAGTATATACCAATGTTAAATTACGCAGACATTAAATCTGACAGATACGAGCACGAGAAGATACCCGCTGAAACGTACCACATTGCTTGCATAGGATTGAAATAACATCGTACTTAATTTGAACTGGCTTAAGGCTGCCGCCCCCAAAGTTAAACTCTGTGTTAATTATAGACGTAATTAAATCTCTGATGTAGCGAACTAATACAGCTCCGTTTAATTTACTCTGATATCAAATTACCTCATTTATATTCTAAATTAAATCCGCAGCATTTTCTTAGGCCCTCAGAATGAAAGAGCATGGTTAATCCTGACAAAAACCCTTGAAATGCTTGAAAGCCTCTACAAGGGAGATGCTTTAAAATCTTGAGGTGATTCCTCAAGTCGATTTTTTCGAATACCTCCTCAAATTCCTGACTCGACAGAATACGAACGGATGAATTCGTATTTCGTTCCGTCGAGCCATGCTGTGCGTATTTCTTTTGAAAGATTAACCATGATCTTATGTTGAGGTATCTCAATCGTTTGTGTACCTAGGGGAGCTTAGAATGAGGGTGGGAATACGAGAGCTGTCAAGTGGCAAGCTAGTGACTACACAGGAAAACGTGTAATAGTGCGCGTGGCTTCACAAAGGATCTGTCAAACATAGGGGATGAAAGCATGCATGAAAAGTGTCTGGGAAAATGATATATGGACTAATGGCTAGGATGAAACAAATTCGCCAAATGTCACAGGCAACATATTTTTCAATTTAAAAATGCTGTTTATAATTTACGACAGGATCTATTACGAACTACGTAATGTCGATCTGATTTAAAAAAAATAGAAGTTGATACTCCGAGACTGCGATTTTTGTTTTTCTTTACAACATTGAGTAAATACACACTGTTTTATTTTACCCTGTATAAGCTCCTTTAGGTTAACCAAAAATATGAAAATAACTAAAAGGAGCTCCTTTTTATTGCTTCATTATTCTCATTCTGCCCGCTCATTAATCAACGCTGCTTCATACTAAAATATCACGAGCTTTCCCAAAGCATTGTTTACGAGAGGAACGGCATTTTGTCTTTTACAAAAAGTGAAGTTACCAAAACAAAATTACTCGAAAATATTTTAATAATGCGGTTGCTTTCTGTGGTTTTTTGCTGTACTCGTTATTATTTCGCTCACACATTCCCGCTTTATTAACCTGTGAAGGAAGGATCGCAAGGCTACTACCTAACTCTGTTTATTTGCATACCAACAATGACGTCATGACAGACTTTTTAGTAAGGAAGTACAAGAGGGAATTAGTAACTCAAGCGTATACGTATCCTGTGAAATACACCAACCAATTCTACCCGTCATACCTCCAAAAAATGAATCGAGTTGGAGAAATTGGACTAATAAAAATGGTCACGATTGTCAGATCAGGCATCCTGACAATCCATAGCTCGTCATCATTTTTATCATAAAAGCTAGAACAAAAAACCAAGCCTAGACTGTCGCACACATGTTGCAATGCATTGCGATCAACAATTCATCAGCATGTTTCGTAATAATCCTGCGGGTGGAATAATGAAACGTGAACAAAGCGGCACTTCACGGCGGAATGTGGAGGAGTCTGTGTCCTGCGGCGCGGTGGCGCGTTGCATGCGGAAAGTGGTCTTTTAAAACGTACGTACACTGTAAGAGCTGAAACGTAAACTCATAATAAATAAGTTGATAATTTAAAACATAGTAAGTTCTATCGTAGTCATAATGAATAAACTTCATGTCCGTTTTAAGCCTAATTTAAAAACTTCTTTGTTGAAGTGAAAACTTCTTTAGCGGCGTTGAGCACTTTTGTGGGATGGGGGAAAAATGTGAAACTCGCGTCAGGACACGTGGGCTGATCGAAAAACCGTAAGACGGTTGGCGAAATTATGGATGTAAGTTGATTTTTCTGAGAGATAAACTTTTTAATGTAATTTAATATAATATAAATTGTAATGTTTGTGTACGATAGCGCAATAAATAAATATTGTATTCTATAAAAATATTATATTATTATTTTTATCTTTCATTTCTTTTTATTTTCTCAGCTTGAGGGCTGGTATTACAAAGATCATTTACGGGCAATGCCAAGTAAGATGATCCTAAGTCCTAAGCACGGGTAGGCATTGAGATTTCTTCCGCTGATATGGCTTATGGATTATGGATATGGTTTATCTTGAAGAAATCGGCGCACAATTCGGCACGTGTTTAAGATGGCTGCTTTTTGCATAGTTATGTACGTGTTCTGTGGCAGTTCAAGGAGTTTAAGACTTTGGTGAAGATGTTTAGGTATTATCCCAGTGCTGGAGAGCACCAACGGCACAATGTACACTTTTTCTAGGTTCCAGATCCTTAATATTTCTTCTTTAAGCTCCGAATATTTATGAATTTTATCGGATATAGATTTTTTAATGTTATGAGTATTGGGAACGGCGACGTCTATTAGATAAGCTACTTTATGTGTTTTGTCGAGTAAAGTTATATCTGGTCTATTGCAGTGAATAGTTTTATCAGTTAAGATGGCTCTATCGAAGTACTTTCTGTGGCTGGGGCTCTCCAGAACTGCTTTAGGTGTGTATTGGTAGTACGGCTCTACTTTGGGTGGTAACAATTTGTGTTTGATGGCAAGTTTTTGATGGACATAGTGTGTTATCTGGTTGTGTCGGTGTGTATAATCGTTTTGTGTTAGTACTGGGCACGCGTTAATTATATGTTGGATGGTTTCTGAGTTTTTATGACATTTCCTACATCTGTCATCCAAGGAATTGGGATCTTTGATAATAAATTTCCTATAGTTTTTGGTGTTCACTACTTGATCTTGAATAGAAATTAAGAAGCCTTCTGTTTCAGGAAAAAGGTAGCCCAGTTTAAGCCATTTATTATTATTATTATTATTATTATTGTATTATTATTATTATTATTGTATTATTATTATTATAATTATTATTATTATTATTATTATTGTATTATTATTATTGTATTCTATAACAAAAATGATAGTACTTTTATATTGATAATAAGAGCAATTCATTCAAAATTATTCCCTAACTATTCCAAAAAATTAAAAATGCACAACGTTGATATTCAAGTTTTCACTTCTGCCGGCACTCCCGGAGTGCAATTTTTGGTTTTTTTTTATGTCACATTTTGGTTTTTTAATATATTTTTTAGAAGTCCTCAAGTATCGTCGCTAGATTGTTTCGGAACTCGATTGACAGCTCTCCTCATTAAAACTACTTTAAACTGTTATAAACGTTGTTCCGCGTCATAGATTGTCTATAATCTATCAGCGTAAATGGTAATCCGCTGAAAATCCACACTGCAGCTTTACGATATGTCACGTAGCAATAAAGTGATTAATTTATCGGTATCTGCAATCAATAAAACTGTGATCTGATCCATTATCATAGGAACAACCTCAGTTTTTTCATCTCGCATCCACCATTACACCATCTTTAGTTTTTTTTCATCTGACATTTAATTTTCATTGTTAAGGATAATCGCTTTAAATTCATTTTTTCACTTTTTGATTACCTCTTACAAACAGTAGAGTAGAGTTTCTTTTCATCAAATACCATTCAGTCCAGCTTTTTTTTTCTATCCAAATCTATCTTCTGCTGAACTCAAGTAAGTCTTGTAAGTGTCTTCTACGTGAACTCTTACTGTCCACTTTCGTGCCACCAGTATTTCTCTCATGCAAACTAATTCACCGTGCTCGTTCAAACGGAGCACATATCAAACAAAGCCAGGCTCACCTCGGAGGCTAAACAAATCTCGCGACCGCCGAGAGCATCTCTTTGTCGCGAAAAGGAAATAAACAGAGGGTAGCACTGGCTATTTTACTCTTTTGAGATAAAGAAATGACGCGACAATATTAACAGATAAAACAATGAATTAATGCATTTATCTTTATTTCAGACAATAACATCCGGATATCCATCTTATTAACAAACAATAAAAATTATAAAATAATAAGTACCTACTGATCGAACTATTTGAAAATATATTTTTTGTCGAGGCCAGATTGAACCAAAACACAAATTTTCAACAATTTTGAGCCCCGATTATGCGCGGTATTATTAAAAATAATAAATAAAATACTTCTGTTATTAGTAATTTCAATTTTTAACGACTTCAAAAAAGGAGGTAATTAATTCAATGTGTATTATCGGAAACCATGTATGACATATCGTTGGAATTTCATAATATTTGAGTATGTTGATCTAGTAAGGCTTCCAAACTAACGTGTGCTTAGTTTGTATGTTTTGTTAGAACAAATTGATATTTAATAATACTTCACTGCAAACTAAAATCTTTAGATTTATCATATCTGAAACTATCAATATAGTACGGTGAAGTTGTTACGGGATCATAATCTTATAAACTATCAGATATTCTTAGTTCACCGTTCCTCTCAGCTTTTTGATTCACTTACGTCAACATCAACATCGTTAAGCTCTACTGCTGCTCTATTTCCATAAATTGATAAATCCAATATAAGGTAGGTATCGCTTATTCTTACGCGATATATCTACACAACTTAAAAATCGACACCTTTCTCAAAGGTATGAATTTCCCGCAGAAGCTCGGAGAAAAATAGCGGACCCCCGCAAATAGACGGCATTACTCTTCTGTTTGTGACATAACTTGTGAGAAATATTTTTGAGAAACGGGAAAATTGCACCGGCCCCTTAGGAAAGTCATGCGATCTTTTTATTGTAATACACCGCCGACCTATTATCTAACTAAACTTGAGTTTGATGATTTTGTATTATTGTCGTCGCCCATGCATTCGAGGTGTTTGTAATTGACACTGTTTTTTTATGATTTATGATAAAGTAGCTTATTTTTATATAAATTGCACTTGTAAAAAGCAACTTTGGCTCTGTGTCAGACGAGGAATATGTATATTTAGTTTTAGAGACAAAACACTATAAAAACAAAAATGTAATTGTAGCTTATTTTTCTTGGTTGAATACTTTTAGGTAACATTCATGAACTCCACTCCAATAGTAGTAGTTTTACTATGTTTGTCACAGTATAAACTTTAATGGTCATCAAGTGTAATTAAACCTATTATTGGCGATACTACTCGTTACATAAACATACTTCTAGTTTGTACATCTGTAATGCTGTTTGTTTTCTAAATAAATAAATTTAGAAAATCGAAATTCCTATAGAGGAATTTCCATTTTAATTAATTTCTTATTATCAATGTTAATTCTTATTATCAATGGTTAGCATATCAGGTTACCCACTTTTGTTGCAAACTAGCCCTTATTACATAAAATACCGCAGTGTATACCTTGACGTGCTGTGGTCCGTACCTCGAGATATGAACTTGAATTAATACAAAAATAAAAGGATATAGATATAAATAGGAATAACACGGCGTATTTAGGATCCTTTTGTAACTTTTGATGAAAAACTGAATATTGATAAAAGTATGAGAAAAAACATTATCTCGACTTAAGGTTTAATTTAATACTTAGACGAAAACTTCGCATATTAGATGGTTTGCTGCAAATTCATGCTCCAAAAACTTTCTTTCATCATCGTACCACAGTTTCAGAGTTAACACGCTTGTGCAAATTACTCACAAGTGGAATTCTCAAACTAATGCGCCGTGGAGCAGTGCACACAGGCTGCACTTTACGTTGCACTAGGGGCTAATTTAATGAGATAGGCACGCTCAACATTTAAGCTGGCACTTTTGGAAATGATAGCAGCGATGTCGCCATATTGTTCAAGTTTAGGAACGACAGGGCTCTATTAAATTTTCGCGTTATCTTACTATATTCAGTGCTTAAACTGGTAGACCAGCTTATGTGGCATGTGTTTATTCAAAGTTTAAAACACAATCACCGAAGATTCCAACCTTTTTTAAACGTTCCCCATTAGAAGTCGCTGTCGCTGCAAAAAGTCTGTCTACGAAAGTGTTTCCGAAGAAAAACTTACTTCTTCTTAGAACTTTTCTGAAGTTATGGACGCTGTTAGCTGTTCAGCACCTTTTCATATGACTTTTATTTTAAAATGTATAAACTGATGTAATTTAACACATTTTCAGCTTGAATGAAAAGCTAAGAACTATTTTCCTTGAAAAAAATTGAACTTTAAACAATACCTTCCATTTATAGTTTTCATCTCAACTTGATGTTAAATTTTTATTGGGTGTCTAGACAGAATCTGGTATATGAGAGAGAAAATTTTCGAAGAATAAATTGAAACGCCACGGCGTCGCGTCGCGGACGGCGCGTCACATTTAAATTTCATACGAGTACCGCAAGGGACCACCTTTGGACCGAAATTGTATTTTCTGCGCGAACGGAGTGAGTGTAACGAGATGTCTTATAAGACTCCAGCGTGTTGTCTGTTACTTCGTACTGTTTTTAAAGCTTTCTTTTTGAAATCATGATATATTTTCTTATAATAGTCATAACTAATTCTAGTTATCCAAAATAGGGTATTAAATAGTCCTTACTTAATATTTGTATAAAAACTGCAAAATAGACTGATTGTTTAAAATATTTTCCTTTTTTTTTCTTATAAAATGAAATAAGAAACCACGGGCTGCACGCCAGCGTGATTGAAAAGAGCGTCGTTGGCCCTGTTAAAGAACGGGTTCAAGTAACGCCCATGCGCAATCTTTCGTTCATTATTTCATCTTTTAAAAAAAACTGTTCTTCTTATTTACAAACTAAAAACTCCACACACTGCTGAGTACACTAAGAACAATTGTCATTCCCGTCTTTTTACCAACGATTTTAGATGTAAATCTAAGTGGCTTTAGATTCAGTCCCAAGGGCTTGAGCCTTTATCGACACTTCATCCCAGTCGCAGGCTCGCCCACTACCCGTTGCAATAGGTACCCATAAATTCTGTCAAATGCCTAACCCAATTCCCTATCCCTTCGCAAAACGGCTATTTATGACGATATACATAATTCGATAGCGGCGTTGCGTGATGTTATCTACCATGTTTCGATGGATTTAGGTAAAAGTCCGACTAAGTGCGGTACAGATTAGCGCACTGACGGTTCTGTGCCAACTTTAATTAAATAACGGGTTCACTTAGCCAAAATATCCCAATATTTTGTTAACAGCAAAAATAACTTTGTTTTTCATAGTATTTGTATGAAGGACAAACTTGCGGTTGTTTGAAATGTGCTATTTTTCAAAATGTACTAGTTCGATCTCGTTCAAACCAATTTCTTTGAAAGTATTTATGAGCATCATGTTTTTTATTCTTTTTTTTTTCACTTGTATTTCCAAAGTTAGAAGAGGACGCCCATTTTTCCACTTTGGAAGCGTCTATCTTAGAGACGTTTGACTTTCAGATAAAATGAATTTAGGAACCCCCATGTCATTCTAAGAGACCTATCCATATAACTAAAACATTTTTTTTGGTCAAAAAAAATGTTTTAGTTCCATGTTTGGGAGCCCCCTTCAAATTTTTATTCTTTTTTTTCACTTGTATTTCCAAAGTTAGAAGAGGACGCCCATTTTTCCACTTTGGAAGCGTCTATCTTAGAGACGTTTGACTTTCAGATAAAATGAATTTAGGAACCCCCATGTCATTCTAAGAGACCTATCCATATAACTAAAACATTTTTTTTGGTCAAAAAAAATGTTTTAGTTCCATGTTTGGGAGCCCCCTTCAAATGTATTTTTTTTGTATGACAATCGTAAAGCTGTTGGCAGGATACACTTAGCTACCAAGTTTCATTTTAGTAATGCTAATAATTTTGCCATTCGGCTACGGAACCTTAAAAAACGTTTACTTTTACTAAAGAGTGTATTAAACCTTTGCATGTAACTATCAATATGTAACGGTAATGTTTTGGTTGCACCGTGTTCCTATCATTACAGCTAAAACCAACATTTACTTACGTTTTAAATAACAGCTATTAGTTATAGTTCAAGTTAATATGAAATTGAAATTACCGCGTATGTTTTATAAAAGATGGAAAAAGACAATAAATTCCGCTCAGTGTAGTAGTTGACACTTCAATATTAAACACATGCTAGGCTTCCATAAAGCTCGCAGGCGACAAGCTAATTCCCAAAAAGCTGGTAATATGCGCTGAAATAATCGTGTTTACCTCCATCCTGGGTCGCTTGAGAGGTATTATGTTTTGTACGTAAGTGGTAGTGGCCGGATCATGTGAGTTATAAGAATATGTTATGGACAGTTGTTGTAAGTCATATTTTTTTTTGGTATTTTCTTATGTGGCTGTTTTAACTGATGTAAAAACTGGGCACCTTTATTATTCTAAATAATGTATTTTTTCTAGACTGCCAAACCAAATAACAATGTGCTATATATTAAACGTACATGTATGTAAATTATGTCACTGCAATCTAAATTTACAGTTTGACGGACAGATAGCTTTGAAAAGTTACTCAGATGTCACAGATCATTCCATTTTCATGACACTTTTTACAATATTTTCGGTCAGTTGCTACAGTGGACGTCAGAAAATAGGATGTTCTTTCATGCTTCGTTGGCTACGCCATTTGGACGTTTCATTCTGAAGACGTCTCTTTCGCGTACCTATTGTTGAAGTACAGACAGCAAAATACGCGTGAAAAGATTTTGTAAGAAATTATCTCAACGCATGAGTTCTCAAAATATATTAGCAAATAATAAGTTTTTTTTTTTTTTGATGTGCAGTAAGATTTAAGCGAAATGACTCAAATTTTAGGACCGAACTTTATAGGAGCATGGAAGTGAAGTGCACTTTTTATTTGTTCACAGGTGCTCTTTGACAGTTTCACCCTCGGCCGCTTCACATCCTTCACCGAAGATGGCTGCCCTGACGGCTACCTACAAATCCAAGAGGCCAGTCGTCCCCAAGTCGGGGGTTCCTGGTGCGGTACTTCTTGGGGACCTTCCATCTACTACAGCGAGACCAAGTCTATCACCCTCATCGTCAGACTGCTCCACCTCTCTAAAGACCAGAACAACTACAATTTCGACTTCAGAATGGCATACAAAGTTCTCAGAAGAGAATTCGCCACAGTTCGCTACGGTGGCACGCCTCCATCGGGTATGTAAATCGGATAAAATGTAGCGAATGATTCCCTATTGGATTTTTCCTCCGCATATTTCATGTGCCTTGTGTCAGCGACGTTTTTCATTCAGATACGATATCGGGGGCTTTTATATCATTTCTTGCTTAAAATATTCCCGAAGCATTTTTATTTATTAAACACGAACTACAGAATACTCGCACACTTTTGATGTTACTGGAACAAATATTTCTGAGGAATACGTATTTATACTCACATCTACCTATTTATTAACAAATAAATTAAATTACTCGATTACTTATCCTAAGATAAAAATATGGCCACATCTTCAAATCGAGGGATACAAAATATTCTACAAAACTAAACAACTTCGTACTTATGATACCAGTAAAATGCATAAGATGTGATGAATTTAGCTGTCATTCTTAAACAAAACGCTTCACTCTAAGTTAAGCCAAACAAAAAATGGACTGTAATTTACAAGCCTTTACATGTGAGTGTGTATTCTGCAAAGATTTACCGAGCGTCACGTAATGACTGTATCTTTTTCAGAACGCCCCTTCTTCAAGATGAGACCGATGCCTTACCCCATAAACATAACACGCGAGGATACTAGCGTCGTGAAGGCGACAAAAAACACCGAGTATTACCTCGGAGAGTTGATCTCCGGGACTTATTGCTCGCGAATATTCAGTGACTGCGACCGTAAAAACTGTAGACTACAGTCGCCCAATTTCCCAGGCGTTTACCCGAGAAATTTGACATGCTACTACGCAGTCAGACAGCATGAAGTGCCTCAAGGGAAACACGCTCTGATCGTTGTGAAGCAACCAAACGGACAGCTGGTGTCGATCAGATCCCAGAAAGCGTTATATGCGGCGCAGCAAGAGAGAGGTGGAAACAATGGGCGAGAATTGAAATTCTGGCAACATTGCGACGAGGTACAAGACTACGTAACGGTGTACGATGGTTACACGACCCGGGATCCGGTTGTTTTGAGGTTCTGCGGCGGTGGGGTGTCAGTGCCAGAAGCGATATCCAGTGGCCCGGAATTGTTAGTTGAATTCACAACTTCACCATTCGGTACATTTCTGCAACCGGCTACAGCGCAGTCACTCCACGGATTCCAACTCGAAGTTGAGGTGAGATGCTCGTCCATAATTATTTCCCCACTTATCTGCATAATATTCAAGGATATAGCTAATTAATGCGGTGCGAACTTTGTTTGCGATGCGACGAAAAAGTTTCAGGAACTTAGCGCAGTGATCCTATATTTGAGCCTCATTTGCATTCTGAAATCGCATTATTATAATAATATGATAAATTCCGAAATGGTGTGAACATTATTGTTAAAGTTTGTGAATTGAAATTGATCTTTTTCATTAAGTTGGGTTCTGGCTGTTAAATTAAATAAGTTTTAGGCGTGTGTGATTTATGTTTGTGTGACAAAATGACTGCATTTTACTTTTTCTAAATCACAACACAATAAAAACACAACACTTTAGCGGTTATATCCTTATACTGTCTCAATTTATTCGGCTGCAGTAGTTGGTAAGAAAATTTATTATCATTAGTGGAGGGTCGGACGTGCAAGCTCCATTTATTGCGTCTCTGCTGATGTTTTCTCGTAAAACTCTTTTGAGACACCTTATTGTGTGCACGGGTTTACTCTTGGCTCGATACTTAGAAGTATCTAACTGTTATTTTAACAAAAGCATCATGAATCAAATGAAACAAAATGCTTTATAATTTATTAAGAACTCGATATTTTGGTATCGATTCTTGTTAGAATTATTCGTGTGAAGTATATGAGGACAAATCATTTTAAGTGATAATATTTTAACTGTGTCTTTGTAAACATCATAGGAACACGATACTTTCATTATTTTTTGGAAAATCGAGATTTTATTTTTCAAATTATCTTGAACAAAGTAATTTTATTTTAAACAGCCTCCTGTAGATTTTTAAAGTTATCTACGTCATTGGCATCGCCTTTTTCAATTCAATGCTTATTCCATCTTTTGCTCTAATCTAAACCTTAATTAATAAAAATCTTTAAAAAAATAATCACCTTCATGTCAAATTTTCTCAAAAACTAGCGTATGAAAATCCTAAGTGTTTCCTACAAAAAAAAAAATCTTCTATCGTGCTGTATCGGCCCTTTAAATATTATCACTTAAAACGAGGTGACCTTATATTTAGTAATCTCTTAGATTCTTTGGATTGCCCCACTCATCGATTTAAAATAATTAAATAATCCATCTTCAGAGTAATACGTAATTAGTAGCCAGAGTCCAGATCCATTTACTAGATGCGATTTATAATGAATAGTCTGATAGCTTCAGGGAATATTCTCAGAAGAATCTTTAGCAGTAGCCATATTATGAATGAAACCACCAAAATGCCTGAAAAAGATGGCATACACGATTAAAAATTCTCTAATTCATTTGCATGCGTTCGGGAATAGGTTAATGTGGTCATATATCATTGTGAAGTGTTATTTAAAGTGTTTCGTAGTGGGTGAACAATAATAAATCAAGTAGTAGGGGCGAGGCTACGCTTGGGCCCCTGCCAAAGTATAATTAGTGTTGAGGCCCGCGCTTCGGTCGCAATAATGAAGCAAGCTAACACAGAACATTGATTTGGTTTTTGGAAGGTCAAAGCGGCTAAGCCTTGTATAATTAAACACAATATATGCTGCTAAACACATTCTTTTGTTTTTATGGTAGTTTTCTAGCGCTGGCATTTGTCTATATGTTAATAAATCTAAGCTTTACTTGTTAAGTCTACATCCACCTGTACAGAAACGTTAGCGATAAATCCACAAAGATTAATTGAATTTAGTCTCCCTCAAAATGTTAAAATTAGCACAAAGCCGGCGTAATTCGTTCAATATCTTGATTTGATCCTGCGTCGCGAAAACAATGAGATGTTATCGCTCCTCCTTTCATTAACGTTGATTAACGACCCAGACGATTCAGCTGGTAACAGTGTAATAAATCAATTTCAGGTTAGGTTTGTCGATCAGCAGTCGCCCACATATGCTAAGAACAAAAGGGCTTGCGAGTTTTGGATTAGAGGAACAGGCAGAGGCGTGTTGGAGCACCCACAACACTCGTTGCCTCCTAATACGACATGTCTGTATCACATGCAAGGGATCGATACCTCAGGGCCGTCGGGAAGGAACATAATATACAGGAGACCATCGTTCTCAGCGCCAAGATTCAGAGTGTGGTTCTCTGTATTGAAATTTTATGTGACCAACGCTCTCAATCCGAATTTGCCCGAGGATGAGTATTGTGGCAGCCATTTGAATATATGGGACGGCCCGATGAGGATATCGCCTGGCTGCAGCGATATATTCTGGTGAGTTTATTCTAGCTACGCCGTTTTTACCGTTTTTCGTGCCAATATATTGAATTCGCGGTCGGTGAAATTCCCACAATATTGGCACGCTTATTTGATATGTAAGGCAAATATAAATATATTTTTTTCTAGAATCTTAGTCGTAAAAGATAGATGATAAGAGCAATCTGCTATAATATCAATATCAATGTTATTATACTTTGAAATCTATTTTTTTAAATATCTTGTGAATGTTTAATTTGTTTTTCACAAATCCTCTTATCCATACTTGCACCTTAATTTTAATGTTTGTTTTTTTTTCAATTAATGATAAAGTTATTTCCATAAACCCTCATATTGGATGCTGCAAAATTTTAACCTACTCATTTCGCACGTCTAAAGTGGCAAAATAACTATGATTTATGATTTTGACGACCCGTCTGGTGTAGTAGTCGAGAAATCGCCTACTACGCAGCGGGTGCGGGTTCGATATTCGTTTGTATTGGTCTGGGTGTTTCCTATGTATATCATGTATGTATTTACAAACAAAAAGTATTTAAGTATTATATCCGTTGTACTCAAAGCTTGTGTTATGGGTGCCAACCCATAACACAAGCTTTGAGTAGCTTAATTTGGGACTGGATGGCGATGTGTGGGAATGTCCAAAGGATATTTATTTATTTTATTTATTTCTACGTTCTTGTTCTTTCATATCTTTCTTTGCGCTCATTAAAACATACGCAATGTCGTTACAAGCATGCCTTAGCATAGTGATCACAATTAAAAGCTCTGTAACGAGGCTGGTAAGAATGTTAGGACCTCGTTAGTTCCTCTTGTCCAGCTCTTCGTGAATAAATGAACGTCGCCACAACCTGTAAGGAACAGCCAGTTCAAATAGGTGGAAATACATACAATTTTATCATTGACATTATTCTACAATGTTATTTTTTGTATTAATCACATCAAATATCTGATAAAAATATTGTTTAAACTTTATTACGCGATAATGATTGGATGACATTTGTTCAGCACTTAAATGAATTTTCATGCCTGTCTCCTCAAGAAACTATCATAAATCAGATGCGTAGCTGAATTAAAATGATTGGTTTACAATAATATTGTATTCCAGTAAAGAATTTAAAAAAAAAGTGTACATCTTTAAGTAACTTAACAAAAGTGCACATACATGAACGCTGAAAACATATCACTCCGTCTTTTGATTTTTGGGTCGGCAGTCGCGGTAAAAGAAAGTGCTACACGCTCGTGGCACGTAGCATTATTGTAGCCATTCGTAGCGTGGCTTTACAGTCGCAGCAAACTGAGTACTAACAAAACGAGTAGGTTCTACTTATGTGTGCTACGAATACCTGTTCCGTCATGTTTTTATAAACTAAGCTCAATAATAATTATTTTTATTATCTTCATACAAAATGGACTAGCTGTTCTTGTTGAGTCAAATCGTATACGAGTACCGTATACCGTATATGTGGAATGCGAGGGTGAGATTCTGAATGTTTGTACGGACATAGAAATTGTGAACTATGAGTCGGCATTTCCTTTCATAGCAAAAGGATATCATGTTACGCATGAATTAAGTTTTTTGTTAGATTTCAAACCCACTGAGCCTATTTTTGTGAAATGAAATGTCTCCATAACACGTTATGAGATGATGTTATAAAAATAATTCACTGGGAAATAGATAAAGAACATAGTAAAAGCGATAACGTTAGAGCAAATAGTCTTTGACCGATTTAAAAAAAAAGAAGTTAATCAATTAAATGTGTGTAGGTATCTGATATCGTTAGAATTTGATAATATTTGAGTATTTTGATTTATTAAGGCTTCCAACACGTGTGCAATTTCGTAAGTGTATGTATGTTTGTCCACGAATTTAGGTATATTTCAATTAAAGGTGCAGTGTTAGTTTTAGCTAAAGTGTTTATATGTTTGTTTATTCGTATGTTTTTCACGGATTTCTCGAGAATGAGTAGTCATACGAAGATTGATTAATTTTTAGTTTAATTAGATATGCTTCAAGTTAGGATACAGAGTAAGTTTCATTTAAATTGATCCAGTAGTTTTTGAGATATGGATAATAACTACAAATCATGAAATACAAAAATTAAAAAAAGTCCACCTTCAAAAAACTGACTTAAAAGCTCATAATAACACATTTGCCAGAAACCGTGCTTGATCTCAAGCATACGTTAATGAATAGTCAATGTCATTTTGAGCTTTTTAGTCAGTTTTTTTAAAGCGGTTTATTTCGTGATAAGCTCGCTACATCCATTGTCTAACAGCGTACTTTAACTTATTATTCGTTGCTACGCTTGGCTTAGACTTATAGAAATACCTAATAAGGAAGAGACATATTTATTTTATATCCACACACCTAAAACTTTTATTTCAGTGACAAAGAAAGGTCCGTTCAGATGTCCAGAGCGACGTCTCCCCAATCCGTCATAGTGGGCCGTCCGCCGACAAACGCGACGCTGGTCGCACGGTTCTGCAGGGAAAGGGCGCCGAGGACCTGTGAACACGCTTTGCTGAGGAAATCCAGGGCTTGTGCAAGGACTGAAAGCTTCCTCTCTAAGGGTGATTCGCTGACGTTGGAACTGAAGTTGACGCAAGGGACTGCGCTGAAGTAAGATTGTCTTTTATTTATATAGTATCGAGCTACTCAATCAACTATTCCTGATTACGTTTACCCAGCAACTTTGATAGTTATCTTCGAGAGCCTCTAGAGACTTAAGTTTTGTTGAACGATTTTACGAGGCTTCAAAGAGTTGGCCTATACACTTATTAGCTATCGTGTTTAGGAAAACTCACAAGGCGAACTTCATATGTCCCACCATAGACTTTACACAGAGCACTCCAAGATTTCCGTGCCCGTAGTCAAAAAGCTCAACAATTTGTTCTTTGAGTCATGTAAATTGGCATCTTGACATTTTTCTTTTCTTTAAATTTCAGACCGGTGTTTTTCAAAGCCCTCTACGAGTTTGTTGACCTGCACCAAGATGGGGAGCCTTGGGGTCGAGGTCCGTGTTCTAGGAGGTTCTCTTCACGATCATTTCCTGAGGCACCCTCAGATCCGCCTTTGACCTTCTCTTCGCCACGGGATGTGTTTCTTTACGGTCGAGGTGGAGCGAGGAATATTAGGTAAGGTGTAACTACTTTCTTTTAGTTTCTTATAATGTTATGTTATTCTTTGGCAATGTGATGCTATGGATTACATAATTTATCACGTTGACCTATAGCTATCATACACCCATCCAAAAAAGTTTGTGAATACTAGCATAAGCTGATTTAATTGTTTAATTGTAACTGTATTAGAAAACCTATTATTGTTGTATTTTTTCTTTACACATAAAAACCCGGTAATTATATTAAAATAACAATAGTATGTTATGACATCGTTTACCGTAACAAAAAAGATTATGATTTTTCAAAGTTATCACGAACTTTTTTTGATGTGTGTATGTATATAGAAGTTTGAGCCTTACGATAGTTGGAAAAAAATCTTATAAAATTTACACATGAAAGACGTAAACAAAAAATCATACTCGTTAACAATACCGCTTGTGCGTCAGAGCACTTACTCGTACTTCACAATACTTGCCGCATCGAAGAGTATATTTTAGGGCGTGAATTCTAATCTTAAACCTAACACCTTCATCTCAATTCATCTTCGATTTTCAAACTTCCAGCTGCACCTACCGCTTTGAAGCGAACATTCAACTTCAACTCATTTTAAGTTCGTATTTTTTTCAAACTTGCAGCTGCACCTACCGCTTTGAAGCGAACATTGGCGAGGTGGTGCGCCTGCGCGTGTGGGGCGTGCGCAGCGGCGGCCGTCTCTGTCGTTCCGTGCATTCAGCGCATTCTCCGTGGTTCAGATGCGCGGGCGATCACACTGCCGCTGTCAGGATATTTGACCGGCCGTGGAAAAACAACGGCCCGGGCGTGCCTAGGGATTGCTTGTGCAGGTGAATTGAAGTATAGGTTTAAGTTATATAACCAAATAACGTTTCGCTACAGGCCAGAAGTCCACTAAGTGTCAATAAATCCGTCCAACCCCCTGGGCATCGTATGGGACGCGATAACGATTGTCCGGAATCCCGGTGCTTGAATACTACGTCGCCCAATAAATCAAATCAATCGCCTTTGGGCTTTATATATAAATATAGCACACAACTTTCTCCAACACGACTATTACGGGATGCCAATGCAGAAGAAGAGTCAGCAATTTATGTTACTAGCCTCAATCACAGATTGATAAATAATTGATTGATGAAACACTCCTCCATGTAAAGTTGTCATGGTAATAGGGACCATGCGCGACAACAGCGTCAAACAACAAAAGCTAGCTGTCATTGTGAAAAGTAATTAAACCAAAGTTATTTCAACAAAATGTTGATATTATTTATTCCTTCTATGCAATTTAGTTAATCTGCAGTGTCAATTTTTATTGATTAACAAATTATACGAGGGTCAAACTGAAAGTTCTTAGAAAATCAAAAACTGATTACATTAGCCAGTTATTAGTTTTATTATATCTTTTCAAAATATTGTCCATTGACGTCAATACACCGCTGCATGCGATGGAACCACTGGGAAAAGCACTTTGCCCACTCGTCCTTAGGGGTCTCTTCAATGGCATCGCGATACACAGCCACCGCTTCTTCAGCATTCATAAACCGCTTTCCTTTAAGTTTTTCTTTAATTTTTGGAAATAAATAAAAATCACAAGGCGCGAGGTCGGGGCTATACGGCGGGTGACCCAGTAATTCAACGTTTGATGTCGCCAAATAGTCGATCGTTCGCTTGGCGGTGTGCGACGAGGCGTTGTCGTGGTGAAGGAGGATCCTACTGCGAGGTCGTTTCTCTCGAACTTTTTCCAAGACAAGTGGCAAACAATTGGTAGTGTACCATTCTGCAGAAACTGTTTTTTGATCCTCTAACACAATTGTTGCGAAATGACCTATCCTTCCAAAGAACGAGGCCACCATTTTTTTTCCCGCACTTCGATCTCTCTTCACTTTAGTTGGCAACTCCTCGAAAGGAAACACCCACTGAGCAGATTGTCTTTTAGTTTCAGGATCATAACAGTAAATCCAGCTTTCGTCACCTGTTAGTATGTCGAACACAGCATTTGAGTCACCTGCGTTAAATCTTTCAATCATTTTACGGCACCAATCCACACGATGGAGTTTTTGAGCCTTAGTCAAATTATGAGGTATCCACCGGGCGCAAAGCTTCCTGACCGCTAAATGTTCGTGGAGGATTTTGTGCACTTGACTCATACCGATGCCTAAGCTTGTCCGTATCTGCTGATAGGTCACTCTTTTGTCAGTCTCTATCATACGCCGCACAACACAGATGTTATTTTCAGTCGTCGCCGTAGAAGGCCGTCCCTCACGTACATCATCAGTGAGATTAGTGCGACCACGTTTAATCTCATTAAACCAGTTGTAAACAGTCGCACGAGATGGGGCTTCATCGTGAAAGACCAATCGTAGTCTATCATAACTTTCTTGTTGACTTAAATGACATCGAAAGTCATAAAAAATCATTGCACGAAAATTTTCTCGTGTTAAATTCATGTTGACGTGACACAGACAATTTTCAATTTGCCGCCAAATCGTAAAACAAATGACAAATGAATGAAATATGTACTCAGTAATATTGGCAAAGAGTTCTATTTTCAAATTTTAGAATATTTTTTTTATTATATTGTTTATAAGTGGCCAGTTCTAAGAACTTTCAGTTTGACCCTCGTATGTACAGAAATTTCTAAAGAAATGGTGACTGAAGTCCTCCCACGATGTCTTTTTTTTGGCCACTGCGAGCGCTGTGATCGGTTCAGGTTCCTTTGACACTTATTTCGCACAAAGCGACTAGTTTTTTAAACCCAACAAAATATGAATATGCTAGCAACAGAGTAATTCAAAATGTGTTTAAGGTCTAAGATGCTTAGTCAAATTTTTGTATCTCTATCTTCTTTCCAGTGACACTGGTGACTACGAGTTCACCTCAACCGGCACGGTAGCCGAACTGAAGTTCGACGTGGTAAACATGTCAGCAACCGATGACTTCAGGTCTTTTGGCTTCGAAGCGTCGGTGGAGTTTGTCAGACTTGACACCAACTGTGATAGCACCCATAGGGTGTACGGCTCGAGCGGGGAGCTGAGGCTGACGACTATGGCCCCCGTTTCGGATGCAGTGGTAAGTAGCTTTTCCTATCTAATGTACATGTTACAATGGTGATCGAGCCCGGGATCTCTTGTACCTGGGTTTTTCCGATCAGAAATTCTCAGGGCAGCTCGGAGTTTGGAATTTGGCAGTGTTTCGCCCCCGTGCCTCGGAAAATACGTAAAGCCGTTAGACCTGCGCCTGATATCTCAGATGCTGTCCCATCGGGCTATGAGAGTGAATATTGAAAGTGCACCTGAGTTTGCGCACACATTTGTGCACAATATTATATGTCCCACGCAGTCGGGTAGTATTTGAATGGAAATAGTGAATTGATGGGCTGTTATTTTTATTGATAGTGATTTTAGTATGGGTTCCATACTTTAGCGAATTACGTCCATTTTCGTGATCGATAGGTAACTCAACTAATGGATAAAAATCGTTAGCGGTTGATCATTTAATATTTGTGCATTCATTAATAGACATTTTGATATTTGGCTAAGGTATTGTTTTCTTTAAAATACATTACTTATATCGTATTAAACCGCTGGTAACGACATTTGACCACTAGTTGAGTTAACTATTTGATATAAATTGACTATTAGTTGACGTCCTCTGTGGTGTAGTGGCTAAGTACGCTGGGTTTCAAGGCATCGACGCTTTGAGGTCCCGGGTTCGATTCCCGGTCGAATCTGGATGTTGTTGTACCACCGTTGTGTCTGATTTCCATAACACAAGTGCATTAGCTACTTACTTTGTGACAGAGAAATGTATGTTATAATATAATATAATATAACTACCAATCACATAACTGGCCCTTGGGCACCCTCCAATTGAGGGTTCAACAGTTTAATATTTGTCTTTTGATTTTAACTTTTGGTTGGGATTCACCTCTACAGTCACTAAGTGACAGGCTCGCTGTAACTCATCGTACGAAATGCAACAACTTTGCGCCTATAAGATTCACTACTCAATACTTCCAATTTATAGTTTATAGTTTCTTAACGTCCGTATATAACAGAGATGGGTTATTTTATGTGCTTAATAATCCAAAGGTTTAATTACCTTCTTCTTTTATTTCAGGACCGCTGCGAGCGCCGTCCATGGCTGATCGACCCGTCCCCCGGCCACTACCTGTACCTTCAAATCCGGGGCAGCATCATCAAGGAACCAGAGCTGGACAACTTCACGCTGCTTAACAACATCACAGTGGCACCAGACCTGAGGCACTTGTGTAGAACGCCGAATAGAATAGCAGTGTATGCTGGGGGACTGTCACCGATCTTTATATGCCCTGACCCGCCCGATGATCAGGTACTTAGTTACTGAGCTATAAAAAGTATTTTAAGTTACCTATCAAGTTATTGATTTAGTTGAAACATTCTGTGGGTTGTGGCGTCATCTCTATTATTGGCGCTTGGGTGTAGGCTCATTCTTAACTCATTGCCTAAATTCACTGGTGACTGAGTACTTGCCTTGTACTTGCATACAATACTTTTGATCAAATGAATGAATTATGAATTTTATAAGTTGCAACCGGCTAAAACGACTATAGAGTTATAATAAGCAAGTGTAGTTTCTGACCGTTAACACTTTTATTGACCATATTGGTGAATAACTAACCTTAAGTTATTTTAATCGCATTCCTGAATCACAATCTTTCATTAACTTAGAATTTTATGAATCTCGCAGAATGACGACGTAGTAGAGGTGTTCTCGGACGGGTGGCTAAAGGAAGTAGACCTTCTAGCTCGCCACGTCATGGCACCTCCACCGTCTCCTGATCGATTTGACCTGGACTGGCCTCGCTCCTTGGCCGTCGAGCTGATACCGTTTGACACAGGGACCTACTACATTACTTGGCTGGAACTTTCTAGAAGGTAAATATTGCAAATTAAACGTGACGCGACTTATTGATGTCGAGAACTTTGGGCTCCTTTCTACTATCTACTGCTACTATCTATCAAAAGCCTATCAATATCTGAACACATAGACGATATGAATAAAAGAAACTACATTCTTCTTTTCAACAAGGGGGAGGAGGGGATAAATAATTGTAAAAATCTGCTTTTGTTTTATAATGTTGTTAACACTCTCAGTGTCATATTGTATATTCTTAAAGTTGAAATTTTATAAAAATTGAAGATAGTGAATTCTACATCTATAAAGCGTCATTTTTGATAATGAAACATAAATTACGATTATTAACATACTGACGCCTCATCATGCTTCGCAGCAGTAAATCTCACGAGCTAAAACTAATTCCAGGCACCCCAACCCGCGAGGCGGAGTGTTCGCTCTATCCGGCGAGTGTGAATACCGCTGTGCATCCCTCGACGCTTGTATATCCCCTGAGCTGTGGTGTGATGGCGTCGCGCAGTGTCCTCACGGCGAGGACGAGAGGCTAGCGCAGTGCTCCGCCTTGTTACGAGTGCCTGCACACTACGCAGCTGCAATGCTGGCGTTCACTATCCTCACGGCTTTTGCTGTGGTAAGTAGAATATTATGTTGATACGTCGACGCTGCTATGCTGGCGTTCACTTTCCTTACGGTTTTTGCTGTGGTAAGTTGAATATTGATTCGACAATAACAATTCTTCTGAATGTAAGGCCCTTTGCACATTGCGACTTTTAGCAGCGGTGCAGTCGTAAATTGTCAACATTTACATACTTGCGCTACTCGTACTTATAGCATCGATACGGTCGCGATACTGTCGACAGTTACTATCGATGGAGTCGCAATGCAAAAGCTGAACAATGAAAAATTATGAACTGTGTATTGACGACTGCATCGATGGTAATATTACGAAATCCAGACGATGTCGTGCTACTATTTAGACCCCATACACACTGCGACTTTTTGACTACATTATGGGAGCTGTGAGCCAATGCCACATAGACTTACTGATGAAACTAAAAGAAAATCACATGCGTTGTTGATTAACATTATAAATGATACAAATTTAATTATGAAGGATTACTATCGATAATTTTTATCCCTCGAATTCCTAATATACATTGCATTTCCTTTTGAGCAATTAAAATGCCAAATTAACATGCATGATTATCCTTTACGTAATCTTTGACGCTCTATTTGTTACATTTAAATGATTGTAACTGGAACGTTGAATCCTAATAAATATGAACTATTCTTCCCTAAATTATAACAAAATTGCTAACAATTTCCTGCAAATTCAAGGTGCCCGAAGAGGCTAATGCAATAATCTACATAATGAATCCATTAACAATGTTTGATCAGCCGTGTCGAAATGCAGTTCGTAGAAATTAATTTCCCTCCGAAGTAAGCAATACTAATTGTGATCCATTTTGTTAGTGATTTCATAAATATAAAGGTACTTAAACAGCAGTTACCTCTTATTCCGTTATCTTAGTACCAGACTAAGAACCGAGCCATATATTGAGTGGCCGACTAATTTAAATTAATACGTCCAAGATCGACATTCAATATGAAGGTAAACTTTTAAAATTTATCAGGTTATTTGAAATTTTTCATAAGGGATTTAGTGTCTACTGAACAAAGAAAGCCATCACTAAGTAGGTAGGTACAATACCTGTACCAAAACAGTTTTCTTTACCGATCAACACATCTCCATCACCGGTATTTTTTAAATTACTTCAACATTTTTGAAAGTAATCAATATATTCTTAGATAATTTAAACAAGAATCCAAATTTAAGCAACATTTGGGGTTTATAACAAAAGGGAAGGCAATAAAAGCCTTTAAAGTGAACCTCTTCATTTATAGCGTTTAGAGTGTCGACCCGTGGCGTTAGGATCGTTCACAAGTATTGTCATCGAATATCGGTTCATATAATGACATGTAATAGAAGATTAGTTGTAGGTCTGGAAACCTGCATTAGACTAGGGGTAATAGACTGTCTCATGTATGCAGTACACTTAAAAAACCGGCCAAGTGCGAGTCGGACTCGCGCACTAAGGGTTCCAAGCCAACTTGATCTAAATTAGGGATTCCACTTACTCCACTTACTAAAATACCACAATATTTTGTTATTAGCAAATATAACTTTGTTTTTCATAGTGTTTGTATGAAGAACAAAGTTATGTTTGCGGTTGTTGAAAATGTGCTATATCTCAAAAACTTCTGGTTCAATCTCGTCCAAACCAATTTTCGTTGAAAATATTTGTTAAATTCTACATTAGGAACCTGTATATTATTTTAAGATATCTATTCTTAGACACCCCACACACATAGGTTTGTAGGATGTATATATATATATATATATGCCTCGCCATTCGGCTACGGAACCCTAAAAAGAATTATCTATGACTAACAATTTCTACAACTTTTTTTGGTGAGCTTATCATCATTATTAACACTGAACATTCTCATCTCACAGATAGCCGTAGCAAGATCCTGTCGTCGCCGGCGGTCAGCGCTGCAGCAGCGCCTCAAAAGCCTCTCCTCCGACACGGCCATATTCGACGAAAAAGAAGTGATTTGCTGACCAAGCGAGGACTCCGTGCGGTACGTCGAAATCGACCGCGTCACCACTGTGTGACCTTGCACGGAGTCCATCTTGTTATCTAATGTTCAATTTAGCCGGATGCTGGGCTAGAAACTCTAGATCGGCGTTAGGAATTGAGGGAGGCGAGAATTTACGACGTAGATACAGACGTGGGCAGATGATGTGCCCCTGGTGTGATCCTTCGAATTCGAAATGGGAATGTTAAGATTTTTCGAAACGTTCCATAAATACTTAAAACTGTATATTCAAATAACATGTAGTTTACGAAACCAGAAAAGGAAAGTTATTGTTCTTGCCTGGATAAAGAATCATCAGAATTCTTGTACCTTATCTATAACTGAAGCGTTTATGTGCGTCTTATTGATGCATGAAAACTATGTAAAAGCGTCAGGAATAATAAATATAAATCAATTTCTATTTGTAAGGTCAATTTTTTTGGCAAGTGGTTGAAAATATTAGAAAAAAAAATTAAATTTACGATACAGAAATCCTAGTAGTGAATTTAAATAATATGAGTGATTCAGATGTCTAAATGTATAATGAAATTAAAGTAGAAAATATATAGCAAGGAGCTACTTTACGGACCAAGTGCAGTCGATCGGTGGCCAAACTCTTTGATGATGATATAAAACAACCAAAGAACGAAAAAAATTACTTAACCACGATCAAGATTGTGAACTCCATCAAACTTTAGATAAATGAACAAAATTTATATTGTAGAATGATAAATATTTTGTTAGAGACATCAAAGACAAACATAAAAATATAAGATATAGATATAAAATTGTTTAGGCAGACTGTCAATATGACACCCATAACACACAAGATAATACCTATGTTTATCAAAAAATATACTTAAATAAACATGATGAATGTGAACATTTTCAAATTCATGCTTCAAAAATCAATATTTGAAGTGTAAACTGAATAAAATCAAATCACTTTAAAAATATATATCTGGTAAACGTCCCCCTTGATTTACACTGGGATATTATAAAGCTGAAGAGTAAGTTTACCGAATTTGTTTTTTAAATTCACGCTACCACATAGGAGCGGTGTAATATCAATATGTTTGAACAAAGTCAAACGGGTCTGCCAGAAGTTTTGTAATTCCTCGTTTTAGTTCTTCTAATAATTAGTGGATGCATTTTTTTTACTTATGCTATCAAAAGCGTTAAAATTCTAAACAATGTAAAAGCGCACAATAAATTAGGGTAGTGTGATTCTTCTGAATGCTTACTAAATTAACACGAGTAAGAGCTTCAAATTCTGTAAATAAAACAAAATAATAATATATATCAGGAACCTACTTATATTTACATGATGACGCAAAATCTCAATAATGTAGGCTCAGTTGCATCACTAACTCTAACCACAAGAAAAGACAAATAAATGCTAAACAAATTTAAAAAAACAGTCAGGGTTAGACACATGCCTAAGCTTTAAAGTTAATAGCGTGCAGTCGTATCTATTAAAAAGGCTTCTAGTAAATACGGTAATAAAGAATTGAAAGGTTTTAAGTGTATTGTGTAAGAGAGTACTTCTCCACATTTAGGTGATAATGTATGTTTGACCGATCGACTTGAGGCACAAATCGAGTAAAATTTGATTGTGATTGGACTTGTAAATAATTAAGAATTTGTAGTGTCTCCTACTCAAGAATCGTTAATTATAAAATACTTAGTTAGTTAGTTGGTGGTAGTGAGGAAATAATTTTGTTTGTGTCAAAAAATAATTTACTACGTGAATAAGGGCTCGTTAGACTTTGGTGGTGAATATGCCATCATCAAAATAGGCCCGTAAAATAAATGAAACTTCTGGAAAAATAAATAGCTATGCTTCTCACAAACGAGACTGGCGCAGTTATGATCCCTTGTTGAATATGATATCAATATAAATTATTTTTTGCCGATAGCGATTCACCTTACGTTAAGCGTTTATTTATACAGCCTTATTTATTAGGAGTGCCTGTACGTATTATTTGAAATGTAAGCATATTGTTTTAGAGATGCATTTAAAAGTCAAAATTATGAAAAAATACCGCAGAATATTTTGATAAACTTAGTTCTAACGTGATAAAAAAACAACTGCCATTTTAAATTTAAAACTTTCACGGATTTTCAAAAGAACCTACTTTGTTACTTACTCTTATTTTTTACTAAATATATTAACTATATTTTTCCAATTACCAAATTTAATACTCGAATGTTTTGCCTATATGATAAAATACTGGGATAAAATAATGTTCGTGGAAAATTTTATTCCTAATATTACTTTAGGCAATCAAAAATTTTATTCTTAGGTTTTGGGGGTTTAGTACATCGTGGTACAGAAGAAAACGAATTATAAGTTTAACGGAGGTCATTGGCTATCATTTTCTGCCTTTAAAAATGTTTTTGTCTGGGTGTGTTTTTATATAGATTCTTCATGTTTTTAAATATCCGTATTTTTTATTGTAATAACATTTTCTTAAACTATTTTTTTTTCAGCAATGTTATGCCAGGAAATGATAGCTAATGACCCCCATTATAACTAATTTTCATTTAGCACACTTTGTACCAAACACCCCGAATAGCCATCTATAATACAGATAGAATTACAGATTAAATGCATTGTAAATAGAAATAAACTATTCATATCTTAGAAGTGTATTGAAGTGATATATGTTTGTTTCCCAAGGAAATTATTAAAGTTTATACTATCGCGTTAACTATTAGTGAAAATTGTAGAGTATTTGATATTAAATGAGAGCAACTGGCATCAATGGATAAAGATTATGTGAAATGACCATAGGTGTTTTGTAGTTATAGTTAAGTACTGCCAATATCGTGACAAAGATAACGATCACTGCCAACATCGTCACGAAATGATAAAACAGTGAATGCAAAATTTATAAATAACATTGTGTAAATATCGCAGGTGAAATATAAATATTATTAAATTAAGTAATAAGTGAATTTGTTAAAAATTATTTGCTTTTTGCGATGGCAAGGTTGCGTCTCATTTAACTCAAAATAGAATCTAGAGATTCGAATATTTGAATTTTTAGATAGGTAATACGAAGAAATACAAATGTATATAGCAGACGAAAGTGTTCTTTAAATTCTTTTTTGTTTGTTGAATAATTATGTTTGCCTGATAATTGTGATGTTATGTGTTTTTGCGGTTAGAAATTAATAAATTATAGTTTTAATACTTTACATTTATAGGCGATATTATTATTTCGTTAGGGTTAATGTAAGTGGTTTACTGTCAGGCGTAGTTGAAAGTTTGTATCGTCTTCCATTAAGTATGATAATTCAAGGTTTCTTTTCCTCCGTCATTACGCCACTTATTGGAATATTCGGAAGTTACATGGAAATTAATAATTTAACAGAACACGAGTTATCCTGGAAGACAATAATGATGGATAATAGCTGTTATTAGCAGAGATACCAAATTTTATGTTCAAAGCATTCAATACGGTGAATATGATATTAAGAAGTTTTTAAAATAAAATTATTTACTGCATGAATTAAGTAGTTTCATTGTAGAAGTTAGATAAAACGTCTGCGCAGTGTATTTCAATCAGTTTTTGTAACCGAGCCTATTCAATGCAATGATTTGAAACAGTATCACTTCAGGGAAATGTTGATGATAATATGAAAAATATGCTTAAATTACTACAGGATGTTTTGCAAAACGATGCACATACAGAATGTTTGTGCATTTGCGGGTGCCAGATTCCCTATTCGTTTTTTTAACGTTATGAAGAGGTTTATATTTATAAAACTTGCATATTATTAAAAATATTTTTTTAATATAAGCTAACTCATATTATCATCCCTGAGTTGGATTTCACTGACCAAAACAACATCCTTTATTTCTGGGGCCGATAGAGGACACCTATGACATCATTCTAAATTATGTATGTTATGATAAGTGGTGTTAAGTTTAAAGTCATCATCAAATTTCATTGTGTAAGTAGCGTCATTCAACGGTTATTGGTAAGGAAAGGTATTATATTATTGATAAACCATTTGAATAATCATATTATTTAATCATCTGGTAGGCATAATCATCTGGTACTTATGTAACTAAACTTATCTTCTTACTTATCTCTAAGTACGTGGGATCTTACAATGAAAATAACGAATAATAAACAAGTTTTGACTACTCTACATTTCGGAGGTTCTACGCATAGTCCAACATTCCTCTGCCCAATATCGTGAACGCTTCTTGAACGTTGCCAGTGATGTCTACAACGGGTTTGTTTCCTGATGCAAGCCAAGTGGATGCGCTGGCGCCTCGCTTGTAAGCCTCCACCAATCCACGGACAGCGTTTTCAGTCCTAGAATGAAATAAATTATTGAAAACATAACTTCATGACTTCTAAGGCCTGCTTAGGTCACTATTGTGTATGAAGATGTTTCGAGCTTGGCATTAAGAATCAAGATAATCATGATAATTACTACTGTATTAGTAGGATTTGTACAGAAATTTATAACTTACGATTGCGGTGGCAGTTCTTTGAGAGATTCAAAGAAGGGTTCCCTCAATTCCACGTCATAGGTGTCTGCCTTGTTCGTGGTCAAAAGAGTTGTGTCTGTACATCCAAAGCAGAGTGTGATCACTCTGACTCCTGTCC
The DNA here is from genome assembly GCA_963924145.1 of Pyrausta purpuralis. Lineage (NCBI taxonomy): Eukaryota > Metazoa > Arthropoda > Insecta > Lepidoptera > Crambidae > Pyrausta > Pyrausta purpuralis. The sequence goes on along the minus strand of OZ001649.1, from coordinate 5,474,004 downwards.
TTGAGTATGTTGGCTCCATCTTGAAGTAGATATACGAATTAGTATAAGAAAAAGATCTTAATCAAAACAATGATCACTCAAAGTCGATCCGAATATCAATGAGAAGCAAAGAAAGTAGATTATGCAAATAGTTTTCCTGACATCTATAAGACACTGTACGGCTTTCAATGCTAATTTTGTGAAGATTTACAATTCCTGAGGCTGTACTATGTAAAAATACAATGTAGAGTAGGTAATATAACCATCACTTTCACGATGTGGTATTCTATAACAGTAAACACAGTCAAAAATACAAATTTTCTTTAACAGAGTATAAGCATTAGAAGAATCAGGAATATCTCTTACCCCGAGACAGTTGCTGAACTGCATCACAGCACTTTTAGTGGCATGGTAAACTGGTATGAAGGGGCCTTGGAAAAGCGATGCAATGGACGAAATATTCACGATTGTGCCGCCTTTGCCACCGCGGTCCTTGCGCATGATTTCGTAGGCTCGTAAAGAGCTGGTTATGAGGGCTGTCTGAAAAAATACATTTCATTTATTTATCCCACTTATAAAACATGAAACAAAAAACGTTGTGTTCGATTTTCATAATACAAGTGCATTGGCTACTTACTTTGGGATCAGAGCAATGTATGTGATTGGTGTACAATATTTAAAAAAAAAACATGCTCAATGCAAAATGTTGCTGTATGTACGAATTGTTGTTCAAGGTATGTTAGATAAGATTGGAATCAAACGTCAATTTTAACAAAAAATGATTAAGTCTGGTACTTTTTCCGATTTTTGATAAGCTGATTTTATATAATACCTTGTCGTTCAAAACCAGAAAATCATGATATCTAAGTAATTTACGTGGTTTTTTGGCACAAAATTAAATAATAAATAGGTTTACTCTCATCACTGTAAACTCTTGTGTTTGTAACTAAGTGCCTAAATTCTTATCTTTCTTATCTTAGATCTAAGATCAGTTTTGGTTGTGAAAATATTCACGAAACTTATCTTTCCGCGTTCAACATAGAGTCAAGAGGACATTTATCATCAAATTTCCTAGAACTTCTATTATCATTGACACTAACCCGGTTATCAACTGTAGTATAGACCTTTATAAAAAAAAATAAAAAAAATACGGTGCCAATTAACTACACATGTGCAATCATTAATTATACTATAAGTACTCCGTTGTCTTAATGCTTTAACGCAGATGCCGTAATAAAAGCTTTACGTACCCTGCTGACATTAATAAATGTACCAGGATCAGGAGCGGTTGCACTATCTTTAAAACGGCACCTTAAATTGCTGTTGAATCCCATACGAAAATACAGTAGCGACAACTAAGCCAAAAAATACAAAAGATTCACTGGTAATGCATACCAAATTTACAGCAATGGCCTTCAAATACACATTAGGGTGGTCATTCAGGATCCCAGCGCAGTTGACGACCACATCGATGTATCCAAATTCTTTCAACACAGCGTTGTAAGTGGCTAGTAGTTCATCGGTAGTGATGTCACATTTGTGGAACTTCACTTTTTCAGATCCGTGTTTGGCTGCTAGTTCTGCCTCTAATGCTGTCCCGTTTTTGACATCAACGTCGAGGATGGATACATGCTGGAGAAATAGGTATACATAAATTAATTTACTTCCCTCCTTTTAACTAAGAATATAATAATGACTCTTCTGAATATACTCAATCCTATAAGTTTATTGTTTTGTTATGCAAAATAAACATGTAACGATTAAGCAAGAGGACCTTATTGTCTTCATGTGATACTACAGCACAATGTTTTAATAAAAGTTCGTTTGAACAGTCTCTTTTTCATCTAGATAAAACACGGGACATACCGTGTTTATTATACCGTGTATTACTATCTTGAAATTAATTTGGTGCAACCGGTTAATAGTATGGAAACCGGTATCAATATTTTAGCAATGTATTGTTCAATAAAATGTCAAACTAATTTCTGACTTCCTGGGTACCTAAGATAGAGAAGTTTTAAATGATGATAAATTAACTGCTTATTTTTAACATAATCATGTTTTAACTTAATAAAGTGTGAATTAATCATTACGTTTACCTTAGCCCCCTCATCAAGAAACGCCCTAACAACTCCAGCGCCGATGCCCGCAGCACCTCCAGTAATTAAAAACACATTGCCTTTAACTTCGTACATGTTAACACTGTAAATAACAGACTGACAGTGGAAGTGATTTCTAATCGCGAACCATTAAATACGCTGTTAAAAATTTTACTCATGTGATAAAGTGATATAATAACGTCAGCAGGAATCTGATTATAAATTTAGCGTACTGCGGAAATATACGAGACTAGCGGTCCCCCGCGACTTCGTTCGCGCGTTTTGAGTTTGCTCCCTCCCCTCCCGTCGCAGTGTGATGTTTTATATCGTAAAGCCTTTCTCTTTCAACACAAAAATATTTTTTCAAATCGGTCCAGCAGTTCCTGAGATAAGCGCATTCAAACAAACAAACTCTTCAACTTTATAATATAATTAGCGCAAGCGCACGTTGTACTTAAGCTTCGAACATTATTTGGTGCGGAGTTATGTTAAAACTGTGATAGCTCCTAAGATATTTATTGAAATCATATGATATATAGGGCAACTTTGTTTTCAATGAAATGCTCCTGATGATAAATGTATTTGTTTTGATAAGAATAAATAACTGTGTGTATAATACACCTCTAAAAATAATGCATTATTTTTTTACAAATTTATTAACATAAAAAGGTTGTAGTAAGTCAACCATAAAAGATAGACATATGCTGTCGCGGACTTTATTATAGAACTCTTAATGCTGAACAATCCTGTCATACATGATTTTTGTGTAACTTAAGCGGTTTCCGCAGCGTACGCAGCGGAAGCTCTCAAAAGGAATATCTTTCTCCCGTTTTCGCAACATTTTTCATTGCTGCTGTGGTCTTGTGAGTCGTATCTTTATGTTATATAGCCTAAAGCCTTCCTCGACAAATGGACTATTCAACGTAAAAAAGATTTTTCAAATCGGGCTAGCAGTTTCTGAGATTAGCGCGTTCAAACAAACAAACAAACAAACTCTTCAGCTTTATAATATTAGTATAGATAGGCAAGTAGATACCTAAATGGTACTATGAACATATTACTACATACAAAGTCTTTTGAATTGTTATTGTTGAAACAAATTTAAAAATAATTTAAAATTGTGATAATATAGTTCAAGGGTAGACTTTATAGTGTATAAGATAACGTCGTTTGTTATACCACGGCGTTTAGATTTATTTACGTACGAAGACCAAATGTTATGCTTCTTTACCGCTGCGTCATCTAATGTAATTTTACTATGTCATTTGTTTTCATAATAAACGGTCTTAAGTGTAATTTAGTGACTATGTTACTGAGAGAGAGTGCTAGCGCAGCCTAATTTTCACTACATCTGCCTAGTGTTTCCACTTGAATAGTCATATAGAATTCTCAATTAGACAAAGGGTTAACGTCTAAATCTACCGCCTAAAAAACTCGTATTTGTCTCATTATGTCCAACTAACTAGAAAAAATTAAAACTAACACATGCAATTAAAAATTAGCTTTAATCTACCTATTCAAAAAAGAGACCATTTCCTTGCGGCAAGGAGGCTATGATGCTGGTTGCGTTACCGCGTTGAATAGCTTTGCTAATCCTTTGAGCTAGGAACCAGCCAGCTTCATTATTGGCTGTTACTGAATTTAATTTTGGCGCATTTTTTTCTAAACAGCAATTTGCCAACTTACCATATTGATATCGATTTCCTTCCTAAATTTATCTAAGCTGTCATCCATGATAGCTGCGTTGTTGATCAGCACATCTAAACCTGTTTCTTCGTTGACTGATTTGATACTACCAATGAACTGATTTTCGTCAGTAACATCACCCTTTAAAAATTTCATTCTGTTTCCGTATTTGGAATTCAGTTCATTTTGTAGAGCAAGCCCCTCTTTCTCGTTGATATCAAACACTACGACCAGCTGAAATCAGAGATTTGGTTTTGAATTCTATATAATTCAGGCAATAGGTACACAAAATCCTTGATACAAATGAAGGTAGAAACATGACGTCAGAACAATCAGAATGACAAAAATCCTACTTTTATAACTGACTCTATTATCATTTCGCGGTAAGGATTGCAAACAAAAGGTGTTTTGAATTTGCAGAAGGTACGTAAATCGGACTCTCTTAAGAATAAACGGAACCATTATAAGATCACTTTGTTTTCCGTCCGAATGTCTGTCCCTACCCTTTTTCTCAGGATCGCGTCAGGGTATCAAATTAAAGTTAATATGAAATACTCAAGTCTGCGGTACCGTTTTTTTTTACCTTGAAGCTGTAAAAAAAAACTTCTAAACCAACGTAATCAAAAGATGCAGCCGTTTATGCTGCAAATTACCGCACATTTATGACATTCGCAATGGAATCAAAACCTACAGGGCACTTTACGTGAACCCAGAATCTTGAAATGAAAATAAAACAATATTTTATGCTTACTACCCCTTTTTTGGAGGTATTATTACTAGAGAATCCAATTTAAATTCATATCATTAACTTAGGTTCATTAATACCTGTAAGCTGTAACTTATAGGTACTAATGCACCTGAGCTGTCAACGTCGGACAGCTAGGCGATCTCGAAACTCAGACACTTAGGTTCGAATCCCAGTCTAATACATTATTTTTCTTATTTTATTTTGTTTTTTAACAGTGTCTTGAACTGTCTTTCCTATTTGTTCAACAAAATACCTATCACCAAGATAATCTTTACTAAAAAAAATATAAAGAGCAAAGATTTGAAGAAAATACGTAATTTGTGTAGAAAAATTTTACGGTGTGAACACAGCAGCGCCATCTAGAATTGTTGATACATACTTCTTTGCGGCGACATCTATGTCTAATCATTTGAATCTTCAACACAACTTATTCTTATGCTTTACATAATGTTTTAATTCACATTAGCAGGTCTGAAACATTTATATTCTTATTTCAACGCGGTTTACTAGATGGCGCTGGACATAAATATTTTAGAAAATTTAATAGTGTACTCTACTCTTGTTCCATGATCCATCAAATTATAACTACAGACCTAAGCTAAATGTGTTTTGTCTTAGTGTTCTAATGAACATTCGGTATATCAGAAATATACGCGGAATACAGCTAGGTAATAATTAACTTTGATAAAAATGATTATTGAAACTATAAAAAGACTTTTGCATGTATTGAAAAAAATACCATTTTATGACTCGATTGTCGTGATTGGTGAACCTTTAATATACCTACAGGTTTGTACGGAACCCTCTGTGCGCGAGTCCAATTCACACTTGACCGGTTTTTATCGTAGAAGGCATCTGTTCCAGAATCTCTGACCTCTTTGATTCCCAACAAAATAATTTAAGAAATTTAAGTGTACTTACAGGAATGGTGTATCAACACCGCGCCGGCGATATAGCCGCCTATAAGACAATATGCCATTAGAATTTTGAAAAAACAAGTTGTATACCTTGGCTCCTTCTTGGACTAAAACCTTCACTACAGCTGCCCCAATTCCTGTAGCAGCCCCCGTGATGAAAAAAACTTTATTTTTCACTTCGTAAGTCATGTCTTAAAGTTTTCGTCCGCCGTCTACAATGGTTTCGATTGAAAAGACGTCAATCAAAATAATAAAGAATAGGATCGGCGAGTTACATAATTCCTGGAGCCGTATACAGGGTGGTTATATTATTGAAATCAATTACTAAAAAAAAATTACGCTTACAATTATTTATTTATTTTTCCAAAATTATTTTTATAGGACCTTAGCATGTTAAACGCGTGAATATGTTTGATTAATAAATAATTGTATTTTATCTAAAACCTACAATTTTATTGTTATGCAACCTTTAATTATTGATACAATCTAATGATAATAAATAATAATACTAAGTAACTTAGTATTATCTAATACTAAGTTTGATTTGAGACAAAAAGCTTCACTGCGTTGCGTTGCATAAAATTGCGTCTGTTAATGGACTATTTAAAGAAGATTTAAATCTTTTCATAGAATTCACCCTGTATTTCATTAAGAAATATTATTGAAATAAAGATTGTCGATATTGTACTTGACATTGACCAGAAAGTTTATCAACTTTGACATAAAAATGTTTGTAAAGCTGTTTATCTGTATTCAGGCACCTATCTGTATTATTTAAATATATTTTTTTAACATTTAAATATGTTATTTATTATGTAATTAACAAATTAAACTTTTCTTTTGCCATATAAGTGTCGTCAGTTTCGACTAAGCCTGTTGATTCTTCAACGTCAAGTTAGCGTTTGTTTATTTCTTATTCCGATCCTCATTTGAGGTGGAATTGTGTAAAGCAATCGTATTCATTTGACAGTTCATAACGTACTACGATATGATCTGTCAAACCCTTTGTTCTTTGCCATTTGACAGAGCATACCGTACGTTTTGAACTGTCAAATGAATACGATTGCTTTACACAATTGCACCCCTGTTTCGAATCTAGTTTTTTTTTTAAATCGCGCCAAGCAACAAAACGGTGAATCAATTAGCGCTATGCGATTAGATAAAGTTCCACACCCAACCAACTTAGACTCTTAACACATTGCGGCTTTTAGCATCCATATGTGTTTAGCATAATAGTGGCGCGTTTGTAATCGCGCTTCAGCATTGCGATATCAATGAACAGATTTAGGTAATTAAGAATCGATGTAGTCGTAATTTGTCAATTTCCAGCTTCAGCATCGCGACTGAATCGATACTAACGCGCGTTATAATCGTGACTGCATCGATGCTAAAAGTGGCGCACTGTGTAAAGGTTGACAATTTGCGACTGCATCGCCGCTAAAAGTCGTAGCGTGTAAGCGGTCTTACGTTAAAACATGCTCAGTTAATTAGCGCATGTAAATCTTAGCAAGTGTGTCCTAATAGAAACTTTTGAAGCGCTGAGGTAAGCTTTTTTTCTGCTAAACACACTCATAGCTTACAACTTCCTATGATGATCCTGTTTGCATTAATGCATTTTAGCAAGTGCGTCCTAATAGAAACTTTTGAAGCGCTGAGGTAAGCTTTTTTCTGCTAAACACACCCATAGCTTACAACTTCCTATGATGATCCTATTTGCATTAATGCATTTTAGCAAGTGCCTCCTAATATAAACTTTTGAAGCGCTGAGGTAAGCTTTTTTCTGCTAAACACACCCATAGCTTACAACTTCCTATGATGATCCTATTTGCATTAATGCATTTTAGCAAGTGCGTCCTAATATAAACTTTTGAAGCGCTGAGGTAAGCTTTTTTCTGCTAAACACACCCATAGCTTACAACTTCCTATGATGATCCTATTTGCATTATTGCATTTTGTGTTATTGTGGCAGGTTTGAGTCGGACTTATATCTGAATTCAATTTGTATACATTTTGTTTTAGAGCCCTTATACACTGCGACTCTTAGCAGCAATGCAGTCGCGATGCTAACGCGCGTAAGAATCGATTAAGTCGCAAAGTGTCAACCTTACACACTTGCGCTCCTTTTAGCATCGATGTAGTCGCGACGCAGAAGCTGCACTTTGACAAATCATGTACTGTATATTGGCGAATGCATCGATGCTAACGCGTGACTGGATCGATGCTAAATAAAATAAAATAGAAAAATAAATATTGGACACCAATCACATACATTTGCTCTGATCCCAAAGTAAGTAGCCAATGCACTTGTGGTCAGACAAAACGATGGTACCACAACACCCAGACCCGAGACAATATAGAAAAGATCGTTTTCTGCGTTGACCCGACCGGGAATCGAACCCGGAACCTCACGAGATGGCGACGCTTGAAACCAGGGTGCTAGCCACTCGACCACGGAGGTAAATCGATCGACGGAGGAGATCGTTAATCGGTTTATTGCGTGAGTCATGATGCTGTCAGGCGTTTTCAAAACGCGCGACTGCATCGATGATAAAAGTTGCAGTGTGTATAGGTCTTAGACCTGAGAGTCGTGTCAAATATGAAACGGATTGGTTCATGGGTCCAAAATGGTCCTTAAGCTGGTGGAGTTATTT